>OY720311.1:22399590-23741247 GCA_963082785.1 Philonthus spinipes
TAGCTATTTCTTTCTACTAAACTGCAACCTTAAATTGTTTTATCATCTTTTCATTTCTGAATCGATGAACATTTCGCTAACCATTCTGTTTAAAACTGCTTTAAATAAAAATGATTTGAAAATAATTAATAAATTATTTCCACATTTAGCTCTGTGACTATTGACAGAGCTAAATGTAGAAATAATTTATTAATTATTTTCAAATCATTTTTATTTAATATATTTAAATAACTGTGACCAAGTGGAATGAATACTTGTTTTCTATTTAAAACTGCTTTAATTTCTGTGCGTTTCTCTCTTTAAATTAGATTTTGTATTTCCACAAAGCCAACACAAATCACACACTCTTTTTTTTAATCATTGTTACAATAATCCAAATGGTTTTAGAAAGTGGTGACTCATGGGAATGGAATGGGATCCGTTAAAGAGGAAATGATCTCACGCAAAAAAACGGCCGATTCTACGTTGGTTTCAGTTACGCAATAAAAACGAATATTACAAGATTATATTCTTTTCGTAAAGAAGATTTTATTCTTGTAATATTCTTTTCGCAAAAAAAATCATGAAAATAGTTTGTTTTTAACAATTGAATTAATTGATGAATATTTATCTCCAATTAAATAAAAAAAGAGTAATTATAATAATAATAATTTATTTCTCAACAAGCAGAGAAATATATATTCATTCACTTGGTCACAATTATTTAAATAAATTAAATAAAAAAATGGTGATGTGTTCCCGGTGAATACGGTCAAATAAGTTTCTGATTTAAAATTTAATAGGAAAGCAAAATGATTAATAAAAAAAATTGATTGTTGTCTTTTAAAGTTAAAACCGAGTATTTAGAAGAATATTATAATTAAGTGTGTTATTTCTTACCTTACAATTGGTTAAAATTATTTCTCCACACAGGGACAGGGGTCCGGGGAAAGTAATTATATGAAAATAATTAATATAATTAGTTTCACATTTTTCATGACTTTGATCATAATTTTGTCGCAAAAAAAAACACTGCGGGTTTTGTTTTATTTTGGCAATCGAGGCCTATTCCATAATAAATAAATAAAATAAAAATAAACACATTGAAAAAGCACTAACAATCTTTCTTCCTATGATAATATTTTTTTCATAATAAATAAATAAAATAAAAATAAACACATTCAAAAAGCACTAACAACCTTTCTTCCAATGATAATATTTTTTCATTGGAAGAAAGATTGTTTGTGCTTTTTCAATGTAAACGAAAAAAAGTTTATTTTTATATTAAATAAATAAAATTGAATGAATACTCTTTTCTATTTAGTTTATTTTTATTTTATTTATTTATTCAGCCTTATATAACATCGTGTCTCTCTACTTCTCAGTGTGAGTTAAATTTATTTTTAACGTAAATTTAAATTGATTTAGGCGATGAAAATATATCTCTCCAATTTTCATGACTTTAATCAAAATGTTTATTACTGATGAGGTTTCAATTAAATTACACTTGATTTGTTTCATAATTTTTCTCTATTGCCACCAAACTAACTCTTGATAGTGTCTTAAGAAGCGAAACTAGTCGAATAAGTTTCAAAAACAAGTTTTGTCGCAAAAACACTGCTAATTTTTTGTTTTAACAAGCAGGACCTATTCTGTTCGATATATCACAGAGAAAGGAATACATAGATAGGCAATCAGTAGGGATTTTTGAGTCACGTTCTTGGCGTATTTTTCGACTCGAGAGCTGCTGCCACGGAGATATTGCCGAAACCACTACGAACTGCTTGTATGTACTTACTGAATTTCATTACAAATGCTACTCTATACTCACATGGACGTTTAATATAAAAGTACACTTCTGTGCAATGAAATTAAGCACACAAAATATGTTATAGTTTAGGGAGAACATGATAAATCTCCTAGTTACGAAAAAAATGTCAATATGTCTATTATTAGACATTTGATAAAGTACTTATGTAATATAAGTCATAATGTCACAGTAGCTAATTATTTAATTAATTATTTTCAAATTATTTTTATATATATCGAGCGTATAACAAAAATCGACGACGAGGTGATTTGTCAACATTACAACCAGTACTTTACGCGTGCGCGTGTGATTTTAGTTCAAACATGACTTTAGATTTCCTATGCCAACTTCGTCGTCGATTTTTGTTATACGCTCGATATATAACATCTTTATTTCTGCAGACAATTTTATATACATTAAATTAACAAAATAATTCTTATATTATGTTATACCCCACATAATATAAGAATTATATTGTTAATTTAATGTATATAAAATTGTCTGCAGAACAATCACCACCATAATGATGGATTTTACATTATATATATATATATATATATATATATATTATGTTATACGTTGTCGTTAGAAAACGGCTATCGATCATCGGTCTTTCGGCCTAATTCTTTTTATTTAACTCAATTACTTTAATTTAATTCTATCATTTATTGAAACTGCTGCTAGGCAATTAAAACAAACCCTAATGTCAGAACTACAATATTGTGAAAAATTGTTATGCTTAATTTTATTGCACCGAAGCGTACATACAAAATTAATTGAACATTTATGGAACAAAAATTTCACTATACATCAATTCTAATTGATTAATTGATTGGTATAGACGATGAATAAAAGTTAGCAGCAGAAATATTAATTTGTTAAAAGCACCACACGTTTTTTTTTTAACACCAACACGTTAAAAATGTTATTTGAAAACAAAAATCAAGCTCATCAAAAACTCGCCGGTTTACCTTTAAATTCCCAACAAGACCAAACTGAAATCAGACAAATTCGATTATTCCAAAATCAAAACCGGAGCACAATCTAGTTTCGTAAAAATATCACACACAAAAAAGAATCAACGATTGAAATAATTTATTTAAATTAATAACAATCACTCGTTACAATCATTTCAAACTTGACGTGAAAAATTCTCTTTGTAAAACTGAGTAGTCTCGATTAGTGTTGGAAAAAATCAATTATTTGAAGAACTGATTCAATTAGTAAATACTCGAGATAATAATAATAATAATTTATTTATTTCCCAACAGATACATATAGATCTAATAACAGAGAAAATTTATCAAACATAATGAAAGTTTCATCTTAAAATACTTGAATTAGTTATAAAAATTCTAACTCTAATGATTACCTTTGAGTTTTGGAACATAGATCTTACGGAAACAATAAAATCGACGTTGCATTGTCGAAATAATCGATAATTTCATATTCGATTACTGAAATAATCGATCATTTCATATTCGATTACTGAAATCATCGAAATAATCGATCATTTCATATTCGATTACTGAAATAATCGAAATAATCGATCATTTCATATTCGATTACTGAAATAACCGATTATTTTGTATATAATTACTGAAATGGTTGATTATCCTTATATATATAATCGTAACTCGCGTAAAACTCCAAGTAGGCTGGAAAATTGTGTCTGTTTTCATAAACATCCACGGGTTACATTTTTTTTTTTCATTTTTCTGTCAGAGTATAGTACTTTTTGATGATTAGGGACGCGTCATATTCTGGTCACGATTTGGCAAAGATAAGTATTAAAAAAAACAAAATTTCGTTTGAAAACGGTTACCGGCTGCTAATTTCGTATACGATTACTGAAATAATCGATTTTTTCGATACGATTACTGAAGTAATCGTTTGTTTTGTACATGATTACTGAAATAATCAGTTGTTTTTTATACGATTACTGAAATAATCAATTGTTTCATATACAATTATTGAAATAATCGATTATTTTGTATACGATCGCTGAAATAATTAATTTTTTCATATACGATTACTGAAATAATCGATTTTTCGTATACAATTACTGAAATAATCGATTATTTCGAATATGATTACTGGAATAATCGATTGTTTCGTATACGATTACTGAAATAATCGATGCCTTTGTATTGGATGTAGTGATGGGCTAAATAGAATTATTTCAGTAATCGTATGTCCCGAGTTAGCAATAGTGAATTTCAACACGGTTTGTTCACCATATGTCTAAGCTTGATTCATGACGTTTAGGTTATGTCACAATCGACCAACACTTACTACTAGAGCCATCTCTTGAAAAACAGCGTGAACTTAGTTGCGCATCTGATAAATAGATTCTCAATACTATTGGATGTGTAATATTCCGTAATTAACTCACAATCTTAAAGAATGTGAAAAGTTAATTTTTTTATAAAAAAAATAACTTACATAAAAAAATTTTATATGGTTTAAAAAAAATGCAATTTGTTTGCACGAAAACTATACATTTTTTAGTCATCATAAAAATCCGAAGATACTTTAATTCAATGCTTTAATTACTTGAGAATAAAATTAAACATAAATAAATTGGAATGACCGGATAATTGTCTAGTTGAATTTTTATTTATTAATTTACACAAGCTCTTGGCTCAGTAATATCCGATTTAATGTCAAACAGAGGTTATAATTTTATGTAATTGTAAAACTGTCATCATGATTACCAAAATAATCGATTCTTTCATATACGATTATTATTTTAAAATTAAATAAACCCCTTAATAAATTTAACGTAAATTCGGCTGGGATCCGAATAGAATAAAATCACCCTGGTGTGAGAATATTTAATATCAATCGTGTTGTGTTAAATAAAATTAAATAAAAATAAAACCGTTTGAAAATCCGGGACGCAACAATATATATGAATTCATGCTTTCTTTCAAACTTTGTAGTAATATGTCTTTTTCCTCGCAGCAAATAAAATCCTCTACAGGATATCCCATCTTGAGATCTCACCTTAATGATCTCCGTCTTGGGCAAACCGCGATGCTCGTTATTAACCACTATGTTTTCTTCTCCTTCAGTTTTACGCAATCGTGAAATCTCATTTTTTTTCTGGGTAATTATCGGGCTTTTTTTTTTCATTGCTGCCAACATCCGGGCGCCGCAGCACACCGACGGAAACACTTATCTCGATTGTGCATTTTCATCACCTGTCTCGATCCGCGATTCACGCCCGTTTAATGGAAATTGTGATTAATGACCCCCAGAAGATGTAATTGAATTACTAAAAAAAAAAAAAACAGTTCTGGTTCTATTAAAAGACAATTGGTGTCGCTTGTTTTTGTCGCGCGTATTGTTTTAGGTTTACGAAAAAGTTTGTTGAACTGTGGATGTTGGAATAATGGGCTAATTAGATTACGTTTCTAATTAGGAATGGCGTATTTGTAAACCCTACACTCTTATATAGGTTTTTTTATAATATATATTAAAAATTGCTCATTTACAAATACTTATATATATATAGTAGTATTTGTAAATGAGCAATTTTTATTAAATAAAATCAATATACAGGGTGAGTTTTTTCCGATGTTGTTACAATTGTAACTAAAAATAAAAAAAAGCGACATCTCTTGCCATTTTATGAAATACACTTTTAGTATGATTTTTCAACAAAAAATAGATATGTCGACTTTCTTTGAAAGCAATATTTTTTCAGATTATTTTTAATAAAAACAACAACACAGAAACGGTGTACAATTTTTTTGTGTAAAATGTTATGAATGACAAGCACTGGCGCTGACCCAAATGCTCCTCATTATTATGCAATACGTACTATGTTAATTGAATTGCGTGTGTGCTGTGTGAAGTATTCCATTCAACAGCCTATGGCTCGATTTTGGCAGTCTCTACTTTCACTTTTTGCATGAGAATATTCGTGTGGTTTATGGCGCAACATTGAATTAGGACCACCGATTTATATCTTTATTTAAAATGAGATTAAATAATATTTTTTTTATATCTTTTTATTCCCCGCAAACTGGCGATCCCAAAATTCAACCTTCTGTCAATTCATCGCATCTAATCATCCGGACATTGACAATGACGTTAAAAATCATGATTTTTAAAGAAATGACATAGACTGGATAGAGACAGGCAGAAAGACCACTGGTCGATAGGCAATTTGTTAAATTTGTAATTATTAATGTAGCGTAATGATTTTCTAATGTATTGTTATATTGTTGGAATTTCACAAATAAAGATATTTTTATATATAATATTTTATCTTTACAAAACAAAACAAAAAAATACAAAATAAAAATGTAAACGCATTTTATTGGACAATTTTAATTTGTTAAATAAAACAAAAACAAAAATATTGAAATGTTTGATTTATTTCTTTGGACAATTTTAGTTTGTTTACTAATTTTAACAATTTTATTTGTTTATTAAAATTTAATTATTTTAATGACAAATAAAACGTCAAAATGCCGTCATATTCAACATATTCGCAAACGCCTCCAGTTAGAAAAAATGAAGAAGAGTGTGGAGTAATTATTTAAACCCATTGTAAGGTAAGAAATAACACACTTAATTATAATATTCTTCTAAATACTCGGTTTTAATTTTGAAAGACAACAATCAATTTTTTCTATTAATCATTTTGCTTCCCTATTAAATTTTCAATCAGAAACTTATTTGACCGTATTCACTGGGGAAAGTACCATGATGAACACATCACCATTTTTTACAGAAGGAAAGAATCAAAACTTTACAAATTAAAATTTTTCAATAAAAGTATATGTAAATTTCATTGGACAATTTTAATTTGTTTATTTTTTTCCCAGAAGAAAACAAAAGCAACTTTAGAATTAAAAGTTATTCATAAATGTATTTTCATTCATTCATTTATTTTTTCAGTTTATTAAAATTAATAAAAATTGTAAACTAAATAAAATTGTTCAATGAAATAAACCAAACGTTTTCATAAATTATTGAATAATTTTAATTTTGTAGTTTTTTTTTTCTGTAAAAAATAATAATAAACAAATTAAAATTGTCCAATGCAATAAACCAAGTGTTTTCATAATTTTTTTGAAGAAGTTTAATTTGTAAAGTTTTGGTTTTCTTCTGTAAAAAAATATTTAATTAATTATGGAAAATTTTAAACTAACATGTACGTTATTGATTGTCATTACAGTTTTGTAATGATATAAATACAAATATATACAGAGAGCTTTTTTATCAGTATACATTTCCCCTATGTATACCTGCAAAATACGCGAGTAAAATGCATTAATGTGTGTGTGTTTAGTTGCCTATAACACGCAACTGATCACACATATGCCAAATAGTCAACGAAACATACACACATTAATCGGTTCAATGCGTTTGACTCGCGTTTTTTGCAGGTATACATAGGGGAAATGTATACTGATAAAAAAACCTCTCTGTATATGTATATATAATCAGAATCCCCTTTTATCATATGGTGTCGGGTTTATAAATACATAGAATATGTATGTTAAACTTAACATTTCCCTAATGAAAAAGTCTCGATTGTAATAGAAAAAAAAACGCGCTAAACGCAGATGAATATCCATTCCAATTAGTACTGTAATTATCGAAAGGTTCACCTGTTATAAATAAACACGTGCGCGTATCGAATAACGCATTTAAATGCTAATAAAGCCGAACGAATCGGATTTACATGATCCGCGGCGTTATTTATTTTCTAATGCCGGAATTAATTGGCACGTCCGATCTCCATCGCCGTACCTATGTGTAATCGGATAAAAATCTGAACTCCCACTAAGCACGCATTTACATTACATCTCCGCGATCTGCAATTATAATCCTCCGCTTAATTAAACGATTTAATTAATACGCCGCGAATGAAAATACATTTGGTTTTAATTAAGGATGATGCACGACTCTTGTGCGGATAACAGGAAATAAATAAATAATTTCATAGAGAAAGCATCTTTGTATTGAATGTAATGGTGGGTTAAATCGAATTGTTTTAGTAATCATAAATGAAATAATCGATTATTTTAGTAATCGTATATGAAAGAATCGATTATTTTAGTAATCGTAAATGAAATAATCGATTATTTTAGTAATCGTAAATGAAATAATCGATTATTTTAGTAATCGTAAATGAAATAACCGATTATTTTAGTAATCGTATATGAAAGAATCGAATATTTTAGTAATCGTAAATGAAATAATCGATTATTTTAGTAATCATATATGAAAGAATCGATTATTTTAGTAATCGAGAAATATAATAAATATAATATTTTTAACTCGAAATTCCAAAATTTGCCTCCGATGTTATGCGTGCTCCTAATTTTTTTTTAGATTTTAATGTAATGTTATCTGCATAAGGAGTGGAGTTGTTCTGGCATCGATGAGACCAGCAACACTTCTTTAGGGCAAAAGCAATCGAACCATCAAACAGTCACTTTTATATTTTCTTAATTATTCATTTACTTAAGTTGTATACTATCACACTCAAAGCTTATATGATAAAATTCTTAAATTGAAGTATAACGTTTCTAATAATAGGACCTATGTTGACCCAACAGCGATTTCATCAGCGAATCCAAGAAATCAAATTATAAAAAGAACCTAGTAACGAGAGACACGTCACGATATCGGTGAAACGTCACTAATTTGACGTTGTCGTTACACAAAGAACAAACAAAAAAACGTTACATAATATAAGGCCATCTACAGACACGTGTTTCGGGATCTATCCCTCAGCAGTACAGCTCTGCCTTATAACATTTTAAAGTTTTTAAATCAAAATAAACGTAGCGTCCCTGCTGCGATCTGGGTCCTTATTCCTGAAATTGATCGCACGTTTCGGTCCTACACAACTGTCAAATTCACAAATAAATTCCTATCTAAATAAAAGATTTCGTACGATTTCAGCAATACGGACCCTGATATATAAATGATCGAACTCGCTAAGCTACGCGAAAATATCAATATTTTCAAAAACACTCTCCAACAAATTAAACCCATTCCCATTAACTCATTCAAATGCCACTGCAATTATACTTTTATTGCAATTATTCATGATTACCGCAAATTTCATTTATTCATTTTTTTCCTCTTCTCGACATCCGGAAAAGATTGGAACGTTAGACCTTGTGCTTGATGACTTTGTAATTTCGAATTTTGAATCACTCGAGTTATACATTACTTTCTGTGTTGTTGTTTCTTTTTTTTTATTACTATTATATTATTATTGTCGAGGTGTTCTAGCCTTGACTTTTTTCTCGGTCTGGCAAAAACGTGCAAATGTACGCGGCGAATATCTGATTCACGGGAAAAACGTGTGCAAATCTATTAAAATATTGAAAGGCACGAAACAGCGTTTTGCTCGTTAACGTTCGCAACGAAAAAAAAATGAAAATGAAACGATTTATTGTGAGAACGTTTAATTCAATTATGAAGATAATGAGGTAAATATTACGTGAAATGTAAGTAACACTTTATATAATAATAACAATATTTCAATTACTTTGATTTTAATATGGAAATTAATCAAACAAATTCATAAATTAAAATTTTTAAAGTTTTTATAAAAAAAAATCTGTTGTTTTAAATTATTTGCGCCAAGCCGTAAGGATACAAGGGTTTTTGATAATATAAATATATTTAAATTATTTGTAAATAAAACAACATTTTTTAAGTTTCATAAAATTTATTAATAATATTATTAATCATCTACCTGATGATCCCACTGTGTTGGTTTCACAAAATTTATTACACTGCTACAATGTACAATAAATTTTGTGAAACTTAAAAAACTTGTTTTATCTATAAATAGTTTATTATGTCTGTATTTGTATATGTGAAAGATGAATACATATACAGGAAAAGAAACTAAATATAAATAAATTAGAGAAGGAAAAAGTCGGTCTGTTTTTTTTCACTACAAAATGTATTATATTAAAATGGTGACAAAATATCCAGAGCTCAACAGAGTGGTGTCTATTTGTTAAGTTGTGGTGACTGCCCTAAAGTATATATAGGCCAAACGGGAAGAGCATTCTAAGAGCGGATAAATGAACATAAATCCAGCTTTGAGAAGAAGAAAAAGAATTCAACATATTCAAACCACATGTTAGAAGAAGGCTGGAAGTTCAACGAGGATTTCCAAATACTACATGACCAGAAGAAAGGAAGAAAACGGAACACCTTAGAAAGCACGGAAATAAATAAAAGGAAATTCAACGGCCGACCAGACAGATATAAATAAATCCCCATTACTTAATTTAAAAACTTTTAACCTCCCCTCCTACTTAATTGCAACCCTATATATTAGTTAAGCTAATCACTTGTTCTTCACCTGAAGAAGCCATAGTGTACCGAAAGAATTGTAGTGAAATACAAAAATAAACAAAATTTTCAAGTTTTAACAAACGTGTTTTCATCATTCAAATAATTCGATTTGTTACATTCGGAATAATTCGATTTCGCTGCAGGTTCTCCCGAAAGGGCCTGACGGAAGTCGTTTCAGCGCGCACTTAAATTATTTATTTCGGATGCGTGTCCCGAGATTACATCAAACGGACTTTTCGTCTCCCCCCTGTTTCCATTCGTTTCCGCTCGAAATAACTTCCCCCGAGCAGCGATTTAGACCAGACTTCCCGGCAGCGGAAAAAAAACCAAATGGGCTCGCATTGATAAACTTATTTACAAATATAAATCAAAAAAAAGAAGGAATGAAGTAATGCTGATAAAAATTGTAACAAACAAGGCATTTCATCAAAACTTTGATAATGTAATGAAGGGCAGAAAGATCTCAGGTCGATAACCAAGAACAGACTAACACATTCATACAAACTTATAATTATAGATTTTTCATAATTTCGGTAATACTTTGCCGAAAATGGTCAAAAGATGGACCTCCTAGAGCCACTCGAAATTCTTTTCACTAACTTAAACATGAAAGTACAATTTACCAGATAAGTTATCGTTTGCTAAACATTTGATTGAAAATAATTCCACTTTTGGTAAGATTTTTCATAATTTCGGCAATACTTTGCCGAAAATAGTAAAAGATGGACCTCCTAGAGTCACTGGAAATTCTTTTAACTCACTTAAACATGAAAATTCAATTTACTAGACAAGTCATCGTTTGCTAAACTTTTGATTGAAAATAATTCCACTTTTGGCAAGATTTTTCATAATTTCGGCAATACTTTGCCGAAAAGAGTCAAAATATGGACCTCCTAGAGCCACTCGAAATTCTTTTCACTAACTTAAACATGAAAGTACAATTTACCAGATAAGTCATCGTTTGCTAAACATTTGATTGAAAATAATTCCACTTATGGCAAGATTTTTCATAATTTCGGCAATACTTTGCCGAAAATGATCAAAAGATGGACCTCCTAGAGCCACTAGAAATCCTTTTAACTAATTTAAACAGGAAAGTACAGTTTACCAGACAAGTCATCGTTTGCTAAACTTTTGATTGAAAATAATTCCACTTTTGGCAAGATTTTTCATAATTTCGGCAATACTTTGCCGAAAAGGGTCAAAAGATGGACCTCCTAGAGCCACTAGAAATTCTTTTAACTCACTTAAACAAGAAAATACAATTTACTAGACAAGTCATCGTTTGCTAAACATTTGATTGAAAATAATTCCACTTTAGGCAAGATTTTTCATAATTTCGGTAATATTTTGCCGAAAAGGGTCAAAAGATGGACCTTCTAGAGTCACTGGAAATTCTTTTAACTCACTTAAACATGGAAATACAATTTACCAGACAAGTCATCGTTTGCTAAACTTTTGATTGAAAATAATTCCACTTTTAGCAAGATTTTTCATAATTTCATCGTTTGCTAAACGTTTGATTGAAAATAATTCCACTTTTGGCAAGATTTTTCATAATTTCGGCAATACTTTGCCGAAAATGATCAAAAGATGGACCTCCTAGAGCCACTGGAAATTCTTTTAACTCACTTAAACATGAAAATACAATTTACCAGACAAGTCATCGTTTGCTAAACGTTTGATTGAAAATAATTCCACTTTTGGCAAGATTTTTCATAATTTCGGCAATACTTTGCCGAAAAGGGTCAAAAGATGGACCTCACTGGAAATTCTTTTAACTCACTTAAAAAAAACATCAGTTTTCATTCACAAGAAAAAAGCATATTTTACTTTTGTTCCGCTCCTTTCATGAAAACGGCCGCGTCTCCTTTGTGGCACAACCTGAATGACAACGGAGCATTAAATCGCTCAATCCCAACAAAACGAATCCGTCGAAGATCGACGGACATTTTAATAACACGGCATTTATGCACATCATCCGCCCAACCAACCAAGCAACCAAACAGCCAGCGGAATGAATCATTACGGTCTATCGCGGAAAACAATGACCGGCCATAAATCAACCGTTCGACCGTAGAAAAGGCGATCCGATAAAAATGTTAATAAGTAGGATGTAATGGGTTTGTTACCGGCAATAATAAAACCGAAGCGCCGGATTGGAATTGTGGAGTTCTTTGGATTTTCGTTGTAACGTAGAGGAAATTCTAAATGTACATTAGTGGTAAAAATAAAAAAAGTGTAGGCAGAAAGACCCCGGGTGAATAGCCATTTGACAATGACAGTTACATGACAAATTGAAATAATTCTATAAATATTGTAAACACACATACTACACATTGTAAAATGTAACGTTATTTGTCAATAAAGATGTTAAATATATATAAAAAAGTGAAGAAAGGAATAAAATATTATTATATTATATTTAGTAACAAATACCAATAATTTTTCCATCAATATATACCAATGTTGTGTTATTGTTAAACTGATGTTACCCTTTTATTGGATGTACTGTATCTGTTGGGTAATAAATAAATAAATAAATTGAATAAAAATAAAAAAACATCAATCCCACCCACAATTAACAACATCTCTTCCAATACATTAATTTTTCTTTGGATTCGCGGAGGTCTTTAACCCAGGAAGCCAACCTTACCGAGCTGAACGCACACACAGGTAGAAAGTAATTTTACCATCGGACAGACGGTCGGTCGGTTCGTTGGTTGTGCGCGCGAGTTCAGCACTGGTTGATGCCATAATAATGACGGCAGAGAGGAGAGGATATTCTTCGAAAGTGAAATTGATTGTTTGCATTTACACTCCTGTCAAATTATCGCCCGGTTGCGTAATAATCGCGGCTGGATACATAATCGGCTCGGCTTATTAAGAACGAAGCCATTCGGATCGTGGGGATTATCAGGGTGTGATGAATGGAACGGAATGTGTACGTGTGTCGCGGCTTAAAAGGAGACGTGCCTCATTTGAATTCAGCGGATTTGATATTTATGTGATCGTGATTATGTTGGAAATATTAATTGATATTCATTCATGTATTTTTTTTCTTTCTTTCTTCTTCTTTCTGGATAGGATTGTTGTTGATTGGTTAATGGAATTGTAAAGTAGCATTTTTAATACCCGACGATAATATTACAATAACATTATGATTCAATTAGAATATTCAGTTGTGCCATCACGACAAACACCTCTTGATTCAATTATAATTAGAATATAATTCGAAAGAACCCCTACACCACCATTATGGTAGATGATGGGGATTTTAGATTATATATATATATATATATATATATATATCTTTCGAATTATATATATATATATATATATATATATATATATATATATAATTCGAAAGATAACACAAAGCGCCTAAATACATGTGACATCATCAACAAAAAAAGATATACAGAGAGTTTTTTTTATCAGTATACATTTCCCCTATGTATACCTGCAAAATACGCTAGTCAAATGCATTAATGTATGTGTGTTTAGTTGCCTATAACACGCAACTGATCACACATATGGCAAATAGTCAACTAAACATACACATTAATCGGTTCAATGCGTTTGACTCGCGTTTTTTGCAGGTATACATAGGGGAAATGTATACTGATAAAAAAAACCTCTCTGTATATATATAAAGAATCAAGAAAGTGCACATTAAGAAAGAAGAAGTGGAAATTGTGGAAAATATATATTTCTTTAAGATAATCTAAGAATATAATTTTTGTTCAACAATTATAATATTTATATTTTATTCCTTTCTTCACTTCCGTATTTTTTTAATACTATATGTACAGCACTTTTTATCAATATTTTTTTTTTAAATAAAATTGACAAATAAATAAAATTTTCAACCATAATTAGATGAATGATGGTTGAACATTTTATTTATTTATCAATTTTATATAAAAAAAAAACTATATATGAGACAAATAGTACACTATTTGTGATTTTTTTTAAATACACCTCTGCAACTGTTTGATTTTTTAGAAAAACACGATTTTTAGTTTTTTTATATAAAATTGACAAATAAACAAAATGTTCAACCATAATTAGATGAATGATGGTTGAACATTTTATTTATTTATCAATTTTATATAAAAAAACTATATATGAGACAAATAGTACTCTATTTCTGATTTTTTTTAAATACGCAGAGGTGTATTGTACTGTTTGATTTTTTAGAAAAACACGATTTTTAGTTTTTTTTTTTAATAATTTCTAAACTGCTCAGAATTTTGAAAAATTCTCAACATAATCTGAACCAGCATACAAAACTGCACAACATTGCCCATTTAACCAGATCTCTAACTTTAAGAATAAGAAAAATACCCATGCAATCTATTTAGGACACCCTGTATATATAAGAGAAAGAGAGGTGGAAAGACCTCTCGTCTGTTTCGTAAAATTATAATGTAATGTGTTGATTTCCGCATTTTTTTTAATATATGTTTTTTATTTATTTATTTATTTAACGGAGGCTTTAAATAATATATGACGAAATGACGAGTGAGTAGACAAGAACAGGCAGAAAGACCTCTGGTCAATAACCATTTCGTTAAATTGTCTTTCCGCCTGTCTTGTCCTTGTCTACTCACTCTTAATTTCGTCATATATTAAAAAAAGCAAACATTATTTTTATTACGAAACGTTTTTAAATAGATCACTATTTGATAATTCAATCATTTCAATTATCCTTATCTTAGTTCGCAAGATAAGTTATTGACATCACTCATGTATAACCCCAAATGATGTCAATAACTGAAGATAAACACGTATTCATTCCGCTGACGAATGTATAAATATAAACTGCGATAATTTTGGAAGTGAAAAAGAAATGTTTTGCAAGTGAAATCTCAAACAAAATTCCACGCGCGCACACACTTTTGTTTTCGATTCGGCGACCCGATTTCCACGAAGCCCAATGAAAAATGTAAATCCTATAACGAAAATCCGATTAGAGAGGCACTGGAATATATACAGGGTGGTCAGAAAATTGTTGGGCAGAGTGGTTAATTTCGAGTAGAAAATTTAAGTGAAACATTTTTTGTATTGTTGCTTGTAATTCCACGTGAACACATTGCTCAGTATCCAATGTTGACCCATCGTTGCTCATTATCCAATGTTGACCCATCGTTTATGCGCTTGTCATGACAACCAAAAAAAAATATATAAAAATAAAGCGATAATTGTCAAATGTCAAACTGCGATACGTTAAAAACTGCTAACTTCATATACGAGGCTATTCCATACTGAAAATGTGATGTTTAACGTGTACGTTATTTTTTATCATCACAAACTAAACAGCTTTTGTAATAAATATGTATTAATAGAATGTGAAAGTAATTAATAACTTACACGTTAAACTTAACATTTTCCGTACGGAATAAACCCGATTGTAACCTAAGTGAAAAAATAAATAAATATGTTAAGTGTAAATAAATAAATAGACATTGTTTTACTTATTTCCGAGTCTGATTAAACCCGATTTCGTAACAATATTAAATTAAACTTGTAAATTCAATTTACTTGTCATTATCCAATTGTTATAAAAAAGTAATTTTTAAAATCAAGTGGTATAAAAAAAAGTATTTTTGTTTTCTTTATATACTATATTGAACCTCGACACCCAATACGGGTAAAAGAGGATTAGATTAAGAAAGAAAGATATACTATATTGGAAATGTTAAGTTTAACTTGTACGTTAATTTTATCATCACAGTCTAAGCAATTTTTGTAATAGAAATATATTCATAGAATGTGAATTTAATTAATAACGAAAATGTTACGTTTAACGTGCAAACGTAACATTTTCGATAAGGAATAACCCCGATTATATGAATTTATTGTCAAAATTAATGAATGAACTACCCTACCCAAAGATTACCACTTTTTTTCTGAACACTCTGTATATCATTATAATGACATTATATAACACGAGCACCCTGTATAGCATTATAATGAGATATTAGAGTGAATCTTATTCATGTTATTATTACGAAAAAGCGTGTAATCAGGTTAGAAACATCGCCCTCACAGCCGTCGTCGGCGTCAGCTTATTTTCGTATGCGCCGTCCTGGAAATAGCCCAGGCACCAAATTTCCATTACACACACATTTTTTTTTTGTTGTTTCGTGTAATTTGTGTGGTTTCAATCGAAATTAATTACGACACTCTCGGGCGCGAGTCAAGGTCCTCGCAAACTCCAGAGCGTTACACAATCACGATGCATAACGCAGGCGGGTGTTTGTACCCCCAATTACGGCAATAAAAACCCGGGGCGTAAATGTCGCTTACGCTTATCGATTTTCCTGGGGTCGCATATATGTGGGTTACCCGAAAGCGGGTTTTCAACTCGATTGTAAAAAAAACGCACTCCTGTCAGGTGGATCTTTAAAGGGCTGCGGCTCGTACGAACACACCCCTTTTTAATAAACCCGGAATTAATTCATGGAAATTCGTATTTATTTACGAATTCCGGCGGGACGCCCGCGAGGGGTCAAAGAGTGATTTTATAACCAAATAATACACTTTGATACGATCGTAGCCGGCTTCGGCGACTTACCCATTTTCGACGGTGAACACTGCGGCTTTTCTGGGCGAGACACTTGAATGGACACTGCACAGAACTACACGGTCATAATCGCGTACGCGTACGCACTGCGGGTATTTATTTAAATTGGTTTGTATTATTTTAATAACGTCAAAAGGGAGAAAGATGGGCGAGCCTAAATATACACTACTCCGCTCCGCTAATTACATGCTGCACTAACCTGGCGGCAGCACTGGGCACTACGTCGCCGGGCGCAGGGACGGATTTAGTGCGATTTCCGAAGGGCGTAGGGATTTTAACTCGGATCCAACTGGATTGGACCGTTTTTTATATAATCACCGATATTTTTTCATTTATCATTCAATCGCTTTAATTTATATAAAATCATTTAATTAAACTTTGATCCCATTGAATAAAACACATTTTATTTATATAACTGAATCTTTTTATTAACATTTTATTTATTATTTTAATAAAGCTGAAAAACTTTAAGTCGATAACCAATCGACAGATAATTTTCATAAAGGGATATTTCTTGTAATACGTTTATTTGTATTGTAGGCGCTATTTTTGAATTACCCGCCTGCACGTGCCATCTAACGCCGCGTTCCTGAATGATAACCAAAAATATATAAATAAATGGCGATACGTCAATCCAAGATAAAATTTTGATTTAACAACACTAAATCAAGATCCTCACCAGGAAAATTAGTCATAGCTAGATCAGCTGAAACTAATTAAACATAGAAGAGAAAAAAAAAAAAAGATACGTCAACCAACAGTCTGTGTGGTTGCCACGACAAACAATAATAATAACTAAAAATGATTTGAAAATAATTAATAAATTATTTCCACATTTAGTTCTGTGACTTTTGACTTACGCTACGTAAGTTTCCATTCTCTGTCGGGCGCATATAATTATCACGAACTGAGGCTGAAAATACAATTCCACTCTAGCTAAATCAACTAAATTAATATTAGTAAGAAATTACTTACATGAACTCAGTTGATTTATTTTTATTTCGCAATGCTTACAATAAAAAAAAAACGGAAAAATTCACTCACCACGCCAATTGCATCCTCCATCTTGTTTTTGTACATTCTTTTATAGCTCACTTGCATAAAACGATTAATATTTAATAATGAATCATTTTTATGTAATTACTTATTACATAGAAACGTTTACTTAACGTTAATAAACGCAAACGTTTCAAATGTATAAATAAAACTTTCTAAGTGACGCTTCCTCGAATAAACAAATGGTGGCCAACTGAAGCGCGTGAAATTCACGTCACGGATAGGCGTAAATCCAACGCTTATTAATTATTAATTTACGTTTTGTTTAATAAGAAGCCGGCATAATTTTAATCCCTAATGTTTATTTATTACAAAAATATATTATTTTTGCCAATACGTGCGATTTATTTAAGGCGGTTTAGTTCGCGACGGTTGGCAACCTTTTGTTCAGTCGGTGTCATAGATGTATTTATAGATAAATATAAAGGTGTTTGCTGAATATGTCCGCCTCTTTTCTATGAAGACCGCTCATTTTTTTCGAAATAAATGCAATGCCGAAAATCATCTGTAAATTTGATTTGAAAAGCTAAGAAAATTGTATATTTTTTAATGAATAAAATAAGATGGCCGCCTATCTATGATGACAGCGGCCATTTTGAAATTAATTCAATGACGAAAACCATTTGAAAATTTAATTTCAAAAGCCACAAATATATATTTTTTAATAAATAACGGCTTTCGTGCCTTCATGATGAATAATGAGACCACAAATGACTACCTTTACCTTTAAATGTGTGTACTGTGAATGAGACTCGTGTAAGCAAATACTTTGCTACATCTAAGATGGCCGCCTAATTTATTTCTATGATCATAACGGCCATTTACAATTTTCATGCAATGACGAAAATCATATGAAAATTCAATTTTAAAAGCCACAAATGTATATTTTTTTAATAAATTACTGTTTTTATACCTTGATAATGAATAATGGGACTCGTAAAAGTAAAGAATTTGCTACGTGTATGATATCCTTTCTATGATGGCAGCGGCCATTTTGAATTAATTCAACGACAAAAATTCAATTTTAAAAGCCACGAATGTCGTATATTTTTAATAAATGACGGTTCTCATGGCTGGATAATTATGTTTATCTTTTGTAATGAGGCTCGTGAAAGTAAAAAAAAGCTAAATGTAAGATGGCTAAGCTATCACCTTTCTATGATGAGCGGCCATTTGCAAATACATGCAATGACGAAAATCATATGAAAATTTAATAGCCACGGATTTCGTACATTTTTTAATAAATGACGGTTGTCTTGTCTTGATAATTGAATAATAGGGACTCGTGAAAGTAAAGGATTTGCTGTGTTTAACGTGTACGTCATACAATTATTTAATTATATATCTATGATGTACACATAGATGTATATTCATGCACCCATAGAAGTATACATCTATGTATGGGTACGTGATAAATTACCTTTCTTTCTTATTCTTATCCTCTTTTACCCGTATTGGGTGTCGAGGTTGACAAAATACCTTATTCTACGTTATTTTTTATAATCACAGTCTAAACAACTTTTGTAATAGATATATATCTATATAGAGTGTGAAATTAATTAATAACGTACACGTTATACTTAACATTTTTCTCTGTAATTTGAAATGTGTATTTCTATTGAGAAAACTGACAAATTCCAAAGATAACGAATATTAAATTTGAAAAAAAAAATCTCAATAATACAAATAATAATTGCTATATCAAAAAAAGTGGATAACATTAAAAACAAAAAAATTAAAAAATGAATAAAAAAAATCCAACATAATTAATTTATTAAAAAAAACAACATAATCAACCGAGCAAAAAAAAAGGAAAAAATATATACTCATAATACAAATATACCTGGAAATGGAAAACGAAACATTT
This sequence comes from Philonthus spinipes, assembly GCA_963082785.1. Lineage (NCBI taxonomy): Eukaryota > Metazoa > Arthropoda > Insecta > Coleoptera > Staphylinidae > Philonthus > Philonthus spinipes. The sequence goes on from OY720311.1 coordinate 22,419,247, forward strand.
TCTGAACGCTTTATTCTAGATTCTTTAATAACACACTGTGTTAACAATATAATATATTCAATATATTGTAATTAATAAAATTTAAACTTCTACATTTTCTCACTTTCACTATCCGACAAGTTGTATTTTTGTTTTTTTTTATTTTAATTATTCTTTTAAAATGTATATTTTCGGTCTAAAACCCATTACAAAGAATCCCGAGCAAACAGAAAGAGCGCTTTTCGTAACACCAAAAATGAATGGAAACCATCCCTCGATCGGGTTGATTATAATAATTTTGATTCGTCTCCGGTTATCGTATGTTGCTGGTCTCGGAGATTGATTAAATACAATTTTCGTACTTTCTCATACTTTTTTTTGTTTGTTATTAGACTAAATAAATAGTGTGGTATAAAAATGTTGCATAAATGTTATATTAAGGGGATTTACTTTTTTATAACGCTGAAAAGGCCATTTTCGAAATAGATTTTGAGGTTATGTCAGTGATTCAAAAACTAACATAACCTCAATATTTATTTCAAAGATTGTATTTTTATTGTAATAAAAATATCCAACATTATTTAACAATAATTTTCGAGATAAATAGTGAGGTTATGCTAGTTTTTTTTTTAATCAATAACATAACCTCTATATCTAAAAAATGCTCTCTATATATTTTTTATTACATTAAAAATGCAATTTTTGAAATAGATTTTGAGGTTATGTTATAAAAAATAACATAACCTCTCTCTATCATGAATGTGAAATTGACGTTATGTTATATTTTATTACTAACATAACCCCACTATCTATTTCAAAAATGATTTTTTTTATTACATAAAAAATGGCATTTTTGAAATACATTTTGAGGTTACGTTAGTGATAAAAAATAACATAACCTCAATATCTCTTTCAAAATGTTATTTTTAATGTAATAAAAAAAATAAATCAATATTTTTTCAAAAATGCTTAATATTTTTGAAATAGATGTTGAGGTTATGTACGAGAATTGTATTCAACCAATTCGATCATCCTCTCTCACTTTCATTTCACACTCTCGACTGCAGATAAGTAGCTAGTTACACATAAATAAACCGCATGTAGAAATTAATCAACAAATGGGAAAAACAAAATCCTCAACGAATAACAACCGGGTAAAGGGGAGATTTACTTAAACAATTAATCCGTAATCAAAGTCTACCAGAGTGGAAGCGTGCTCAATCCTCATGTACATATAACAAAATAAATAATATATCCTCTTTCGTTTCCAATCTTCACTTGTTTAAATCAAACCGGAAAAAACGACATCATTTCCCTTATTAAAGTACTTTACAATCGATTAGAAAATATATGTATATGTAGCGTTTTGTACAGCGAAAATTTAAGAGTTACTTACAGAAAGACACTTCTTTTTTTAAGAATTTTAACGATTTTTTGTTTTCTTAATTCTGGGGAAATTTCTCCCAGTGAAAAGGCAGCCGCTTAGCAACAAAGTTGATGCCGTGTTTTTTTTTTAACTCGCCTCGTTTGTCGTGCTATGTAATGCATAATAAGGGAAAGTAATTATTTAATTTAATTGTTATACCATACGATCAAAAACTTTTTAACTCTAGAGTGCTTCGATTTTTTTTTAAGTTTAATTAATTAATTAGTCACCTCACACTGAGATGTAGAGAGGAACATATAACGATGTTATATAAGACTAAATAAAATAATTAATTAGGCAATAGATGGCGCTTGTGCTATCTTTCAAATTGTTGCGTCCCCCAGATATCACAATCACATTCTTTTCTAGAAAATAAATTCAAAGCACTCTAGAATTTATTTAATTAATTGAAATTTTCTTGCTGTCATACGATATGGTCGAGAACTTATCTACTCTAGAGTGCTTTGAATTTTTTGTAATAAATTAATTGATTAGGCAATAGATGGCGCTTGTGCTATCTTTACAGTTGTTGCCTCCCTCAGACGTCACTTTTACATTATTTTCTAGAAAAAAATTCAAAGCATTCTAGAATTTATTTGATTAATTGAAATTTTCTTCATGTCATACGATATGATCGAGAACTTTTCTACTCGAGAGTGCTTTGCATTTTTTGTAATCAATTAATTGATTAGGCAATAGATGGCGCTTGTGCTATCTTTCTAATTGTTGCGTCCCTCACACACCACATTCTTTGTAAAGCTACCCTTGCGTCCCAGAAGATTGAACAAAACTTGCGGAGGTGTAAATTATTATGGAGTACGGTTCTACAACTCGCTGTCAAAAAATGTAAGAGAGTTAAATGTCTGTCAGTTCAAGAAAATCTTAACAGAAAATTGCTTATTTAATATAAATGATTTTTTTAATATAAGCTATTAGTATAAATAAGTAGGTATTGTAATTTTGGTGATGACGAGTGTAAATATTTTTTTTGTAAATATTTAACACAATAATATTAAAAAAAAAATGAATGCAGTTTGTAGATCCTGCGGAGTGCGGGCAAAATCGCCACCACTTGTAAATATTTTCTGTAAATTGTGGATTAGACTTCTGAAGGGAACAGAATTTCCTAATACAAGCATTTGAAAACATTTTGCAGAATTTTTTATTCCTCGGCGTTGCACAATTTGACCGCTCAAAAACATACCCCACGAAAACATCACCAATTATTGTTTTTTTTTTTATTTAAAAACAAAAGATGTTAGAAATAAAATTAACCACTCGCCATAGGTTATGTTGTATATATATATATATAATCTAAAATCCCCATCTACCATAATGGTGGTGTAGGGGTGTATAGGTTATGTTATTCTAACAAATTGAATTGATAATGACAGGTGTGACGTTTCATTTGTTTTTATTCACTCGTGTCAATGAAATGTAAATTAAATAAAAAAATCAAAGCACTCTAGAGGAAAAAAAAGTTCACGATCATATGATTTTTGAATACAACGTTAACGTTTTAAATGGAATTCAGGCCTGGTTTTTTCGATTTCGGCTTTTGCTTGGTTAAATAATTTATACAGTGAAAAAATCCTCACTGTTCAACTACTCCGGATTTTCGAGTGGCTTTTTTATTGATTTAATAATTTTTAGTGATAAAATCATCACTGTTCAAATACTCAGGCCCAGTTTTTCGATTGCGGCTATTTGCTTGGATTTAAAAAAAACCGGCACTTTTGTCATTTTTCAAAATATCTAGACCTAAATATTATATTTCAAGATTTATTTTAGGTTATGTTCATACCCATTGAGCAAAATGAACATTAAAAATAAACCTTGATCTCAATCATTTCCCTTTCACTGCTTATGCATTACACGAGAAAGAGGCCTTAAAATTAATTTACTTCGCACAAACATTTTCCTAGTAAATTGGCAGCCATCTTATTATTTTTTCTTCACTTATAATCCTCACACAGATTAACTCTTTTTTTTTAATTTGTTTTGTTTTATAGAGAAACATGGATAGTTACAACGTGTTACAGTTAATTGAAAAATCGTACACCGTAAAAATAACAACGCAGCGCGAGAATATATATATTTGTTTCATCTCCATTATTTCTTTCTTTCTCTTTTGTACTATAGAATTCCTAAAGCTAAACGAGAAAATTATACAGAATAAATAAGCCTTCCCAGGGTTAATGATAATTATTGTGTTTTGTTTGGTTTTTATGTACAAAATGATGAGAGGTAAATTAAACGTGTCATCGTGTTTTGTTTTTGTGGAAGAAAAAAAAAACGAAATAAGTACGGCTCTGGGATGACGAGAGGCCTTCGGGAATAATCGAAATTTTTGAAAAGTGAAAGTCATTTGAAGTAATTGATTGTCGGCGTTCGGAATTACTACCGCATATTTTAGTTCTGACTCGAAAACGGAAATGAATTTAATATATATATATATATTCAATGACCCCTTTCTACCCACATGGGTGTAGGGTATGAATTTAATAAAAAAAAATATTTTTTTAAAGCCGATTTTATGACTTGAACACTCCCATACATACAGATATATTGTGAATCACTTCGCACACTACCACCAGGGTAGGGTGCGAATGTTGATTTCGTGTATTTAGACAGGGTAGTGTGCGAAGTGATTCAAATTGATTTTAAAAAGATACATTTTTTAAGAAATTAAAAAAAAAAAACATCAAGAAATTAATTTTTTTAAGTAATAAAATCACTATCGCCATCCATACATATATTGCGAACTAAAAAATTCACCTATTTCTGCTACTTTGATTAATATGTTTCACCACGGGTTAAGTGAGAAATTAATTCAAAATATTTCTGCTACGCTACCGCCAGATGGCGCAAGGTGAAAATTTCGGGGCGAGTGAAAATTTTTATTTCAGCTTCCTCAGGGAATTTCACGAAATTCTAAATTTCAAGAATTAATCAGTGGAGCCGGTGTGCATCGGTTATATAAAAAATTGGTGACAATTTCTGAAGATTCTTTCTATTGCGAAGGCGTCCACTCAATTATACACGCTTAAATAACTCAATCAATTTTTTTTGTACTTAATGACTTTCACCCTTACAAAACGTTTCAAACGTTGCATGACGAAAAGTAAGTTAGTGTTTACTACGTCATGGTTTAAAGCGCACATGAAAATATCGTGGTTCACAAATCACCGAAGAAATTAATGGCATTCAGGGATATTCCGTACGCGAAATGTTAATTTTAACGTGTACGTTATTAACTAACTTCACATTCTATTAATTATGTATCTATTGAAATAGTCGCTTAGATTGTGATGATAAAAAATAACGTACCCGTTAAAACTAACATTTCTCTTGCAGAATAACCCGGAATATTAGAGAAACAGCTAGCAATAATCGCACCTCGAATAGATCTCATCGACACATTTGCGCAGTACGATATCGACACTGCGCAAAGGTGGTGATATTCCACCACTAGATGGCGCATGGTGAATATATCCAATTTAATAAAATTCAAAGTGAGGCAAATTGATCAAATGTTCTGGTGATATTCCACCACTAGATGGCGCACGGTGAATATATCCAATTTAATAAAATTAAAAGCGAGGTAAATTGATCAAATATTGTGGTGATATTCCACCACTAGATGGCGCACGGTGAATATATCCAATTTAATAAAATTCAAAAGGAGATAAATTGACCAAATGTGGTGATATTCCACCACTAGATGGCGCACGGTGAATATATCCAATTTAATAAAATTCAAAGCGAGGTAAATTGACCAAATGTTGTAGTGATATTCCACCACTAGATGGCGCACGGTGAATATATCCGTTTGTTCAATTTAATAAAATTCAAAATGAGGCAAATCGACCATATTAGAGTAGATCAAATCTTATGTGAACTAACCTTGTTTCTTTCTTTCTTAATCTTATGCTCTTTTACCCGTATTGGGTGTCGAGGTTGTGAACTAACCTAATAGATTTAAATAAAAATAGATGTCCCTTCTCCTACTTATTTTACATATATAGTTTAATAAAAAAATAAGTGGGAGAAAGGACACCTATTTTGATTTAAACAATTAAAGTCTCCACAACCAACAACCAATCAGGTGTGCATCGTTTATATAAAAAATTGGTGCTAATTTCTGAAGATTTTTGTTGTGCAATTTTAACCAATTTTTTTTTTCTGAAAATAAAAACTACCAAGTCATAAGGGATGCACACAAGTCCTAAAATGAATTTTTTTCTAACTGCAGCTTTTCCGGGAAGGCTGGAAAGTCCAACTTTCCAGAAATGATCAATTGAAGTCTCCACAACCAACAACCAACATAAAGAAGATAACCTAATATAGCCGATTTGCCTCATTTTGGATCGATCTTATGTAGTGATATCGAGGTTCATCCGAGGTGAGATTACCATTAGTTGAAAACTATTAGAGAAACAATCGACAAACGTGCGCAGAAAGATCGAAAGTGTTTTGTTTGTTTCTCAATAATGTCGCTTATAACCTACTCTGAAATGCTTTTTGCAAAGACAGCAGCCGACAAGTTTACAACAACGTCCATTCAACGGAAACTCCTACTACGTCGAGAAAAATTAATATTACTCCTAGTGGATGGAAAATTACAAGCACTTAATGATTTTTACTCCTAAACCGACGTTTGTTTTTTTTCCCCTTTATAAAAAAATTACCGATAAGTCTTTCTCTTCATACCCAAATTACACAATTCCTAAATCACCTTCTTTTCGTTCCTGTTTATTGAACGGTAATACATTATTTTTGTGTGTGAGTGTCTTGCTTTTACATCGAGCTGCCTTCGGATTTGCATGTTTCGTTTTTTTTTTTTTTTGTCGCCTATTTTTATTTCGAAACCACTCACGATGATGAGAAATTGGAGGTACTAGATAACTATGCGGGCGTTTGTTTTGCTTGTGACACTAGCGTGCGCGGTGTGGCACGTTCTTCTGTTTTCGTTATTCGTCGTCAGTGTCACCCTCGCTGGAGTAGTCCTGGATCGGGATCGGTCTGGCGAAAGGCGCTGATGTCATTTGGCTGTAATCGAAAGCAAAAGTCGTGTGATTGCGAGGAATTTGGAAATGAATTGTTTGTATTTTTAAATTGACAAATAATCTTGACTTTTTTTTTTTAATCTATGGAATTGGGAAATTAATTACTGATATTTTTAAATTGATGAATAATTTTGAAAAAATTAGAAATTAATGGAATTTGGAAATTAATTATTATATTATTTAATATATTTGTTTGAAATTGTTTGAAAATGGTTACTCAAACAATTGTTTGAAATTGTTTGAAAATGGTTACTCAAACAATTGTATGAAATTGTTTGAAAATGGTTACTCAAAGAATTGTTTGAAATTGTTTGAAAATGGTTACTCAAACAATTTTATGAAATTGTTTGAAAATGATTACTCAAACAATTGTTTGAAATTGTTTGAAAATGGTTACTCAAACAATTGTTTGAAATTGTTTGAAAATGGTTACTCAAACAATTGTTTGAAAATGATTACTCAAACAATTGTTTGAAATTGTTTGAAAATGATTACTCAAACAATTGTTTGAAATTGTTTGAAAATGATTACTCAAACAATTGTTTGAAATTGTTTGAAAATGATTACTCAAACAATTGTTTGAAAATGATTACTCAAACAATTGTTTAACATTGTTTGAAAATGATTACTCAAACAATTGTTTGAAATTGTTTGAAAATGATTACTCAAACAATTGTTTGACATTGTTTGAAAATGATTACTCAAACAATTGTTTGAAAATGATTACCGTGTAATCGAAACTAGTCATGATTAATAAAAAATCTAGTTTCGATTACACGGTTATTTCAAATTGTTTGAAAATTATTACTCAAACAATTGTTTTTGTTGTGTGGTGCCCTGTGTGTGTACCACAACCATCATCAAGTTACTGTCAAATCAATATCTTACCCAATTATGTTTTACGGAATCTACCAATCATAGACTACTAGTTAAATAATCTTACACTAGTCTCCTGTAGTGGTTGAGCCACTCCTCGACCATTTGAGCCACCAGCAGGGGGCGTTTGTGCAGCAGCTGCTGGGCCACCAGGATTCCGCCCTCGGTCTCGCACACGTCCAACCACTGCCTCAATATTGTTTCCTCTCGCCCGAGCTGCAACGAGATACGATTAGGATACTTAAAGCCAGAACCCGTGCCTCCTTGCTTAAGCTTGAAACGAAATTAATCGACGCCTACCTCAGATTCTGTTAAAAAGTGTATCGGTAACAGTTTCCTATCCCTGTCCATGAGCGGCAAGAAAGTGCTTTGGTCTGCTTGTTGCGTCGATGGCCGCGTGTCCAGCCGACTGTACGGTTCCAGTGGTACCAACGCGGAAAAGTGCCCCCTGGTGTAACCAAGCGCAATCGGAGTACGTATACAAAAACTCTGTTCCCACAACAATGGAAGGTACACACCTAAAAAAAATTTTCAGAGTTTTTTTTTCCGGAAGTGAAATTGTTTTCTGATTACATTTGAATGTATGATACATTAGTTCTCAATACAGATCATAGATGGCGGCGCTGTGTAGTTTTTGATTATATTTGAATACTCCTAGTATTTTCATAATCGAAAAAGTCGATACACCTCACACTGAGAAGTAGAGAGGAACATATAACAATGTTATATAAGACTAAATAAAATATTTATTATTATTAATTATTTAAGACTGAATAAGATATTTAGTCTTATACACCATCGTTATATTTCAAATTTCGTCTTCCAGCCATTATCAAGAAACATTTCTTGTATATTTCCTAATAATAACTAGAAGCCAAAATTAATTAGAATAAATCTAACAGTTAATGAAACACACCGAGTGCTTTTATTTTTAATTATTAGTTAAATAAATAAAATAAAAGTCGATTATATCCCATCACTACTTGCCAATACCTAGTGATCTTATTTAATTAACTCTAACAATTAAATTATTCTACTTACTGTTCGAAATAATTACGATCATTTCGTTGTTGCTTACCTTCAAATCGGGCATAACCTAACGCTTCGCCCCGAAAACTCTTAACATACTTGACCCCGTAAACGATAATCGGCCTCCGTAAGATGTGAGCCAGGGCGAAGACGTGCAACTGCTCCAGACTCGTCCCCGGTTGGCTGGCGAGCGAAAGCAGACTGCTCCAATCTTCTTCCCACTGTCCCTCGTCCAGCGAATACTGTAGAAACGAAGCGTGGCTGGCTTCGTACTCCTTCCACCTCGGGTAGAATCTATCGACAAAACAACACGCAGTTGAGAAAAAATCCTTAACTTACACCCTCAAATTTATAAGTGGTATTGTCAACGAAATTGTGTTTTACGGGGTAGACAACCAAACAAACGACTTTTAATCCACTAAAGGAAAGTTGCAACATTAATTGCATAAGTGCATTGGAAATTATTAGTAACAAGTTTGCACGATTTCGATAAATGAAGTTGTATTGCTCGGCCTACGAGCTGTTGCAATACGACTGTGCTTGTCGAAAGAGTACAAACTTGCGATAATTTCTAATGCGCAAGAGCAATAATAATAAAGATAATTTAATTAGCACTTTTTATATATTTAGTCTTATTACTTATTCGTGAATTATTTCCAGAGGTGTACTTCCGAACCATATCGAGTGTTTGCGATCATTCTTGTAGCAAAACTGAAATTCGTAATTTTTATTTGACAGTAGTTTGAAGTCCAGTTAATGAATAATGAATTAGGAACCAATCAAGTGCTGTATATTTCAGCACTTGATTGGTTAAGAGTAGAGAACCAATCACAACTCTGCGTGAATTTGTTACCGCGGTAACGGTTTCTAAAAGCTGATTGGCTCTAATTGTCTTGCGTTTCGGCTCGCCGTCTTTATCGGAATATAGTCCCGTTTATGAAACGAATAAACAAAATTCAACTGAACGCATGTCTACTGAAAACTCAACAGATATTTACGCTGCGTCGCATTCCAAGGCTCTCTCTTGAAAACACACAATATATATATATATACAAAGTATGGAAACACGGCTCTCACGTGAAAACGGCTAAAAACATAACCATCAAAATTGGGATTTCTAAATGCGATATTTTCTTGAACAATTTGGTGTGAAAAAATCAAAAATGATTCTCAGAATTTTCACATACGGACGCCATCTTGAATTTTTTTAAATGGAATTAGATTTTTTTTATTTTACAACTTTTATAGACCTTATAATTCTGATTACAACCATATACCTTTTTTTTAAAAATACTTGCCTTTTCATCGATAAACCGAACTTTGAAAAGTATGGAAACAGCGAAATATATATATATCTTTATTGACATTTTTTTAGTTGAAAATAATAAAAGTATTTAGAGTTTTTAGTCGATCTATAAGAGTTTCTAGTCGATCTGCCTAATTGTGTCTATTTTTCTTTCTTTCTTTCTTAATCTTTTCCTCTTTTACCCGTATTAGGTGTCGAGGTTACAATATATAATTAAATGTATTAATTAGGTGTTGCGTACTCACATGTGACTTCCTTGGCTCAGACTCTCCGCGAGCGCCCGCCGCAGTGTGTTATCCCTGTCGAAGACCCCCCACGTCGCCTGCATGACAGAATCCAGCAGGCAGTCGCCCGCCGACCGATTCCAGAGAGCGTACAGCCTCGAACCCAACCTGACCGTCAGCTCCAACGACCAATTTATCACAGCCGGATCACTCTCCAACTGCTCTTGAGCATCTTTGTCCAACAGTTCGGTGAACAACTGTTCTTGGACAGAACCTGGTAACTCGTCCACTTCTGCCGGTAAATGATAAATAATGGAATTAATAAAAAAAAAAATAATCATATTGTGAGCCGAAATGGGAACAGCGCGTAAAAAAATTAATGGATTTGTTTTTGTTGAAAGAGAGAGTGTTTTCTTTTTAGTTCTTCAGAGTTTGTAATAAAGAAATAGCAAAATATCAATCGGACTGTATGTATGTAAACAACATTTAGGTTATTCTTTCTTTCTTCTTTCTTTTTTGCGTTGTTTAAATGGCCCTAGCAGTTTTGCTCTGTTGGCCTTTTAGAGACTTAGGTTGTATAAGGTTAAAGTTTTTATAATATAATAATATTTAAATTAATATTTTAATATTTTATAATATTAAATTATGTTAAATTAAAAACCCGATGAAAGGAAAATACACATGAAATCAGTTTGGAAAGGACATTTAGAAGGAAAATAAAGGAAAAGGAAATGCAAAAAGGAAGGAAAAGAAAGGATGGGTTAGGATTTGGATCAACCACGTGCTGGCTTTGCTTTTTAATTTTCGCGCAGCATGACCGGCCTGCTCGGGTGCAGAACTCGCAATCAACATTTAGGTTATGATTGTGTGAAATTATTGTCAGGAACTTCAACAAAGGTTGCAAACTGAACTAGTTATGATAAACAATGTTTTGACAGTAGATGGACCGGTTCACCAGTATTTATATATATTATTATTTATATATTATTTATATATTTCGATGATTATAAATAAAAAAGAGTATTTATTCACTTGGTCACAATTATTTAAACATATATTTATATATATATTCAATGATTCTTTTTACCCATATGGGTGTAGGGTTATTATTTAAATAAATTAAATAAAAATAATTTAGTAAATTTGTAATAAAAAATTGTTAATTTTTTTGGATCGGTCAGACATGTTCTGGACCGGTTAAAACATAGTTTAAAAGTTTAACAAGCTTGGACCGATTCGAAAATGTCCTAGGACAGTTTCAGAACACTTTAAAATAATTCGGATCAAAATATCGATGACTCCAAGTCATTAAAAAAATAAAAAAAAGGGAAACAGTCCAGATTTATAATTTGTTTCTTTTGGTAATAATAAACGAATAGACCATTCGCATTCCCCGACTTTAACTAACCTGCTGGGAGGGCGAAGGTCGGCAATTCCGTCACAAAGTTGCAGGCGAAGTGTCCCTTGCGCTGCCGTATCGTGGAGGCGAAGTGCCTCCGGATTTCGGCGGCCAAATCGGGAGCTACGTAACTCGGCACCCTCTTCACGCCCGAGCCGGATCCTTCGATTTGCGACAGCAGTATCGCCAGTAAATCTTCTCTTTGAAACCTAAATCAGTCGTAACGATTGTATTACAATGTTGAGTCACACTTTGAAATACATTCTTCTTCTTCTTTTGCAAAATTAACTTCAAATCTCCGTCGACCAGTCTCAGCAATCGGATGTTTTATTTCACTTTATTTTCTTCATTTTTTTAATGTTGAAATATTTTATAAAATTAAAAAAATATAAGATTCTGATAGTAAATACGAATTAATTAATAGTAAATACGAATAATAATAATACGAATGTTTAAATAATAACAATATTAATTATATAGCCTTACGCCGAATGGTAGGCAAGGCAAACGATTATATATATATATTAATTATATAATTATTATCAAACTGTATAGGCTTTCACGACCAGTGTGTTGGTTTCCGGGCCACTGGGCCGTTGGAGTATAATCCAAACGTTTTGCTGACAACTGTGATCAGCATTTTCAGCCCAGAAATCAACACTAATAAATGTAAATGAGTAAATAATATTAAAATATTATATATATATACAGGGTGGACCATTTAATGTGTTTTCAGAAAATATCTCCGAAACAAGAAACTTAAAAAAAATGACCCAAACAAAAAATGATTGCATCGAAGGGGGCCATAATAACATAATATTGGTTTTACCATAGATGGCGCTGTTGTCGCTAAATCGAGGTTTTTACCAAAAAATCAGATTCCTTGTTAAAAAATGAGAAGAATTTGCTCAGCTCATACAATCATTTTTTGTTTGGATCATTTTTTTTTTAAGTTTCTTGTTTCGGAGATGTTTTCCGAAAACACATTAAATGGTCCACCCTGTATATTCAGTGACCCTTTCTACCTTTTCAGGTGAAGAGTTAATTTTAATTTTTTTTTTCTATGATTAAAATATTATAATTAATTTATTATTAAGTAAACAATTTAGTTCGAAAGCGATATTTTATATTTCCACCACAATAAGAACCTCTCAACAAAAAACTAACCTTATAGCTAAATGTACTAGAGTATGCCCCACATCGAAAGCCGACGATCTATTCAATATAGCCACCTCCGATGGAGTTAACGTCCTAGCCGGATCCCCACCCGACGACAGATACGCCTCGACCGGATTCGGATCGCCCTCGATGATCCCTATGCACGCGTTCAGCCAATTCCAGTCGGCCTTCCTTCGCAGGTGCCTCAATTTCCGCTCGTACTCACAGTTGTTTGGACTTTGGGATATCGACGATTCTACGGCAAACAGAAATTTGCACACTTTTTGTATACTTTAAAATGATTGTTGAGTTACGTCAAGATGAATTACACTATTTAACGAAAAATTGAGTAAATGTCGTGAAGAAAGGATACTCAATTTTTCATTAAATAAAATAAATGTAACTTTATTGACGTACCGATTATATTGGATGACGTTCGAATTCGGTCGTCCTTCGAGGTGGTGTCGATTTCCCTGTCGGGCGAAGACATGATTAGACTAGAAGCTTGGGATCGGAGAGATTTGTTCGAGTTGGCGCCGCACATGGCGCACTTCACGGACTTCGGCCAGTTTTCATAAGTACAGATCTGTCGACATATCAATGACTGTAAAATATTGTACTATTCTGTTAAGTTTTACGCATACGTTATTTTTTAACAATATATACAATACGATTGATAATTTTTCTCCTCTCGATTTTTTTTCTCTATTTTACATTATGGCCAACATACCAGTGAAATAAAAAACAAAAATGTCACACGTGTCGTTATTCATCAATTTGTAAGAAACGCCTCACACTGAGAAGTAGAGAGGAACATATAGCGATATTATATAAGACTAAATAAATAAATAAAAATTTATAAGAATAACATAACCTATAGCTTGTGGTCACTTTTATTGCCAACATCATGTTTTTTTTAATTAAAAAAAATCAAAAGCTGTAGTGCTGACAGCTGTCACTACAACCTAACCTAAATTTAGAAAGAAAGAAAAATCTCAGGTTAGGTTGGAGTGCCGACAGTTGAAAAATCCACTCAACTTAAATTCGATAATAAATAAAAACGCAGATTAAAATGAATAACTTTAAATTCGATAATTTGAAAACGAAATTATTCTGAAATAATAACATATGAAAAAAATTATTAGTAAATAATTTATATTTTAGTAATTACTTTGTCACATAGTTAATTAACGCTTACGAGTTGTGTCCCATTAAATCCCCAAGGTAAACAAACGTGTACTCATAAACGTAAACAAAGACCCGCTTACATAACACGTCCACTTGATTTCCTTCGTCCGTCTGCTGTTCTCCAAGTTGGTGACGCTCGCTGGCGGGCTGTTGTTGCGGGACCGCGACAAACTCTGCGCCACGTCGGAATGCTGCGAGATCTTCAACGGCTGTATGTGCTCGTGCAGGTTATTCGCGGCCGTCGACACCGCACTGCCGCATTGCACGCACACCTTATCCTTCAGGTTGTTCAGAAAAGTGCACGCCTCGCACGCCCACTTGTTCGTCGCCCTGTTCTCGCAAGAACCCGCCGCCGTGCTGTTGCTCTCGTTATCGTACAAACCGAAAATATCCTCGCTCTGAAAAGGCTTCGGCCCCCTGCACATCGTGCACTTTATCGCCGAGGGGAAGTTCTCGTACGTACAGTAATCGCAGATCCATTTCTGCTCCGCTTTCTCGCTCATTATAACACAAAACACGCTCCCGTGCTTATAAATTTGATTGCTGGCAACGTCTGTTCCTCTATTCCAATCGGTTTGCCTGTTTTAAATCCCTCTTGCTTTCGTCATGAATTTATCATGTTTAGGTCTGTGTTTTAAATCCTTCCTCCTCCTCAACAAAGCTCCCCTTTAAACATCCCAAAACTCGATCTGCAAAAAGGGTTTCGAATACTTTACTCACGGTGGTGCAACACGCAATTATTTATATTCATTGGCAAATATCAGGCATTTGGCAGGAGAACAAACGAAGGGGCAACCGAAAAAAAAAATAACGCTCCAATGCCAATGTCAAGATTATGTTTTGTGTGTTTGCGACTAAACGGGTATTGTTTACATCAATTCGGGAAAAGCCCGCAAAAGGGGAGTGTTTTTAGTGGGAATCGTGTGGGAATGTGGAACGGGTCTTGTAAATATCTGTCCTCTCACCTTCAAAAATAGGGTCAAAATATTGTTGTTGCTGTTAAAGGCACAATGAGTAATGTCGTGTGTGATTTGATAGACAAATAATTTAGATACCATTGGTACGTTAATCGCCGCGCCAGCTGTCAATTGTCGCTTCTATTTTGTGCACGAACGTCAAAATTATGTATTTTTGGGTAAATGTTTGTCACCTGTCAGACTGACATTTTCTCTTGAATGACGGTAATGCGGATCGTCAAGATTCCTAATTTACCGACTGAAATTTCGTTTGAATACATTCGCTACCAATAGATGGCTCTTGATTAATTGATAGATATAGGATTTACCTCAAATTTATTCAACTCAAATATTATTTACATATTTGTTTTGGATTCTTATTTGCTAAATTGTTGCGTCCAATGATCAACATTTTAAGCACAAGTACTTGTTTCACGCTTTCGACTTTGTTTGTTTTTTCAAACTATTAAAATTTAATATACTTCGACACCCAATACAGGTAAAAGAGGATAAGATTAAGAAAGAAAGAATTTAATAAAAATAATTTATTAAAGGAACATTATTGCATTAATTCAATTTTGAAAACGTATGGCTTTTAATTATCGAAGGAAATTTAATGATCCACAATTTAATTTTCCCCATTTTTTTCTATAAGGTTGAAAATATTATCGTTAAAACTTTGTTTATCAATTAAAAATAAACTATAAATTATACAGATATTTTTTAAAACAATAGGAGTTGAGCTATAAATGCATAAACAACGCTTAATTAATTTCAGACTAAAATTTTCTCTCTGAATGCCGGTAATGCGGATCGTGCAGATTTCTAACTTACCGATTGAAATTTTTATTTAAATTAATACCACTAACTATACTTTTTTTGTATTCATGTTTTATTTCGACGAGTCGAAAGCTAATCACCGTAAAAATTTAAATAGCCTTAGTAATTTTGCTTTTTAGTTGCATTTGCTGAACGAGATCATAGACTACTAAAATTAGCAAACCCGATATATTTTATTTTTATTCAAATAAATCGTTTAAATATATTTTATTCAGTTACATTTTTTAAATAAATATTATAAAATTCTAGTAATAATCCTCGAAATTGCGTAATTTTTGTTTGAAATTTTAAATTATTCCGACTGCAGTTTGACAACAACGCATTTCACGTGTTTGACGTGAAGTTGCTTCAAATAAATTTAAATATTTTTTGAGAGCTAATTATTATTTTTAATTAGAGTACTATAATAAGCATTTTAAATATGCAAAACGATGTGCATTTATTTTCATATATTAGATAAATGTTTGTTTACTTCCGGGTTTGAATTTTAAAGTTATTTTAATCATTCGAATAATACAATAATTAACTGTTTTGTGTTGTAGGCGTTTACTTTGTGGTATATCTTACACTTTTAACTAAATAAATAGAACAAATATACTTTATTTGTACAAAAAAATAAAGTATGGTAGTATAAGCAAAGTACAGTTGTTTTATGTCATGGTTTTCATAAGTATATTTGTATTTACATTCTTTTTTGTCTTATTATTATTATTAACCCTACACCCTCACGGGTATAAAAGGCTTTTTTCGATAATTGGGGCTATTCCGTAAGGGATATGTGAAGTTTAACGTTATTATTTAAATTCACATTCTATGAATACATATCTATTAGAGAAGCTGCTTAGATTGTGATGATATAATATAACGTACACGTTAAATTTAGCATTTTCCGTACGGAATAGACCCGAATAATATATATATTAGGGTCTATTCCGTATATATATATATATATATATATATACAAATATATATATTATATATATACAAATATCTTTATTCAGACATAACAAAAAATTACATTTAAAATAACATCCCACTGAGCAAAACGGACATAATAATGTTGCACCAATATTAAATTAACGTTTAATGTTGTTTTTAATGTTGATGCAACGTTATTTATGAACATTTTGTTCAGTGGGATAGTTGTGTTGGAAGTCTGTCATGGGCTATCGACCATTAGACTTTCTGCCATATATATATTATTATTCTGTATTATCTTGTGACTGGGCTTCAGTTTCCTGTTGGTTAATAAATTTATTATTAAGTTATTTACAAATATAATATTATTTTAATAGTTAATTTTACATAAATATATTAAAAATATAGCTAAATGATAGTTAAATATATGTTTTTAATAAAATAATAATATTTATAATTGTAATTGCTTCTTGGGAATTAAATTGCGTTTTAAATAATCTTTAAAGAGTATTGAACTATGAACGCTCCCTTAGAAACGTCGAAAAGCGTCACTTTTTAAATGCGTCGCCAACCTTGAAAAAATAAAAATAAAACAAACTTGGCTTATTTTTCAATTACGTAAATCAATATTCATTAATAACATTATTTAAAATAAAAATTTGAGTGAAATTAATTAATAAATAAAAGAAACTTAATAAATTGATAGAAGTATTTAATATTTCGCATAATTTTTATTAATTTCGAGCGAGCCCGCAATGGCCCTCATTTGGCGCCATCTTATTCCGGAGCCGACTTCACGTTGTTAGCATTGTCAACCGAGAGCAAAATAATTCAAGTTTCCGCAATCGATGTTGTTGTGCGTAAATAAACTTTAAACGGGCGCGAGGATGCCGCCGTGCTGATCGTGGCCCCCTTCGCCGACCAGGAAAACAGGAAAATCGGTGCGTAACAACAGCCATTCGCGTAAATCGTATCTTTAGGTTAACTGCATCCCACTTGAGCTTTGCTTGTCTCTGATGTTGGTTCCCTAGCGATTGTTGCCGTTTGGGTTTGCTTGAACGGTTGTTTTGGTTGTGAGTGGAAGCGGGATTCGTTGGGGTTGAAGTCGGGGTGTGTTTCGGTTTTCCCGGGGAGAGAGTTTGATAGTGGGCGAAGTAATGAGATTTACCGAGCAGGTATACAGCGGTACACCGGGTTTGTTTCATTGGGTTCTATGCTTTTTCATTTACAGAATAAGGGAATTAATAAATCGAATTAAAAAAATCAAATAAGAATTAGTATAATTGAATTGGAAAACAATTCATAAATTACTTTTTCCTACTTAGCTATTCCGTATGAGAAATGTTTAGTTTAACATGTATGTTAATAATAGCTTTACATTCTATGAAATATATCTCTATTACAAACACAGTTTAGACAATAATAACAATAGACTGTTTTCCTTACTTGTCATAATAAATGCAAACAAGGTTTTTCGAATATTTTTAAGAAAAATTTGAATCTTCGTGAAATTTGGAATCACTGCGTTCGCTCTGCATCCACTAGTCGCTCATCTACTTCACTTTTTATTAAACATGTTAGATGTACATTTCGACACATAAAGTGATCATTCAAACCAAACAAATCGAAACTCTCTCTGGACGTGATTATCAATAACAATGATAAAAAATAATGTACACATTAACCTTACAATTTTGTTTACAGAATAACCTTGATTAATATTAGTATATATATCTATATATATATATCTACATGTTTAATGTGTATTGTATTAAATATTTCACTATTGGAGAATGAACTTATTATTATTAAAAGTACAAATAAGACAGTTCAACTAGCAAGCAGAGATACTTTTATTGCGTATCACAGTAAATTCAAGAGAGAGGAACGGAACAACCTCTGGTCGATAACCCATAAATGTATTCTTTCTTATTCTTATCCTCTTTTACCCGTATTAGGTGTCGAGGACCCATAAATGTATATATATATATAATCAAAAATCCTCATCTATGATAATGGTGGTGTAGGGGTACTTATAATTGTCTATGATAATGGTGGTGTAGGGGTACTTATAATTGTATTGTATATAAATATGATCATAATCACACCTAGCAATTGTCTGAATAAAGATATTTATAAATATACTTAATGTCCGATTCACAATTGTCTGGGAATATCCCGAGAACGGAACAGATCGTATACAGAAAAGTCTTGATGCAACTTCCTGGGCGATTATGAATCAGCTTTTAGTTAACACTTTGATTGTTTTATATCACGGAATACTTCCAGTGGGAATTTTACAAGTCTGGCTATTTTTTTTTAAACAAGTGAGTTTATTAAGAGCCTACTAAATTAATAACAAATATATAAATAATACTGAAGGCATTATTTAATTCAGTAGGCATTGCTTTTTTTAAATAAACAAATGTGTGCATGCTGTGTGATTGTTCCAAATTATCAATTAGCTTTAAATGTTCTTGTTGTATCGTGTACTAAATATGTTTGAGAAATTCCAATATTTCTGAAGATGAAAACGCAGATTCTGAAATATATTTAGTAAAAAATAAAGAATTTTAGGAAAGAAAGCATTTTTATTAAAATCAACTTTCTTATCATTTACATACTTTTTTTTTAATATGAGAGGGGTAAAAAATGTTTCAGAAATTATGTTTTAAAAACAAGTGAAATAAAATCGAATGATTATGAATTGGCTGAGATTCAAAAATCATCATATTATAGATAGGAAAGAAGAATTTTATTTTATTTAATATGAAAGGAATGCTATTAAAAAACACTTTTTTTTTTTTTCATAAATCATTTTTATTTTATTTTGCTTTTTTATTCACCTAACAAATATCATACGATTAAAAACTTTTCTCCTCTAGAGTGCTTTGATATTTCTTCTTTATTTTTTGTTTTGTTGGCACCAGTGAATAAAATTAAATAATATGTCATTATTTATCAAATCAATTTCTTAGAATAACATAACCTATAATGTGGGGTTACTTTTATTGTAAACATCTTTTTTTTTTGTCCGCCTCAGTGGCGTGCAGGTTTAGTGTCAAGCTGTGGTTTGATTCCAGGATTGGGCTTGCCCTTGGTGTGAATGTCCACCAAATTGAAATTATGAATATATAAAAGGTTACTGGGTTATATAATTAAAAGATGGGTTCTGGTACATCTTTTAGCTATATAACCTAGTAATCAATATGCGAGTGGAAGCAAATATTTTTTTTCAAATGCAAAGCACTTTAGAGGAGAAAAGATTTCGATCATGTGGTGTATTGACAACTCCATTTAATTGAGAATGTTTCTCCTATTTCTTGCTTTTTCTAGAGTGCTTTGAATTAAAAAAAAATAGAAAATAGAAAAAATATAAATAGAAAAATAGAAAATAAAACTAACCATACACTGTAGATTATGTTATTCTAACAAATTTAACAATTTCATTTGATAAACAATGGCACATATGACGTATCATTTGTTTAATAAATCTTTTTTTTTTTACAATGTTTGATTTATTTGTTTTATTTTCATTTTTTTTTTTCCTTTTCTTTTGTTTATTTTGATTTTCTTCTTTTAGACGTAAGAAATGGATAACAAAAGTAGCGCCCCCGGAGAGGGATCTCCGTCGCTGAGCCGTTTCGGCAGGGCGCTCAAGCCGAAAGTGAGCCCGGACTATTGCGACATAGACGAGCTGTTTGCGCACAAAAGCAAGCACGGCTCCCCGCAAAAGCCCAGGCAAATACCGACCCTGCAGGTGAAGTCCATAACGAAAATCACCCCCTCGGACGCCGCCACCAATTTCGGCATAAACAAAATTGCCTCGCCGCGCCAAGTGAGGATAACCCACAAACACCTGACCGGGCCTCCGGAGCAGCCGATCGATTTCGAGAAGGGCATCAAGATGACGAATCTGATGAAGGTTTTGATTAACGCGCCGAAAAAGAACGACGAGAACGAGCCGAAGAGAGCCGCTCATAGAGAGCCCAAGAAAACTGCTGAAAAAGAGATAAAGAGAGTCGCTGAAAAGAGAGTTACTGATAAAGAGATTAAGAAAACTGCTGAGCTACAATTACAGAAGAAATTAGCGCAGAAGGCTAAGATTTTAAAAAAAATTCAAGTTGATGAATTAAACAGGAAACTTCGGACGGCCCATGACCCGAAACCCTGGCGGGATTTACCCTCCTCTACTCAGGAGAAAAATGTTGAGATCGGGAAAGGTAAGGTTGTTAAATGTTTCTGAAACATTTTTTACCCTGCTTTATTGTTATATTGAAAAAAAAAAAATGAATTGTTTTAATCCTCTTTCACTGTAGATTTAATTACATGTACTAATATAAGAAGGTGGGGCGGAAAGACCACAAATTGAGAGCCAATTAACAGATATTAATTATATATTTCATATTGTACAAAAAAAATAATACAAAATATTTTTTTTGTATACAGGGTGACCCATTTTAATTCATCTAGTGGAATATTTTAACAAATATGCATTGTACAAAAAAATGTGTTAATGGTTTCGAGGGGGAAATCCGATGCTGTAAAAAACAGTTCACTGCCACCCCCCAGGGGTAAATATAAAGATTATATAAATATATAAAACAGGTGGCTTGTAAAAAATTACATTTTATGAGTAAAAAAATCCTTACAAGTGTGAAGTTAGTTATAGATTTAATAATTTTGTTAAGTCTGTAAAATAAATCTGGGATGTTACAAATACGTCAACTTAACATGTTATATTAATTATAACATGTTAAGTTAAGTATTAATTTCCCACCCTAAAAATTTTTATGACTGAAAATAATCTAATAAGAATGACATATCGTGACTTTCAAGTCGAAATTAGGCAGTAAAAATTATATGCAATGATATTATTGGGCAATAAGGATGACTTTAAAGTCGAAATTAGGCAATAAGAGTGGCGTGCAAAGACATTCGTGTCCTAATTGGGCAGTAAGGATGATTTTAAAGTCGGAATTTTGTACTAAAAATGACACACAATGACATTAGTGTCTTAATGAGGCAGTTAGAATGACTTTAAAGTCATAAATCGGCACTAAGAATCACTTTAAAGTTGTAATTTGACTGAAAGAATGACTTTATAGTTGTATTTAGGCAGTAAGAGTGACACACAATGATATTAGTGTCTTAACTAGGCACTAAAAATGCATTTATAGTTGTAATTAGGCAGTAAGAAGCACTTTAAAGTTACAATTAGGCATTAAGAATGACTTTAAAATTGTAATTAGGCAGTTAGGGTGACATTAGTGTCTTAATTAGGCACTAAAACTGACTTTATAGTTGTAATTAGGCAGTTAGCATGACTTTAAAGTCATAATTAGGCACTAAGAATGACTTTAAAGTTGTAATTAGGCAGTTAGGGTGACATTAGTGTCTTAATTAGGCACTAAAAATGACTTTATAGTTGTAATTAGGCAGTTAGAGTCACTTTAAAGTCACAATTAGGCACTAAGAATGACTTTAAAATTGTAATTAGGCAGTTAGGGTGACATTAGTGTCTTAATTAGGCACTAAGAATGACTTTAAAGTCATAATTAGGCACTAAGAATGACTTTAAAGTTGTAATTAGGCAGTAAGAGTGTCAAACAATGACATTAGTGTCTTAATTAGACAACAAGAATGACTTTAAAGTTGTAATTCGACAGTAATAATGACTTTAAAGTCGTAATTAGGCAGTAAGTGTGGCATACAATGACATTAGCGTCTCAATAAAGCAGTAAAAATGACACACAATGACATTAGTGTCTTAATGAGGGAGTAAGAATGACTTTAAAGTTGTAATTTGTCAGTAAAAATGACTTTAAAATTGTAATTCGACAGTAATAATGACTTTAAAGTCGTAATTAGGCAGTAAGTGTGGCACACAATAACATTAGCACCTTAATTAAGCAGTAAGAATGACACACAATGACATTAGTGGCTTAATGAGGGAGTAAGAATGACTTTAAAGTCATAATTAGGCACTAAGAATGACTTTAATGTCGTAATTTGTCAGTAAAAATGACTTTAATGTTGTAATTAGGCAGTAAGAGTGTCAAACAATAACATTAGTGTCTTAATTAGACAACAAGAATGACTTTAAAGTTGTAATTCGACGTTAATAATGACTTTAAAGTCGTAATTAGGCAGTAAATGTGGCATACAATGACATTAGCGTCTTAATTAAGCAGTAACAATGACACACAATGACATTAGTGTCTTAATGAGGGAGTAAGAATGACTTTAAAGTCATAATTAGGAACTAAGAATGTCTTTAATACGGTAATTTGACAGTAAGAATGACTTTAAAGTTGTAATTAGGCAGTAAGAGTGACAAACAATGACATTAGTGTCTTAATTAGATGACAAGAATGACTTTAAAGTTATAATTTGACAGTAATAATGACTTTAAAGTCGTAATTAGGCAGTAAGTGTGGCATACAATGGCATTAGTGTCTTAATTAAGCAGTAAGAATGACACACAATGACATTTGTGTCTTAATGAGGGAGTAAGAATGACTTTAAAGTCATAATTAGGCACTAAGAATGACTTTAAAGTTTTAATTTGACAGTAAGAATGACTTTAATGTTGTAATTAGGCAGTAAGAGTGACAAACAATGACATTAGTGTCTTAATTAGACAATAAGAATGACTTTAAAGTTGTAATTCAGTAGTAATAATGACTTTAAAGTTTTAATTAGGCAGTAAGTGTGGCATACAATGATATTAGCGTCTTAATTAAGCAGTATGAATGACACACAATGACATTAGTGTCTTAATGAGGGAGTAAGAATGAATTTAAAGTCATAATTAGGCACTAAGAGTGACTATAAAGTTGTAATTTGACAGTAAGAATGACTTTAATGTTGTAATTAGGCAGTAAGAGTGACAAATAATGACATTAGTGTCTTAATTAGGCAGCAAGGGTGACTTTAATGTTATAATTATTCAGTAAGAGTGACACATAATTACATTAGTGTCTTATTTAGGCAGTAAGGATGACTAAACATTCGAAATTCGATAATACAAGCAATATTACTGTCTAAATAAGTCACTAAGGATGATTTTAAAATCACAATTAAGCAGTAAAAATAACATCAGGAACATTTGAGGAAACTAGACATAATTATTTGAAGGAGTCCTCCAAAATTGATGCAGAAGTGGTTTAGTCAATTTAGGCTCGACTAAATTCTGTTTACAGCAACCTTAGAGAGAGCGCTTGAATTTATTTAAGGAAGTAAACTGAAGCTTAAATATTTTTTTAAGAAATAAATTCATTGTTTTATGATAAAATTTAGTTTTTTTAGCTCAACTAGTTTCGGCTAATGTCATTATCAAAAATAAATGTACAGGGTAATGAAATAAGAAAGGTCACCAGCTATATCTCAGGAACTATAATTAACATTTAATTAGGCAAAAGGTGGCGCTTGCGTCGTCTTTAATTTATCAGGAACTGTAAGTCGTAAGTAAAAAAAATGTTGATAAAATTGCCTATGAAAAAAATGCAGTAATTACTTTCCAAGTTTGCAACTCTTCTGGCAGGGGGCGTAATGAACAGTAGAAACAAAAATACGAGATTGACCATGAAAAAAATGCTGGAAATAATTTCCATTTATTCATGATAACGGCCTAACCGAAGCTCAATAAACAACATTTTTTTTATCGTAATACAATCAACAAACAAACCAAGTGAATTTACTTCTTTTTTTAAAAAAAAAAACATATATTCTTTGTGAAACAAGTGAATGAGACTCGAACAAACAATATATATATATATATATATAATCTAAAATCCCCATCTACCATAATGGTGGTGTAGGGGACAAACAAAATACTTTCATTTTTATTTCAAATAAGCAATTCAAGGAGGAACTACAAAAACTGGCTTACTAATTAGCTCCTACTTCCTCGTAATGTGCGATGCAATTAAAAATTAATGATATGAGTGTGTGAACAAAAACGCTTCTGTTTTTTTGAATAAATAAACAGCTTGATAAATGCATTTCAGGCGTATAAATGAGGTTTAGAAAAAAAAATTACGTTTGAAAAAGAAAACAGTTCGTTTACAGTGTTCTTCGAGTGATTGTTTGTAGTTTGTATTTAGAGACTGTTTTTGTTGTGCATTTTTTGTTCTTTCTAATTTGTTCCCATTAAAAAAAAAAAATAACTGGTGAAATATCGTTTATTTTTCATTATATGTGTAGAAATTTTAATTTAGCTATTATTGTCAAGTTGTAAGTAGTTAATAAATATTGCAATAATTTAATTTCTTAAAATTAATTGAAGTGGCTTTTAATTGTTAAAAGTTCATTTTCACTTTTAAATTGAATAAAACACTGTTGATTTTTAAAAATATTGCTGCCTAAATAAGTCACTAAATAAATGTAACTTTTATTTGTTTAGTAGATACAACTTCAAAATCGCTCCAGGAAGAAGTCCCCGATGACGAAGATGATGTGATCGACCTGGACGACTGGCTTCCCAAGCAGAAAATCCCGACTCCGCATTCCAAATACAAAATCGTGGTCCAGAGCAACGATCTGATCGTCCCCGCCTGTAAACCCCCTCCGAAGTTCAAAATCCTCGAGGACATCATCCTGAAAAACCCGCACAGCGCACTCGGCAAACCGAACATGTCAGAAGCTGTCCTCAACGAAGACGAGGAGGATGAACGAGAAGTCTTCTCGATCGGCTATCCGAATAACGAGGGGATTCTGGTGGATGAAAGCGGAAACGCGATCGAGGAAATTATTTACGACACCGCACAGCCGAATATTTTGGGTTTGAATTTAGATTCAGATTCGGCGTCCAGTCAGGATGATATGAATATTATTTCGTACCCTGTGGATTTTATCGGGGAGGAAACTGTGGTTTCCAGCGAGTCCTACTGTGATATGGCCGAGGAGTCGACTGGAGGGGATGAAGAGGTGGTTTTTACAACGAATGAGGGTGTGGAAGATTCAGAGGTTTTGATTCTTATTGATAAGGAGGAGGACTTGAATATTGGGGCTAATGAAGGTGATGTCATCTTGGAGACTTCGAAAGAAGACGGTCAAGAAAATAATTATAATTTACAAATCAATGTAAGTCATTCCAGACAATTTCTTACCTGTTAAACTTAATATATACATTATGTTCTTTATAAATCATTCGAATTTAATAATTATATAAATTTTTAAACTTGCATGGCTGGGAGGCACAATATTCTCATAGAGAATATTATTATTATAATTTTATCAATCTTCAATTTAGAAATTAAAAAAAAGTGAACTCATAAGTTCTCAATTTTATTTAATTATTCTAAAATTATTTCCAAACCAAAACTTTGCAATGAATTTTTTTTGAGATGAAAAATATATAACAAAATAATGGTTAAAATTGTGCAAAAATTATAATCAATTTCGATTGATTCCCAATTGTGTGTGATAATTCAAAATGTCACGACTTCTTGCGAAGCTGTGAGGCACTACAATGAGTCTGAGGTTATGGGATAAGTGGGCGGCATACTTGCTGCCCTCCCCTCTTAAATCCTTCTCGACTTCTAGGTCATTAATTTTGATTGGCAATTCAAAGTCACTATATTTGCTTGCTGCCCTCTCTCTCCAAAATCCTTTGATTTGGAAATAATTTTGGAATAACTTGAGAATTTAGTTTAGTTTTATAAATTTCTAAATTGAGGATTGATAAAAGTTAAATAATAATAATAATAGTAAAATAATAATAATAATCATAGAGATTCTATGAGCCCCTCAAAGGCGACCAAACCGTCACAATGTCTGGCCGCAAACATCATTGATAATGCTCCAGAAGCTCCGATAGTTTGGTTTTTATACATCTGGCAGATGAAAGTAAACCTCATGAATTATTTAATTTTTTAGCAGCAAGAATTATCGAACGTTGGAGGTGAAATGATCGTGCTGGACGAAAACATGGTCGACCAATTAGGAGACAGCTACATAATCCTGGAGGATCTAGACGAAAAAGGCGACCAACTGGAGCAAATCGCAATACTCGATTCCGAATTGAAGGGTGATTTGGAAGAAGGCACCCAGTACATTTTGCAATGCACCACATCCGACGGGGTTCAGGAAATAATCATCGATGATCAGTCGAAGACCGTAGAAGAAGAAGTGAGTACTTCGTCGAAAATTGAGTCGGAGAAATTACTGGATATCACGAAATTGCCAGCTTTGAAGGATATAAGATATATTCCAGCGGAAGAATTACGGAATTTGAAAGGATTAAAGAAGTTTTCAGCGGAAAAACTGGTGAATTTAACAGAGGCGTTGAAAGGGAAGGAAGAAGAACTGGTTGAAAATGATGAATCCACCGTTGCTGAAAAACGTAGAGCGACCGGGAGGAGGAGAGCCGGTTCTGAAAAACACGAACCCGAAGAATTAAAATCACCGGTTCAAAAAACCGATAAAATTCACAGGTCTCCCGGACGACCTAGGAAGTTTGCGAAATCACCCGAAACGGTGAAAGAATCCGACATTATCAAAACCCCTTCCGGGAGAAGGGGTCGAAAACCGGGGGAAATCAAATCGCCGGAGAGATTCGAAACAAAAACATCAACCCAAAAAGTGGACGAAATTACTTCACTGGAATCGGCGAACGAGGAAATTATCAAGACTCCGGGGAGAAGGGGAAGAAAACCGGCAGTGAAAATGACCTACGAAAAAAACGTTTCTCCGAGGAAAGCAAAATTAACTAAAGAAAATATCGACATCAAAATTAAGGAATGGAAACCACAAAATGCTAAGGATTTTGAAAAAAATCCGATTGAAGAGTATTTGGAAGAACTCGAAACGGATTCAGGAGACGAAGAAACGTTCGAACAAAAAAAATCTACCAGGAGCAACAGGATAATCGAAGATGCTGCACCTATTAAAAGTCCTAAAATGAGCGAAGGAAGGAGGAAATCAATTAAAAATACTGTTACGGAAAAAACTGTGTCTTTTTTGCGTTCAGAAAAAATTTCTTTGTTGAGTTCAGAAAAAGCGTCTTTGTCAAGTTCAGAAAAAGCGCCTCCTATGTTACGTTCAGAAAAAGCGCCCTCTATGTTGAGTTCAGAAAAAGCGTCTTCTATGTTACGTTCAGAAAAAGCGCCCTCTATGTTGAGTTCAGAAAAAGCGTCTTCTTTGTTACGTTCAGAAAAAGCGCCTTCTATATTGAGTTCAGAAAAAGCGTCTCCTTTGTTACGTTCAGAAAAAGCGCCCTCTATGTTGAGTTCAGAAAAAGCGTCTTCTTTGTTACGTTCAGAAAAAGCGTCTTCTATATTATGTTCGGAAAAAGCGCGTTCTTTGTTACATTCAGAAAAAGCGTCTTCTTCGTTAAGCAAGAAAACGGAAGATGATAATGATTCGAGTAACAAATCGATGGAAGAATTCTTCAGGGAATTAGAAGAAGAAGTGAACGAAACTCCCGTAGGGAAAATTGCTTCTACCTTTGGCATCTACGAAAATTCCCAGAAAGCAAACAAATCGAAGAACAAGGATGAAAGTCTTCCAGTTTCTATCGACACGGGAAAACTATGCGGAAGCAAATACTTCGACATCGATTCGTTTCACGAGGAAGTCGATACAAAAGGAGAGAAGTCGTCTTCTGTAATTCGTAAGTCGTCTAGGAATTTGGGTATTAAAGAAAGCGATATTCTTGAGGAAATTGCTAAATGTGAGGATTCTATCATAAAGACGAGGACTCCAGATAGGGATACGTTATCAAATAGGGAAGATTATCTCAAGAAAGGTGATGTTAAATCACCTAAATCAGCAAGCCGAAATGTCTCACCCGATAAATTTACTAAGTCCGCGAACCGTGAAATCTCTAATCCCACAAACCGGGATGCTTCACCTGAAAAACCATACAGATCTGTAAGCCAAGATATCTCACATGAAAAACCTTGTAATACAAAGCTGGAAATTTCCCAGGAAAACATCGAGCAAGAAGCTTCCTTAGGAAAAGTTGCAGAAATTTCCAAGAGATCTAAAAATTTTGCGGAAAAATCTTTGGAGAAAAGAGAAAAATCACCGAAGAAGAACGAGTCTCGAAATCAAAATGAAGTAAAAAGTGATTTTTTCAACGAAGCAGCTGTTGAAAAGAGAAAGTCTTTAAGGCATTCGCATATTGAGGATGGAAATTTTGAGAGCAAGTCTAAAAAGGAGTCTCCGTCTTTCAAAAAACATGTCGAATCTAAACAAGAGTCTTTACAGCATTCGGATGTGGAAGACACAATTTCGGAATTAGGGAGCAAATCACCTTCAAAGAAACACCTTGAATCCAAATCTTATACCATGGAGGATACAAAGTTAGGGAAGTCACCTTCAAGGAAAAACCTTGACTCTAAAAAAGAGAAGAAATATGATCCTAAACAAGAGTCTTCTTCTTCGAAGAAATGTGATTCTAAACGAGAGTCTTCTCTCTCGAAGAAGTTTGATTCTAAAGAAGAGTCTTCTCCTTCGAAGAAATTTGATTCTGAAGAAGAGTTTTCTCCTTGGAAGAAATTTGATTCTAAAGAAGAATCTTCTACTTCGAAGAATTATGATTCGAAACGAGAGTCTTCTCCATCGAAGAAATTTGATTCTAAGCAAAAGTCTTTACGATATTCACACGTGGAAGATGCAAATTTGGAATTAGTGGGCAAATCACCACGACGTTCGAATAAGGAAGAAAAGAATTTGATTTTGGAAGCAAAATCACCAACTAAGAAACTCGTCGAATCTACTAAGCCAAGCAATTATTTGTTTAAAGCTGTAGCCGAAGAGTTAATTGAAGATAAAGAATTAATGGAAGGGGAAATCGAGGACGCCTTGATGGAATCTCCAGTTTGGGTGAATGAAGTAGTCGAAGAAAATGAAGCTGCAAAAGAGCTCGAAGCACGAAATGAAGATATGTTTTCGTCAAAAAGTGAAGATTCGGAGAATCTGTTTTTCCTCTCGCCGCAGAAAAGGACGTATTCGAGGAAATCGAAAAAGTCTGACCTACAAGAAAATTTTGGGAAGCATACAACGGTTGATCAAAATAGTGGAAATGAAACATTGAAAAATGATGGGAAGAAAGCGGTTGAAGAAAGGGATGGGAGTTTGCTTTCTTCAACGAAGGGCAATCGTAGGTCGTTACTTTTTTCACCAAGTTCAACACAAGCTGATGAGCCATTTAAAAGTTCGGATGATTTTGATTCGATGGAAGATGATGAAAGTTTCGATCCGAAAACGAATGAAGTGAAGAGCAGAAGATCAAAATCTCATGACTTGGATGATTTTGATTCCATTGAAGATAAGCCAATGAAATCATCCTTATTTGCCTCACCGAAATCTCACGATTTGAATAACCCGATAAACAAAACTTTTGCTTCGAAAATGAATGAAATTTTGGATATGAAAATGAAAGAAGTATCCTTGAAGAGCAAACGAAGATCCCTGCTTCTTTCACCGAAATCTCAAGGCCTGAATAAAAGTTTAGAAGCGTCTCCGAAATCTTTGGATTCAGAAACGCACGAAGCGCCGATGAAGAACAAAAGAAGATCATTGCTACTCTCACCGAAATCACAAAGCGTTGTCGGGGGCGATTCTTCGGATTCAGAAATAAACGAAGCATCGATGAAGAACGAGCTCCTTACAGCAAAGTTTAATAAAATTTTGGATGACGTTGGTAAGGGGTCGAGTTTCGATTCGAAGATGAACGAGGTTTTGGATTCGAAAATGAAGGAGGTGTCGTTGAAGATTAAACGGAGATCCTTGCCGAAAGGTAATGAGTCGAATAAAAATTCGGAGGATTTAAATTCGAATAAAAAAATGGAAGATTTAGATGAGAAATTGAATGAATCGAATTTATGTGAAAAAGTGAATGAAGTGGAAACCGATCGTAATAAATTAAGTCAGAATGAAGAAGCGATTGATGATTTCGACGTACAAACGGAAAATGAAGTGGAAGGTAGCTCGAGTAAATCCAAATTAATTCCGAATGAAGAAAAGCTTGACGAAACACTACAAGAATCTTGTAAAACGGAGAAGGAGGTTAAGGAAAAGAGGAAATCTTCGAGGCTTTCAATCAAAGAAATTGAACAAAAATCGTCTTCGGGTAACGGAGAAGAAAAAGTTGCCGGAAAGAAGAAGTTTGTTGATATTTCCCCATCGAATGAAAAGAAGCTTAAAGTCTCACTTGATTTGGGCGAAGTTGTTGCCGAAGGGAGAAAAACACGCTCGCAAACCGATGATCAAAAAATTCCAGAGACACAAAAGCAAATTCCGGGGAGTTCAAAGTCTGAACCAAACGAAGGTGACGTTGTTTCCAAGAAAACTAAACCGAGTTTAAAACAAACTAATATTAATGCAAATTTAAATCAAGCTAATATTACTACAAGCTTAAAACAAGGTAATAGTAATACAAGCTTAAAACAAGGTAATATTAATACAAGCTTAAAACAAGGTAATAGTTATACAAGCTTAAATCAAAGTGATACAAGCTTAAAGCCAACTAATACTAATACAAGTTTAAATCAGACTAAAACTAATCCGAATTTGAAACTATTAGCAAGTCCGAAACAAGCAAATACGAATGACCTTGAAAATAATGAAGAATGCGTTAATGAAGCTAAGACTAAGAAGAAAAGTAGATCAAGATCTAGGGGCGAAGCAACAACTAACAAAGATGGGGTTCAGAATGAGGAAATTGTGTCAAGCTCGGGGAATGTGGGAGAAAAGGTTTTTGAAGGCGATGAAACAATTGATGAAAATGAAGTTGACGAGGTTAGAAAAAACAGGAAGTCTCTTTCAAAACGACTCGCGAGGAAAGACCAAAGGATTGGAGAAGAAATTGAAGCTTCAAATGAAGTTTCAGAATCGATTTCTGAAATTGGAGCTGAAGAAGTCGATGTTCGAAAAACCAGAAAGTCCACCTCAAAGCAACTTGCGAGGAACGACCAGAAGATTGGTGAAGAAAGTGCGGCTTCGAATGAAATTCAGGTGAATAAGGGGATCGAAAAGAAAACGAGGAATACCAGTGAAGATAGGCACAAAAAGAAAACGCGATCCTCACTGAAGTTGGACGAAGAAAAAGAAGTTAAAAATGAGGATGAGTATGTAAGGAAATTACGAAATAGAAACGAAGAAAAAGATGCTTCGGAAAAAACAAAATCGAGGAATAACAAGGGTCCCGACGGTGAATCAGTTTCCAAAATTGAAACAAATCAAGTTGAAGCGGGTGACAGTAGAAAAAACAGAAAATCTACTTCGAAGCAACTCGCCAAGTTTTCACAGAGCAGCATTTCAAAGCACGAAATTCTGGACGAAGCAAGCACTGCTTCATCTCCGAAAAAATTAGTGAAGTCTCACGATGGCGTTGAAGATGTGCGAGTTTCGAAAAGACCACTGGAAGAGAGCCCAAGCAAAGATGAAAAGGTGCCGAAAATATTTATTAAGAAGATCACCAGGGCTTCCTTGAAGCAAGAATATGTAAGCAGCTTCGAGGGGAATGATAAAGAAGGCGTTGCCGATGAAAAAGAGGGTACAGTTCAAAAACAGGAGAAAGTTAGGAATAAAATGCATAAATTTGATGAAGGGAAAGGAAGAAGAGAAAATCCTGATGATACAAACATCTCTAATAAAGAAGATGATGGAGGAAAAGTCGAAAAGCTCAAAAAGGAAATTCCCGGGAAGGAAGTTGAGATAATGTCTAATGAAGAAGATGGAGGAGAAAAAGTTGAAAAGATCAGAAATGAAGTTTCTAGGAAGGAAGTTGAGAAAATGTCGAATAAAGACAATGAAGAAGGAAAAGTTGATGAAAATGTCAAAAAAGGAATTTCTAGGAAGGAAGTTGAGAAGATATCTAATAAAGAAGATGAAGAAGGAAAAGTAGAAAAGGTCAAAAAAGAAGTTTCTAGGAAGGGAGTTGAGAAAATGTCGAATAAAGAACGCGGAGGAGGAAAAGTCGAAAAGGCAAAAAAAGAGGAAGAGGATAAATCCAATATTTCCACTATGGAAGATAGTGATGAAGATATTAAGGTCTTCAGAAAGAAGACTAGACTCTCGTTGAAATTAGAAGAAGAAAATAAGGAGAAACGAAAAAACGACAACGAAGCGAAACCGACGATGAAGATTCCAGCGAGTATTAAGAAACAGTCAAAAGTAGAAGGTGAAGACAATCTGGATGAAATCTTCGCGAAGGGTAACGGAATCGAAATCATGGTCGAAGCCGGCCAATCGGAGATTTTCGAAGAGAAATCACTGAATACTGTCAAGGAATTATCAATAAAGCTTGTGGATATTGACAGGAATAAATTTGATATTGAGACAGAAAAATCGAGTGAGGAATCTGAAAGTGATGAAAGGATTGAGAAGAAGCGCAAGAGGATGAAGAGAAGTTGTAATTCCGAAAAAAGGAGATCCACGAGGTTGAAGCAGTTGAATTTAGATGATTCTGCTGAAGATAAGGAAGCTGCGTCGAAAAAAGATCGGGAAAAATCTGATGATTCTGATGAAGATGAGCATGCTGAGAAGAAATCTGATGATCCTGTTGAAGACGAGCGAGTTTCACTATTGAAGAAATCGGCAAAATCTCTTGATGCTGTTGAAAATAAACAAATTTCACCTGTGAAAAAATCTGCGAAATCTCATGATCGTGTTGAAGATAAGAGAATTTCATCTCATCGAGAAAAATCTCGTGATCCCGATGAAGATGAACGAATTTCGCCCATGAAGAAGTCAGTAAAATCTCGAGATCGTGTTGAAGATAATCGAGATTCATCTCTCGATCGTGTTGAAGATGAGCAAGCTTCACCTGTGAAAAAATTTGTAAAATCTCGTGACCCCGTTGAAGATGAACAAATTTCACCTGTCAAAAAATCGGTAAAGTCTCGCGAAGCCTTTGAAGACGTACAAATTTCGCCTATGAAGAAATCTGTAAAATCTCGAGATCGTGTTGAAGATAATCGAGAAAAATCTCGTGATCTTTCTAAAGATGAACAAGTTTCACCTGTGAAAAAATCTGCAAGATCGCATGATCGTGTTGAAGATAAGCAAGTTTCACCTGCGAAAGCCCCGCAAAAATCTGACGATCCTGTTGAAGAAAAGCGAGCAACTCGGATAGTTGAAATCAAGAAAGCTTCATCTACGAAAAGTCAAGATAAATCCGAAGACAATCAAAAGAACGTTAATGTTAAAGAAAGTGTGAAAAAGATTGGAAAAAAACCGAAACACAAAACCAAAGCATCTTTGAGTGATGACGAAAAAGACGAGTTTGAGTATTATAACGAGCTTGTTGCGGCAATAAAGTCGAAGGATAAACCAGCGGAAAAACAATTAGAAGAAAGTGAGGTTAGTGATTCCGAATCGGAAGAAGAGATAAGTAGTAAAAGTGAGGAGGAAGTAAGCAAGACGAAAGAACTGGAATTGAGTACCCCGAGCAGAAAGAGTTTTAGACATTTAGAAAAAAATATTGCACTTAATGAAAAGAAAGTTCCGACTGAAGTTCGTAAACGTAAACGACTTGAATCGTCGAGCGAGGATGAGTACTGCACCCCTTCAGTACGAAAGAGTGTTTCTGACAAAACGGACGAAACATCTGAAGCAATTGAAAAACCTGATTGCGATGAAAACCTTACGCAAACGGACAAATCTTTGAGAGAGTTCGAAAGTGTGTACAGCCCGGGCGGAAAAAGATTGGTCGTCCGAATCAAAAACCTGGTCGATTTAGTAAAACCCGAAGTTCGTAAGAAAATGAAGAAGAAGCCGAGCAAAAAGAAGAAAATCGAGCACGACTCCGGATTCCTTGAGAAAAGACGCAGCCAGCGCGTCTCTGAATTAAAACCGGTTTGCTACAAGGAAACCTCGAAATCGTCCAGCGAAACTCCCCCTATTAAAACACCGGTGATCAGGAGAAGCTCGTTGAAGGATATTATGGATGACGTCGAGATTATTAAGCGGTCTTTGTTGGAATCCTCGAGGAATGAACCGAAAATTGAACAATCGGAAGTTATTCAACAAAACGATGAGAAACGAAACGATAACCCCTCTGAAATCACTCAACAAACTGATAATAAATGTCGAATAAACGAAAACTCCTCGGAAATTATCGTAATGGAAGAAATCGTAACGTCCCAGACGGATGATGAAGATTTGCAAGAGCATGTAATTTCTGAGATAGTACCGGGCCCTCAAGAAAAACTAACGCAATCCGTAGCTGATGAGCCTGAGCTAAAAGTTGAGAAGATTTTCGAAGAGGAAAAACCAACGACTCACGATGAGAATGCTCAGTTTTTTGATATGCTGCTCCGTACACCTATTAAAAAGGAGGTGGATTGTGATGAGGAAGATGTGGAGGCTAAGATAAATCTAGAAGATCCTGTAGTGCAGATTAAAACTGAAATCAAGGTAGAAGAGATTGATCCCATGGAAAATCAATGTTTCCGAGAACGTAAGTACATTTATAATTTTCGGTAATATTGTGAGTTGTAGAAAAATTATTAGCAATAATGGAAAGAAAGCTTCTTTTAAATTTAATCACCTAAATCTGGAAAATAATTGCACATTTTTGTTGTGTTGTGCGATCATCGATTTCTTCTATATTGGAAAAAAAAATCATGTAACTCTACCTCCATGACAATCATTTTATTTATTTAGTCTTGTATAACATAGATATATGTTCCTCTCTACTTCTCAGTGTGAGGTGACAATCATTTTAAATACATTTAAAAAATTAAATTCCTCGACACCCTACGGGAAAAGAGGATAAGATTAAGAAAGAAAAAATAAAATTAAAAAAATATTTTTGTAGTGATTAAATATTCTTGTTAATTGTTGAGGCTTCTACTTTGTTATACATTGTAATTCAATTTTAATAAATGAAACATTTTTTTACTTTGTTTGTATAACTCAGATTATCCGAAACACTTTTTTACTTTGTTTGTATAACTCGGATTATCATGTTTTATTATGTTTCATTTATTAAAATTGGATTAAATATTCATTGGCTGCACAGATTGTTACTCACATTTTGATTTTGCTGATTCCCAGACAATTTTGTTTTTCTTAAATAAACCGATAATTACTTATATTACCTAACTTTTTTTGTATTTTCAGTTTACGACTTCAACGACGGAGATTTAGCATATGCCAAACTGGGCAGTTACCCATATTGGCCCTGTATGATTGCTCGTGAACCCCACACTGACATTATCATGTCCTTTAGTAAGTCCGTATAAACTAATTCGTCACTTACGACTACATGCTAATATATCTTTAGTTTCGTTCTCATTGATCACATGATTGAAATATATATATATAAATTAATTTTGTAGAAAGTCATTGACTGTTAGTCGAAACAAGTCCGAATAAATACATAAAATTAAGTGAAACAAACCAATTCATTTATTTACGGTAAATCACATTTATACAGAATAATAACAATATTCATACAAATTAATTTATATATACATGCTAATGTTTCTGATTCATGAAAATTATTATTACGATACTTAAATTATTTCTTTAGGAATGAACAAATTGAGATACCACGTTCGATTCTTTGGAGACAGGGGCAGACGGTCCTGGGTGAAGCAAGAATTCTTGCTCCCTTTGCTGTCGAGGGATGATTTAAATCAACTTTATGATTCAACAAAAGCGAAGGTAATTTTTTCATTGAATTATAAGAATTATGTCGTTAACTCAAATTCACATTGAACTATAGAAAATTAGTAAATATCATGTTACGACTGAAATTGCGTTTAGTACCTCTGGTGGTCCTTTCACCATACTAAAATAGGCAAAACCAGCCAGGAATATATTTTTTTTTAAAGTAATGTATATTTCACCTCACACTGAGAAGTAGAGAGGAATATATAACGATGTTATACACAGAGGTTTTTTTAATCAGTATACATTAGGCGAACTCGACTTATATGAAATAATAAATTCATTTAATGTTGTTATAGTGTTGCTAAAATGTTATATGTGTCAATAAAATTCCGGGGGGGGGGGGGGGGGGATGGTGGCGTTTGTTTACAATCCCCTAATCACCCCTCTACTACACCACTGAGAGTAGGCATACCTTGCTTTGAGCTAAAGTTATTGCCAAATTTCAATTTTAATATCAATTTCTCTTTAATTTCCACTTTGTAATTATTATTATATCCCATTTTTTGTTTTTTTTCTAGGGAGCACCGAAAAAGATGTACAACCAATACAGACTGACAATGGCCCCCAAATTACAGGAGATGTGGAACATCGGCATGGACGAAGCCCTGGGTTTGCTGGACAAAACCACCGAAGAGCGCTACGACTTCTTCTTCGAGATGTTCGCCTCCGAAAAGGAAAAACGGGAGAAGAGGAAGGAATTGAGTAAGCTGAAAATCAAAGAAGAACCACCCGAAGAGGAAGCCGAGGACGAGTGGCAAACGAAACGTGCGAAAAAATCGGTTTCCCCCATTAAAAGCGTTGCCGGTGATGGAAACGAGGGGGATTCGAGGAGGACGAGACGAAAGAGGAAACGGGATTCGGATTATGAACCTCCGAGTGAATGCATGGATAAACCGAAAAGGAAGAGGATTATGGAGGAAACCGAGGAGGAATCTATTAATGATTCTCCGGGGAAATTATTGAGGAAGATTAAAGTGGGGAATGAGGAAGCTAGTCTCGAATCGAGTAAAGAATCTCCGAGGAAATTATTGAGGAAGAAGGTTAGAAAAGATTATGATGAGATTACGATATCCGGAACCTCAACACCGGAAATTAAATCGAAATCTTATTTATCGCAGCTTGATTTATCCTCCGAGGCTAGTTTATCGGATACGGATTCGTCTTCGCGCTGGAGTGTACGAACCCCGATTGTCTACACTAATGAAAGCCAATCGGCTTTGTATAAACGCAACAGTTTATTCAAGGGGGTGCTCAAAGATAAAGTCTGCCAGAAATGTTTGAAACCGGGGGAGATTTACAAATGCAGGGGGAAATGTTACGGTTATTACCACAAGGAATGCTCTTTGATTAAAATTAAGGTGGAAGTAATGGATGAGGAAGAAAATTCGGATTGCGAAATTTTAACCGTTACCCATAAAAAATATCAACCTCCGAAAAATTTAACTTTGAGCGTCGATAAAAAATTCAGGGAAATGTCCCTAGCCGAGCAGATCGATTTTAAATTGAAAGAACTAATGGCACCCATTATATCAAAAACAGTATACGCCGACTTAACAAGCGACACCAGCTCGGAAGACAGCTCCTCGGAAAAGGGGAGCGATTTAACCATACAGCACGTCACCGCCGACGATGTCATCCTCGTTAACAAAAACAAGAAAAAGAAAAACAAATCAGAGGAAGATTTCAAATGCACGATGTGCGTATCCAACATGGACCCCGATTGTTTCGTCTGCGGGCAAGGAACGAGTCCAATCACCGGAAATAATTTCCGACAGAAATGCTGTATAAACGCCTGTGGGAAATTTTACCATTTAGAATGTTTGAAAGTGTGGCCGCAAACGCAGATTAGTTTACATTCCACGTCGACGCCGGGTTTGGATTCTTTTTACTGTCCGATGCACACGTGTCACATTTGCGTATCGGATAATCCCAGAGCATCGATATCGAGGTTGCCTCCGATGAAGATCGTCAGGTGCTTGAGATGCCCCGCGACTTATCACAGCAACACTTGTTGTATTCCCGCTGGAACGGAGATTTTGAGTACTACACAGATTATCTGCCCGAGGCATTCACAAGGTAATAATAATAATATTCAAATTGAATGGGTATAGTCAGCCCCAGTGTGACTGCATCATCCATAGAGACCATAAAATAATTATATATATATACAGAGAGCTTTTTTTAACAGTAAACATTTCTCCTATGGGTACTGATAAAAATGTGAGTCAAACGCACTGAACCGATTAATATATATTGTGTTACATGCAACTAAACTCACATGTCAAACGCTAAACTTCAAATTGTGTGAAATATTTCATTGAAAATGTATACGAATGAAGAAATAGTTGAATTTCTCGTAGAGTAATGTTTACTGTTAAAAAAAGCTCTCTGTATATATATTATCAAAATCCCATTTACCCTTTCAGGTCATTATATAATTTATATATATATTTTTTTTTTTAATTAGCAAAATCTGGCAAACACGACATAATAAACACGAAATGGTGTTTCATCTGCTCGGAGGGCGGGGACCTGATCTGCTGCGAGACGTGTCCGACGAGCGTGCACATCGAGTGCTCCCAACTGAACCTCAAAGCCGATGAGACGTTCATATGCGAGGAGTGTGAGACCGGGAGGCTGCCCCTGTACGACGAGATCGTCTGGGTGAAGTTGAGGAGGTACCGCTGGTGGCCGGCCCTCATTTTATTCCCCAACGAAATCCCGGACAACGTCCGGAATTTGCCTCATGAACACGGGGACTTTGTGGTCAAAATATTCGGCACGCACGAGCATTATTGGGTCAATCGAGGTAGGGTGTTTCTGTTCCAAGAGGGAGACGAGGGGCCGGGGGGGAGTAAGAATAAGGTGGATCTGATTTTTAAGAAGGCCATCGAAGAGGCTGCGGAAGCACATATTTTTAAGTCAGGTATGTAAAAACAATCATAATAAGAGTATATTTTATTCCTTTAAAAATGCATATTTTGCATAAACATTAATAATTGATAACTTAAGAATTACACTAAATTTCTTTCTACTACAATATCTTTATTCAAAATTATTTGTCTTACAATAAATAATGGTATCTTTGTTTCTTTCTTGCTTGCTTGAACAGGCTATCGACGTATGGTCTTTCTGCTAATAAATTTCTATTTATTTAACTTCTTTATTGACAAATAACGTTACATTTTACAATGTGTAGTATGTGTGTTTACAATATTTACAGAATTATTTCAATTTGTTATGTAACGGTCATTGTCAAATGGCTATCGACCCGGGTAAATTTCTATTTTTTGAAACTTTCTAAATTTTCGTATTATTTCACAAATTTCGTTCTTAACTATATTTTATCTCTTGTAATAGGCTATAAACAGCAATGTAAACCATAGAAAACAGATACTTATAGATGTCCAACTCTCCTCGTCGCACGCGCCATCTAGGTGGTCGTTACCTTAACTAACTCGAGAGAAAATCGGTCCGAAGGGAATTTCCAATTATATTTATATATATAATCTAAAATCCCCATCCACCTCATAATGGTGGTGTAAGGGTGTTCAAATTATTTATTTATTAATTTAATTAACGGAGGCCATTATATAATATAATATATATATATATATATATATATATATATTTAAATAATTGCACAATTAGATTTGATAAATTTTTGATTATTATTAAATTAAACACTTATTTGATCCACTGTTGCTTAATTTACATTTCTTTAAATTAACTCGTGAGGAGTTATAAGCCACAATACAATATTTTTTTATTTAAATTTTCTGCATAAAATTAATCAATGAACCACTTTACCTGAAGATTATCACACCTTTTCTGACCACCTTGTATTACGATGTTATATAAGACTAAATAAAAAAATAAATAAATGTATTGACTTTAAAAACGAAACAAAAAAATTAAAAAAAAATGATATAAAAATTATTGTGCTTTTTTTTACAATACTGAAATTTTCTTTAGAATTCAAGAAAAGCATGGGGGAATCGATGAAGATGAGCGATAAGCCGCCGCCTTACATAAGGATAAAGGTGAATAAGCCGGTTGGAAATGTTAAGCAATTCGACGGGAATGTTAGCAATACTACACCCTGCAACTGTGATCCGAATTCCAAAAACCCTTGTGGACCAGACAGTTATTGTATAAATAGGTAAGTGAATAGAAATCATAACATAATTTTTTTCTTTCTTTAAAGGATGGGAGATTAAAGGACAAGAAGGTTGAGGATAAGAATTGAGAATATTGGCCTTGACTACTAGGTCCTTTCAACCAATCACTGCTATTTTTAATATTATTTTAAGACGTCATGATACACCCATGGATCTCAAATGGAATTTGTCTTTCAAACAAATTCCATCCAGGATAGGACACGAACCCGCAGTCTCTGCCTCATGAGCAAGACTTTTACCCACTCAACTATTTTCAAGCCCTACATAAAATTTACCTGTAATGATATCATTGGTTCTGATAAGTTAGTGTATTTAAGATTTTTTATTAGTTTGTAGCGAGAATGATCAAAGATGTCGAAGCGCCCTGTAATTCCCAACTAAATGATAAGTTTATTTATAAATGGCATTCGATGAAGCTGTAACGAACAAGTCGTCCACCTGCAGCGGAATTCAGGTTCCATGTTGGGAATGATCTTCTGATATAAACATTCATTATGGTGGGCATAGATTATTTTAAAATTTTTTTCCCATTGTCGAAAGCAAGCTGTGGACAATCAGTTTGCACATTCCAACAAAGGGAAAGATATTTGATTGTGATTTTGAGTAAATTTCATTTTTTTTCCAGCTTGGGAATTAAGATAACGTTTTCGGATAGTAGACTGTTTTTAAACAGGTGTTACATATGTTTGTTATTGCTTTGGGAAGATACCTCCTCCAGAAATTATATTTTACACAAACGTAACTTTTTTTTTTTTAAAAGAAGGAAGGATGATTGAAAGGATATTAAGGTTAAGGAAATGATGAAATGAGGGACATTTTGGCATAGGTAAATTCCATTCAGCCACTAACGAAATAGTCTATGAATATATATTGTCATTATTCTAAGATGGGGACAAACACAACATCCATGGATCCGGGACAAGTATATTTCGTTAGAAATATCTCTTGCCCCGGTGGGATTCGAACCCGAGCAGGTGAATTTCCAAGATCAGCGCCTTAACCGCTCACCCACCGCGGCTCCAAACGTAACTTAAATTGTCATTTCCAGGCACCTTTTTGTTAGATGAAACAATATAGCTTTGAATGAGTTCGACACCGAAAGGTAAAAAAAGAAAATTAAAAAAAAAAAATGGGATTCAATTGCTATTGTTGTCGAAAAATTTATCCACATTATGAATTTTTCATAGGTTTTGATATGTCGAAAAATGTATCCGTAATATGATTTTTTCTCTCAGTGCTATGTCATTTCATCTTACAAAATAGCTGAATCATAATTTTGTCTTATGTCAGTAGAGATATGGCCCATTCGACTTGTGGGGCTGTGGTGGCATTTCGACCTAAAGATCTTTTGTGCCTTATTACTCATTTTAAAAAAGTTTAAAAAGATCGAGGCAATAGGGTCGGACCGTCGTATTGAAAATGTGTATACAATAAAATGTTGCCCATTGTTATGATGCAGCTGAGATTCGAGTTTCTGGAGGTTATTGTAAAGCGCAGGTAACACTTGGAATCCATCACAAACATATTGGCCCGCATAACAATCTGTTTAACGTTAGTGGGTGATTAGTGATAAACATAAGAAAAGAATAAAGTTAACCCTGACACCAATTGGTAAAAGGGGACATCAATTATATATATATAAAGAATAAAGTTATGATAGTAGTTCAAAAATTTAGCATTTTAATAACGACAATTAGAATAATGATAATAAATTTTTTTTATTGTTGTAACATATTTTTATTTTATTTTTTATTTAGGTTATTAATGACAGAATGCGATCCCGAAGTCTGTCCAGCTAGAGATAAGTGCCAAAACCAAAAATTCGAGAAGCGAGAATACCCCCCCTTGACCCCGCACAAGACCGAAGGGCGGGGCTGGGGACTAAAAACCCTTGCACCAATCAAAAAGGGCCAGTTCGTCATCGAATACGTCGGCGAGCTGATTGACGATCAAGAATACCAAAGAAGAATCGCGAAAATGCATGAACAAAAAGACGACAATTACTATTTCCTGACGATAGAACCGAACAGGATGATCGATGCGGGACCCAGGGGAAACTTGGCCCGGTTCATGAATCACTGCTGCGAACCGAATTGCGAAACGCAGAAGTGGACTGTTAAGGGCGAGACGAGGGTCGGGCTTTTCGCTAAAATGGATATCCCGGCGGACAGCGAGGTGACTTTTAATTATAATTTGGAGTCGGCCGGGGATCAGAAGAAGATTTGCATGTGCGGGGCGCAATCGTGTAGTGGATTCATCGGGGTTAAAGTTAAAAATACTAATGTAAGTATAAAGGAAATTTTTTGTAGCGCAGTCCCTGAGGAATTTTATTCCACTGCTATTTTGAATAATCTCTTAATTTAATTAATGGTATATTGTGGTGTACAAAATAAAAATTCATGTTTTGTGTATAAAATTAAGTAAAAACTTGACCAGCATGACAACAGTCATCCCCACACCCTCCCAAAAAATTCTTCTGGATCCGCCCCTGTGAAAATGTAACATAAATAAATGTAAATATATATGTAATATATGATATGAAATGAGGATAATGGTTGGTTACTAGACCCTTTTGATTAGTCACAGCTATTTTAAATATTAATTTAAGACTTCACAATACAAATTTGTCTTTTTAAACAAATTCTATCTGCAACGGGACTCGAACCCGCAGTCTTCTGCCTCATGAGCAATGCCTTTGCTCACTGGGCTATCCCAACCTTATAACTTTTATATCATTGCAATTCTACAACATAATAGCTACGAGATGTGTGTCTTTTTCCCAACCTCTAACTTTTATATTATTGCAATTCTACAACATAATAGCTACGAGATGTGTTAGTTTTTCTTCATACTATATTTTATTTTTTGTTTTGTTTATAGGATGAAAAGAAACTGAAGAAACCGAGTAAAATGGGAAGGAAGAAACGCTCACCGACACCAGTCACACCCGCTGTAAATATGGAACCTTGTTATTTGTGTGGCGGAGACGGCGAGACATTCCCGTGCCATAATAAAATTTGTACAAAGTATTATCACCTGAAATGTGCGAAGCTAGACGCAAAGCCCGATGGTAAGTATTTTAAATTCTCGGATCTTTGAGGCGTTCACTTCGTGGTACATTTTCAATTTTGATGTAAAGAAAACATTTGACTTTTTTATTTTATTTATTTAGTCCTATATAACATCGTTATATGTTCCTCTCTACTTCTCAGTGTGAGGTGTGACTTTTTTATACCACTTTTATTTAGACAAGTTGTCGAAGCTGTAGTCACAAAAAAAATAATAATACATTTTTTGAAACTCCTTAAATAAAATTTTCAATGTATTTTTGAATTTTTTTAAATCGTGATTAATGAATTTTTATTTTTACAGGTAAGTGGTCCTGTCCTTGGCACAACTGCAATATATGCTCGAAGAGGACGATAAGATGTTGCGTGAAATGCATCAATTCTTATTGTCCCATACACTCCGAAGGGAATGTCAGGCATGACAAGTTACTGGGATTCATTTGTACGGAACACGATCCAGTAAGTAAATAATAATTAAAGGGTAAAAAGGTTTGCTTTGCTAAAAGGTAATGAAAACACTTTGACTTTTCCTTATAGCATTCTCAGCTACAATAGACTGTCTGGTCGTGGTGGACTGTACCCACTTGTATAAACTGT
Organism: Philonthus spinipes; assembly: GCA_963082785.1. Classification (NCBI taxonomy): domain Eukaryota; kingdom Metazoa; phylum Arthropoda; class Insecta; order Coleoptera; family Staphylinidae; genus Philonthus; species Philonthus spinipes. Next base: position 22,463,096 of record OY720311.1, read on the forward strand.
AGCACTGTTGAAGCTCATGCACCCCTTGATTGTAGGGTAGTCGTGAGGGTGTACCACATGTACAATTAAGCTTGACGATTTTTACTGTAAATAAGTGTGTTACTTGTTGCTCTTTAGAATTCTTGGGAATAATCCCCGTGAGCATACGAAGTTCTTCAGTAACTTTTTCTCGGTCTAGATCTAATCGTTAAACTTGTAGAGCCAAAGTGTTTTCAGTTGTCAGATTTTATGAATGAAAGTTTTTATTTTATTTAGTCTTATATAACATCTAAATAAAAATACTTGTCCCTTTTTAGGAGAAAGGACAAGTATTTTTATTTAAATAATTAAAGTCTCCACAATCAACATAAAGAAGATTATATAACATCGTTATATGTTCCTCTCTACTTCTCAGTGTGAGGTGATGAAAGTTTATAATATATCAATAATGTATAATAAATTAAAGACGACGCAAGCGCCACCTTTTGCCTAATTTCAAGTGGCATCGTCAACGATTTGGGTCTTTAATTTATTATGAATAATATCGGGTATATAACCCCAACATAATTTCCATTCAGCCGCCTTCATCAAGACATTACACATGGAACACACTAGTTTGATGAGGTTCGAAAAACCGAAATGGCCATCACTAGTTATCCATACGCTAGATGAATGGTGACTGAACTTTTCATTAAATGTAAATATCAATAATCTTCTTTAATTTTGTTTAAAATGCTTCTTGTAGTTTATTATTTTTAATTTATTTCTAGACAAAAGAACCTCAGGAAATTCTGAGCATAGTGAAAAAATCCCGAAACCCCACCACCTTAACCGAAGAATCCGACGTTACTTCGACGACCCACGAGGAAATCGAAGAACCTCCCGCAGAAATCAGCAGTTCCGACATCACCGACACGAAACACGACGATTCTGTCAGTGAAAGCTGTGAAAACCCCGACAGCGAAACCAAAGAGAAGAAAAAACGCGGGCGACGCAGGAAGAACTTCGCGCACAAACAACTAAAAATCGAACCACAAAAAAACCCTAACATCTTACCGAATATCACAACACCCGAAATCATTTTAACCAGTTCTGTTCCCGAAAGGCATTTACGCACCAACCGAAAGGTATCGTCGGAGGATTCGGAAAGTGAGCGATTGTTGAAGCGACAGCAAGCGTACGAAAAAGCCCTCCCTATGAGGAAGCGAACCACCCCGCGAACAGAATCCACTGAAAACCAATAATTTCCCCCCTCCCGCACAAGATAAGTACATCAGTGAAGATTCAGAAATTTCTGCTCATATAAAAATAATTTTGTTTAGTTTTTATTGGTTTGAACGACCTGTGATTTTTTTAAACAAACAGTTAATGTTTATTTTCTTTTTAAAATATTTGCCTGTTTTTAAAAACGCAAAGTAATTATTGTAAATATCCCATCACTTTATAAATGTTATTTAGTATTCCCTTATAACAAATGTTTTTTCTTTTTCTTTAATGCTCTTGTTTTATAATCTCGAAAATTTTATTGAATTATGTAGATGCATAGAGATGTATCACTTATGTTAATAAAATACGTTTTTTTTTCTTTATAATTGTTTATAATGAATGTACCTATATCCAACTGTACTTGTATTTAAAAAAATCAATCCTTTTGAATCAACAACTCCCCTCCCGGAAAAAATCTCTCGCCCTTTTCCTTGACGTTTCTGTCATCTTCGACTCCGTTGTTCCATCTATTTCAATTTTAAAATTAATTTATTTAGGTCTCTGAAATGCATTTGGTCATTAATCAATGTGAAAGTCCTTTTTCTTAATAGTGATGCATCAATGAGATACCCTCTATCTTCCTTTATTGACCTCCCAGCGGGTTCAAGTTTGAGTCCTTTATATAATTCACTCTCTTCCCCTCCAGCCTCTTATACCCCCTTAATATTTCATCCTCCAATATGCTGATCTCCTTACACCTAACGGTAGAAAGGAAAAAAGATTAAAAATATATATATGCTGATGATTAGTACTTTATTGCCAGGGTCCTAACAAAAAATTCATCTTATAATAATTAATAATATTTTTATATTAAGGAATCACCTGTTTACAAAAATAATCTTTAACAGAATAAATTCAGCCCTTATGAAACCGTCCGATTGGTTATTCGAACATGGACTTTCTTGCCCGTTATATCAAAATTTATCTTACGTTGTCCAATTTTCAAATCCGTTTTTCAAAGAAATTCTCTACAAACGGTAACAGAAATTAAGTACTTGGGCTTAACTTTACCTGGAAACCTCATACCCTAGCTGGAAGTTGTAAAAATAAAATATAAGGGGTAGGATTAAATCAATAAAAATTGGCGTTAATTGTTTCCAAAAGACCAAGCTTTCATTTCCAGTAGCCTCCATAAAAATCCGTTGACGCGTTTTAAAGTTATGAGCAATCAAAGTCGACTTTGAAAAATGTCCAAAATCGCAACGTTTTTTTTTTTAAGATTTTCTTATGAAAATGTTTTTTGCGATAGCTTTTGAACGGAGAGAGCTAGAAAGACAATTCAAACGGTTAAACATATCTACGGAAGACAAGCTACAAAACGGCAACCCTCAATTTTTATGGGGGTGCAAAATAAGCCAATAGGGGTGGAAAAATAAAAGTTAGGGTTGTTTTAAAAAAACGGGGGTTGATTAGATTAGGATATTTAGCGGTACTCTCAGTGGGAAGGATTTTACGAATCTGAAGTAGAGGGGTTGATGGAGGGTTGTTTTAACGACAAAGTTTCATCTTCTTGTACCCTACCTGGAAGTGCCTTTGATTTGTGAAAATAAAATATAAAGGGTGGGTTTAAGTGGATAAAAATCGGCTTTAATTGTTCCCAAAAGACCATGCTATCATTTCCAGGTGATCTCATAAAAATTCATTGACGCGTTCTTAAGTTATGAATAATCAAAGTCGACTTTGAAAAATTTCAAAAATCGTACCTTTTTTTTTTCAAGATTATTTTTTTCACGATTTTTTTATGAAAATATTTTTTGCGATAATTTTTGAACGGAGAGAGCTAGAAAGACAATTCAAACAGTTAAACATATCTACGGAAGACAAGCTACAAAACGGCAACCCTCAATTTTTATGGGGGTGCAAAATAAACCAATAGGGGTTGAAAAATAAAATTTAGGGGTGTTTTAAAAAAGGTTGGTTGATTCGATTAGGATATTTAACGGAACTCTCGGTGGGAAGGATTTTATGAATTTGAAGTGGAGGGGTTGATCGGGGGTTGTTTTAACGACAAAGTTTCATCTCTTTATACCCTAGCTGGAAGTGCCTTGGATTTTTGTGAAAATAAAATATAAGTGGATAAAAATTAGCTCTAATTGTTCCCAATAGACCATGCTATTATTTCCCGGCGACTTTACAAAAATTCGTTGACGCGTTCTAAAGTTATGAGTAATCAAAGTCGACTTTGAAAAATTTCCAAAATCGCAACGTTTTTTTTAAAGATTTTCTTATAAAAATGTTTTTTGCGATAATTTTTGAACGGAGAGAGCTAGAAAGGCAATTCAAACGGTTAAACATATCTACGGAAGACAAGCTACAAAACGGCAACCCTCAATTTTCACGGGGGTGCAAAATAAACCAATAGGGGTTGAAAAATAAAATTTAGGGCTGTTTTAAAACGGAGAGAGCTAGAAAGATAATTCAAACGGTTAAACATATCTACGGAAGATAAGCTACAAAACGGCAACCCTCAATTTTTACGGGGGTGCAAAATAAACCAATAGGGGTTGAAAAATAAAATGTTTAATTATATTCTAAAGTAATAAGTGCTGAATTTATAAGAAATTAATAGTGTTTTATTTACAAGTGTATTTATAATTTCACGTTATTGTTATTAAATCGAAAATTTTAATGGAAAAATTAATTATTAGTGAAATTATTTTTGAAATATATTGCACAAATAATTTATTCAAAGAGTTAGATTGGATTTCTGTGTATAGTAATAAATGAAAACGGTTTTTCAAACAAAACCGTACAACATTTCTGCCCCGTTTATTGATTCGCGCGGGGCAATTTGTTTTTATTAAGCCGTCTCCTCGAAATGGAAATTAACCGAAACCAGCGTCGGCGGGTTAATAAATAAAAAAAAGGGAACGGCAAGAAAATAAGCGATCGCCCCGATAAATCAAATATTTGCGGGAAACGCGCGAGAGGGTGGCCGGCGGCGGCGGCGGCTGCGCAGACGGCCCGCCGCCGCTCACCCTCAGGACAGACGCAGTCGTGAGTGTCCGACGGGGCTCGTCCAGGGAGGGGGCCCTCCGCAACTCCGCACGCAATATCGGGGATCCTTCCAAATTCAAATCAGCCCCGTTTTCTCGAAACCCAACCGCGGTGGTTCGAGTCTTGTTAAAAAAATAAGTGTCCGGGTCACGTTCGCTGGCGAAAATATCTGACATTTTCCGTTCGGTGGAAATAAAGAGGGGTAAAATAATACAAAAAATATATATAAAAAAAACGAGGATAATAACAACATCAAACCCCCTGGCAACGACCGGAAACGCCAGAGGTTCGCTTTAAATATAAATAAATCGATTGTACGGATAACAATAATAAATAGATAAATAAAAGTGTATATAAATAATACGTTTATAAGTGGTTAGGTAGTAGACTATAATATTGATTAAGCTCCACGAACTCTCGACTAGGACACACCGAAAAAAAAAAAACGCAAAAAGGGGGAAATAGCAGCCTTTGGGGAGGATTTTTGTTTAAAGATGCAATGGATCCCGCTCGCCAATAAACACAGAAAATCTCTGTGCAGAAAATACGATAGGTGATAATGTTTTTATTTAGGTACTCGAGATTTTATTTTCATTCAACCTTAACAAACCCCCCTAAAAAAAAATATTAATCCCATTTTAATTTAATCCCCATATTTTTTTAAAAACAACATAATTTCCTCCTGCATGCGTTATAAAATAAAACACATAACGTAGTACTACGGGTTATGTAATAGGTTATCCACACCAGGGGGCGTTCACTTGCGTATACGCTAACGCCAAGTCCTGGTGGAATTCGTGCATGCAACCCCCCTTGACACCCCTCGCACAAGTAATTTTTACGATTTGCATGAAATCCCATTGATTAAACCTATAAAAAGAAGGAGCGCACATAAAATTCGACTTATCGGGAAAATAATAAACCCCGAGCCCGGCGCATTCACCATATGAATCGCTATCCGAAAACTGGGTTAACCGTGTTATTAATTATTTTATCAAGCGTTTTATTTATTATTCAAATTATGTAATCTCTATTGGAAAGGCCATTACGGTTTAATAGTAACGGAAATACTAATGGTTTAATTTGGCCACTCCTAAAAAAAAAAAAAATTGGAGGGGGTATTAATTTAAATCGCGTTAAAGCTCGGTTTAGTTTTAATTGGAATTAAATTAAATCCGAGCTGATAAAATATTCAAAACTCTTCCTTTAGCGCTTCTTTTATTATTATTATTTATTACTTCTTGGAATTAATAATTAATTAATGCTTTTTCGATGAATGCTCGAATTGATAATCAATCAATTTGAATTAATATTTAATTAATAATAATAAATAAATAATATCTTTCATTAATTTCTCATTTATCCCCTGGTGGAACATGCTTGAATTAAGTAAGTAATATCTAAATTAAAACACTTTTTTTGTTTCACTATAAACTTTTTATTTAGTTTCGGCTCATATCCATTTTCAGGGATTTTTCATTCCCGATCCGATTAATTTAGATATTACCTACTTAAATAAATAATATATCTTAAATAAATTTGTTATAAAATGTGGTTCAGAAAAGGTGTGATAATTTTTAGGTTTATTCATTAATTTTATTTAAATTTTCTAAACGTAGAATTAATTACAATGCTTCGTTGCACATTTTTGACGTGATTTACAATTTGACTTTATACTGGAAATATCTCAAAAACTGTGGATGAGGTATTTTCAGTATTTTACATATTCTGAAAGAGCAGGCTTTCATTAATATCCCCAAGAAGTTTCATTGAAAAATCACAAAAATTATAATTATTGTGATTTTTTTAAATTCACAAATTACAGAAAATTGCAATAAAATTCGTGGTTTTTGGATTCAACTGGAAATATCTCAAAAAATGTGGATGGGGTATATTCAGTTTTTTGCATATTCTGAAAGAGCAGGCTTTCATTAATAACCCCAAGAAGTTTCATTGAAAAATCACAAAAATTATAATTATTGCGATTTTTTTAAATTCAAAATTACAGAACATTTGCATGAATTTTATTTTTAAATGGGAAATATCTCAAAAACTATAGATGGGGTATATTCAGTTTTTTGCATATTCTGAAAGAGCAGGCTTTCATTAATATCCCCAGGAACTTTCATTGAAAAATCACAAAAATTATAATTATTGTGATTTTTTTAAATTCACAAATTACAGAAAATTGCAATAAAATTCGTAGTTTTTGGATTCAACTGGAAATATCTCAAAAACTGTGGATAGGGTATATTCAGTTTTTTGCATATTCTGAAAGAGCAGGCTTTCATTAATATCTCCAAGAAGTTTCATTGAAAAATCACAAAAATTATAATTATTGTGATTTTTTTAAATTCTCAAATAACAGAAAATTGCAATAGAATTAACGAATTTTAGTTTTAAATGGGAAATATCTCAAAAACTGTGGATGGGGTATATTCAGTTTTTTGTATATTCTGAAAGAGCAGGCTTTCATTAATAACCCCAAGAAGTTTCATTGAAAAATCACAAAAAATATAATTATTGTGATTTTTTTAAATTCTCAAATTACAGAAAATTGCAATAGAATTAACGGATTTTAGTTTTAAATGGGAAATATCTCAAAAACTGTGGATAGGGTGTATTCGGTTTTTTGCATATTCTGAAAGAGCAGGCTTTCATTAATATCCCCAAGAAGTTTCATTGAAAAATCACAAAAATTATAATTATTGTGATTTTTTTAAATCCCAAATTACAGAAAATTGCAATAGAATTAACGGATTTTAGTTTTAAATGGGAAATATCTCAAAAATTGTGGATGGGGTATATTCAGTTTTTTATATATTCTGAAAGAGCAGGCATTCATTAATATCCCCAAGAAGTTTCATTGAAAAATCACAAAAATTATAATTATTGTGATTTTTTTATTTCCCAAATTAAAGAAATTTGCAACAAAATTAACGATTTTCGTTTTAAATGGGAAGTATCTCAAAAACTGTGGATGGGGTATATTTAGATTTTTGCATATTCTGAAAGAGCAGGCTTTCATTAATAACCCCAAGAAGTTTCATTGAAAAATCACAAAAATTATAATTATTGTGATTTTTTTAAATTCTCAAATTACAGAAAATTGCAATAGAATTAACGGATTTTATTTTTAAATGGGAAATATCTCAAAAACTGTGGATGGGGTATATCCAGTTTTTTACATATTCTGAAAGAGCAGGCTTTCATTAATATCCCCAAGAAGTTTCATTGAAAAATCACAAAAATTATAATTATTGTGATTTTTTGAAATTCCTAAATCACAGAAAATTGCAACAAAATTAACGAATTTTAGTTTTTAATGGGAAATATCTCAAAAACTGTGGATGGGGTATATTCAGATTATTTCATATTCTGAAAGAGCAGGCTTTCATTAATATTCCCAAGAAGTTTTATTGAAATATCACAAAAATTATAATTATTGCGATTTTTTTTAAATTCTCAAATTACAGAAAATTGCAATAGAATTAACGGATTTTAGTTTTAAATGGGAAATATCTCAAAAACTGTGGATGGGGTATATTCAGTTTTTTGCATATTCTGAAAGAGCAGGCTTTCATTAATATCCCCAAGAAGTTTCATTGAAAAAACACAAAAATTATAATTATTGCGATTTTTTTAAATTCTCAAATTACAGAAAATTGCAATAGAATTAACGGATTTTAGTTTTAAATGGGAAATATCTCAAAAACTGTGGATGGGGTATATTTAGTTTTTTGCATATTCTGAAAGAGCAGGCTTTCATTAATAACCCCAAGAAGTTTCATTGAAAAATCACAAAAATTATAATTATTGTGATTTTTTTAATTCCAAATTACAGAAAATTTGTATGAATTTTATTTTTAAATGGGAAATATCTCAAAAACTGTGGATGGGGTATATTTAGATTTTTGCATATTCTGAAAGAGCAGGCTTTCATTAATAACCCCAATAAGTTTCATTGAAAAATCACAAAAATTATAATTATTGTGATTTTTTTAAATTCTCAAATTACAGAAAATTGCAATAAAAATAACGGATTTTAGTTTTAAATGGGAAATATCTCAAAAACTGTGGATGGGGTATATTCAGTTTTTTGCATATTCTGAAAGAGCAGGCTTTCATTAATATCCCCAAGAAGTTTCATTGAAAAATCACAAAAATTATAATTATTGTGATTTTTTTAAATTCTCAAATTACAGAAAATTGCAATAAAAATAACGGATTTTAGTTTTAAATGGGAAATATCTCAAAAACTGTGGATGGGGTATATTCAGTTTTTTGCATATTCTGAAAGAGCAGGCTTTCATTAATATCCCCAAGAAGTTTCATTGAAAAATCACAAAAATTATAATTATTGTGATTTTTTTAAATTCTCAAATTACAGAAAATTGCAATAGAATTAACGGATTTTAGTTTTAAATGGGAAATATCTCAAAAACTGTGGATGGGGTATATTCAAATGCTTCATTAATAATAACATTAATATATTTTTATCAGTTTGGGTTTAATTTAATTCCAATTAAAAAAATGGAACAATTATCGGACCAGATAAAAAATTCGTAATACGTAAATAGAAAACAGTATTCATTCATTTGGTCACAGTTATTTAATATATTCGTAATACGTTATTTAAAGGGTTTATATTGAATTTAAGTAAATTTTGCTTTTATTGCTTCTAACAATAAACAAACTGCAACTCAAACTTATCCATTTCCACATATGCACGAGCAACCCTCGCGTAATAAACTTTCTTTTACGATTCGCTCAAAATACATTGATTAAACCACAAACCCACGCATATAAAGACTGGAGATTAATTATGCATTCCCTCGGTATATAAACCTGAATATTTCACATTATTCACGTCGTGCGTTGTTTTTTTTATGTGCAAACAGACATTAAACGTGCCCACAAAACGCATCGAATCGGCGCATCCATTATTTTTTTTTTCAAACTCAGCGGAGCGATATAAACCATTTTGTGTTTTTTAATATTATTGCGACTAATATTTGTCAGATTTATGGAATGTTTTATTATACAGTGAGGATTTTATTTCATTAAACGTAGCCCTGTGTTCAATTTAATAAAATCCATGACAACATATTGGGGATATATTTATTATTATTATTATTATTATTATCTTTATTTACGGAATTCACCTATTTTACAAATGTATTAGAAAAGATATTAGAAAAAAATCTTAAAAAACAAATCCTGAGAACATATAGAAATTACTATCACGTCAGTTAAATTTGAACTAATGAATTGGTAAACTGTTATTAGAAAAAACAAACAAAAAATAGAAAAATGGTACTTACGTAATGTAAGTCAAAATTCACAGTAGTTAATAAGGAAATAATTAATCATTATTAAATTAATTAATCATTTTTAAATTCTCTTTACTTAATTTATTTTTATTTAATTTAATATAAATTGTTAATTGGGGGTGGGAAAATTTGCGATTTATCTTAAGGTAATGTGTAACTTTGAAAATATTCTTGATTACGAGAACTCAGACTTTACATAACAACCACTTATTAAAAATGTCTTGATAATGACTTATAGTCGAAACTAGTTTGAAAATAAAAATCACTGAAATATATACCAAGTGATAGTCAATTCATACACGACTTTTGTTTAAAGTTTAAATAAATTGTTTAAAATGTTAAAAACTTATTATTGACAAACGTAATACAACACCTGCCTATATCTTAAAATATTACAATACGTGCTGTAAGAGTTTGCCAATTGGCTATCGACCAATGGTCTTTCCGCCAGCCTGCAAGTTATTATTTCATATTCATGAAAATACGTTTCTCGAGAAAATGAAAAATGAAGATTACGAGGAAAGAAAATGCGGGCGCGCTTTGCACCACGGCAATTTATTAAATGGCCCGGCACGTGTGTCCCACAATATATATATTCACTCATACAAAATGGTAAACGTTTCACCAAAATATTTATTAAACAGAGGTTGCTGGTTATTTATTCATCAGCGGGAACGTTGTAAATTCCAAGGGAATCAATAAAGCGGCGCGCGCGGGGGGTGATTTTTGGTTATTATTCTATTTTTCAGCCTAATTTACTGCTTGGGAATAACTAACGAGGGGCTAAATATACCCGTCGAGGGTTGTTAGATAGAATCACGATAGTCTTTCGAAAAGGGGGGGTTTTGAATTGGAGAGGATTGCTAGAGTATGAATAAATTTGATGTGAATGAAAAAAAATTGTTATTAGAATCGAATAAAAATCGTTATTTATATTAAATAAAAATGATTTGAAAATGATTAATAAATTATTTTCACATTTAGCTCTGTGACTTACGTTACGTAAGTACGTTAAACAAATGCACATTAAAACAACTACTTCCCGGGAAAATACCCACGCCGGTCATTAAAAATCTTCTATCGCTAGTTATATAAAATTATAAGTAATAAAATGTATACAAAGTATTTTATGTAATCCCTCGAGTGAATTCCGAGTCTTGAAAAGCACCTTAAACGATCACCGAGCGGAGCCGGTATCTTTTACAAGCTGAAAATCCACCCTCAATTAAGTTTAAAATATTTAAGCGGCGCGATGTTTTGTAGGAACATGAAGCGTTAATTCGTTATCGGGCGGTGTACGGCACGCACAGCGGCTTAATATGTAATTTCCACCGCGCCCCCGCTAAACCTTCGGGGCTACCGGTTAACCCTTTCTCGCTGCTGACGCATCCCCTGCAACCGCGCCGACTTTCAGTTACCTGCAAATTAACTGTGAAACTTAATAACACCCTTCAGCGAAAGCGTTCTACGTGACTGATTATAATTAACACTCAGACTAGGGCCGGATGCCGCTGCTACGTTCAATGGCGCCATCTATTAACCGGATGGTTTCGGGGGTGGGGAATTGAGCGCGCCGGCATCCACGATTGGGAAAAAAATCGAATTGGTACTTTGAGATTGATTAAATTGTCTGAGGATGCTTTAAGATTCTGACTGATTCAAACATTTTTAAATTTAAAGAAAATAACTTGAAAATAATTAATAAATCAATCATCAGGATATATATTTTTTTCTTTAACTTCATCATAAATTCATAACTAGGCAGAAAGACCTCTCGTCTGGCCCAGACAAACATGTATTGTAATTATTTTTGTTACATTATTAAAATGTTTAGCTCTGTGATATTTTCACTTGCGTTATGCAAGTACTTTTGACAAACTTACACTAAAACAACTACTTCTCGGGCAAATATCCCGCCAGACGTTGAAATACACAATACACTCTTTTCTATTGTTACAAAAATGTTTATGAAATAAAGAAATTTCAATGTGCAACATTGAGATACAATTAATTTAGAATTTAAGGTAATAAGTAAAATATTTCTGTAAACTGTTTTTGTAAAAAGGGGTTTTCCCGTAAATAAATAAATAAATAAAAATAAATAAATTTAAATTAATTAAATATTAGAAAGAAAGAAAGAAAGAAAGAAAGAAAGAAAGAAAAAAAGAAAGAAAGAAAAGAAACATCTCCGATAGGATTTGAACCCATGTCGCTCGATTTCTAGATTTCTTCAAATATTTTATCAATAAATTAAACAAACGATTTTAAAAATAATTATAATTATATATTTTTAAAAATAGTTCTTTACCTCGACACCCAATACGGGTAAAAAAGGATAAGATTAAGAAAGAAAGAAAAATAGTTCTTTTAGAATAATATATACCATTTTCCTTTTTCCAATAGAATGCACAATTTTACTAAATCTAAGTTAAAATCTGCCTACTATTAGAAAAAGGAAAACTTGAGTCGAATTCTGCATACTATTAGAAAATTATTATTATTGTAAAAGAACTATTTTTAAAAAATATATATTTTTTATAATAAATTAAGTATTACTTCTTTTGCTTAATAACCCAACCCTCCAATACGTAAACAAGCACGTGCTCGGCAAATTAAAATTACATTTCACGTGTGCTCTCGGGGCCAAATTAACGAGAGTTTTATAACACGGGCGCGATAAGGCTTCGCGTTTAATTAAAGAAAATATTAATTCAACTTATTGCCCGGGCGAGACCCGGCCGCTGGAATAAAGTCCCGAAATAAAAATGCACTTTGTATATTTTAATAATTCCGAAGTTAATTAAGGTGCACTAATTAAAACGTTCGGGCGGCGCGGCGCGGTGCGGAGCGGCGGTCTATTTGATTAAGCTCGCTTAAAAATAAATTTCAACTTTGACTGCGCGCGGAATTTGCACTTTTTACGGTTAATGAAGCCCGAAAGGAACGAAAAACGCGGCGCTCGGGTTTAACTGTCTCGGAAGCTTCGCGGGGGAGGTGGTGGTTTTTAAGTTGAGATTCGTTTAGTTTGATGGGAGAAAAAAAAAACGAGAGAATATTCGGGGGAAATAAGTTGAGTCATGAATTTTTAGGAATTGTGGATAAAATAGCGTTTGTTTTTAGGTACTGAATGTCTGTATGTGTGTGCGAAAGTTGGCGAGTGATTAAGTGTTTATGTGAAAGTGAGTAAGTTTAGTGTATCCCACACACACTAACTTACTCACTTTCAATGAGTAAGAGACTGTGCGGGTGAAAATGAGTAAGTGAGTGTGTGTACGTGAAAGGAAGTAAGTGCGTGTGTGTGTGTTAAAAATTATTAACGTAAAAGTCATATTTCTCTCATTAGTTTCGTAAAAAATTCTAAACTACGAATATCAATATATATTTTGAATAAATTCCTCACTTAACCTGTGCTGAAATATTTTTAATTAATAATAATAATAATAATAATAATAATAATAATAATAATAATAATAATAATAATAATAATAATATAATAATAATAATAAGTAGGAGAAAGGACAACTATTTTTATTTAAATAATTAAAGTCTCCACAACCAACAACCAACATAAAGAAGATTAATAATGATAGAACATTAAATGTAACATTTATTATATTTATTATAGGTATAATAAAAGTATTTTTTAAGCAAGCCAAGTGTTATTTCTTTATACTTTTACTCTAAAGTATTAAAATTTATATAAAATATATACATGTGTGTAAAACTGGCAATAATTAGAGCGATTGCCCGGCGCATTCACCAATTTTTCACGAAACCTAAAAATGCATTCTTTAAAAAGCTAGGATTTTCATTAGATTCTCCTCTTTGACTTAATCACCCCATATAAAAATTGATTTTTTTATTTATATATAACTAAAAATATTTCTTAATAAAGTGTGCCCCTAAATGCACGAAGTAAACAATTTAAATAGGACATATTTAACGCCGGGAAGAGTCACTGATTGTATTTGTCAAATATAAATATAATTCGCAAATAATATTCTCAATTTATTAAAGTCAACAATGGGGCAGCATATGGTATCAAAATATGTGCACGAAAAATGTGTAGCAATCATAAAAACATCAATCACGGCGAACACGCATAATGCTTTAATACGCTAAAATTATCGCCACGCGAACCGCCCGACAAAACGAAAAATGAAAGGAGAGTGAAAAATATATTTAGCCATTAATCTGAAACGCACGACTGAGAAAAAACAACTTTTTTTATATATATTACATTACGAACTAATGAATACAGTAGTTTTTTTATATATAAGAAAGTCAAGTTATAGAAAAAACTGTATTTACAAAATGAAAATATTAAAGATATATACTTTAATATTTTAATTTTTTTAACAAATTAAAGTTTTTTTATTTATTTATATTTTTACTCTAATGTATTAAAATGTATATAAAATATATCCATGTATGTAAAAGTGGCAATAATTAGCCCGGCGCATTCACCATTTTTTTACGAATAACAAATTTATTAATAAAGTACTTTTAACTTTTCTTCACGCTTTTATTTGAATTACCAAATGTACATTTCAGTGTTAATCATTGGTAATTGAAATAAAAATGTGAAAAAAGGTCATTAGTGCTTTATTTATCAATTAGTTTGATCCTCAAGTAAGTCAATGTAAGTCAAAATGTCTGTGGAAATAATTTATTAATTATGTTCAAATTATTTTTATTTAATTTATATCAATTTCATATAAATTTATATCAATTTCATATAAATTAAATAAAAATAATTTGAACATAATTAATAAATTATTTCCACAGACATTTTGACTTACATTACGTAAGTACTTTAAACAAATGCACAGTAAAGCTACTACTTCCCGGACAATTTAATATCACTGTTTAGATGAAAAGATGTATATATATATATATATATATATATGTAATTGTTCTTTTATATATATTCTTCTAAATAAATATGTATATATATATATATATTATTTAATTTATTATTTATTAAATAAAGATGTTTTGTATATATATATATATATATACAGAGAGGTTTTTTTATCAGTATACATTAGGTGAAGTGTATACCTGTAAAAAAAATGCGAGTCAAACGCATTGAACCGATTAATGTGTGTATGTTTAGTTGATTATTTGGCATATGTGTGTTCAGTTGCGTGTTATAGGCAACCAAACACACATACATTAATGCGTTTGACTCGCGTATTTTACAGGTATACATAGGGTAAATGTATACTGATAAGAAAAAGCTCTTTGTATATATATATAATTTAATTTATTTTCGAGATTAAAAATTCATTTCTACCATTTTTATCCACCCATATTAATTAAAAAATAAAATATACACAAATAATTCAATAAAGACAGACGTCGGCAGTAAACTCCGTCCGCACTCACGACTCCGGCTTCCTCATTCCGGGCAAGGCAAAGGCGACGGTTCTTCATTCATTTTTACGCCGCGCAAATAAATAAATATCAAGAGCGATCCCTCACTGTCGGCCCTCCCGGAGATAATTTCGCGAAGTGAAAAGATAACGTCTCGCGTCGGGTATTAAAACGGGATTGGAGGGAGGAAAACGCTTGTTTCGCTTATAATTGCAGCCGCTGTCGCTGCAGACGCGCCAAATCCGGGCTTCAGCCGCCCCCCGGACGCCATCGCCTGATCCCGGTTTAATGCCCCAAACAGTTCGCGATGCAGCAAAAAGCCCCGAATTAAATTTTCATCGCTTACTTCCGTAACGGCTTCCAGCATACACGGGTGTTAATATCGGAAATGGACGATATGGGGGTTACTCGAAAGCGCCTTTTGTTTAATCCCGAATGCATTCGATTTGTTGCGCTGATATTATTGCGAGTGTACTAATAAATTGCAGTTTAAATAATGATTAGACTAATAAATTGCGATTTAATCAAAAATTTGTTAATTTGGGTGGCGTTTATTTTGTGGTACATCTTTATAATATTAATATTAACATACAACCAGTGAATATATAATATAATAATATAGCATTTTCTCCTTTTTGATAAAACACTAAATTTTGTTATATATATATATATGTATATATATAATCTAAAATCCCCATCTACCATAATGGTGGTGTAGGCGTTTAATTTTGTTGTACCACTTTTATTTTAACTTTTACAGTGACTATAGTCTCGACTACAAAGATTTCGACCAGCTTATTATCGAAACTATAGTCACTGTAAAAGTTAATATAAAAATGGAAAAACAAGGAATTTTTAATTACGGTATATTTTTAATTGAACCTCGACACCCAATACAGGTAAAAGAGGATAAGATTAAGAAAGAAAGAATAATGTAATTGAAACTGTGGTGTATTTGTATTAGAATATTAAAATAGATTTTGTATTGCCTTTTTTTGTACCTGTGTTTTTTTTTATTTGAGCGCGATGAGCGCAGAGGACAGTGTTAATTTGACCAGCGATTAATAAAGTTCTATCTCAAAATATTTTGTATCATTTTGAAGTTAAAGGAAGTTGGAGTACACCACAGAAACACTTGGTTTGTTTTACTGTTTTTTTTTATATATTTGCTCCGACTGGTTTCGACTTTTTTCCATCAAAACTAGTAGCAGCAAATATAAAAAAAACAGTAGAACAAATCAAGTGTTTTAATTAAAATAAACAATAATTAGTTTAAAGATGTTTCACCACGGTTTAAGTGAGAAGTTAATCAGTAGTAAATGATTTTTATTATATTGTATCGTTTAATGCTGTTAAAATTACTGATTTTTTTAATAGGTTTTACGACATTTAATATGTTAATTAAAAAAAAAAAGAAAAAGATTTCCTGGTGTACTGTTTTCTTTCTCAATTTTACCGAAATAAGTCTAAAATCATTTTAGTAAAACAAAACCAAGTGATTTGATTATAACAAACGGTTATTAAATATGTTTTACCAAGTGATAAATGAGAAGAAAGTATACAATATGAAATAAGTCTCTTTTTTTTCAATTAATTTGAAATATTTTCTCCTTATTTTCAAGTTCAAGTGTTTTGTTGAAATATCGCATAAATGAATTGGAAAATAAATGGGGTATGTTTAATAATGAGCACTTTTTTGTTACTAAAGACCGTTTCATTAAGTAGTGTATGCGTTTTGGGTACGTTTTTATGAAACAATAATTAAAAAATAACTCGTTAAATCCTTTTTTAAATTAAATAAAAATAATTTAGAAATAATTCATTAATTATTTACATATTTTAAATAAATACCCTTTTTTATTTATAAAAAATCCTTTTTGATTCTGTTTCTTACAAAACTCCATCCTTACATTAAATTCTCTTTTTTGTATTAAAATTAACAAACAAATCACAAACCTGCAATAATTATAATTTTTAAGATTTCTCAATGAAACTTCTTGGGGATATTAATCAAAGCCTACTCTTTCAGAATATGCAAAACACTAAAATTACCCCATCCACAGTTTTTGAGATATTTCCACTTGAATCCAAAAATGAAAAATTTTATTGCAATTTTCTGTAAGTTGAGTATTAAAAAATCGCAATAATTATATTTTTTAGAATATCTTAATGAAATTTCTTAGGGATATTAATCAAAGTCTACTCTTTCAGAATATTTAAAAAACTGAAATTATCCCACCCTCAATTTTTGAGATATTTCCAATTGAATCCAAAAACGGCGGATTTTATTGCAATTTTCTGTAAGTTGAATATTAAAAAAATCACAATAATTATAATTTTTGGGATATCTTAATGAAACTTCTTGGGGATATTAATCAAAGCCTACTCTTTCAGAATATGCAAAAAACTAAAATTACCTCATCCACAGTTTTTGAGATATTTCCACTTGAATCCAAAAACGAAAAATTGTATTGCAATCTTCTGTAAGCTGAGTATTAAAAAAATCGCAATAATTATATTTTTTAGGATATCTTAATGAAACTTCTTGGGGATATTAATCAAAGTCTAGTCTTTCAGAATATGCAGAAAACTAAAATTACCCCATCCACAGTTTTTGAGATATTTCCAGTTGAATCGAAAAACGGCGGATTTTATTGTAATTTTCTATAAGTTGAGTATTAAAAAAATCACAATAATTACAATTTTTGGGATTTCTTAATGAAACTTCTTGGGGATATTAATCAAAGTCTAGTCTTTCAGAATATGCAAAAAACTAAAATTACCCCATCCACAGTTTTCGAGATATTTCCAGTTGAATCAAAAAACGGCGGTTTTTATTGTAATTTTCTGTAAGTTGAATATTGAAAAAATCACAATAACTATATTTTTTAGGATATCTTAATGAAACTTCTTGGGGATATTAATCAAAGTCTAGTCTTTCAGAATATGCAAAAAACTAAAATTACCCCATCCACAGTTTTCGAGATATTTCCAGTTGAATCAAAAAACGGCGGATTTTATTGTAATTTTCTATAAGTTGAATATTGAATAAATCACAATAACTATATTTTTTAGGATATCTTAATGAAACTTCTTGGGGATATTAATCAAAGTCTAGTCTTTCAGAATATGCAAAAAACTAAAATTACCCCATCCACAGTTTTTGAGATATTTCCAGTTGAATCCAAAAACGGCGGATTTTATTGTAATTTTCTGTAAGTTGAATATTTAAAAAATCACAATAATTATAATTTTTGGGATATCTTAATGAAACTTCTTGGGGATGTTAATCAAAGTCTAGTCTTTCAGAATATGCAAAAAACTAAAATTACCCCAACTACGGTTTTTGAGTTATTTTCAATTGAATCCGAAAACGGCGGATTTTATTGTAATTTTCTGTAAGTTGAATATTTAAAAAATCACAATAATTACAATTTTTAGGATATCTTAATTTAACTTCTTGAAGATATTAATCAAAGCAAAAAACTAAAATTATCCCATCCACAGTTTAAATTTTCAGGAAATTTCAGGAATAAGTCTCCAGGAGCCGCTATTGCTGTACATACTATTTTAATAGTCCCCCCTTTGAATATTCATCGCCTCCTCGTACTTATTGTCGCTTACTTATTGTATTAGTTGGGGACTATATTCCATGTTATTTTTTTATTTAGTTTTATATAACATCGTTATATGTTCCTCTATACTTCTCAGTGTGAGGTATTCCATATTATTAAGTTACTAAAAAAAGGAATGATCGAATTTTATTGATCATTGCCAGAAAATTTTCCTTATTTAATTTCAGCCCATTTTCGGTTTTGATATAATGTTAAAATTACAATCAATCAAATTTAACGCTGGTTAAACGCATAAACGGCTAAACTAATAACAATCCAAACGCAACGCGACGCAATCAATACCAATAAACGTACAATTAATATTGTAATCTCAACAAGACCATTAAATTACCATCAATTAATACGACAAATGCTGCCGTGGGAGGAATTTAATATCGAGTTTCCTTCCCTCCAACTCCTTTCCCGCTAAGAAACAAGTTCAATTCCGCCGTTCTGATGGAACCAAATTATATTGCTGGATGCGTTATTATGTACAAGAAGCGAACTATTCCACATTCCGCAATTTAGTTCGCTCCACATTAAAGCGATATACATATTAATGGGAATAATTAATGTGCGCGGCCGGCAAATGCCATAGAATTTTTGAAATATGCGAGTGCACTTTAATTATGGAATGTCCGAGTGATTTATTATTTTGTTTTAATATATTGGTTTGGTTTATTTATGGGCGCGTTTTGAATATTCGAGATGATTTTTTTCGGAAGGGAAATTATATTGTTGTTATAAAATTCAGATAATATTGTACAAAAATATAATCAGTATTATTTTTATTACACCACCATTATGGTAGATGGGGATTTTAGATTATATATATATATATATATACAGAGAGGTTTTTTTTATCAGTATACATTAGAGGAAGTATATACCTGCAAAAAACGCGAGTCAAACACATTAAACCGATTAATGTGTGTATGTTTAGTTGACTATTTGGCATATGTGTGTTCAGTTGCGTGTTATAGGCAACTAAACACACATACACTAATGCATTTGACTCGCGTATTTTGCAGGTATACATAGGGGAAATGTATACTGATAAAAAAAGCTCTCTGTATATTATTTTTTTTGAATTTGTAATTAAATATAAAGATTATAAAGTAATAAATTTATTTTATAGTAATATTTATGCTACTAACAAGTAGTATAAATATTACTAAATCATAAATTGTCAGAAATAATATTTTTTTCGTGTTAAAAAAAAAGAACACACGGTTAATCTACAAAGTGCTAAAATGGAAACATAACCATTTTTCTTCAGACAATATCTGTGCAAATATATTCCCAACAAATTACAAGATTACTCCCGTGCTTCGTTCCTTCCTTTTTTTATTATTATTTCATAAAAAAAGCTCCCTTGTTTTGTGTGTCTGTAACATATTATCGCAGCCGTAAAAGCGTTGCATATTAAGTCCCCCCTGAACAAAATGCGCCCCCTTGTTGTGTTGCGCGGGCCCGCTTTAAATAGTGCGCCCATTATGTAAATTTTATGCGCTATAAAATACAGATAATCTCTTTACGGCCCTAATTAGAAAAGGGCTGCCAAAAATCTTTTCACGTACACGGCCATTGTTGCGGAACGTCCGGCGCAAGCTGAACCTGACTTACGGTATTAATATGCAAATGCAGCCGGGAGAAGTTACGTGTAGAGAAGGTTTCCAGGGATTTTATTTCGGTTTGTTTTAAGGGGGGAATCGGGAAGGATTTTTTGCTGTGAAAATATTGAACGACTTGCGATATGTTACAAAAGTAGCTTTAGTTTTTTTTTAGATTGCTGATAGTGAATTGCTAAAGCCGCGTTTATAGTGGGGATAAATGCAATTGTTTTACATGTTTGGCAGCAATTGTTTTATTGCGGTTTATCTCAAAATCACCGCGGATTTTTTTCTGTAAAATATTGAACAATTTAGATATATTACAAAAATAGCCTTAATTTTTTTTTAGTTTAAAATTAGAAATAATATTCACTTGGTTTTGTTTCACTTATATATTATATATTCAGTGACAAATGTCACAGTGACACTTACATTACATTTTGACAGTTGTTTCGTTGCAGCATGGCCTACTACAGTGCATAGAAATGTAATTAAATGGATACTTTTGTAAAAAATATTGAATATCTCAACAACTATGAGGTTTAGACATAAGATATGCCCCATTAAATTGAAGAGAAGAAAAAGACCTATCGAATAATGACAGAAAATAAGGAGCATTCCATTAAAAAAAATGGGTTATACCGCTTTGAAATTTGCAAAGTTTGGCATGTTTCGCTGAACACCCTGTACTACTAAATTTAAATTGCTCACTAATAAAACGTTGCTTATTAACTACACTGAGATATTTGCTAAAAGTTATTCTTACCTTCAAAAAACGAGGTCGCTACGATTTTTTAAAGTTGAGCTTGCTTATGCATGATACTTGGAGAAAAAAATTGTAAATTGGTAACACTGTAACATGATAAAAAACTAAATGGACAGCAATGTAGAGGTTGAAAAATGTCATTAGAAAAGTTGAATAAATACAGGGTGTTCCGTTAAAAAAACAAATATTTTTGTTATACCGCAAAATTGGGACACCCTGTATGTTTGAAAATAATTTTACGGCATAAAGATTTTTAAATCATTAACTTTTTGTACGAAACATTTTTTTTTTCACGGTAAAGGCGCTAGGAATATACAGGGTCCTGCATATATATATATATATATATATTAAGTAAAATAATGTTTTACAAAGTGATTAATGAAAGGAAAGTAACAGAAATATTATTTTTTTTTAGTAAGATTAGTAGGATAATGTCATTTGTTTGTACCTGATGCTTCCGCCAACCCCTCCAGGACACCCTTAATTTTCGTTATTTTCGACTGTTTATATTGTTGATAGTGATTTGCTAATTTGGTATACATTTTGTTCTAAATGAAGTTTACAAATAGTAAGCCTTTTACTGTTGAAGGTTTAAATTTAATTAGACTTGTTTTTTTTTTTCACAAAATTTTGAAACAAACCAAGCGTAATTAAATTAAAATCTTCAACAGTAATAGTTCAAAATGTTTCACCAAGTGGTAAGTGGGAAAACCATTCAAGAAATAAGTAAGTAAAGTGCTTATTTCGATTTTATTATTTTACAGGGTTAGGTTGTGCCAGTAAAATGTCACGGAATAACAAACTTGTGAATAGAAGAAATAGCAATAAGCATTGAAACGTTAATTCTATTCACAAGTTTGTTATTCCGTGACATTTTACTGGCACAACCTAACCCTGTAAAATAATAAAATCGAAATAAGCACAAAAAAGGTAGATTGCGCATAAAAATCTATTAAACGAATGAATTATTCGAAAGAAATTATAAAAACGAAATAAGCACAAAAAAGAAGGATTGCGCAGAAGAATCTTTTAAACGAATGAATTATTCGAAAGAAATAATAAAAACGAAATAAGCACAAAAAAGAAGGATTGCGCAGAAGAATCTATTAAACGAATGAATTATTCGAAAGAATCGTCCTTTTTCGGGACGTCCGAAATAATTAATCAATTTCAATTAACACCCTCCCTCCGCCCCCGAAAAGCAATCAATCAAGGATTTCAAGGAGGACTCCGGGATAACTCCGGCCCGGAAAGCGGGGCCCGCGATTTGAATTTATATTACAAATCTCTTTCTGAAATCCGCTTTAAAGTTTCCCTCATTAATTACCAACGCACGTCCGCGGGTTTTGATTAATCGTCCCGCAAAAAGAAAACAGCGAGGAACTATTCCGACCGTCATCATGATATTAAAATCAAATAAATGAAAATTATTCATAAAAACAGTGAGGAACTATTCCCATCATCATCATTATATTAAAATCAAATAAATGAAAATTATTCGTAGTGAAATTTTATAGAAACGTTTATATAATAAAAATAATAATTTATCTTTTAAATACGTAGAAATTAAATAAAAATAATTAATAAATTATTTCTTCTTTTCGGGCAAATACCCCGCCAGATATTCGGGTCTATTTGTTTATTTATTAATTTACGGAGGCCATTTCATACAATAACATATACAGAATAAAATAAATTAGTCACGTTACAAAAAATTAAAATAATATACCTACATATTACAGACACTAATTAATTCCGTACGAAAAATGTTAAGATTAACATGTACGTTATTTTTTATCACCACAATCTAAGCAGCTTTTGTAATAGATATGTATTTATAGATTGTGAAATTTAATAATAACGTAATAATTACATAATGGATACTTAACATATTGCAACAGTGAAACAGTGAAACAAACCAAGTGTTTTAATTAAAATATACCTTAATTATTTTATTTTATATTTGATTTTTATATAGTTTCATTATTTATTTTTTATGTTTATTTATTCAATATTTATTCAGCACGGCTCTATTATTGTAAGTACCGCTGAGATCCTTAATCTTAAACTGTCGAACCACCTGGGATAAAATTGAATTAATGTATTTATTATTTGTGATAAATGCTTATAATTTTGTAGAAATGAGATTTCCGTAATAATAAATAAAATAAAATATTTTTTTGATTCGAGAATATTTAATGTAAAGAGTAAAACGGAGCAAAAAACTAGGTAATATAAGGCCATCTGTAGACACGTGTTTCGGGATCTATCTCTCGTCATTACAGCTCTGTCGTACATAATTTCAAGATGTTAATTTAAATCAAATTGTATTAAATAAATTAAGCGCGTGTCTTCCCGGCTGCGATCTCGGATGAAAATGTCAGAGCTCAGGGAAGCGCCTTATTGCAACTCCGACAAACTCCAGAGACATTTTTGACTTACATAACATAAGTCAAAAATGTCACAGATGCAAAAGAGGAAATATTTTCATTTTTTTTATTTAATTTATATATTTATTATTTTATTTTTTTGTCGCCTTATCGCAACTCCGAAAAACTCCAGAGACATTTTTGACTTACATAACGTAAATCAAAAATGTCACAGATGCAAAAAAGGAATTATTCTGATTTTTTTTTAATTTAATTTCTATATTTATTATTTTATTTTTTGTCGGAGTTGCGATAAGGCGAGCGTATTGTTCGCGTCCTTTCCTGAGCAACTGAGCAACTACTTCTCGGGCAAATACCCCGTCAGATATTTAATTACATGATGGACCGACATAACGTAAGTCAAAAATGTCACAGATGCAAAAGACGAATTATTTTGATTTTTTTAATGTAATTTATATATTTATTTTTTTATTTTTTTGTCGCCTTATCGCAACTCCGACAAACTCCTGAGACATTTTTGACTTACATAAGTCAAAAATGTCACAGATGCAAAAGAAGAATTATTTTGAATTTTTTTATTTAATTTATATATTTATTATTTTATTTTTTTGTCGGAGTTGCTGTAATGCGAGCGTATTGTTCGCGTCCTTTCCTGAGCAACTACTTCTCGGGTAAGTACCCCGTCAGATATTGAATTACATGATGGATCGATGATTGGTTTTGAGTTACGTGAAGAATATAATTAAAATAATTGACACTGCTGTAACCTCGACACCCAATACGGGTAAAAGAGGATAAGATTAAGAAAGAAAGACACTGCTGTATCCTTTCTTCACACTTTAAATATATAAAGTGTAAAGTTGGCCTTCGCAAATTAGTCGAAATTGTTCTTTAAATTTACGATTTTTTTTCCCGGCAGCCACTGCATCTAAAAAACTTAGTGAAAACATAGCTATATTCATTGGGAATACAACACTGAAAACCGCGTTTTTCTATATTTTCTGTGAAGCCAGTAATCAGGATCCAAACGTAGGCGCGTCGAAAATGACCAATCCGCGAGCTTGCCTTAAACCGTTCTCATAAGACCCAATGTTAATTTCACGGGGTAATTAAAATAGCTCGAAATGGTTGAATTTGATTTTTTTATTGGAAAACTAAATAGTTCATGTTGTTTCTACTATAATTAAGGGTCTTTGTGATTTTTTTCAGATTTTTTTGAGAGAATTTTTTTACCGAAATTGTAAGATATCTTAAGGAAAAAAGTCAAATTTCGGCAAAAATGCGAAAATCTTTAAATGACTTCATATTATACCAAAATATAGCTAAAGAATGCTACTATAAGCTGTGAGAATTTTAGCCTAATCAAGAGATTAGTTTTCGGTCAGTTTTCTCGCAAAATCGGTCTTTGTAAATTGGTTGAAAATGTTGTTAAAATATACGATTTTTTTCTGACGGCCACGGTAGGTCTAAAAAAATTAACCTGCCGTTAAAACATAGCTACATTCTTTGGGAATACAATACTGAAAACGGCGTCTTTCTATCTCATCCGTGAAGCCTGTAATTTGGGTCTAACCGTAGGCCAGTCGAAAATGGACAATCGGTGGGCCTGCATTAAACTGTTCCCATAAGACCCAATGTTAATTTCACCGGGTAATTCAAATGTTCCGAAATGGTTGAAATTGATTTTTTTCTTGGAAAATTAATTAGCCCACGTTGATTCTAGTACCATCGTGATTTTTTTTCAGAGAATTTTTTTTACCAAAATTTGAAAAAATATGGAAAAAATCGAATTTCATATCATACATCACTACTCTCACTATTGCCTTTCCATCATGCACACTCCATCTAAAAAAAAAACATTATTTGTCAATTTTTATGTAAAAAAAACTATTGATAAAAAGCACATTGTGCTCGAAATGTACATTTAGTGTTAAAAAAAACAGAAGTGAAGAAAGGAATGAATTATTATTATATTAATTGTTTAAATTTGAGTTATGTGAAGTTAGTTAATCACAATTAAAACACTTTTTATTCCTTACTTCACTTTTATTTTTTACATACGTTATTGATAATGAGTGCTTGGCACTCGAAATGTACATCTAACGTATATAAAAAATAAAAGTGAAGTAAGGAATAAAAAGTGTTTTAATTATTATTATATTATTGCCAAGAAAACTTCACGTACTCACCAACAGATATTTTCGATGTTTAATTCACATTTTAAGTAAAATGTAACTCGGGGCCAGTCTTTAATTTGCTTTAGGAACCTCCTCGGCCTTTTTTCACACTATTCATACTCCTTAACATCCCATACTTCCACACTATATATGAGGATGGGCTTTACATATTCATCCCACATCTTGTATGACATACTTCTAATTCATTTACCTCATTTCTACATGCCTTTTGCGCTTTTCTTTATTGATTTAACTGCCTGGATCGTTTTAACTAGTAAAATAATGTCAATTTTTTGTTTATAATGCTTCTACCTCGTGTAAATAATAGATTACACTGTAAATAGAAAACAGTATTCATTCACTTGATCACAGTTATTTAAATATATTAAATAAAAATTATTTGAAAATGTAATTCAATGTCCGGCGTGGGTATTTGCCCGGGAAGTAGTTGTTTTAATGTGCATTTGTTTAACGTACTTACGTAGGTAAGTCAATAGTCACAGAGCTGAATGTGGAAATAATTTATTAATTATTTTCAAATCATTTTAAATAGATTACACTGTAAATAAAACAACGTTTTTTTTTAAATAAATTAAATAAAAATGACTTGAAAATAATTAATACATTATTTCCACTCTGTGACATTTTGACTTACCTTAAGTTTACATTTCTTATATGATCAATCATCTGCCTAATGATGCCAGTGTGTTGGTGAAACAATTGTAGAAATGTCTTAACAAAAAAAAATGTGAAACTTAAAAATACGTTTTTTTATTTACAAATAGTGTATCATTGAGTAAATTGTGAATACCATTACAAAAAAAAATCCCGAAGATTATGTTTAACTGTTCGGGGTTTTGTTTTCGGTTGAACGGGCATTCCGTCCCATCCGGATCCGATAATTTCCGTAAACACTGGCTCTAAGAAATTTTCCGGGCGGGGGTGGATTCGGTCCATTGTTGATCTGCGGACCATTAGCATACCGTTCCTTTGCATAATAACACATCGCCGGGAAATTTCCGCCATTGTGATGATGAATAATTGTCATCGGCTGACAGGATTCATTACCTACACCTCAGACACCGCGCAGCGAGAGACACTGTATCTTCTGGGGTTGACACCCTTGTTGTGTTGTTTTATTTATTAATGACATCTCAGCTGCACCGGGGAGGGGCTAATATTTTAGACGCTGATAGAATAGATGATTTATTAGTCTTGCATATCCGATTTGTATTGTATAAGATATATTTTCTTATTCGTGAATATATAGGAATAGATCTATCCAATATTTTCATTAAAAAATCATTAATTAAATATGTATGTATTATTTATAATAGTCGATGAATAATTCTCTATAATTTTTTATTATATTGTACAAAATACATTCGGTTTAGTGGAGCGGTGACGCCATCTATGTTTGATATCGTAAATTAAAATATCTATTATTTGCAAATGGATCTAAAATATATATTGATTTTTTTACATAAACTTTCTGTATAAAATTAAAATCCTGATTTTGGCTGAGTAAATGAAAAAATCGCAACAAATTTGTTAACTTCCGTCATAAATTAGAAGATTATTTCATCATGTGTACGATTTATACTCGCAATGTGCTTATTTAGTCGAAAATCGGATCAATTATAACCTCAAAATTGGGACTTTAAATGCGAATTGTGACCAAACGGTAAGTTTCCTACAGATTTTGACTTCGGATTCGTTCATTTCACGCACGTTTACCCAAGATTCCGTTTTCAAAATTTTATATATCCCGTGACACCATTCGGAAACGTTACCTATATATAAATAAAATATAAAACAAATTGACTCGATTTCGATTAAATTTAATACAAATCTCCGGAACATTTTTTCCCCTTCAACAAAAGCAAAGTATTTCGAGTGCGGACGCGGGTAAAATAACACGAAAGATAGGACGTTCATGGATAATTTAACTAATCCGGAAATGGATGCTCGGTTAAATGGAATAAAACACGTACCCGGAAGGGAGGCTCCCCCCCCCCCGGATGATAATAGGTGTACATTATCCCCGATCCCGATACGAATCCGCGTATTTAATTCGGCGTGATGCAACATTTAGCAATGGTGTACGTTTCAATGCTAATTGCCAAAACTGCGGTCCCAACATTCCGTGTCGTCGCTTGGCGCTGCACTGGGATTTGTATCGATGTCCGCCGTGACACGTTGAATGTTGGATGTTGAATGTTGCGTGCCGGCTCCAATTAACATTTTGTTTACTTTGTGCAATTTATTAAAGTACCGGTTGGGTAATCGTAAAAATGGCTGTGTTTATGAAATTCATGTTTTGATTTTAATAGGATACGCTTCAGGTTGTTTATTTTGTTTTTATTAATGCTTTCGACTTGCTGAAACTTTATAAATAGATTTATAAGGGCTGTTTTTTCTTTTCTTCATTTAGTGTATGCATTTTAAGAAATACAGTTCAACTTAAGTAATTTTCTGTAAGTTGGTTGTAGAGACTTTTTTTTTTCTTCATTTAGTGCATGCATTTTAAGAAATACAGTTCAACTTAAGTAATTTTCTGTAAGTTGGTTGTAGAGACTTTTTTTTTTCTTCATTTAGTGCATGCATTTTAAGAAATACAGTTCAACTTAAGTAATTTTCTGTAAGTTGGTTGTAGGGACTTTTTTTTTCTTCATTTAGTGCATGCATTTTAAGAAATACAGTTCAACTTAAATAATTTTCTGTAAGTTGGTTGTAGGGACTTTTAATTATTTAAATAAAAATTATTGTTCTTGCTTCTACTTTAGGAGAATAATTTTCTTAAATAAATCAACTTATGTCTTTTTTAACCCAACACCCATAAGTGTACAAGGGTTTTTGATAATATTGTTTAAGCCTATCGACGATTTGGTTTTAAAAATTACTGTCCCAATATTTAATTGCCACACAAAATGAACATTTTTCTTGTTAATTAGAGATGATAGAATAGAAAATAATAATTTTGTTTTTCGTGTTGCTGCTTGGCCCTAATTATTGTTAATTAACTAATCACATAGATTGAAATTTTGAAATTAGGCAAAAGGTGGCGCTTGCGTCGTCTTTAATTTATTAATCACATAGAATTAAATTTAAAAATAAAAAAAATAAATAAACAGTCAAATACCTGAATTATTCATGAATTCGATTTTGTCCCAATAAATATTTGTTAGAGAAGAAGCAGAAAAAAATACATAGGCTGGAAGGATATTAAACAATTAACCAAGGACAGAAAGACATGTAGAGAAAAATATAGAAAGAGACACTAAAGATCAAAAAAGATCACTAAAAAGATCAAAAAAAATATATTTGTTAAGGTTCGTACACACTAACACTACGAATCTAGCTGGCCGAAGGCTTGATTGGTAATTTTCTTCCATGTCCGTGAAAAAAAGAACAGAATAAAAATCTGTGCCTTTTATTTAGATCCGGTAATTCCTAATTTCTACATGTCCTTTTTTACCTTTCCATCGTGTTCTTGGTCTTCCTTTTTTCCTTCTTCCTCCTATTGTGCTGGTGAGTACAATTTTTGGTAGTTTGGCCACATCCATTTTCTGCACATGTCCTAACCAGCCTAGCCTTTGAACAACGTAATAATAATCTTTAATAAATAAAAAATAAACATATAAAATTAAATTGAATATAAAATGGCGATGAAACAAATTGAGAAAAAGCAAAGAATTGATTACAAAATGAAAGTAGAAAAATAGAAAATCAATAAAAAGACTATTACAAATTTCACTTGATAGAATCTTAGAGTTAATTTACTTTTACGGTGGTTGAGAAATAAGATGAAGGGACTTGGGGTGAGTGAGTGAAAAGACACTACTAGACAACTAACACAATTGTGCATATTGTTATAATAAATTCTATAAATTTTTATTGTCATACTGTCTGAATAAAGATGTTTGTATATAAGATTAAGAAGAAATATATAAATAAGAAGAAATATTTTATTAGGTTTTGCTATTTTTATGCTTAAAAATATTTTTAATAAAAAATATTGTTATTATTTTTTTATTTAAAAATATCCGCAGAAATATATAAATAAGAAGAAATATTTTATTAGGTTTTGCAATTTTTATGCTAAAAAATATTTTTAATAAAAAATATTGTTATTATTATTTTTTAAATTACAAATATATGATAGTATTTACAAGTAATACCTTCAGAATCTGTCTGTAGACTACAACAAAATGCAACTTAGAACAAAATCTAAATAGTTCACTAGGTAATAAAGCTAAATATTTGATGTTTTATTCTAGGACGCTCTCCCGGAGGTAATCTGGTATGCAGTGGCGGAAATTGGCGCGTTCAAAGATCACATCCGGTCGATCACGCACGCGCAATATGCTCTGCTGCGGCCGACGAAAGGTAAGTCTTCCGCTATTATTAAGTCCAAGTCGCTACGGATCCACTTAATGTAATGCGGGGTGGTGATGGGCGCACGAATTCGTGTCCCATAATAACACCCCCTCGCGCTTCACCTAAATAATGCATACCGAAAAGGAGGAGAGCGCGCACGAGTTTACTCAGAAGCGACGGGATCTTGTCCTTTTTTCTTTACTTGTTGTGCGTACCTTTCCACCCCCTGTTGAACGATTCCCTTTTTTGTTTAGGTTGTTACATGATTCTCTTTTGCGGGATTTGTTAATTAGGTTTTGTTTTTACGCACTTTAAAAAAACTTCTTTTGAAGGAAAGCAGCTACAATTCAAAAAATTGCAGAATTTTTATGAGGATTAAAAAATATTTTATTAGGTTTTACTTTTACGCACTTAGAAAAAACTTCTTTTGAAGGAAAACAGCTACAATTAAAAAAAAATCCAGGATTTTTATGAGGATTAAAAAATATTTTATTAGGTTTTGCTTTTACGCACTTAAAAAAAATTCTTTTGAAGGAAAGCAGCTACAATTAAAAAAAAAAATGCAGAATTTTTATGAGGATTAAAAAATATTTTATTAGGTTTTGCTTTTATGCACTTAAAAAAACTTCTTTTGAAGGAAAACAGCTACAATTTAAAAAAAATATAGAATTTTTATGAGGATTAAAAAATATTTTATTAGGTTTTGCTTTTACGCACTTAAAAAAAACTTCTTTTTAAGGAAAACAGCTACAATTTAAAAAAAATATAGAATTTTTATGAGGATTAAAAAATATTTTTGGAGGAAAAAATCCACAATTAAAAAAAATGCAAAATTTATAAGAGGATTCAATTTGTATCTATTCCGTTTTTATTACATTATTATTATTGTTATTTTCAAAGTTTAGATGTAAATAATTTCACCGATGCAATCAGATTGTGACCCGGGAATTATTAAATTAGCGATAGAGTGATTTGTTGATTTATGTGCAGTGCGTGCCCGGTGAAATAGGAATGACCCGATTGCATGCTTCCCGTTCGGTATGTGCTAGAAAATGTAACCGAATAATCTCTTGATTAAGAACGGCACATAACAATACATTTCGCCGGTTCGGTAAAGAGTATTGGCCGCATTATCGCAATTTACGATTAGTACACAGTAAAAAAATTGCGAGAAATGTTTAGCGAAACTTGATATAAATTAATAGTGAAATTAGAATTCTTTATTTTTAAGACTCGGAAAAAATAGTCGAATTAATAAATATTAATGTAATATATATTATATAAGGCAGATAGACACTAGTTTTCTAAAGACAACGTATAATTTCAAATTGCAATAACACAGAATATGATGCCCGAACGAATAAAAATGGTTAAGAAATTATATATTCATAGAAATATGTATGGAAATTTTATCAAGCCATTGTAAGGTAAGAAATAACAAACTAAATTATAATATTCTTACAAATACTCGACTTTAACTTTAAACGACAACAATCCATTTTTTCATTTATTTTTTATTTACTGTTAAATGTTCATTCAAAAACGTATTTTGCCGAATTCATCGGGGAAAGTACTATGATGGACACATCACCATTTTTTTCGCATAGAATTCTCTCCAATTAGGTATTAATATAAATTTATAACTAAACTAAACTTATAGGATTGACATAAGGTAAAAAATAAGTAATCACACGCAAATATCAGAGTACTAACTCATAAAAACTCAATAAAAATTACATTTTTCATAAGACATTTATTTCAAACGGAAGACGAAGACGAAGGAAAAAAAAATCGACGAAACGATAAATTTTGTTATGTGGGCATTAAGTTTCGCGCGTATTAATGATTCACACCGAACTTGCCAGGCCGGTAATCAGTTTTCCGTAGACGTAGAGAATATATTTTATCACATCCTACATTAAACTTTCCGAAACTTTAAATTCCTCCTTCAAGTTTAAGAGATAGAGTCAAAATGTTTGAACGACTTGAAACGCAGATAAACTTTATAAAATTAAATCGATTCACCTCTAATGCAGCCGTTTGAACGTTTCATCAAATCGCTTGCGAAATACACTTAACAAAAAAAAAATATATTCTCCAAACGATTTTAACAAATAATAATAAACATGCTTTTTTATATAAGATTTAATAGGTCAATTTTTCATAGTTTAAAAGTTATAAACAAATGAATGTTGAAATCGATAGATGTTTAGAGCCTAATATTTCAATAATGAAAAATGAAATAAACATTCTGTCAACGCCATACAAATGCAAAAATACTTAATAATAAGAGAAATACTCTTTTTTTTTCTTAAAACAAATTTTTATATACAAGGTGAAGCAATACGCAAAATGAATTTTTTTCTCTTTTTACTTAAATGGGACATCCTATATGTTTTATGCTATTTTAATAGAAAATTAATCACTCTTCATTTTTTATATAAGATATTAAATAGCTACCGTTTACCGTTTTTGAGATATTTAATCTCAAATACAAATTTTTATAGAATTTTTAACCAAAGTAGGCCGTGCCAGAACAACTAATTTATTTAGTTGTGAAAGTTACGCGAACACAAATATAAAATAATTTAGTGAAACGAATAATCAAGTGTATTAATTAAAATACATCATAATTCATACATATTTTTTTACCACGGGATAAATGAGAATTTAATAAAAAAGTAAATAAATATTAAGCTGTAATTATTTTAATACACGATAATATTGAAAATACAACAATTTAAATAGGTATGTTCTTGGCTGTGCGCCAGGATCCAGGTACAACGAATCTTCTTATCTCAGGAATGCGTTCTCGGAGTGAGTCATCGATCGTTTTTTTCTTCTTGATTTGCGATAATTGCGCTCTTGTATTTCGATTCAGTCGTCCGAAAACGCGCAGTGTTCACTATTCCGGTTTAATTTTTAACGTTAGAAATTATTAATAATTAAAAACGCGATTTATTTTTGTTTATGAACAAGTGGTAATTAGTGAGTGGTGGAGGTGAGTTGGTTTTCGATTCACCAGGAATGGGTTGGAAGTTATTTTTTCTATTAAGGTATGTTAATATTAATAATTTATTTTTAAACAGATTTTACGATTCCTATTATTATCATCAATTTATTCTCCAAAATTGCATTTATCAATAAATTACTTTCGCAATAAACAAATGCGATTTTCGCAAGACTAAAGTAGGTATACATTACTTCTAAATTCATTAATGAAGATTTGCTAGTTTGTTTTGCGATTCCTATTCTTTTAAATCGTCCACATCGCAAAAATTATGTTTAACAATAAATTAATTTTGCAACAAAGAAAACATTTTTTTCGTAAATTTTTAATCATTTTCAACCCCGCGGTAAAATATTTTTGAATAATCTTCCAAAAAACTAACACTTGTTTTTTTCTTACAAAATGTTATAATAAATGGAAGATGTGCCATCCCTTGCTCGAATACGCTTCTATCCTATTTCATAATTACTTAAATGGGACACCCTATATTTTTTACGCTAGTTTAGTAGAAAATTGATCACTCTTCATTTTTTATATAAAACATTAAATAGCTATCATTTATCGTTTTTAAGATATTTAATCTCAAATACAAATTTGGTATAGAATTTTTAACCAAAGTAGGCCGCGCCAGAACAACTAATTTATTTAGTTGTGAAAGTTACGCTTAATATTATAATTAGTAAGTAAAGTACATTTACGTTATATTTTGTAACACTGGTGCAGTTAAACATACTTCTTCAATATATGATTAATTTAATTGTTAAAAACTAACAACAACTATATTTTTTGGTTATTATTCGAAAAATATTTAAAATATTCCTATATGCTTCTTAAATTGATTTATTTAAACAATTCATGTTGACTGAAAAACCGAAAATAGATACTAAGTGAAATAATAAAATATTTATATCATTATATTTTGTTAACATTTTTATGTATTTATTTCACACATTCACATTTTTTTAATTCAATAGCATTCAAACATTTTACAATTTTTTTCTTAAAAAATATGTCCTAATAACCATTATAACTCGCTAAATAATCGTTGAGCAACTATTTTCTTTATATTTTGCATGCGCCTTTAAATATCGATTGTCATTTGAATATCCTTTTAGGTTAGGGAGTAAGTATGTTATTAAATACCAGAAAACGATTATGAATTGCATTTGTTTTAATTATAGCCTACTTAAATTATAGATTATAAGCGAAACTTATAATTTTGTACTTTGAATTGAAATTGTTAAAAAATGGTAACAGATAGGGGTATAGTTTATTATACAAAAATTAAAGAACAATCAATTTTCTATCGAAATAGTGTAAAAAATATAGGGTATGGAACACCCTATATTTTTGAAAAAAGAAATAAATTATTTTGCGTATTGTTTCACCCTGTTCACAACATTTGCTTTATGGTAACAAACGATTATTCCTTATATTATTAAGCATTTTTTCAATTAAACTGCGTTAACAGAAAGTTTACATCGTTTTTCATTTTTGAAAAATAAGGCCCCAATCTTCCATTGATTTCAACCTTAAATTGTTTATAACTTTTAAAATATTAAAAACTGACCTAATAAACCTTATGTCAAAAATGATTAATTTTAAGCGTAGAACCTAAAATCGACATAAAAAATATAGCATTCCATTTAAAAAATCATATGTTTGATACGTCACGTGATTATTGGACACCCTGTATATATGAAACCAATTTTAAACTGTGAAGTTTTACAGTAGCTACAAATTATGCCAGTAATATCTTTTTGTAAATTTCTAAATAACTGAGATATTGGACTTCATCGGAATCTTGCGCCACCCTGTATATGTATATATATATTGAGAGCATATAAAGCACTACATACATATGAAAGTAGTAAATAGCTCTAAACTTAGAGCAAATTTTCGCAACAATCCAGACTACCGGATGTACGTCGTTGATGGGCTAATGTGTCGCAGCAAGCGCACTGGGGAACTTCCGGTTCAACGCCGCCATCAATACATTCCTGCATGCACGCTGGCGCCATCTCCAACCCTCACTCCACTTTCCAGCACCCTGTCGGCTAATCAGCGGATGAACATTCGCGGGATTATCTCTGCTCTCGTCGCTTTTATCCTGGATAAAGTTCACGCTCTGAAGATGCTCATTATTATTAGTAAATTAAATATATTTGCATACGCCGATATTTATTTATAGTAAATGTAATTTTTATATATACAGGGTGTTCTGATAGTGTTATGAAATAGCTCAAGCTCAGGTTCTTGGGACCAAAATATGTTGCTTTTTTACAGCCGAATTTGTCTATATATAAAAGTTAACTGTTAAGCAGGAATACTACGAAAACAAACTTAGTTATACAAGCTCTATAACAGACTTTGACAGATGTAAAACAAAACAAAGTGAATATTATATTAATATTATTATAATAATATTAATATTATTTTAAACTAATGATTGAAATAAATTTTTATTCAGCCCAATTCACTTTATTTCTCACATATCTTCATTTTTTTACATAAAACTCCTCCGAAATAAGTAAAAGAGTAATTAACACCGGGCTTAATTGAATAAATTTAGATCACCCTCGATTCCCGACGTCCCACATCCGACTTGAGATGGGGCCATTAATCCTGGCGCTCCGGTGTCCTTATCGTGTTCGCAATCGGATCGGATTATGTGTAGAACGTCGGGCGTCGAGACGGCCGTTAATTACAAAGACGCGGGGATTTCATGCGTACTCTGCGAAAAGGATGAACCGCAGGATAAAAAATAAAAAAGTCCATTTCCTCTCGGGGTTTTATATGATTTTATATTAAAAATTTTCAAAAAAAAGTATGATTTCATTGAAAGAATATTTAATAGACTGATCAGTGAAACAAACCAAGTGTTTTAATCAAAGTTTATTAATTAAATATGTTTCACCTCGGGTTAAGTGAGAAATTAATTCAAAATATAGAAAGAATATTTTGTGTGGAAATTGCGTTGCTGAGAAATTCTGTGTTATATCAATCCGACCATCGTTTTGAAGACTTAGATGTCATACATCCTGTGATTATGGGAGGATTCAACGCAAATGAAACGAAATTTAAAGAATGTTGAAGACATAAAAAATAAACAGCTATTGAAACAAATATATATTAAGGGTTGTGAAATTAATAAGGCCAAAGAAAATTCTTTCAAAATTTGAAAGAGTCAGCAGCTTTCAAAAATCATTTTGTAAAAAAAAACAAAGTCCCATCTTGTATTTTGCTCGATAGGAGATTTTCTCATATAACTATGAAAAATACAACTAGAAACAACTATATAGAAATTAGGCTGAAAGACCTCTAGTCGATAGCCGATTCATCTGCAGAATATAATTTTATTTTATATATTATTGTACATATATATATACATTTGAATAAAGATGTTTAGTTAGTTATTATTTTTATTATTTAAATATTATTTATTTAAAATTCACTACTGAAGATAGAAACATAGTTTCCGAAATATATTTAATAAAAAATAAGTAGGAGAAAAGACAACAATTTTTATTTAAATAATTAAAGTCTTCACAACCAACATAAAGAAGATTATTATTTGTATGGCGGTGGAAAAATATTGCAGTCGTTTCCATTCTCGCGTTGGGAGCATGTTTTAGTCAATTCCATTCTCGTAGCGGAAACGTATTTTAATTAGTTCCATTTTCTCGGTGGAAACATGTTCCACGTTTTCCATTCTTACCCTGATTTGGTAAAACTTAGTTAATAGTATAACCGTAATATTGCGAAATTAATATAGCACGTCTCAATCGCGTTTCCATTCTCGTGATGAATTATGTTCCGCGTCGTTTCCATCCTCGCGCCGAATTGAAAATATTATACAAAAAATATATAAACTCAATACAATTTAACATAAAACACATAAAAAATGAAGTAAGGAATAACATTCTTTCTATTTTGTGATAAAACACTGGTGTGATATATAATTACGAGGTGTAACATTTCAACCCAGTTACGTCGAAAAACTTATTACCATTGAAAATGCAACAACGGTCGTGAGCCGCGAGGAGGAGAAATATCGACAAACATACACGCGACGCGACGTGATAAACACCGATTTATATTTATGCCCAGGCGTGCCATATACGTATTCACGGCGGCCTTAGCTTATTTATTCGACTATAGATGGCCTCGCGATTTATCTCCGCGCGCCGGTTTTCATTAAAAAGCTCCCGGAATTCAAACGCGATAGTAAATATTTGCACGGCGCGGATGGGACGTATTCAAATAAGTTTATGCGACGCGCACAGAGGGACGAGATATTTCTGTGACAATGCTCGCGAATAGCGGGATGTTTGGCAATAAATTAAACGCTTTGAAAAATTGAAAATTACTTTCACTACATGAGTTTGTCCAACCACCATTCATCTGGTTTGGATAATTAGTGATCTCCCCTAGGTACACTTGTACCGATTCAATTTCATTATTTATATTGTCAGCCTCGTGGGACGTGAGAAGAGTCAAATATTTTTTTATATATATATATATATATACAATCATCTTTATTGTGGTATTTACATGTACATATATTATACAATATATTTGATCTAAACTTATAAATGGCTATCGACCTATTCAGATTATTTATCCAAAATTTTGAAATGATAATTTATTAAAATAATTCAATTTGTATGATTTTAATTAACAATTTGTATGATTGTTGAACCACTGTTGTGTATGCGCAATTTGCGGAATATATATTTTATGCAATTTTATATTTTTTTGTTATTTCATATTTTTAGTTACTTCTTGTATAATAAACGTATGGATAACTCGAGATTGCCATTTCGGTCTTTCGGACCTCATCAAACCAGTGCGTTCCAAATAAATTGATGAAGGTGATTCAATGAAAATTATTTTCAATTTAAAGATACTTTTTATAAACAAAATTCCGATCTAGCACTAATGGATCCCCTTTACGTTCATTATTATCTGATATCTACATGAATGGATTAGAAGAAGCTATTTTTGAAAATAAAAATGATTTGTTTATTAAAAGAAGCGATTTTTATTATATTAATCGTTTAGAGGATTGAATTAAAACCAACGCAATTTCTGCATATCAAATTATAACTAACAATGGAAGCGACGTTTGCAGCTTATATAAACAAGGCGATAATTATATAATTAATGGATTTCATCACATAACCCGCGCCGGCCCTGTGTTTCAACGTAAATCCCCTAACTTTCATAAATAACAGCGTTTGAAATGTAAATTATCGTTTGACCTAATTCCACTACAATAAGCGAATTTATACAAATAATAATAAATATTAAATACGAATGACTGGAAGACGGATTTTGAATTTATCTAAATTATAATAAATATTATATAGGAAAGACAAGAAAATGAATTTTTATTATAAATAGAAAAGAGTATTATTCATTCACTTTGTCACAGTTATTTAAATATATTAAATAAAAATGATTTGAATTTTTTTATTATTTTAAAAAATCATATTTTAAATTAAATGAAAATAATTTGAAAATAATTAATAAATCATTTTTCTCTTTAGCTTAAGTGTATCGTGTTTGCATAAATATAAATATCAAACGTTCTTTCTAACACCTTCAAGAATCTTTAAGACTTTTATTTGATTCAAAATTTGTTCTTTTTTTCGAACGAAAAAAAAAAAAAAATGTGGATTTTCATGAAAAATCATGAACTCGTGAAATTTTGTTTGCATAAATATAAATATCACACGTTTTTTTCTAACACGTTCAAGAATCTTTAGGACTTTCATCTGATTAAAAATTAGTTTTTTTTTCGAACGAAAAAAAAAAAATGTGGATTTTCATGAAAAATCATGAACTCGTGAAATTACTTGTGTTTGCATAAATATAAATATCACACGTTTTTTTCTAATACGTTCAAGAATCTTTAGGACTTTCATCTGATTAAAAATTTGTTTTTTTTTTCGAACGAAAAAAAAAAATGTGGATTTTCATGAAAAATCATGAACTCTCGAAATTACTTCAAATTATACCAAAATGTTCTTAATAAACGAGTGCATCGGCTTTATAAATATAAATAATATATATCCAATAGTTTTCGTGTAAATTAGGCATTTGAAAAATGAGCTAAATAAACTTTGGAATTTTTTGTAGATAAAAACAAACCCCCGATTTTAATGATTACAGAGGAGATTTGTTTAATAATTTGTTTGGACTACCCCAAAAGATATCAGCAGCGTTTTTCGCATAATTTTTAATATAATTAAGTTAGCTTCAATAAGATTGCGAAACGGAAGACAAAATGAACCATCTTAATCCATTTACTAGCTAAATATAAAATTTTCATATCGCGCAATTCCCTCTTAATCGTAAAAATAAAAATAAACGCGACATAATCAAACCGCAGAACCGCTTTCTTAATTGATATTTCCCCCGGAATTCCGGCACTAACCCCCCGGATTACATCGATACCAGCGGCGATAAAACGCTATTCTCGAAGATAATATCTCGGAAATATGTCCGAACCGGACGCAGATGGGAAGCGAAACGGGCGAGTTTTCTTATTTTCCAAGGAATACCGCGAAGAGGAAGAAGAAGAAGAAAAGAACAGGGGAGCCGGAAAAGGGGATTTCCCGTCCGACGATCCGACTGCTGATTTACATACCAAAGTCCGGCGTATATAAAATTTTCAATCAAGCGGGACGACCCTAAAGTTGAAAGGACGTATTTACTAAATGAGAATAGTGAGACCTTAAATCTGGGAAAAGGGGGAATAAAACGCATGCGGGGAAAACCGGATTTTCTTGGGGATTTAGATATATGTTTTCGTTTTTTTTTTTTTAATAATTTTTGAATAAAAAAAATGAATCGTTTACAGAATATCTGGAATATTCTAAGATTACTTTAATGAATAATACAACATTAAAATTGAAAAATACGTTAATTTTTCAATCAGATAGATTTCCCCTTGTATGTTGAGTCTTAACATTTTACGGCTAGAGAAAAAAAAAAACACATATATAAAAAATATAATAACTTTATTAATGACTTACTTTAAAAAAAACATGTTTACGGTACAAGAATAGAAACGACCTGGAAAATGTTTCCATTGCGAGAATAGAAACGTGTTCTAGATGATTCCATTCTCGCGATATATTCATTCCAAAATATTAACGTAATTCTGTTAACTAAGTGTTACAAAATATGTTTCCAATGTGAGAATGGAAACGACTGGAATATATTTCCGTCATGAGGAAACATATTTTCAGCGCACGAATGGAAACGGCTGAAACATGTTTCCATCGCGAGATTGGAAACGCGTTTCAGACAATTCCATTCTCGAGCTATATTAATTTCATTATATTAAGGTAATACTATTAATTAAGTTTTATTAAAACATGATACCAGTGCGAGAATGGAATCAACTGTAACATATTCCTACCGAGAAAATGGAACTAATTAAAATACGTTTCCGCTACGAGAATGGAATTGATTAAAATATACAGCGCGAAAATGGAAGCATCTGGAATATGTTTCCGTCGAGATAATAGAAACGCGTTTCAAACGATTCCATTCTGAGTATTACTATAATCGGTTTTCAGCGCGAGAATGGAAACTACTGGAAGATATTTCCGCCACGAGAATAGAAATGTCTAAAACATATTCCCAGCGCAAGTCTCAATAGATACGCCGTAGAGATATTTTTCAACTAGATACGTAACTGATAAACTATGCTCTTTTCTTCTTGTTTTATCTCCGCGGACGTATTACATTGTTATGCCGAATTATTGAATTAAATTATTTTTTATAGTATTCTCCAGCGTGAGAATGGAAACGTTTGGAATCTGTTTCCACCGCGAGAATGGAACTATTGAAATATGTTTTCGTCACGAGAATGGAAACGATTGGAATCTGTTTCCACCGCGAGAATGGAACTATTAAAATATGTTTTCGCCACGAGAATGGAAATGACTAAAACATGTTTCCAGCGTGAGGATGGAAACGACTGGAATCTGTTTCCGCCGCGAGAATGGAACTATTAAAATATGTTTTCGTCACGAGAATGGAAACGACTGGAATCTCTTTCCACCGCGAGAATGGAACTATTAAAATATGTTTTCGCCACGAGAATGGAAATGACTAGAAAATGTTTCCAGCGTCAGAATGGAAACGACTGGAATCTGTTTCCACCGCGAGAATGGAACTATTAAAATATGTTTTCGCCGCGAGAATGGAAACGAACTCCAAACGATTCTGTACATAAGTATATTCCCTTTTTAAATTTCAGCGAATTCACCTGAAAGTTATTGGTGAAAATATAAAGTCGCACCCATACGGCCAGCGTAACAATAAGGACGAAATCTAGAACCAGAGCGCGATTGTGAAACAAAAAAAAATGCGAACGGAGCGGAGTTATAAAAGGATTCCGTGTTTCGAGTTTATGTGATTCCCCGTTTAATATTTATCGCGCATTCGTGAGAATCGCCGCTTTTCCGAAGGTGAGAGGCGGAAACACGTGAGGTACGTCTCCTCTATTTTCGCCACTTATTCGCAAGTACGGAACAAGCGCCCGTTTGATTCCCCGATATTGTTTCGTCCATGCTGCTGAATATTTGAAATTGGACCCAGGGCCATATTCACTCGTTTTGAATATAGATTGGGGCGGGGAGTTAAATTCGCAGGCGGGAATATTTGTTTTGCGCGCAAAAATAAAAGTAACGAGTTCATAAAAAGGTGTTCCGTCCGTTTCGTTCAAAATGCAAATGTTCTGGTTTTGTTAAATGCAAATATTTACGTAGTGTAATTATATAAAAATCGTATGATTCAGTTAAACTTACGCTCACTCTTCTTCCATGCAAACCTATTATAGCTTCTAATTTAGTGCTTGATCACGTAGA
The DNA here is from genome assembly GCA_963082785.1 of Philonthus spinipes. Taxonomy (NCBI): domain Eukaryota; kingdom Metazoa; phylum Arthropoda; class Insecta; order Coleoptera; family Staphylinidae; genus Philonthus; species Philonthus spinipes. Next base: position 22,504,888 of record OY720311.1, read on the forward strand.
TTCAAACTTGAATTTAGCGTTGAAAATTCAAGTTTGAATCTACGTGATCAAGCACTAAATTGGAAGCTATAATTGGTTTGCATGGAAGAAGAGTGAGTGTAAGTTTAACTGAATCCTACCTAATGATTCACTTGTTTTGATGTGTATTTCCTCCTCATAATAATATGTATTAAATTTGAAATGAAGACTTGTGAATAAAAATTGGTATTATTATTTACACTACCCCTACACCATCATTATGTTAGATGGGGATTTTGTATTATATATATACATATTGTTATTTACACTATGTATAGTTTATTGTTCACAAGATTTTGCTCTAGAATCAGAAATAAAAATAGCATTTTTTTATTTCGACAAAAACGATCGAAAATTCATTAAAGCCATTTGAATATCCGTAATGATAACAAAAGCGTCATCGTTCTCTTAAATAATCCATGTACGGCTAGTGTAAATAATAATATCTGGCAAATAATGTAAATCGGATTATGCGCTGGGCAAATATTGAGTCGTCGGGTGTGTTCCAGAGGGAAGGAAGGCGGTAGGGAGCGTGAGCTTAAGCGCGGGGATCGAATTAAACCCTTTAGTCGATGTTGAAATATCAATCTAATCCAATCCGCAAATTTGGCTCAATTATGGCGGACGGCCCTAACCAAGATTGAGCGAGTAATAAGCAACGAAACCCGAAACTCGGAACTCTCTCGCCATTTCGGCCGCACACCGGTAATTGGCCATCCCTCGGTTTTACACTTTTTTCTTTTATTTATTTATTTTTTTGTCATCCGAACTTTTCGCTTGTTTCACCTTTTACGATCGGATTGATGTGTTGTGGTTTTGTTGCTACCGTAGTTTATAACTAAATAGTAAATTAATAAATAATAAATAAGTAGAAAGATTTAACTTCAACTACACAATTATTCTGGAATGTATTTAACGTTTATAAATAATAATAATCATTAAAATAATGGGTTGGGGGGTTATATTAGGATTGCGAGGAATGTAATTTTTTGTAAAATGGGAATTATTCAGACAACTACATACATTTTTACGTGCACTAATAATAGGTATATAGAATTCCACGAAAGAGTTTGTCTGTCCTGGTTTTTCCGCCTTTTAATATACAAAAAAATATTTTCACACAACAATTAAATAAAAAAAATATTTATTTTTAGAGATGGGCAAACGCGATCTTTTCACTCTTTTTTATTATTGCGAAATTATGTATATTTTAATCCCAACGCTTAATAAACCTATCCCAAAAATTTGCAAAGAATCCCTATAACCAAACCTTCCTGTCCAAATTTTATATCCATCGAAATCTAAATATCCATTCTAAATACAGCCATCCGTTTATCAACATTCATGAAATCATCAGAACACTGCAAGACGATTCAGCTAGCTAGCACAGATACTTTTATTGCAAATCACCGTAAATTTAGATAGGGCAGAGAGACCCCAGGTCGATAGCCCGGACAGACTAACACAATATTCGTTTTCTTATTTAAATATAAATGTATATATACGATTATGTAATGATGCTGTCTGAATAAAGATGTTTGTATATATAACAATTTTAATTAATGTAGCATATTCTATTCTATGCTGCCTTAATAAAAAAAATAACAGTTGCTATAAGTAACTGTTAAAAAATATCAATTTATTTCGATATATATATTTATATATATATAAATATAAATAGTGAAACAAACCAAGAATTTTATTTAAATAATATATATATATATATCGATTTAAATATGTTTCACCACGGGTTAAGTGAGAACTTAATTAATAATATCAATTTATTGTTTCTTATTGAAATCAAAAGTCACAGAGCTAAATGTGGAAATAATTTATTAATTATTTTCAAATCATTTTTATTTAATTTAGTTTCTTATTGACTTTATTTATTTAAAATTGCTCATTTAGAAATATTCGATTATTAATATTTTTCGATTTTGCCCAGCACTATTTATTTTCTCTTTAATTAAATTGCGCAATATTGCGGAACCTCGTTTTTTTGTGTGGAAATTAATTAATGTTAATGCAGGAATAATTTTGTCGAGTTGGAATTGATGAAGGATGGGCGGATGCGGTGTGCATCCGTTACAAAATGTCCAATGGAACGGATTAAATTTGTGTTGGTCGCCTTTATTTAATTACCGCCGTAATTGTAGCCCACCGGACGAATCGGAGACGCGAAAAATTCGCAAATTTAGCATCCAATTCATTCTGACCGCATCGACATTTCATTAAAATTAACCTCGGATATAATGTATTGTTTATTTATGTATTAATGCTAATTTCCTACACACTGTTTGTACTCATTTTTTTTGGCATATCGGGAGCATGCGGAAGACAAGAATTAAAAAAAGTCATATTCGGGATTTGAATAATGAACTGCATTTAATGAAATGTTCAGCCATTATTCATCTAGCGTCACATTTAATGAAACGTTCAGCATTGCGCATGGAACACACTAGTATGATGAGGTTTGAAAAACCGAAATGGCCATCACTAGTTATCTAGTGATTGCGCATGGAACACACTAGTCTGATGAGGTTCGAAAAACCGAAATAGCCATCATTAGTTATCTAGTGATGGCCATTTCGGTTTTTCGAACCTCATCAGACTAGTGTGTTCCATGCGCAATGCTGAACGTTTCATTAAATGTGAATTTCGTTTTCCTTGTTTTCATAAACAGGGCAAGTTCACTTTCCTTTAGTGGACGAAACAATGATTCTCAGTCGTCTACCTTGTAGACCCAAATCGTTGACGATGCCACTTGAAATTAGGCAAAAGATGGCGCTTGCGTCGTCTTTAATTTATTATGAACAGCATGTTCGACATTCATGACAAAGCAGAAATACCTCTGATCTTTCTAATATCTACATGTATTGTATTTTTTTGTTGTTATATTGTTTTGTACTATCTGTATAATCAGAATAAAAATATGTATTTATGTAAATACAAATATAATAATATAAATATAAAGAATTTCTTTTATATTGTTATATATTATCGATCTCGACACTCAATACGGATAAAAGAGGATAAGATTAAGAAAGAAACATATATTATCGATATATTTTTATGTCGTGTGATGCATCGGACGAATCACTATAGGGATTTCAATGTATTTTTTTTTTCAAAATCTAATTTATTTACTTCTCACGTCATTTTATCAAAAAATCATAAGATATGTGTATATTATCACGGGTGTGAAGTTAGCAATAGATTTCAAAAATTTAATAATAATAAATTTTTTACAAATAAATATTTTATTTAATTTCGTTGGTTTAAATATAATAATTATATTTAGAAAAGAATATTCATTCTCTTGTTCACAGTTTTTACATTCATTTTCGGTAATATTTACATAAAAATTGTTTAACATTTCAGGACTACATCTCCCTAGCAAAAAAAAAACAAAAACTCGTGCTTTTGGTTCAAATCTCTCTATTTTTCATTTAAATATAAACGAATGTTCATTTTTTTTTAATCAACAGGAAAAAATTATTTAAATAAATAATCGATTTAAATTTAACCGACTATCAGGGTTCCCTCTTCGGGGAACACGTAGGCGGGTACTTCTAAGTTAAGGGGGGCTGGCCTTTTTTAACTAATTTAAATAAATTAAATAAAAATTATTTGAAAATAATTAATAAATTATTTCAACATTTAGCTCTGTGACTTTCGACGTACATTACGTAAGTACGTTAAACAAACGCACATTAAAACAACTACTTCCCTGGCAAATACCCACGCCGGATGTTTTATTAAAACATAAATAAATAATTAATTATTTCGATAGTTGTTATTGCATCTACTTTGAGTAGAAAGTGTGGCAAGTCTACAATCTGGAGGCAGCCGTGGATTTGCACGTATGAATGGGAATGTTCACATACGCTGGCTGAACGCATAAAGCGCTTATCAGGCACGGTATCTACCCTCATTTGCATACTAAACAAGCTGTTTCAATCCATCATTTAAAGCGCACTGTTGCCACAGAATAGTAAAACTGTTTAGATCCGCAAATAATGTTGTCTGACGATAAGAATTTTCCACAAAAAGCACGCATGCATACGTTCGCAACAGAACAAAAAGAACAAGATTGATTCATTTAATTAAAATAAAATGACAACAAATAAAAAAAATGATGTGTTGTTGTGAGTTACGTGAAGAGATTCGAACAATTAAAAATAAAATACTTTGTATTCCTTTCCTCACTTGTTTATTTGTACGCTATATGTCATACTTTGTTAGCTATTGATAATGGACATATAGTGCCCGAAATGTACATATAGTGTGTACATTTATGTCATAATTTATTAGATATTGATAATGGACACATAGTGCCCGAATATTTGGCATATGTGTGTTCAGTTGCGTGTTATAGGCAACTAAATACACATACATAAATGCGTTTGTCTCGCGTATTTTGCAGGTATACATAGGGGAAATGTATACTGATAAAAAAATCTCTTTGTATATATATTCCTTTGTATTTTATAATTTCATAAAAATAAACAAATATTTACATGCATTTTATGAAGCTTAAATAATTTAATAAATATTTCAATAATCACAGCGCGGATATTATTATTATTATAAAGAGCAATATCAAGAAATTACTAGTGAAAAAAAAAAAAAAAACATCTGCCAAACTCAACAGACTAATTCTAGACGAAAGCTGATTACATTGCGGGTTTTATGAGGGTGACTTACTTGTTTGGGCCTTAGTCCAGGGCGTGATTCCAGCGGGATGGCAAGCATCCAAATAGAAAATTGCTGGGGTATAATTTTCTCGCTCAATGACGAAAATGTTAAGCGCTACAGCACGCTTGATATATTTCGTTTTAAATATTTAAGTCTCCTCGCTGTTTAACACGAGCCTAATCATCATCATTGTGACAATCCCGATCAACAAAAGATTGATCTGGGTTGTGATGAAGTCTTTTGGAACCGTCTTTAATAAAACAAATTTTAAATTCTCTTGAAAATGGGATAATAACCCGAAACTAGTTGAGAATTTAAAGATATTCAATCTAATTTGTGTTTTATTGGTTGATTTTTAATAATTTATTCATATTTATTTCATACAATTAATAAATTATTTCCACATTTAGTTCCATGACTTTTGACTTACGTTATGTATGTATTTTAAACAAATACACATTAAAACAACTACTTCCCGGGCAAATACCCACGTGTATGAATACGCTTTTCTATTCATATTATGTTAAGTTTTTAAATTGCACAAACTACAAACATCAAGTGATGAATATAAATACCGTCCCTATTGTGATAACAAATTATTATTGCGAATGAACTTTTTTGTGGGTGCACAATGCGCCGCGGCGAAGGCAATATTGGCTTTTGTGCCTATTAATAATGGCGTTATTGATCGTGAAAAAATATCCATATTATCCGGTGAAGGATGTTTTGAATGATTGGCAGGGTTCTCATCGGTGATGATAATGGACTCTATTGGTGGGGTAGAAATTTATTATTCTTTGAAAATTCCCGCACACTCACACCGATCAACACGCGTACATTCGACAGGAGATACCATTCAACTGTCTCGGTGATGGTGATATTCCGCCCGCAAAAATTTAATGGATCCGTCTATTTTTAGTACGCGATCCCCGCGTTTTATTTTATACGTTAGACAGTTGACGAAATGTGGATTTATTTACGATTTTTTTTTGTGATAAAGAAAACAAAGGAATTTTGGTCATTGGGAAGATACAGTGTGTTACATTATTTATAACATGGGATTTTAAGTTAAATCAAATAATTTACATTGAACCTTCATCCTTTTTAATTCATCAAAGAAAAAAAATCGAATTAAATCCGGTGATCCAATATTAATTTAAATAATTATTTTAACAACGGATTAGTGACAAAGGAAACAATGGAATTTAAGTGATTCGGTGTTACATCATTTATAAAATAGGATTTTAATTCAATAAATGAATTTTTAATTTATTAAATAAATTTAATTTCCTGTTCCCATAAACAGGACAAGTTCGCCTTCCTTTAATGGATGAAACAGCGATTCTCGCTTGTCTAATTCATGTAGACCTAAATCGCTGATGATTCCACATGAAATTTGGCAATAGATGGCGCTTGAGTTATCTCGCAATTATTATGGGATTAAATTATATTATATATATATTATTATATATCTTTATTCAAATATAGATAATTTTAAGAATATAAATAATTACAATACATGTAGGTGTTTGTCTGTCTGGGCTATCGACCAGAGGTCTTTCTGCCCTGTCGTGAATTTACGGTGAAGTTAAAGAAACATCTATGCCAGAATTTTATTATTTCATTAAATAATTGCAATTGGTTGTAAAACTTCCGGTCGATAGCTGATCTGCAGAATATAATTCTAATTTTGTATACTATATATATATATATACAGAGAGCTTTTTTTATCAGTATACATTTCCCCAATGTATACATGCAAAATACTCGAGTCAAACGCATTGATGTATGTATGTTTAGTTGCATATAACACGGAACTGAACACACATATGCCAAATAATCAACTAAACATACACACATTAATCGGTTCAATGAGTTTGACTCGCGTTTTTTGCAGGTATACACTTCCCCTAATGTATACTGATAAAAAAACCTCTCTGTATATATATACATTTGAACAAAGTTGTTTAGTTAGTTAATTACAATTTTGTTGAATAACTTCATTTCGCACAATTTTTATTTATTTTCCAGTAAACTTATAGCTTTAAATTGAAATTGTCGCAGAATTAAAAGCACACAACACGCGCAAACAAAAAGAAAACCTTCCCTTTTATCATCGCACAAAATCCTCCCTTGATCTCCCTCGCCCAATTCCACACTACTCCCGTTTTTTTTTATCTCCCGTCCATTCCCTCTATCACATTTAAATTACACCTTAATTTTCCACCCCCGTTCCGACGTTTGTACTCCCGGCGCCAATGTTTGTTCTCCACTTGCTTAATAAACTCCGGTATTTATGTTCACGTAACTTTGTTTGAACTGCGGTTTCGCCACTATTAAGAACCACATCCTGTATAAATCAAGCCCCGCATATAATTGAGGATTTATAACTAAATGTTTGCAGAGGGTAATGCGGGGATTGTATTTTGAACCATTTTTTAAGGTTTGCGGGATTTATCCAGTGATGCCCGGCGCATGCACCATTTTTGACGAGTTATATAAATACATATTTTAGAAACGAATAAGTGAAAACTTCAAAGTTTTATAGATATATTCTTTGAAAATGGATTATCCAGTAAGACCCGGCGCATGCACCATTTTTTTAAATAACTATTTAAATAAATATTTAGCAACGAATTAGAGATAACTTAAAACTTTCATAGTTATATTCCTTGAAGCTAGATTGCTCAGTAATACCCGGCGCATGCACCATTTTTTTAAAGTAACTATTTAAATAAATATTTTAGCAGCGAATTAGAGATAACTTAAAATTTTCATAATTACATTCTTTGAAGCTAGATTGCCCAGTAATACCTGGCGCATGCACCATTTTTTTAAATAACTATTTAAATAAATATTTCAGCAGCGAATTAGCGACAACTTAAAACTTTCATAGTCATATTCTTTGAAGCTAGATTGCCCAGTAATACCCGGCGCATGCACCATTTTTTTAAATAACTATTTAAATAAATATTTTAGCAATGCATTAGAGACAACTTAAAACTTTCATAGTTATATTCTTTGAAGCTTGATTGCCCTGTAATACCCGGCGCATGCACCATTTTTTTAAAATAACTATTTAAATAAATATTTTAGCAACGAATTAGAGACAACTTAAAATGTTCATAGTTATATTCTTTGAAGGTAGATTGCCCAGTAAGAATATATTTCTTTGAATCTGGATTGAAATTATGGTAATATTAGGCTCTAATTGATTTTTTTAATTCTTTTACAAATAAAATCAATTGTAAAGTTACGGTCTAATTATCACATTTAATGGATATTTTTGAACAATCTAGTCAGCCACAAAACTTCTGTAGATAGTTAGATTAGAGTTGTATGAAAGCAGGAAAATGAGAATTAGAGAAAATTATATATTTCTATCCGTGAAAATGAGATTAATCGAGGGGCGCCCGGCGCATTCACCATTTTACAGATATCTTGTATATTAGAGGCATTCTCTGCATTTTCAATTTATAGAAAAAAACGTAACTTTTTATACCACTTTTTATGTGAATGATTTCGACCTGATTTCGACTACCAACATAAACATTTTACCGTGTGTAAAATATTTATGTTGGTAGTCAGATTTGATCGCAATTATAGAATTTTGAAAAAAAAAAAAATAGAAAAAATCCTACATGATTAATTAAATTACGTGAATGTTTCGTGAGAGTAAAATGTACAGGATTAATTAAATTATGGTACAGGATTAATGAAACTACTAAATGTTTCTTCATGATAAAAAAACTGGAGGATTAATTAAACTACTTAAATTTATCGTTATGGCGAGAAAAAAAATGATACAAGATTAATTCAATTACAAAAAAATTAATAATAATAGTGATGATTGTGTAAAATAGAAGTGGTATGTTATTTTATACATTTTACGTAGGGTAGTGTGTAAGGGTGGCTGGATGTGTTAAGCACGAAATATTGACCCCATCTGATAGTTTGGAATTTCACTCTAAACAATTCATGTATTTAAATTAATTATGCCAAGTTTTTTTTATTTTTTTTTTATTGAAATTATAATTGATGGTCCAATATTAAATTAAATAATTATATTAATAACGAATTAGTAACAAAGGAAACAGATGAATGTAAGTGATTGGTTGAGTGATCCTCTCCCAACCAATCACAAGAAACAAAGGTATTGAATTGATTGGCTGAGTGAAGAGAAGTCCGAAGTGATTCAGGTAAAAAGAGACAAAAGTGGAAACAATCAATCTGATTGGGTCAACAAATAAAATGAGAATATCTTTCGGGATAGGAGTAAAAATAAAAATGTTAGACACAGCTGTTCTGATTGGCTGAGTGGCCCGTTCTCAACCAATCATAGATAACAAAGGAGTTTTAGTGATTAAAAAGGAATATAAGTGATTGGTCGAATGATGCTCTCTCAACCAATCACAGGAAACGAAGGAATTTAAGTGATTGGTTAAGTGATCCTCTCTTAACAAAGGCATTTAAGCATTTGATTGAGTGATTCTCTCTCAACCAAACACAGATATAAAGGGATTTAAGTGATTGGTTGAGTCATCCTCTCTCAACCAATCATAGGAAACAAAGGAATTTAAGTGATTGGTTAAGTGATTCTCTCTTAAATATTCACAAAAAGGTGTTTAAGAGATTGGTTGAGTGATTCTCTCTCAACCAATCACAGGAAACAAAGGTATTTGAAGTGTTTGGTTAAGTGATCCTTTCTTAACCATTCACAAAAAAAACAAAGGAGTTTAAGTGATTGGTTGAGTGATCTTCTTCCAGCCAATCACAGAGCACAAAGGGATTTGAGTGATTGATTGAGTGATCCTCTCTCAACCAATCATAACAAAGGAATTGAAGTGATTGGTTGAATCGTCCTCTCTCAACCAATCCTATGAAATAAAGGCATTTAAGTGATTGGACGAGTGATTCTCTTACAATCAATCACAGGAAACAAAAGAGTTTAAGTGATTGGTTGAGTGATCTTCTCCCAACCAATCACTAGAAACAAAAAAAGTGATTGGTTGAGAGAATATCACTCAACCAATCACTTAAATCCCTTTGTTAACAGATGATTACTTAAAAAAAACACTTAAATTTAAACTTTGTTTCTTTTGTGACCAATTCGTTGTTAAAATAATTTTTCAACTTAATATCGCAATTATTCGATTGAGTAAATTAATTATTTTCAATTTCTTTTTATTTGATTTAATTTAAATAACTGCGACCGAGTGAACGAATATTCTTTTCTATTATTATTTTTGCATTTTCTAAAGTGCTGTTGACGAATAATATTATTTATACCTTTTTGACACAGCAACTGACAAGAACAGACGCCTACAAAATCAGTCGGAAAGACCAACGGTCGATAGCCAATTGGCAGAAGAATTTATTTTTATGTTAGTTATTTATTGTATTTATTTATTATTATTACTTTGTTAAAAATAATCTGCCAATAAAGATTTATATATATATATATATTATTTATATTCGTCAACAACATTTTAGAAAATGCAAAAATAATACAAATTTACGGGAGGATATAAAAACGCACATACAAAAAAAAACAACTCGACGATTTACAAAAAAAGTACAACGTGTGTCGACGCACGATTTAAATCGAGCCGGTTTTTTAAAAAAAACAGCCCTGAATAAATCTTCCCTCGACACAATAAATCCACACAATACGACCCTTTAAGCCACCCCCGAATCAAATTAAAATTACGAAACGCTGAAACGTTCGCGCATTCGCCAAAAAAAAAAAATAAATTTAATCCCGAAACTTTTCCTCCGCGAACTACTCAGGCCCGCGGGGAACTCGTAACTAGTGATAAAATTACATCCAGGGCGGACGCGAAGAAGCGCAGAGGGGTTGTTTGTTATTTTCAGCACGAATTGAAAAAAAAAAAATAGTGGTTATAATAATGCGAACGAGAAAGGTTCTGTTTTGCATATCGGATATCTGATGTTTGAAAGTTAAGTATTTTTCTGCGGCGTAAAGATTTTTGATAAGGCTGACGGGGTGTATTTCAGAAGTACAAAGGGTTGAAAGGGTTGTTTGGACTGCGGCGCGGTTTATTTCATTAACGCCACTCTTTATGTTTGATGTGATTTTAAGTTATGGGGCTTTTTCGCATGTAAATTAGATAATAATATTTTAAGGAGGAATTTAATTTCAATTAAAAAAATTCAAAAAATTGTTAGAGGATTAATTAAACTACTTAAATAGCTTAAACAGACTTCGGACTATGAATTGCATTCAATGGTTTGTATTTGATGTAGCTCAGAATCGCTCCATAGCCATTCGCATTTGAATGATTTGTTTGTAATTTTTTTATTTATTTATTTATTTACGGAATTCACCATTTTACAATTAATGTTTACAACTAAAACAATATAAATTTCATGTAATCAGAATGAATTATAAACGAGGTAAGAAATGAATTACAAGAAAATAATAATTACAAATAATAATTCTAAAATAAAAAAAAAATAAAGATTTATTTAACTATTTTTTCACAGATTTGTTTAATAATAAAACACGTTAAGATAAATAGAAAACAGTATTCATTCACTTGGTCACAGTTATTTAAATAAATTAAATAAAAATGATTTGAAAATAATTAATAAATTATTCTCACATTTAGCTCTGTGACTATTGACTTACCTACGTAAGTACGTTAAACAAATGTTAAGATGTTGGAGTTTATCAACCATTTCAGACATTTCAACGTTTTTTTTTTTTATTATTAATCAAATCGGATAAATCCTGACGCACTTTTTTTTTAGAATTTTACAATTGTGGTGGACTTTAATTATATAATTTAAATTGTGTTTTAGATTTTTAGTTTACATTAATTTTTATTATTATATTTCGTATTTTTTTTATTTACAAAAACCATCTAAATTATTATAGATTTTTTTTATTCTCCTTCTATTCGTCTTAATACCAACCATTTTAACTTTCTGTAGACTTAGTTATTTAATTTAATTTGTGTTTTTATTGGAAATTTTTAATTTACATTAATTTTTATTATTATATTTCGTATTTTTTTTTATTTACAAAAACCATCTAAATTATTATAGATTTTTTTTATTCTCCTTCTATTCGTCTTAATACCAACCATTTTAACTTTCTGTAGACTTAGTTATTTAATTTAAATTGTGTTTTTATTGGAAATTTTTAGTTTACATTAATTTTTATTATTATATTTCGTATTTTTTTTATTTACAAAAACCATCTAAATTATTATAGATTTTTTTTATTTTCCTTCTATTCGTCTTAATACCAACCATTTTAACTTTTTGTAGACTCTGCGTTCCCCGTGTAAATAACATTCCGATTCATTCATTCCCGTTCCGTCTCATTCTTCCCGTGAACGGGGAAAACGAGCGTAATTTTTTATTGCCACCCCGGCCATATATCAGGCGGACGATAAATGAAAACATCGACATTATTATCGCCATTAGAATGAAATATATTTCGTGATATTAGCACGCGATATTCAGATTTGGGGTCTCGGCGAAGTGGGTTAAGGCTCCTCCCGATTTAAAACGGTTTCGCGATCCGTTCTCGTTATTCGAAACGAATGACTGTAAAAAGGAATGGACGCGGTTTATAAATTTATAAAAGCCGCCGTTTTTAATTCAAAGTGTGTTGCGTTTGCTGTTCTGAAATTATTCAATATAAATTGTTCTTTTTAAAATAATTAAATAACTTATTTAAATTATTAAAATACTGTAACGAAAGTGAAAGAAGAAACTGGGGACATCAGTCTGGAACATTCCACAGAGCGCGCGACAGTAATTCGAGAAACAAGCAAGCTATATAAGCGCGCGCGCTTGCGGCGCTGCGATCAGTCAGTTGCAGTCAGTAAGTACAGCTTAAAATCTATAGCAAATGTTTAAAGCCTTCGCAATTTAAACACAACGCCATTCTCGGTTTCATATTGTGAAATCATCGTTGTAGTTCATATTATTTTGGGCCCATGCTGGATGTAGACGTGTCCGTCGATAATGAAAGGAAAAATGCAGAGTTTGTCTTAGAACGTCACACAGCCAATACGCTGTCATCATGGTATGGGGCGCTATATGTCTTGGAAGTAGGTTCTCCCTGGTGTTCTGTGTTCCATTAGCTATTGGCAATAATTAATACTGTTTTGATAATCAGTGAAGCCGACGTTCTTGCACAGAATAAAGCTTGTATGGAAATTTGTGAAGATTTTTTGCATGTTTCATATGAAAGGTGTAATTGCTGTGGAAGTCTTCGGATCGATTTTTTTGGGCGAATTATTTATTATAATTTCAATTTGTTTCTCATTGATCATTTTAACTAATTTTTAAAAACTTTTACAAATTAAACATTTGGTTTTGTTTCACTATACTTTTTATTTATCCGACTAGTTTCGACTTGGTGTCATTATCAAGGAATTATTTATGTATTCTTCCATGTTTGCGACATTTTCAGTAGTCCGTTCCGTTGGTCTGCTAGGACTTATAATTACAGCTCCTGTTTCACGAAACTTTAGAACATATTCTAGATTATGCCGCATATTGTTGTAGGAAACTGCAATGGCGGGAAATGCAGCGCGGAATTCTTCAATACACAGTTGGAGGGAAGACGCCTATTCTTGATTTTCGCTCTTTATCCCATTTCAGAAGTAGCTTTCGGCAAAGAAAACTTTATGTCCGGTAGTAATTTTTTTTGATTTGATAAATTCATTATTTATGTGACATTTTTGACATATCACATGTGACATTTTATTTGTTTTTATTCACTGATGCCATTTTATTTTTTCTGATTTGATAAATTCATTATTTATGTGACATTTTTGACATCACATGTGACATTTTATTTGTTTTAATTCACTGATGCCAACAAAATTTAAAATAAATAAAAAAATCAAAGCACTCTAGAGGACAAAAACTCTCGAGCATATTGCAAAAGACTTACAAAACTGTGATCAAGTGAATAAATACTTTTTTCTATTATTAGTCTTCATATTTTATTCAACATCACAATAAAGAGAAATATTTCCACAAAAGCCCAAAAAAACAACAATTTCCCGGTCCCCGCCGAATATTCATTTTCATTGTTCAAATTGGAACCGTCGAAACTAACACAATTAAAACTATACGTGCATCATCGATACAATATCCCGGCCCATTCCCGTTTTCATTCCACCGCTTTTTTTATGCCGACGCAACGTTTAATGGCATTAATTCCCCGTGTGGCAACACGCCACGCCAATTACAATAAATTTGAATATTATTTCGTTCCGTCTGGTTGGCATCCCGACAATAGTTTTTTTTTTCTCGCTTGAGCAAACAATGCACGCTTATAATATAAGATAATATATCTTTACGAAAAGATTGAGGATGATGATGAATCGAAACTAGTTGGATAAATAAAGAAGTTGTTGAAAGAATTTAAGTGTCTTTAATTTTAAATTCAATATTATTCAAATTTGAGAGGAAGATACTCCGTAAAATATTCCGAAGAAAAAGAGTATAAATGAGTTAAAAACATTTTTTCCCTTCACTTTAGAGGGCTGTAACTTGGAGAGGAAGGGGTTTTGAAGAAAAAATAAATGAAATACTCCCCCTAATTTTTGCTAAAAATCGCGCTTTCAAATCTTTCGTATCAATTTATAAACACCCTGTAAATATATAAAACCCTAATAAATAATTTATTTGTGTATTAATGGTGAATGCGCCGGGCGCGCGCATGTTCCTTTAATTAATATTACCGCCTATAAATATTCGGTTATTGTATACAATGCAATCCCTAATACATGAACGCATTATATGTACATTTTAAACCTTTGATGACTTTACACAAATCCTCAATTATATTCGAACCGATCCATTCCCGTCTACCCGATGAATAAATATTTAATTGCGCAAATTAACACTTGTACACACACCCGCTCCGTTATTCAGTAATAATCGCGTATTAAACGCTCCTAGTCGGGGTATTTTAGTCGCTGTGGAATCTTTAATGAATATTGTTGAAATTGTAACACAAATATACATCGGAGGTATTTGTTGGTTTACTTATTTTTAAAAAATTAAAAAGAAAACTTCTTGATTTTCAAAGTTTTTGTGTTTATTCACTACAATTGTTTCTTCAGGTGAAGAATTTGCGAAACAATTGTAGTGAATAAACACAAAAACTTTGAAAATCAAGAAGTTTTCTTTTTAATTTTTTAAAAATAAGTAAAGTAATATGGATTTTCAACACATAAATGCCTCAACAATCAACGAAGTATTTGTTGGTGTTAATGAAGAGCGTTTAATTTTCTATATCATATTACTTTTTTCATAATATATTACTTCCTTGAGAAGAAGTTTTATCTAATTTGGTGCTATCGATTAAAAACCCCTTCCACATTACCGGCGTCGATTGCCGGGGTCATTGGCCGGTCTATTCATTGCGTTAAATTGGCTAACCATATACGAAATGTAATAAATCTAGTTTTTTTAGTATTCACTCACTTGGTCAAAGTTATTTAAATTAAATACAAATATTTTGAAAATAATTTATTATTAATATTTTCTTTCTTTATTATTAATAAATTATTTTCTCTGTAGCTACTGTTACTTTTTTGACTTACGTTACGTAAGTACTTTAAAAAAAAATTTCCATTGAAACAACTACTTCTCAGGCTCCAAATATTGTAATAGGTAGATTATTAAATCTCTTAGTTTATGTATAAGTAGACATACTAAATTTAAATGAAATTAAACGTTAAGCAGCAAAACTATTAGTTAAAACAACCATCTTGTTACACAAGTTCACCCTCCCCTGTTTGAATTTAATAACGGTAATAGGTAGTTAGTCCGAAATTTTCAAAGTGGGAACGCTTTGCTAAACTAGCGCCGACATTATTCCCCGAAACGGGGAAATTGCTCTCTAATTATCCGCAAAACAAACAAAACACGTCCGTTTTAATGTCCTCCTCAGGGGGCGGCGGCGAAAACGGGCGGGCGGGGAAGGGGGCTCCCTGTTGCTCGATAACGAATCCGGGCGAAGTTTTTCCCGAAAATAAAATAAATTCAACGTTTATTTTTAAAAGCGGGAATTTACGGCGAACGCGACGTTATGAATAATTAAGTCCGCTTCCCTGAGGAGGCGACTCGAGGAGACGATCGGGAAATGCAAATTTTTCTACAGTCTCCGAAGACGCGCGCTGAATGTTGGTAATTAATTGTGTTTTAATTGGTTGCCAGGAATGGGTGTTTTAGTTATATATAAAAAAAATAGTAATTTACATATAAAATTCGAATAAATGAACCAAATCAAAGAAAAAGAAAAAACATATATAATTTTATTTAAAACAGCCACGAAGTTTGTTAACTTCAAACATTGAATTACACAAAAAAAAAATGAAGAAAATCATATTTGTTAGATAGCCCATGATGGGCGGATTTTAAACATTGAATTACACAAAAAAAATTAAGAAAATCATAACCCACCAATATGTATTGTAAATATAAATATTTGTAAAGAATTGTAATATTTGTTAATTGATTTCAATTCTAACACAAATAACAATACAAAAAATATTTATTAACTTGATCACAGCTATTTAAAATAAATTAAATAAAATTTGATTAATAATTAATTATTTCATTTGCTATATTAGATACTTTTTTCTCATTTATCACATGGTAAAATATAATGTAGTCATATTTTATTCCTTTCTTAACTTTTTTATTTTATCACTATTGTGCTTGAATAGTACATATAGTGATAAAAATAAAAAAAAGTGAAGAAAGGAATAAAATATTACTACATTATATCAAGAAACTTCATGTACTCACCAACAAATATCGTAGATATCACATGGTAAGACATATTTAAAAAGAAATTGATTGAAAAATATAAAAACACGTGGATTTGTTTTTAATATTCAAATTAAAAACTATAAAATTCCCGCAATTGAAATCCACTCAATTGTTAACAGCCTTTTCATTTGGCATGAAAAAGGATTTGATTCGCTCTTTTTTTTATTATTTTCCGTTTATTTTTTTTGTATGTCGAGAAAGAAACGAGTCGTGATAAGGAGCCCGGAGCAGCCGAATGATTGCCGGGGGATGAAAGACTCAAAAAGGGCTAAAACAAAGTATCCCCATAAATTAGAGACGGTTCGATTAAGTCAATGTAAATAACGAGCGGATCCGTGAACCTCTCTCCTCCTCTTGTTCTCGTTTTTCTTCCTCTTTTTATTTACTCCGCCGGATTTGATTTTAAATTTAAAGTTACAAATCTTGTTGCTCGATTAAGCTGATGGATTTGATTGGTTTTTGTTTTTAAAATTGAGAGATTTTAATTTGATTTGATTTTTTGTGTTTTATTAAAATTGTAATACTAAAATAAATAATAAAAAAATTATTTGATTATAATGTATCAGTTAAATATTATTAACTTAATTTTACAGTTCAGATAAAAAAAATATTTGATTATAGTATTTTTTTTTATTTGAACTGTGAAATTAAAAAGTATTACAATTTTTAATCTTATTATTAGAAAGCCTCATGTAAATGTTATTGGGGCTACTTGTTAGAAGAAGCACAGCGATTATTATGCGAGTGAGTGAGTGCGAGTAGTGAGTGAGTGGCCAACTCACTCAATCACTCACTCGTTTAATAATCGCCATTGTCAAGAATAAATGTGTTGGAAAAAATTTTTTTTTCATTATACACAGCATTCTTTACCTTACATATTTTGTTTTATTTCTCGTCCACAAATTTTATTTCATATGCAGAAAAAGACACAGTTAAAACATACAACGAAAAAAATAAAATGTACATACATAATATACAAATCATAAATTTGTAAAATACCGCGGTTCGAACCATTACAAATGGCGTAAAATAGTGTAAATAATTTTTGCAGTTGGAAAAAGGGATTGATCAAATTTTATTGATTATTGCTAGAAATATTCCTTGTTTAATTTCATTGTAAATTAACTGCTCTGTCTTGACTTTAATAATCAATCATAAAAGTATTTTATAAAATCTATTTAGCATATGGATAATTGGCGATTGCCATTTAGTACTTTCGGACTTCGTCAGAATAGTGTGTTCCGTTTACAATGCCTTGATGAATGCGGTTGAAGGGATCTTGTGTTGAGTTTAAATAACCTGAAATGAATCATAATAATTAGGCAAGCACCATATATTGCGTAATTTCAAGTGGTACATGGTTTAACGAGGTCCGAAAGACCGGAATGGCAATCATCAATTATCAAATACACAAACATCTTTATTCAGACAATTATATTTTTACAAATGTTGAGTATATACAGTGAAATAAAAGTTTGTTTGTCCCGGGCTATCGACCGGTGGTCTTTCAGCCTCTAGATGAATATTTTATTTTAATAAAATAAATAAATAAAGTATTTATACTTTTATGATTGATTATTATAATCAAGACAGATTCATTCGAATTACCATAAAATCAATAAAATCCATCTCACATCCAGATGTCCTTAATTAACATCACATCCCGAATTCATAATTAAGACGATCGCAATTAAATCCCGTGCATTATTGAACAAACTCCGGGGGGCTGTGTGCCGGATATCGGCGTAATTAGAGTTCGTCCTGCGCCCCGGAATAAATAGGTTTACAATTGAGTGATTTGATGAGGGCGGGATCGGATCTGATCGGCGTAAAAGAAGACCGTAAAAGGTGGACGTAAACCCTTAATCCGGGCTTACGGATACGCGTTTGGCAGCCATCAGGCATCGGGAGACGGCGGGATCAACCGTCGAACAGATGGCGCCCCACTAAAAAGTCGATGTAAAAATGTCAGCGATCCCCCGTAAATTCGACCGATATCGGAATCGATGGCCGGACGGACGGACGGACCCTCGCGCACCGGACTCGGAATCAGTGTCGGGGGCTGCTTCCTGTCGCATGAAAAATGACCGCGGGCATTAATCTTGATTCTTTATGGTTATTGCGAGGATTATTATATTACAAGTTTTTTTTTATCGAGATATTGTATTTTTTTGATGTAATGGTTTTGCTTGTAGGAAAAATTGATGACATTATTATATACACTCAGATACAAAAAATGGGTCACTGTGTTTTTTTTTTTAATTTATAAGTTAAGGTAGTAGAAAAAAAATAATATTTTTTTTAAATAAATGAAACACTTTTTTACTTTGTTTGTATAACTCGGATTGTTTTATTTGTTGAGTATAGTTTCGACAACCTTAATGTGTCATTATGAAAACAAAAGTAAAAAAGTGATTCATTTATTAAAATTGAATTACAATGTATAACAAAGTAGAAGCCTCAATTAACAAGTTAAAAAATTTAGTGTTTTAGTAACACGTTTTTTTTGCATTTGAGTCTATATATCATGTTTATTTCTGCAGAAAAAAATTATTCAAAGTAAATTAAGAATAAAACTCTTACACTATATCCTCTTGATTCTAAATTGTCCGACGTCTCATCTATGATTCTGTTAGATAGGATTTTGCCACTAATTTCCCTCCCATTACCCTCTTTATACCCTCATTACTCTCATTACCCTCTTTTCATCTATATTACGATTTAATTTTAGCGACAACACTTTTCTTCTGATAACTCCTTGAGCATTAATTATTTTTCTTTTAACGTCACTCATCTTATAACTGTAACTAATAAGCAGTTATAAGATGAGCCTCTTTTTTCCTCTTTTTGTGCTCTTTTTTCCTCTTTTTGTACTCTTTTTTCCTCTTTTTGTACTCTTTTTTTCTCTTTTTCTAAATGAGCCCCTTTTTTTCCAATCACTCACTTATTTTAGTCATGTATATTTATTCGTTTATACGTCCATTTAAACGTTTCATCCACAAATTTTATTTCATATACAGAAAAAGACATAGTTAAAACATACAACGAAAAAAAAAAAATAATGGGTTAATACACGCATACGTAATATACAAATCATAAATTTGTATACTACTGCGGTTCGAACCATTACAAATTTTAAGTTTCTTTCCGTAAATGGATTTATGTTCCCCTTCCACAAGTAAATACACTTAACTAGTATAAAAAAGCCAAAGTGTTTTCATTATATTAAATAATGAAAACAATTAATAAATCATTTTCACATTTAGCTCTGTGACTTTTGACTTACGTTACGTAAGTACGTTTTTATTAGCTGAATTTAATTTTTTTAAAACTTCCACAATTCGGAACTTACTTTAATTTTTGATTTAGATTCATTCAGGTTTCAATCATGGCAATGCTTTCCACTTATAGTTTGAGTGTCAATCCAGTTTCAGTCTGAATCGAGCTGAATTTTAATCTGTACGCAAAACAAGTCGAATAATAATTTCAAGGCAGAAAGACCGACGTTTTCTAAGCAACTTTAGAAAACGGCAATAGACCGTCGGTCATTCTGCCTTGGCATAATTATTCGACCTGTATTGCGTACAGATTAAAATTCAATGCCAGTTTATGATTAATTCAGACTGAAACTGGATTGACACTCAAACTGCAAGTCGACAGCTTGAAACTTGAATGAATCTAAATCATAAATTAAAGTAAATTACGGATTGTGGAAGTTTCTAACATTTAAAATTAAATAATGAAAACACTTTGTTTTTTCATAGCAGTTAAGTGTATTTACTTGTGGAAGGGGAACATAAATCCATTTACGAAAAGCAAGTTAAAATTTGTAATGGTTCGAATGATTTAAATGGAAGAGTTTTATTCGTAATTTACTTTTTATAAAACTGTGGAAGTTTCTAACTTTTAATAATTTAAATTCGGATAATGAAAACACTTTACCTTTTTTTGTACCACAAATATCTATTGTGAAATCAAATGTCCGGCGGGGGAAATAGTTGTTTCAATAGATATTTGTAAAACTTACAGTGTAAGTATTTTTTTGCAGTTGGAAAAAGGGATTTTTATTGATTATTTCTAGAAATTTTTCTTGTTTTATTTCATTGTAATTTAAATAACTGCAAATGTGTGAATCATCTTTGTTTCATTTTAGTATACTTGTGGAAGGGGAACATAAATCCATTTACAGAAAGCAAGTTAAAATTTGTAATGGTTCGAATGATTTAAATGGAAGAGTTTTATTCGTAATTTACTTTGTATAAAATTGTAGAAGTTTCTAACTTTTAATAATTTAAATTCGGGTAATGAAAACACTTTACCTTTTTTTGTAGCACAAATAAATATTCTGTAATCAAATGTCCGACGGGGTATATGCTCGGGAAATAGTTGTTTCAATAGATGTTTGTAAAACTTACAGTGTAAGTATTTTTTGCAGTTGGAAAAAGGGATTTTTATTGATTATTTCTAAAAAAAAATTCTTGTTTGATTTCATTGTAATTTAAATAACTGCAAATGTGTGAATCATCGTTGTTTCATTTTAGTATACTTGTGGAAGGGGAACATAAATCCATTTATGGAAAGCAAGTTAAAATTTGTAATGGTTCGAACCGCAGTATTATACAAATTTATGATTTATATATTACGCCTGTAGTAACCCATTTTTGTTGTTTTATGTTTTAACTATGTCTTTTTCTGTATATGAAATAAAATTCGCGGATGAAAAATATAACAAATATGTAAGGTAAAGAATGCTGTGTTTATTGAAAAAAAAAAGTAATTATTAATTCAAATTAAAATAACGTTGGACGTGTTGGTTTTTGTATTTCTCAATGGTAAATTTGTTATACTGAGGTGGATACGCTACTGTAAACAACGCATATTGATTAATTTATTAGAAATGAGCGGAAAAAAAAGACATTTCTAAAAGTGCCATTTGTATTATTAATGAACCGAGTTCGCGTCCATTGTAATTAATTTACTAATTGTCGCGAAATGAAAAAAATAGGAGCGGATCAATAATTCGATATTTGAATTATAATTGAGGAGTAATTTTAGAATCCGTTTAATCGATTTAATGAAATCTAATTGATGAATCGCATGCATGCAGCCATCCGTGAATGCGTGAAGAAATGAAAATGCACTTTAAGGGTTAATTGCAGACTTGCATGGATGCTATCGCGTTGAAAAAAAATATGCGGAAAAGAGGGGGAGCCCATTGAAAAAAACTTTCGCAAATCATTAAAAAAAAAAATACTACACAAGTACTACGGGCATGCGTGGTTTTATGAAAGGGTTAATTAGCGAGATGTAGTAGTGTAGTGTAGTATATCGCGATTTACGATGGTGGATGTGGAGTGGGGGGTTGGGCACGGAGAGTAAATCCCCCCCGTACCGGCAGCGCCATCAAGGGCGCATCAGTTTGTACGTTTGCGGAGCGTCGCGACGGCAGCAGCGCGCCCTTAACCGCCAGCCAGGCCTTCGCAGCGCTCGTGCGTGGATCCCGTAATGAATAAACCCATAAAAGTTGGCGGGAAACGGTCGTAGCCAATCAGCAGCGGGTTTTCGGGGTGCGCGCGCTCCCTTACGAGCATATGACGTCAGAGCGGGAAAATCAATAACAAGGGTGGCCGGAGAGAGTCGAGAGTCGGTGGTTCAAGTTGGGTCGGTTAATGTGCGATAAAAATGGCAAGGGCTGCTTTTTTACTAGAAAGGTAATTGCTGTGTGTGTGTGATAATCTGTGTTGAAAAATTGGGGCGCCGCGCTGGGATAGTTTCGGGGCGGGGGCGACGCCGCCGCCGACGCCGGAGTGAGCTGTTTTTTTTTTTGCTGCCTCGCCGCCGAACCTTCACTACTCGTTCAAGGGCAATCTGTTCACGTTAAATATTATCAACTTATATCCACACGAATGCACACACACGACAACACCAACACGCACGATTAACAACCCCCTGCAACAAATAAACAAAAGCACGCTTTGTGTTTACACAATAAAAACATCACAACTTCCACAAATTTATTTAATACAAAAAGAAACTTAAATTAAACAATCCCGTCGCTGAATTAAAAACGAAAGACGGAAAATCCGGGCGTAATTAATGGTCTTGGAAAACCCCGCATTACTCATTTGCGCGCACCCCAATTTAGGATTTCCCCTTTCGTAGCCTGCGCCCCCCACTTATTACACTTTTCTGTGAGCATGCTTTTAAAAAAATGTCATTTCTCTAATTGCTTCCTGATGCTTTGCTTGTGTACACGTTTTTATAAAGTGATTTTTTTTTAATAATTCAGCTGAATGCAAAATGTAAGTTTCTACAAAATAAATTCCCGTAATTATGACATTAATTATGTTTAATTTGATTATTAAATCGAAGATAATTAATACGCTTTTAAGATTTTTTTATACTCAAAGAAACAATTTTCGTAACTAATTATTTGATAAATATTTCTATTGAGTCAGAAAATCCTATGCTTGCGAATATATTATGACAATATTTATCTATTATTTTATAACTAACTATATTATTCGTACAACATTTATACATAGCTTAAATAATTATTTACAATGTATTTGTAGAGTTATGTTCACATATAATACGTGAATTTATTCACTTTATTCACTTGGTCACAGTTATTTGTGTTAAATGAAATATTTTTTTTTTAATTTGATTTAAATTAAAAAGAACAGTAAACGCTTGTTGCAAAGTTTTGTATGTTTATTTAGCTCAGTGGAAAATTCTGTATAAAATTACAAAAATGAAACAGGTCTTTTGTACGTTATTACAAGTATGTAATTGTGGTAATGCACAGGTAGCATTATAATTCAGGTTAGCAGTGAGTCATCGGAACAAACGTGCGTTCGATTATAGGTTATTTTATTTTGACAGCCACAACTAAAATTTGAGGTTATTTTAAAATATCTTGAATTGTTTTAAAATTAATTTTCTAATGCCATCGTTACTAAATAAAACTCAATCATTGGTTGTTTCAGGTTAATCGCGATAGCTACAACTTAATTTTTTAAATATATATAAAAATCTTTATTAACAATTAAGTTTACAACAACGTAACAAACATTGTTTATGTGTATCACACAAAAATTAATTAATTGTTAAATGGCTATCGACCAAAGGTCTTTCTGCCTTTCACATATAATACGTCGACAATACAACCTCTCATCTCATAGACTGACAAAACTGGATGCTTTTATTCATCCATAAACAATTACAATCATTTTACATTAAATATTATCAAAAAATGAAAACTATGTTGTTTGATCTGTCATAATTTCATAATTGTGTGTATTAATTAATATTAATTAGTATTTTTAATAAAGCTTTGTTTTGATGATTTTACATATACGTGTATATTATATATATTTATATATAAATTGGTGTCGGGGTTTATATATATTTGTCATTGTAAATAAATAGATTTGATTTGATTTAACCTTAATAAAAAAGACACTATTTTTGATCACAGAATCAAAAAAATTATATACAAGGTGTGGCTATTAAATAACCGAACTGAAGTCATAACACTTTTTATTCGTCACCAATTTTATCACTTTCAATGTACTCCCCTTGGTTATCGCTACACCGCTCCATACGACGTTTCGGTTATTGAAAACAGTGCTGGAAGTCCTCTTCTGTCAGCTGGTTGAAAACCCCTGTAGCTTTTGCTTTAACCGCTTCCACACTTTCAAATCTTGAGCGCCGACTTGACTTTGGGAAATAGAAAAAAACAGGGGTATTTTCCGAGGAACGCTTTCACTGTTAGGCCTACCTTTGGGCATGTTTTCTATATTTGGCTGTTAAGAGGAAAGGTTGAAGAGTATTTTAAAGCAATAAAATTGTAGGGGCATCTTAAAACAAAAAAATGACACTTTGTTGAAAAATTGAACGACGAATTCGGACATGAAATTTTCAAAGGTGAAAATCACCCTGTTAGGCTTAACTTTGGGGAAGTTTTCTATATTGGGCCGTTAAGAGGAAAGGTTGAAGAGTATTTTAAAGCAATAAAATTGTAGTGGCATCTTAAAACAAAAAAATGACACTTTGTTGAAAAATCAGTCGACGAAATCGGACATGAAATTTTCAAAGGGAAAAATCACCCTGTTAGGCCTATCTTTGGGGAAGTTTTCTATATTTGGCTGTTAAGAGGAAGGGTTGAAGAGTATTTTAAAGCAATAAAATTGTAGTTGCATCTTAAAACACAAAAATGACACTTTGTTGAAAAATCGGACGACGAAATCGGACATGAAATTTTCAAAGGGGAAAATCACCCTGTTAGGCCTACCTTTGGGGAAGTTTTCTATATTGGGCCGTTAAGAGGAAAGGTTGAAGAGTATTTTAAAGCAATAAAATTGTAGTGGCATCTTAAAACAAAAAAATGACACTTTGTTGAAAAATCGGACGACGAAATCGGACATGAAATTTTCAAAGGAGAAAATCACCCTGTTAGGCCTACCTTTGGGGAAGTTTTTTATATTTGGCTGTTAAGAGGAAAGGTTGAAGAGTATTTTAAAGCAATTGTGCTAAATTGTGAATCATCTCTGTTTTAAACAATTTCGTCTACCAAAAACGATATTAGCATCCATTTCTTTATTGTTTTTTTATCAGTTTTAAAAACTATGAAATAATTTAGTAAAACCCACAAAGTAAATCACGATTTTAATATAACTTAATCTAAACCATCTCCAACGCCGTAAAAGCATTACTCATCCAAAATACAGCAACATAATCATCACTTTCATCCCCTGCCGGCAAAGGAAGAAATAAAAAAAAATCAAGGACAATATTTCAGCGCGCGTAACTTTAAAGAGGAACGCAAAACCCGGGGCGAGCTGCAAAGGGGAATTTTTAATCAAATCCATAATTTATATTTCGCGCCACTTACCATATGCAAATTACACTGCGCAAATAATTTATTATTATTATTCATTTATTTACGGACTTCTCCTTTGTACAATAATATATAAATGGGGCAGAAAGATCGATGGTCGATAGCCATTTTCTGTTGTATTTATCAACCATGATTGTATATATTAAATGTAAAAATTCTATGTATAACTTCAGAAATAAAGATGTATTTACATACAAGGTGTACAGAAAATGAGTGAAAACTTTCAGGTAACTCAATTCATTAATTAATTTTTAATAGAAAATCCAAATAAAAAAATGTTGTATGGTTCTTCATTGAGGCTCACGAGGTCTTCGGAATTTTAAATATGTGACTATAAATTAGTATTGTTTTTTTAAATATTTTGTAAAAAATCAATAGCATTAACAATCAATTAGACACGTGTATAATTCCATTGATGTAAATGATTAATAAATCGGATATTTTTACAATTTTATAACTTCATCAGAAGCATTCTTTTAATGAAAATAGATCTGGCAACGACGCAGGCTCGTTTGTTAAAGAAAAGGTGTATGCAACACCTCCAGTGGATGATGTAGCAGTTATAAACAGGATAAATGCACACTTGTTTGATCCAGCGTTGCCAAATGTATAGTTCTTTTAAGTGGCCCGTGAGGCTTAAGGAAGGACCGTGTGACTTATTTTCGTTAATATTTTTATCTAAAAATTAGTCAAAGAGTCACGCTACCTAAAGCTTTTCACTCATTTTCTGTACACCTTGTATATACAAAATATATTTAAATATATATTTTTTAATATAATATTTCAGATCAAATTTAAAATCCGGTTGCAGCGCTATTAATTGTATAATTAGGCATTCGCACTATAAAGAGGAGCGCTCCGGTTGCGTGAAGTTTTTAAAAGTTCGGCAACTCGTTATAAGTTCGTGGAAAGTTGAAATTAAACGGATGATGTGAAATGTTTATAAGTTGTAGTGTGCAACAAGGAATTTTGTTGTGTTGGAGAAATAAAAATAAACTGTGTTTATGCAAGCGCGAGTTTTGAAGGCTTCGCAAAACGGTGTAAAATTACAAGAAAAAATAATAAACTCAAATATTTTAAATATATATAAATAAATACGAAAATTTAAAATATACTCGTCGACAAAAAAAATTTGGACTTTGTTCTTGTTGGCTAGATTCTACGTCTACGTTGTTATATAATTTAAGTTATTAATAGTGTGTGATACATCCGCGAATCATAAAATAATATTATAATAAATTAAAGACGACGCAAGCGCCACCTTTTGCCTAATTTTGCATCGTCAACAATTTGTAAAATAATATTGCAATTATCCAATTATCCACCTTGGTTTGATAAAGATATTATTTCAGGATTAAAAATAAAACACAAACTTAGATTAAAATACTTAAAAAATAAGACAGACATTAATGAATCGAATTTTATTAACGCCAGAAAATCATTAAAACTTAAAATACAAAGCTCGTAACAATAACAATAACAACAAATAAATTAGTCACACTATAACTACTAATTTTGAATAAAATAAAATATTGGTAGAGAAAGAGATAGATATAGATATATAGAGAGAGATAGAGTATGTATATACACATATTACATACATCATTGTAATGAAGTACTAGGAACGATAAAACTATAAAAACGCCCTTTATTCTTATGCTGTATTTTAATGTAGTATTAGATTATTATTAGTTTAAGTATTAACTTATGTTAATTTTTTTATATATTTTTATAAAATGTAATTTTAGTTTATATCCCTGTAAGTGGACTGTATGTCTGTTGGGTGGAAATAAATAAATAAATAAATAAATATAACATTGCTTTCAAATCGGATTAAATCGGCGCATTTTAGTTAGTTAACAGAAACAATCGCGTTTTTACACCCGTGTTAATCGAAATGGAAACTTCCCCGGAGCATAATGACCTTTTGTTAAATGAAATAAAATGCGAATTATTTTTGAAATAGAACCGATTCAATTTATTTTATTGATTGTTACAAATCCACAGGATTTCAATAAAAAAAATAGAAACTCATTTCAGTATTTTGTTATATACGAGAATGCCGTTTGTTCATTTTGAAAAATATTTTTATGGTCTGTATTTTTGAATTAAAAAATAAATATAATTCGATTAAAAATAAAAAATACAAATTATTATCGATGCCTAATTAATAATTCATATTTTTATATACTCCAATAATAATAATGTATATTTTTAGTTAACTTTATGAAAAAAAAAACTTCCCAATCAAGTTGATTGTTTCCATTTTTGCCTCTTTTTACCTGAACCGTTCCGGATTTCCCTTAATGAAGGTGAAGTTAATTAATGTTTATATATTATTTTTAATAATAATAATAATATTTTCCTTCCAGTACATAAATTTCACATTTATATAATAAGTAACAATAATTATTAAGTTTTCTGTACAGAAAAAGAAAACAAGACACGAGTTTCAGTAGATGTCGAAACATCCTCTGTTTTTTCACTGTGCCTTGGGAATGAGTAATGAGTTTATTTTTGCAATAAAACTTTTATTTAAGGATAAGAAATCTGTTATGAGTTTTTTTTAATTCTGAGAAAATTTAGTTAGGAAAATTCAAACAAAATTTGTATTAAATTTTTAGTAATGGGTTATGGTGTAAAAAAAAACTTTGATTGTGGATTTGTAACAATCAATAAAAAAAAAATAGAAACTCATTTCTGTATTTTGTTATATACGAGAATGCCGTTTGTTCATTTTGAAGAATATTTTTATGGTCAGTATTTTTAGATTAAAAAATAAATATAATTCGATTAAAAAATATATATAAATAAAAAATACAAATTATTGTCGATTCCTAATTAATAATTCATATTTTTATATACTCTAATAATAATAATGTATATTTTTAATTAACTTTATGAAAAAAAAAAACTTGCCAATCAAGTTGATTGTTTCCATTTTTGCCTCTTTTTACCTGAACGACTCCGGACTTCCCTTAATGAAGGTGAAGTTAATTAATGTCTATATATTATTTTTAATAATAATAATATTTATTTTCCTTCCAGTACATAAATTTCACATTTATATAATAAGTAACAATAATTATTTAGTTCTCTGTGCAGAAAAGGAAAACAAGACACGAGTTCAAGTAGATGTCGAAACATCCCCTGTTCTTCCACTGTGCCTTGGAAATGAGTAATGAGTTTATTTTTGCAATAAAACTTTTATTTAAGGATAAGAAATCTGTTATGAGTTTTTTTTTTATTCTGAGAAAATTTAGTTAGGAAAATTCAAACAAAATTTGTATTAAATTTTTAGTAATGGGTTGTGGTGTTGTAAAAAAAAACTTTGATTGTGGATTTGTAACAATCAATAAAAAAAATAGAAACTCATTTCTGTATTTTGTTATATACGAGATTGCCGTTTGTTCATTTTGAAGAATATTTTTATGGTCACTATTTTTAGATTGAAAAATAAATATAATTCGATTAAAAATTATATATAAATAAAAAATACAAATTATTATCGATGCCTAATTAATAATTCATATTTTTATATACTCCAATAATAATAATGTATATTTTTAATTAACTTTATGAAAAAAAAAACAAACTTGCCAATCAAGTTGATTGTTTCCATTTTTGCCTCTTTTTACCTGAACCATTCCGGATTTCCCTTAATGAAGGTGAAGTTAATTAATGTTTATATATTATTTTTAATAATAATAATATTTATTTTCCTTCCAGTACATAAATTTCACATTTATATAATAAGTAACAATAATTATTAAGTTTTCTGTACAGAAAAAGAAAACAAGACACGAGTTTCAGTAGATGTCGAAACATCCTCTGTTTTTTCACTGTGCCTTGGGAATGAGTAATGAGTTTATTTTTGCAATAAAACTTTTATTTAAGGATAAGAAATCTGTTATGAGTTTTTTTTTATTCTGAGAAAATTTAGTTAGGAAAATTCAAACAAAATTTGTATTCAATTTTTAGTAATGGGTTATGGTGTTGTAAAAAAAACTTTGATTGTGGATTTGTAACAATCAATAAAAAAAAATAGAAACTCATTTCTGTATTTTGTTATATACGAGATTGCCGTTTGTTCATTTTGAAGAATATTTTTATGGTCAGTATTTTTAGATTAAAAAATAAATAAATCAACGGAGGCCATTAAATACAGTAACATACATACATGATACAATGAATAGTTACAATAATAAAATAATAGAATTAACAAAAAAACACATTTTTAAAAACGAACTATTTAGCACTAAGTATACGGCGCAAAGAACTTACAGAATCTGTAAACATGTCAAAGCTAGGATGAGAAATCTGTTATGAGGTTTTTTTTTATTCTGAGAAAATTTAGTTAGGAAAAGTCAAACAAAATTTGTATTACATTTTTAGTAATGGGTTACGGTGTTGAAAAAAAAAAAACTTTTACAATAAATTCTGAAATGTGTGTAAAACATCCGATTTTTAAAAACTGTTTTAAAAGTTGACCTAATGAGATGAGGGCCTCATGTTCCTCATTAAAACGAGATTTTCACCGCAACCCGTAAAAGCGCTTTTCCATTCGCCGCTCTTCCGCATTTAAATGCACTTCATCGCCACAAAGTTGTAACGAGTAAAACGTCTAAACGCCGTTGAGACGCTTTCTTTTTTAGCAGCCCTAAATTAATTTTAATTAAATTTTATGATTTAAATAAAAATATTTGTCCTTTCTCCTACTTATTTAAATGGACTTACCGTTAATAAACAATAAACAATAAACAATTATAGATATTATAGATATATTTCGTAAACTATGTTTCCATCTTCAGTAGTTGAAGTTTTATAAATATATCTAGTGAAATAAAGAATAAGTAGGAGAAAGGACAAATATTTTTATTTAAATAATTAAAGTCTCCATAACCAACAACCAACATAAAGAAGATTAAATTTTATGAAGTAAAAAAATATATGTTTTTTTCTGGAATTAATAGCAACTTTTTTGCAGGAAAATTATTAGTAATCAAGCATAGTCAGCTTATTTCACCCGTTCTTTGAGTTTTTGGAATTAATAACAACATATCTGCAGGAAAATTATTAGTAATCAAGCATAGTCAGCTAATTTCACCCGTTCTTTGAGTCTTTGGAGTTAATAACAACATATCTGCAGGAAAATTATTAGTAATCAAGCATAGTCAGCTAATTTCACCCGTTCTTTGAGTATCTGGAATTAATAACAACTTTTTTGCAGGAAAATCATTAGTAATCAAGCATAGTCAACTAATTTCACCTGTTCTTTGAGTTTCTGGAATTAATAACAACATATCTGCAGGGAAATTATTAGTAATTTTTAAATACCCGCGGCAGAAATTCTGCTAAACTATTTCACCTACTAAATTTTCAGGCACCGTAATTCGAAACAGCAATCCATCATTCATGAAACGAGTCCGCTATATTTAGCAGTGTTTTCTTAATAAAGTTCAATAGCAAATTCATGTTTCTCAAAATGTTGCTCCACGAAATTTGCAAAGCAAATACTTAGTTAATTTATATTCCACTAATGTTGTAACACGGCATTTGCAAATCAAATATTAACTTATCTAATATACTGTAGTAGTTTGAAGTTAAATAATTTAATAAATGTCGTTTATATATATATATATATATAGAGAGAGAGAGAGTTTTATGTAATACCAAACATACTAGAATGTACTCAAAGTAAATTTTCCTATGTTCGATTTGTTCAGGAACGCATCAAAGCATATATAATTAAATGTGACCAAGTGAATAAATACTCTTTTCTACTTTATATTTTGTTTGTATTACTTGAATTGTACTTTTTGATAATGATACGCTAAGATTGTCAAAATAATAAACAATCCAAGTTATACAAAGAAAGTATAATGAAACTATTTGAAAAAACAGCTTTTTTAATGAAATAAATATGAATAAATTATTAAAAATCAACCAATAAAACACAGATTAGATTGAATAACTTTAAATTCTCGACTAGTTTCGGGTTATTAGCCCATTTTCAAGAGAATTCATTTTAGAATTTAAAGTTATTCAATCTAATCTGTGTTTTATTGGTTGATTTTTAATAATTTATTCATATTTATTTCATACAATATGAACTACCAATGTCTAAATATTAAAACCATTAATTATATTAAAGCTTTTTTTAAGTTTCACAAAATTTATTGTAGAGACATTGCTACATTATCTGCCTGATGATGCTAATGTGTTGACGAAACGATTGTGGCTGTGTCTCTACAATAATTTTTGTGAAATTTAAAAAAAAACTGTTGTTTTATTTTCAAATCGTTTAAATAGTTTATTTACAAATAATGTGAAAAGTGTCTCAATATTAAATAAAATTAAATAAATAAATAAATAAATATATTATTCATTATTTTATTTAATATTGGGGCACTTTTTACACCATTTGCAAATAAAATATTTACACGATTTGAAAAAAAAAACAGTTTTTTTTAAGTTTCACAAAATTTGTTGTAGAGACATTGCTACATTATCTGCCTGATGATGCCAATGTGTTGACGAAACAATTTTAGCTGTGTCTCTACAATAAATTTTGTGAAACTTAAAAAAACTTGTTTTATTTTCAAATCGTTTGAATAGTTTATTTACAAATAATGTGAAAAGTGTCTCAATATTAAATAAAATTATTTGACAAAAAAAAAACAGTTTTTTTAAGTTTCACAAAATTTGCTACATTATCTGCCTGATGATTGACGAAACAATTTTAGCTGTGTTTCTACAATAAATTTTGTGAAATTAAAAAAAAACTGTTGTTTTATTTTCAAATCGTGTAAATATTTTATTTGCAAATAGTGTAAAAAGTGCCCCAATATTAAATAAAATAATGAATAATATATTTATTTATTTATTTATTTATTTACGATATACACCTTTTAACAAATGTTTAGATAAAGTTTACAGCTTAAATCTATTAAATACTAATGTAAAAATAACAGTTATGTAAACCTTACTACGCTTAAAATAATTACAGACAGAAACAATCAACGGACTTTTCTATAACATTAAATTAAAAAAATAATTAATTGATAATTTGGACAGAGATATACGTTTCAAGCATCTTTTAAATATGAATTGATTATCTTTATAATTTTTGACTTACCGTGTATGATAAATTTTCTTTAAATTAAATAAAAAAAATGAAAATAATTAATTAATAAATTATATATACAAATATCTTTATTTAGACAGCAGAATTAATTCTATTATTATTTTATTATTGTAACTATTCATTGTATCATGTATGTATGTTACTGTATTTAATGGCCTCCGTTAATTAAATAAATAAATAAATAAATTACAATTCTTTACAAATATTTATATTTACAATATATATTAGTGGGTTAGTAGTCTGTCATGGGCTATCGACCTGAGGTCTTTCTGCCTTGCCATGAATTTATGATGTTTTGCAAATAAGAACTTTGCTAGTAATAAATTATTTTTTTTTAAATTTATTTAAATAGCTGTGAGCAAGTGAATAAATCCTTTTTCTATTATTAAATTTTCTTTATATAAAACATTCGGAATAAATTTAAAGAAAAAAATTATAATTGAAAAAAAAATATATTTGTAAAAATGGTATATTCCGTTAAATAAATAAATAAAAATAAAATTGTCATTTTTTTTTTATTTTTCAATTCATTCCTACCTCTCGTGGACGACATAATTATAATTACGCTCTGTTTGTGAAAGGAAAACAGTGCGCTTGTCGAGGGAAAAATTATACACATTTGCAACTATTACGCGGTGTGTCGAGGTAATTGATCATGCAATCTAAACCGCGCCGTTTTAAAATTTTTGTGGAATTAGTCGACATCCTGAAATTACTCGGCTTTCGTGACGTTTCCAAAGAATCAACAAATTCAACAAATACATCGTATATGTGAAAATAAATAAAAATTGAATACATAAAAAAATAGGCAGAAAGACAACAAATAATTCTAAGTGAAAATAAATAAAAATTGAATACATAATAGCCTTTTTCTAAGGTTTAACAATTTGTAAATGTATTAATATTTAAAATAAAATTCTATAGAATATATATATAAAATCTTTGTTTCATTAAATTACATTACAATATTTACAACATTAAATCATAAACATTTAGTTAAGCCTCAAAAAATGGCTATTGACCATCGGTCTTTCTGCCATTCCATAATATAATACTCAGAAATATATAAATATATATATAGATTCAATAACCCTTTCTACCCATATGGGTGTAGGGTTTAATACTCAGAAATAAAGATTTTCAATATATAAAATAATGGTGTGTTACAAACATCGTCAAAAAGTTCAATTTTACGAGGAAAAGTTGTGTGCTAAATTTCATTCTTCTACATTGTTCCATAGTAGATATGTGAAATAAAAATATTTCTTTTTCTTAACTTTAGAGGGATGTAACTTGAAGAGGAATTGGTTTTGTAGAATAAATTATATGAATTAATTATTGCTGAAAAATCACCCTTTAAAATCTTTCGCTTCAATTTAGAAACACGCTGTATAAATAGTTTCGTTTTTTTTTAAATTAAATTCTCACTTATCTCGCGGTGAAACATTTTTTATGTAATAATTATGAAGTATTTTAATTAATACACTTGATTGCTCGTTTCACTAAACTTTTATATTTGTGTTCCGACTAGTTTCGACCAGTAGTTATTTTCAAGTACAAACAAGTTGATATAAAATTGAGAAGAAACTAGAAAACTAGTCGGAACACAAATATAAAAGTTTGGTGAAACGAACAACCAAGAATATTAATTAAAATACTTCACAATTATTACATAAAAAATGTTTCATCACGGGATAAGTGAGAATTTAATTAAAAAAAAAAACGAAACTATTTATACAGCGTGTTTCTAAATTGAAGCGAAAGATTTTAAAGGGTGATTTTTCAGCAATAATTAAGGGGTGTTTTTTCATATATTTTTTTCTAAAAAAAACCCTTCCTCTTCAAGTTATATTAATTAAAATACTTCATAATTATTAGTTTCGCTTTTTTTTGTTGATTTGAATTATATGAAGATGATATTATTTTAAAACGCTTTATATAACAACGTATACTTTGAAAACCAATAACAATCAATCTTCGTTTGTCGCGTATAAAAGAGAAACACTTAAATTAAAAAAAAAGAAACAGAAAGAAAAGGAATAAAACGCGAACTTTTCTATTCCACCCTAACAGGTTGTCAATTTAGACGAATAATAACCGGCTGGAAATTATTCAATTCGCCGTTCACTTCGACGGCAATTTTCAAATATAAAGTTATCACTTAATTCGATCTGCGAATACGACACGCCATCCGGGCATTCGTTTAAACGGCGAACGTGCATTTGATAATTGCGTTTTCGGCTGGCCCTTTCGCGGCGAGGACGATACGACGACGGTGAGCTGTAATTCAATTACCGCTAGTTTGGTTTGTGAGAGTAAATAAGGAGTTATTAATTAATTAATCAAAGTTTGCGGGCGCTGGGGATTAATTCTACGTGTGCGCGATTTACCTGGAATCGGGTGACGCGAGTTTTAGGATTGTCTGATGGGGATATTTTGTACAGGGATTAATTTCGGAATTGAAAGCTCGATTCATTATAAATTTGTGTTATTGTTAGTTTTTTTTTCCAGTGTTTTCTCATTAATCACCTGGTGAAACATGACAAAAATAATATTATAATACAGGGTTGTTTTAAATGATAGACACATTCTTAAAAATTCGTATTTATTAAAGTACAAATCCAAAATTTACATTCCTTGTAGTTTTTACTGTTGAAACTTTTAATTGTCGAAAATTATTAAAGTTTGAAGATGAGCATTTTATTTATTAAAACCTAAAATTACAATTGAAAATGAACAATTGTAATTTTAGGTTCAATTTAATAAT
Organism: Philonthus spinipes; assembly: GCA_963082785.1. Classification (NCBI taxonomy): domain Eukaryota; kingdom Metazoa; phylum Arthropoda; class Insecta; order Coleoptera; family Staphylinidae; genus Philonthus; species Philonthus spinipes. Next base: position 22,540,255 of record OY720311.1, read on the forward strand.
TATTAAAGTTTGAAAGTGAGGATTTTATTTATTAAAACCTAAAATTACAATTGAAAATGAACAATTTTAATTTTAGGTTCAATTTAATAATTATTAAAGTTTGAAAGTGAGCGTTTTATTTATTAAAACAATTGAAAATGAACAATTGTAATTTTAGGTTCAATTTAATAATTATTAAAGTTTGAAAGTGAGCATTTTATTTATTAAAATCTAAAATTACAATTGAAAATGAACAATTGTAATTTTAGGTTCAATTTAATAATTATTAAAGTTTGAAAGTGAGCGTTTTATTTATTAAAACAATTGAAAATGAACAATTGTAATTTTAGGTTCAATTTAATAATTATTAAAGTTTGAAAGTGAGCGTTTCATTTATTAAAACCTAAAATTACAATTGAAAATGAACAATTTTAATTTTAGCTTCAATTTAATAATTATTAAAGTTTGAAAGTGAGCGTTTTATTTATTAAAACCTAAAATTACAATCGAAAATGAACAATTTTAATTTTATGTTCAATTTAATAATTATTAAAGTTTGAAAGTGAGCGTTTCATTTATTAAAACCTAAAATTACAATTGAAAATGAACAATTTTAATTTTTAGTTCAATTTAATAATTATTAAAGTTTGAAAGTGAGCATTTTATTTATTAAAACATAAAATTACAATTGAAAATGAACAATTTTAATTTTAGCTTCAATTTAATAATTAGTAAAGTTTGAAAGTGAGCGTTTTATTTATTAAAACCTAAAATTATAATTGAAAATGTACAATTTTAATTTTAGGTTCAATTTAATAATTATTAAAGTTTGAAAGTGAGTATTTTATTTATTGTAACCTAAAATTACAATTTAAAATGAACTATTTTAATTTTTGGTTCAATTTAATAATTATTAAAGTTTGAAAGTGAGCGTTTTATTTATTAAAACCTAAAATTACAATTGAAAATGAACAATTGTAATTTTAGGTTTTAATAAAATGTGTGTATGTTTTGTTGATTATTTGGCATATGTGTGTTTAGTTGCGTGTTAGAAACAACTAAATACACATACATTAATGCGCTTGACTCGCGTTTTTTGCAGGTAAACATAGGGGAAATGTATACTGATAAAAAGCTCTCTGTATATAAGAATCATCTCTAAAATAGAAATCTGTAATAATACTTATCCGTAAAACCAAACTCAAACCAGAAAGTAATTACACTAAAGCTATGGCACACGAAAAAGACATGAACGAAATCAAAAGAATGTTTAGTGAATGACATTGAAGAAAAAATAGAAGAAAATAAAAAGGAAATTAAAACGCTAAATTGCCTCATAAAGCTTATTGAAATTAAATAAAACACAAACAAAAATATTGGGTAATTAATATTTTTGTTTGTGTTTTATTTAATTTAATTTTTTAATATAATTTTTTATTTTAAAAACTTTTTTTAGTTTTTTTTTCTACTTAAAATTGATTAATCAACCACTTTAACTGAAGATTATCACACCTTTTCTGGCCACCCAATTATGATAAATTAATTACTGTACAAGTAATCAATTATCACAACAATCAACTGGTTCGTTTCATTTCATAAAAAATACATTTTTTTTCTATTTGTTTGTTATTTTCATGCACTTTTTATTTTCCGTTTGATTAAAACACACATTCCCCATAACAATTCAACAACTATTATTGCACGTAATGTATTTAATCATGCAATCTGAACACATCAGTGTAACGGCGACGGAAAGCGGCGTTTTAAAGTTTTCCCCTGGAAATTATTTAACATTCGTGCGCGCATTAGGGAGATTTACATTAATGGAAAGCGCCGTTCCATTGTTTATTTATTCACCGTTGCGGCTTTTATCAAAGCGTGTAATTATTCATTTTAACAAAAACACGTCCAATTAATACTAAATTACGCCCTTTCCCCTCCGCCCCACCCCCCTCCGGTGTTTATTAATTATACATATTTTATTTTTAATTAAAACTTGGCCGCGGTTCGGGATTATTACGGGGAGGACATTTGTTTGTTAATTATTTAACGTGATGTTTTATATATCGGGAGCGTTTAATATTTGATTGTTTTATCGTATGTTAAATTATTTCATTTTTTATAAGTTCAATATCCACGTTTTAATAAATTTTCTACTTTTAATATGCATTTGTTTAACGTACCTACGTAACGTAAGTCAAAAGTCACAGAGCTAAATGTAGAAATAATTTATTTATTATTTTCAAATTATCTTTGTTTAATTTAATTATTAATTTGTTTGTATAAAACTTGTTTATTTTATGCGACTGCAGTTTCGACAAATTTAGCTTGTTATTATTAAACATGGAATAACTTAAAGTAGAGATTTTACAGGTATATTGTATATCAATATTATAAAATAGCTGACAAAAAGGAATTGAATATTCAGAAATAAAGATTTTCAATATATAAAATAATAGTGGGTTACAAAAATCGTCAAAAAGTTTCATTTTACGAGGAACAGTTGTGTGCTAAATTTCATTCTTCTACAGTCAACATTATCGTTAATTAAGGGAATTAATTAACAATAACTGCTATATCATTTGCTGTATTATTTCTTATACTTTGGAATAATCGCTGCTATTTCCCAATCTTTGAGTATTTTCTGGTGCTTCCATGCCCTTCTAAATATCTCGAGCCGTAGCTGTTGACCATCTTGCCCCACAAAGTTTATTTCTTCGGGAGTTATTCAATCATGTCCTGTTGCCTATCTTCAACCTTCATAATGCTTATTGAAATTTTGTTTCAGTTATTGTTTCACTATAATATAATAATATTTTATTTCTTTCTTTACCTTTCTTTGTATTTTTATCACTGTATTTCATATTTCAAGCATAACGTGCTCTTTATCAATAGCTTTTATGTATTGGCAAATTTTATTTATTTATTTTTCAATTTTACATAAAAGCTATTGATAAAGTGCATGTTGTGCTTGAAATGTACATATAGTGATAAAAATAAAAAAAAAAAAGTGAAGAAACGAATAAAATATTGAAACTTCACGTACTCACCAACAAATATCTTCGATATTGTTTCACTACTTATTTCTTCAACTTATCTTTTATTCCCAGTCGTTTTCTCTGTTCCTTGTTCCGGTTCATTTAATTTTCCATACTCCACTCCTAAGAGCTCTTTAAAGTGTAAAGTGCTCTTCCATCTGATCATTATTTCCTCTTCATTCGTGAGAATATCGTTTTATGTTCTTTAATTGTTTTAATTGGCTTTTCTTTACTTATCTTAGATTTATTAATAGCTTAAAGAAGAATTTCTTATTTTCTCGTCTATTTGTCTCCATCTTTTCACCAAATTCATCCCAAAATTTTGTTTCAGTAGTTTGTATCTCTTTTGCTATTTTCTCTGTTTTCCATATAACTCATAATTCTGTTCTTTTCCTATCTGTAGATATTGTTTCCATATTCTTCTTTGTCACTTCTTCTTTTACCTTTTGTATATGTTGTTCCACATGCTTCTTTTGCTGCTGTTCTTATTATATTCTTGAACCTTGTCTGAAGTTGTTTCATATCTAATTTAAGATGCGTGTTAAATCACAAATATAAGCACAAAGTAACGTTTATATTACTTTGGTGGATTCTTTCTTTCTTAATCTTATCCTCTTTTACCCGTGTCGAGGTTACTTTGGTGGATTCGCCAGGTAATAATGCGACTTTAATAGTAATATAAACGTTGTGGGAAAATTTTAATAATACATCTGTAATAATATAAACATTTTGGTAAATTTTAATTGTTTGTCTCGCATGTTGCAAATATATTTAAGTTTCATTATTCGTAAGTTAAATGGAAGTTCAGTAACAGTTTAAGCTGATTGAACTTCGTCTACACTCTCTCTTGACATTTCATTTTGTATATTTGCTGTGATAAATAAAGGTATTGGTGGGAAATCCACCAGAATGATACATACGTTAGTTTTCGTGCATATTTTTTGATTTAAGATGCGCGTTAAATCATATATATATATAAGCGCAAAGTAACGTGTATATTAGTTTGACGGATTCGCTGGGTAATAATACAACTGTAATAATAATATAAATATTTTAGTAAATTATAATTGCATTATTACCCAGCAAATGCACCAAAATGCGGGTTAAATCACAAATATGAGTGCAAATTAAAGTGTATATTATTTTGGTAGATTCGCCGAGTAACAATACGACTATAATAATAAAAACATTTTGGTAAATACTAATAGTGCTATACAAATTTACAAAAATAATATACACGTAATTTTCCGTTCATATTTGTGATTTAAAATGCGAGTTAAATGCGCGAATTAACGCGTATATCATTTTGGTGGATTCGCCGGGTAATGATGCAAATAGTATTTACAAAAATGTTTATATTATTATCATTCACGCTTATGTGGGACTAAAAACTTCACATCGTTAATTTTCGAAGGTGAAGGGATCGATATTGGCGGGGTTTCTGTCTTTCGCACCGGGGGAAAAGATAACGCCGGGTGAAGTTTCGAAGGTTGTTTGTAATTTCGTTTTGTTCGGGGGGTTTCAGGGCGGCGTCCAAACTAGTTTCGTGAGGCGTAATTGTGAAAACCTACTGGAACAGTTTACAACAACCAGAACATAAAATAACATGTGGGAAAATAATAATTTACTAGACCAAAAAAAAAAAGTTCTACTATAATATGTATTCAATTAAATTTTATCTAATACAAAGTTATTAAAAAGGCGTAATATTTACATTTGATTTAAAGATTACTTTTTTTTACTTAATAATAATGATATTGGCGGAATACACTGATTAAATAAAACACTTGTTTTTTGTTGCACTGTTTTTTTTTTCACAAAAGAAAAAAGCATTTTATTTAATCAGTGTTCAAATATGTTTCTCCAAGTGTTCGATGTCCAATTTGATTGTGATTGTGAATTGTGTCCACAATTAAAAGTTTATAATAATGATATTTATTTACGAATATATTTCTTTTTACATACAAAAATCAGAGGTGATTAGAAGATGCTTGTACAATATTTATTCATACAATACATATCTTACATTGTAAATATTTAGTAAATACCATAAATGTTGGTGTTTCTTTTTACTCTGTTTCCAATTTAGGGTAAAATAGCAAGATTATTTCTAAATTATTACAATTGTAATTGTTTTTCGAAATTCTCAATAATTAAGCCACAATAGACCGTCTAGTCACGGTGCAGGTGCTGTCTGTACCCATCATTGATTGATTTAGTTTAACCTAATTTAGTTTCTCTAGCATTTAGATAATGATTAATATATATATATATATATACAGAGAGCTTTTTTATCAGTATACATTTCCCCTATGTATACCTGCAAAATACGCGAGTTAATTGCATTAATGTATGTGTATTTAGTTGCCTACAACACGCAACTGAACACACATATACCAAATAGTCAACTAAACATACACATTTAATCGGTTCAGTGCGTTTGACTCGCGTTTTTTGGTTTTTTGAAGGTATACACTTCCCCTAATGTATACTGATAAAAAAACCTCTCTGTATATATATTATAAAAAACCCTTGTATCCTTGTAGTGTTGGGCGTAATGATTAATTATAATCATATAAATACATTTGAACATCTTTGCTGTTAAAAGATTTAAATGAAACCGTATAAATTCACAAGTAACAAGCTTATAAATTCCACTAATTAAAACGTAAAATCGCAATCGAATATATCGTCGAAAACCTCATTTCAGCCCAAGTGCTGAATCTAAAAACCGAAACACCCTCCGCTCCAGCTCAACATTTAACGAGAATTATTCCGCCGTTCGGGAAACTAATTATCACTCCCGACAATCCACACTTTATACAATACTGACACCCCGGAGTCCACATCTGGAAATTTACTTATTAACTTTAACGAAATCCTCCACATCTAGAAATTTACGTATATTTCCGCGGTGGATTTTTCCTCCAATTCCATCGAGCTAATTAATTACCTAAGCGGTATTAATCACGGAACTATGAAACATCCCTTTTAGGTAGGAACAATGGGCCGCGTCGATGATAATGCGTCTGGGGAACAACGGGGTGGCCGTTAAATTGGTCGCCCCTCTGCGAAATCCGGGCGGACAATAATGATTAATACTCGTTTTCGGGTTTGAATTCGGCTCGCAAAAAAAGTAAAATTCGGGATTATTGATTGGGGGGTTTCCGCGCGCGGCAGATGTTACTTTTAAAAGTCGATTCGGCGCGGGATCAAATTGGTATTAAAAAAGTTTCGCGATTGAAAACGTCAATTTTCGGATTATGTTTTTACTAAGTTCGGGTTTTTTTGTTATGGTCTTGCAAAATGAAGAATTAAATCCCACTTTCTTTATTTTCCAAGACTATAATAAAGAAATGCATTATATAAACTTTTAAGAGTTACAATGAAATTAAATTAAACAAGGAAATGAAATAAATAAAAAAAAGGATTGATCGAATTTTATTTATCATTGCCAGAAATTTTCCTTGTTTAATTTCATTGTAGGTGAAATAAATACGAATAGATTATTAAAAATCAACCAATAAAACACAGATTAGAATGAATAACTTTAGATTATCGACTAGTTTCGAGAATTTAAAGTTATTCAATCTAATCTGTGTTTTATTGGTTGATTTCTAATTTGTTCATATTTATTTCATACAATATGAACTACCAATGTCTAAATATTATAAACCATTCATTAAATTAAACAAGGAAAATTTATGGCAATGATAAAAAATTCGATCAATCCCTTTTTTCAATTGCAAAAATTACGTACACTCCGTGACTTACTTACAGTGTAAGTAATTTTTGCAGTTGGAAAAGGGTATTGATTGAATTTTATTGATAATTACCAGACATTTTCCTTGTTTAATTTCATTGTAATTTAAATAACTGCAATCATCTTTATTTCATTTTATTTAATTTAAATTATTTAGTATGAAGATAATCAGCCATAAACTCGGAAAGCAATATTTACGGAAAGAAGCGAAAACAAATCAATAAATCTCGTTCATTTTCCACAATCGAAAAAATATGCTCGCTGTCAGCTTTCCCCCGCTAAGCTGATTACCGGCATTAAAATCTGCATCAGACGTGGAAAAAAGCGATTCCCAACAAAACAGCTTTATTTTATAGGAAAATACGTTACGAATCAATCGCCGGGGTCATTGAAGATAAAACAACGACCAAATGTATGTTTATTTTTAATAAAAGTAGACATAAATAGAAACAAACATGTTTGCATTTATGAATCAATCGTCACAGTTTGTTTCTATTTATATTTTCTCTTATATTCCTATTTATTTCACTGTCATGAGCTTAACGAGCGATGAAATTGAATACAATGAAACAAATCCTGTATTGGTCGGATTTGTTTATTAAATCCTGGCGATTATTTCATATGGATCCCCCTTGTTAAATGATTTTGTTTTAATAGTAACGCTTGAAACTGGGGATTTGCAATTATTATTAATCGATAGTGGTTGAATTTAATTTGTATGTGTTAATTTATTACGCATCAGAAACGCATTCAGGTTTCGCTTTAGAAATCTCAAACACAAAAAAGTAATACACAAAATGCAAATACAAGCGACGCTTTTTACTTGTATAAAAGGACGCAATAAAATCCAAACAGAAATATACAAATTTTAATATTATAAAATACGAAACAATAGCAACTAATATAAACATTTTGGTAAACAAAATTAATTTTATTATTAACAGATGTTTCCATGGAATTCGTGCTAGTGTTTTAAAAATTGCTTAGAAAAAATAAAAAGCTGATTTTATTATTTACTATCATTGTTCATACCTTTACATTATCTATAGGTGTGACCAATGATAATAAATAATAAAATTAGCGTTTTATTTTTTTCTTTTAGCAACAATCTAGGATGAAAAACAATTGGTTTAATTGTAATAATCAGTACCATTTTGAACTCACACGGGCTCACATTTCCTTGAATTTTGTGACTAGTGTTTAAAAATTATTTAAAAAGTTACAAAAAGACATACCCCTAATTTTATTGTTTATTATCATTGTCTACATCTTTAGTAACAATATAAGAGCAAAAACAATTGTTTCAACTGCAACCAACAGTGTTATTTTCGACTTAAAATCTGACCAATATTTCCATGGAATTCGTGCCATTTTGATAGTGCATCAGATTCAACTATAACTAGAAATGTAGACTAAAATAATTATCGACGTAAGAATATATAATGTTGCAAATATAATTTTTGTACTTTTGGTAAAATTGTATCTTTACATTATTAATAAAAATACGTAGTTTTGGTGTATGTTCTCTTAGTGCCTCTGTTATGTACTAATGGTGGAGGTGCCGGGCACGCCCGTGGGTAACTGTAATTACCTTACACATCACCCCCAAAATATTTTAAAATAGAAAAACGCGTATTTGCGTTGATTGAATGAATTATAATAAATTTATAATAAATTGCCAATAACAAATATTAACGAATTTTATACGATACGAATTTTATATATTTTTGTCACAGTGATTTAAAATAAATTACCACGAATTCGTATTCAATGTTTTAAATTCATACCCAACGGCAAAACGTCGTTTGTTAAGACCGCGATGCATTTTTGATGGCGCTAAGTCGGAAATTATTAGCGTTATAACTTTCTACAACAGCGTCTCGTATCTCTGCGGAATAATAAAGTTGAGCGGTCTCTGTGGTGGGTGCACATGGGCTTTGCGAGGATTAGAAATTCGTTGGTGGGAACGATATATATATATATACAGGGTGGCGCAAGATTACGATGAAGTCGAATATCTCAGTTATAAAGAAATATACAAAAAAATGTTACTTATATTATTAGTAGCTACTGTCAAAATTCACATTTTAAAATTAGTTTCATATATATAAGGTGTCCAATAATCACGTAACGTATCAAACATATGTTTTTTTTTTTTAAATGGAATGATATATTTTTTATGAAGATTTTCGATATTAAGTTTAAAAATAATCATTTTTTATATAAGATTTAATATGTCAATTTTTCATAGTTTAAAAGTTATAAACAAATGAATGTTGAAATCGATAGATGTTTACAGCTTAATATTTCAATAATGAAAAATGAAATAAACATTCTGTCAACGCCATACAAATTCAAAAATACTTAGTAATAAAAGAAATACTCTTTTTTTCTCTCAAAACAAATTATATACAATGTGAAGCAATACGCAAAATGATTTTTTTTCTCTTTTTACTTAAATGGGACACCCTATATTTTTTATGTTATTTCAATAGAAAATTAATCACTCTTCATTTTTTATATAACATATTAAATAGCTACCGTTTACCGTTTTTGAGATATTTAATTTCAAATACAAATTTGGTATAGAATTTTTAATCAAAGTAGGCCGTGCCAGAACAACTAATTTATTTAGTTGTGAAAGTTACGCGAACACAAATATAAAATAATTTAGTGAAACGAATAATCAAGTGTATTAATTAAAATACATCATAATTCATACATATTTTTTTACTACGGGATAAATGAGAATTTAATAAAAAAAAGTAAATAAATATTAAGCTGTAATTATTTTAATACGCGATAATATTGAAAATACAACAATTTAAATAGGTATGTTCTTGGCTGTGCGCCAGGATCCAGGTACAACGAATCTTCTTATCTCAGGAATGCGTTCTCGGAGTGAGTCGTCGATCGTTTTTTTTCTTCTTGATTTGCGATAATTGCGCTCTTGTATTTCGATTCAGTCGTCCGAAAACGCGCAATGTTCACTATTCCGGTTTAATTTTTAACGTTAGAAATTATTAATAATTAAAAACGCGATTTATTTTTGTTTATGAACAAGTGGTAATTAGTGAGTGGTGGAGGTGAGTTGGTTTTCGATTCACCAGGAATGGGTTGGAAGTTATTTTTTCTATTAAGGTATGTTAATATTAATAATTTATTTTTAAACAGATTTTACGATTTCTATTATTATCATCAATTTATTCTCCAAAATTGCATTATCCTACTTATTTTTATTAAACTAAATGTATTTCGGAAAGTAGGACAAAGGAAAACTATTTTTATTTAAATAATTATAGTCTCTATAACCAACAACCAACATAAAGAAAATGTTAAATTGATTGGGTGAGTTACGTGAAGATCAAATGTAACTGATAATGGATTATTTTAGAAAATTACAGCATTTTCAATATATCTTCTTTATAATTGATAAAAAAAGCACTATTAACCTTTCTTCACACTTTTATTTTTAATTCCATAAATGGTTTAAATGTAATTTCGTCGTTTTCAGTTTTCGTAAACTGATTATTAATTTTAATTTTATTTCACGTTTTATGGATTATTTTAGAAAATTACAGCATTTTCAATGCATCTTCTTTATAATTGATAAAAAAAGCACTAATAACCTTTCTTCACACTTTTATTTTTAATTCCATATGCACATTTCGGACGCATTATCAGTATTAATCCATTGATAATGGTCACTTTGTGTGCGAAATGTGCATATGGAATTAAAAATAAAAGTGCTAAGAAAGGTTATTAGTGCTTTTTTTTATCAATTATAAAGAAGATGCATTGAAAATGCTACAATTTTCTAAAATAATCCATAAAACGTGGAATAAAATTAAAATTAATAATCAGTTTACGAAAACTGAAAACGACGAAATTACATTTAAAGCCGAATTTTCATTATTTCCATGATCGATCCGCCGGGGCCTCGGTCCGTCACGCTCGTTTAATTAATCCGCAAGTATACTTTAACAATTTCAACGATGCACAGTTTTTGAAATTAATTCGCGCACCGGAGCGAAATGCAATTTGGACCGATACAAACACACACAGCGCCCTGGATGGAATTATTTTCAGATTGCGCACCGTGCGCGAATTAAATCAGCGAAATGAACAATATTAAAACGCTGAACTGCGAATGTGTGTGTGTGTGTGTGTCGGGCAAATGCCTTTTTCATTGTTTACACATTTAATTCCCTTTTATCACAAAAAGATACACACACACGCGCGAGCTACGTGCTCCACAGGTATGTACATGAGGAAATAACGTTATCTCTTGCAACGCTTTTTGTGGGTTGAACATAAATAAATGGGGATGTTTCAGCAACGACTAACCGACATACAAGACATATGACATGGACTACTGGCTAAAAGACCTAAAGTCGATAGCCATTATAAGTTTATATTAAATGTATTGTATAATATATGTATATACTTACAATGAAATTAAACAAGGAAAATTTCTGGTAATGATCAATAAAATTCGATCAATCCCTTTTTCCAACTGTAAAAAAATACTTATACTGTAAGTTTTACAAACATCCATTGATACAACTACTTCCCGAGCATTTACCCCGCCGGACATTGGATTACACAATAGATATTTGTTGTTGCATAGCAGCACTACTGCGAATTGCAACGGTTTGGGTCGAAATTATTTAATGAAAGGAAACAACAAATAATACTTACGAGGCTATCTGTAGACACGTGTTTCGGGATTTCATCCCTCATCAGTACAGCAATGCCCTGCAAGCCCTTAGTTGTTAAACAATTTTTCATTAATTAATGAAGGAGGATTGCACCATAGTGGACGACAGATCATTTTGTAAATGTGAGTCGCGGTTTTGATCGTGATGCTTTTATTCGCGTAAGTTAGTGATCTAAAATATCGTACCCTGTTCTAAACCTTGGATTTCGATTAGTTGGGGGTGGGATTTGAGGGAACGTTTTGGATCAAATGTAATACCAAAATGATGAATTGTTGATATTTATTCTAAATGGAGATGTGAGAGGATTGTGTGGGAATCAAAAGTTGGAATTTGCTTGGGCTGATGGAGATTCTCCATTTAGCGAACCATAGGGATAGGGAGTCAAATCAGTTCTTGCAGGGTGGAGAGGGCTTTGGGAAGAATGGATTGGTGAACTATTAAGGCTGTGTCCTCGGCAAATTGAAGGAGATAAGAGGAAGGATTTAGGTTTTGATGGTCGGGATTGTATAAGTCGTGGACGTATATGTTGTAGAGGAGTGGAGAGAGTGGGGAACCTTGAGGGATGCCTTGTTGGGGTGAAAAAGGTTGGGAAAGTGTGTCGCGGACTCGCACTTTCGGGGGAAATTGTCAATGAGGCGTAGGAGGTGGTGTGGCAAGTTTAAGGAGAAACATTTGTATAGGAGGCCCTTGTACCATACGGAATTCAAAGGAAAAGGATTGCGGATTTTTTGTTTTCAATATCAAGTTTGGCAGTTGGATGTTAGGATTGTAGATCTATTAGATGAAGAATTACACTTGTTTTGTCCAATAATATTTTTATTTTCAGTTTCCTGACACGTGTTTCGGTCTTCGCAGATTAAAATTCACAAATATTCAATAATTATATTTGTGAATTTTTAACATTTTTCATGTCTTCAGTAACTTTTTGAAAGTCAGTATTTTATATTATTGCTCAGGCAATGAGGGATTTAAGAATTGGTGAGTTCCAGATGTGCCATTACAAATTAAACAGTTTTAATATGAGAGAGTAGTAATCGTCAATTAAAATTACTTTAATGTATTAAATTGCATTTAAAGTAATCTTAAAGTAATCAACCAAGTAATCTGTACGAAAAATTCTAAATTTTACATTATTAATTACTTTCACATTCTATGTATTTATATCTATTACAAAAATTGCTTAGACTGTGATGACAAAAAATAACGAACAAGTTAAACGTAAGGGTGCGGTTTAGATGAAAGAGATAGTAATGTAAATATTGGCAATCATTAATTCGAGTTGGATTGCTGTTGTGATCAATAAAGAATATTGTATTATACATTAAAGTAATCTTAATATAAGCAGGAATTTCATCAGATGAATTAAAAATTATTTTAATGTTTAGTTTGTGTGAAAAATAATTATGAAAAACAATGAGAATTTGTAAAATTTATAGCAAATTTCAAATTATATTTTTGCTAATAAAAACTTGTGCAATGAAAATTTAAAGGATTTCACTAAATTCTGCATTCAAATAACTTAACAGACATCACCTATTAGTTTCATTATATCTTACAATTTTCTTTTCTAACTTGAACTAGTAGATTGACACGAAAACTAACGATTTATTTTTTATTTAGACTGATACTTTATACTTGGTAGATAAATGTAAATACACATTCACATTATTAAATCCAAAAGAATGGCTCTTTTTTCAAACTTAAAATAAAACCCTTAATGATTTTCAACTATTTTTTGTGTATTTCACGACAATTGTATCGCAACGTTGTTGCTTCTTCAGGTGAAGAACTTATTTCAATTTTATTATATATATAGCCCACATTATGCTTTGATATTAAAATGAAAATATTTCTTGACAAATACTAAACATTCCAAAATGTATAGAGCAACAACATTTTGGAATTTTTGTGTCCTTTGATATTAAAATGAATATATTTCTTGACAAATACTAAAAATTCCAAAATATTGTTCCTCTATACATTTTGGAATGTTTGGTATTGGTCAAGAAATATTTTCATTTTAATATCAAAGGATAATGTGAGCTATATATATATAGTAAAATTGAAATAATCGTTTGAAAAAATAGCTATTCAAGAAGTAAATGTACCCTAAACATAAATTTTCATAAACAGAGAGTCGCGTCTACGGTTTTACAATAAATTACAATTGTCTGTTAAAACTGAATTAAATCTGTTGTGATATAAAAAATATGTTATCGGTATACTGCGGGAAATTGAACCGTATACTATCCAGGAATTTTCTTACGAAATTAATCTCAGCCATTTTTAACGCCATTACAATATAAAATAGAAACAATCAGTTTGCGGTAGTATTTTTGTTAATATGATCGTGTATTGTTGTTGTACTATTTATTTATTGGAATACAGATTATTATTATTACCAAATGGCTTTTTCTATTAATTTCAAAGGAAATTAAATTACAAAATAGAATTTTAAATCTTGAATTAATTTCTGACTTAACGCTTGGTGAAATATCTTTAAATAATTAGGTAAAATTAAACACGTGGTTTGTTTCACAATAAATTTGAAATAAATAATATTTTATTCTGACTAGATTCGATTTTTACATTTCTCATTTAACACTTGGTGAAATATGTTTAAATTAAACAAGTGGTTTGTTTCACAATAAATTTAAAATAATTAATATTTAATTCTGACTAATTTAGATTTTTACATCATTTTCAAGGAATAATAGAAGTTTATTTCTAAATAAAATTAAAAAAAACAGCTTTTTATAATATCCATTTATAACTTTTTGTATAACGGATAAGTTCGTAAATAAATGAAATAATAGTCAATAATTTTTTTTGTATTTTTTATCACATAATTTCTTATAAAAAATTCTTATTATTATTTTTTTATCGAATAATTCCTTAACCACTTCTGGAAAGTTAAAACACAATCACCGACGCGTTTAACCTTCACTTTTGATGAACTTTCCGGTTTCCCGGGGCCAAAGTAAAGAAGAGTGCGCTCTTTTTCGGGCGCCGTCTCCCGTGGGAAAACTTTGTTAATTGCTCGTTGAGATCCTATAAATTTTATTGGGGGGCCGGGCATTAATTGGGTTTTTCTCTCGCCAGAGGACTTCTTTCGCGTTATTAAAGCCGGCATTCCGCGCAGTGACCCCGTTTCGCCCCCCACGAGAAGAAAAATTCGATAAATCGCGAAGAAACGCGATACGACGAATTCCCGTCGCTTTTATTACCTGGGAAAGCGCGCACAAAGGGAAGCGTATAAGTTCATGAAAGCTGATACACTTAGTATGGAATGAAAAAGATTTTTTTATGTACGTTCCATCTATTTTATTCATGAAAAAAAAAAATGAAAAATATATTTTTATCTACAATCGTATAAATAAAAATAAAATGTTTCTATGTTAGTTCCTTTCCTACACAATACCTACGAATTCCGTTTCTAAAAATATTCTCGCTCAATTATTAATAACCCGTAATAATTACACCTAACGGTAGAAAGGATAATTAAAATTTTCTATCCACGCAAAAGCGAAATCGTTTTATTCGAGCGTCGAGTGCATTTTGCAAAACTCACGAAACTTTCAGGCGTGCTTTCCATTAAACAAGGGTTTGATTCAAATTAAATATGCACGTCCAAAGGGAGGCTTACGCAAACAAATCTGATTATTAAGTCATGGCCTACAAACACAATTCCGGCCAAGTTTATTCATTATTATAATTCTGGGAGGACCATTTGGAGACCGTTTCTCTGAATTACAGCGTTTACTTCCTCCTCGAGACGTTACTGACTAATTGCTAGTTAACAATTTGCGCGTGGAAATTTAGTTAATTTTGCTGCGCACAAGCATAATTTATACAATTATTGTTCTATTTTATGAAAGATTGAGTATTCTTTCTTCACAAGATTTTTTAAAACAAGATATACATTTCGTTGTCACCATTATTCACAGATTTAATCTTCCTCTTATTTCCTTTAGTGGATGAAATAATGATTATCAGTCGTCTACCTTGTAGACCCGAATTGTTGTTGACGCCACTTAAAATTAGACAATAGATGGCGCTTGCGCCGTCCTTCCAATTACTACGATTCTACTTATTGATTGGAAAGGGAGCGTTTCGTACAGCTTTTGATATTTCATTGCAGTCGATTCAAAGACTTCAACAAGTTCAGGTGATTGTTAGTTGGGAAAACTACAATAAACACTAAAAAAAAAAATAGTTATTCAAATCGATTAATAAAGATCGTAAGGCAGAAAGACCCTGGGTCGATAGCCATTTGACAATGACAGTTACATAACAAATTGAAATAATTCTGTAAATATTGTAAACACACATACTACAGATTGTAAAATGTAACGTTATTTGTCAATAAAGATGTTAAATATATAGAGATCGTAATTGCTTTTAAATACTTTTATAATACTCCCATCGGGAGTCTAAGAGTTGAAACATTTCTTTCATTTGATATGAACTAAAATTTAAGCCACAACTAATTTCATAAGCTAGTAATTTGGAAATCTTTTTTTATCTAACAAAAATATCTCTTAATATAAACAACTTGAAAATGATTTAACCTATTTTAATATTTGCTTATTTGAAAAAAAGTACTGTAATGTTGGTTTAAAAAAAATATGTTTGTTTCATAATTGGTAATAATGGCAGTTTGGGGGAGTCCGACGTGGTCCAGGAAATCTTCCATAGAATGGTGAAAATGGTGAAATACGACAAAGAATGAATGAATAAAAACCCATGTGGTAATAATGCATCAATGTCAAACAAAAAAAAAACAAATACAAATTTTCAATAATAAGCGTTCAAGGACCTATAGCGCTGCAGCGTTTTATGAAAGCGGTGTCGCTGAATGGTACCGCTTTATATGTGGCACTGCAACGCTTTATCAAGCGATATATTTTTTCCGCTGGATCGCTTTTCAAGCCGTGCAGCTATAAAAAAAAACCGCCAGCGTCCTTAACCTCGAAAGCATATTCAGGGAACATCAAGCGCTGCAGCGCTAAATTGAGTTCTTAATATTTTTTTTTATTATTAATAAATGGCATAATTTATAAAATAGCAATTGATAGAACTAGAGCAATTACACCCCCTAATTTATTGGGGATAGATAGGAGAATTGCGTAAGCGAATGAAAAGTATCATTCTGGTTCAATGTGAACTGGGGTAACTGAGGGAACAGCTGGGATGAAATTATCGGGATCACTTAAAAGGTATGGGTTAGTTAAAGTAAGAATTGTTAAAATTATTAGTATGATAATAAAACCAAATATAAATTAAATAAAAAGAATTTGAAAATAATTAATAAATTATTTCCTCTTTAGCTACTGTGACATTATGACTTATATTACATAAGTACTCTAACAAATGTCTAATAATAGACATTTGCTGCTGCATAATAATAACATATTGTATAATGCAACAATTTTTGAATCGAAAATATTTAATGCAAAAAAAAACAAACAATTTGTTTTCTTTTAATAAAATAAAAGTTACGTAATATAAGGCTCTCTGCAGACATGTGTTTCGGGATTTGATGCCTCGTCAGTACAGCTATGCCTTATATAATAGCAAAGTTGTTAATTAATTAAAAATTAAAAACGCACTTATTTTCAAATTCTTTTTATTTAATTTATTTAAGCCAAGTGAATAAATCCTTTTTCTATTATCATATTTTATATATGCAAGAAATTTTCTCAATGGAATAACTTCACTCCATTTATTAATTCTTCCACTTCATACAAAAAAAGTCCCAAAATACTTCATGTGTTTCCCTTCATATTAGTGTAGTCATGGAATTTAACATATTATACGTGTTAATTTCACCATAAAAGACATTAAATTTTCTTACTGATTTTTTTTATTGTGAAATAAGGAAGGAAATACTCGGATTTTTTATTTATTAAATTATTGACAAGAAGTGTGTAGTATCAAATTTTGTTAACAATAATAATAACTATTATTGCCCAACACACTTTACAAGTCAATTTCATGACGAGAAAATAAGAGTACAGAATTTGTAAAGTTACTAATACTTACTTAAGAATTAATTATTTTGCATTAAGAAAATCCGCTAAAATAACAAACAATTTCGAATTAATAACAGATTACGAAAATTTCTATTTGCATTTCTACACATGTCATAAGCAGGGGACATAATGGTTCTGGCAGTAGGGATAAAAAGTTAACCTAGGTACAAAACAGTTGATTCTTACTAGAAGTTCAGAATAATCTATATATATATATATATATATATATGATATATGATATATTCAATGACCCTTTCTACCCATATGGGTGTAGGGTCAGGACAATCTAGCTTATTGTAAATTAACTTGTACGTAAAAGTTGAACTCTACGTGCTGATAAAGAGCTGAAATCATGTTTCAGTAATAAGCATTCATAATCAACCCCCCTTTGTAGCTACAATCCATCAGATTTAAATGTAAGTAATTTTAGGCATCTCCGTTGAACTTTTTCAAGTAAGAGTGATAAATACATGTAATGCACTTATGCAAAATCCCCCACTCCACAAAAAAATAATAATAATAAGAGTGTAATTAAAACGCGGCCAAGCAAAAAGGAAAGTTTTCTTTTCTTCGCCGCGGCCCTTTTTTTATGGCCCATCTCCGCTTTTTTTCCGGGGGAAAGCTGAAGGTTCGGCGGATAATGGAAATGTATAGGATAAGTAAAGTCAATTGTTTTTTTCTGGCATTGTTTAAGGGCTGGAAGAGGAGCGAGAAAAAAAAAACATTAATTTTTATTATGGGGCCGGGAGCGCACTCGTGGAGGGCGGCAAAAAATTAAGTAAAGTGGCGATTGGGTGTCCTTTATTGTTGAGATAGTTTGGAGGGGGCTTGAGGGATAAAAATAGCCACAAGTGGAAATTATGGATGCGGTTTTCTTTCGCACATTGCGCTTTGAGTAATTTGATTCTCATCTCAATATATATATATATATATATATATATACATTTTTTTATTTATAAATTCACAGCAACATAATACATAATTAATGTACAATTTACAAATAGTCTTTCGATCAAAGATCTTTTAGCTAGTCTTTGTCTAGTTCTTTTCTTTTTTATACACAAATGAGAGAGATCAGTAAAAAAGTTTAAAAGGACGATCAGCTTCGTAAATAATGATTTAGAAAGCTCCAGCAGGAGCGGCGTAACCCCTTCAAGAGACAACAGCCACAATATATATATATATATATATATATATATAATAATTCTTTATTGAACGGACCAGCCATTTACAATTTGACTAAACACATAAAACATAAACATATATATATATATATATATAAATACAACTAAATACTAAATTAAGTTTTATTAAGGTATTAATTTATTTATTTATTTCGAAAAGATGTAATTTATTAAGTCGTTGATTATTCAAAGTTAAGACCATTGTTACAACAAGGCACATAAATCCTCAAGATAACCGAGTTATGGGCAAAACATAAACATTAAAATTAATACACACCGGATCCGAGTAAAGCGGGAATCTTAGAAGCGTTACATCCCATTCACCTAGATCCACGGCGAGAGCACCAAAAACAAGAAACACACATAAATTAATCTCCTCTAAACGTACTTTGTTAATTACCCACTAAAACCACCCATTCATTACAACACTCCGCATCCACTCGCGATTAAATCCCCCCGTCGCTTGTTACATCCACAGAAACTTTTCATTAATTTCTCCCGTTATTTACTTTTTTGTATCAACAATAGCGCCTTGGATTGAATTGCGAGTTTGTATGTATGTGTGTGTGTGTGTAATTCTCGAATTAAGTATTCCATTAAATTTTCATTCGGGGAGAGAACGCGGCAGACGGCGTTCGCGCGGATATTGCGATTTTAATTATGTTAAAAAGATTTCCCGTTGAATTACTCCGGCTGGGATTAAATATTGAACCCTCGGACGACGCGGAACGGATCGTATAAATTTAATATCTGCGTTGAGTTTTCTGTGCATACGATATAATGATGTAGGAAAGATTAATTTTCTTTAACATTTTAATCCAATCTTTCGCGAATTTGATGAATAAAGCACTATTAATTCAAACTTCGGTGCTTATGTCGTCTACAAGGCGCAAAATATAGTTGGGAGGGGGTGGGGATGGTTGAGCTTGTTGTTTTCAACCTGATATAATTAAATATACATAAATATATATGTAATCATTTTATTCTTTTTGGGTTACCTTCATTTCTAAATTTTTAAATTTGTATTACTGGATATATTGAATAATATAGTAAATAATAGTTGGCTAAAGAAAACAATGACTTGTTAATATCACATAACAATTTGTACAAACAATTCGAATTGTTTGACAATTTGTAATCTTATTAAGAGATCCATCTAGTTGAATTAGCTCTTAAGCGGATTTTAATATTTTTCTTCATTTTTATTTAATTGGAGTCAAATCTATCGACTTAAGTGGAAATAATCCAAATTTAGGGTGCCGTGTGGCGATTGTACGGTGCTGCAAGTACAAACAATTAGTATTGTCTGGCAGTTTTGAGTCCTATTAAGAGATATATCTAGTTAAATTAGCTCTTAAGCGGTTTTTAATATTTTTCTTCATTTTTTAATAGGAGTCCAATCTATGGAAATAAACGAAAATAATGCAAATTTAGGATGACGTACAAAGCTTGTACGGCGCTGCAAGTACAAATAATTACTATTGTTTGACAGTTTTAAGTCTTATTAAGAGTTCCATGTAGTTGAATTAGTTCTTAATCGGTTTTTAATATTTTTCTTCATTTTTTTTTAATAGGAGTCCAATCAATCGAAATAAGCGAAAATAATGCAAATTGAGGGTGACGTACAAGGGTTGTAAGGTGCTGCAAGTACAAATAATTAGTATTGTTTGACAGTTTGAAGTCTTATTAAGAGTTCCATGTAGTTGAATTAGTTCTTAAGCGGTTTTTAATATTTTTCTTCATTTTTTTAATTGGAGTCCAATCTATGAAAATAAACGAAAATAATGCAAATTGAGGATGACGTACAAGGGTTGTAAGGTGCTGCAAGTACAAACAATTAGTATTGTCTGGCAGTTTGAAGTCTTATTAAGAGATCCATCTAGTTGAATTAGCTCTTAAACGGTTTTGAATATTTTTCTTGATTTTTTTTTAATTGGAGTCAAATCTATCGACCTAAGTGGAAATAATCCAAATTTAGGGTGCCGTGTGGGGGTTGTACGGTGCTGCAAATACAAACAATTAGTATTGTCTGGCAGTTTGGAGTCTTATTAAGAGATCTATCTAGTTAAATTAGCTCTTAAGCGGTTTTTAATATTTTTCTTGATTTTTTAATTAGAGTTCAATCTATAGACCTAAGTGGACATGATACAAATTTAGGATGCCGTGTGGGGGTTGTACGGTGCTACAAGTACAAACAGTTATTATTGTCTGGCAGTTTGGAGTCTTATTAAGAGATCTATTTAGTTAAATTAGCTCTTAAGCGGTTTTTAATATTTTTCTTGATTTTTTAATTGGAGTTCAATCTATCGACCTAAGTGGAAATAATCCAAATTTAGGGTGCCGTGTGGGGGTTGTACGGTGTTGAAAGTACAAACAATTAGTATAGTCTGGCAGTTTGGAGTCTTATTAAGAGATCTATTTAGTTAAATTAGCTCTTAAGCGGTTTTTAATATTTTTCTTGATTTTTTAATTGGAGTCCAATCTATCGACATAAGTGGAAATAAATCCAAATTTAGGGTGCCGTGTGGGGGTTGTACGGTGCTGCAAGTACAAACAATTAGTATTGTCTGGCAGTTTGGAGTCTTATTAAGAGATCTATCTAGTTAAATTAGCTCTTAAGCGGTTTTTAATATTTTTCTTGATTTTTTTAATTGGAGTCGAATCTATCGACCTAAGTGGAAATAATCCAAATTTAGGGTGTCGTATGGGGTTTGTACGGTGCTGCAAGTACAAATAATTAGTATTGTCTGGCAG
The DNA here is from genome assembly GCA_963082785.1 of Philonthus spinipes. Taxonomy (NCBI): domain Eukaryota; kingdom Metazoa; phylum Arthropoda; class Insecta; order Coleoptera; family Staphylinidae; genus Philonthus; species Philonthus spinipes. The sequence goes on from OY720311.1 coordinate 22,561,729, forward strand.
TTTTGAGTCTTATTAAGAGATCTATCTAGTTAAATTAGCTCTTAAGCGGTTTTTAATATTTTTCTTGATTTTTTAATTAGAGTTCAATCTATCGACCTAAGTGGACATGATACAAATTTAGGATGCCGTGTGGGGGTTGTACGGTGCTACAAGTACAAACAGTTATTATTGTCTGGCAGTTTGGAGTCTTATTAAGAGATCTATTTAGTTAAATTAGCTCTTAAGCGGTTTTTAATATTTATCTTGATTTTTTTTAATTCGAATCCAATCTATCGACCTAAGTGGAAATAATCCAAATTTAGGGTGCCGTGTGGGGGTTGTACGGTGCTGCAAGTACAAACAATTAGTATTGTCCGGCAGTTTGGAGTCTTATTATGAGATCTATCTAGTTAAATTAGCTCTTAAGCGGTTTTTAATATTTTTCTTCATTTTTTTAATAAGAGTCCAATCAATCGAAATAAGCGAAAATAATGCAAATTGAGGATGACGTACAAGGGTTGTAAGGTGCTGCAAGTACAAAAAAATTGTATTGTTTGGTAGTTTGAAGTCTTATTAAGGGATCCATCTAGTTGAATTAGCTCTTAAGCGGTTTTTAATATTTTTCTTGATTTTTTTGTAATTGGAGTCCAATCTATCGATCTAAGCGAAAGTAATCCAAGTTGAGGGTGCGGTGTGGGGGTTGCACGGTGCTGCAAGTACAAAAAATTCATATGATCTCATAGTTTTGAGTCTTAATTAGAGATCAATCTAGTTGAATCAGCTCTTAAGCGTTTTTTAATATTTTTCTTGATTTTTGTAACTGGAGTCCAATCTATCGTCCTAAGTAGAAATAATCCAAATTGAGGGTGTCGTGCTGTGATTGCACGGTGCTGCAAGTCCAAAAAATTATTTTGTTTGATAGTTTGGAGTCTTATTAAGAGATTCATCTACTTAAATTAGATCTTAAGCGGCTTTTAAAATTTCGATTAGTTTTATTGTAAGTCTTGTATACAGTCTTCGTAACTCATATATTAGTTCATGATGTTTTACTCTTTTTCCCCCTCCTTCTTTTAAAGATGTTTGCGTCGAAAATTCTATTACAAAAATCGCCTTCAGATGATGATTAAGGAGTTTTTTTTGACTCGGGTTTTGAGAAGTTCCAATAGCTGGTATAGGGAAGTTTATAATGTAAGTTGTTTTCTTTTGGAAGGTTAGGCCCGTATTCCTGAAATAATTCGAACGTTTCAGTCGTATGAAATCTGTCATTTAAATATGTGAATTTGACAGTTGTTTTCGAACGATTTTCTGCGATAGATTTCAGGAATAAAGATCCTGGTGTAGAGTTTTATTATTATACGTGAAAAATATCTTTATAAATAAATAATTATTTTGTGCGGAAAAAACCTTCGGTCGATAGCCAATTTATATACACAATTGAGTTAATCATTGTAGATATATGTTAAGGGTGTGGTTTAGAAGAAAGAGATAGCTATACAAATATGGGCAATCACTAATTTGAGTTAGATTGTTGTTGTAATCAATGAACAATATTGTATTGTACATTAAAATAATCTTAAAATAAGCAGGAATTTCATCAGATAAATTAAAAATTATTTTAATGTTTAGTTTCTGTGAAAAATAATTATGAAAAACAATGAAAATTGATCAAATTTATAGCAAATTTTAAATTAAATTTTTGCTAACAAAAACTTGTGCAATGAAAATTTAAAGGATTTCACTAAATTCTGCATTCAAATAACTTATCAGACACGACCTATTAATTTCATTATATTTTACAATTTTCTTTTCTAACTTAAACTAGTAAATTGTCGTAATACACGAAAATTAACGATTTATTTTTATTTTGACTGATACTTTATACTTGGTACATAAAAAATGTAAATACACATTCATATTATGAAATACAAAATAATAGCTCTATTTTCAAACGATTATTTACATTTTACTATATAGTTATCTCTTTCCACTAAACCGCAACCTTAAGTGGTAAATATTGTAATTTTGTATATAAATAAAGATGTTAGTTAATTATTTTGCTTGGGAATATAAATAAATAAAAAATACCCATGGATAAATAACAGCATTAATTATTAAAAAATCCGTATTGATTATCCCTTATTTTCCACGAGTGACTTCATCAAGTATTAAATTACATTCTATTCTCGATACACACACGAATTTATGCCTTAATTTTATTTGTCATGAAAGCGGAGGAATGAATGTTTTTTTTTCACTGTTTCCATTTCTATATTGTATTGTATTCCCTCCTGGAATTACTCGTTATATACCTATTATTACATATGGAACAATTTTATGTTGTTAGTAACGTAAGTCTGTAACAGCCGCGCTTTCCACTTCCAATTCAGATGTTTTATTATTAAAAAGGTGTATTTTATTTTATAGTTAATACGTGGGGAGGGAATGTATGGAATGGTTTTGCGTGTGGGGTAATTTGAGTGGATGTTATAAAATATATGTATTAATTAAAAATACAGAATTTTAACATTAATTCAATCAATCAATTTCAACATTGATTGAATTGTTGATTTTAACATTAATTCAATCAATCAATTTCAACATTGATTGAATTAATGTTGAAATTCTGTATTTTTAATTAATACATATATTTTATAACATCCACTCAAATTAGCCCACACTTATGAGTAAGTTGATTCACATTTATGGATGGTGGATGTTATAAAATATATGTATTTTTAATTAATACATATATTTTATAACATCCACCATCCATAAATGTGAATCAAGTTACTCATAAACTCTGAAAATATTTAATAAAATTGAATGCCTCTAGGATTTAAGAAAAAAAAAAACTAAATAATACACTTAGCATTATATTCAGTATGTTAAAAAAAATTACAAGTGACATTGAATTCCGGCCGCTGTTTACAATCCCTCCCATAATGCTTTTATTTGTATTTTATTGTTGCACACGAGTTTATGTTACCTGCGAACATAAGGTAATATGCATCATAAGTCGTCCATATCCCGTGAGTCCTTTGTGCAGTCGGGACGACTTATTTGTAAAGTTTCCGGATGTAATTTTAAAGTTTTCCTTTGTTCCGGTTATACGTGTGCACCTTATGCACCGGCGGCATATATCCCGTAGAATAAACAATTGGGTTAAAGCAAAATGGCAACTTTAAGTTATAAAACGTTTACAAGGGGGAAAACACTGAAGGGAAAAGGGAATTTTAATCGAAGGATTTTTTTATTGAATAGCAAAACTTATGAATATAACAAAAATACAACTATACTAATCACTATACTAATCATAATAAATGAAAGACAGAGCAAGCGCCAGATGGCCTTATATTGAGTAGCGTTCGTTTTTGGTTTATTCGTTGAATTTTTCTCGGATCTCAAATGTGTTGCATGATGCAATATTTTATTGATATGCAACAGCTGGTGCACATTATGTGATTCAATGTCCGGCGGGGTAATTTCCCGGGAAGTAGTTGTTTTAATGTGCATTTGTTTAAAGTATTTACGTAACGTAAGTCACAGAGATAAATGTGTAAATAATTTATTAATTATTTTCAAATTATTTTTATTTAATTTATTAAATAAAATTATTTTCACATTTAGCTCTGTGACTTACGTAACGTAAGTCAAAAATGTCACAGAGATTAATGTGGAAATAATTTATTAATTATTTTCAAATAATTTGTATTTAATTTAATTAATAAATTATTTTCCCTTAAGCTACTGTGACACAATGATTTATGTTACGTAAGTCATAATTCTTTTTATTTAATTTATTTAAATGTGAACAAGTGAATAAATCTTTTTTCTATTATTAATAAATAAATCATTTTTCTCTTGCCATTTCAAATATACTACGGTTTCGGTTTTGTGTAGGTGCGCTTTTAGTACAAGCACACATATGCCTCGTTCAAATATACTAAACACTTGGATAAATCGACAAATTGCAGCTCGTATCAAAAAATAAAAAAAATCCGAACAGATAGTTGTCTATTAAAAAATAATTACGGACGTTTTAACGTATACATCCGGGCCGCTAATTGGCGTTTAATTAGATAAAAAGCCAATAATAAAACGAGCCCTTCTCCATCGCATCGCGCCGCTTCCTAATAAATTGCTTTTCTGTCATAAACAAAGCAAAACAATGGAAGGCAAACGAAACTGGAACAAAGAGGAGTATTTTCTATATAATTACACGGTGAACGAACGAACTGAGGAATTTTCTTGTAAATATTGTTTCACGTTAGGGGCGGAGAAGCGTCGAAAATTATCGATCGCCGGGTGACAGTAATTTATGGATTATCAGTGTGTGGAATAAATAGATGAAAAATAAAACGTGAAACGTTGTTTGAATGCCAATAAAAATTGTGATAATGAATTGCTGTTTGAGTAATTTATGGAAAACATTTTTTTTTTCTCATGAAAATTACTTTATTTGAAACAACTCTACAGTGCAACTACGACACACAGCCGCACTACACTACACATAGAATACCTTGATAATGGCGATAAGTCGAAACTAGTTGGACAATAAAAAAAATAAGTGAAACATACCAAGTGCCTTTAATTTCGAATTCAATATTAGAATACAGAGATAACTAGTTTTACTATCAATATATACAGTACTTATGGCTACGATTAACTTTAAAATATAAACGATAAACAGAAACGGCCTCTCATGAAAAAAACTGCGAACAGAGAGACATGTTGTATTTGTTTGTTTTTTTTTTTCAGTATTTTTGCATATAATTTCAATTATCATGGAACTTTACAGTAAAAAATTTGTGTTTTAATCAAAATATAACGATATTTCAGAAATTTGAAACAATCACGTATTAATTAATATTACAATGATTTTACTTTTTAATGTCCAATAGAAATGTTGCATGATTGATATGCAGCAGCGGCGTACATTATATAATTCAATGTCTAGCGGGGTATTTACACGAGAAGTAGTTGTAATGTGCATTTATTTAAATTATAGTTTTAATGTGACTTATGTTACAATAAAAATGTTAAAGAGCTAAATTTAGAAATAATTTGTTCATTATTTTCAAATCATTTTTATTTAATTCAATGGACTTTACTTTCAATCTTTGCTCTTCCATTCGGTGCAGTTTTATTGTGGGAAATATGAATTTGTATAATTTCAACAAGAAAAATGTTTTTCGATTCAAAAATAGAAATCGAGTCATTTCAATTATTAATGCCCAATAGAAAGTCATTTCTATTGGGCATTAACCAAAGTCATTTCTATTAGGCATTAACCAATAGAGATGATTCAATTTATATTTTTGAATCGAAAAACATTTTTCTTGTTGAAATTACACAAATTCATATTTCCCACAATAAAACTGCACCGAATGGAAGAAGAGCAAAGATTGATACACCGGGGAAAAACAATACGAAAATATCAATCCACCCTTCGAAAACATCCACCGCGGAAAATTGGCAATTATCTTAGCCGATTCCCGGCGCCGAACGCGAAATCCCGCAATCCCGAAAATTTCAAGCGAGTTTATCGGCACACGCGTAAGATATATCGATGGCGGACGGGAAGCGGAGCTGGAAATTAGGGCGTGGGCCGACGCCGGAGCTCTCCCCCAGGAGCCTGCACGAAATTCACACGTAAAATATCAGTAATTATTCGGGATGGATGGAAACGAGGGTGAATTTTAAATGCGGACGCCTCCTTTTTTTATGTGTTCGAATATAATTTCAAAAGAGCTCGCCGCGCAGTTGATATGTTGAAAGGTTTGCCTTTTGACGGGGGAAAAATATTTTAAAATTAATTTGGTTAATTAGACACCGAAATCATCATGTCAATGCGGACAGTGTAAAAGTGCTTAGTTCACGTTATGAACAGCTAACGTAATTTCTACTGCCATCAAGTGTCTTCGAGATTTTTTTCAGATTTTTTTGGGGAGAAAAAAATTTCACCGAAAATTGAAGAAATCCCAAGGAAAAAGTCAATTTTCGTCGAAAATCGAAAAATCTCCAAATGACTTCATATTATACAAAATTGTAGCTAAAGAATGGGGGAATAATCTGTGAGAAATTGAGCCTTGTCAAGGAATTAGTTTTTCTCTAAATTGCTTGCAAAGTTGACCTTCGCAAATTGGGCAAAAATTTTATTCGAATTTGCGATTTTTTTCTGGCGGTCTTAGGTGATCTAAAGCTATGATCTTGGATAAGAATGTAGCTCAATTCTTTCAGTATCGAATGCTAAAAATTCCATTTTTCTATATTGCCTGTGAGTTTAGTAATTTTCGTCCAAATACGGAAATGTCCGGAACGGCCAATCGGCGGGTCTGCATTAAACCGTTTCCATAAGGCCCTGTGTTAATTTCACGGAGCTAATAAAATGGCCAAAAATAAATGAAAATAATTATTTTTTCTAGAAACTGAATAGCTAACGTAATTTCTACTGCCATCAAGTGTCTTCGAGATTTTTTTCAGATTTTTTTGGGGAGAAAAAAAATTCACTGAAAATTGAAGAAATCGCAAGGAAAAAGTCAATTTTCGTCGAAAATCGAAAAATCTTCAAATGACTTCATATTATACAAAAATGTAGCTAAAGAATGGGGGAATAATCTGTGAGAAATTGAGCCTTGTCAAGGAATTAGTTTTTTTCCAAATTGCTTGCAAAGTTGACCTTCGCAAATTGGGCGAAAATTTTATTCGAATTTGCGATTTTTTTCTGGCGGTCTTAGGCGATCTAAAGCTATGATCTTGGATGAGAATGTAGCTCAATTCTTTCAGTATCGAACGCTAAAAATTTAATTTTTCTAAATTTCCTGTGAGTTTAGTAATTTTCGTCCAAATACGGAAATGTCCGGAACGGCCAATCGGCGGGTCTGCATTAAACCGTTTCCATAAGGCCCTGTGTTAATTTCACGGAGCTAATAAAATGGCTCAAAATAAATGAAAATAATTATTTTTTCTGGAAACTGAATAGCTAACGTAATTTCTACTGCCATCAAGTGTCTCCGAGATTTTTTTCAGATTTTTTCGGGGAGAAAAAAATTTCACCGAAAATTGAAGAAATCGGAAGGAAAAAGTCAATTTTCGTTGAAAATCGAAAAATCTCCAAATGACTTCATATTATACAAAAATATAGCTAAAGAATGGGGGAATAATCTGTGAGAAATTGAGCCTTGTTAAGAAATTAGTTTTTCTCCAAATTGCTTGCAAAGTTGAGCTTCGCAAATTTGGGCGAAAATTTTATTCAAGTTTGCGATTTTTTTCTGGCGGTTTTAGGCGATGTAAAACCATGATCTTCGATGGAAATGTAGCTAAATTCCTTAAGAATCGAATGCTGAAAATTCCATTTTTCTATATTGCCTGTGAGTTTAGTAATTTTCGTCCAAATACGGAAATGTCCGGAACGGCCAATCGGCGGGTCTGCATTAAACCGTTTCCATAAGGCCCTGTGTTAATTTCACGGAGCTAATAAAATGGCCCAAAATAAATGAAAATAATTATTTTTTCTGGAAAATGAATAGCTAACGTATTTTCTACTGCTATCAAGTGTCTTCGAGATTTTTTTCAGATTTTTTTGGGGAGAAAAAAATTTCACCGAAAATTGAAGAAATCGCAAGGAAAAAGTCAATTTTCGTCGAAAATAGAAAAATCTGCAAATGACTTCATATTATACAAAAATATAGCTAAATAATGGGGGAATAATCTGTGAGAAATTGAGCCTTGTTAAGGAATAATTTTTTCTCCAAATTACTTGCAAAGTTGACCTTCGCAAATTGGGTGAAAATTTTATTCGAATTTGCGATTTTTTTCTGGCGGTCTTAGGCGATATAAAGCTATGATCTTGGATAAGAATGTAGCTCAATTCTTTCAGTATCGAATGCTAAAAATTTAATTTTTCTAAATTGCTCGTGAGTTTAGTAATTTTCGTCCAAATGCGGAAATGTCCGGAACGGCCAATCGGCGGGTCTGCATTAAACCGTTTCCATAAGGCCCTGTGTTAATTTCACGGAGCTAATAAAATGGCTCAAAATAAATGAAAATAATTATTTTTTCTGGAAACTGAATAGCTAACGTATTTTCTACTGCTATCAAGTGTCTCCGAGATTTTTTTCAGATTTTTTTGGAGAGAAAAAAATTTCACCGAAAATTGAAGAAATCGCAAGGAAAAAGTCAATTTTCGTCGAAAATCGAAAAATCTCCAAATGACTTCATATTATACAAAAATATAGCTAAAGAATGGGGGAATAATCTGTGAGAAATTGAGCCTTGTTAAGAAATTAGTTTTTCTCCAAATTGCTTGCAAAGTTGAGCTTCGCAAATTTGGGCGAAAATTTTATTCAAGTTTGCGATTTTTTTCTGGCGGTTTTAGGCGATGTAAAACCATGATCTTCGATGGAAATGTAGCTAAATTCTTTAAGAATCGAATGCTGAAAATTTCATTTTTCTATATTGCCTGTGAGTTTAGTAATTTTCGTCCAAATACGGAAATGTCCGGAACGGCCAATCGGCGGGTCTGCATTAAACCGTTTCCATAAGGCCCTGTGTTAATTTCACTGAGCTAATAAAATGGCCCAAAATAAATTAAAATAATTATTTTTTCTGGAAACTGAATAGCTAACGTAATTTGTACAGCCATCAAGTGTCTCCGAGATTTTTTTCAGATTTTTTCGGGGAGAAAAAAAATTCACCGAAAATTGAAGAAATCGCAAGGAAAAAGTCAATTTTCGTCGAAAATCAAAAAATCTCCAAATGGCTTAGTATTATACAAAAATGTAGCTAAAGAATGGAGGATTAATCTGTGAGAAATGGAGTTTTGTCAATGAATTAGTTTTCCGCCAAATTGCTTGTTTTTCTTTTGATATCTCGTATTGTTCTGTAATTGGGTTTTGTTTATTTGTTTATTGTTTATTAACGGTAAGTCCATTTAAATACATATTGCTTTATACTAACTATACATTAAAAGATAAAGGAGGGTTACAATATAAGTATAATTATAAAATGCTAATAAATTAAAAGTTATAAATAAGTTAAAATGTAAAATGACAACAATAAAGTTTATATTATATTATATTATATTATATTATATTATATTATATTATATTATATTATATTATATTATATTATATTATATTATATTATATTATATTATATTATATTATATTATATTATATTATATTATATTATATTATATTATATTATATTATTAAAAAAGAGTATTTATTCATTTTGTCAATCATTTAAATTATTTTTTTAATTGTTAAATAAATATATTTGCAGTATACAAAAAATCTTATAAAAAAATAAATAAATTGTAATTACAACGGCGCATTGTAATTACAATTCGTATCATTTGCAACGCTATTTTCAATTATCAAAATATATGTGTGTGTGTTGTTGTAGAAAGAGAGTGGAGCACACTCTAACGAGTTTCGTACATTAACCGATGCTGATTTTATTACGACCGCCGTTCGTTCCTGTTGCTAATTTGTTGGAAAATTTAACGCGAGATATTAAATTTTACACACAAACTTTGCGCTAATCAAACGGCCATTCGGATGTTAATTAAATTTATTACGTCCCCTGTATTTATTTCGGTGCGGTCCCGGAAACGCCTTTAATAAATGTCGCAACTCACGCGCTTATAAATTAAATGTTAAATTCACTCAAATAAATAAGCATTTACAAAGACGGAGAGGAAACAATTATTAATAATAATAATAATAATAATACATTTATTTACGGAATCACCTTTCTACAAAACATATGCTATATTTGATTTTTGATTTTTGTGATTTGAGATATATGATCGAAACATTATTAAGTCAAATAGAAAAAAAAATGATTGTATTAAGAATGTTAAAGGAAACTAATATAACTAATATATTTTTTTATATATATATTTTCGTGGATTAGATTTCTCATAAATTTAGCACGCTGAATATTCATACTGCGAAAAGGGGATTCCATATTAGTTATCCATACGCTAGATGAATGGTGGCTGAACATTTTACTAAATTAATTTCCTTTCCTGTTCTCATAGTCAGACCTTCATTTAGTGGACGAAACAATGATTCTCAGTCGTCTACCTTGTAGACCCAAATCGTTGACGATGCCACTTGAAATTGGGCAAAAGATGTCGCTTGCGTCGTCTTTAAATTATTATAATTAATAATATATATATATATATATATGTATATATATACAGAGAGGTTATTTTATCAGTATACATTAGGGGAAGTGTATACCTGCAAAAAACGCGAGTCAAATGCATTGAACCGATTAAATATGTATGTTTAGTTGACTATTTAGCATATGTGTGTTCAGTTGCGTGTTATAGGCAACTAAACACACATACATTAATGCATTTGACTCGCGTATTTTGCAGGTATACATAGGGGAAATGTATACTGATAAAAAAAGCTCTCTGTATATATAGATATATATAAAAAATCTTTATTTCTGAGAGTATCACATAATATTTACAATATTGAAATCATCTACAACTAGTTATGTGTTATTATATTATGAAATTAATTAAATTTGAAAATGGATATTTTATTGTGCCTAACTCTGTATATTTTAATCATAAGCAAGATGCTGCCCTACTATAAATGCGCCTTAAGAAATACTATACCCCTTCAGGAACATTCCTGACATGACACACGCCGAGATATATATAAATTTTGATCCAATGACCTAAATACCCGAAACAACAATCGATCCACACGAGCAACTGGGTCAGCATTTATTATAAGCAATATTAAAATTCCAGCGCCGTCCCGACGATTCGAATTATCTCCCTGAAAATTCATGGAGACTCCAACGACAAAATGTCGGTTCGTGTCGCGAGCACACACACACAGACAGAGACGCAGAGGGAAGATGGAACGGAGGACAAAGGAGCCAACGCGGTTCCACGGGCTTGCATTTTAAAAGGGGGCTTCCGAGACTTAATTAGATCACCGCAAATACGTGTGCCAGTGTGTACGTTTCGACCGGACGGCCTCTAAATACTAATGCACCGGGACGCCGGAAAATATCGAATTCCCGACTGGAAAATTGCTACCCGGATAACGCGATAGTTAAATATAATTCCGGGGGATCTTTTCGGAATTGTTAGCGACGCGCCGCTGGAATTTTAAAAGGGAATTGTATTGCGGTATCAAACAATTTTTATTTTTGTAAACACTGGGTGTATTGAAGATAATTCTACAACGAAATAATGATACATGATAAACGTGAATGACAGACGGAAGGTTTTTAAATGAAGGGAATAATGCCTTACAGAACACCACCCATTTTTAAATGTCACCATTTCTTTTAGTTTTAAGAGGGGGAGGAGGGGGGGATTTCGAGTGCGTTCAAAAAATTTAAAGTTCTAGAGTTTCTTATTAAATCCACCCACAAAAACTAAAACACGATCCCGGCGCATTCACCATTTCTCCAATCTGATGATGCTGCTTAATTGTTTATAGAGATTATCGTGTGTAAGTCCGGAATATTTTTGTTTGTACGATGCCTGTCGAGAAATTAACCTGGATGAATTTAAATATGCCACTCTGTATTTTAACAAGAATAAAGAAATGCTTTTAAAACCCAATAGTCCCAAAATTTCTTATCAAGTCCGCCCACAAAATCTGACTGAATGCGCTAACGGTGAATTTTAGTTTATAAAACAAAACATCCCGGCGCATTCACCATATCTTTAATCTGCTGATGCTAATAATATGCTATTAAATAAGACGTATATAAAAATATAAAAAAGTGTTTATAGAGATTATTGTTTTGAAGTGAAATACTTAATAGTGTTTCACTATATATAAATAAACTAATGAATTTATACAATTTAATTCTTATATATACTTTTATACTTTATTTACTTTTATATTTTATTTATTTATTTATTAAATAATTAAAGATTATCGAATCACATCACATCGCACGTATAAACTAAATGAAATTTCAATAAATGGATTTAATTAAAAATTAAAAACTAATTAGATTAAAATAAGAAACAGTATCTAATTAGTTTTACTGTATATTTTGACAACAATAAGGAAATGATTTTAAAAACCCTAAAGTTATAAAGTTTCCTCACAGAAACGAATTGAATACGCTAACGGTGAATAATTAATATTTATGAATTAAATATGAATAAATTATTAAAAATCAACCAATAAAACACAGATTAGATTGTATAACTTTAAATTCTCAACTAGTTTCGGGTTATCAGCCCATTTTCAAGAGAATAACCCGAAACTAGTTGAGAATTTAAAGTTATTCAATCTAATCTGCCCATTTTCAAGATAAAGTTTAGAATATTAAAAATTATCCCGGCGCATTCACCATTTATTCAATCTGGTGATGCTGCTTAATTGTTTATAGAGATTAACGTTTATAAGTCCTGAATATTTTTTTGCACGATAATTCAATAATTAAAGTTTAGTATATTAAAAATTATCCCGGCGCATTCACCTTTTCTTCAATCTGGTGATGCTGCTTAATTGTTTGTAGAGATTATCGTCCGGAATATTTTTTTCTACGATGCCTATTTGTCGAGATATTTCTCTGGATGAATTAAAAATGGGACACCCTGTATTTTAACAAGAATAAAGAAATGGTTTTAAAACCCAATAGTTCTAAAATTTTCTATTATATCCGCCCACAAAAACTAACCGAATACGCTAACGGTAAATAATTAATGTTTTAGTATAATAAAAACTATCCCGGCGCATTCACCATTTCTTCCAATTATTTTTTAATTCAAAATGTTTCACCACGTTATGTATTTATCACATTCATAATGTATTTAATATTTAATGATTTTTTATTGTCATTTTTTTCACTGATTACGTGGTGGAACATTTTGAATTAAAAACGAATTAGAAGAACATCCGAAAAAAAATGGTGTATGCGCCGGGATGTATTTTTATTATACTAAAACAATAATTTTTAATATTTAATGACTTTTTATTGCTATTTCTTTTTTCACTGATTACGTGGTGGAATATTTTGAATTAAAAACGAATTTTAAGAACGTTCGGAGAAATGGTGAATGCGCCGGGATGTTTTTTTATTGTACTAAAACATTAATTTTTAATATATAATTACTTTTCATTGCCATTTTTCACTGATTACGTGGTGAAACAAAACATTTTGAATTAAAAACGAATTATAAGAACGTTCGAAGAAATGGTGAATGCGCCGGGATGGTCTTTTTATTATACTAAAACATTAATTTTTAATATTTAATGACTTCTTATTGCCATTTTTTTCACTGATTACGTGGTGGAACATTTTGAATTAAAAACGAATTAGAAGAACGTCCAAAGAAATAGTGAATGCGCCGGGATGGTCTTTTATTATACTAAAACATTAATTTTTAATATTTAATGACCTCTTATTGCCATTTTTTCACTGATTACGTGGTGAAACAAAACATTTTGAATTCAAAACGAATTATAAAAACGTTCGAAGAAATGGTGAATGCGCCGGGATGATTTTTTGTTATACTAAAACATTAATTATTCACAGTTAGCGTATTCAGTTAGTTCTTGTGGGCGAACATGATAGTACATTTTAGGACTATTGGGTTTTAAAAGCACTTCTTTATTCTTGTTAAAACACAAGGTGATCCATTTTAATTCGTCCAGAGAAATATCTCCATAAATAGGCATTTCTTTATTCTTGTTAGAGGTTTTTAATAAAAAAAATAATTAAACATTAAATACATTATGTATGTAATAAATACATAATGTATTAAATATTAAATACATTATGTGTGTAATAAATACATAATGTATTTAATATTTAATGATTTTTAAATGCCATTTTTTTCTTCAGTATTTTAATTGTTATTCAAATAAAATTTCAATCAAATATAACACGCTTCCGTTGATGAAAACGTTTGCAGTAGGCAAAGGCTATTTTTTAAACACACATATTTGAAAAAAAATCTACCGCAACGTTAGCGCCTTTAACATTACATTAACAAACATCCTTTGAGTCCTGGTAAGATAAAAGAAGAATGTTTTTCACTGATTATATGGTGAAACATTTTGAATTAAAAAACGAATTAGAAGAACGTTCGTAGAAATGGTGAATGCGCCGGGATGATTTTTTATTATACTAAAACATTAATTATTCACAGTTAGCGTTTTTAATAAAAAAAATTAAACATTAAATACATTATGTATGTAATAATTACATAATGTATTAAATATTAAATAATAATAATAATAATAATCTTTATTGTCCAACAGATATACCATAAAAGGACAAATATCAGAAAAAAAAAACAATTCAATTAATTAATAACTAAAAAAGGTTCAATAACTACTCTAAGTATAATAAATACATTATGTGTGTAATAAATACATAATGTATTGAATATTTAATGATTTTTAAATGCCATTTTTTTTCTTCAATATTTTAATTGTTTTTCAAATAAAATTTCAATCTAATATAACACGCTTCCGTTGATGAAAACGTTTGCAGTAGGCAAAGGCTATTTTTTAAACACACATATTTGAAAAAGTCTACCGCAAAGTTAGCGCCTCTAACATTACATTAACAAACATCCTTTGAGTCCTGGTAAGATAAAAGAAGCTTGTGAAGCATTAATTAAACGTGTATGACGCTTTTTTTTATTTTTGTTGTGTTTACGTTTCATACACTGAAGCGCCGGAGAAAATGACTTAATGAAAAACACGACGGAATTGCTTTTATATTTGGTTTAAAAATCAATAAATTTGAAATGTTACATATTTATTTATTTACGATATTAACTGTGACCAAGAGAATGATTACTCTTTTCTATTTATATATTTACCTGTTTTTTTTTTTAATATTCATTTAATTAGTGAACCTTTACATATCTGAAAACATATGTAAAGGTTCACTAATTAAATGAATATTTTTTTTTTAAGTAACGACATTGAGAATTCATAAATACCTGAGCATTTTTTTTATTTGACATAGCGTAAAGTATACACTCAACCTCACTTATCGTTATGATGCGGAATAATATCGAGTGATTATTATTAAATTGCTGCCTGTTATTTTGGTCTTCCCCAAATACTCTTTGCAGAATTTACAAAATAATTATTTAAATCATCAACATTTAGATCGTATTCACAAGAGTGTTTATTTGTAGAGCAATTTAACTCTTTTATAATGGACCATGAAGTTTTGCTTTTATTTGTGGAGAATATTATTTTATTATTACAATATTATATATATATCATCTTTATTGTAGAATTTACATTAAGTATAATACAATACAATACATTTTATATAATCTTCTTACTAAATAGCTTGGTCTTTCAGCCAGGAGTGCATGTCTTTATGTCATATCAGTCTGTTAGTCGTTGATGAGTGATGAGATGAATGAATGAATAATTGTTTCAGGATAGCGGAATTTGGATGAGTCGTTTGGGTTACGTTTAAGGCATTTAAACGTAACAGAAACGTTTGGGTTAGGTTAAGGCATTTAAACGTAACCCAAACACCACATCCAAATTCCGCTATCCTGAAATTATTATTCATTCATTCATCTCATCACTCATCCAAATTCCGCTATCCTGAAACTATTATTCGTTTTAATAAGTCTTGTTACAATATTATTTTCTGTCATTCAATAATAATTTATTGTAGTCCTGTTTACAGTATTTGTAAGTATTTTAATGAAAATCGAGCATAAAATATCACACAACAGAATGTGAAAGGTCCGGATTTTCCTCGGCGTAATTCACCCGCTAACAATGATGCAAATTGGATATTTTCCGATCGGATTGATGCTCGCGCGCTGACAAAAAAGTCGACACACTCGAATCTGTCAGCTGCATATCGTATTCCAGCACGGGATAAAATTTATATACACATCGTTCGATTTAATCCCGTGCATTCGTCGCTGGCCTCTGCAAGTACTCTTTTTGCTCTAAATGCGTTTGTGGGAGGGCCGCATCTGCACACGATCAATCATTCCCAACATCGAGGAAACTTTTGTTTTCGTCGATTTTTTTTGCAATTCACTTCGCACGGAATAAGTTTGATGCGGTCGTGATGATGGGAAGCGATTCAGGTGTCTGTGGAATTTTGCAAAATGCAGGCATGAAAAATATATAGGAAATGCATTTGCTGGGAGGTTTGCTTTTGATTGTTTGCCTTGTTATTCAGACAGTTAAGTGCTTAACAAATAGTGGGTAGACTATTAGTAATCATTCAATTTTTTTCTTTCATCGACTTTCCATGGAAAGGGTAATTATTTACTTACATATACTGTATATTATATTTCATTTCAAAACCGATAAATGTATACTGAATGTTGATGCGACCACGTATATAAAGAGTTTTTTTACATGTAAAAACAATTAATGCAATTTCCTGCTTGCCTTTCCATTTTCATTATCATAGGCTATTCTCCTATTCTTTAGCTATATTTTGATATAAAATGAAGTTAAATAGAAAAGAGTATGTAAATGTGAAAATAATTTATTAATTAGTTTCAAATCATTTTTATTTAATATAAAATGAAGTTGTTTGGTTATTTTCTGTTTTTCATTGAATTTCCAAATTTTTATATATACAAATATATTTATTCAGAAAATTACATTTTTGTAAATATTGAGGTTTATCCATCCTGGGCTTTCGACTGAAAATCTTTCTGCCCTTCCCTCTTAATATTTTGTTAGATTTCAGTGATTTTTATCGAAAGAGAAATATTTCAAAAAAATCTGAAAACAAAACTCAAAGACACTTCATAATAGTAGAATTATCGTAGGCTTATTTATATATATATAGAAAATCTTTATTTCTGAGAAATACGTTAAATTACATTACAATATTTACATTACAATCATAAACCTCTAGTTAAGCCTCAGAAGGTTTATTTATTTTCTCGATGAATAATTATTTTTAACCATTTTTGGATACTTAAATATGATCTTCAAAATTAACATGTGAACGATTTAGTGTAGACCCGCCAATTGGCTGTTTTGGACATATCTGCGGTTTGTCCAAAATTACTAACCTCATAGAAAAGCTAGAAGAATGAGCTTTTCAACATTGGATTCTTAAAGAATTCAGCTATTTTGATTCCTAAAGATTATTTTTTTAAGTCATCTAATATCGCCAAAAAATAATTACAAAATTGAACAAAAATTTCATCTATTTTATGAATGCTCACTTTGCGGACGCACTGCTGTAAAACTAATCACTCAATCTTATTCAAATTATCACAGTTTATTCTCCTATTCTTTAGCTACATTTTGGTATAAAATGAAGTTGTTTTATGATTTTCGGTTTTTCATCGAAATTCCACCTTTTTCCACGATTTTATTAAATTTCAGTGATTTTTTTAATAAGTAAAACTCTTTCCAAAAAATCTGAAAAAAATCTCAAAGATCATTGATAATAGTAGAAAGTTCTTAGGCTATTTATTTTCTCGATTAATAATTATTTGTAACCATTTCTGGCTACTTAAATAAGATCTTCAGAATTAACATGTGGCCTTATGGGAACGATTTAGTGTAGACCCGCCAATTGACTGTTTTGGACATATCTGCGGTTTGTTCAAAATTACTAAGCTCATGGAAAAGCTAGAAGAATGAGCTTTTAAACATAGGATTCTTAAAGAACTAAGCTATTTTTTCTCCTAAAGATTATTTTCTTAAGTCATTTAATACCGCCAAAAAATAATTACAAAATTGAACAAAAATTTCACCTATTTTATGGATCCTCACTTTGCGGACGCACTGATGTAAAACTAATCACTCAATCTTATTCAAATTATCACAGTTTATTCTCCTATTCTTTAGCTATATTTTGGTATAAAATGAAGTTGTTTTGTAATTTTCGGTTTTTCATCGAAATTCCACTTTTTTCCGCGATTTCATTAAATTTCAGTGATTTTAATGGAGAGAGAAAACTTTTTCTAAAAAATTTGAAAAAATTCTCGAAGACCCATGATACTAGTAGAAAGATCATAGGCTATTTAGTTTCTCTAAAAAATAATTATCTCCAACCATTTCTGACTATTTAAATATGATCTTCGAAATTAACATGTTGCCTTATGGGAACGATTTAGTGGGGGCCCGCCGATTGGCTGTTTTAGACGTATCTGCGGTTGGACCAAAATTATTAAATTCACAGACCACTTAGAGCAACGTGGTTTTCAATGTTTGGTTCTTAAATAATCAAGCTATATTTGCTTAAAAAATTATCTCTCTAAGTTTCCTGTGGTTTCCAGAAAAAAATAGCGAAAACTAGTTAAAATTTCGCCAATTTTTCAAAGTCCCATTTTGCGAGCGAACTGACTCAAAACTAATTACTCAATCATATTCAAATTCTCACAGTTTATTCCCCCCTCCTCTAGCTACATTTCTGTATAAAATCAAGTCGTTTGGCTATTTTTGGATTTTCGTCGAAATTCCACTTTTTTCGAAGCATACCTCTTACGCTTTTGATAAATTATGGTGATTTATTTTCTCTCTCCAAAAAATCTAAAAAAAATCTCAAAAATCCTTGATGATAATAGAAAGATCGTAGGCTATTTAGTTTCGCGAAAAATAATTATTTTCAACCATTTCGGGCTACTTAAATTATGTTTGCAAAATTAACATAGGGCCTTATGGGAACGATTTAGTGTAGACCCGCCAATTGGTTGTTTTGGACGTATCTCCAGTTAAGACAAAATTACTAAATTTGCAGATAAGTTAGAAGCACCGGCTCTTCAACATTCGATTCCTAAGAAATACAGCTATATTTTTAACAAAAATCATCTTTTTAAGTCGTTTGTGATTTCCAGAAAAAAATTGCAAAAATGACATAAAATTTCGCTCAATTTTCAATGTCCCATTTTGCGAGCGAACTGACTCAAAACTAACTACTCAATCTTGTTAAAATTTTCACAGTTTATTCTCCCATCCTCTAGCTACATTTTTGCATAAAATCAAGTCGTTTGGTGATTTTTGGATTTTCGTCGAAATTCCACTTTTTTCCATGCATACCTCTTACGATTTTGCTAACTTTTGGTGTTTTTTTTTTCTCTCAGAAAAAATCTAAAAAAATCTCAAATATCCTTAATGATAATAGAAAGATTGTACGCTATTTAGTTTCGCGAAAAATAATTATTTTAAACCATTTCTGGCTACTTAAATATTGTTTGCAAAATTAACATAGGGCCTTATGGGAACGATTTAGTGTAGACCCGCCAAATGGTTGTTTTGGACGTATCTCCAGTTAAAACAAAATTACTAAATTTACAGATAAGTTAGAAGAACAGGCTCTTCAACATTCGATTCCTAATAAATATAGCTACATTTTCAACAAAAATCATCTTTCTAAGTCGTCTGTGGTTTCCAGAAAAAAATTGCAAAAACGACATAAAATTTCACTCAATTTTCAAAGACCTATTTTGCGAGTGAACTGACTCAAAACTAACTACGTAATCTTGTTAAAATTTTCACAGCTTATTCCTCCATTATTTAGCTACATTTTGGTTTATTATGAAGTCATTTGACGATTTTTTGATTTTCGCCGAAATTACACTTTTTCCATAAATTTTTCAATTTTCGGTAAAAAAAGTTTTTCTTTGAAAAAAATTCTAAAAAAAAATCACGAGACTTCTTAATGAATCTACAAACAATGTACACTAATTAAATCCTCAATAAATAACTATTTTCAATATTTTTTTAGCCACTTTAATTGCTCCGTGAAAATCGGTTAAAGCGAGGCCCTTCGGATGCAGCTGCGCTTAGATCCAGATTAGCGAGTTCACAGACAATTTCCAAGAATGCACTTTTCAACATTCAATTCTTGAAGAATGCACATATATTTTCTCCAAAGATCAAGGTTTTCCATCAGCTGAATGCAGATATATTTTCTCTAAAGATCAAGATTTTCCATCAGCTGAATGCAGATATATTTTCTCTAAAGATTAAGGTTTTCCATCAGCTGAATGCAGATATGTTTTCTCTAAAGATCAAGGTTTTCCATCAGCTGAATGCAGATATATTTTCTCCAAAAATCATGGTTTTTCATCAGCTGAGAAAAAAGCAAAATTGACGGAAAACTAATTGCTTAATCTAGCTAGATTTTTCACAGCTTTTGCTTCTATTCATTTCAGTATACAAATGAAGTCATTTGGATTGTTTTAGATTTTTTTCGAAATTTTTATCATCCAATTTCTTTTCAGCCTTAAATTCTTGAAGAATGCAGCTATATATTATTTTTCAAAGATCATGGTTTTGCTAACAACCGAGTGTCTTAATTAAAATACGCCTTTTTTGTTTTTTATTTAAAATACATAAATTAACAATATTTTAAAATTGTAATTTTAGCAATTTTTACTTTCCCCGGACCTCTGTCCAAGAGAAAGTATTGTTTAATGTTACGTCTGAAAACAAAACATTAATCAATTCATTTTATTATTCACTCGAAAAAAAAAAATCATTATTAAAACTCATTTCCCACTTTAACGCTCTCTCTAATTCCTTTTTCTTTTTTCTTACAGGATAATGGGCGAGAGGCACTGGATCTCACAGCTTCGCCACTCCGCGCTCCGCCAGGACCCACCACAAGAAACAACCACCCCCCGCCCATGGTTATACAAGGAGACTTCCGAAAGGTAATCAATAATGCCAGACCGGATTAAAAATCCCCCCGAAAAAAAATCCCTCTTTCCGGACTGAACAAAAAAAATAAGCGAAGATAAAAACGGACAGCCCCGAATGCTAATAACCGTATAATTCATCTGATTTTTTTTGCATCCCCGCGGAAAAACGCGACTCATTTCGTTATTGATTGCGGCCCAGACCGGTTCGATAAAGTTCACATTAAAGTTGCTTATTTGTATGTAGGGTTTTTTTTTTTGAAGGGTGGGTGTGAAATGGACGTCGATCAGTAGGTACGTGCATCAATCATGCAGATGCATGTGTGGAATTTAATTTAATGTTTTTATGGACTTTGCAACAACAAAGTATTCAATTACTTTTTGAAAACTGCAGAAATTATTCTTTGAAACATAATTTATCCAAAACATTACTAATTCTGGAGGTTGTAAGTTCCATGACTCCATTCTATTCTTTTTTGTTTAGAACAGGGAGGCTGAAAATTACTATCCAGCATTTCTAGCCAGCTTGTATTGTACAAAAATTACTATCCAACATTTCTAGCCAGCTTTTATTGTACAAAAAGATTTTTTTTGGACACAATTCAGAATTATTACGAACGTTTAATTTATCTTGAAATGACTGTTAATATTTACATTATGTTAATTATAAATCTATTTTGTTATTTATAATAATCGCAAGTTAACATTTAATTTGATTAAATCTAATTTACAGTTTATTATAATCGCCAGTTAAATCTATAACTAACATTTAAAAACGCTATTTTTACCAAATCTAACTTGCGGTTTATTATAATCGCAAGTTAAATTTATAATTATCATTTCACAACACTAATTTCACTAAATTTTACTTGCGGTTTATTATAATCGAAAGTTAAATTTATAATTATCATTTCACAACATTAATTTCACTAAATCTAACTTGCGGTTTAAAATAATCGCAAGATAAATTTATAATTAACATTTTACAGCACTAATTTCACTAAATCTAACTTGAGGTTTATTATAATCGCAAGTTAAATATATAATTAACATTTTACAGCACTAATTTCACTAAATCTAACTTGAGGTTTATTATAATCGCAAGTTAAATTTATAATTAACATTTTACAACACTAATTTCATTAAAATCTAACTTTTGGTTTAAAATAATCGCAAGTTAAATTTATAATTAACATTTTACAACACTAATTTCATTATATCTAACTTTTGGTTTAAAATAATCGCAAGTTAAATTTATAATTAACATTTCACAACACTAATTTCATTATATCTAACTTGCGGTTTAAAATAATCGCAAGTTAAATTTATAATTAATATTTTACAAGAATAATTTCACTAAATCTAACTTGCGGTTTAAAATAATCGCAAGTTAAATTTATAATTAGCATTTCACAACACTTATTTCACTAAATTTAACTTGCGGTTTAAAATAATCGCAAGTTAAATTTATAATTAATATTTTACAACACTAATTTCACTAAATCTAACTTGCGGTTTATAATAATCGCAAGTTAAATTTATGTTTAACATTTCATAACACTAATTTCACTAAATTTAACTTTTGGTTTAAAATAATCGCAAGTTCAATTTATAATTAACATTTTACAACACTAATTTCACTAAATTTAACTTGCAGTTTAAAATAATCGTAAGTTAAATTTATAATTAACATTTCACAACACTAATTTCATTAAACCTAACATTTGGTTTAAAATAATCGCAAGTTAAATTTATAATTAACATTTCACAAAACTAATTTCACTAAATTTAACTTTTGGTTTATTATAATCGCAAGTTAAATTTATAATTAACATTTTACAACACTAATTTCATTAAATCTAACTTGCGGTTTAAAATAATCGCAAGTTAAATTTATAATTAACATTTCGAACACTAATTTCATTAAATCTAACTTGCGGTTTAAAATAATTGCAAGTTAAATTTATAATTAACATTTCAAAACGCTAATTTCACGATAAATCAAACGTTTGCTATAATTCCGAATTTTGTCCAAAAATTACAATTACACGTCACGAATCAATAAGCTTATAAAAAGATCCTAATCATAAAAAGATTGATCACAACGAATTGTTATACTCGTAAAACCCCATAATCATCAAATACATTTCAACTCACCGCCTAAACGATACACTTACCCCGCCTATTACAATCACATCGACAATTCGACGCATTACTCAAATCAGACCCTAAAACACCGATCCCATTTATTCCATTGTAGCCAGTCAGCAGCGGAATTAATCAAACTTCCGATTTTTCACGTCGGCGCAAACTTTTATTGCCGTCCAGACAAATACACTGCTGATTAATACAGTTCCACAGTTACGAGTCCCCGATAGAATGATTTGAGTAATTGCGGAAATTCCGGATGCTGCGTCATATTCGGGAGAGAAGTCGCGAGTTCGCAACGAGACGGGAATAAAATATGAATGGGGATGGGGGATGGAGGATAGAGGAAGTTCCGGGTTTGTGTAATTGGATAGGTTCTCGTTATGTTTCACTTCAAAGGTCTTCAGACGTGTTGTCAATTATTTTATAATTAATCAGTGGATTGCATTTTTCATCATAAAATTGAAATAAAAAATGATGGTGTGTTAGTAATTTTTGTAAGTTACTCTGATTACAAAATTAATAAAGGTACGCCTTAATTAGACACCTGTATGTTTCTTTAATTGTTCATTTTCAACTCAATTATTCTTTCTGTGTAATTTTCTCGCGAGAAATATATTGTTACGAAATCGGGTTTAATCAGACTCGTAATATAATGTCTATTTATTTATTTACAGTACACTTAACATATTTATTTACAACACACTGTCACTATTTATAACAATA
Organism: Philonthus spinipes; assembly: GCA_963082785.1. Classification (NCBI taxonomy): domain Eukaryota; kingdom Metazoa; phylum Arthropoda; class Insecta; order Coleoptera; family Staphylinidae; genus Philonthus; species Philonthus spinipes. The sequence continues at coordinate 22,585,202 of OY720311.1, forward strand.
TGTTGAGCACTCGGACGTTCGTGATAGACTGACTGCCTGCAACGCCACTAGCGCTCGTTTATATGGCGTGCTTGTTTCTCGAACTTTCCGGAACTTTCGATCACGCCGCGTTTACCGTCGCGCGCTCCGTGGAAGATTCCAGAGTGCTCTTTCTAGTTTTTTCTTTCACTTTCGTTATAATATTATAAAAAGCTCTGTATTGTACTTGCAAACTTATAATACTATATATATATATATATATATGAAAAACAAAAATAAAAACAAATGATATTTAAGTTGATATATATATATATATATATATATATATATATATAAAAAATATATATATATATATAAAAATATATATTTTCAAAATATATATATATATATATAGAAAACATTTATTTCTGAGAGATACATTAAATTACATTAAAATATTTACAACATTACAATCATAAACATTTATTTAAGCGTTAAGGCTATCGAAAAATATAAATTGGCAGAAAGACCTATGTTTCTGCCAATTTATAATATTTTTTTCTCTATATAATTATATTATGAGTTTCTCCGTGAATTCTTGTGAGTGTAAAACAGCCCTTTGGGACTATCATCAAATAAAATCGTCAACCATCAATTAGGTAATTCTTTATTTACGTCAAAATGTTTTATATTTGAGAAAACTTAAATATCATTTGTTTTTATTTCTCATATTATTCCATTCCTTCTTTTATTTAAAACCCGCGCAAAAAAAAGACGACTTAATTAACCCATTATCTCGCTGGGAGGGAGGAGGAAGGTCGGACGAGAGAATGAAACGTGGCCCATTAATCTCGACGTCTGGCAATTTCCATATTTCATCCCGAAGAAGCCGATAAATTCTCCCGGCGAAATTAATAATTCCGAGTCGAAGCCGAACAACCAGATAGCGAAAAGAAATGCTAAGAGATCACTTTCCCTCGCGTAAATATTTAAAAAAAGGCGGTTTGCTCGCACGGGATCGTTCTTTAAATAGGACAGTTCCGTGTGTTTAAAAATGAATGTTATTTTAAGGGGAGGGGAAATATGAAGCTAAAAAAAAAAAAACAGAAATCGACGAGTCGTTAAAGTTTTAAACTTGCAAAATGTTGGTGCGTTAGCGTTAGGGAAGTTCGCGAAAAGCCTTGAGTTAATTTGAAAGTTTTAAATTAATCCGGGTTTGCATGCAATATTAATTTTCTTCGAATTTATAAAACTGTTTTTGTTTTTATAAACTGTATTGTATAATTTTATACATTATTTATATTAAATACAAACTCAGATTTCTTTAATATTCAAAATATACTTAGAATGCAAATATCAGGAGAAACTAAATTAAATAAAAAAATCAGAAATGATATGAATAATACAAGTAAAATAAATTAAGCTTAATTGGTTTATTCTCTTTTGTTAAAATTATACTTTTCTCGTGAAATTAGTGAATTTATTTGCTCACTTAATTTCTTACAATTGTCTTATTTATAAAACTATAATTTGTTATTAAATTATCAACTAGCATACAAAACATCTTTTATTGTTAATCGCTGGTAAATTCATTACGTGTTACTTTAGACAATAATAGCTGGTAAATTCATTACCTACCTAGTGAGTCAGTACTGTTACTTTAGACAATAATTACAGTTACTTCTAAGTCATTTTATAGTGAAATAATTGAATTAAAAGTTATAATTACGCAAAAATAGTGACATAATATTACTTCAGAGTCACAATTAGATAATAATAGCGACATACAGTTACTTCTAAGTCATTTTCTGTCAAAATTAGTAACGTACAATGACTCTAAAGTCAAATTGTAGTAAAAGTTGTGACATACAGTCATTTTAAAGTCAATCTATATTGAAATAATTGATTTAACGTTATAATTAGCCAAAAGTAGTGACATACAATAACTTTAAAGTCATAATTAGATAATACTAATGATATGCATTTATTTTTAAGTCATTTTCTGGCAAACTTAGTACTACACTATGACTCTAAAATCATGTTGTAGTAAAATTTACGAATCAAAGTGACTTTAAAGTTATAATTTGGAAATAATTGTGACATACAGTCGTTTTAAAGTTGAGTTTTAGCGAAGATAGTGACGTAAATTGACTTTAAATTTATAATTCGGAAAAAATAGTGACGCACAATGACTTTAAAGACGCAATTAAATAATGTTAATACCATACAGTTATTTTTAAGTCATTTCTGGCAAAATTTGCATGGCTCTAAGTCATGTTATAGTAACAATAGCGTCGTAGAGATACATTAAAGTCATAATTAGAAAATAATAGTGACATACAGTCATTTTAAAGTTATTTTTTAGTGAAGATAGTGACGGAAATTGTCTGTATAGTCATAATTAGGCAAAAATAGTAACATACAATAACTTTAAAGTCATAATTAAACAATAATATTGACATACAATTACTATTAAGTCATTATCTGGAAAAATTTATAAGGCACAATGACTCTAATGTCAAATTATGATTACAACAGCGTCGTAAAGAGACATTAAAGTCATAATTAGGTGAAAATAGTAACGTATAGTGACATTAAAGTCATAATTAAACAATAATATTGACATACAGTTACTGTTAAGTCATTATCTGGAAAAAATTGTAAGGCTCAATGACTCTAATGTCAAGTTATGCTAACAATAACGTCGTAGAGAGACTTTAAAGTCATAATTAGGTAAAAAATAGTAACGTACAATGACACTAAAGTCATAATTAAACAATAATATTGACATACACTTACTATAAAGTCATTATCTGGCAAAATTTGTAAGGCACAATGACTCTAATGTCAAGTTAGGGTAACAATAACGTCGTAGAGAGACTTTAAAGTCATAATTAGGTAAAAATAATAACATACAATGGCATTAAAGTCATAATTAAACAATAATATTGACATACAGTTACTGTTAAGTCATTATCTGGAAAAAATTGTAAGGCACAATGACTCTAATGTCAAGTTATGTTAATAATAACGTCGTAGAGATTAAAGTCATAATTAGAAAATAGTGACAGTCATTTTAAAGTTAATTTTTAGGGAAGATAGTGACGTGAAATGACATAACGGTCATAATTAGACAAAATTAATAACGCACAATGACTCTAAAGTCAAGTTGTAGTAAAAATTGTGACGTAGAGAGACTTTGAAGTTATAATTAGGAAATAATTGTGACACACAGTCATTTTAAAGTTAATTTTTAGCGAAGATAGTGGCGTAAATTGACTTTAAAGTCATAATTAGTCAAAAATAATAACGTACAATGACTTTATAGTCATAATTAAACAATAATAGTGACATACAGTTACTTTTAAGTCATTTTCTGGGAAAATTATTAATGCACAATGACTCTATAGTCAAGTTGTATTAAAAATTGTGATGTAAAGAGTCTTTAAAGTTATGATTAGGAAATAATTGTGACACACAGTCATTTTAAAGTTAATTTTTAGCGAAGATAGTGACGTAAATTGACTTTAAAGTCATAATTAGGAAATAAGAGAGACCTACAGTCGTTTTAAAGGTAATTTTTAGCAAAGATAGTGACATAAATTAATTTTAAAGTCATAATTAATCAATAATAGTGACATACAGTTATTTTTAAGTCATTTTCTGGCAAAATTGGTAATGCACAATGACACTATTAAAAAAAATAGTGACGTAAAGAGACTTCAAAGTCATATTTAGAAAATAATAGTGATATACAGTTATTTTAAAATATTTATATTTTATTTTATGTATCGTGAAAATATTTTTTATCTTTTATTTATAGTGAAATAATTTACTTTAAAGTTTTAATTAAATAATAATATTGAGATACATTCATGTATAAGTTAATTTTCAGCGAAAATAGTGACGTAAATTGACTTTAAAGTCATAATTAAGAAATAAGAGTGACATACAGTCATTTCAAAGTTATTTTGTGGCAAAGATTGTGACATAAATTGACTTTAGAGTCATAATTAGTCAAAAATAATAACGTACAATGACTTTATAGTCATAATTAAACAATAATAGTGACATACAGTTACTTTTAAGTCATTTTCTAGCAAAATTGGTAATGCACAATGACTCTATAGTCAAGTTGTATTAAAAATTGCGACGTAAAGAGAGTTATAATTAGAAAATAATAGTGATATAAAATTACTTTAAAGTCATTACAATTTGTTAGAATAACATAGCGCGTGATCACTTTTATTGCCAACATAATTTTCTTAATAAAAAAATCAAAGCACTCCATTGGAGAAAAGTTTTCGATTGTATTCTATAAGACAAATTAACCTTTAATAGCAAATAAAGTGTATTCATTTTGCACGAAAGAAAAAATATGGAGCATTTTATAATAATATATAAAAAATAATCAACGTTTCTTGAAGTTATTAAAGGTGCGCCATTTAAAAATGTATCATTTAAATAAAATTAATCGAACTCGCCCTTTTCATAATAACTGAAATTAAATTGAATCCATAAACTATCGAATATCTTTATCTAACCTCCGGAACGTTTACAGCGCGCCAAGATTAATATTAATTGAAAATTGCGGAGGGCGGCCGGGGAAGACGGCGGAGGGAAAAACGCCGGTTCAGCGGCGGGGTCGCATTTATAGAAAAGCCTTTGGCACGTCCTTATCGAAACTGGGGATCCCATTACTGACTGGGTCGGCCGATTGTAATTAACGTGAGCACTCGCCTGGACGGACGTCATAATTTTTCAAGCTTAACTGGCACTAACTCATGCGAACATGTTAACTTTTCGCCGATTGCGTTTCGCTGGAATTGCAATATTCCGCGCGTTCCGTTTGATTGATTATCGGGAAAAAGGGAAGTCTCTCACGTCCGCTGTTCTGCTGCGGAGAATTCCACCTTTTTTCCTCCACCCTCCCCGCCCTGTGTACAATGCGAAGGCGTCGTTTCATTTCGTTTCAGTCGATGGATACGACAAGAAAATAATTAAGAAATTTTGTGTTGCGTAATTAGGTTTGTTTAACAAACAAAAAAATACACCGTTCAAAATCATACAGGGTGTGGAATGGATTCACTCATCATGGGGATTTCCATGTAAAATTCTTAATATAATAATAATATATAATATTTATTCATGCACCATGAATAAATTCTAAACCCGGTATATTATACAAAGTAGTAATAGTAAAAAGCTAAAAAGAAAATTATTTATTAATTATATTCAAATTATTTTTATTTAATTAATGGTTTTAATATTTTGACATTGGTAGTTCATATTGTATGAAATAAATATGAATAAATTATTAAAAATCAACCAATAAAACACAGATTAGATTGAATAACTTTAAATTCTCGACTAGTTTCGGGTTATTAGCCCATTTTCAAGAGAATAACCCGAAACTAGTCGAGAATTTAAAGTTATTCAATCTAATGTGTGTTTTATTGGTTGATTTTTAATAATTTATTCATATTTATTTCATACAATATTTTTATTTAATTTGTACTAAGTATTTTTTATGAAATAAATAATTATAAATAAAACAATTTTTTATGAATTATTTTTTCTTACATAAAGAGACTTTAAAGCTGTAATTAAGAAATAATAGTACCATACAGTCATTTTAAAGTCATTTTCTAGTGAAGTAATTGATTAATTATTTTTATTTAATTTGTAGAAAGTATTTTTCTTATGAAATAAATAATTATAAATAAAATATTTTTTTATGAATTATATTTTCTTACATAACGCGCTCCATGCAATACGCTTACTCTTAAATTATATATTTTCTAAACAACCTTATATACGTAAAATTTAACGTATCTGTTATGGTCGTAATCACAGTCTAAGCAGATTTGAATTTATTATAATTTATAGAAAATCCACTTGAACTATGATATTTCACTGATAACGATCATGTTATGTTGAACGTTATCCATACAGAATAGCCCCGATTTTGCAAGGGAAATGTTAAATTTAACCTGTATTTTTTGTATCACCACAGTCTAAAAAAAAACAGTAACTTCAGAGTTATAATTAGGCAATATGAGTGACCACTTTATTTATTTATTTATTTAATAACCCAACAGCCCTAAGGCTAGATTAAGGATTAAATAAATTACAAATTTCACAATTTAAATAAGCCAAAAAATTAGGCAAAATGTAAATCGTATATTCTAAATAATTGACGTTTAGTTTGAAAATAATAAGAAATCGTGTATTCTAAAAAAAAATATTTTGACTTTGAGGGAAGAAAACTATTAAGAAATCATATACTTTAAATCAAAATCAATTACCGCATGTAGAATAGTGACTAATCATAGTAACAAACGACCAATCGGAATCGATGCGAGCAAATATATTAACCCGAAACGACCCCAATGGGCGCAAATAAAACAAAACACCCGAGGAAATAAATTAATGCCCACGAGCAAGCGGGCCGTAAATTTACGCATTCGTCCATTGAGCCGACGCGATGTGGGACGGGATATCGTATGGGATGGGACGGGACGGAATCCTTAATTATTTACCCCGCAAGAATCCATAGTTTACCGAAGCAGTCGATACCATCTGCGCTTTATGCCCCGCTTGATTATTATCAAGCGCATAATAAATCTATTTAACCGCTAATTACTGCACGACGGCCTTCGATTTGTTGTTCGGGGTCTTCGTTCATGTGAAAACGTTCCCCCATACTAATAATGCTATAATGTTGTGTTATTAATATGTGTTCTCTGCTTCATTAAGCGCTTATTATTCTAGGGGTTGATTTTGTCCGTGTTGGATTTAATTCCTCGTGATGATAGTGTTACGAAATCGGGTTTAATCAGACTCGGAAATAAATAACAGAATATCGATTTATTTATTTATTTATAATATTTAACACATTTATTTACATCACATGTCTATTTATTTATTTATTTACAATACACTTAACACATTTAGTAACATCACACTTTCATTATTTATTTATAAATAATATTTTCCCTTGTTGGATTCTTCCGTTGGAAAATAAAAATTATTATTATTATTATTATAACGAGATGTGAGCACTCGAACGTTTGTGATAGCCTGCAGAGCCACTAGCGCGCGTTTATATAGCGGAATTTTCCGGAACTTTCGATTACGCCGCGTTTACCATTTATTTGCATTTAACACATTTATTTACATCACGTGTCTATTTATTTATTTATTTATTTACAATACACTTAACACATTTATTAACATCACACTTTCATTATTTATTTATAACGAGATGTGAGCACTCGGACGTTTGTGATAGACTGACTGCCCGCAGCGCCACTAACGCGTGATTATATAGCGGAATTTTTCGGAACTTTCGATTACGCCGCGTTTACCATTTATTTGCATTTAACACATTTATTTACATCACATGTCTATTTATTTATTTATTTATTTATTTACAATACACTTAACACATTTATTAACATCACACTTTCATTATTTATTTATAACGAAATGTTGAGCACTCGGACGTTTGTGATAGACTGACTGCCTGCAGCGCCACTAGCGCGCCTTTATATAGCGGAATTTTCCGGAACTTTCGATTACGCTGCGTTTACCGTCGCGCGCTCTGTAGAATATTCCAGAGTGATCTTTCCAGTTTCTTCTTTCACTTTCGTTACAATAGTTTATTTTTATGATGAAATTTATGTAATAGCCTATTTATCTACTACTTATAGTAAAACTTGTTGCAATTTTGTAAATTGGTGAATTTTCCGTAAATAAATATTATTATTGTTAAAATATCAATCAATAAGTCTTTCGTGTAATTAAGAAAAAAAATTATCTTAAATATCTGTAAAAAAGTGAATTAATAATCTTTTCTGCTGTTAAGAAAAACATTTTTTTTATTAGAAATTCATTGAAAACATTTTGGCATATAATTAATAAAAAATTATTTATTTTAAATATCTGTGAATAAATATTATTTTCTGGGTGTGTCAAGTTGGCACCCTTATGAACGGTTCCAATAGTTCTGAATAGAGTTTTGGGCTCACGTTAAGGTATCTACGAGTATTATGAAGTTTCCAGAAATAGTTCTGCAAAATTACACCCTGTAGAATTTTTAGAAAATTGGGGTGCTAACTTGACCCCAACATTTTAATTGATGTATTCTAATGGTGCTTTTATATAAAATGTGATTATATAAGGAGTTCCTGCTACGTTTTAGAATGAGTTCTGGAAAAATTCTCGAGAAAAAATATTGAAGTTGAAAAATTCAATTTTCTCTGAAAATATTGCATTAAGGCTGAAAGACCTCTGGTCGATAGCCAGTTTGTGAATTTTGCTTTATTGTAACAGACAGTATTATAACATATATTAAAATGTAAACACACACCTCATTGTACAAAATTCATAAATAAAGATATTTATATATATATATATATATATATATATATATATATATATATATATTGCATTAATTAATTGATTTGTATTTTTTTTCTGATATTTGTCCTTTTATGATATATCTGTTGGACAATAAAGATTATTATTATATAATAAAAAATTGTATAATCAATATATACATCCACTTGAACATCCCACGGCATTTAATCATCCTTATATATAAATTCCTCTGCCAGGTCCGAATCCGTCAAACACTCTCCGACTCATTTCCAATCCTATAAGGTATCCCTCAAAGTTCTCCATTATCCCCACTCCTCTATAACATTTTCTGCCACGATCTACTTCACCCCAATCCTACACATTTTGATCCCTCACAATATGCTCTACTCTTTGCAGACGATACCGCCTTAATCACACACGCCAAATCCCTTCAAATTGCCCAACGTTTCCTTCAAGCCTCCTTTGACTCAATCCAATCCTGGTGTTCCAAATGGCGTATAAAAATCAATCCCTCCAAATACAAACTCTTTATTCACTTCCATAAAATAACACCACAGTCCCCAATAATTACTATTAAATATACCACAATTCGACCATCCTATCACTGCAAATACCTAGGTATCCTATTTCTAAACTCTCCTTCAAACCGCATGTTCTCTCCATTAAATCCAAAATTCAGAACCGGCTCCGCCATTTTATATATCTAACTTATAAACAGGAAGGAATATCAACAAAAACTGCCACACACATTTACAAAGTTTCGTAAGGATTCTAAGGGAGGATCTTTCAGATACCTGGAGATGATATAAGGATGAGGGTTTTATGTGATTAAAGAGGATGGATCCGTTATCTAAAAGGGGTTGGCAATCTTTTAGATTACGGATCCAAAGAGAATGGATCCGAAATCTAAAAGGAGTTGGCATCCTCTTCGGATCCGTAATCTAAAAGGGGTTGGCAATGTTTTAGATTACGGATCCAAAGAGAATGGATCCGTAATCTAAACGGGGTTGGCAATCTTTTAGATTACGGATCCATCTTCTTTAATCACATAAAACCCTCATCCTTATATCATCTCCAGGTAGCTGAGAGATCCTCCCTTAGAATCCTTACGAAACTACGGCATCCTAATAATCTAACGAATTCATGTATGAATCCACCCAAATCACCCCCATATCCCAGGGTATATTATCTCTTACCACAAAATTTGCCAATAACCCACGCAATCATTCCCTTCTTACCAAATTCTGCATCCCTCGCAACCTTAATGCATAAACACCCTTCTGTTACAATTCATCACTCATTTACATGACAATTCTAGCTAGCTAACAAAGTTCTTATTTGCAAATCACCATAAATTCATGACAGGGCAGAAAGACCTCCGGTCGATAGCCCATGACAGACTACTGACCCATTAATATGTATTCTAAATATAAATATTTGTAAAGAATTGTAATTATGCTGTCTGAATAAAGATGTTTGTATATCAATTTATACTCAACTCTTCAAAAACCGAACGATTGTTTTGATTGATTATTCAAAACAATCGAGAATTATAAAGAAAATAAAAAATTCCAAATCCCAGATTTCTAAATATAAAATAACTCTTAATTTTTGAGTTCTAATGGATTAATACAGCAACATTTTCTAATAAAAAAAGTTGATAAAACGGCTGATTCCATTTTTAATTTATGTAAAAGTTAAATTTACATTTTCAGATAGAGCGATTAAGTTTACGACATTTTGCCCTTGGGATTTTCTTTAGAACTCATCTAGAGGAACATATTCCACACTTCAGAACTACCGAAACTCTCAATTTTTGTTATTTTCTATTTAGAAATCTGGGACTTTTTTAATTTTTTATATTCTTTATAGATTTTGATATTTCTGATTGATTATGCATTTAGTTTTCGAAGAGTTAATTAAATATGTATTGATTATGCATTTTTTATTAATACAATATTTTCTGACAAATTTAACCTTTAAAATATGAATTTTTCAATATTTTTTTTTATCGAGAATTTTTGCAGAACTCTTTCTGAAAAATATCAGGAACTCCTTATAAGACCACATTTTATATATAAAGCCCATTTGAACACATCAATTAAAATGTTGGGGTCAAGTTGGTACCCCAATTAAAAAAAAAATCTACAGGATATAATTTTGCAGAACTCTTTCTAAAAACTCTATTAAAGTAAGCCCAGAATTATATTCATAACTAATAGAACTTTTCATAAGGGTGCCAACTTAACACTCGAATGTTAAGAATTTTTTTTAATTATTGTGCTAGTATGTTATTACACTGGTTTCAAAAATGAATCCATAGGAACTTAGCTCTCTTTGAATAATAGACACGTGTTTCGAGATATATAATTTTGCAGAACTCTTTCTGAAAACTCTATTAAAGTGAGCCCAGAACTCTATTCATAACTAATGCAACTTTTCATAAGGGTGCTAACTTAACACTCGAATGTTAAGAATATTTTTAACTATTGTGCTAGTATGTAATTACCTTGGTTTCAAAAACGAATCTATAGGAACTTAGCTCTCTTTGAATAATAGACCCGTGTTTCGAGATTTATTGCTCGTCAGTACAGCTCTGCTTTATAATTAATTATTTATATTTATAATTAGAAACTAAGGGCAATAAATAGGGAAGAGCATAGTGGAAAATATAAAAAAGTATTTGTTATAAATGCATTTTTTTAACAAATACAAATAAAAATTGACATATAGAAAAAGCAGAAGAGAATATGGATTAATCCGCGCCATAAAGAGGATAGTGAAAGCTTAAAAAAGAAACAGCCGAATTACACGAGGTAGTGCTTTTATATATATATATATATATATATATATATATATAATTAAAGTCTGCAACAAACATAGAGAAGATTAAATTAAATAGAAATGATTTGAAAATAATTAATAAATTATTTCAACATTTAGCTTTGTGACATTTTTGACTTTTAAAATAATTTATTAATTATTTCAAATCATTTTTATTTAATATAATTTGCATGAAGGTGTCAGTCTGTCCTGGGCTATCGACCTGAGATCTTTCTGCCTAAGAAATATATATTTATTTAAATAAAAATAGTTGTCCTTTTATTTTTATTTAAATAATTAAAGACTTCACAACGAACATAAAGAAGATTATATATATTTATAATTATTATTTATTGTATAGAGACAATAAAGTTATTTTCTTTTATTAAACATATAAAGTTAATAAACTGGATTCAAAAAGAGTACCAACAAAGCAAACTTCCTTGAATTCAAGGAAGAAGAATGAGGTCTGGCCGCCTTTCAATATTTAATATCAAACAAATCGTCGCCGAGACGCCGTCTCGCGCTCACCTTTTTTTTTCTTCATTCAGAAAATAGAAGCGGTCTTGTATAGTTAGGACGGGGTCGCATTATAGATTCCTATCTTTCATCTCGAGATATCATTATTCTTCCACCCTCCGGGCGGCTCTAAATATATCACCGGCGCGCAAAAACTCCCCCCGATGGCTCTCAGCCAACGAGATAAACCGACAACGGGACGGCACGGGACGGGTTCATGATGTTTATTTAATTTTTTTCCCCCGTGCGCGCAATTAGGACTGTGCTGAAGTGGTTTTACTTGTTGCAGGTTTCAGGAATTAGCACGGAAATTTTCAAACAGATAGAAACGGTAGAAAACGATCACGATGCTTCGACTGCCGCTGCATTGGAGGTAAGTAGTTTTAAATATTTTTTTTATTTAATTTATTTAAATAACTGTGGCCAAGTGAATGAATGCTCTTTTCTATTTATAAGCAGTTTTATATCAGTAATAATTGAAAATCCATTTAAAATTAACGTCATTGTAAAGTACATCTTTTAAATTTTAAAATTAATCATTGTTTTTCATATTATATCTGTCCCTAATTAAATGATTAATTTTATTATCTGCATCAATTTCTATACACACTTTATTTGTGAAACAAACCAAGTGTTTTAATTTCAATTAAATCATCCTGAATTAATTCAAGAATGTTTCACCACGGGTTGAGTGAGAAATTAATTAAACATATAACAAATGATTTTATTTATAAATAATTCATACCTAAATAGTATGAGTTTTTGACTGGATTATCCGATACTGATATGAATGGGATAATTGCGTTTGGCGGTTGTTCGATAAGATGTTTCAGTGGAATTATCGGCTGACTGGTGAACAATTACATATCGGTCTAGTTGAGCCAACGTGCGATTATTTGATGCTGGGCGAACAAACGCCGATGTATTTTGCAATAACCATTATCGAGCATTGCTTTGTATTAATGGTATCGCGTTTATTAAGTGGAAATTGTAGTTACATAACGTTGTATTAATTTAAAGCCCCTTCGTATGGGATCCTTGTAAGCGGATCAAATGAGTCATTGTGGTGCTTTTGTGCGAACCTCAAGGATCATTTGGATCGTGTATGTGTAACGACTAAATCTGATATTAGTAGAAATATTGATTATAGGAATTGTAATAATATTATTTATTCATATTATTATCCTTATATATATAATTATTTATATAAGTCCACATTTTCATAAAGAATGCCAATGGAATTGTTGCATGTCAATATGACTTTGGGAAGTCACTGATGAAAAATTCAACGATTTTTGGTAATTGCAAAATCTTGAAATTAACGCATGATCCTGGAATTTTGGAAAGTCGCCCATTAAAATGCATATTCCGCCATTAAAATATTTCTGGCAATGAAAGCTCAAACATTTTTTGAAGTTTTATTTTTTATTTATTTATTCATATTACAAAATATCGAAGCCTTACACCGAAAGGTAGATAGGCAAAGGAATAAATAAAATAAATGAAATTACAAAATATCTCTTAAAGTCATTTTCATTTCCATATTCTAACATTAGAGATTTTTATATCCCAAATTTTACTTTAATGTCTCCTTTAATGGTCTGATTTCGAATTTAACGTCATTCTCATTTCCAAATTTTAACTCTAATATCGTTCTTATTGTCTGGTTCTGACATTAACGTTTTTTTTTATTATCTAAATTTTACTTTACAGTCTCTTTTATTGTGTGATTTTGACTTTAAAGTCTTTTAAAGTCATTCTCATTATTTTATTTTGACTCTAATATCATTCTTATTACAATGAAATTAAACAAGGAAAATTTCTGGCAATGATCAATAAAATTCGATCAATCCATTTTTCCAACTGCAAAAAATACTTACACTGTAAGTATTGAAACAACTACTTCCCGAGCATTTACCCCGCCTTGATCGAATTTTATTGATCATTGCCAGAAATTTTCCTTGTTTAATTTCATTGTAATTTAAATAACTGCAAACGTGTGAATCATCTTTGTTTCATTTTATTTAATCATTCTTATTGTATGGTTCTTACACTAACTTTTTTATTAACTAAATTTTACTTTTAAGTCTCTTTTATTATCTGATTCCGACTGAACAGCATTTTTTTGTTGTTTAATTTTGACTTTAAATTCTCTTAAAGTCATTTGCATCGCCTGATATTAGCACTAAAGCCTTTTTTATTGCTTAAATTTTACTTTAAAGTCTCTTATATTGTTTTTAAAGTCAAAATTATTGTTTGATTTTCACGTTAAAGTCATTTTTGTTGCATAATATTGACTTTAAAGTCTCTTAAAGTCATTTGCATCGCCTGATTCTAGCACTAAAGCCTTTTTTATTGCTTACATTTTACTTTAAAATCTCTTATATTGTCTTTAAAGTCAAATTTATTGTTTGATTTTCACGTTAAATTATTTTTGTTGCATAATATTGACTTTAAAGTCTCTTAAAGTCATTTGCATCGCCTGATTCTAGCACTAAAGCCTTTTTTATTGCTTAAATTATACTTTAAAGTCTCTTATATTGTCTTTAAAGTCAAATTTATTGTTTGATTTTCACGTTAAAGTCATTTTTGTTGCATAATATTGACTTTAAAGTCTCTTAAAGTCATTTGCATCGCCTGATTCTAGCACTAAAGCCTTTTTTATTGCTTACATTTTACTTTAAAGTCTCTTATATTGTCTTTAAAGTCAAATTTATTGTTTGATTTTCACGTTAAAGTCATTTTTGTTGCATAATATTGACTTTAAAGTCTCTTAAAGTCATTTGCATCGCCTGATTCTAGAACTAAAGCCTTTTTTATTGCTTAAATTTTACTTTAAAGTCTCTTATATTGTTTTTAAAGTCAAATTTATTGTTTGATTTTCACGTTAAAGTCATTTTTGTTGCATAATATTGACTTTAAAGTCTCTTAAAGTCATTCTCATTGCCTAATTTTGTCTGAGGCATCGTTCTCAAAGCTTGATTCTGAGATTAAATCGTTTTTATTGCCTAAATTTTACTTTATAGTTTATATATTTTGACTTTTCACTTTAAAGTCATTTTCATTGCCTATTTCGGATTATAAAGTGAGTCTTATTGCCTAATATTGACATGAAAGTCATTTGTTTCTCAATATTTGCCTAATTTGGATTCATATTATAGCCTAAATTTGAGTTTAAATTATCACGTATAGTCTACTTCTGAATTAAAAGCTACTATTTATCTTGATGATTACTTAATTTTGACTATAATTCGTTTTTGTTGCATAATTTTGAATTTAAAGTCATTCTCATTGTCTGATTTTGACTTTAATATTATTCTCATTGTCTGATTTTGACTTTAATATCATTCCCATTGTCTGATTTTGACTTTAATATCATTCCCATTGTCTGATTTTGACTTTAATATCATTCTCATTGCCTGGTTCTGAGATTAAAGGCTTTTTTCTGCCTAAATTTTACTTGAAAGATTTTTTTATTCTCTAATTTTGACTTTAAAGTCAAATTGTATTGCTTAGTTTCAACTTTACAATCCCTTAATGTTATTCTCATTGCCTGATTTTGACTCTAATATAATTCATATTGTCTGGTTTTGACATTAACATTTTTTTCTTTATTGACTAAATTTTAATTTAAAGTCTCTTTTATTGTCTTATTTTGACTATAAAGTCAATTTTGTTACTTAATATTGACCTAACAGTCTCTTAAAGTCATTCTTATTACCTGATTCTAACATTAATTATTGTAATTGTAATTGTATTGTAATTGTAATTGTAATTGTATTGTAATTGTATTGTAATTGTATTGTAATTGTATTGTAATTGTATTGTAATTGTATTGTAATTGTATTGTAATTGTATTGTAATTGTAATTGTAATTGTATTGTAATTGTTCTCGCATAGAAGCACATTACACATCAGCAATAGGTGGCTTCTATGTGAAGACAACTACAACCCCGAAAGAAAAAAAAACAAGGGATATACCGCAGGGGTCAGTAATAGGTCCTATTGCTGGTCCCCACAGTACTTCTCTTTTTTTTTTCTTTTTTTTTTTCTTTCGGGGATGTAGTTGTATTCACTCAGAAACCACCTATTACTGAGGTTGCTTGACACAATGTGCTTCCATGCGAGGGCAATTGCAATGCCGAAAAATAATAATAAGAGAAGTAGCGCAGCGATCAGTAATAGGACCAATTGATTTTTTTTTGGATTGTAATTGTCCTCTCATAGAAGCACATTATGTCAAGCTACCTCAATAATAGGTGACTTCTATGTGAAGACAACTACAATCCGGATATAAAAAACAAGAGAAGTACCGCATAAGTCAGTAATAGGTCCTATTACTGATCCCTGTGGTACGTATCTTGATTTTTTCGGGATTGTAATTGTCTTCGCATAGAAGCACATTGTAAGCTACACCAATAATAGGTGGCTTCCATATAAATTGCCCTCGCATGGAAGCACATTGTGTCAAGCTACCTCAGTAATAGGTAGTTTCTGAGTAAAGACAACTACAAACCCGGAAAAAAAAACAAAAAAACAAGAGTAGTACCACAGGGGTCGGAAATATGACCCCTACTATGTAATATATTAGGGTAGTCTAATGACGATTTTATTTTCTCAAATGGGAGTGAGTTGCAAGCGCTTTTAACGTCAAGCATCACCGACATGCAGTGCTTTCTCTTTCTGATTTGTCTCGATCTGGATACACGATTGATCGTACCTTCTTGAAGCCATATATCAAGTTCATTATCAGGATGATTAACCAACAGCGGTTCAATAATTCTGCGAACAGACAAATTGGTCTGATGGGTCGTTTAGGAACTGTCCTTACTTGGGTAGCAACACAAATTTGTTTTTAATTTGAAATGTTTCTATCTGGTAGGAAATCTGCATTTGTTGTAGATAGAAAATCGTGATGACATTCTTTGACCAACGCCTTTTCTAGTACGATCTGTTACTGACCCCTATTACCATTATCAGGATGATTAACCAACAGCGGTTTAATAATTCTGCGAAAAGACAAATTGGCCTGATGGGTCGTTTAGGAACTGTCCTTACTTGGACAAAATCGTGATGATATTCTTTGGCCAACGCTTTCACTAGTACCGTCTATTACTGGCCCCGAAACAAGACAATAATAATATGTTATGGTAACTTAGGTTATGCCAGAAGACTTCTCAATCATAAATCATCCTGGGCTGGATGGAATTATTGTCTTTAAGAGAAGTCCTATTACTGATACCTGTGGTATTATTAGTTATGTTATGGTAACTTATGTTATGTCAGAAGACTTCCCAGTAATAAATCATCCTGGGCTGTATGGAATTATTGTCTACAAGAGAAGTCCTATTACTGATACCTGCGGTATTATTGGTTATGTTATGGTAACTTAGGTTATGTCAGAAGACTTCCCAGTAATAAATCATACTGGGTTGTATGGAATTATTGTCTACAAGAGAATTCCTATTACTGATACCTGCGGTACTTCTCTTGAAGGCAATAAATTCCATCCAGCCCAGGATGATTTATTATTGGGAAGTCTTCTGGCATAACCTAAGTTATCATAACATAATAAATAATTTTGCTATTTTTTTTCTATCTGATAGGAAAGTTGAATTTGTTGTATACACGCACGCGGCAGCATGACCTATTGTTAGATCACGCCCCGTTCTGGTCTTAAAACTCTCGGTATCGACACATGGTCCACCGCCTTTTGTGCAATTGTTGTAGATAGAAAATTGTGATGACATTTTTTGGCCAACGTCTTCACTAGTATCGACGTCATATCATCAAAAAAACACTGCCCGTAGGAGGCCAACCCACGTGTGGAATGGAAGGGCGAGTAGACACCCTTGGTCTTTTAACGGCCCACCCCCGACTCCTCATTTAATGACGTCAAGCACCAGGGCTAAGTGAACCATGCAGTTAGCCCTATCCTAAATAGAGACATGGAGGTGCCAAGTTGGGTTTCCGTACTAGAAAGCACAGCTTGGCGGTTCCAAGCTTTTGTTCAAAGAAGAGAGAATATGCTCAATTCTGTATCCGTTTAATGAAATCCCAAATTTTTTTGGAAAATATATAATATATTTTCACATCAACTGTGCGCGTTGAATCAACAAACGAAATTGCTTCATAAAAATAATTGCCACCGAACAAAAAAAAAAAGAGTAAACAAAAACACATTCTTTCATTTCACGAATTCCATATCATTGAGATTTAATTTGCGCACTTCAAACGAGAAAACTCCCCCCTGTCCCGGCCCTCCTCATAAAACAAAACAAAGGCATAACTCCGAAAGCGACCCTGTCCACTCTTCCATCCCCCGCTTCAATTTTTTTCCCCCGAGTTTCCCCAACACCCAACAGAAAATGAAAACAAAGTGTAACTCGACTTTATAAAAGCGCATTAACGAAGTTACCGGCTACCCTTTTTGTTCTCGTTGCGTATTCTTGGGGCCTCTCTCCCGGCAACAAAAAAAAAAAAAAACTCCCTCGCTTTGCTCGCGATGCCTACCTGAATATTTCACGGGGACGTGAGCTGGAATTCCGCCATTGCGGTATTTTCTATATGTTTTTCTGTTTTTTATTTATATTTTATTATTTCGCAGAAGGGGTGATTTTATTTATGCGGCAATTAAACGGGTCTAAGGCGGTGTTTTATTTCAATGGGAGTTTTATTGTGTTATTCGGTTCCGGGATTACTGGGGATTGTGTCGGCCGGGGGGATTTTCCTGTAGAGCTCCAATTTGCACAAATGAGGGTGATAATTATTTTGATTTGTTGCGATGACTTAGTTTCCACTTTGAAGTGCGGAGGGAGCGCTTTGTTTTTTTTTATATAACAGATTTTCATTTGTTTTCATTCAATTTCCAGAAATTAACGCGGAATAAACGGGGCGTAATTATGATGAATAAATATAAAAGCAGGCAAACTCCTGCCGGATCAATTCTTGCGGGATCGCGCCGAAAAATTCAATTCCGTCCGAATGGCTCGGTTGAATTTATTCCGGGGAATATCCAAATCTCTTTAGAAACGAGGCTCCCCCGGGGAGTAAATTGCGGATTCGATATTTTTCACGTATCCGAAATGACGCCGCGCGTACTTAGTTGCAATGCGGTGTAATCTGAGGGAATAGAGTGAAAATGATGGTTTTTATGGCGATTGCTTTATCAAGACTTTGCGTCGCCGCGTTTTCCGGTCGTCCTGTCAGGAATGGATCGTCTGGTAAGCCAGAAATCGCCGAGCCAGCTCTGCAAAATGCTCGTATTAAATGGGGAATGAAGGCTGGATTTTCATTTTTTTTACGTCTAAAATAAACTTTATTTCCATCATATTTTATATTAGGAACATATTAAGAATATTTTGGTCAATCAATTGAATTTATATCAACATTTAATTGTATCTTAATTATATATATATATATATATGTATATATATTCGTTATATATATATTTTTGTAGCATATGTTTTGTAAAAAGGTGATTCCGTAAATAAATGCATTAGTATTAAATGATGGCTTTACGATTTTGACATTTCATTATTGTTGTCTGTATCTCAGTTTAAGATAACTTTAATTCACTGTTGTTGCGTTGTTGCTTAATCTCGAGTTTAAGTTCACTATAACTCACAACTATTGCTTAAACTTGAATTAAAGATCACAATAACCCACCGTTATTGTCTACATTTGATTTTGAAATCATCTCAAGTTACTTTTATTTCCAAATTATGACTTTAAAGACATGATGTTTGACTGTTGTTGTCCATATCTCAATTTAATCTGAGTTTAAGATGACTTTAACTTGCTGTTGTTGCTTAATTTTGAGTTTAAGATCACTCTAACTCACGATTTTTAGTTAATCTTGAGTTTAAAATCATTATAACTCATGATTTTTAGTTAATCTTGAGTTTAAGAGCACTATAACTAACAATTTTTAGTTAATCTCGAGTTTAAGATCACTATAACTCACAATTGTTAGTTAATCTTGAGTTTAAGATTACTCTAACTCACAATTTTTAGTTAATATTGAGTTTAATATCATTATAACTCATGAATTTTAGTTAATATTGAATTTAAGAGCACTATAACTAACACTTTTTAGTTAATCTCGAGTTTAAGATCACTATAACTCACAATTGTTAGTTAATCTTGAGTTTAAGATTACTGTAACTCACAATTCTTAGTTAATATTAAGTTTAAAATCACTATAACTCATGACTTTTAGTTAATATTGAGTTTAAGAGCACTATAACTAACAATTTTTAGTTAATCTCGAGTTTAAGATCACTATAAGTCACAATTGTTTGTTAATCTTGAATTTGATATTACTCTGACTCACGATTTTTAGTTAATCTTGAGTTTAAGAATATTATAACTAACAATTGTTAGTTAATATTGATTTTAAGATAGCTCTAACTCACAATTTTTAGTTAATCTAGCGATTAAGATCACTATAGCTCACGATCTTTAGCTATTTTTGAGTTAAAGATCACTATAACTAACATTTTTTAGTTAACCTTTAGTTTAATATGAATATAACTCACGATTTTTAGTTAATATTGAGTTTAAGATAGCTCTAACACACGATTTTTAGTTAATCTTTAATTTAGGATTACTAAAACTTACAATTGTTAGTTACTCTTGAATTTAAGATTACTGTAACTCACAATTCTTAGTAAATATTCAGACTACAACTTATGATTTTTAGTTAATCTTTAGTTTAAGATCACTAAACTCACAATTGTTAGTTAATATTTAGTTTAAGATCACCATAACTCACGATTTTTAGTTAATCTTGAATTTTAGAGCACTATAACCAACATTTTTTTGTTAATCTCCAGTTTAAGATGACTATAACTCACAATTGTTAGTTAATCTTGAGTTTAAGATAGCTCTAACTCATAATTTTTAGTTAATCTTGATTTTAAGATTACTCTAACTAACAATTTTTAGTTCATATTGAGTTTATGATCACTAAAACTCACAATTTTTAGTTAATCTTGAGTTTAAGATCACTATAACTCACAATTTTTAGTTAATCTTGAGATTAAGATCACTATAACTCACAATATTTAGTTATTCTTGAGTTAAAGATCACTATAACTAACATTTTTTAGTTAACCACTAGTTTAATATGACTATAACTCACGATTTTTAGTTAATCTTGAGTTTAAGTTATCTCTAACTCACAATTTTTTATTAATCTCAATTTTAACAGCACTATAACTTACAATTGTTAGTTAATCTTGTGTTTAAGTGCACAATAACTAACAATTCTTAGTTAATTTCCAGTTTAAGATCACTATAACTCACAATTGTTAGTTAATCTTGAGTTTAAGATAACTATAACTCATAGTTATTGCCTCGATTTAACTGTAGCGTCGCCCTCTTACATAAATATGGCTTTACGTTTCTTATATTTTACTGATGTTGCTTATATCTGAAACTAAAACGACTTTACCTAACTGCTGCTATTTAATCTTGAGTTTAAGATCACTCTAACTCGCAACTATTGCTGAATCTAGAGTTAAATATCGCAATAATCCATAGAAATTGCCTAAAATTGTCTTTAAAGTCTTCTCAAGTAACTTTTATTGCCTAATAATGGCTTTAAGTTAAAAATATTAACTGATATTGCCTATATCTCTTTTTTAAGATAACTTTTGCTTAATCTCGAGTTTAGGATTACTTATTGCCTAGATTTAACTTTAAAGTCCTTCCTTTACCTAATAATAATAATAATAATAAGTCTTTATTGTCCAACAGGAAATATACATCCCAATTAGAAGACAATATACATAAATCCATAATGGCTTTGAGTTGCCTATGTTTTACCGTCATTTCCTATAACTAAAATTAAAACAACTTTAGCTGACTAATGTTATTAAGTTTAAGATAACTATAACTAACATCTCGGGTTAATTTATTAATATGTATAACGATATGACTCTGTACTTTTCTACTAAATAATTTAATTTTCTTCTTCTTATATACTTGTATTTTTAATTTGTAATACTGTTTGTAATATTTTTGTAAAAAATGAGATTCCGTTAATAAATTAAATTAAATTAACGATCACAATAACCCACAGTTGAATTTATTTCAATTAAATTTGAATTAAATTTCACTTTAAAGTCGTTTCAATTATGGTTTTAAGATCACTATTTTTTTACATTAAATAAAAATGATTTGAAAATAATTAATAAATTATTTCCACATTTATTAATTATTTTCAAATCATTTTTTATTTAAATAAAATTTTATTAAATAACTGTGGCCAAGTGAATGAATACTCTTTTTTATTTGCACTACTTTTTTGATGTTATTGTCTATATCTCAGTTTAAAATAACTTTAGCTGTTCGGTAACAGCAAACATATGATTTAATAATACACCCCTAACTGGCAACAAATGTTATTATTATTATGTGCATTTTTACCAACTATTGATATGAAACGATATATAATCCGCAGATACAATCAGAAACTATTAATAAAAAGCCAGCAGTATTACACATTAGGTTATGAACGTTGAATTATTAAATCCCTCGCTCTAACAAAAAAATCAGTAAGAACTAATGGACGTTGTGTGTTTTCCCTTTGACAGCACGTGGAGAGACGGGGTGAGATGATAGTCCGCATCCTCGACCCACGTCAACTGGGACGTTCGGCCGGGGATGCAGCGAAACGCTTCATGTCCATGCAGGACGCGAAGCACAACGTCCAGTTCGTCGAAATTGTGAAGAGACCCGGCCAGACCCTGGGGCTCTACATCAGGGAGGGAAATGGAATTGACAGGAGCGACGGGGTCTTCATATCCCGGATAGCTCTCGAGTCTGCCGTTTACAACAGTGGATGCCTCAAGGTAAATATTCCGTAATGTGTAATCGAAATACAATTTAAAGAAAGTTTTAACTGATAGTTGTGTATTTAGATGCTTATATAATATTGGTTTGGAATTCTATATTTTATAATTAGAAAATTTAAAATATAAAATCTTTGATTTGGTTCTCATTAATCACTTGATGAAATATGATCACAATATTAATAGTTTGAAAAATACACTTGATTTGTTACACTAATTGTTTTATTTAAAACAATAATTAATAAATATCTCTAACTTATTTCTTATTGATCACTTGATCAAACATGATTTTAAATTAAACAATTAGTGTAACAAATCAAGTGTATTTTTCAAACTATAAATATAAAATCACTTGATTTATTTCAATCATGTTTGATCAAGTGATCAATGAGAAATAAGTTAGAGATATTTATTAATTATTGTTTTAAATAAAACAATTAGTGTAACAAATCAAGTGTATAGAGATATTTATTAATTATTTTCAAATCAGTTTTATTTAAATTAAATTTTGCATTAAATTTTTCTCGGATCAAAATTTGTTGCATTATGCAATATTTTATTGAAATGCAACAGCAGGTGTACATTATGTAATTCAATGTCCGGCGTGGGTATTTGCCCGGAAAGTAGTTGTTTTAATTTATTTAACGTACTTACTATAAGTACGTAACGTAAGTCAAAAGTGACAGTGCTAAGTGTGGAAATAATTTATTAATTATTTTTCAAATCATTTTTATTTAATTTATTTAAACAACTATGAATACTCTTTTCTATTTACATTTTTATTTAATTTAGAGATAATCTATAATGTACAATCAAAGTGCAATTTCAAGGGAGTTTCAGCTGGTTTAACTGTTGTGTATTTAGATGCTTATATAATTTGGGCATTTTGTGAAGTCGAAACCATCGTAATGTTTAACTCGAATTATTTCTCCAACGAAAATCACTCTCTCTCTCTAATAATATACGAGAGGACATTTCGAGAAAAGTACAAATAATGGGGCCCGTAGTGTTTAGGTAGATGATCGAGGTACTCGTGGAATTGTTTAAAAGCAGCCCTTAATGCCGCCATTTCATCACGACGGGGACCGTTTTTTCTTTTTTTGCTGTGGGACTCCCATCATTCCACCGAAACATCCACTTCACGTAATGTATGGGATAATTTGGCTCCGACGTGCCATTTCTCACCTGGCCGACTGTCATCCCTAAAAACAGAAAAAATATCGCCCCGGAATGGATGCGCGATAAAAAGAAATACATCACGTATTCGAATATGTCGTAAAATATGGGAAATACGGATATTTCGGTTTTTATGGATTGTGCATGTTTAATAAAACTTTTTTTAAACTACTGATATCTATATATATATATATATATATTACAATATTACTATCTTTCCTCTCTCTCTCTCTCTCTATATATATATATATATATATATATTATCAGTATACATTTCCCTTATGTATACCTGCAAAATACGCGAGTCAAATGCATTAATGTATGTGTGTTTAGTTGCCTATAACACGCAACTGAACATACATATGACAAATAGTCAACTAAACATACACACATTAATCGGTTCAATGCGTTTGACTCGCGTTTTTTGCAGGTACACACTTCCCCTAATGTATACTGATAAAAAAAAACCTCTCTGTATATATACCATATAAGATAGTAATATTGTAATTATTTTAGGAAAATATAGAATAACTATATAGTTTTTCAGTTTACGTGACAGGTTTAATCACAAATAAAAATACTGTTATTTATTTATTTATAATACAACCACAGAAATTTATTTTACAAAATTTCCTATCTCTAGTTGTATGCTATTTAAATATTCACTAAATAATAACTATTGCCTAATTAACAAAAATATAATTACAGTTCTAAATTTTAAGACCGGTGCATTATTTCAATAATACGGTTAAAACATAATTTCGCATTAGACATATTAAAAATATCAAGCGAAGGATCGACAGATTGTAAATTATTGTTCCTTACTTTACAATTTATTTTAATGTTAGATGTACATTTCGAAATAAATTTGTAAAGTAAGCATTCTCATTGCTGAAAATATAGAATTGCAATGACATTTTTGTTGTTTAATTTCATTGTAATTTAAATAACTGCAAATGTGTGAATCATCTTTGTTTCATTTTATTTAAAAAATAGAATGTTTGATAAAGGCAAGTTGAATTTATCGAAACTGCAGTCACAAATAAAAATAAAGTGTTATACAAAACAAAATCTAAAAGTGTTTTCATTATTATATTAAAACATGTATAACGAAGTAGAATTCTCCACAATAGAAAATAAAAATGTAGAATTATCATTGTTGTTAATAAATCTTTTATGAAGAGTAGGGAAGGAAGCAATTTTATTTAATTGTTCTCAAAGCCCATCCTAACTCTACAAAACCACACGCGTTTTATAGAGTTCGGATAACTTTTGAGATAACTCTATTCTACAAAACTACACGCATTTTATGGAGTTCGGAAGAGTTTTGAGATAACTCTATTCTACAAAACTACACGCATTTTATGGAGTTCGGATGAGTCTTGAGATAACTCTATTCTACAAAACTATACGTGTTTTGTAGAGTTTGGATGAGTCTTGAGTTAACTCTATTCTACAAAACTACACGCGTTTTATAGAGTTCGGATGAGTCTTGAGATAACTCTATTCTACAAAACTACACGCGTTTTATAGAGTTTGGATGAGTTTTGAGATAACTCTATTCTACAAAACTACACGCGTTTTGTAGAGTTCGGATGACTTTTGAGGAACAATCAATATAAAATTGCTTCTCTAGGCTGAAAGACCACTGGTCGATAGCCAATTGGCAAATTCTTATAGCATGTATTGTAATATTTCAAGTTATATGTAGGTGCTGTAATACGTTTGTCAATAAAGATTTTGTAGAATTATAGAATTAATGGCAGTTTAAGTCAGACCATTTGCAAAAGTTTAAAAAAATTAGAAATAAATACCGCATTTAAAACAAACAATAACTTGGGGAAAATAAAAAATAATAAAGATAAGGTTGAAAGAACTCAGCGCAGTGGGGTCTATATGTTAAGTTGCAGTGACTGCCCTAAAGTTTATGTAGGACAAACTGGAAGAACATTCGAAGAACGAATAAATGAACATTACACCAACAAGAAAAATTCTTCAACATACGCGAACCGCCTGTTAGAAGAACAACACAATTTCATCAAAGATTTCAAAATCCTCCACGAAGAGAAGAAAGGAAGAAAATTAACATTACTAGAAAACATGGAAATTAATAAGTATTCCCCATCAGGAAATTTACTTAACGAACAGACCGATCTCTCCAGCTCGCCACTACTACGGATGGAAAACCCCAGACCTTCCACATCCACTTTTTAAATTTGTATATAAAGATAGTTTTAAGAAATTTGTAAATATTATAAGTTCTTCACCTGAAGAAGCAACAACGTCGTGAAATACACAAAAAATAGTTGAAAATCATTAAGTGTTTTATTTTAAGTTATAGAAGAAGAAGAGTAGAGAAGCAATATATAGCTTCTCCGCTCTTCACAGAAGATTTATTAACAACAATGTTAATTCTATATTTTTTTTAAATAAATAAAATGAAACAAAGATGATTGACACATTTTGTTCTAATGTGATAAGGAAAAATTGATTATTTCAATAATGCAATACGAAATAATCAATTATTTTTATTTTGTATTTATTATGTATTGAATTTGAGTACACAAATAAACAATTTATTATTATTATTATCAAATGTTAATTTAATCATTTCTACATGAATTATTAAAAACTTGTACTTATTAATTTTAATTACTATTTCTATTTCGAATTGATGTAAATTGATGTGCAAAATTATTTCAACAATCGATTTATATGAAAACTATAAAAAAAATAACTTGTTTTTTATATTTTTCATATAAATCGATTGTTGAAATAATTTTGCACATCGAGCTAAACATTAAGTTTACACTCGCTTCATGAAAATCAATAGTCCCAATTGAATCTCGGCGCCCGCGGTAGCCAAGACACCCCGCGAAATTATGCAAAAATATCGATACGTCACGCGTGCGAAAAGGGCCGACGCACACACCCCCTTTAAGAACGCAGATATATGCAACAACGGTTCCCGGGGAAATATCGAAAGCCTCGCGCTAGCCGGAGTGAATCCCGTATAGGAGGCTCTTATTATTTCCCACGGAATAAAATTAGATTTGAACCTGGAACAATTCGCCGGGTAATCAATTCGAGGTAAAAAAAAAGCGGGGATAATCTATCAAGAGCGGCGTTAAGCCGCCATCTATCTTGTCGGGAATTACTGGGGCCGTTGTATATTGGGAAACGGGGGGATTTTCAAGTATATCGTGTGGAATATTTCGTAAAATAAAAATAAAATTTTTAATTAAACAACGTACGTGAGTTGTGAGTTTACATCATTTGATAAAGGCACCGCTTCAACTTTCTTTCTTTGATCTGTGCCAAACACAAGTTCCACTATATCTACTGCACAAGGCTTTATAAGAGCTTCTGCGATAGTGTGTGGCTTTTTTGCTGGGCAATGCAACTTTGTACGATGCTTCTAAACATGGACCCCCTGCACTAAAATCATGGACCTTTTTGGGACGCTTTCTGGACGATATAGACTAATACATAAATGGTCCCTACAGACAATTCTTCTGGTTTCCTCTACTCCATGTCTCTCCCAGACACCACTGCTTCTAAGGCGGAGTATGGCCGTAGTGGCCTCTCTTTCCACGTGGAAGCACTTTTAATGATGGGAGGCACTGCATAATTTCCATCGTTATTACTGCGGTTGTGTGCATGGCGTCTGTGATACAAAGAATCTTGCAGTCTTCTGCAATGAGATAACCGATTCTGGTTTCCTCTACTCCATGATACTCCCAGACACCACTGCTTCTATGGCGGAGTATGGCCGCAGTGGTCTCTTTTTCCAAGTGGTCGACAGTATAGGTACCGTCTTCCTTTTTTGAGACTCCCAAGGATTATTGATAAACCCGTGAGAGTATGTTAAAATGATTTATTAAGTTACTGTAATAATCGTAACTATTTTTAAAAGTTTAGTTTAACGTGTACGTTATTTTTTATCAACACAGTCTAAGCAACTTTTGTAATAGAGCATATATAGATTTATGCGTAGAATATATCAGCACATTCTAAGCAACTTTTGTAATAGAATATATATGCGTAGAATATTAGTTTATTACATAACTTACTCATTAAAATTAACATTTACCATACGGAATAGCCCCGATTATTTAAAAACTTATTACTAATTATTATGTTCGTAATGAATGGTAGCAAAAAAAACAACGAGTTGAGTATGTATATCGGAGTTTAACCTACTTATTTTTATACAAAATCCAACATGGTCGTATTAGCTTACATAAAGATCCGGCAACAATATTCAAATATCCGAGCGGAAAGGCGAACGAAAGGAAAGCAAAAAAGTAAGAAAGAAAGAGAGAGAAAAACTCTGGCGGACGATAAAAGTGCATAAATCGGTTGATGGCCCTTGGATAAGTGTGTCAAGTCACGAATGGGGTTGTAGTGTTTCCTTTAGACGACAAATGCGATTATGGGGATTTCACGCTTGAAATATAACCGGGATTATCCCTGGACCCTCCCATAACACCGCGCGCCTAAGAAATTTCCCGACGCCCTCTAGAATTTTACAGGATGTTCCAGAGAAGCGATGGATGTAAGTCCCGGCGATCAATACCCCATCCGCGCTTAACAATGATACTAAACTTCCTTCCCACCCGTTGCCCCCCCCGCGAAAACTTCCGTTTCAACCGACCGAAATCGGCGTTAAACAATTTATATGTAACACCGAAATACGAGTTAATCGTAATTATGTTTAAGATGATAATGCTGTATATTGTTACTTATATTTCAAGTTTTTAGAACTTATAACAGCCCTGTTAGTCGTATATTAAGATCGGCTAATAAATTAAATCAGTACGAGTGATTTAATTTATTTGATTCGTCTAAATATACATTTAAGCGCGTTTTAAAGAAACATGTACTTCTTGTGTAATATAATATTAGAGTTAATTTAGAATTTAAAGTAATAAGTAAAATATTTTTATAAACTGTTTTTGTAAAAAGGGGTTTTCCCGTAAATAAATAAAAAATAAAATAAAACTTAAATTTTCAAATCTTTAAAATAATTTCAATAAAACAATTAAATACTTAATTAACATTTGAAATAATATAAATCAAAAATCAATTAATTTTAATAAATTGTTGTTAAAAAGAGTGCAATCGAAATATTTGTGCATCTCAATTGCTTAATAAATAGTTGTTTCAATAAATGTTCGTAAAACTTACAGTGTAAGTATTTTTTTGCAGTTGGAAAAAGGGATTGATCGAATTTTATTGATCATTGCCAGAAATTTTCCTTGTTTAATTTCATTGTAATAAATTGAACTCTGTTGACCAGGAAATATTGATAAAAAGGACATTTACGAAGAAAAAAAAATGTCATCGAAATTTTAATAATTTCTAAGTGGATGTTCATGAAAAAAAACGAAAATCTCAGAATAACTTTAAATTGTATCAAAATATTTGCGATGAATGGTAGCATCAACTGTATAAATTTGAGCTATATGAAACAATTAGTTTTTGTACAGCAGGCGTGTGAATTATGTCTTTGAAAAATGAGCGAAAAAATTGTTGAATTTTGCGAATTTTTGTAGACAAACACAAAAACACAATTTTAATGATTTTTTATTGAAAACATAGATAAATCCTTCCTCAATTGAATTCTTGAAGTTCCAAAATTCTATCGTATTTGTGAACAAAGTTATCTTATTTTAATCAACGCCGCTTCCAAAAGCGGCCTTCGGCGCGTCTCGATTAAACCGTTCCCATAAGACTCTATGTAAATGAGATTCATCGATTCAAATGGCCTTAATGAACCTGAAATGATATTTTCTGGAAAAATAAATAACCTGCGCTTTTTCTAATATGTTTAAGAGTATTGGAGATTTTTTTCAGAATTTTTTGGAAGAAAAAATTTTCATCGAAATTTGAATAATTTCTAAAGAAGAAAGTGGATTTTCGTGAAAAAACCGAAATTCTCAGAATAACTTCAAATTATACGAAAATGTTCGTAATGAATCGTAGCATTAACTGTATAAGTTTTAGCTATGTGGAACAAATAGTTTTTGTACAGCAGGCGTGTGAATTATGTCTTTGAAAAATGAGCGAAAAAATTATTCAATTTTGCGATTTTTTGTAGACAAACACAAAAACACGATTTTAATGAATTTTTGTGAAAAACATAGATAAATCCTTCCTGAATTAATTTTTTTAAGTTCCAACATTCTATCGTATTTGCGAACAAAGTTATCTTATTTTAATCAAAGTCGCGTCCAAAAGCGGCCTCCGGCGCGTCTCGATTAATCCGTTCCCATAAGACTCTATGTAAACTGGAGATACATCTATTTAAATGGCCTTAATGAACCTGAAATGATTATTTTCTGGAAAAATAAATAACCTGCGTTTTTTCTAATATGTTTAAGAGTATTGGAGAATTTTTTCAGAATTTTTTGGAAGAAAAAATTTTCATCGAAATTTTAATAATTTCTAAAGAAGAAAGTGGATTTTCGTGAAAAAACCGAAATTCTCAGAATAACTTCAAATTATACCAATATGTTCGTAATAAATCGTAGCATTAACTGTATAAGTTTTAACTATTTGAAACAAATAGTTTTTGTACAGCAGGCGCGTGAATTATGTCTTTGAAAAATGAGCGAAAAAATTGTCCAATTTTTGCGATTTTTTATAGACAAGTACAAATACCCAATTTTAATGATTTTTTATGAGAAACATAGATAAATCCTTCCTGAATTAAATTCTTCAAGTTCCAATATTCTATCGTATTTGTGAACAAAGTTATCTAATTTTAATCAACGTCGCGTCCAAAAGCGTCCTTCGGCGCGTCTCGATTAAACCGTTCCCATAAGACTCTATGTAAACTGAAGATACGTCTATTCAAATGGCCTTAATGAACTGGAAAAGATTTTTTCTGAAAAAATAAATAACCTGCGCTTTTTCTAATATGTTTAAGAGTATTGGAGATTTTTTTCAAAATTTTTTGGAAGAAAAAAGTTTCATCGAAATTTGAATAATTTCTAAGAAGAAAGTGGATTTTCATGAAAAAACCGAAATTTTCAGAATAACTTCAAATTATACCAAAATGTTCGTAATGAATCGTAGCATTAACTGTATAAGTTTTAGCTATTTGGAACAAATAGTTTTTGTACAGCAGGCGCGTGAATTATGTCTTTGAAAAATGAGCGAAAAAATTGTCCAATTTTGCGAATTTTTGTAGACAAGCGCAAAAACCCAATTTTAATGATTTTTTATGAAAAACATAGATAAATCCTTCCTGAATTAAATTCTTCAAGTTCCAACATTCTATCGTATTTGTGAACAAAGTTATATTATTTTAATCAACGTCGTGTCCAAAAGCGGCTTTCGGCGCGTATGGATTAAACCGTTCCCATAAGACTCCATGTAAATGGGAAACAATAATTCAAAATGTCTGATTGGACCGGAAATGATTTTTTTTCCTGGGAAGATAAATATCCCACACCTTTTCTAACATCTTCAAGAGTGTTTGAGAATTTTTTCAGATTTTTTCGGAATAAAAAAATTTTCATCGAAATTTGAATATTTTCTAAGGGGTACCCCTTGGGAAAAAGTGGATTTTCGTGAAAAAATCGAAATTCTCAGAATAACTTCAAATTATACCAAAATGTTCCTAATGAATGGTAGCATCAACTGTATAAGTTTGAGCTATATGAAACAAATAGTTTTTGTACAGCAGGCGTGTGAATTATGTCTTTGAAAAATGAGCGAAAAAATTGTTCAATTTTGCGATTTTTTGTAGACAGGCACAAAAATACAATTTTAATGAATGTTTATGAAAATCACAGATAAATCCTTTCTGAATCCAATGCTTCCAGTTCCAATATTCTATCGTATTTGTGAACAAAGTTATCTTATTTTAATCAACGTCACGACCAAAAGCGGCCATCGGCGCGTCTCGATTAAACCATTCCCATAAGAATTCATGTAACTGAGAAAAATCAATTCAATTGCGCTTAATGAACCGGAAATATTTTTTTTTTGTTTCTTACAAAATAAATATTCTGTACTTTTTCTAATATATTTAAGAGTATTGGAGTTTTATTTTCAGAAATTTTCAGAAGAAAAAAAATGTCATCGAAATTTGAATACTCGAAGAGCGTGGATTTTCGTAACAAAAAATAAATTCTCAAAATAACTTTAAATTATACCAAAATGTTCGCAATAAATAAATAAATTATTATTTATTAAATTATTTCCACTTTCATCTCTGTGGCAATTTGTCTTACGTTACACAAGTATTTTTAGATAAATTTACTTTAAAACAACTACTTCTAGGGTAAATACCCCGCCAGACATAGAATTACATAATGTAGTCCTGTTTTTGCATATCAATAAAATATTGCATCATGCAATAATTTTTTGATTCGAGAATATTTAATGTAAAGAGCAAAAAACGTTGCTTAATATAAAGCAATCTGTTCTTTATATTGACAATAAATTTATTTCAATGCATTTCAAAATTATTTTCTTATATATAATATATAATAATATCTTTATTGAGACAATTACATTTTTGCAAAGATTGAGTATATACATTAAAATAAAGGTTTATCTGTCCTGGACTATCGACCAGAGGTCTTCCTGCCCTTCTTTTCTTATTTAATTAATAAATTATATATATATAAATATTTATTTATTTATTCAATA
This sequence comes from Philonthus spinipes, assembly GCA_963082785.1. Taxonomy (NCBI): domain Eukaryota; kingdom Metazoa; phylum Arthropoda; class Insecta; order Coleoptera; family Staphylinidae; genus Philonthus; species Philonthus spinipes. The sequence goes on from OY720311.1 coordinate 22,617,589, forward strand.
TACGGCAGACCATTTACAATTTAGCTTAAAACTAAGAAAACAGACATTTTACTATAATAATAATAATATTTATTTCCCAAAAGATGTACAGAAATTATCGAGAAACAATACATTAAGTACATAAATAAGAAAAGTCAAAAAAAACAAAACAAATAATAATCAAATATATATAAGAGAATAGAAATTCTATAGAATGCTATATAATATTATACTATATACTAGCGTACATCTAATAAGATGCATATAAACTATATATAAGATATATATATACAGAGAGGTTTTTTTATTAGTATACATTGGGAGAAGTGTATACCTGCGAAAAACGCGAGTCAAACGCATTGAACCGATCAATGTGTGTATGTTTAGTAGCCTATAACACGCAACGAAACGCACATGTCAAACGCTAAACTTCAAAATATATGAAATATTTGATTGAAAATGTATAGAAATGAAGAAGAAGTCGAATTTCAAGCGTGTATTACAATTCCAACAGTAATGATAAGACATTTTTCAATGAATCTAGAGCGCCCGAATACATAAATGTCACATAATTTGAAATCTAGCATGATGAGTTGCGTGTTATATGCAACTAAACACACATACATCAATGCGTTTGACTCGCGTATTTTCCAGGTGTACATAGGAGAAATGTATACTGTTAAAGAAACCTCTCTGTATATATATATATATATAAACATTTTTATTCCCAAAAGTAATCAACACGTTTATAATTTTATACAGAATATTTAAAAACAACAATTTATATATATATATATATATATATATATATATACATACAATGTACTTCGTACGGCTATCGACCGGAGGTCTTTCAGCCTTTAATAAATTATTTGAGTCAAAATGAATTTAAATTGAATCAATTATAAATTTATTATAAAAGGATTAATGCCGTGACCAATCCGCTGAAACGACATTGTCCCTTTGTGGAAGCCTTTGAAAACTAGTATGCTATAGTTCCCGCATAAGTTCGTGAAAGCCCAGCCAGCTCTGTTCATTAATATTCAGGTTATATCGTTTCGCAAGTTATCTAAGCTGCATATAATGTGATTTAGAACTAAATGTACTTAAATAAAATGAAATAGAGATAATTCACATTTTTTTAGTTATTAAATTAAATTGAAAGGGAAGGAATATCCACAAACTCAAAGTGAAGAAAAAGAAAGAGGGAGAAGAATATCCAAAAACTAACTTAATTTGTAAAAAAACAACGCTGAAGTATTAGTAATTGAATCCTTGATTTTATTAAATCACAGACCATTGGTCGATAGCCAATTGGCAGACTTTTACGATGTACATTGTAATATTTTATGTTATAAATAGATAAATTTTAATATATTAAATAAAAATGATTATGTATATATATATATATACTAAATGTCACTCTAAGAAATTCGCGTAAATGCTGAAGAACTCAACCATGGTGATGATGTGATAATGTCCTTTATCTTCTTTTTTTACTGGCAATCACGTTTTGTTACTGCAGGTCGGCGATGAGATCCTCGCTGTAAACTTGGTGGACGTGACGAGAATGAGCCTCGACGATGTGGTAATAATCATGTCGATACCGAGACGGCTGGTGCTCGCGACGAGGCAGCGGAAGGGGAGCAAGGGGGGCCAGGGGTCGCCCAACGTGCAGCCCCGCGCCGAGCACAAGCCGCCCCCCGTCGTCGTCATCAAGCGGGATCTGAGGGAGGACGAGATTGATGAACCGGACATGGGCCAACACAGGTACGTCGCGTTTTGGGGTTCTTATTGGCGCTGATGACGGTAATGACACCTGATGCGGTCGATTTCCACTCGGTGCCGTGTGGCGGTAATGAACGACGCTCTGGGGATGATAAATGGGGGTTTGATGTTCAACGGGATTATCTTACTCGAGAGGGGTTTCTATTAAAAAAATAAAATTCAACCCAGATTGTTGCATACTTCATTATTATCTTAATATATCATAATTTATTTAGACCAACATTAAATAATATCAAATTTCGTTTTAGTCTAAATATTATAAAAATAATAATAAATTGAAATTTATTATGTATAATATAGTAATGTAATGGTTTCCTAACGTATTATGTATAGGCTGTTTCAATTTCACAAATAAAGATGTTTGTATATATATAATAATAAATATAGACAGAATGATGATTTAATTGGAAAGAACACAAAGCGCCTAATTTACCAATATTTATTTTTTTTTAATTATTTGAGTCTACAAGGTAGACGACCGAGAATCCTTGTTTCGTCCACTAAAGAACGCCGAACTTATCCTATTTATGACCAGGAAGTGAAATTCATTTAATAGAATATTCAACCACCATTATTCTTAACTATCGGCATTTCGGTCTTTCGGACCACATGTAACGCACTGATCTGAAGAGGTCCGAAAAACCGAAATGGCCATCACTAGTTATCCATACGCTCGATGAATGCTGGCTGAACGTTTCATTAAAAGTGAACGTAGATATTAATTAATAATCTTTATAATTCATCACAAATCAATTTCACAATCTGATAATCCGAAATAATATTTTTATATTTTAATCAATAATACTCCTAATTAGACTTATAAACTTTTAACGCTAATTACTGTCCCATTTTCCACTTCGTGGATACTTTATAAAGTAATTCCTGGGAAAATGGCTTAATAATAACAGCGTTGAAATAAAGCATTGAATTTACGAAATAATACCTGATGTATTTTATTCCGATAACTTTTCATTGTTGCTTTTTCTTTTTTTTATTCCGAGTAACTTTTAATAATTAAACAAATAATATACAATGGGTGTAATTGGATAATAAAATAAATTAAAAACAGAATTTTTATTTTAAATATTAATAATAACTATAGATAGAACAAAAGACAAAATTAGTATCACTCTATACTATAGAATGATCTATCGTGAAAAGTTAACAAATCCCAAATTATAACAAGGAGGAAAATATCGTTGATTACTGAGGTACTTAATTTTTTTTTAAATCCATGCTTACTTTAATAAATGAATAAATAAAATATTTTTCATTTTCAACTATTTTGCATTTACTTCCACTACAATTATTTCGCTACGCTGTAGCTTCTTCAGGTGAAGAATTGGAGTAGAATTTATTTTAGTAAAGCGTGGCGAAGCAATTGTAAAATATTTGGAAATCAAAAATATTTTTGAATAAAATGATTCTTCATTGTTAAAATTGCGTTTGCGTAAACAAAGATCAAGTTTTGTTAATAATAATAAATTAAAGACGACGCAAGCGCCACCTTTTGCTAGATGAATGGTGGCTGAACGTTTCATTAAATGTGAATTTGTTAATAATTTTTATTTGTCATTTTATTCTTTCCTATAATAAATAAAATATTTTTGATTTCCAAATTGTTTGTATTTACTTTCAGTACAATTGTTTGGCCACGCTGTACTAAAATAAATTCTACTCCAATTCTTCATCCGAAGAAGCTAGAGTGTAGCGAAATAATTGTAGTGAAAGCAAATGCAAAATAGTTAAAAATCAACAATATTTTATTTATTTATTTATTAAAGTAAGCATGGATTTAAAAAAAAAAATAAGTTCCTTAGTAATCAACGATATTTTCCTCCTAGATTTAGTTGAATCCACGTGTTTAGATTCAACTACTATATCTATATAATTTAGTTGAATCCACGTGTTTAGATTCAACTAAATCCTTGTCCGATTTCACTAAGACATGCGTCTGTGATTTTGTTTGCAACGAGCAAATTCCTCGTTAATTCCGTCCATCCACTTGAATTCCCGAGTATTCCATTTGTACAATTCGCATTGAAGCGCGGCTATAATTAAAGTATTACCTTATTGATCACGATTTGAATGTCTGTATAGGGACACGATGAGACAAAGGCACACCGGTGACGGTAGGGAGATGAGCGAATCGAGGTCGCGCCTCGGCCTAGGTTTAGACGGCAGAGGACACGGCAGCAGCGGGCAAGATTCCAACGGTCTGGACCTCTACTACAATTCCAGGCCGCCGGACTCGTGGGGCTACCAGCCGCCCCCGCCCGTCATCACCGAACAGCCCAAGTCGAACATCCAGCATTTCCAGCCGTACGAGAGGAGCTACCCGAACACGCTGGAGAGCCTCGCGGAGAAGGTGCACTCGTTCGGGCTGCCCAACAGGAGGATGAGCGCCGGTAATCAACCCATACCATCAAGGTTAGTATTTCAACAATAAAAAAAAAACTTTATTAGGATTAATCCACTCAAACATCATAATATTATTAAATATTAGGCCAAACTTTAGGCTCATTGTGGTAACTCTGTTCCAGTGTATTGCCGACCTGTTTCTCCTAAAGTAAAATATACCCAGGGGTTGATATCTCCACCTGCTTTAGGAATATAGTCTGTTTCCTCTCAATAAACTCATTTTCTAAACCTAACCTTATTTCATGTATGATTATTCTTTGCATGAATGGTAAAACGATCGTTTTAAAAATAACACGTTATGACAATTTGCATTTGTTTTGTGAATGGTTACTGTTACGGTTTTGTGCGCTTTTTGTACAGGCACACATAAGCCTCCTTCGCTTTAAGGTATACTAAGACCATGTGTCAGCACAGCCAGTCTACCTCATCAAGATAGGCTATCAATTATAGCTTTTCAGACTCACGATTTGATTGTTTTCATTAGAGGTCTGTGAAACGACCAATTTCTAGATTGTAAATGCTGAGCATTGTTCTCTGCTTGGAAGTGTTAATAAAAATGTTTTTGAAAGAGTTTTTGCGAAAAATTATCTGTTTGAAACAATATCTCATCCTCATTCTTAAAATATTTAATCGAATTGGCTTGTTGATATAAATCATTAGAAAACCTATTTATTTTCCTTGATATAACAACTTTGAAATATATATTAATCTTCCCATAGAAATATACATAAATTCATACATTTTTATCATTTCTGGAAATTCAATATCCTTCTCTCTATTTTTTTTTTTAATTAATTTCTCACTTAAAACGTGGTGAAACATATTTAATCAAAGTTTATTATTCCTTCTCTCTAAGTTACATGACTATACAATAATGTACATGATTTTTATTATTATTATTATTATTATTATTATTATTATTATTATTATTATTATTATTATTATTATTATTATTTAGGTTATCGTCGCAGCAGAGTCCTTCTTCGCACTACTACGTGCAGCACACCGGCACCGGATCGAGGCGGATAATGCCCAGGTCCGGTTCGGACCAGCACTTGCCGCACACGGAGTACTCGGATTACACGAGCATAACCCCAGCCGGAAGGCACAGCCTGCTCAGGTCGAGCCTGAAGTCCGGGTCGACGATGAGCAGGTACAACCAGAGGTACGTCGACCAGGGTTCCGTGGCCGCCCAACTGGCCCAGGCCAAATATGCCAGCTCCGGACAGTACTCCGGCGGGACGCTGACTAGGAGGAATAGGAGCAGCCTGGATTATTCCAGCGATACGGAAGCTACCTGTGGACCAAGGAGTAGTTATTATTATTACAGGTAAATAATTAAAATAGATAGAAGAGTATTCATTCACTTGGTCACAGTTATTTAAATAAATTAAATAAACATGATTTGAAAATAATTAATAAATTATTTTGTTTTTGTATAATTTGCTTATTTTCTTGTGTTGTTTAAATCACTCCTAATCATCGAAATAGATCATGAATATGATAAACCATTCATGTTAATAAACCCTTTATTTTAATAAAAAAATAATTTTTATTAACAAATATATACAGAAAAAAAATAGTAAATAAATATTAAAAAATCACAAAATCAAATGTATATATTATATATATTAATTGACTATCAACCAATGCGCGCTTATACAACGTGCATGATTCTCGAATCTTCCAGAACGTTCCATGACGCCGCGTTTACCTTCGCGTGCTCTGTGGAACATTCACTTTCGTTACAATATGAAGAATCCTGATCGCCTTTCTCTAAGGTATCTGATACTCTAATCAGCAAGTTAAAGGTTGTGTAAAGCCATGTTTAGACGGCGGAGGCTTTCTGCGATCCGGTGATGTTGAACAGATTCCACATATTTTCCGTTGCAGTCCATTGCAGAAATTTTAAACCTAAGTAATAACACACGCGCATATGATGTAACAACATACATCCCCCGATACCGACAGCCCAGGATGGACCCAGTACGGACCAATAATTTTGATGCCAGGACAGGAGGAAGAAGATAATTTAACATTAATTTATTTTTTACAATGTATTGTACATTAATTGTTTACATTTATTAAATAACTATTTTTCTAAATAAAAAAGTACAACTAACACTAGAAGGCAATACAAAAGCAAACAGCAAATATGTGGAATCTGTTCCACATACTTTCCATCGCAGAAATTGTAAATCCAGGTGCAACGCGCATCTGATCATTGAATCTCAACAGGACATCAATTAGCCGGCTTTATATATATAAATATATATATATATAAATATATATATATATATATATATATATATATATATAGAGAGAGATTTTTTATCAGTATACATTAGGAGAAGTGTATACGTATACAGTTGCCTATAACACGCAATTATAAACACATATCAAACGCTTAACTTCAAATTGTGTGAAATATTTGATCGAAAATGTATACATGAAGAAAAAGTTGACTTTCAAGCGTGTATTACAATTCCAAGATAAGGAGGAGGATAAGTCATTTTTTCAATGACTCCAGAGCGGCCTAATACTTCGATTTGGACGAAATAATTAACAGGTATACATAAGGGAAATGTATACTATTAAAAAAAGCTCTGTGTATATAAATCTTTATTCAGGACTAATGTTTACAATATGCACACAATACAATATAAAACTATTATAAAATATCATATAATACATATCAATCCCGAACTGGCTATCGACCAGGGGTCTTTCTGCCACCGACTTTATATTAATCCGTTTTGCAGAAAATTCAGTTTTCATGAAGCTATAAAGATTTATAGAACTTTGTGGAGTTGCTGATTTACTCATAAATATTCTAATTTCCTTATTGAATATTTTGTTGATATTTTTGAATCAAATTTCAAGTATAAAAGTTCAAAAAACTGCTCCATTCACTCCATCACTGCATTTAACAACCACGACATAGCAACTAAACCCTGTATTCACAATAACAACGAAGATCTAAAACGATCATCCGATGCCAACAGCAATTCTAATGAATTTTAAGCGAAGAACGAACCAGCATTTATAAAAATTTTAATAAAATATCGTAACTTGTGATTTTTTCGAACAATCTTAATGAAACTTTGTGGGAACATCAAACAAATCATCCCCTTTCAGAATATGTAAAAATCAAAAAATACCCCATCCACAGTTTTCGAGTTATTTTCAAAAGAATGCCCGGAGCGACAGATTTCATTTGTAATTTCTGTTGATTGAAAATATTAAAAATCGTAACTTGTGATTTTTTCGAGCAATCTTAATGAAACTTTGTGGGAATATCAAGTAAATCATCCCCTTTCAGAATATATAAAAATCAAAAAATACCCTATCCACAGTTTTCGAGTTATTTTCAAAAGAATGCCCAGAGGGAAGAATTTCACTCATGATTTGTGTTGATTGAAAATATTAAAAATCGTAACTTGTGATTTTTTCGAGCAATCTTAATGAAACTTTGTGGGAATATCAAGTAAATCATCCCCTTTTAGAATATGTAAAAATCAAAAAATACCCCATCCACAGTTTTCGAGTTATTTTCAAAAGAATGCCCGGAGCGACAGATTTCATTTGTAATTTCTGTTGATTGAAAATATTAAAAATCGTAACTTGTGATTTTTTCGAGCAATCTTAATGAAACTTTGTGGGAATATCAAGTAAATCATTCCCTTTCATAATATGTAAAAATTAAAAAATACCCCATTCACAGTTTTCGAGTTATTTCCAAAAGAATGCCCAATGGGAGGAATTTCACTCATGATTTGTGTTGATTGAAAATATTAAAATTCGTAACTTGTGATTTTTTCGAGCAATCTTAATGAAACTTTGTAGGAATATCAAGTAAGTCATCCCCTTTCAGGATATGTAAAAATCAAAAAATACCCCATCTACAGTTTTCGAGTTATTTTCAAAAGGATGCCCAGAGGGACAGATTTCATTCGTAATTTCTGTTGATTGAAAATATTAAAAATCGTAACTTGTGATTTTTTCGAGCAATCTTAATGAAACTTTGTGGGAATATCAAGTAAATCATCCCCTTTCAGAATATATAAAAATCAAAAAATACCCTATCCACAGTTTTCGAGTTATTTTGAAAAGAATGCCCAGAGGGAGAGATTTCATTCGTAATTTCTGTTGATTGAAAATATTAAAAATCGTAACTTGTGATTTTTTCGAGCAATCTTAATGAAACTTTGTGGGAATATCAAGTAAGTCATCCTCTTTCAGGATGTGTAAAAATCAAAAAATACCCCATCCACAGTTTTCCAGTTATTTCTAAAAGAATGCCGAGAGGGAGGAATTTCAATCGATTTGTGTTGATTGAAAATATTAAAATTTGTAACTTGGGATTTTTTCGAGCAAACTTAATGAAACTTTGTGGGAATATCAAGTAAGTCATCCCCTTTCAGAATATGTAAAAATCAAAAAATACCCCATCCACAGTTTTCGAGTTATTTTCAAAAGAATGCTTAGAGGGAGGAATTTCACTCGTAATTTCTGTTGATTGAAAATACAAAAAATCGTAACTTGGGATTTTGTTTAGCAATCTAAATGAAACTTTGTGGGAATATCAAATAAGTTATCCCCTTTCAGAATATTTAAAAATCAAAAAATACCCCATCCACTGTTTTCGAGTTATTTTCAAAAGAATGCCCAGTGGGAGGAATTTCACTCATGATTTGTGTTGATTGAAAATATTAAAAATCGTAACTCGTGATTTTTTCGCGCAAACTTAATGAAACTTTGTGGGAATATCAAGTAAATCATCCCCTTTCAGGATGTCTAAAAATAAAAAAATACCCCATCCACAGTTTTTGAGTTATTTTCAAAAGAATGCCCTGAGGCGGGAATTTCACTCATAATTTCTGTTGATTGAAAATATTAAAATTCGTAACTTGGGATTTTTTCGAGAAAACTTAATGAAATTTTCTGGGAATATCAAGTAAGTCATCCCCTTTCAGAATATGTAAGAATCAAAAAATACCCCATCCACAGTTTTCGAGTTATTTTCAAAAGAATGCCCAGAGGGAGAGATTTCATTCGTAATTTCTCTTGATTGAAAATACAAAAAATCGTAACTTAAGATTTTTTCGAGCAATCTTAATGAAACTTTGTGGGAATATCAAGTAAGTCATCCCCTTTTAGGATGTGTAAAAATCAAAAAATACCCCATCCACAGTTTTCGAGTTATCTTCAAAAGAATGTCCAGAGGAAGGAATTTCTCTCGTAATTTCTGTTGATTGAAAATTTTAAAATTCGCAACTTGGGATAGATGAGCAACTAAAACCCGTATTCAAGATGAAAACAAAAATCCAAAACGATCATCGGATGCCAACAGCAATTCTAATGAATTTTAAGCGAAGAACGAACCATCATTTATAAAAATATCAATAAAGTATTCAATAACGAAATTAATAGAGTTATTAGGAATACTCTAATGAACTAAGGATTTAGGGAAGGGAGCTTGCTACCCGCTTAGGCCATAACCTCTGGCTCATTGTAGTGCCTCCCATCCAAGTGGCTAGACATAATCAGCCTGCCTGGCTATTTCTAGCATCTGTTCATGGGTTAACCTCCACTTGGGTTCTTCACGATTGCGAGGCTAAAGAACTAAAACGAACTACTTTTCTTTTCATATTTAATTAATAACAAATTACTCACTACAACTACAGGGAAAATTTTGTTTTTATTTTTTTAGATGGAAATTAAATTAAAGCGCCGTTTTTTTTTTCTGTTATTACAGTAGGAATCAGCCAGCGCCTGTTCCCCATAGCACCATACCAACGATAGGCAGAGCGAACCCGTTAACATCCACAGACATCACCACGAAATTCAACTCCTTGCCCCGAGACACGAGGGGCGCTACCAGGTAAAATCCACCTCCAAATTTAACAAAATCTCACTCGATTCACCTCGTTTGTTTTATTTATATATTTTTTAATCTAGACTCGCGATGAATAAGAGATTCGGCGGATCAATCCTGCAGGACGAGGCCGACGGGAACCTGTCCGCGCCCGAGATGCCTTCGATACGACACCGAGGTACGGTACACTAAACATTCCGACTTTTCGGCCCTTTTAATTAGCGCCGTCTCCCGGATTTAATTATAATTTAATACTTCTCAGCAAAATTTCCACTCGACGCGTTCGTTCGGCCTGTAATTTGCGATCACGCTGACTGGGCGAATATGTTAATTCGTCGGGGGGTGTTGTAAACATCCAGATCGTATATTATAGAAAGATTACTGCATACGATATATTAAATTTTGAAAATGTGCGAGTTTGATTAATCGACGGTGGTTGCAATGAAAATTAATTTGTTATTAATTTAATTTATTTTACCGAAATCTCCTTTCTACAAAATGATAAGGATTTACATAAATCATCACAAATAATAAATACACAAATAAATCAACTTTAATAAATTAAAGACGACGCAAGCGCCACCTTTTGCCTAATTTCAAGTGGCATCGTCAACGATTTGTAAATGTAAATCAACTTTGTTAAGGTGGAGAATTTCCACCTCAATATTGCCACCACTGTATATTTAAATTTAATTTACTATTACTATTAATTTCTCAAAGATAATATGATTATATATACGAGGTGATAGGTGTACAAAATTAAGTGTAACATTATTTTTTCTTCAAAACACAGGGTGGTTTATAATAGGTGTAAACTATAATCGAAGTTTTGCAAAGAAAAAACATTAAAAAAAATAATTCACCATTAATTTCGTCAGGGTTAGGGTGCAATTATAATATTGTGTCTTATCGCGTTTTATAGATTTTATTATTATTATATAACATCTTTATTTAGGCTTTGATACGATTAGCTATAATACAATATTTGATTTAATACGAACTAAATGGCTATCGACCATTGGTCTTTCAGCCTAGATTTTATTATTTTTACACAATCAGTTTTAAAATGTTTTCCATTAGTCGTTTTTTTATTGCTCTAAAAAATACTATTTAAATTTAAAAAGAAATGGTGGAAGCGCCGGGTAACTACTGGAATTATATACACATCACAAATCGATATCTCATTGTATCTGTTCTTTGTTGTCTTTTCGTGGAATTTATTGTTTTGTTTTAATTCCAATGATTGTGCATAAATTGTGCTTATAAAACAACGCAATTTTGTGATAATGTTATTAATAATTGTAATCTTCTCTTTCCCGATAACTGTGTCTTAACCTGTCACGCTTTCTTCTGCACAAATCATACCATACTCTCATATGTTCACGCTAAATGCCAGCACAACCGTCTCCCTGAAGTTACCTTTACAAAACAGATAGCAAAAAAAGTCGTTCTGGATGTAAAGTTAATCTATCCCTCCCTTTTTAAATCATCTTGGGCTTGACCGCCTCAATAAACATCTCGCATCACTATCATAACAACAAAACAAGGGAGAAATCCTCGTCACCTAGTGTATTCACTTCAGATGAATATAGACAATGGCTGAGCCGGACACCATCTACGTCCGCCATATACGAACAGATCCGAGCGTCAAGGGACGTGCTGAACCAGCAAAGGGCCGCCAGGTTCACGTACAGCGCCGAAAATATCCATGCCGCCCTGAAAGACGTAAGTATCCATCGCCTGCTTGGGTCGCCCAATAAACAAATGGATGAAAACAATCCCGTTGCGCTTCATGTGATGAATTTTTGTGTGAATTCAGACCGAGGGAGGATATTATAGCTCGTACGGACGGCCGGGAGTCGCGTCCACTTTAGATAGGCATTTTACGAGATCGCAACATCAAACTCCCGCTCGCTCATTGTCAACTCAACATATCACATCATCATCATCAGGTAAACGTAACAGTATGCACACCTATAGACATATTCGTTCCTTAGATGTTTTTTTTTAGGTTTAGAGTCTTCCCGCACCTGTAGAATTTGAACATCATTTTTTTGTTTTGTTTTAATTCTGAATTATGAATTCTTTGTTTGTTCTGTGAATGGAATCGATTATGCTCTGCAGTGTGATGAGTGGTTGTGTTTTTCCAGCGCTCGCTTCCTCGAGGTCGCCATCGATGAGGCGGATGAGACAACTTCTGGATTTGGATTCCGTGAGGACGGGCGCTCCTAGTCCTGTTCCTACACCGAGTGGCACTTTACCGAGAGGGCAAAGACAATTAGACATAAACCCCGCAGGTAACTACCTATAATAATTATATTACTTATCTAGTTTATAGATAAAAAAAACTATACAAGTTTAAGATTATATGTCCACATAAAACGGGTAACTATGAGAATTATGATAAAGCGACGCTTTATACTGGGTTTGAACTTTTTCATCAACTTTTATTACACACCATTTCAACCGCAATTCAGGCAGTAACAGTTTTTTTTGCTTGTGTTATTATAAAAATACACAATACACGATTTTTTTAATTAAAAATAAAAAAAAACGTATGTATAAAACATACATATTAAAAAGCTGAAAATACAAACACATTAAAATTAATAGCTTTGTTTAATTAATTTTAGAAATAATGGATTCCTGTAAAACATATATTAATAATTCATTTTTTAATTCAATTACACTTTTTTGCACTATTTTGTTATATAAAAATTAAATTTTATTATTATTGTTTTAATGTAATTTCCAAAACAAATATCCAGAAGAAGGAATTTCTCTCGTAAGTTCTGTTGATTGAAAATATTAAAAATCGTATCTTGGGATTTTTTTGAGCAATCTTAATGAAACTTTGTGGGAATATCAAGTAAGTCATCCCCTTTCAGAATATGTAAAAATCCAAAAATACCCCATCCATAGTTTTCGAGTTATTTCCAAAAGAATGCCCAGAGGGAGAGATTTCATTTGTAATTTCTGTTGATTGAAAATATTAAAATTCGTAACTTGTGATTTTTTCGAGCAATCTTAATGAAACTTTGTGGAAATATCAAGTAAGTCATCCCCTTTCTGAATATGTAAAAATCAAAAAATACCCCATCAACAGTTTTCGAGTTATTTCCAAAAGAATGCGCAGAGAGAGGAATTTCACTCATGATTTGTGTTGATTGAAAATATGAAAATTCGTAACTTGTGATTTTTTCGAGCAATCTTAATGAAACTTTGTGTGAATATCAAGTAAATCATTCCCTTTCATAATATGTAAAAATCAAAAAATACCCCATCAACAGTTTTCGAGTTATTTCCAAAAGAATGCGCAGAGAGAGGAATTTCACTCATGATTTGTGTTGATTGAAAATATGAAAATTCGTAACTTGGGATTTTTTCGAGCAATCTTAATGAAACTTTGTGGGAATATGAAGTAACTCATCCCCTTTTAGAATATGTAAAAATCAAAAAATACCCCATCAACAGTTTTCGAGTTATTTCCGAAAGAATGCCCAGAGGGAGGAATTTGACTCGTAATTTCTGTTTATTGAAAATACAAAAAATCGTAACTTGTGATTTTTTCGAGCAATCTTAATGAAACTTTGTGGGAATATCAAGTAAGTCATCCTCTTTCAGAATATGTAAAAATCAAAAAATACCCCATCAACAGTTTTCGAGTTATTTCCAAAAGAATGTCAATAAGGAGGAATTTCAATTATGATTTGTGTTGATTGAAAATATTAAAATTCGTAACTTTGGATTTTTTCGAGCAATCTTAATGAAACTTTGCAGGAATATCAAGTAAGTCATCCCCTTTCATAATATGTAAAAATCAAAAATTACCCCATCCACAGTTTTTGAGTTATTTCCAGAAGAATGCTCAAAGGAAGGAATTTCTCTCGTAATTTCTGTTGATTGAAAATATTAAAATTCGTAACTTGTGATTTTTTCGAGCAATCTTAATGAAACTTTGTGGGAATATCAAGTAAGTCATCCTCTTTTATAATATGTAAAAATCAAAAAATACCCCATCAACAGTTTTTGAGTTATTTCCAAAAGAATGCCCAGAGAGAGAGATTTTATTCGTAATTTCTGTTGATTGGAAATATTAAAATTCGTAACTTATGATTTTTTCGGGCAATCTTAATGAAACTTTGTGGGAATATCAAGTAAGTCATCCCCTTTCAGAATATGTAAAAATTCAAAAATACGCCATCCATAGTTTTCGAGTTATTTCCAAAAGAATGCCCAGAGAATGGAATTTCTCTTGTAATTTCTGTTGATTGAAAATATTATGGGATTTTTTTTCAAAAAATCTTGATGAAACTTGAGACAATATAAAGCATACTATCCTCTTTAAGAAATATATAATATTTCTATATAAGTTTCTTAAACCTTACATATTATTAATACTTTATTCGGCTTTCGCTTTTAATTAATTTAATTAAAGTTTCGTGGAGGAACACCTTGAATTCGGGCCGGAGTTTGGGATTAAGAAATTGTAATTGCGAGCAAAGTTAATAATATGTCAAATATTTGATAAAGTTGAGTAATTTGATTTTCCGCTTTTGAATGCCTAATCCTATTTAATTAAAAAGTTTCATATTTATCTTATGAGGTTTCCGCCTGTCCTCGAACTCTGAAATCATTCATTTTCATTCGAAATAAATTTAACATTTATGTAAGTAAAATAACTATATTTTCAGATTTTTATAAAAATATTGTACCCGACGTCCCGAGGGGCTACAAGGTATAGCAGAAGAAGAAGAACAAATATATTAACAACTCTTGAATTAATTTCTCACTTAAAACCTTGTGAAACATGTTTAAAGAATAATTCTTTGAAATTCTTTGATAATGAGGTAAAAATCGAAACTAGTCGGAATAAAATATTATTTATTTTAAATTTATTGTGAAAAAAACCACGTGTTTAATTTTAACTAATTGTAAAAATATTAACGTTTTTTTTTTGCTCTTTACAATAAATATTCTCGATTCAAAAAAATGTTGCATGATGCAATACACATGCAGTAGCAAAGTGTCCATTATATAATTCAATATCTGGCGGGGTATTTACCCGGGAAGTAGTTGTTTCAATGTACTCTTTGAAGTACTTACGTAATATAAGTCAAAATTTCAATAATTTACTAATTATTTAGAAATTGATTTTATTTAATTTGAATACTTAAATAAACTGTCATATATGTTATTTATTTTAATTAAAATTGCTTATGGTGATTTACACCACAAATTTTATATTTTTTACTCGCCTATTCAAAAATAAATTCGTAATCTTTTATGTCGGCATATTTGTACTCATAAATTAGTTCCTTGAAATCGGCTACTCGTCCAAACTAGTCGAAACTCAAATATAAAAGTCAGTGAAATGAACAATCAAGTGTATTAAACTTGATTATTAAAAAAATATTTCATTTTAAATAAAATTATTAAACTTGTATTAAACTTGATTGTTCATTAAATTCATTAAAATACTTCATAAAAATTATGAATTATAGTGTTATAGGCAACTAAACACACATACATTAATGCGTTTGACTCGCGTATTTTGCAGGTATACATAGGAGAAATGTACTTTATGAAACTTAGAGAAAATATCATCAGTAAAATTGTTCCCTCTGAGCATGGGATATTTTTATTATTAAATATTGTGAAAGCCTTTCCTTAATTACAATTGCAATTAATATAAATAACATATATAATAGTTTTTTAAGTATTCCCATTCATTAAAGTGAAATATTTTTTTTAATAAATTAAATAAAAAGAATTTCTAAACAATTAGTAAATTATTTCCACCTTCCCCACAAAGTTTCATTAAAATTGCCCTTAAATTACTTACAATTTTTTTTATATTTTCAATAATCAAAAATAAAATAATTATATTTTTTCATTCACTATTCATTTCATATTTATATACTTGTGAATGGTTAATGGTTTGAATTATTTGTTTGTTATCATAAGACTGTCCGACTGTGACCCATTTTTGCGTAACCATTTATTCAGTTAGCGAATGCAAATAAAACAACAAAGAGAAACCCGGCTATTTATTAGCAAGTCCGAAACACATGATAAATAAACTGGAAACGTGACTTTTTTCAGTGTGCCACATTTGCAGGAAAAATTATGCACCCGCTTTTGCACACGTGTTTACTCTGTGCAGTTTTTCAACACGTAGAGAAAATATTCCGAGTTATTGTTGTACTATAATAGGAATATTTGTGTTTCGTAATTTATTTTTTTAAATAAAATTGTATTTAATAAATGAAAGACAACGCAAGCGCCATCTTTGGCCTAATTTCATGTGGCATCGTCAACGATTTGGGTCCACAAGACAGACGACCGAGAATCATTGTTTCTTTGTATTCCACGTAATCCTACCAGCAACCCCGAATATAAATTTCCATTTTTTTACGATTCATCAGTTCATGACTTCATTAGCAGAAAAATCACAACGATCTTAGCGATCATGAAATTTAAATAATGACATAAACTGGACAGGGATAGGCGGAAAGATCTCTCGTCGATAGCCGGTTTCCAAATATGAAGTTAAACACCTTTATAGATTTAAATGTATGTGTAGTATATATATATATATATATTAATAATAATAAGTTTTTTTATTCAATAACGTCTTTATAGAATAAATAGACATTACAAATTAATAAAAGCATGAAAATGACCACTGCAAAGGCGGTAATATCAGCGGAAATACTATAGTTGTATTTCCGCTGATATTACCGCCCTTGCAGTGGTTATTTTCATATATATATATTTGGTATAAATGGGATATGATGAACTTCATCTCCATTCGCCGAGCCGAACGTGTAGTTTCGGTTAATTTGTTAATAATGAATCTTCATTAACGGAAAAATCCTTTGAACATAATTATATTACAAATAGTGCAAATTTTTTTAAAATCTTTTTCCTTTCTACCGTTAGGTGTGCAAAAATACAAATATATAATGTAACTAACAAACATTGGCAAAAATTCAATTAACAATAAATCAATAATTAGCGAGAGCACTCGATACTAACACTAATTAATAGAATACAGAATTTAAAAAAAAAACCTATACATTAATAACTTTGTCTACTTGGTGTATAAAGTTTCTGTAGAAATTTTGAATGTGAATGATTTGCTTATCTTTATCTAATCGATATATTTGATTTTTTTTAAATATTGTATAAAAATCTTAAACTTGTACAGTTTCAAAAAAAAACAAAAAAAACTTACAATAAATATTATTCTGTTGCGTGCATGAATATTTCATTTCTACTACTTTGCATTGAGCGGTTTGAGTTACATGCTTCAAAATATTCAAAGCAATGTTAAGACGAGTAGAGGTTCACCCAAAACAAAAAGAGAATAAAAAAATAATGTAACTACAGCGGGATTTAGTTTCAACTCGTAATAGAGACACGGATATGTGTTGTTCTGCATGTCAGTCAAATAGCTTCCTGTTTCTTTTATTTTAAACACGTGAATACATATCAACTCATACCTTAACATCTATTTATTGTTTTTTTCTGTCGCTGTGAGAACACTTGTTTTGTCTATACTTGTTATATATGTCGGTTTGTTACCTGCAGGCAAGTATGTTGTTTCTTATTCTTTTATTATTACTTTTTTTAGTTTTAATAATAATATGAAAAAAATAAAAGCACGTTTAAAGTTTTATACGATTTTTTTTTTTAATAAAAAATTATTAAGAGTGCGGTTTAGACGAAAGATATAGCTATATAAATATTGGCAATCACTAATTCGAGTTAGATTGCTGTTGTGATCAATGAACAATATTGTTTTGTTGATTGTTAAGGCTTTCACTTGGTTATACATTTTGAGTTTATTAAATAAAACACTTTTTCACTCTGTTTGTATAACTTGTTATTTTATTTTAGTGACTATAGTTTCGAAGCATAGAGCATCATTATCAAACTAAGAGTCTCTTAGTTTGATAATGATGCTCTATAAGGTATTATTATTATTAATAATAGCGACTCTTAGTTTGATAATGATGCTCTATAACAAGTATAACAATACACAAGTTATACAAACAAAGTGAAAGAGTGTTTTATTTAATGAACAATATTGTATTGTATTTTGAAGTAATCTTAAAATAAGCAGGAATTTCGTCAGATGAATTAAAAATTATTTTAATGTTTAGTTTGTGTGAAAAACAATGAAAATTGATCAAATTTATAGCAAATTTCAAATTATATTTTTGCTAATAAAAACTTGCGCAATGAAAATTTAAAGGGTTTCACTAAATTCTGCATTCAAATAACTTAGCAGACATGACCTATTAATTTCATTATATCTTACAATTTTCTTTTCTAACTTGAACTAGTAAATTGACGTAATACACGAAAATTGACGATTTATTTTTTATTTAGACTGATACTTTATATTTGATAGATAAAAAATGTAAATATATATTTAATAATATTAATAATACATTTATTAACGGCTAACACCTTTTAACATAAATTAATACAATACGTATAAAAATATAATTTTATTTTCACTCTTATCCCGAAAGATATTCTCATTTTGTTTGTTGTCCAAATCAGGTTGATTGTTTCCACTTTTGTCTCTTTTTACCTGAACCACTTCGGACTTCCCTTAATTAGTGGAATATATTATTTATTTATATATTTATTTAATAATTTATTTTTTTATTATATACAAACATATTTATTCAGACAGCAGAATTACAATTCTTTACAAATATTTATATTTACAATACATATTGGTGGGTTAGTAGTCTGTCATGGACTATCGACCAGAGGTCTTTCTGCATAAAAAAATAAGTATACATATACAATATTACACAATGAACATTGATTAGAATATAATACTCATTACAGTCTGTTATGGGCTATTGACCGGAGGTCTTTCTGCATCGAAATATGAGTATACATATACAATATTACACAATGAACATTGATTAGAATATAATAATTATTACAAAATATTTATTTAAATTATTAAATCAAAAAGAATGGCTCTTTTTTCAAACGATTATTTCCGTACTGCTATATAGCTATCTCTTTCTACTAAACCGCAACCTTAACCAATTTTCTACTAATTTTTCAACTATTTTTTTATTAATTTACATATTTTTTTTAATTTCTCAACAGATATATGTATCAATTACAAATAAATGTAAATCTAACCTAAAGTCTATACAAATTAATTACAGATAAATGTAAATGTCTATACAAATAAATCCTAGATTAAGAAGGTGTGTAAATAAAAAAAGGGCAATTCTTAAAAAAATACAAATTTAAAAAAAATGTTCTAAAAATTAAATGATTATTTAGTAAATTATTGATAATAAATGCTTCTACTTCGTTATACATTGTTTTAAGTTTTAATAAAAACGCTGGTTCACTTTGTTTGTATAACTTTAATTTTATTTTAGTGACTATAGTTTTCAGTAGACTATCTTAGTTTGATAATGACGGGTGAAAATTGTTGAATCTATAGTCACTAAAATAAAATTAAAATGGCCGCCATCATCATAAAAATAAATTAGGCGGCCATCTTAGATGTAGCAAAGTATTTGCTTACACGAGTCTCATTCACAGTACACAGATTTAAAGGTAAAGGTAGTGATCTGTGGTCTCATTATTCATCATGAAGGCACGAAAGCCGTCATTTATTAAAGGATTATTTAGTAATTCATTTAATTTTTAATTATATCTCTAATTGAAATTGAAAGGAAATATTCGGTGGTATTCCCTATGGGAAATGTTACGATTAACATTAATTAATAAATTCACATTCTATGAATAAATATCTATTGCTTAGACTGTGAGTATAAAAAATAACGTTAAACTTAACATTTCCCTTGCAGAATAGCCCCGATTGTAAAACATGGATGTAACGAATTAGAACTATTTTACGTTATTACGTTCAACATACGGAATAGCCACGATTAAATGTACAATTAAATATTTTAAATGTTCCTGCTACATTTATATTTTTTTAAGAAAGTAAACTTTGAAAATGATCCGCGAAGATCGAAACACGTATCAGGAAACTGAAAATAAAAATATGGAACATAACAAGTGTTTTAATTTACCTAATATTAATTCAGAACATTTTAAAATGTACTTTCTTAAAAAAACATAATTATTTTAAAATGTTCAATGAAAGTATTCGATGGTTGTTTTCTATAATTTTTAGCCTTCGTCCAGACCGTATAAAATATTCAAGTTATACACAATCATGTATAGAATTTACATTAGATATAATACAAAATATTTAATATCATTTTTTTTTTATTAAATGGCTATTGACAATGGGTTTTTCAGTCATAGTCTTTTTTTTATTATTTTAGGGTAATTAATTTAGTCACTTGTTTAATTTTTATTTGTAGAATTTTTGAAGTACAAATTAGATAAACCGAGTATGCCCGGTGCTGGAACACTAGGCAGTTTATCGATAACCGGCCCCGGGGGCCTGATGGGCCCGGGAGACGAGCCCGTCAGCGGAATGCTGTGGGTGCACCTCCTGGCCGGCAGGGGTTTGCGAGCTTCCACGGGAGCGTCCGCGGCGACCACCCCGGTGACACCGAGCGGCGGCGGCGGCGGGGGCGGCCAGACGCCCAGCATCGGCGGGGGAGGTAAAAACAAGCCCCGGCACAAGCACGCAGCCGACTCACGTTAGGGATCAATTTCAGGGTCGACGGGTCTCCGCGACCTTTACTGCGTCCTCGAGTGCGACCGCGTGCACAAAGCGAGGACCGTCGTCAGGACAGGCGACCTCGTCTTTGACTGGGACGAAAGTTTCGAGTTGGATTTGGTTTACAACCGCGAATTGGACTTGCTTATATACTCGTGGGATCCTCAGTACAGGCACAAGTTGTGCTACAAGGGGTCCGTTTATTTGCCTTCTTTGCTCAAAACAGGACCTTTACATCAGTTGGCTTTAAAAATCGAACCTCGAGGTAATTTATATTTATCCATAGCAAAGGTTGCCAGATTAAATATTAAAAACATAAAATTACTTCACTAAAACCACATTAAACAATAAAAAAAATCATAAATGATCACTTATTATGTCCAAAAAATACCCGAAATCTGTCTATTTAAACTACATAGGTGATTATTTTCTCCGAAATATTTTTTTCTAAGTATTGGTATCGAACAAGAATAACTCAATAACCCAAACATTAATGATATTTATGACGTAATTAGACATGGATTGCATGAATCCATATCAAATTTACGTCATAAATATCATTAATCTATCATCTAGTTCAATCATGGCATAGGATTCAATGAGAAGGTATTGAATCTTATTTAATCCTATGCAATGCTTCTCTCTTCTCATTGAATCATGGCATAGGATTCAATGGGAAATAATTTAATCTCATTTAATCCTATATCATGCTTCTCTCATCTAATTGAATTATAGCATAGGATTCAATGAGAAGGAATCGAATCTCATTTAATCCTATGCCATACTTCTCTCATCCTATTGAATGATGACGCAGGATTCAATGGGAAAGAATGGAATTGAATCTCATTGAATCTTATACAATGCTTCTCTCTTTCTCATTGAATCCTATGCCATGCTTCTCTCATCTAATTGAATCATGGCATAGGATTCAATAGGAAAGAATTGAATTGAATCTCATTGAATCCTATGCAATGCTTCTCTCTTTCTCATTGAACGCGTCTTTGTATGTCAAATTAGGGGATTGCAGCATAGTAATTCGGCCCTGATATCCAAAAAAATAGATAATGAAATACAAATCCTCATTGAATACTAGAAAGAATTGAATCTTTTTGAGTTCTACGCCATGATTCCCCTATTTCATTTAATTATACCATATGATTCAATGATAAAAAAAAATTGAATCTCATTGAATCCTATACCATAATTCTCTCATCTCATTGAATCCTATGCCATGCTTTTCCAATCTATTTCAATCATGGCATAGGATTCAATAAGAAGGAATTGAATCTCATTTAATCCTATGCCATGCTTCTCTCATCCCATTGAATGATGACGCACGATTCAATGAGAAATAATTGAATTGAATCTCATTAATTCTTAAACAATGCTTCTCTCTTCTCATTGAATCATGGCAATGAGAGAGAATTTAATTGAATCTCATTGAATCTTACGCTGTGCATCTCATTAAATCATGAGAATTCAATGAGAAAGAATGATCCGTATTTCATTAACAATTTTATCCACTCTGAAATCCTCGAAATCCTCGCATTCTTCCATTGAAGTTACATATTCATGTCTTGAAATGAACCCCACTTTCAAGGTCATGCTTTTTAATCGATTAATATAGATCCACCTCCACTTATCACGATCATGCTAAGGATTTGAAAATGGAGTTTATCCGTATCTCGGTAGTTTCATTTGGATTTAGGGCAAATTTTTGATCAAAGATCAAATACGCTGTTCAATTCAATACTGACCATTTTTGTGTTCTAACGCAAAAATTAATCGGCGATTACGAATCGCGTAGTAAAAGCCGTTTGTCGGCGCGCAGGTTAAGCATCAGGCTAGTAAGCCAGGAGTTCCAGGATTGCATTAATGGTGTAATGTTCCCAATTTGACATTATATCATTATAAAGGTTACTGGGTGAATGGTTACAATATGTCACACCGTTTTATCATACATACATAATAATCTTTGTTGAGATACAGTTTTTTTTTCTAGAAGGATGATTGAAAGGATATTAAGGTTAAGGAATTTTGTTCCTAAATTTTATTAATGAATGGCAGTAAAGTAGTTCCTCGACACCCAATACAGGTAAAAGAGGATAAGATTAAGAAAGAAAGTAAAGTATTTTTGTTCGCTGATGACACAATTCATCTACTAGCATGGAATCGGCTTATAACAAAAACAAAGAACTTTTAGTAAAGCCTAAAATATGTACTGAGAAGCGATTGAGTTTTAGGCTTTACTAAAAGTTCTTTGTTTTTGTTATAAGGCGGTTCCACGCTAGTAGATGAATAGCGTCAATAAAATAAAAAACAGAAACCTCGATGTATATCCAAGTAAAACAAAACCAAGTGAATATAATTTAATAATATGGCTAATATGACAATGGTGTATTTAGAGAAAATATTTGTTGTGGGTCAGTCAAGGAGAAGAATTAGCAGCAAAATTGAACAAAAAGTACCTTTGTCTTGGGAGGATTAAGAAAAAGTGTCACATCCTAAATGCCCAGAACGCTATTTCAGTCTCGACTCACATATAGTGGGGCTATTCTACAATAAGACACCTATCTAAACACGTATTACAGAAAGACATCTAAATCTGGCAACTTTTCAATTGGGTAAATAAAAAAAAAGGACACCAATAATAAATCCATTTTTAGGTACATTATATCTGAGATTGCGCCACACAGACTCGATCACTTTATACAGAAGACGCGGCCTCTCGAGCCTAACCCTATCCCGAACCCAACCGCTCTTCGGCGTCGACTTAGAAAACGTGGTGAGCCGAGAGGCCAAAACCGGGGGAATCCCCGGCGGCGTCGCCACGGGTCTGGCCGGCGGGATGCAGCAAGTGCCGATAATAATAAGGCGCTGCGTCGAGGAGATCGAAAGGCGCGGTCTCGATATCATCGGCCTTTACCGGCTCTGCGGTTCGGCGACGAAAAAGCGGATACTGCGGGAGGCTTTCGAGAGGAACAGCCGTTCCGTGGATTTGACACCGGATAATGTTCCTGACATCAATGTCATCACCGGCGTTCTGAAGGATTACCTGCGCGAACTCCCCGAGCCGCTCTTCACGAAATGTCTGTACCAGATGATGGTGGATGCGCTGGGAGTGTGTTTGCCAGATGATCCGGAAGGGAATGCTAAGCTTATGTTCTCTATCTTGGATTGTCTTCCAAGGGCAAATAGAGTAAGTTTTTGTAAAGGGAAGAAATTTGGGATTAAAATAAGTTGATTTTTAAATTAAACGAAAATTAATCGATGGTTAAGGCTTTTACTTGATGAAACCCCGTTATACACTATTTGTAAATAAAATAATGGCAGTATAGGCAACTAGAAGATTCTAGAACGACGCTCAAGGTCAGTTCTTCATTTTTAAGTATCCTCAATACCCTCAAGGTCAGAGGAGTTTCTAGAATCGGCAAGTTCTTGACTTTTAAATATTCTTCTTCCTCATTAAAACCCTGAAGGTCAGAGGAGGTTTTAGAATCGGCAAGTTTTTTACTTTTAAATATTCCCCCTCCTCCTTAACACTCTCACGATCAGAGGAGGTTCGAAAATCGGCAAGTTCTTGACTTTTAAATATTCTTCTTCCTCATTAAAACCCTGAAGGTCAGAGGAGGTTCTAGAATCGGCAAGTTTTTACTTTTAAATATTCTCCCTCCTCCTCAACACTCTCACGATCAGAGGAGGTTCTAGAATCGGCAAGTTTTTACTTTTAAATATTCTCCCTCCTCCTCAACATTCTCACGATCAGAGGAGGTTCGAAAATCGGCAAGTTCTTGATTTTTAAATATTCTTCTTTCTCATTAAAACCCTGAAGGTCAGAGGAGGTTCTAGAATCGGCAAGTTTTTTACTTTTAAATATTCTCCCTCCTCCTTAACACTCTCACGATCAGAGGAGGTTCGAAAATCGGCAAGTTCTTGACTTTTAAATATTCTTCTTCCTCATTAAAACCCTGAAGGTCAGAGGAGGTTTTAGAATCGGCAAGTTTTTTACTTCTAAATATTCCCCCTCCTCCTTAACACTCTCACGATCAGAGGAGGTTCGAAAATCGGCAAGTTCTTGACTTTTAAATATTCTTCTTCCTCATTAAAACCCTGAAGGTCAGAGGAGGTTCTAGAATCGGCAAGTTTTTACTTTTAAATATTCTCCCTCCTCCTCAACACTCTCACGATCAGAGGAGGTTCTAGAATCGGCAAGTTTTTACTTTTAAATATTCTCCCTCCTCCTCAACATTCTCACGATCAGAGGAGGTTCTAAAATCGGCAAGTTCTTGATTTTTAAATATTCTTCTTTCTCATTAAAACCCTGAAGGTCAGAGGAGGTTCTAGAATCGGCAAGTTTTTTACTTTTAAATATTCTCCCTCCTCCTTAACACTCTCACGATCAGAGGAGGTTCGAAAATCGGCAAGTTCTTGACTTTTAAATATTCTTCTTCCTCATTAAAACCCTGAAGGTCAGAGGAGGTTCTAGAATCGGCAAGTTTTTTACTTCTAAATATTCCCCCTCCTCCTTAACACTCTCACGATCAGAGGAGGTTCGAAAATCGGCAAGTTCTTGACTTTTAAATATTCTTCTTCCTCATTAAAACCCTGAAGGTCAGAGGAGGTTCTAGAATCGGCAAGTTTTTACTTCTAAATATTCTCCCTCCTCCTCAACACTCTCACGATCAGAGGAGGTTCTAAAATCGGCAAGTTTTTGACTTTTAAATATTCCCCCTCCTCCTTAACACTCTCACGATCAGAGGAGGTTCTAAAATCGGCAAGTTCTTGACTTTTAAATATTCTTCTTTCTCATTAAAACCCTGAAGGTCAGAGGAGGTTCTAGAATCGGCAAGTTTTTTACTTTTAAATATTCTCCCTCCTCCTTAACACTCTCACGATCAGAGGAGGTTCGAAAATCGGCAAGTTCTTGACTTTTAAATATTCTTCTTCCTCATTAAAACCCTGAAGGTCAGAGGAGGTTCTAGAATCGGCAAGTTTTTTACTTTTAAATATTCTCCCTCCTCCTCAACACTCTCACGATCAGAGGAGGTTCTAGAATCGGCAAGTTTTTTACTTTTAAATATTCTTCCTCCTCCTCAACACTCTCACAATCAGAGGAGGTTCTAAAATCGGCAAGTTCTTGACTTTTAAATATTCTTCTTCCTCATTAAAACCCTGAAGGTCAGGGGAGGTTCTAGAATCGGCAAGTTCTTGACTTTTAAATATTCTTCCTCCTTCTCAAAACCCTTAAGATCAGAGGAATTTCTAGATTCGGCTAGATCTTGGTTTCTAAATATTCTCCCTACTCCTACAATCAAGGATTAAGTTTCACACAAAATATGTTGTAGAGACACTGCTACAATTGTTGCGGCAACACAGTAATTGTCATTGTTTTATTTACAAATAGCGTAAAAGAAAGAAATTGAAGGTTATAAAGAAAAAGAAAATAATTATTTATTTTCTTTCAATTGAAATTAATTGAATTAATTCTTTAATTATTTTCAAATATTTTATTTTAATTAAAATAAAATCACAAACAGACATTCTTCCCATCATTGACCACTCGGCTCTCCCAACTCGTAATCAAAACTATAATTATGTGATATTAAATGGAAAATACAATGCTTAAAGTAAAGTTTTAAAATACTTAGAGTTACATAAGTACTTTAAAACAAATGTTCAATAATTTTTTCTCTTACTTTAAATTTTGTGCAACACTTATTGTGACTCAAAAATTTGCACTTATCATTATCAAACTAAACGTTTAGTTTAATCCATCTTTATAGTTTCAGGATTTATTAAGAATTTAATTTGAATAAAAAAATTGAGTGTTGTATGTGTGTGTGATTTTATTATTGTTTCAGGCCACATTAATATTTTTAATGGATCATTTAGCTTTAGTCGTGTCGGCGTCCGACAGGAACAAAATGTCGGCGCAGAATTTGGCCACCGCTCTGGCCCCAGTATTAATATTACACTCTAATGTCGACTCGCATCCGCCCGGCGTAAAACAATCAGAAGTCGATTACAATCAACCGATCGGCGTTTTGAAGTACCTGCTGCAGATCTGGCCGACACCGAAACATCACTCAGGTAATGTGTTGTTTACTCTCGAAACATCCTCTTGAATTAGTACTATAATTCCATAATTTAACCCATCTGAATGTTTTTGTTATTAACAAACGAATTCTTAAAACCGACACATTACTACATCTCATATTCAAACTCACTAGCATAGTTACATCTTTGTGAAACAGACAGACACGATTTTTTGGAATCACTTTTTGCCATTTTGATGTAGCACTGAATTAGATTTGTTTTATTTTTAATTAATTTTGTGGTTTTCTGTGCATGTGTTTTTTAATTATCTTAATTTCTTTTTTTTTTTTGTTTGCTGTTTAATTGTGAACTTAGCTAGTGTGGTTAGTCGTCGCAAGCGTTTTTTGCGATTTGTGAGTGTATTGATGTGTCGGGGTGTTGTTGGTATTGAGAGGGGGACCTTTTCAGACAGGTCGACGCGGCAGGCTACCCGGGCCGCGTGGAGACAATCGCAGTGTGTATCCTCAGGGGGGACAACAGCAGCAGGCCCGGGGAGTAGAGCAGTCTCGGCCCTCAGCGGCTCCGTTTCCTCCTCCTCCTCGCTCTCTAGTCTCGGCCCCACGAGGCCCTGCGCCGCCGGTCCCATCACACCAGACACTCGTAAGGATAACATTTTATTTATATTAAACGTGAATGAACAAAAAAAAAACATAAGTAACTTATAAGATGTCTATGTACTATACAAAGGAAGTATTCTACTTCGTATACAAAAAAATCAGGGTCTTTGAAGAAATGCATTGATAAGGGTAGAAAAACAAGGTCCTTAATGTACAGGAAGATGTCGCAGAGAATTAAATCAGGTGATTTGGGAGGCCAGATTTGAGGGTCTGTGGATTTTCCTGAATGTTATTATTATTCTATTATTGATGAGTGAAGTAATAATAGATTTTAGTGTTAATAAAGTGATTTTGAATTAAAGGGCCAATCATCAGTAAACAAAGGTCCCTACCGTCCGCTCTCTCCGCGAGTAGGGCCACCAGCAGCGGCTGCGGCGGGCGGTCTCAAGCCCCGCCAGGTGATAGTCTCTTCGCCAGGCTCGCCAAGCAGCAGCAGTGACTCCCAATCGGGGTCCGACTCCGTCAAACACTGCCTGCCCAGTCGCGTCCAGTCACCAGCCATTAGGGCCTCGCCCTCCTCGATGCGCAACTCGCCCTCGGCGGCGACCATACGCAACTCCCCGTCGACCACGAACGGCCTCCACAACTCACCGACCTCGACCAGCATCACCACCAACTCCCCAGGACCAAGAAACTCACCCTCGATCACCAGTTTGAGCCGCGCGAGTCCGTCTATTTTACAGAGCACCACCAGGAGCAGCTCACCGGCCATGCAGGGAAGCTCTGCGGGCTTGGCCGTTACGTTATCTTCGGGAACCAGCGCCCTCTCGACTCTTTCCGGCTTGCAATCGACTATATCTAATATAAGCACGACGGCTAATAATCTCTACAGCTTGAACTACAGCCAAAACACCAACTACAGCCAATCCTCGAATTACAGTCAGCCAACTACGTTCGCGAGCACAAACCCCTTCCTAACTGGAGCTTACATGAATTACAACCCTGAGCCCACTTATATGTCCAACGAGAAATACAACACGATTGGCTCCACTAAGGACATAAAGCCCTTCGCCTTCGACAATGGTAAGGATAAGCCGTTTAGCTTCGAAACCAATGGAAAGGAAGTAAAATTCAGCTACGACAACAACAAAGACAAACCCTTCGCTTACGAAAACGGAAAGGAACCAACGAAAGCCTACAGCTACGAAAACGGCAAGGAAGCGAAGCCCTTCAGCTTCGAGAACGGCAAGGACAAACCCTTCTCCTTCGAAAACGGCAAGGACATCAAGGGCTACACCTACTCCGACGGCTACCACGCGAAAACCACCTACGAGAGCAGCGAATCCATGTACACCAGCAGCGACTCCTCCTCGAAGTTCAGCTCCAAGTCCGGCTACCTGGCGACCACCTACGGCGGCCCCGAGATGAAATTCAGCCCGAACAAGGACCGCTTCGACGCGAGCCCCGGCTCCGGGCTGCTCGGCGTCGAGGAGACCCCCACCCCGACCAGCAGCATCGAAACCGAGGACAGCAACACCAGGGAGGTGGGGGAGAAGGACGTGGAAGGGGACGGCGAGCAGAGCGATTAGATTCGAGAGGCCGGTGAGTGCACACCTTTTTTTCGAACTTTTTACGGCAGCATTTACGATAAAAAAAGACAAAATAGGGTACGATGCGGGATAAAAAAATAAGAAAAGAATTATTATATACATGTTAATACGTACCGTGCGCGGTTCACTTCCATTTCGAATATATTTCCGTTCGTTTGTTTGTTTGTTGAAAGAGCAACGTAAGAATTATTAAAAAAAAAAGATGGTGGAACACTGAAGTATATGTCTGCTTTTTAGATTCAAACGTATATTAGGATCATTGTTAACTATTAAATAAATTATATTTGTATGTGGTGGATCAATAATGCTTACTTTAAACAAAAACAATAAAAATATTTTACTTTATTCAGCCAGCAACATCTAACTTTAATTAAAATAATTTCAATCATACAAAGGCAAATAAAAAAACACTAAGGCGAAAACAACAGTGGTTTAATTAAATTATTTTTTCAATTTCTGACATGTTTCTCTTTTGAACAAGAAAATCTAACTGATTATTTATCACCGTTAATAATAACTTAATAAGTTTTGTTTGTAATTAATTTCTCAAATGAATTCTTAATTCTCAATCCAATCCTTAAAATAATTTCAATCATACAAAGACAATTTAAAAAAAAAACACAAAGACGAAAACGAAATTGTTCAATTTCTGACATGTTTTTCTTTTGAACAAGAAAATCTAACTGATTATTTATCACCGTCAATAATAACTTAATAAGTTTTGTTTGTAATTAATTTCTCAAATGAATCCTTAATTCTCAATCCAATCTTTAATTAAATTTTTAATGACAATCCCCCGTTCAAGTCTCAATTCGATTAATGAATACACGTTCTAATTTTACATCAGCTATAGAAATATATTTAAAAAAGTGTTGTTAATGACTTGAGCAGTTAAATTTTGTCTATAAACTAAACGTAAATTGTCAATTCAATTCTCAGATCACTTATCAATTCAATTATTAATTTAATTCAATTTTAATAAATGAAACACGTTTTAACTTTGTTTGTATAACAATGTATAACAAAGTAGAAGCCTCGACAATTAACAAGATAATTAATTTAATTATTTGAAAATGAGCGTATAAGTCGAAACTAGTCACAAAAATAAATTGTCTACGTGATACTAGCAAAGTGTTTAATTTAAAAAAAAAATTACCTTATTAATTCAAACATGTATCACAAAGTAATGGCTTCAACCATCCAATTTAATTCTTATTGTAATTCGCAAAGGACAAATTTAATTCAACGCCATCACTTTTGGCGTTAAAATCGTTAATCCTATTAAATAGTCAATGATAACAAATTTAATTTTATTGTCGAACAGTATCCAGTAGTTCAGATGTTTGCTGCTAGATTAAAAAATCAAAGATGGAATAAAATAAACACACACATTTTGTAAAAACCACTGCGATAATCGCACCATCTATTAGGCAGGCGTAAAATCGCAGCTTTAACAATTAATAAACCCTCAAATCAATTCATAATTCAATTGAATACTTTATACCATGGACGCTTTTTATTTTCACACTTGGGCTGATTTTAAAAATTCGCGCTTTAATCATTATCGATCCACACCATACATAATTTTAGTTATTAGATCAAAATATTGAAAAAAAAAACTATATTTACAAATGAACGAGAAGACATACTATATTATCTAAATGGGTGATTAGATCATTGTTATATGTTTGCACAACAAATAATTCATTTCCTCAAACCAAATAATTTTTCGTATTTCGGATTTTTTATGGACTATAAGAATATATTTATTAAACTGATAATAAAGAAAAGTAACCATTTTATGAAAAATATACATATACATATTATAAATATATAAATATTATTATTCGGTGTTAATGACTACTTACATATACATTAAAGTAATGGATATATAAACAAACAAAAAAAAAACATGCACAAAATGATACGGTTTTTTTGAGAGGATAATGTAAGGAACAACACTGCCATTTATTCGTATTATAGGCAGACCCGTTTTGTTTTGTTAATTTTTTTTTAGAAAAATGTGTTCCCAATAAGAAAAATGGATGCAAATATTTTGCATCAATGTCGTTTTTTTAATGTTGGTGCAATGCTGTTTGTGTGCATTTTTTTTCAGTGGGGTGTTTTATTAGGATTTTTTGTTTTGTTTAGATGAAATTATTGTAAAAGTCCCATCACGTGATTGTGATATGTTTGTATATTAGTGCGAAGCGGATGTAAATTACAATGGATATTGTAAAATTTGAAAAAAAAATTAATGCTACGAATAACAAATTGTAATTCAGTGTATTTTTCTTCTATAATTAAAATGGAAACAAATATATTAGCGTTATTATATGATTTATATAATAAATCTTATAAAGTTTTGTTAACTTATATCTCATAATAAAATTGTTATTAATTATTGCTTTTTTGTAAGTCGAGAATTTATTAATTGCTGCATTGTATATAAGGTTTAAATACAAATACAATTTAATGTAGTATATAAAGCAAACAAAATTACTTTTTTTATACCACTTGAATTTTTATTAATCGTGACTAGTTTCGATTACACGGTAATCTTTTTCAAACAATTTTGTTTGAAAATGATTTTTTTTTTCAAACAATATTGTTTGAAAATGATGTAATCGAAACTAGTCACGATTAATAAAAAATCCAAGTCGTATGAAAAAGTAATTTTGTTTACTTTATATACAATATTGTTTGAAAATGATTACAGTGTAATCATGTAATTATATATACAGAGAGGTTATTTTATTAGGGGAAAGTGTATACCTGCAAAAAACGCGAGTCAAACGCATTGAAACGATTAATGTGTGTATGTTTAGTTGCCTATTGGGCATATGTGTGTTATAGGCAACTAAACACACATACATTAATGCATTTGACTCGCGTATTTTGCAGGTATACATAGGGGAAATGTATACTGATAAAAAAAGTTTGTTTTAATTTTTAAAATCTATTACATTTTTTTTAAATCAAATTTCAATAAATTAAAGACGACACAAGCTAGATGAATGGTGGCTGAACATTTCATTAAATGTGAAAATCAATTTCAACTTTTTTTATTAATTTCACTGCAACTGTTTCGCTATGCTGTAGCTTCTTCAGGTGTATTCAAATTTTCCAGCTAAAGAAGCTACAGCACAGCGAAACAATTGTATTGAAATTAATAAAAGGTTTAAAATATTAAAAGAAGTGGCAGAAAAATGTAACTGTTGTTGATACTACAAACGCTAGTTTATCCTTAATATCATTAATTATATTCAATAAAACTTAACTTTTTAATTTTTTAAAATCGATTAAATTTTATCAAAATCAAATTTTAATAAATTAAAGACGACGCAAGCTAAATAAATGATGGCTGAACATTTCATTAAATGTGGAAATCAATTTCAACTTTTTTTTTATTAATTTCACTGCAACTGTTTCGTTATACTTTAGCTTCTTCAGGTGTATTCAAATTTTCCAGCTAAAGAAGCTACAGCGTAGCGAAACAATTGTAGTGAAATCAATAAAAGGTTTAAAATATTAAAAGAAATGGCAGAGAAATGTAACTGTTGTTGATACTACAGACGCTAGTTTATCTTGGTTAAGTCTTTCCGCCGGATGTTAGTCTGTCTGGGTAATCGACCACAGTTAAGTCTTTCTGCTTTAATATTTTATTAAATATATTTCAGAAGCGAATTTTCATAATCAGTGAAGAAGAAAAAAGCAAGAAAAATAAAACATGAAATATATTTAAGGGTGCGGTTTAGACGAAAGAGATAGCTATATAAATATTAGCAATCACTAATTCGAGTTAGATTGCTGTTGTGATCAATGAACAATATTGTATTATACATTAAAGTAATCTTAAAATATGCAGGAATTCCATCAGATGAATTAAAAATTATTTTAATGTTTAGTTTGTGTGAAAAACAATTATGAAAAACAATGAAAATTGATGAAATTTATGTGCGTTTTCAAATTATATTTTTGCTAATAAAAACTTGCGCAATGAAAATTTAAAGGATTTCACTAAATTCTGCATTCAAATAATTTAGCAGACATGACCTATTAATTTCATTCATTCTTGCAATGTTCTCTTCTAACTTGAATTAGTAAATTGACGTTTTACACGAAAATTAACGATTTATTTTTTTATTTAGACTGATACTTTATACTTGGTAGATAAAAAATGTAAATACAAATTCATATTATTAAATCCAAAAGAATGACTCTTTTTTTCAAATTTTACTATATAGCCATCTCTTTCTACTAAACCGCAACCTTAAGGTATGAGATTTACAATATCTTTAATATATTTCATGTTTCAATCATGTTTATATTTAATATAGAAAAACACTTGCAAAAAAATGTAAAAATATATTTAATATAATATTTTTTTGATTTATTTATTTATTTAATTAACAGAGGCCATTGCATTCGGTAACATCCATACATAATAAAATAGAATATCAATGGGGAAGAATAATTAAAACAAAAAAAACTGTATCTGTAATTTAACTTGTATAATAATGCAAACAATTTAATAAAATCAATAAATTCTCGACGTAATTTGTGTTTTAATTATATTTAAAATATTTTATTGTAATTTAGTTATTGTTATTATTATGTAGGATTTCTAGACGCATCTGTGATTTTGTGATTTGAGTTTTATAATATTCAATTTACTATTGATTTTCTGAATGTGCAAAAAAAATTGATTCTTTCAACATCAAATAATTTTAATATTACAAACATGCAAACATTGACGAGTTATATAAAGTAAGATACACGAAATATTCATTTCTTACTTGCTTTCATTGAATATTCTTAATGTTAATGTTTGTAAAAATGCATATAATTGTTTCATTATTATATGCATTATATATATAAGTTGTAAAAGTAAAATTTATTAATTTTATAACTTATATATATATATATGATTATGATTCATATATATATATATATATATATATATATGTAAAATAAAAATAATAAGTTGCATATATTATTCACGAAACTGAAAACTTTAGTAGGCCAATATTAAACTCTTGCGGAACATCGGTTTTAGCATAATCTTGGCCCACTATTATTTTACAAAAAAAAATAATAGTGTGTCAGGATTATGCTAAAACTGATGTTCTACAAGGCTCTAATATTGGCCCACCATTGTTTACTTTTTCGTAAATGATATATGAAACTCAATATATATATAAGTTGTAAAAGTAAAATTTATTAATTTTATAACTTATATATATATATATATATATATGATTATGATTCATATATATATATATATATGTAAAATTAATAAGTTGCATATATCATTCACGAAAATGTAAACAATGGTGGGCCAATATTAGAGCCTTGTGGAACATTAGTTTTAGCATAATCCCGACCCACTATTGTTTTTTTTGTAAAACAATAGTCGGCCAAGATTATGCTAAAACCGATGTTCCACAAGGCTCTAATATTGGCCCACTGTTGTTTTCAGTTTCGTGAATGATATATGCAACTTAATATATATATAAGTTTTTACTTTATAAAATTAATAAGTTTTACATATATATATATATATATATATATATATATATGTAAAACTTATTAATTTTATAACAAATATATTGAGTTGCATATATCATTCACGAAAACGAATACAATAGTGGGCCGAGATTAGAGCCTTGCGGAACACCGGATTCAGCATACACAATTATTTTAAATCTAGAAGAAATCGATAAATTGATGATCTTAGCTATTCTGTAAGGGAAATTTTAAGTTTAACGTGTACGTGTGGATAACGGGTGATGGCCATTTCGGTCGTTTGAACCTCGTCAGACTAGTGTGCTCCATGTGCAAAGACTTGATGATTTTGATTAATATCAGGTTATTTAATCACAACAAAAGATTCGTTCATCTTGTGTTTTTTTATTAATTAATCTGATATTAATCATAATAATTGGAAGGGCAGCGTAAGCTTGAAATTAGGCAATAGATGGCGCATAAAAGTTTTAAAATTTTAACAGATAAAATAAATAATCAGAGATATTTTAAATAAAAATTTGAAAAAAAAAAAATTAATAAATTATTTTCAAATTTAGCTCTGTTTTTTTTATTTATAATCAGAGATATTCGATATTATATAATTGTACTTTCTTCAAATAAACATCATTCACCAAAATGGAGAAAATATCATTGAGTAGATAGAAATAGGAAACTACGTTTTGAAATAAAATTACATTTCTTAAAGTAAACAAATTTGAGCCGTGTAAATTACAAAAAAATAAAAATATTGATGAACCAAATAAATCTGTAAAAGGCAAGTATCAAATTTTACTAACAAATAAATTAAATAATAATATATTTTCGATGTTATCATTGAATATAGCAGATTTCATATTTTAAAATAAAATTACATTTCTTTAAGTAAAAAAGTATAAGACATCAAAATTAAAAATTTTAAGGAGTACTGGAATCTTAAGAAAACTGGAAACCGATACATTTTTTTATATAAAAAAATATCTAATATGGGAAAAAAAATATATCAACTTTTCTTGTGTTTCCAATTATTACATTGGACTTTTTCTGAAACAAAACTGTATTGATTATATGGAGGACAGGAATCTTAATACACTTAAATTATTATTTTCAAATCATTTTTATTTAATACACTTAAATTCTTTATTTAGTCTTACATGCGCCTCTCTACTTCTCAGTGTGAGGTGTTAGTACACTTAAAAAGTCTTAAAAAAACGGAAACCTATGTATTTTTTAAAGTATGTAATATGGGAAATATTTTGTATCAGAGATGGCGCTTGCGTTGTCTTTCCAATTATTAAATTGTAATTTTTCTGAAAGTAAACTACATTGATTAAATAGAGGACGGGAATCTTAATGCACTTGAAAAATGTCTTAAAAAACTAGAAAACTATATATTCTTTTTATATAAAAAAATATATGGAAAATCTTTTATATCAGAAATGGCATTTGCATAGTTTTTCCAATTATTACATTGCCAATTATTAAATTGGAAATTTTCTGAAACAAAACTATATTGATTATATGGAGGACAGGAATCTTAGTACACTTAATTTATTTATTTAGTTTTATATAACATCGTTACATGTGCCTCTAGTATGAGGTTTTAGTACACTTAAAAAAAGTTTAAAAAAAAAACTGAAACCGATGTATTTTTTAAACAATGTAATGTGGAAAATATTTTATATCAGAGATGGCGCTTGCGTTGTCTTTCCAAATATTATAATATAATTTTTCTGAAAGAAAACTGCATTGATTAAATGGAGGACAGGAATCTTAATGCACTTGAAAAATGTCTTCAAAAAATCTGGAAACCGATGTATTTTTTATTATAAAAAAATATCTAATATGGAAAATCTGTTATATCAGAAATGGCATTTGCACTGTCTTTCCAATTATTAAATCGCTAATAATTAAATTGGAAATTTTCTGAAACAAAAATATTGATCATATGGAAGACAAGAATCTTAATGCACTTAATAAAGTCATTTAAAAAAAATTGAAATCATCTCGAAGTCTACGATCTTCGAATACGCGTGATTGCGTATTTTTTTATAGAAAAAATGTGTAATATAAAAAATTGTTTGATGTAAAGATAATTTTTATGCACATAAAGAAAATCAATAGGAAAAAAAATGTAATGTATACACAATCCGTGAAAATTAATCAACGCTATTTCTATACATATATATATATATATATATATATATATATATGTATATATATATATATATATATATATATATATATATATATATATGTATATATAGTGGAAATAGCGGGTGTGCTAATTAATAATTAATTAAATAAGACATCCTATATAAAGAGAAAAAAAAGAAACTCTTATTTACTAATTGTTCTGTATATATATAATAAACCTTAATCTAATTTTATGTAATTGTGAATAGCGATCTCATCGATCATTGTTGTTTAAATTTTAAGTAACTGTACAGCGATTCTTTTCATCCTCATTAAACAATTATATTAAAAAAAAACAACATTTCAAAAAAAGAAAACTAGTAAGAAGAAAAAATCTCATCACGTCATCCCCGCAGGGTTAACCTATATCATCCTGTATTAAAAAAAAAAACAACACAAAAACAATAATTGCTTTTTATAGCAATAAGATGATTAACTATAAACTATATATATAAATAAATAAATGTAGCTATATAAGTACGTACGTGTATAAACAAGAAGAAAAAAAAATAACAATTCGATTTCGATCTGCTTTTTCTACAAAACCCTTGAATTTCCTTTGCTAGTCGCGAAACACAGGATGTTTGTTTGTTTTTTCCGTTTTAAATTTTGTTGTGTTTATTATTTATTTTTTTGGAATTAAATGTAATGCACACTGATGATGAAGAAAGCGATTTAAAGGAGAATGTGTGTCGGGCATATCATAGCTAACCTTCCACTCGCCTAAATAGCCTGTCTTTATAACTGTGGCTGAAATGATAAAAATAAAACTTATTATGGGAAAAAAAGTAAACATATATTAAATAAATTATGTACATGTTAGTAGTGTGTGAGAGAGAAAAAAATAAATAAAAAATAAAACACTAGTCAATTTTAAGTTTTGTCAATTTTAGATGAGTAGTTAAATTTTTAGACTGTTGAATATTGCACTGGCTATAAAGATTAAAAAAAATGAGAAAAAAAAAACAAAGTAAGAAATATTAATCGTGGTTTATCTGATATAAAAGAATTTATTTTACGTTAAATTACGCGATGATTGTTTCGTATGGAGTAAATATAATGTAGACAGATTTTAGAATATTTATGAATATATATTTGCAAATCAAAAATATATTATAAGTATATCGTATTTAAAAAAGAAATAAATAATGAGAAAGTGTGTGAGAGTTATTCGCGTAACATATAAAGGGGGATTGTGTACATCGCTGTGGGTTATTTATTGATGAATATTTTTACGCCGCAGATATATATAATATATTGGAGAGTATATATAACATATTTACTTGAAGAAGAATAAGAAAGAAAACTAAATACATATAATATAATTATTATAATTAATGCTTACATTCTTGATGGAACCGTAATTTAATATTAGATAAATTAAGACACTTGTTATGTTCCATATTTTTATTCATCATGAATTCACAATAAAAATATGGAACATAATAAGTGTCTTAATTTACCTAATATTAATACAATTATTATTCAATACCTTTTTAATACTTTTTTTTAAATTAAACAAAACCATAACCATTTTTTATAATTTCACTACAAAGTTTTTGGCAAGAGTTTTACGAAGATACCAGGGGTCGTATTCCTGAAATTGATCGTACGTTTCGGTCATACAAAATCTGTCATTTACGTCCTGGGCCCTTATTTCCATCTATGAAATTGAAGACATTTCAGTGTAAAATACTGTCTGAAATTTCTTCAATTTCATAAATATAAATATAATTTAATTTATTCTCAATTTTTATTAATCAACATTACCCGTACTGAATAGATCCGAATATCTTAAAGTCTTTACGTCCTGGCATCTTCTTAAAACTTTTGCTTAATATAGTTTAATAGCTTATTCAGTAAATAATGCAAATACACAAGATAATACACATTATAAAAGAATATTGGCAGAGTCAAAATACAATAATTAATTAGCGCGAAGAATAAAAATAGAAAAGAGTATTCATTCAATTAGTCACAGTTATTTAAATAAATTAAATAAAAATGTAAAACGTAAAAATAATTAATAAATTATTTCCACTTACGTTAAGTAAGTCAAAATATTACAGAGCTAAATGTGAAAATAATTTATTACTTATTTTCAAATCATTTTTATTTAATTTGCTTAATTTTTGTGCAAAATATTGACTATAAAAGTATAATTTTTAACTCGTAATAATAATTAACAATTAATTAAGTCAAAATAATTGCTCTAATTCTAATGAAATCAATTACAAATAAGAAACCAGAAGATATTTGACGTTTAAAGTTTTCGTCAAAATTGCAGACAAAATTCAACCTAAATTTGTTTGACACCCTGTGAGTGTAAGATCACTACTGCTCCCTATTATTGCCAAATCTTGAGTTTAAAATCACTATAACTCGCTATTATTGCCGAATCTTGAGTTTAAGATCACTATAGCTCACTATTATTGCCAAATCTTGAGTTTCAGATCACTATAGCTCACTATTATTGCCAAATCTTGAGTTTAAGATCACTGTAGTTCGCTATTATTATGTAATCTTGAGTTTAAGATAACTATAGCTCACTATTATTGCCTAATCTTGAGGTTAAGATCACTATAGCTCACTATTATTGTCTAATAATGAGTGTAAGATCACTATAGCTCACTATTATTGCCGAATCTTGAGTTTAAGATCACTATAGTTTGCTATTATTTCATAGTCTTGATTTTAAGATCACTATAGCTCACTATTATTACATAATCTTAAGTTTAAGATCACTATAGTTCGCTATTATTGCCTAATAATGAGTGTAAGATCATTACTGCTCCCTATTATTGCCAAATCTTGAGTTTAAGATCACTATAATTCGCTATTATTGCCTAATTTTGAGTTTAAGATCACTATAGCTCACTATTATTATGTAATCTTGAGTTTAAGAACACTACAGCTCACTATTATTGCCAAATCTTGAGTTTAAGATCACTGTAGTTCGCTATTATTATGTAATCTTGAGTTTAAGATAACTATAGCTCACTATTATTGCCTAATCTTGAGGTTAAGATCACTATAACTCACTATTATTGCCTAATAATGAGTGTAAGATCACTATAGCTCACTATTATTGCCAAATCTTGAGTTTAATATCACTATAATTCGCTATTATTGCCAAATCTTGAGTTTAAGATCACTATAATTCGCTATTATTGCCTAATCTTGAGTTTTAGATCACTACAGCTCACTATTATTGCCAAATCTTGAGTTTAAGATCACTATAATTCGCTATTATTGCCTAATCTTGAGTTTGAGATTACTATAGCTCACTATTATTGCCAAATCTTGAGTTTAAGATCACTATAATTCGCTATTATTGCCAAATCTTGAGTTTAAGATCACTATAATTCGCTATTATTGCCTAATCTTGAGTTTTAGATCACTACAGCTCACTATTATTGCCAAAACTTGAGTTTAAGATCACTATAGCTCACTATTATTGCCTAATCTTGAGTTTGAGATCACTATAGCTCACTATTATTGCCAAATCTTGAGTTTAAGATCACTATAATTCGCTATTATTGCCTAATCTTGAGTTTGAGATCACTATAGCTCACTATTATTGCCAAATCTTGAGTTTAATATCACTATAATTCGCTATTATTGCCTAATTTTGAGTTTTAGATCACTATAGCTCACTATTATTGCCAAATCATGAGTTTAAGATCACTATAATTCGCTATTATTGCCTAATCTTGAGTTTGAGATCACTATAGCTCACTATTATTGCCAAATCTTGAGTTTAAGATCACTATAATTCGCAATAATTACCTAATCTTGAGTTTAAGATCACTGTAGCTCACTATTATTACATAATCTTCAGCCGCCGTTTTCTTCAATTGAAAGAAGAAAAGCAAATAATGATTATTTGGCATAAAATCAGACATTTAATATATTTAAATAACTGTGACCAAGTGAATGAATACTCTTTTCTATTTATATGAAATTTAAAAGTAAAAATAAAATATCATATAAATTTTGTGTTTAATTAATTCTACGCTGCAGGTATATTTAACACTTTACAATACAATAGAGAAATAATAAAAAAGGCAAATTTGTATTAAATATATCAAACATTGGAGAAATAATAAAAAAAACAAATTTGTATTGAATAAATATATCAAACAATAGAGAAATGATAAAAAAAGAAAATTTGTATTGAATAAATATATCAAACATTGGAGAAATAATAAAAAAACAAATTTGTATTGAATAAATATATCAAACAATAGAGAAATGATAAAAAAGAAAATTTGTATTGAATAAATATATCAAACAAAGGAGATATGATAAAAAAAACAAATTTGTATTGAATAAATATTTCAAAAAATAGAGAAATGATAAAAAAAGCAAATTTGCATTGAATAAATATTTTATTGTTTCAATAAATATTTTTATTGTTTCAAAAAAAGCAAATTTGCATTGAATAAATATTTGAAACAATAAAATATTTATTCAATGCAAATTTGCTTTTTTTATCATTTCTCTATTTTTTGAAATATTTATTCAATACAAATTTGTTTTTTTTTTTATTATTTCTCCAATGTTTGATATATTTAATACAAATGATAATGAGAAATGATATAAAAAAAGAAAATTTGTATTGAATAAATATTTCAAACACACAGATTCAATATTTAAGTAAAAGTCTCATTTCTTAATTCTTATAAAGTGTCGGATGTTATGCGAGAAAATAATTCTAGAAATAATTTATTACGGATTCACAATGAAAACATTTTTCAACATAATCGTTTATGAAACATGCAGTAATTTAAAGAATTTGTTTTATAATTCATAAATAAAAACCGACGATTTAAAATTTCAAACTGAATGTTTCGAAAAATCCAGAGAAACATTAAATTAGGAAAAAATCTTTTTTTTAATTTAATGTTTCTCTAGATTTTGCGAAAATCATTAAATTATTTTTTTAATTTAATACTACTACAATATCTTTATTCAAAGTTATTTGTTTCACATATATTTACAATATATTATGGTAAATTTGTTTCTTTCTTGCTTGCTTGAACAGTTAATTTAAAATTTCTCTGGATTTTTCGAAATATTCAAATTGTATTTTTTAATGAGTTAACAAATTAAATAAATCACAACATTTAAAGAAATTGTTTTATAAATTATAAATCAAAACCGACGATTTGAAATTTCGAATTGAATGCTTCGAAAAATCCAGAGAAACATTAAATTAGAAAAAAAAATTTTTTTTAATTTAATATTTCTCTAGATTTTGTGAAAATCATTAAATTATTTTTTAATTTAATATTTCTCTGGATTTTTCGAAATATTCAAATTGTATTTTTTAATGAATTAACAAATTAAATTAAACACAACATTTAAAGAAATTGTTTTATAAATTATAAATCAAAACCGACGATTTGAAATTTCGAATTGAATGTTTCGAAAAATCCAGAGAAACATTAAATTAGAAATTTTTTTTTAATTTAATATTTCTCTAGATTTAAATTATAAATCAAAACCGACGATTTAAAATTTCGAATTGAATGTTTCGAAAAATCCAGAGAAACATTAAATTAGAAAAAAAAATTTTTAATTTAATATTTCTCTAGATTTTGCGAAAATCATTAAATTATTTTTTAATTTAATATTTCTCTGAATTTTTCGTAATATTCAAATTGTATTTTTTAATGAATTAACAAATTAAATAAAACACAACTTGTTTGTTTCGCAGTTTT
The DNA here is from genome assembly GCA_963082785.1 of Philonthus spinipes. NCBI lineage: Eukaryota > Metazoa > Arthropoda > Insecta > Coleoptera > Staphylinidae > Philonthus > Philonthus spinipes. Next base: position 22,660,062 of record OY720311.1, read on the forward strand.
TTTTTAATAATCTGCGTGATGCCAGTGTATAGGCAATACAATCATAACAGTTTCAACAATTTATATAAATAACAATAATAAGAAAATGTCTTCAATGATTTCCACATTTATCACTTGGTGAAACAAATTGAACTATAATTTCTCGAATTACTTTCACTACGTGAAAAATTATTGAAATGAATAAAAAAAAACATTTGGTTTGTTTTACAAAATGTTTTAACACTAATTTATTTACTCAACTAGTTTCACTTTTTACAGCATTTTCAAGAGTATACAAAAAAAATATTGTGCGAAACAAGCACGAGTATTTTTATTAATTCCGTAAATATCAGGAACTATTTTTTTTTTTTCGTAAATAAATAAATAAATTATTATTATTATTGTTGAAGGTTTAAATTAAATTACACAATTTTTCGAACAAACAATTTTAAAATCTTATTTTCAGGCAATAAGGGACTTAATTTAAATCTCAGTGAAGGCCTAAAAATAAACAAGGCAATGGAAGCTGGGAAGGAGATTTTGAATTCTCCGATTTTTAAATATCTTATTTCCTGATTAGCTTAATTAGCTTATAAGATAAGCTTTTGACAATTCCGTAAAAAGCGAAACTAGTCGAGTGAATAGAGGAAAATTGTGAAACCCCAAATATCTAAAAAAAATAAAATTAAATTGTTTTACAGTTAAAACAACATTAATGCTACATTTGCTATGGAAAAAAAAACAAACGTGAAACTAAAAAAAATATTGTGTTTTATATAATTTGTGAATACACAGTTTCATGAACCTAACCCAACCTGATTTATAAGATTATAATAATCTCACATCGATTATAAAATCGATTTAGATTGAAGTGAAGGTATATTTAGTGAAAATATGTATTTATTACGAATGAAGCGACAAAAATTGAAAGCAACGATGAATTAATTATTCCAGATAAAACAAAATATAAAAAAATATAATATGTATAAATGAATCAATAAATCTATAAAAAAAGAAGCGATAGAATTGTATCAAGAAATGGCTCTCTTAAACAAATTCTGTAAATAATATTTAAGTCCCATATTCATCGCTACATTAAGATAAATTATTTAAATGATAATTAATAATATAATTATTAATTAATAACCCTACACACATATGGGTAGAAAGGGTCATTGAATATATATATATATATATATATATATATATTTATTTATTTAAATGAATTAATTATATATATATATATATATATATATATAATTAATTCATTTAAATAAAAATAGTTGTCTATTTTTATTTAAATAATTAAAGTCTCAACAACCAACATCTTTATATTGGTTGTTAAGATTATATATATATATATATATGTTATAACGTACATTTTCACGGGCGTAACATGTTGACGCATTTATTCGGGTTTGATCCCGCGTATTTTCTTGGAACTGGTCCATTGAAAGCGGAAGCGGTATCGCTGAACGGTACCGCTCTATGTATAGCACTGCAGCGCTTTGCGGAAGCGGTGTGACTGATCGGTACCGCTCTATGTATAGCACTGCAGCGCTTTGCGGAAGCGGTGTCGCTGAACGGTACCGCTCTATGTATAGCACTGCAGCGCTTTACGAAAGCGGTGTGTCTGAACGGTACCGCTTTATGTATAGCACTGCAGCGCTTTACGAAAGCGGTGTCGTCTGAACGGTACCGCTTTATGTGTGGCGTTTCAGCGCTTTATAAAGCGGTAAAGGATATATTTTTTTCCGCCGGATCGCTTTTCAACCGTAAACAAAATATAGTAACGATAGTACAACTACAATTTGTCCGTTCAGGGAACATCAAGCGCTACATGTCTAAAATTTCCCTGAACGCGCCCATTATTTCTTCAAGTGTTCTTTAATTTATTAGAATAACATAACCTATAGCCTGTGGTTACTTTACACGCTATAGGTTATGTTATTCTAAAAAAAAATTGAAGAACAGTTGAACAAATAATGACAGATGTCACGTTTTATTTGTTTTTATTGTCAACATAATTTTTCATTTTTTTTAATAAAAAAAATCAAAGCACTCTAGATGTGAAAATTTTATGGAATATAAAATAAATAATAAAAATTACAAAATAAATATTATTATTAATATTAAAACAAAAACTACGACGAATATTAATGGAATTTGTTGATTAGGGTTATTAATTCATATTTACGTATTTACTGGGAAAAAAAAACGAGATAACATATTCAGAACTAATTGGAATTTAAAGCAAAATGCAATGCTATTGATTAAATTGGTTATTTGTTTACTATTAATAATAATTTGTATGAATAGTTCATTAATTAAATTTATTCTGAAAATAAATGAATTAATAAAAATAATGATGATGATATAGGATTCGGTCTCTTTGACTAAGTTTGAAAATGATGACATGCTTATTTGTACTGCTTGAACCTGACCGTCAATACAGTAAACATTTTGACACGTCTTAAAAGTAATAAAAAAAATGTAATAAATTTAATCGAAAGTGAATGATTCGTTTATTGAAAAAAAATTCTATTGATTTTCATTAAAACCAAATAAATAATTCATTTTACAATTTTCAGTTTATTTATGTTATGGAAAATGATATATTTTAATGGAAAATGGGAATTAAAAACAATCAGACAGTTCATTTCCCATTTCATTTTTTAGTTGTGATGAAATTAACTGAAGAATGAATTTTTTTGTTTGTTCTTGTGGAAGATTTTGTTATCAATTGTTCAGCGATGAAAAAATTAAATTAAATGATGAATGAAAAAATAAATTAAATGGTTCATTTTCCATTTTATTTTTGTGATAAAATGAAAACAAATTGAAATGATTAATTTTCCATGAAAATAGGTTTTTTTTTTCATTTACCATTTTTTTTTTTGATATTGTGGAAGATTCTGTTATCGAATGATTTGTAATCAAATGAAAAAAAATAATTAATTTTCCATGAAAATTGGATTTTTTTGCATTTTCCATTTCTTTTTTTTTTTTGATATTGTGTTAAATGAAAAAAATGAAATTGTTTATTTTCCCTTTTTTGGGGGATTTTTTCCAGAAATAAAATGGAAAATGAAAAAAAAATGAAATGATTAATTTTCCATGAAAATAGGATTTTGTTTGCATTTTCCATTTCTTTTTTTTTTTGATATTGTGTTAAATGAAAAAATGAAATTATTTATTTTCCATTTATTTTTTTGGGGGGATTTTTTCCAGAAATAAAATGGAAAATGAAAAAAAAAAAAATGAAATGATTAATTTTCCATGAAAATAGGATTTTTTTTTGCATTTTCCATTTCTTTTTTTTTTTGATATTGTGTTAAATGAAAAAATGAAATTATTTATTTTCCATTTATTTTTTTGGGGGGATTTTTTCCAGAAATAAAATGGAAAATGAAAAAAAAAAAAAATGAAATGATTAATTTTCCATGAAAATAGGATTTTTTTTGCATTTTCCATTTCTTTTTTTTTGATATTGTGTTAAATGAAAAAATGAAATTATTTATTTTCCATTTATTTTTTTGGGGGGATTTTTTTTCTAGAAATAAAATGGAAAATGAAAAAAATAAATAAAATGATTAATTTTTCATGAAAATAGGAATTTTTTGCATTTTCCATTTCTTTTTTTTTGATATTGTCTTAAATGAAAAAAAAAATAAAATTGTTTATTTTCCATTTATTTTTTTGGGGGGATTTTTTCTAGAAATAAAATGGAAAATGAAAAAAAAAATTAAAAAAAAATATTTTCCATGAAAATAGGAATTTTTTTTGCATTTCCCATTTTATTTATTTATTTATTTTTAATATTGCGGAAGATTGTTTTATCGAGTGATTTGTGATCAAATGAAAAAAAAATGAAATTGTTTATTTTCCATTTAATTTTTATAAATCTTTTCTAGAAATAAAATGGAAAATGAAAAAATAATGAAATGATTAATTTTCCATGAAAATATGATTTTGTTGCATTTTCCATTTAATTTTTTTAGATCTTTTCTAGAAATAAAATAGAAAATGAAAAATGAAATGATTAATTTTCTATTAAAATAAGATTTTTTGCATTTTCCATTTAATTTTTTTTTTTAGATCTTTTCTAGAAAAAAAAATGAAATGATTAATTTTCCATGAAATTGGATTTTTTGCATTTTCCATTTATTTATTTTTTTTAGATCTTTTCTAGAAATAAAATGGAAAATGAAAAAAAAATAAAATGATTAATTTTCCATGAAAATAGGATTTTTTGCAGTTTCCATTTAATTTTCTTTTTTTAGATCTTTTCTAGAAATAAAATGAAAAATGAAATGCTTAATTTTTCAATTTTTCATGAAAATAGGATTTTTTGCAGTTTCCATTTAATTTCCTTTTTTAGATCTTTTCTAGAAATAAAATGGAAAATGAAAAAATAATGAAATGGTTAATTTTCCATGAAAATAGAATTTTTTTGCATTTTCCATTTAATTTTTTTTAGATCTTTTCTAGAAATAAAATGGAAAATGAAAAAAAAGGAAATGATTAATTTTCCATGAAAATTAGATTTTTTTTGCATTTTCCATTTAATTTTCTTTTTTTTAGATCTTTTCTAGAAATAAAATAAAAAATGAAATGATTAATTTTTCATGAAAATAGGATTTTTTTCAGTTTCCATTTAATTTTTTTAGATCTTTTCTAGGCATAAAATGGAAAATGAAAAAAAAAATGAAATGATTAATTTTCCATGAAAATAGGATTTTTTTGCATTTTCCATTTATTCTTTTTTTAGATCTTTTCTAGAAATAAAATGGAAAATGAAAAAAAAAATGAAATGATTAATTTTCCATGAAAATTGAATTTTTTTGCATTTTCCATTTAATTTTTTTATATTGTGGAAGATTGTGTTATCGAGTGATTTGTAATCAAATGAAATGAAGAATGAAAAGGCTCATTTTCCACATTAATTATTTTATTTTTGTTATGAAATAAAAAAAACTTTTTTTTTTCATTTTCCATTTCTTTTTTTTTAGATGAAATGAAAAATTTGATAACAAAATCTTCCACAATTTCAAACAAATTCCACGAAATAAAAAAAATGTGCTAATTTTATGTTCCATTTCTTTCATAACATTTGCATTATTTTTTGTTTTAATTTCGTGAACTTTGTTTGAAATTGTGGAAGAATTTATTTGCAATAAACGAATCTTTTACTTATCTGATATTATTTGTTTATTGTTTATTAACGGTAAGTCCATTTAAATACATATTGCTTTATACTAACTATACATTAAAAGATATTATTAATAACTATACAAGACTTGATTATAAAGCATTTTTGTCATTCATTCAATTCAATTCCCCTGCTTTAATTATTTCTATTTATATATATAAAAAAAATATGAAAACACTCTGTACACTTTTCTTCACTTATAAGTGAAGAAAAGTGTACAAAGTGTTTTCTTATTTCTTTTAAATCTTCACGAAACTCACATTTAATTAAGTATATATAAAAAAAATCATTTTTTTGTGAGAGTTAAATTAAATTACATCACAATATTTCCAACATTACAATCATTTACAAATATTAAGCCTCACAAAAAAAAGGCAATTGACCGTCGTCGCTTTCCATTTATTATTAAATATTTATTGAGAAAAAATAACATAATTAAAAAGTGAAACCACACGATAGTAAATTTTAAATTGACTACAACAAATAATTCGATTATATTTTTTGAAGTTGATTGTAGCGAATTACTTAATTTCGAATTAAATAATTCTTTTAAAGCATCTAAACGTTCCTTTTTCAAGAAATACAATTTATTTAATTGATACTCTTTTTAAGTTAATTAAATATAAGTGAAAAAGAAACATCTCTGATGGGATTTGAACCCATGTCCCTCGATTTCAAGCACTCAATGGATTTTTCAAATATCCATTCAGTGCTTCAAGTTTACTTATATTCAATTTACATCTAGCTTAAATCACTTCAACTTAAATAAAATTTAATATTTTATATTCATTCAATATTATATTTTCATTCAATTTACATCTAGCTTAAATCACTTCAACTTAAATAAAATATTAAATTTTATTTAAGTTGAAGTGATTTAAGCTAGATGTAAATTGAATATATTTTGGAATGATTTAAACTAGAAATAAATTGAATTATAATGGAGAATTCCGTAAAATAAAGTTAAAGTTAAAGAATGTAAGTATATTCAATTTATATCTAGCTTAAATCACTTCAATTGAATTCAGTTGGTTATTTAATAGATAAAGCTATAGGATATTTATCATAATAAATGAAAGACGACGCAAGCGCCATCTTTCGCCTAATTTCATGTGGCGCTGTCTGTTGGATATTGTTTTAAATGAAAATAATCCATAAAAAATATAAAAGTGTTGATTAATATTTGATATTGTATTTTTTTAATGGAATTTAATCCATATTTTGTTTCGTATTTAATAGGTATGTTGTCTTTAATTAAAGCTTAAATTAAAACTGAACCTTGATACTTATTACTAAATTCAACTTCCAATAAAATCAAATTCCATCGTTTTCATAAGCATAGCAATCAACAGCGCATTTGCATAAATTGTTCATTAAGAAAAAGAACTTACTTAGTGTAATTATTGTGATACGTTTGATATTTTGCTAAAACTAAACAAAAAAAAAATAAAACAGAGTAAAGGAATAAAAAATTCTTTTTATCAGATATAACACTAGTGAAATGAGATGGTTTTAAATGTTAGATAGGCATAAAGTACGAATGTGTGTGCACATATCATACGATTTATACTTTTCCTAAATGACTGAAGGGTGCGTGAAGGGCGCCGGCGCCCTCGGACCCGCGAGGGTTCCCCGGGCGCCGGCGCCAACCTGTGTACAATAAATGCAATACTGTCATGCCTCGAGACCATTCCATGGAAAAAAAAATAAATAATATAAATTGAGAAAAAAGAATAAGAATAAATAAAAGGTAAAGGGGGGCTGGGCCGGGATCCGGGGGCCCAGACTTATAACTTTTGATATTTACACTGTTCCCGGTGTGTCGTATTTAGGACATTTTTATACGAAACGAATATAACCGGCGCCCCAACAATAATTATAACGGACGTCCCGACGCCGCCTCCCGCCCATAGACTTTCCTCTTAATCTATAGACTCTATGAATTGTTATGTATACAATTATTTGTGGAAATATTTTACCAGTTTTTTTTTTATTATTATTAAACGGGCGCTCGCTGATTTTTTTGTTTGAATTTCATTTCATGCGCCCCACACTTGTAACTAACTAAAACTAAACTAACATGGTAGCAAATGAAGAAGAACATAAATTTGAAGAAAAAAAAAATAAGACGCGTTGTTTCCTTCTTTTTGTAACTTTTGTATGGTAGAATATTTCTGCTACTCCATTAAATATAGATGTTAAAGAATATACAATAAATTATCAGTATTTAAATATTAGCTTTTCAAATGGCTAGACCCTCCTACGATGTACTTACAAAATAACGAAATAAATCTTTCAGTTGAATTCTGTTCATTTTAAAATGCTCTCTTTTTTTAATTACACCCGAAATATAAAATATCCCATCCGCAAATCCTTTCTTTTTGATAATTTTCAGATGATTTATTTAAGGTAAGTATTATTTTTTAATGCTCCCTGTTGTGTTTGTGCAGTTTTGGATGTGGGATCTCGAGGAGAGCGAAAGAGAATATTTTTATGTAAACTTAATGTATAGGAGAGGAAGTTTTTCATTTATTCTTTATCCCTTTTTTTTCATCAATTAATTTCGCTGGAAAAATCAAAAAATTTCGCATTTAATTTCTCGTTTCTCCCTTTCTTGCCGGAAATGAAAAACTTCACGTTTTATCCATTGATTGCCAGGTGATTCTTCTAAAAAAAAAAACTTCACATCTCGTTTCTTTTGTATCCCAGGTGGTTCCTTTACAGAAATGAAAACTTCGCATTTCATTCCTCCTTTATCTCTTTGTTGTCAGGTGGTTTCGCTGGAGAAACGAATAACTTCACATTTTATTTCTCTCTTATCTGTTTGTTGCCAGATGGTTCCTCTGGAGAAACGAATAACATCACATTTTATTTATCCGTTATCATGAGTTTCTCACCTCACACTGAGAAGTAGAGAAGAACATAAAACGATGTTATATAATACTAAATAAATAAAAATAAAATCATTAGTTTCCACTGAAATGAGAAATTTCACAATTATTTTCTCCTTCATAGCTTCTTTGGTTCCCTTGAAGAAATTAATTAACTTCATATTCATATTAATAAAAATTAAAATCCAACTTCAAAGGGTTTTACAAAATATAATTTTTATATCGAATAATATTGACTTTTTTTTTAACTTACACATATTTTTTAAATTATTAACAATCATTTCAGAAATGGGCACAATTTGTTGTTTTTTATTTACTTGATCATCAGTGATTTACAAACAAAATTTCACCAGCACGTCGAGCTCTTCTAGAATAAACATCAACCTACGTGAGTACGGCGAATACGGTAAGTTAATGTAAACACAGCACTCCTTAATTAATTCTCAACAAAGTATTAGAAACAAATGTCAACTAAATGAAAAGAAACCTATTAACGTTTCTGTAAAGCTCATTCAAGAAAATATCAGTAAAACCGTGAACATCAAAAATGTGCAAAGCAAACATTTTAATCAAGCTATTGATATGTTTGATGTTCACTGTCTTACCGATGTTTTCTTGAATGAGCTTTACAAAAACTTTAATAGGTTTATTTTCCTTGTGATTTTTTTGCTTTCCCCGGACACCTGTTCAAGGGAAAGTATTGTGATCGTAAACATTTTCGAATCGCTAATTACAACGGATATAAATGTGTGTGTATAGAGAAAAAAGATTGAACCCAAACGTTATATTCTTGCTTTTTATAATTGTGGAAAAAAATTGAGAAGATTCAGGGCCGATATCTACGATGGTTTTGCCACGTTCGTTCTGTTTATTTGTTGTGTTGTAAGTTTAGCATTTTCAATAGATTCGCGTCGGAGCCGACCAAATTTCAACAAGAAAAAGCTCAGTCCTTCGAAAGCTGTGTAACTCAAAAGAAATCTTATAAATGCGCTACAGAGCTTAAAGTTTAAAGATAACCAAATGGTCCTAGACCATTAGCATGTTTTAGGCACTCTATCAGTGCTCAAGAGTCCACTTTTAGGGAGAATGAGAATCAAATTCCAGCTGCATTGCAATTTACATACATGAATATCTTTTGCATCAGCCAAAAAGATAGCCCAACACGTAGTTCAATTCTGATACTAGCGTAAATTCTGCTTGGACTCGATGTCATTCAGGTCCTAACTCATTCCCGACTACTTAGTGATGACATCATGCATGAACGACGATTGACTTAGAATATTTTTCATTTTATCTCGAATTCTACTGTAGGTGTGTCAAGATTATTGGTCTTTTCTAATCCACATAACATAATAGGTCTGCATTTAATGAAACGTTCAGTCAGAAATTAGGCAAAAGGTGGCGCTTGCGTCGTCTTTAATTTATTATGAATAATAGGTCTGGTTAAGGCTGAATTTCACCAGACTGTAGGTGTATCAAGATGATTGGTCTTTTGCACCATCTTTTAATATGGATTGCAAAAGGCTGAATTTCACCAGCCTTAACTAGACCTATTGTGTTTGTGCATTTTTTTATGTGGATTGAAAAAGACCAATCATCTTGACACACCTACAGTAGAATTCGAGATAAAATGAAAAATACTCTAATCGTCGTACATGCCTGATGTCATCACTAAGTAGTCGGCAATGGTCTTTTCCAATCCACATTAAAAATGCACAAACACAATAGGTCCAGTTAAGGCTGGAGAAGTATTTTCCCGGGAAGTAGTTGTTTTAATGTGCATTTGTTTAACGTACTTACGTAGCGTAAGTCAAAAGTCACAGAGCTAAATGTGGAAATAATTTATTAATTATTTTCAAATCATTTTTATTTAATATACAATGTGTTTAGCTGATTTGCTGGCATCTTGATGATTGTTGGTTATCAACACAGATACTTTGCAACAAACCGATGAAAAATACAAGGACCCATCCCCCACACTCTCGTAGAACCACAAATGGGCATAATTTCCTGGTTCTATGTTCAAATCTTGGCAAGATTGGAGAAATTTAGAGATTTAGGAAGTTCTGGAGAGGGGGACATTTAAAGACCAACCACATCCATCCTGTCGGTACACGCCTGCTATTCAGTAGATGATGATAGATGATCATTTTCAGAGATATGATTACTGATAAGGGCGAACATTATTGGTCTCAGTGAAAGAAGACTGAACAGTCAAACAATCCCGGGCATAAAAATAGTGATTACTGATTATATTCCTCCTTGCCGGTTAATTTATCGTAATCATAATACCCTTGTAGAGAATACACTATATCCCTTCCATAAAACAAATCTTAATCAAACACCATAAAATAATTAACACACCATAAAATTTCCCAATCTCATCCTCGAGCTAATTCCACGAATAAACGAGTACGATCGCAATTAAGTCATCCACTATGCAAATCCAACCAAAATAAATCAAAAGTTTCACTTTTATGAGACCACCGGCTCGTAGTGTGTCGCATCCATTGCAAAACCCACAATTTCCACTGAACCGCGTTAGTCGCAACAATAAACCCATATAAATTACACAACAACAACCTCGACCAAAAAAAAAAAAAAACAATAAATATTAAAAAACGGCTTTTAAAAGCCCGTATATTGTGCAATGTAAATATTTACGAAGCACACATTGAATTAAAAATATAATATAAATAGAAAAGAGTAGGCTGAAAGACCACTGGTCGATAGCCAGTTTCAGAGTTGGAATTATGCTGTAAACGTTAGTGTATTGTTAAATATTGTATTGTAACTGTATATTCCAATCTCAGAAATAAAGATATTTATGTATGTAGAAAAGAGTATACATTCGCTTCATTTAAATAAATTAAATAAAAATGATTTGAAAATAATTAATAAATAATTTCCACATTTAGCTCTGTGATATTTTGACTTACGTTACGTAAGTACTTTAAACAAATGCACATTTATTAAAACAACTACTTCCCCGGGCAAATACCCCGCCGAACATTGTAGTACATAATGTACACCTACTGTTGCATAACAAAAAATATTGCATCATGCAACAATTTTTTGATTCGTGAAAAAACTGCTATGTACAAAACAGAAAAGAAAGTATAAGGCAATCTGCAGACACGTGTTTCGGGATCTATGCCTCGTCAGTACAGCTCTGCCTTACAAAATTTAAAGATGTTAAAATAAATCAATTAAATTAAATCAAATCAAAGACAAATCGAATAAATTATACAGCTCTGCCTTACAAAATTTAAAGATGTTAAAATAAATCAATTAAATTAAATCAAATCAAAGACAAATCGAATAAATTATACAGCTCTGCCTTACAAAATTTAAAGATGTTAAAATAAATCAATTAAATTAAATCAAATCAAAGACAAATCGAATAAATTATATCAATCGCGTCCTTTTTGGTTTGATTTGACTGAGTTAATTTCTGGCAATGATCAATATTTTTTTTCCAACTGCAATTATATGGAGAGCAATTATAAACTAACACCGTAGTTTGCATGAACTACTCTTGAGACGTTGAAGGATTTTTTTTTTTTCGTAATTTTTGCTTACTTAATTCATTGCCAGAAATTGTCCTTGTTTAATTTTATTGTAATTTAAATAACTGCAAATGTGTGAATCATCTTTGTTTCATTTTATTTAGTGATGGGCAAAATCGATTATCTAAATAATCGATTTATTTCAGAACTACAAAGAATAAAGAAAATTTAATTTGAAAATATCTCAAATAATTATGGCAATATTAATGATAACAACTGCATTGAAGTTTTTAATCACACATCTTATAGAATTGATTTAATTGTCATTTGATTACCTAAAATAATCGATTATTTCGTATTCGATTACCGAAATAATCGATTTTGCCTATCACTAATTTTATTTAATTTCTCTAAAATTATGTATACTCAGAATATTCGAAGGAAATATGTGTAATTAATTCTCTTCAAACAATCCTTGATGTAAATCCTTGACGTCTGCGAATTGACATTTTTTTTAATAAAAACAAATATTTGTAATTAAACATCTTCAAATTACGTTACCCGTTCTTAATTCAACTTAATTGTTTCTCCATTTACATCTGCAAACAGCCGTGTCGAAATTTGCACTTTAACTCCTCGCCAAAAAGAGTACTCTCATCGCACACGACCTGCGTTCGTACTCGATGAACATGGCATTGGTCGAAATTCCGATGATAGAAAAAGTGAAAGCCGTGCCGGCGCGTGGTGTTGTTGGTTTGTCTTTTAGTCTGCGGTGCCGGTTGTTGGGATAAGGTGATTGTAGCGCGTCGGAACGCTGTGATAAGATGAACTTTTCGGCGGGCTTTCTGTTGGTTTGTGTGTGTTTTCTGGTGGTTGATTGTATGCAAATCGTGAGGCTTAAGAAGAGGCGGTTGCCGAGGGAGGATACGACTACGGCGAGGACTAGTTTGAGGGATAGGGTTGCGAATAGGATTCAGAGGCATAGGGAGAGGACTACGTCGAGAGTTTGTTATGGTAAGTTTATTTAATTATTTTTTCACAGAAAGGACTATTATATAAATATTACCATCAAGAAAACTTCACGTACTCAACAAAAAATATCTTCGATAATTTTTTTTATTATAATATATATACCGATCTACAATAAATTCTCGCAACATAGCTTTTATGTGTTGGAGAGTATTACTTACACAAACAATAGAGTAGTACGCGCCACTGATGTTTTAGATTTTTTTTTTTCACATTTATAAAAATGTTTTATTATTGCGAATTAGAATGTATAACAAAGTAGAAGCCTTAACAATAAACAATTTATTTTCTAATCTTCACATTTAGCTCTGTGACAATCACAGAGCTGAAATTGTTACCTTATCCATTAAAACTGTTAAACTTTTGTGGTGTTTCCATTTAATTTTACAAACTTTTTTTAGAAAGCGAAGTTTTTAAAGTAAACAAAAACTTTACAAAGAATTTCCGCGTAATAAGAAGAGACTCATTTTGAGTTTGAAAGGAAGGAAAACATCTAAGGTTGGAAATTAAAAATGCTGAAATGAAAGCTCTGCTGAGTAAGTTAGGTTTTATACAAATACGTATACTCCAGAATATTTTGTTCAGTTATGGTTGTGAATAAAACGGAAGACTAGAATTGAGGACAGTGGACGAGATAGCCAGGATAAAAAAATATTTTTCTAATCTTCTCATTTAGCTCTGTGCATCAGAGCTAAATATGAGAATAATTTATTAATTATTTTCAAATCATTTTTTATTTAATTTATTTATGTTTGTTGTGGAAACTAATTATTTAAATATAAAAAATCGAGATTTTCAAATCATTTTCATTTAATTTATTTAAATAACTGTGACCAAGCGAATGAATACTCAATTTCAATTTAAATTATTTTTCTTCTTAAACAATTAAAATATTTAAATAAATCACATTAAAAGAATTTTTAGAGGCGAATATAATTTTTATTATTTAACAATAATTAAAGTGAAAAAAAATATGTTTTAAAAAATTAATTTAAAAATTACATTTAATCCACATCAAGCAAAAAAAACAATATACAAAAAATCGAGATTTTCAAATCATTTTCATTTAATTTATTTAAATAAATCACATTAAAAGAATTTGTAGAGGCGAATATAATTTTTATTATTTAACAATAATTAAAGTGAAAAAAAAATATGTTTTAAAAAATTAATTTAAAAATTACATTTAATCTTAAAGTGAAAAATAATATGTTTTAAAAAATTAATTTAAAAATTACATTTAATCCATATCAAGCAAAAAAAACAATATACAAAAAATCGAGATTTTCAAATCATTTTCATTTAATTTATTTAAATAAATCACATTAAAAGAATTTTTAGAGGCGAATATAATTTTTATTATTTAACAATAATTAAAGTGAAAAAAAAAATATGTTTTAAAAAATTAATTTAAAAATTACATTTAATCCATATCAAGCAAAAAAAAACAATATACAAAAAATCGAGATTTTCAAATCATTTTCATTTAATTTATTTAAATAAATCACATTAAAAGAATTTTTAGAGGCGAATATAATTTTTATTATTTAACAATAATTTAAGTGAAAAAAATATGTTTTAAAAAATTTATTTAAAAATTACATTTAATCCATATAAAGCATACTCTACTACACGTGGAAAGTGTTCCTCTTAAATATAATAATTAGAAATTAATTAATTTAATAGAAAAAAGGATTTATTCACTTTGTCACAGTTATTTAAATAAATTAAATAAAAAATCATAATGTCACAGTAGTTAAAGGGAAAATAATTAATTAATTGTTTTAAAATTCTTTTTATTTAATTTAATTAATTTACTCGATTGAATAATTTATTATCTCTATTTTATTATTTTTCTCTCTCTTTTTTTATTATCTTTTAATAATAATAATAATAATAATGTCTTATTAATATAAATATTGTTTTAATGCAATAACTGCTCACAACAATGTAAGGTTCGTTGTAACAATTTCCTAATCTTCAATTTTAATTGATTTTTCATGCTTCGCGTAAATCTAATTTATTTAGCACACTTTCTATTATTCCTGCTCAGCAAATTTATTGCAAAACTAAAAAAAAATAACAAAAATATGTTGGAAGGAAGCTATCATAAAATAGAAACGCCTTAACATTTAATTAATTATCAACAATTAACGCCCAGTGGTAAATACATAGATCACTGGATATAAATTATTGTAAACAATAATGTTATCAACAAATATCATGTTTCGAGTAATTAAATTAGCTTGTTTGGAGAAAGAAAGAAGAAATACAATCATTCAAGCGGGATTCAGAAAATAAGATTGAATCCCGCTTGAATGATTGAATTTCTTCTTTCAGTAATTGAATTCATTTGCTTCTTAATTTAATTACTCAAGCGGAATTCAGAAAATAAAAAGCGAACACATTTAATTATTCAAGGGAATTAAAAAGACGAATTTAATTCCGCTATTCCGAATGCATTTAATTATTCAAGGGAATTAAAAAGAAAAAAATAATAATTCCGCTTGAATAATTAAATGTATTTGCTTTTCATTTTCTGAATTCCGCTTGAGTAATTAAATTTATTTTATTGATGTGCAACAGCAAGTGTACATTATGTAATTCAATGTACGGTGTGGGTATTTGCCCGGGAAGTAGTTGTTTTAATGTGTGTAACGTACTTACGTAGCGTAAGTCACAGAGCTAAATATGGAAATAATTTATTAATTATTTCCAAAACATTTTTATTTAATATAATTTAATATGTTTCCATTATGTAATTATATACCCGTAGATGTTAGTTTGTGAAGTCGTAAGCAACACTGAATCAATTCTTTGAACCGTTTGGGAATGCACTTATCTTACTTATTAATTATAAATAGTTTAGGAATACTTACCTGATTATATACAAATAATGTAAATTATTGTATAATGTAATCAATTATAATGGAGAATTCCGTAAAATAAAGTTAAAGTTAATTAAATTTACTTGTTTATAATTTTCCAAATTTCACTGGAGTAATTGAATTTATTAGCTTTTTATTTTTTAAAATCCCGTTTGAGTAATTAAATTCATTTCCTTCTTATTTTCTATTATTTTTCGTAATTTCTTCATTAGTATCAAAACTATCAATAAAAGCGGGTTAACGACGAAATGATATTTGCAAATCGGCTTAAATGTCCTTACATGCCCTATTTCTTGACTGCTGGCCGAGAGTTGTTGCAACAAAATAAGAAAGTGCGAAAACCGCGCCGCACTTTTATTATTACGGTTGTAAATATCGCCTGGTAAAAAAAAATCCCGAAAATGTATTCATTATTTAATTAATTATTTTTGGATGCTGAGTATATTTTATTTGCTTAATATTAAGTGAAAACTTAATTAAACATAATACTAACTATTTTTCACAGTTATGAAATCATTTCATGGTTGATAACGTTTTTTGTCGTTGTCTTATTGGCGGAATGAAATCTAAAATTGACAAGGTTGGATCTTTTTTATCACTGATAATATTCGTATCGCTGTCTTATTGATGAGATGAATTGTCAAGGCTGGAACTTTCAGATGATTGATAACTTGATATTTTCTTATTAATTGAATGAATTCATGGATTGTCAAGGTTGTGCATTTAATGTTTTAGATTTTTTTTTCACATTTATAAAAATGTTTTATTATTGCGAATTAGAATGTATAACAAAATAGAAGCCTTAACAATAAACAATTTATTTTCTAATCTTCACATTTAGCTCTGTGACAGTCACAGAGCTAAAATTGTTAGATTATCCATTAAAACTGTTATTTTTTTTTTTTTTCAAATTTTAGTCACCACCTCATTCATAGGATTAATTATTGTAATGTCAGGGTTGGGCCGTTTTTACGACAGATGTTATTCTTATCACTGTCTTATTGATGGGTTCGATTCATGAATTGTCTTATTAATGGGTGGAATAAGACAATTCATGAATCGAACCCATTAATAAGACAGTGATAAGAATAACATCTGTCGTAAAAATGCCCAACCTTGACATTACAATAATTTTAAAATGTAAACATATGCAAATTAAAAAAAGCTCCGTTAATAAATTATTTTAGTATATATAAAATAAATTAAAATTTAATATATGAAATATTAAGAGCATCCAATAATGTTTTTAATTACAAAATTATTAATTAATTCAAAAGAAAGTAAATTCCTAAATTTTGAATTAATTTCTCACTTAACCTGTGGTGAAACATATTTAATCAAAGTCTATTAAATTCCTGAAGAATATATAATGTATTAAATATTGATTTTGTATTATATTTTTACATAATAGTTTGCTTCGAAAATTTCTACAGCGTGAAAGTTTTAAAAAAACCCAAACCATCACACAGATCTTGTTTAAACCGATGCTAATAATCGAGTGAAAGCACGGCCAAATAAAAAATGCGCGCTTGCATAACCATCGAAATCAAATAAACAGTGAACTCGTGTAATGACCTCACATTGATGCAAATTTCAATGTCGCTAGTTTTATTTTTTTATGTAGAAAGAAATGTTTAAATGATTACAAATTAATACTTTATTGATCAACAGCGTAGCCATTCCTTATAAGGTCTATGGATGTTATTCACTTATTACAAATATTTATATTAAAATATTATGATCTTAATTTTGCTACAATCAAGCAGAATTAGCACACTGTCTTCACCACGGTCTCCAGGCTGGATAAAATATTAAAAGCTCTTAATATGTTATCTAACCTCGACACGCAATACGGGTAAAAGAGGATAAGATTAAGAAAGAAAGAATATGTTATTTGTGATAACGAGTATTATTATTCATTATATATTTTTGCAGATACTGTCGGTTGTTTCGATGTACCACACGCGCGGTCTCCTCTACAAAAATCCCCGGAATCTCCCGAAATTTTAGACACGAAGTTTTACTTGTTCCGAAGAGACATCAATTTCTCGGAGCCCCAGGTCTTGCATTACGCCGATAACGGCACGAGCGTGGCGAACTCGAAGTTCGACTTCAAGCAAAACTTGAGGATTTACATCCACGGCTACATGAGCAACTGGAACCAGAAGATTGCCTTCGTTGCTGCTGACGCTTACATGAAGCTCGTAAGTAATTGAATATCAAATTCAAGCTATCCCAACAACAACTCAACAACAAAAATACAGTATTACTCCATATTTTGATAAACATATTATTTCATTCTATATTGATATCCTCAGGATTTTTGAAATTATTTTATTGCAACAAAACTTGTACAGTATTTTATGCTGTACATACTATTATATAAAACTACGATACACATTTTGTGAAGCAATTTATATAGAAAACTCTTAGTTTGATAATGATGCTCTATGCTTCGAAACTATAGTCACTAAAATAATATAACAAGTTATACAACAAAGTGAAAAAGTGTTTTATTTAATAAACTCAAAATGTATAACCAAGTGAAAGCCTTAACAATCAACAATTTATATAGTTTAGATAGGAAGATTGTTTCATATTTCCTATCATAGGCTAGATATATAAAGTAAATTGCGTCATATTCACTAATTGTTTGAATAATTGTCGATTGGGAGAACATAAAAAGTCAATTATTAATAACAAGCATACTACATGATTTTTTTTACAAACTTAAAACAAAGTATAACGAATCACTTTCAGTTTCGAGTTACGCGAAGATGAGTTGAATTAATGTAAATAAAACAAGTATCCTTTTTCTTCACTGGTTTATTTTGTACTGCTAAATGTACATTACGTCCACCAAGTGGATATTATCAATAGTTGTTTTATTTTTTTTATTTATTTTTTTATTTTAAATTTTAGTGCTCATACAATATAAATAATGTTTACACTCGTTAATATAATAATGTTAATAGTATACAAATAAATAGAAGAAAAATAATATGTTATATTAAATTAAATTCTTATTAATCACCAAAGTGGACTGATATGTACACATTTCTGTTGAATATGTATATATTATATATTATATATATATATATATCATGACAAAGCTTGTACACTCTCATAATGTGTAAATATTAAGGTTATGAAAATAAAATAACAAGACACAAAAGAAAATAAATAATAAAATAATTAAATGACCAGATTACAATGGTAAAATGACAAGATACAACAGATTAAAATTAGAATAACTACTTGAAGTACAACTATTGATTATCAATATCAATTATCATTATTAATAGTTGTTCTTGAAGTACAACTATTAATTATCAATATCAATTATCATTATCAATAGTTGTACTTGAAGTACAATTATCGATAACGAAGCTTCTATTATCATTAATTTAAACATTCACTTTTGAACTAATAATATTTAAAGTGATAAACGTTATTCAAGAAAAAAAAAATGGTTAAACAATTCGTTATTAGCATGATTAAATATATTTTTACTGGCAATCAAAAAAACTCACCTTCTGTAGCCAGTATTTTTTTTTTGTATTATATATTTTATTGTCTGATCGTGTGTTTAGTTTTATTACATTTATTATTATAGCTATAAACGAGTGGGATATTTTAATAACAATGACCCCTAATTAATTATGTCTGTCAGGTTTTATTACAACCGAGCTCTATTTTTTTCGTTTGCATTTTTCGTGTGTGTAAAAATACTAGCTGTTTCCTTAAATACATTTTCCGAATAGCATGTTGTATTTTATTTCGTGTGATATAATAATAATATATAGTAATAATTATCATAATTTAATGTAATTAAAG
The DNA here is from genome assembly GCA_963082785.1 of Philonthus spinipes. NCBI lineage: Eukaryota > Metazoa > Arthropoda > Insecta > Coleoptera > Staphylinidae > Philonthus > Philonthus spinipes. The sequence goes on from OY720311.1 coordinate 22,679,407, forward strand.
TCGTGTTGTATCAAAAAGTCTGCTCCATTTGAGACACTTTCGATTATTTGTAATTTTAATTAATACATAATTTTTATTTTTTGTATTAAGATTAAGAGCATAATGAATCTAAGCATTGTTAGTTTTGTTTACATTTTTTACCAAATGAACGCCTCCTTTAGACACCTTGTGTGTATTATTGATTAAAAAAAGATTATATTACAAATCTTTCTTATTTAATAGCATATTTTTTCGCACTTTGTTATATCGCAAAAACCACAATGGACAAAATAAATAAAAATTAATTAATAGGTAACGTTTTCTAATCATGAAATCACTCCTTTGGCGAAAATAATTAAAAAAAAATGAATAATTTACTTTTAATTTGGGTTAACAATTTACATTGAAATCTCCATAAGCGCCCACATACACGCAGTCCTCTTAAGTTTGTACTTATTGCTCTGTAATTGGGATTTTTTGCCTGTTGGTTAATAAAGTTTATTATTATTATTATAATTATTTAAACATTTCGCGACAAGTTTTTTTTTTGGAAATTCGTTTTATTAGTGAAATATTAAATAAATCTTTTTTTCATTTTATTATTATTATTATAATTATTTAGAAATTTCGCGACAAGTTTTTTTGGAAATTCGTTTTATTAGTAAATATTAAATAAATCTTTTTTTTCATTTTATGCCATGATTAATTTCGAAGAAATAATTGCGCTTATGTTTAAATGTGTCAATGTAAGACGTAAATAATAGCTCGGTGAATGTTATCCGGTAATCGAGTCGTATTGCAAAATTGATGACATTGTTATAGAACACGTCAATAAAATTACAAATGACATGTCATTATAGTCAATTATTGCTTTATTAATTGGCGACGTAAATCACAACAGTGGATAAAATTGTAATTGTTTTTGTTTGCACGTACTTTCAAAATTTCAATTTCATAAACGTATAATAATCGAATATATTTGTTGATGAGTACGTCAAGTTTTCTTGATTAGTAATATTTATATTATATTCCTACATGAAGAAAGAAAAAATGGTGATGTGTCCATCATGGTACTTTTCCCGGTGAATACGGTCAAATAAGTTTCTGTTTGAAAATTTAATAAGAAAGCAAAATGATTAATAGAAAAAATTGATTGTTGTCTTTCAAAGTTAAAACCGAGTATTTAGAAGAATATTATAATTAAGTATATTATTTCTTACCTATACAATTAGATTATATTAGCATTATTTGTTTGGTATATCTTAAGTTATAATTATTCCATTTTTGGTTGATGTATATTTCGTTTATTTAATATTATGTTAATTTTGTTAATTTTGAAATTATTCTAGTGACGTATGTATGTAAAATATTATGGTAAAAAGACTAATGTCGTTTAATTAAATAAATAAATAAATACTTATATTAAATAACACTATTTAGTCTTTCAAAGTCCATTTTGTAATATCGAAATGATCATTTCTTCGCCTGAAGAAGCCACAGTGTGGTGAAACAATTGTAGCGAAATTACAATAGACTTTGAAAGACTAAATAGTGTTATTTAATATAAGTAATTATGAACTTTCAACAATTATCAGCCTCATTAATCAATTAATTAAATAAATAAATAAATAGAAAAAAATATATAAATATTACTAATTTATTTATTTATTTAATTAACGAAGGCTATTGCACACAGTAACATACTAATATGTAATAATATTATTTATTACAGAAATCCCCATTTTACAAGAATATACAGATAATTATAATTGCATGAGAAAGAAAAAAATATATAAACTAAAAAAAAGCTACGATAAAAAATTACAAACTTATATAAAATTACAATACATACGAATATATATAACATCAAATAACGTATATAAAAGAATAAAAATCAGTTCCAAAAAAATAAAGTGAGGATAGTTATTCAATTTATTTACACATCTTATTATGATACATTTTTAATTGTTCTTTTTTAATGTTGCAAATGGTCATTTCGCCTTTCTGCAAATGATGTTTTTTATATTTTTGTTTTGTATAAACAAAGAAAATTAAATATCATTTCTTATATGCAATACCTTTTTTTTTCATTATTGTTGTGCGTAATTTATACAATAAAATGAAATTATATTTTTATTTACATCGATACACTTGTTCATTACATAAATCAATTAAATATTCAATTTAATAAATGCATCTTCAGGTAATTACAAAATCTAAAGCTACTTTACAATACAGTACAAAATGTATATAATCCTTTATAAATCCTCAGTTATTAAACTTAAATAAGACACTGTAAACTTTTCTTTTCTGGATGCTTATTTGTAACAAATGTAGATTTGAATAACAAAGTGATCGTTATCAATAAATCACTGTGTGGCCGAAATATTCTTAATTTAAATGAACGAAATAGTCCAAATCAGAAGAAGCAACAAGTTACCGATATCCCGAGATAGGGTCCAACCCAGACATCACGAGGCGAGGAAAAAAAAAAGGAGCATATATAGGAAAAAATACAACATCAACAACAAATAATATACTAAAATAAACAATGTGTACAACCTTGTAATTTCAACAAAATAAATATATTTCTAAAAAAAATGATCACAAAGTAATAATTATCAAACACAGTACACTTTTCTTCTCTGAATTGTTATTTGCAGTAAATGTACATCCAGTGAATAAAACTTTAGTATTTTATTTAATGACCTTCCCGTAGCTCTAATTATGAAAACTATTATAAATGTAAATATAATATTCAATAAATATAAATATTTAATGTAAATTTTAATAAAATAAAAAACAAACGGCTTCTAATTATGAAAACTATTATAAATATAAATAAAATATTCAAACACGTTTTATATAAATTTTAATAAAATAAAAAGCAAACGGCTTTTAATTATGAAAACTATTATAAATATAAATAAAATATTCAAACACGTTTAATATAAATTTTAATAAAATAAAAAGCAAACGGCTTTTAATTATGAAAACTATTATAAATATAAATAAAATATTCAAACACGTTTTATATAAATTTTAATAAAATAAAAAGCAAACGGCTTTTAATTATGAAAACTATTATAAATATAAATAAAATATTCAAACACGTTTAATATAAATTTTAATAAAATAAAAAGCAAACGGCTTTTAATTATGAAAACTATTATAAATATAAATAAAATATTCAAACACGTTTTATATAAATTTTAATAAAATAAAAAGCAAACGGCTTTTAATTATGAAAACTATTATAAATATAAATAAAATATTCAAACACGTTTAATATAAATTTTAATAAAATAAAAAGCAAACGGCTTTTAATTATGAAAACTATTATAAATATAAATAAAATATTCAAACACGTTTTATATAAATTTTAATAAAATAAAAAGCAAACGGCTTTTAATTATGAAAACTATTATAAATATAAATAAAATATTCAAACACGTTTTATATAAATTTTAATAAAATAAAAAGCAAACGGCTTTTAATTATGAAAACTATTATAAATATAAATAAAATATTCAAACACGTTTAATATAAATTTTAATAAAATAAAAAGCAAACGGCTTTTAATTATGAAAACTATTATAAATATAAATAAAATATTCAAACACGTTTTATATAAATTTTAATAAAATAAAAAGCAAACGGCTTTTAATTATGAAAACTATTATAAATATAAATAAAATATTCAAACACGTTTAATATAAATTTTAATAAAATAACAAACAATCGGCTTCGCTTTGAACCAAATAATTTCGACCACGAAACAAAAGGCGCAAACCGCAATGAGCGCTAAATAATAAATAAAAATCAAATTGAAATCTGAATACTTCAAAATCCTTTTCAAACTCTCATCCTCATCAACCTTCCACTTATTCATATTCATAATCGTCCGCATCGTAAGCGTGTTTTCCATTAAATACGCAGTTATCCCGGCGTACCTCAACCTCCTGATGATTTCATCGAAACAATCCTTAAACACGTAATTTTTATTCATAAAAAACCTTATATAGTTGAATTCCAGACTGTCTTTGAAACAATACAACAGGAACTCCCCTTTGGAGTTTGTGTATTTGTACTCGTTGTAGAGGAGGAAGTTTAATTGGGTGCCTATTGCGGCTGAGCGATTGAAAGCTGCGTCTGCTAAGCACTCGTCCAGTTTTTCGCAGCCATTATTTTTCGAGATAATCCGCGAGTCGGTTGTTGAGTCTTCTGAGAGATACCTGTGGAAGCTGGAGGGGATTTTTATATCCAGCGAGCTTTGTAGGAGCTCGATTTTACTGCTGACTTGCTTTTCGTAAAGCACGTTGTTTAGAATTCCGAAAAGCAGGGTGTAGCAGGTTGTGTTTAGTAAAAGCACGAAGAATAGCCAGAAAGCGTAAATTATCCGTAAAGTGATTGTTTGCGGTAGTTGTGTGCTTGCTATATTAAGCCAGGCTCGTTCGTACATTAAAATTTGATACGAAAACGATGAAAAAGGCTTTCTTTCCTTTAAAATATTACTCAAATTGAATGAAATGAAACTGTAGATTAATATAGGTATAATCATGATGAATTGTAAATATAGAAGCAGTTGGAGCCGTTTCCATTCTTCCTTAACAGCTGATTTCGGTACGCAAATTGTGTCTGATTCAGTGAAGTACCAATCGGAGTAATCCAGATTTTTCCTTCTGGCTGGTGTTAAAATCGCACTGCACATTACAACATCGACTTCTTTTTGTATTAACGAATTAAAAACGCTGTTTGCATGTAAGTTTGTTAAATTTTCACTCCAGACATCTTTAGGGTTTACGTATTTATAAATTAAAGAAATGTTCATTTTTTCTTTCAAGTGTTTAAACAAGAGGATTTCCACTCCTTCTTCGAAAATATAATCATCTTTAATAATTTTAACAGGGTCGTAGATGTATGGATGCCAAGTTTCTGTTTTTATCACAACGGGGCAACCGTTGAAATTTTTGGGGGTTTTCAAAGAATAAATCTCGCTGTTGTTTGAAAACAAACCACCCTTACATAAACCAATTTCTTCGTGGTTTTCGTAATAATCCCCGCAATTATTCCGCTCGAAAGGAAACCACGTTACGAATTGAATCATGTTTGTAATTACGAAATTCACGACGCTGTATTTCCAAAGCGTTTTAATCAAATCGGAATCCAAGCTTTTTGTTACAACCAAAAACCGCAAACTCTGCCGCAGCCGTATTGTCACTGAAAGCCTCAACAATTTCTCGTTTAGCTGGGACGAGTTTTTGCAAAAAATCACGTAAAATCCGCTCAGAAATTTCGGAAATAACGGCGCGTAATTTTCGTAAATTCCATCGCTAATTAAGACGCTCCATTTGTTGGAAAAAACAGCGGCGACTTTGTTCGATAAGTCCATAAAATCCTCGCCCATGACGAGCGTCACAGCTTGGTTTTCGGTGAAAACAATCTGCCCGAATTTATACAAGCATTTAACGAAATCATCTTCGTCGGTTTCGTCCTCGCAAAACGTCGACGTCGTCAGTATGATAAGAACAAAAATTTGATTCCTGAACATTTTAAATGAAAAATTATTAAAAAAAAACATGAATTAATCATTCGTTAATTTTATTCCCTTCGTTGACACTTTAAACTTTGTATCAGTAGAAAATGGGTGATGCTCTTAAAATAATCACTCAATAACCTCCTTCCATTCTTCTTGATGTTGGTTGTTGATTTTGAAGACTTTAATTATTTAAATAAAAATAATTGTCATTTCTCCTACTTATTTATTTTGCCATTTTTCCTTCTTATACTTTATTGTGCACGCTAGAAAAGTTTAGAGTAGTTTATGCAATTAAATTATTCACTCGTTAATTTCCTTCCATTTATTGACACTTTATTTTGTATCATTAGAAAAGGATGGAGTTTAGAGTAAGTGATGTCCATTAATTAATCACTCAATAATTTCCATCAATTCTTTTACACTTTTGCTTGTGTAAAGCAAGAAAATGGTGGAGTTTAGAGTAGTTCATGCAATTAAATTATTCACTCGTTAATTTCCTTCCATTTGTTGACACTTTACTTCGTATCACTAGAAAAGGATGGAGTTCAGAGTAGGAGATGTCCATGAATTAATCACTCAATAATTTCCATCCATTCTTTTACACTTTTGCTTGTGTAAAGCAAAAAAATGGTGGAGTTTTGAGTAGTTCATGCAATTAAATTATTCACTCGTTAATTTTCTTCCATTTGTTGACACTTTACTTCGTATCACTAGAAAAGGATGTAGTTTAGAGTAGGAGAAGTCCATGAATTAATCACTCAATAATTTCCATCCATTCTTTTACACTTTTGCTTGTGTAAAGCAAAAAAATGGTGGAGTTTTGAGTAGTTCATGCAATTAAATTATTCACTCGTTAATTTCCTTCCATTTGTTGACACTTTACTTCGTATCACTAGAAAAGGATGGAGTTCAAAGTAGGAGATGTCCATGAATTAATCACTCAATAATTTCCATCCATTCTTTTACACTTTTGCTTGTGTAAAGCAAAAAAATGGTGGAGTTTAGAGTAGTTTATGCAATTAAATTATTCACTCGTTAAGTTCCTTCCATTTGTTGACACTTTACTTCGTATCACTAGAAAAGGATGGAGTTTAGAGTAGGAGAAGTCCATGAATTAATCACTCAATAATTTCCATCCATTCTTTTACACTTTTGCTTGTGTAAAAAGCAAGAAAATGATGGAGTTTAGAGTAGTTCATGCAATTAAATTATTCACTCGTTAATTTCCTTCCATTTGTTGACACTTTACTTCGTATCACTAGAAAAGGCTGGAGTTTAGAGTAGGAGAAGTCCATGAATTAATCACTCAATAATTTCCTTCCATTCTTTTACACTTTTGCTTGCGTAAAGCAAGAAAATGATGGAGTTTAGAGTAGTTCATGCAATTAAATTATGCACTCGTTAATTTCCTTCCATTTGTTGACACTTTATTTTATATCACTAGAAAAGGATGGAGTTCAGAGTAGGAGATGTCCATGAATTATTCACTCAATAATTTCCTTCCATTCTTTTACACTTTTGCTTGTGTAAAGCAAGAAAATGATGGAATTTAGAAGAGTTCATGCAATTAAATTATTCACTCGTTAATTTCCTTCCATTTGTTGACACTTTACTTCGTATCACTAGAAAAGGATGGAGTTCAGAGTAGGAGATGCTCATAAATTAATCACTCAATAATTTCCATCAATACTTTTACACTTTTGCTTGTGTAAAGCAAGAAAATGATGGAGTTTAGAGTAGTTCATGCACTTAAATTCTTCACTAGTTAATTTCCTTCCATTCGTTGACACTTTATTTTATATCACTAGAAAAGGATAGAGTTCAGAGTAGGAGATGTCCATAAATTAATCACTCAATAATTTCCATCCATTCTTTTACACTTTTGCTTGTGTAAAGTAAGAAAATGATGGAGTTTAGAGTAGTTCATGCAATTAAATTATTCACTCGTTAATTTCCTTCCATTTGTTGACACTTTACTTCGTATCACTAGAAAAGGATGGAGTTCAGAGTAGGAGATGTCCATGAATTAATCACTCAATAATTTTCTTCCATTCTTTTACACTTTTGCTTGTGTAAAGCAAGAAAATGATGGAATTTAGAAGAGTTCATGCAATTAAATTATTCACTCGTTAATTTCCTTCCATTTGTTGACACTTTACTTCGTATCACTAGAAAAGGATGGAGTTTAGAGTAGGAGAAGTCCATGAATTAATCACTCAATAATTTCCTTACATTCCTTTACACTTTATTGCGTAACGCAAGAAAATGGTGGAGTTCAGAGTAGTTCATGCAATTAAATTATTCACTCGTTAATTTCCTTCTATTTGTAGACACTTTATTTTATATCACTAGAAAAGGATGGAGTTTAGAGTAAGTGATGTCCATTAATTAATCACTCAATAATTTCCTTCCATTCGTTCACACTTTATTTTGTATCGCTAAAAAAAAGCATAGTTAATGGCCCATAAATTAATTTCTCATCAATTTCCTTCCAATCGTTATTTTTTTTTTATTTTATACCGATAGAAAAAAGGATAGAGTTTAGAATAGTTGATGCTCATAAATTAATCCTTCAATAATTTCCTTCCATTCGTTAACACTTTATTTTGTAACGATAAAAAAGGATGAACTTTAGAGTAGTTGATGCACATAAATTAATCCCTCAATAATTTCATTCCATTCGTTGACATTTTTTTTGTAGAAAAGGATAGAGCATGGAGCATTTGATGCCCATTCATTAAATTAATTGAATCGTTAATATTTTATCACTTCTTTTTTTCCTCACTAAATGGCAATTAATTTGTTTTATTGTGTGTACTTTCGTTAATCTTGTTTTAATTAGTTTTAATGTAGAAAGCGAATCGTTTTATTTTATGTAATTCCAAATTATATTTAATAATAATTCTTTATTTCCCAACAGATTATAAACATCCTATAACAAAATATTTATTTATTTATATAAACAAACATTTCTATTCAGACAGCAGAATTGCAATTCTTTTCAAATATTTATTAAATAAATCAAATTCAAGAAGAAACTTTTATTTTCAGGCAGATATAATTTAAAAAAAATGTATTTAGTTGTGTGTTATTTGATTTACTTCATGGTGGAGTGTATGAAAGAGTTGCGAGAGTTAAAAAAATATTTATCCTTGGTAAATTCATGAATTATTCGTAAAAGATATTTAAAATTTTATTTTATAATTTATAAAAAATATAAAAAAAATATCATGACGGTTTAATAAACGACAGGAACTAGACAAAGACAGGCCGAAAGACCTCCGGTCGATGGCCGTTTCTCTTAAGAATATATATTTGTTTTTAATTGTTTCGTGTATTGTATATTGAATTAAATATGTATGTATTCTTTGGGAATAAAGATGTTTGTATATATATATAAAAAAATAAATAATTAAATTATTAATCATAATAATAATAATAATCTTTATTGCCCAACAGGAAATACATATTTTCTTAATTACAAGACAAAATAAAAAAAAAAGTTAAGCTGCAGTTACGATTAATACATAATAAATTAAAGACGACGCAAGCGCCATCTTTTGCCTAATTTCAAGTGGCATCGTCAACGATTTGTGTCTACAATATAGACGTCCAGTAAAGGAAGGCGAACTTGTCCTGTTTATAAAAACAAGGAAAACGAAATTCATTGTTTCGTCCAGTAAAGGAAGGCGAACTTGTCCTATTTATAAAAAAAACAAGGAAAACGAAATTCACATTTAATGAAATATTCAGCCATTAGAGCATTAGAGTATTTTCACTTTTATATAAATAAAAAACTTTAAAGTGATAATGAATTATACAATGAACATTTCCATTTATTATTTGTGAAACAAACGAAGTTTTTTTTTAATTTTACTTTAAAAACCTTTTAATATTGAAATTATTTCACCAAGTGATAATTGAGAAAGTTATTCGAGAAAAAACAAGAACATTTGCTGTTGTATCACAAATAATTAGAGCTGGACAAAGTCGAAATTTTCAATCTTTTTCGTCACTGCTATAAATTTATAAAATGGTCAATTTTCTATAAAAAAATATTATAATTATAAAAAATATAATTATAAGAAAATTGTCATTATTTTCTTATAATTATATTTTTTATAATTATAATATTTATTTACGGAAAATTGACCATTTTATAAATTTATAACAAGTTTTACTATAAGTAGTAAGTCCTGTTATTGAGTTAAACATACTCTAGATGAATGGTGGTTGAATATTTCATTAAATGTGAATTAAATTATTATTCATTAAAATATTTAGATAATTACGATTTATGATAAACGATAAAAATATGCAACAACAATATTTATTACGTGTTTAAAAAGGAAGTATATTAAATAAAAATGATTTGAAAATAATTAATAAATTATTTCCACATTTAGCTCTGTGACTATTGACTTACCTACGTAAGTTCTATTTATAAAAAGGAAGTATTCCTTACGTATGTCGGTGCAACAAAATAATTACAACATAATGTTTTGTTCACATTTTTTAAAAATTTATTTCATAAACATTTGAGTAATCCTAAATTAATATAAATGTTGAGTAATTGTAAATTAACATAAATCCTCCCAGCACCATTCATAAATTCATTTGTGTGAATCTTCAGAATAGTTTAGCCAGCTAGCATGGATTTTTATACAAACATCTTTATTCAGACAGCAGAATTGCAATTCTTTTCAAATATATATATTTACAATACATATTGATGGGTTAGTAGTCTGTCATGGGCTTTCTGCCCTATTTATTTATATATATCTATATTCAATCCTTACACCTTCACACCTTCGGGTAGAAAGGATTATAGATTATACAAGGTGTCTCAGCGTGCTCGCCGAGTAGCTTTACGAATAAATGTCTTTTTTTTTCAAAATCGGCTTTCGCAGGCGTATGTAGGACTTTTAAGACCACATTTTAAAATTAGTTTCAAATATACAGAGTGTCCCATAAAAGCATGGCGTATCATAGTTATATTTTTTCTAATGGAATACCCCATATTTTATATTTTTTTTTTTTCAGATTCTACATCAAAATTAAGATTACCTTTCATAATATGTTCATATGCCTAAACCTAATAATTTTTGAATTAATTAAATATTTTTGGAAAAATTGACGTTTCGAAAAAAAAAACATAACTTTCAAATGGTTGAATGTTAACAAATTATTTTTAAATAAAATATCCTCTAATATATTGTAAGTTTCTTGTAAAAAAAAGTGAAGTAAGAAAAAAACCTCTTGTATTATTATTTAAGCATTTCTTCATTTGATTTAAATGCAACTTTTTTACTTTTCTACGAAGTAAATTAATTTGATTTAAATTCAACTCTTTTATACACTCCACCATGAACTGAATCAAACAGCACGCCAAAGCCACAACTTCGCGTGTTAATTGTTTATGAATATTTGAAGCACATGCAGTAATCAAGTTAATATTTAATGCGACCACCTTTGAAAAATGTGTTGCGCTCAATTTAAAATATAACCGCGTGTTTGTGTGTGATTTTTTTATTAAATGAAATCTGAAAAATTGTAACGTCGCTCTTTTTACCGATGTCAGATCTTTAATGTTGAATCGCGTGTACGATTTATTAGAAACATTATTTTTTTTTAATGTGATTGAATCATTTATGTCCGATGGTGATTTATTGATGTTCTGGTGGGTGATAGATGTGTTTTAATTATCATTTTATTGATTATTTTTATGAAGTATTATTTAATAAAAATGAAAAATGACAGAAAGGCTGTTGGCCTGTTTTATTATTATCTCTGTAACACATATAATATATATTGAAAATAAAGATAATTTATATATAAACATGAAAAAAAAAACTATTTTCGCAATTAATGATTCGACTAACATTGTGTATTCTTGGGTTACATGAAGATTATATTAATAATAAAATGCGGTTAAATTCCTTTCTTCGCTGTTTTTGTTTTAGTACTAGTGGCCGGTATTATTATTACATAAAGGTCTTCAATTGTATAAAGAAATCATTGTTGGAAGTTCGAAGACGAAAAAACCTAAGTAGAGCTACCAGCGGTGAAGCAAAAAGGATGGCCAGCGTATAAGAAAGCTCGCTCCGCGAGAGAGCTTCAGGAACCTCAAAAGGTTAAGGGACTGTGATTTGTAGATTTAGTAATCTTATTCGTCCCTTCTTATAACTTCACAGGAAGTTTCCAATTTCATGGGTTTCATCCTCTAACTTTACAGGATGATTCCAATCTTATTACTTCCTTCTTGTTACTTTACAGAAAGATTGCAATCTTATTCGTCCCTTCTTATAACTTTACAGGAAGATTCCAATCTTATTACTTCCTTCTTGTTACTTTACAGAAAGATTGCAATCTTATTAATTCCTTCTTGTTACTTTACAGGATGATTGCAATCTTATTACTTCCTTCTTGTTACTTTACAGAAAGATTGCAATCTTATTCGTCCCTTCTTATAACTTTACAGGAAGATTATAATCTATTTGTTTCCATCTTAAAACTTTACAGAAAAATTACATTCTTATTGATTCCATCTTAAAGCTATACAGAGAGATTATAATCTTTTTGTTTCCATCTTAGGACTTTACAAGAAGATTATAATTTTAGTGTTTCCATTTTACATTTCTTCACAGAAACATTGTAATTATATTTATTCCTCTATAAAACTTTACAGTTGCAATTATATTACAATTTTATTATTTACACCTTGTGACTTTACTTGAAGATTGTAATTTTATTGTTTACGTCTTATAACATTACAGGAAGATTGTAATTTCATCGTGATGGATTGGTCGAAGGGTGCCAGAGGTCCGCAGTATACAACAGCAGCGGCGAACACGGAAATCGCCGGCCGCCAGCTCGGATTACTTCTTTTGCATTTGATTAACAGGGGCCTGAATCCGAAAAGGATTCACATGGTTGGGTTTTCTTTGGGCGCCCATGTTGCCGGATGCGCTTCGGAGCTGGTGAAGATGAGGGGAATGATGGTCGGGCGTATTACAGGTAGACAAAAATGTGTTTAGAAAACGGCCAAATTTGACCACACTTACGAAAATACCTCGAATTCAAGCAGCTGTGTAAGGGTTGTGAACCGCAGCAGGGAGAACCTATTGATTATATTTTGCAGTACTGAACCTAATTAAGCGATTTAAGTAGTTAAACCAACCCTGCAGCAGGTTTTTGATTTTTTTTTAGATTTTTTTAATTAGAGCCAAATCTGACCACACTTACGAAAATACATCGAATTCAGGGAGCTGTGGAGCGATTGCGAACTGCAGCAGGGAGAACCTATTGACTATATTTTGCAGTACTGAATCTAATTAAGCGATTTAAGTAGTTAAACCAACCATGCAGCAGTTTTTTGATTTTTTTAGATTTTTTTTTAATGGAGCCAAATTTGACCACACTTACGAAAATACCTCGAATTCTGGCAGCTGTGTAGAGGTTGTGAACTGCAGCAAGCTGAACCTAGTGACTGTATTTTATAGTACTGAATCTAATTAAGCAATTTAAGTAGTTAAACCAACCCTGCAGCAGGTTTTTGATTTTTTTAGATTTTTTTTAAAATAGAGCCAAATTTGACCACACTTACGAAAATTCCTCGAATTCAAGCAGCTGTGTATGGATTGTGAACTGCAGCAGGCTGAACCTATTGACTGTATTTTATAGTACTGAATCTAATTAAGCGATTTGAGTAGTTAAATCAACCCTGCAGCAGGTTTTTGATTTTTTAGATTTTTTTAAATTGAGCCAAATTTGACCACACTTACGAAAATACCTCGAATTCAGGCAACTGTGGAGGAGTTGCTAACTGCAGCAGGCTGAACCTTTTGGCTATATTTTGCAGTACTGAATCTAATTAAGCGATTTAAGTAGTTAAATCAACCCTGCAGCAGTTTTTTGATTTTTTGAGATTTTTTAAAACAGAGCCAAATTTGACCACGCTTACGAAAATTCCTCGAATTCAAGCAGCTGTGAAGGGATTGTGAACTGCAGCAGGCTGAACCTAGTGACTGTATTTTATAGTACTGAATCTAATTAAGAGATTTAAGTAGCTAAATCAACCCTGCAGCAGGTTTTTGATTTTTTGAGATTTTTTTAAAACAGAGCCAAATTTGACCACACTTACGAAAATACCTCGAATTCAAGCAGCTGTGTAGGGGTTGTGAACTGCAGCAGGCTGAGCCTATTCACTTTATTTTGTAGTACTGAATCTAATTAAGCGATTTAAATAGCTAAATCAACCCTGCAGCAGGTTTTTGATTTTTTTAGATTTATTTAAAATAGAGCCAAATTTGACCACACTTACGAAAATACCTCGAATTCAAGCAGCTCTGTAGGGATTGTGAACTGCAGCAGGCTGAACCTATTGACAGTATTTTGTAGTACTGAATCTAGTTAAGTGATTTAAGTAGCTAAACCAACCCTGCAGCAGTTTTTTGATTTTTTGAGATTTTTTAAAATAGAGCCAAATCTGACCACACTTACGAAAATACTCCGAATTCAGGGAGCTGTGGAGGGGTTGTAAACTGCAGCAAGCAGAACCTAATGACTATATTTTGCAGTACTGAATCTTATTAAGCGATTTAAGTAGTTAAATCAACCCTGCAGCAGTTTTTTGATTTTTTAAGATTTTTTTAAAACAGAGCCAAATTTGACCACACCAACGAAAATACTTCAAATTCAGGTAACTGTGGAGGGGTTATAAACTGCAGCAGGGTAAACCCAGTGACTGTATTTTGCAGTAATGAATCTAATTAAGCGATTTAAGTAGTTAAATCAACCATGCAGCAGGTTTTTGATTTTTTTAGATTTTTTTAAAACAGAGCCAAATTTGACCACACTTACGAAAATACCTCGAATTCAATCAACTGTGTAGGGGTTGTAAACTGCAGCAGGCTGAACCTTTTCACTATATTTTACAGTACTGAATCTAATTAAGCGATTTAAGTAGTTAAATCTACCTTGCAGCAGTTTTTTGATTTTTTGAGATTTTTTTTAAAATAGAGCCAAATTTGACCACACTTACGAAAATACCTCGAATTCAAGCAGCTGTGTAGGGGTTGTGAACTGCAACAGGCGGAACCTATTAACTGTGTTTTATAGTACTGAATCTAATTAGGCAATTTAAGTAGTTAAACCAACCCTGCAGCAGGTTTTTGATTTTTTGAGATTTTTTAAAACAGAGCCAAATTTGGCCACACTTACGAAAATACCTCGAATTCAAGCAGCAGTGTAGGAGTTGCAAACTGCAGCAGGCTGAACCTTTTCGCTATATTTTACAGTACTGAATCTAATTAAGCGATTTAAGTAGCTAAACCAATCCTGTAGCAGGGTTTTGATTTTTTTAGATATTTTTTAAAATAGAGCCAAATTTGATCACACTTACGAAAATACTCCGAATTCAGGGAGCTGTGGAGGGGTTGTGAACTGCAGCAGGGAGAACCTATTGACTATATTTTGTAGTACTGAATCTAATTAAGCGATTTAAGTAGTTAAATCAACCCTTCAGCAGTTTTTTTAATTTCTAGATTTTTTTTAATTAGAGCCAAATGTGATCACACTTACGAACATTAGGGTAGCTTTTGAGGGTTAATGATGTACACCACGGACAGAACAATTAAATTTAATTCTAAAAACTATTACTAACAACAAATCTCAATCATTTCTCATCCTCTAGGACTTGATCCAGCGGGACCGTTATTCAGGCACGATCACCTGAAAGAAAAATCGAAAAAGCTAGACAAAAGCGATGCCGATTTCGTCGATGTTGTGCACACAGATTCTAGTCCTGTAAGTCCATCAAGTTATCTATTATAAAATTAAATTGATTAAATAAATAATACACTTTCAAGAGAATTCAAAATTATTTTAAATAATAACCCGAAACCAGTCAAGAATTTAAAGTTATTCAATATAATCTGTGTTTTATTGGTTGATTTTTAATAATCGATTCTTATTTATTTTTTAACCCTACACCCATATGGTTAGAAAGGGTCATTATATATATATATACAAGGTGTACAGAAAATGAGTGAAAAGCTTTAGGTAAGTTATAAAATTGTAAAAATATCCGCTTTAATAATCATTTACATCAATGGAATTATACACGTGTCTAATTGATTGTTAATGCTACTGATTTTTTACAAAATATTTAAAAAACAATACTAATTTATAGTCACATATATAAAATTCCGAAGACCTCGTGAGCCTCAATGAAGAACCATACAACATTTTTTTATTTGGATTTTCTATTAAAAATTAATGAATTGAGTTACCTGAAGGTTTTCACTCATTTTCTGTACACCTTGTATATATATATATTGATGAATTTAATTTTTTAATGGAATACTTGGTGCTTCTTCTTTTTTGAATTTATATATATATAATAAACACTACACTATACATACATACATAAACATCTTTATTTCTGAGATTGGAATATACAACTACAATACAATATCTAACAATACACTAACGTTCACAATATATTTCCAACTCTGAAACTGGCTATCGACCAGTGGTCTTTCAGCCTATATATTTATATTTATTTCATATTATAAATAAATTAAAATTTTAATTGAATTTAAATAAATTGAATTCGAAAAAGAAGAAGCACCAAGTATTCAAGTATTAAATTCATGAAATAAATAATACGTTTTCAAAAGCACTCAAAATTTAATTTATTTAAATTAAATTATTGAAACTTAGGTATTTGTCGATGGATTCGGATTGTGGGAGCCGATTGGACACGTGGATTTCTTCGCTAACGGCGGAATGGAACAACCTGGTTGCACAGACCAACACGCTTCTGTATTCGTCACAACTATCGGTGAGGATTTTTTTGTTTGTAAATGAAATGAAAAAAAAAATGGGGATTTTTTCTTTGTTTGAATTTTAAATGAAAAAAGGGGATTTTTGTTTCTTTTAATTTTAAATGAGAAAAAAAAATAGATTTTTTTGTTTCTTTATTTATTTATTTCAAATAGTTTTTAAATGAAATGAAGAAATGGGGATTTTTTTGTTTCTTTTAATTTTAAGTGAAAAAAAAAGAGATTTTCTTGTTTCTTTATTTATTTATTTCAAATAGTTTGTACATGAAATGAAAAAGTGGGGATTTTTTGTTTATTTATTTATTTATTTCAAATATATTTCAATAATTGAAGTAGTATAAAACATACTAATGCCATGAAGTATATATAAGAATTTATAGTCAATGGTAATATTTTATTTTTTTATTAATTCAATCAATAATTATTTCCGAAATAATCAAAAAGTAATTCTGAAATAAAAGCAATTCCGGCTAAAACAATCCCCCCAGCATAAATCAAAAAACACAATAACATGTGATTCATACTAACAACCTGAAACTTCGTCTTGTAAATTATGGGAAGATTGTACAACTCGTAGGGTTTCCATTTCTTCAGAAAACCATGCTCCATCAGCTGAATCGTTTTGTAATCGAAAACCTCGGCGAAATACGATCCCTTCTTCAGCGCGCTGATTATGAAAATCGAGAAGGTTTTATCTAAAACCCTCACGCTACCCGGCTCGTATTTAGCTAAACCCCAACCGGCTATAGACAAGGTGATTGCCATTGAGTGCCTGCCTTCGACGACGCCTTTCCAGTAAGGATCGGTTAGGGCGAGAACGTTTTGGACGCGTGAATGAAGGGTGCGTACGGCTGGGTTGTTTGAGTTGCTTGTTATGTCCGAGGATGATTTGATGCTGTAGAGTTCTAGGTTGCTCTCGACGAGCTGTCCAACTGTGGTGATTTGCTTTTCGTGGGCTGGTTTGAACATGAAGGAGATCAGCAGGGTTTGGTAGGAGCTTGTTATTATGAAGGTGAATATAAGCCAGGTTAGATATAGAAATCGGGATTTTTTGTTAGAGGGTAGGATTTGTTTAGGTGCTAAGAACGTTGTTGATATGTAGAAGAAGCTTGATGTAACACACTCGGTTTTGTATATGTCCTTAATTAAAAACCAAATTAAGGTTGTTAGTAAAGTTGCCAGCGCGATTCCGCTCCAAACTAAATTAGTGAATATTCTTGTGATGTTCATCCAAGGTGGTAAAGGTTTCGCCCTGCTTACTAAATACGCGACTTTCGTGAATAAATACGGGTAAGAAACATGGAAATCCTCCATGTAACCCGCAGCCAGCGCACCAATCACAATATCAGCCTCCTTCTCGTACAACATTTTAAACAACCCCGAATAACTCCCGTTCGGTAATTTTTCATACATATTATGCACCTTTCCGTTGTCCAAAATAACCCCCGAAGCTTTATGATTATGCGGGATTTTAATTGGAATCAGCCCTAATTTCTTGCAAATCTCCCTAAAAAGAATAACTGTATAACCAGTGTTGGTTTCCAAATCCTCTTCGACTACGTAGGGCTTAATTGGGATTTGCAAATAACGAATCGGGCATCCTGGCATTGATTCAAATTGGCGGCCCTTGTAATGGAAGAGATTTTTATGTTGAAAATTCGAGCAGTTGCAAATTACTTCCGGCTTAATCCGCGTGCAACTTCCTTTGCTTATTGGGTAATACGTGAAGATTTCGTGGCTTTCATTAATCACAATTGCGTTGATTATGTTGTAATTCCAAATTGTTTTGAAAATTTCTGTTGCGAAATTATTAAAATCATCCATTAATGATAAATTTTTCTTATTCATTATTGAATTATTAAAACCTTTTGTAAATGAAGAATATTTTTTCTTCATTTTTGAATTATTAAAACCATTCATCGGTGATGAAAATTTCTTATTCATTATCGAATTTTTAAAATCATCCTTTAATGATTTCTTATTCATTATTAAATTATTATAACCATCCATAAATGATGAAGATTTTTTAATCAATTTTAAATCAGCCATTAATGATGAAGATTTCTTATTCATTAGTGAATTGTTAAAATCTCTCATAAATGATGAAAATTTCTTATTCATTATTGAATCATTCAAATCTCTCATAAATAATGAAAATTTCTTATTAATTATTGAATCATTCAAATCTCTCATAAATGATGAATATTTTTTATTAATTATTGAATCATTCAAATGTCTCATAAATGATGAAAATTTCTTATTCATTATTGAATTATTTAAATCTCTCATAAATGATGAATATTTCTTATTAATTATTGAATCATTCAAATCTCTCAAAAATGATGAATATTTCTTATTAATTATTAAATCATTCAAATCTCTCATTAATGATGAAAATTTCTTATTCAATATTGAATCATTCAAATCTCTCATAAATGATGAAAATTTCTTATTCATTATTGAATTATTCAAATCTTTCATAAATGATGAATATTTCTTATTCAATATTGAATCATTCAAATCTTTCATAAATGATGAATATTTCTTATTCAATATTGAATCATTCAAATCTTTCATAAATGATGAATATTTCTTATTCATTATTGAATCATTCAAATCTCTCATAAATGATGAAAATTTCTTATTCAATATTGAATCATTCAAATCTTTCATAAATGATGAATATTTCTTATTCATTATTGAATCATTCAAATCTCTCATAAATGATGAAAATTTCTTATTCATCATTGAATTATTCAAATCTCCCATAAATGATGAATATTTCTTATTAATTATTGAATCATTCAAATCTCTTATTAATGATGAATATTTCTTATTCATTATTGAATCATTTAAATCTCTCATAAATGATGAATATTTCTTATTAATTATTGAATCATTCAAATCTCTCACAAATGATGAATATTTCTTATTCATTATTGAATCATTAAAATCTCTCATAAATGATGAATATTTCTTATTCATTATTGAATCATTCAAATCTCCCATAAATGATGAATATTTCTTATTCATTATTGAATCATTCAAATCTCTCATAAATGATGAAAATTTCTTATTCATTATTGAATCATTCAAATCTCTCATAAATGATGAATAATTCTTATTTATTATTGAATCATTCAAATCTCTCATAAATGATGAATATTTCTTATTCAGCATTGAATTATTAAAATCTCTCATAAATGATGAATATTTCTTATTCATTATTGAATCATTCAAATCTCTCATAAATGATGAATATTTCTTATTAATTATTGAATCATTAAAATCTCTCATTAATGATGAAAATTTCTTATTCATTATTGAATCTTTCAAATCTCTCATAAATGATGAAAATTTCTTATTCAATATTGAATCATTCAAATCTCTCATAAATGATGAAAATTTCTTATTCATTATTGAATCATTCAAATCTCTCATAAATGATGAATAATTCTTATTCATTATTGAATCATTCAAATCTCTCATAAATGATGAATATTTCTTATTCAGCATTGAATTATTAAAATCTCTCATAAATGATGAATATTTCTTATTCATTATTGAATCATTCAAATCTCTCATAAATGATGAAAATTTCTTATTAATTATTGAATCATTCAAATCTCTCAAAAATGATGAATATTTCTTATTAATTATTGAATCATTAAAATCTCTCATTAATGATGAAAATTTCTTATTCATTATTGAATCTTTCAAATCTCTCATAAATGATGAAAATTTCTTATTCAATATTGAATCATTCAAATCTCTCATAAATGATGAATAATTCTTATTCATTATTGAATCATTTAAATCTCTCATAAATGATGAATATTTCTTATTAATTATTGAATCATTAAAATCTCTCATTAATGATGAAAATTTCTTATTCATTATTGAATCTTTCAAATCTCTCATAAATGATGAAAATTTCTTATTCAATATTGAATCATTCAAATCTCTCATAAATGATGAAAATTTCTTATTCATTATTGAATCATTCAAATCTCTCATAAATGATGAATAATTCTTATTCATTATTGAATCATTTAAATCTCTCATAAATGATGAATATTTCTTATTCATTATTGAATCATTCAAATCTCTCATAAATGTTGAATATTTCTTATTAATTATTGATTCATTCAAATCTCTCAAAAATGATGAATATTTCTTATTCATTATTGAATCATTCAAATCTCTCATAAATGATGAATATTTCTTATTAATTATTGAATTATTAAAATCATTAGAATTTCTTTTCTTTAACGATTTTTTAATAAAAACATTCATAAAAGCTGAATTAGTCTTATTCATTTTTAAATTATTAAAACTATTCATATTCATAAGTGGTGAATATTTATCATTATTTCTTGACATTTTAAAACCGTTCATAAATGATGAATATTTTTTATTCATAACAGGTTTATTAAAACTATCCACAAACGATTCACCCATTATTTCCTCTCCATTATAAAACGTATTAACTCCCTCAAAATCGTTAACATCCCTCCCCCTTTTCCCACTCAAATCTAAATCTTTCGCGACTATCAAAAAAACGCTATTAAAATCAAACATCCGATTCCGGTACAACACTCTCAGTTGCGCTTGGAGTGAAGACGAATCCCCATTTTCCACAACAAGCACGAAACAGTCTTTGTACTTAACTTTTGAAATCAATTTAAAATCAGTCCTTTCATTCAGTATAATCCACGATATGTTCGTTTTGCTGAACATACCAAAATTTTCGTCAGGGTTGTTCGAAAAATACAAACAGCTCCGCGTTGTGTAATCTGTTATTATTTTAGCAACGCACGTTTCTAAATCTTCACCGGAATTAATTTCATTGAGTGTTGCGGAATAGATTATAATTATGTAAATTAACGTTTTTGGTGTGTTCATTTTTAAATCAAACTGTTTTATAGGTTTGTGTTGGAATAATTATTCTTTATATATATGGGAATAGTAAATTACATCGCAGAACATATTGAAGAAATTCCAGGTATATGACTTTTTTTTAAATGAAGCCCAAACTGACCACTCCTGCGAAAATAAAACAAATTAGGATGGCTGTGGAGGAATTGTGAACTACAACAAGCACAATATTTTCACTGTATTTTGCAGTATTGAATCCAATTAAGCGATTTTAGTAGTTAAATGAACTTTTTCCTTAAATAGAGCCAAATGTTACCACAGTCACGAAAATACATCAAATTTAGTTGGTTGTGGAGGGGTTATGAACTGCAGCAGGCACAATCTATTGGCTGTAGTTTATAGTACTGCAACTAATTAGGCGATTTAAATAGCTAAATCAACCTTGCAGCAAGTTTTTTTATTTTGTTAGATTTTTTTAAATTGATCGAAATCTGAACACAATTATGAATATACCACAAATTCAGGTGGCTGTGGAGGGGTTGTGAACTGCAGCACTTACAATATATTGACTGTAGTTTACAGTACTACATCTAGTTAAGCGATTTAAATAGCTAAATCAACCTTGCAGCAGGTTTATTTATTTTTTTAGATTTTTTTAAATGGAACCAAATCTGATCACAATTACGAAAATCTATAAAATTCAGGTGGCTGTGGAGGGGTTGTGAACTGCAGCAATTACAATCTATTGACTGTAGTTTACAGTACTGCATCTAATTAAGCGATTTAAATAGCTAAATCAACCTTGCAGCAGGTTTTTTTATTTTTTTAGATTTTTTTAATTTGATCCAAATCTGACCACAATTATGAAAATACCACAAATTCAGGTGGCTGTGGAGGGGTTGTAAACTGCAGCAGTTATAATCTATTAACTGTAGTTTACAGTACTGCATCTAATTAAGCGATTTAAATAGCTAAATCAACCTTGCAGCAGATTATTTTATTTTTTTAGATTTTTTTAAATGGAGCCAAATGTGACCACAATTATGAAAATCCCACAAATTCAGTTGTTTGTAGAGGGGTTGTGATCTGCAGCAGTTACAATCTATTTACTGTAGTTTACAGTACTGCATCTAATTAAGCGATTTAAATATCTAAATCAACCTTGCAGCAGGTTTCTTTTATTTTTTTAGATTTTTTTAAATGGAGGCAAATCTGACTACAATTATGAAAATACCACAAATTCAGGTGGCTGTGGAAGGGTTGTGAACTGTAGCAGTTACAATCTATTGACTGTAGTTTACAGTACTGCATCTAATTAAGCGATTTAAATATCTAAATCAACCTTGCAGCAGGGTTATTTATTTTTTTAGATTTTTTTAAATGGAGCCAAATCTAACCACAATTATGAAAATACCACAAATTCGGGTGGCTGTGGAGGGGTTGTGAACTGCAACAGCTACAATCTATTGACTGTATTTTACAGTACTGAATCTAATTAATCGATTTAAGTAGCTAAATCAACCTTGCAGCAGGTTTTTTTATTTTTTTAGATTTTTTTAAATAGAGCCAAATCTGACCACAATTACGTAAATCCTTCGAATTCAGATGTCTGTGGAGGGGTTGTGAACTGCAGCAGCTACAATCTATTGACTGTATTTTACAGTACTGAATCTAATTAATCGATTTAAGTAGCTAAATCAACCTTGCAGCAGGTTTTTTTTTATTTTTTTAGATTTTTTAAATGGAGCCAAATCTGACCACAATTACGAAAATCACTCAAATTCAGGTGGCTGTGGAGGGGTTATGAACTGCAACAGTTACAATCTATTGACTGTATTTTAGAGTAATGAATCTAATTAAGCGATTTAAATAACTAAATCAACCTTGCAGCAGGTTTTTTTTATTTTTTTAGATTTTTTTAATGGAACCAAATCCTATCACAATTACAAAAATACCTCAAATTTAGGTGGCTGTGGAGGGGTTGTGAACTGCAGTAGACACAATCTATTGACTGTAGTTTACAGTACTGAATCTAATTAAGCAATTTTAGTACTTAAATCAACCCTGCAACAGTTTTTGCAATTATTAGATTTTATTTAAATGGAGCCGCATTTATGAAAATGCATAATATTTTTTAGAAGAATTTTATACAAACGTGCGATCACTTCAATTTTAATAAATTTACTTTTTTTTTCGTAAATTGTTAGGAACTTAATGAAAAATCTCATAAACTGAACGTATTTTCAAAAAAACCCTTTATACCCTTAGGAGTGTCGGGTATTAATGCATAATTAAAGAATTATTTTATTATGCACTCTTAAGGGTATCCTTTATACCCTTTTTTTTGATAATATATAATTATGCATTAATTACATTAAGGTAAACATTTGTCGTTTTGACGTACACTTTTTTTTTATTAAAATACAATTATTTGTTGATGTAATCAACGCATGATATAAATGATATTCTTATATTTTGATGGATTGATATAAAAATAGAGTTGACTTATTAGGTGTGACAAACAACAATTATCGCTCGATATTTTTGTATGGGGGGCGAGGGGAATGTAATTTGCTGGAGGATTGTTTGATAATTACACAAAATATATTGTTATTTATTTTATTATATATATAAACATCTTTATTCAGAGGAAATCATTTCGAACATTAATTGTAGATTGATTGATTTTATTTAGGCTGGAGGAAATCATTTCGAACATTTATTGTAGATTGATTGATTTTATCCAGGCTGGAGGAAATCATTTCGAACATTTATTGTAGATTGATTGATTTTATCCAGGCTGGAGGAAATCATTTCGAACATTTATTGTAGATTGATTGATTTTATCCAGGCTGGAGGAAATCATTTCGAACATTTATTGTAGATTGATTGATTTTATTCAGGCTGGAGGAAGTCATTTCAAACATTAATTGTAGATTGAGCAATTTTACATGTACTTTTTGATAATAAAATATTATTACTTTTGTTCACCCTACATCTTCGAAATAAAGGTTTTTTTTTTTTCAAAAATCATCATGGGGCAAAATAATCTTATAATAGCTCAAGGAATAACGCCTTCAATTTTTTTCCGGATGCTTACTCAAAACAATACATAAAGAAGTACAAGCCTCAATTGCATATCGAATGTAAAAATAATTTAAATATCCTTATTTAAAATTTCCAGCACATTGACTTAAATTCCCATTTATATAAACCCCGCACAAAACAATTCCCTAAATATTCAAAGCGCATCGCGCGGAAATCCAGAATGCATCGCGGTTTCCACGCAAACATCTCTTTCGCCCGCAGACGACACATCCTGCTGTGTGGAAATTCCGAAACATTCTTTTTTTCGCGTTATTTCGCTTTATACGCCCGCATACAAAACCGTGTCTTCTTGTCCGCAGAGAGAACTCTGACGAGGGATTCAGCGTGCAGCCACATCAGAGCGCCCCAGTTATTCTTTGAGAGTCTCGCGAACAAAGTTTCCGGCAACAGTTGCGAGTTCATCGCGTACGGATGCCCTGGAGGGATTCCCTCGTTCGAGAAAGGAGAATGCTTCCCGGAAATGGAGGATAAGTCTGCGGGAGCTTTGGTTGTTGATAGGAAGTATCGTCGTGATTTGGGCACGATGGGACAGTTTGCTCATGGAGAAGGTGTTCAGTATTTTGTTACAAGAGATACTTCACCTTATTGCGGTAAATTTATTGAGTTTTTATAAATGTTTATCATCCATAAGAATGATAAATGATAAAGTTAATTTTTCAGGCGTCAGATAAATAACTTCCCATTAATTGAAATCAAGAATTTAGTGTTTCTCATTGTTGTTTGCTTACACATAACTCATAAATAATTACAAAAAATTGAATAATTGGAAAAATAACATAAATCACAATATTTGCATAATTCATAAGTGGCATCGTCAAGAATCTACAAGTAGATGACCAAGAATCGTTGTTTCGTCCACTAATGAAATGCGAACTTGTCCTGTTTATGAGCAGGAAATGAAATAAAATGTTCAGCTACCATTCATCTAGCGTGTGAATAACTGGTGATGGATATTTCGGTCCACCTCAGACCAGTGCGTTCCACGCGCAATGGTTTTTGGGAAGTTAGTTGCGCATGGAACATATTGATTTGAGGTGGTCCAAAAGACCGAAATGGCCATCATCAGTTGTAATGGTCGTTTCGGTCTTTTGGAAAATCAATATGTTCCATATACAATTCCTTGAAGGCGCTTTGTGCTATCTTTCCAATTATATGATTCATATCACAACACAACAACTAACTTCATCAAGGCATTGATGATCGCACTGGTCTGACGAGAAAATGACCAGTTATCCATTCCGCTAGATTAACGTTTGAAGATTTATTTTATTATTATATGCAAAAATATGTTTTGCTTTCACACAACTCCTAAATAATTGAATTGGTTACTTAACAAAAATTTTAGGAACACAATTAAAAGCAACCATCAGCGTATCAAAAGCATCTGAACCAACCAGGGGAATATTGTACCTAATCCTAGAGCATGGAAAGAAAAGCCGGACAACGTTTAAAATAACTAGTGAGTAAGTAAATCTACTATTTTTTTTTTAATTTGATAAAATATTTGGTAAATAATCAACCCCTCCTCCTCCTATAATCAACCCCTCCACCTCCTCCTCCTTCTCCTCCTCCTCCTATAATCAACCCCTCCACCTCCTACTTCTTCTCATCCTCTTCCATAATCAATCCCTCCACCTCATCTTACTATAATCAACCCCTCCATCTCCTCCTCATCCTGTAATCAACCCCTCCACCTCCTCCTTCTCCTCCTTCTTCTATAATCAACCCCTCCACCTCCTACTTCTCCTCCTCCTCTTCCATAATCAATCCCTCCACGTCCTCTTTCTCCTCATCTTACTATAATCAACCCCTCCATCTCCTCCTCCTCCTTCTCCTTCTCCTATAATCAACCCCTCCACCTTCTACTTCTCCTCCTCCTCCTCCATAATCAATCCCTCCATATCCTCTTTCTCCTCATCTTACTATAATCAACCCCTCCATCTCCTCCTCCTCCTCCTGTAATCAACCCCTCCACCTCCTCCTTCTCCTCCTTCTCCTATAATCAACCTCTCCACCTCCTACTTCTCCTCCTCCTCTTCCATAATCAATCCCTCCACCTCCTCTTTCTCCTCATCTTACTATAATCAACCCCTCCATCTCCTGTAATCAACCCCTCCACCTCCTCCTTCTCTTCCTCCTTCTCCTATAATCAACCACTCCACCACTTCATTCTTCTCCTCCTCTTATAATCATCCCTTACACCTCCTCTTTCTCCTCCCTCTAATATAATCAAGCTCTTCTATCAAACTTTTGTACCCCACGAAACTTAGATTTTCCTTCAAACCATAAACATCATCCTCTCACAATTCATGAAATCATTACTGCGATCAATTAAGACAGATCTGCCAGCAAACACAGATATTTTTGTTGCTCATCACCATAAATTCAAGACTTAACTCTTGTTTACAGCCCAGACTAACATACATCACATTTGTTTGGCAGTTGGTCGATTTTACGGTCGAAGAAGTCATGATTCTTAGAGGCGATACACGCTTTAACATCGGCCACAAAGTCATCCAAATCGTTGTAAATTTTTAAGACTGCTCCCCATTTATGGGTGAAATAGTCATGATTCTTGGAGGTGATCCACGCTTTAATATCAACCACCAAGTCATCGAAATAATCGTAAATTTTGCTAGTTTGTTAGTTTTTCAACAATTGGCGTGGTAGTCTGTAGGAGCTTCGATCAATTTGACAACACGACGTTCATCATCAGGACAAGCATTATCGTGGTGGAAGGCGACATGGTTCGTAGTTGTTTCGCTTCGATTGTAGCATGAATGCGCTCAAGTTTAGCTAGATTGACGTTAATTTTAAACAGCTTGTCATTTTTGTTTGGAATTCGCCACGGTGTGACAGAAGCGGATTCATCCACTGGGAAATTATCTCAAACGGCATTTGCTATTGATGGAATAACAATGACGAAGACTAACCATTCCACCAATAGCAAATGCCGTGTGTGATGATTTCCTAGTGGATGACTTCGCTTCTAATGAAGATGAATGGTTCATCTTCACAAATTGCGTTTGAGATGATTCCGCTTCTGATGAAAACCAACCATCATTGGTCATTGCTCCAATATAAAATGCCGTTTTAGATGATTTTCCAGTGGATGATTCCGCTTCTAATAAACCTCCAATATAAAATGCCGTTTTAGATGATTTTCCAGTGGATGATTCCGCTTCTAATAAACGACAACTGTCATTGTCATTACACCAGCAGCGAATGCCGTTTGAGATGATTTCCCAGTGGGTGATGAAGACGAACCGTCATTGTCATTACAACAATAACAAATATCGTTTGAGATGATTTCGCTTCTGATGAAGACCAATCATCATTGTTATTGCTCCAATATCAAATGCCGTTTGAAATGATTTTCAATTCGGCTTCTAATGAAGATGATGGTTTGTCTTTATCAGAAGCGAAATGATCCAGAGGAAAATCATCTCAAACTGCATTTGCTACTGTTGGAATAACAATGATAGTTTGTCTTCATTATAAGCGGAATTGAAAATCATTTCAAACGGCATTTGATATTGGAGCAATAACAATGATGATTGGTCTTCATCAGAAGCGAAATCATCTCAAACGACATTTGTCGTTATCATTGTTATTCCACCAGTAGCAAATGCAGTTTGAGATGATTTCGCTTCTGATAAAGACAAACCATCATTATCATTTCAACAATAACAAATGCCGTTTGAAATGATTTCCTAGTAGATGACTTCGCTTCTGATGATCATTGTCATTGCACCAATGGCAAATGCCGATTGAGATGATTTCTCAATGGATGATCCCACCATATACACCACATAGCCTTCTTGCAGTGGACACCTGTTGATACTCCCCTTGAAGAAATACCCAGCTGAAAGCTTTCTTCGGCGTTTTTGAAGAGTAGCCATGATTCATCACACGTGATGAGATTCTTCAGAAATAGAGCTTGCTCATTTCGTTGCAGTAAATCAGTAAACACGTTCTGCTTTGTTATTCTTGGAGAGTTAGTGGGGGGATCCATCCAGCACACCTTTCCGAGCTTTTTAAGATGACGGACGATCGTCGACTCGTTGATATTAAAGCTAGCATTCGTGTTGTCAGGCTTTCGTCTCTTTCAACGGCCGCTAGAAGAGCCTAGTTATTGAACTCAGATGGTCGTCGTCTTCCTTATTCATCGGCAAGGTTTGCGTCGCCCGTCTTAAACCTCCAGAGGTTCAAAACGGGACCCAAACCTTGTTAAGAAAAGAAAGATTATTTTTTCGAAAAAAAAAATTAACAAAACGCTTTTTTTTTTCAAGATTTTTTTTTGCAATAAATTATGCATCCAGCCAAATATTTAGTAAAATTATTCACTGAATTTCTTTTCTTCGCAGTGTGTTCGAGCCTTCAAAAGGAATCATACTGAGGGGCGTTGCTGCGGCCGAATTCAACAGCATAAAACCGAGCGATGAGATTATCCTGGCTCACACGAGTTACTACAATTACGAGTATAAGGATCAAGAAAATAAGACGGTGATGTTTCCAAAAAGTATTCGTTTAGATAAAGTGGTCCTTACTGATATAAACACAAATAGGTACTTATGGCCTTCATTTCGTAGTACATTTTCAACTTGATAGAAAAAACTAACACTTAACTTATGTGGTAAAGATATGTTGTTGTTTTTTTTTTTTTCATTTAATTTGATTATTGTCGTACAGTTGGCCAGAAAAAATGTGGTTATCCTCAGGTGAAGTAGCTATATATACTGGCTTCCAAAAAAATCAGAACACCAAGAATTTATTGGAATTTGATGATGTAAATAAAAATAGAAATTCATTCATTCTCTTGATCGCAGTTATTTAATTTGATGTAAATAAAGTACATTGATGATCAAAAAATCAACTTCACAAACAAATGAATGGTGTGTTTGTAAAGTGAAGCAACGATTTCCTAAGCACTCATTAATTTATTGGTTAATTTCTAGTAGAACTTTAATACCAAATAACAAGTAAATATGATTCATCATTAAAATGCCACTTATTTACAAATCATACCCATTTAGTAGCTTATGAAATATGATTCATCATTAAAATGCCACTTATTTACAAATCATACCCATTTAATAGCTTGTGAAAGACGTATTTTTTATACCGCTTTTTATAATTATTATTTTGTGACTAATTAAAACTGTACGGCAATGTTAATAATGTAACTTTCATTTATGTACTTCAGAAATGGTGAAAAATTATTTCAACCTCCTTTTTCTTTCAGTTGGTATTACTGCGGAACAAACACGCAAGTGGGCGCAAAAGCGGGGCAACAGCAAAAGGCGGTCGTGTTAAAACTCAGCAAAAAGAAATGCTAACTACCACCATCCATTTGATGAAAAATTGTGTATTTTATAAGTCTAATCGAAACCAATGATATTTAATGTTAATGTGTAATTGTAATATAAAAATTAATGATAAACAAATAAAAACAGTTTTTTTTATAAATATATACAAAAAAACAACATTTTTTTGTTCGTTATTTTTCACATTCGAGCGTTCAGTACCAATTCGGCACGTGCGGATGTTGGAATTAAAGGTTAGAGTCTACAAGATGGAAACGTACGTGAAATTAAAGGAATTAGGGAAAGGGACTTTCGGGTAAGTACGCTTCAATTAAAAATTAAATGAAGAAACGATTAGAAGTTTCTTATTATTTTATTGAAACTTTAAATGAAGAAACGCGTAGAAGTTTTTTTTATTATTTTATTGAAACTTCATGTACATCATTCGGGGTTAACTATACTCGGGATTATTTGTTAAGTTTAATAATCACTAATAATATTTAATAATAATTATTATTTATAATAATAATAATGCCTTTATTTAAATAAAAATACTTGTCCTTTCTTTTATTTAAATAATTAAAGTCTCCACGACCAACAACCAACATAAAGAAGATTAATAATGCCTTTATTTATCACAGAGAAAAATACAAAATGAAACGTCATGAGTGTAGGCGAAGTTCAGTCAGCTATTTCTATTTAATTTGTCTAGTTTAACGCGTACTTTAATTATACACACGATAATTAATTATAATATTATTTAATATGTTTTTGTATAATATTTATATATTATCTTGTTAAATGGTGAATTTTCGTTAATAAAGTTAATTGTTATTATTATTACTTTATTAAGGTTGCGGTTTAGTAGAAAGAGATAGCTATATAGTAAAATGGAAATAATCGTTTAAAAAAGAGCCATTCTTTTGGATTAAATAATATGTATTTACATTTTTTATCTACCAAATATAAAGCATCAATCTAAATAAAAAATAAATCGTCAATTTTCGTGAATTACGTCAATTTACTAGTTCTAATTAGAAAAGAAAATTGTAAGATATAATGAAATTAAAAGGTCATTTCTGTTAAGTTATTTGAATGCAGAATTTAGTGAAATCCTTAAAATTTTCATTGCACAAGTTTTTATTAGCAAAAATATAATTTGAAATTTGATCAATTTTCATTGTTTTTTCATATTTGTTTTTTATACAAACTAAACATTAAAATAATTTGTAATTCATCTGATGAAATTCCTGTTTATTTTAAGATTATTTTGATGTATAATACAATATTGTTCATTGATCACAACAGCAATCTAACTCGAATTAGTGGTTGCCAATATTTATATAGCTATCTCTTTCATCTAAACCGCACCCTTAAATTAATTCTTTTTACAAATTTATAATTTTTCTTTTTTCATGTATATTTGTATTTACATTTTTTGTCTTATTATGTCTTTTTTTAATCTTTTTTCTTTCTACCGTTAGGTGAAAGGAATTATGCCTTATATATATACATATTCTTTATTGACAAACGTAATAAAACACCCATATATAAATATTATAATGTATATTGTAAAAAAGTCTGCCAATTGGCTATCGACCAATGTCGTCTTTCCGCCTGGATTTTATATTTTCGTTCTCGTCAAAATATTCGGGAAGAAATGTGATGATCATTAATAGTCTTTAAATGTCAAAAACTCCCTATCTGATACTCTCATATTTAACTTTCTTGAATGTTGTGAAATAAAGTGAGAGTTAGACTGGGTATTATATCTTATTATTTTGTATTATCTTGACTTCTGTTTCCTATTGGGTAATAAATGTATTATTATTATTTAAATAAAAATTATTGTCTTTTCCCTTACACTTTTTATTGAACTAAATATTTTCCTTATTTTGTATTATCTTGTAACTGGGCTTCTGTTTTATGTTGGGTAATAAATGTATTATTATTTTTATTTAAATAAAAATTATTGTCTTTTCTCTTACACTTTTTATTGAACTAAATATTTTCCTTATTTTGTATTATCTTGTAACTGGGCTTCTGTTGTATGATGGGTAATATACGTATTATTATTTTTATTTAAATAAAAATTATTGTCTTTTCCCTTACACTTTTTATTGAACTAAATATTTTCCTTATTTTGTATTATCTTGTAACTGGGCTTCTGTTTTATGTTGGGTAATAAACTTATTATTATTTTTATTTAAATAAAAATTATTGTATTTTTTTCTTACACTTTTTATTGAAGTAAATATTTTCGTTGTAACTTTTTTTTTCAGTGTTGTTTATTTATATGCGAGAAAGCACAACAATCAGAAATTCGTGGTGAAAGAGATCAACAGCGATTTGGACAGTTCGCAGTTGCAGGCGGCCAAGAACGAGGTCTCCATTTTGAAGAAACTGAGCCACCCCAACGTCATCCAGTACTTCGACAGTTTCACGAAAAACGGCGTTTTTCACATCGCCATGGAGTACGCGAGGCACGGGAGCCTTTACGACTTCATCTGCAGACATAAGCCCAATCACTTTTTGGCAATTGATGTAAATAATATATATATATATATGCAAAAAAATCTTTAATCAGACAATTACAAAAAATCAAAAAAAAAATATTATACATTTAAATAGAAAAGAGTATTATTCATTCACTTGGTCACAGTTATTTAAATATATTAAATAAAAATTATTTGAAAAATAAATTATTACTATACATTTATTTTATTCTTTATTTATAGTTAATTATATTTTACTTATTTTAGAAAATCTTGTCAATTTGGTGCCAGATTCTCATGGGGGTGGAACACATCCATTCGAAGAAAATCATTCACAGGGACTTGAAATGCGAGAATATATTTTTGAGTGGGAGAAATGCGGAGATTATTAAAATCGGTGATTTTGGAATATCGAAAGCTCTGATAACGTAAGTATAATTGCATTTCAAAGAAAAATATTTCAACGACAAAAAATGCGTTTACTATAAACATTTAATGAAAATATTTTAATCAATCCTACATTAACATTTCATACTTTATTGATTACGGCAAAAAATGGTTCACAAAAATACCTATTTTTTTTTTTTTTAATTTCCTTTACTTTAAATATATTTCCATCTGTATTTTAGTAAGTAATAAATAAAATTAATGGCTTTATTTTATTTATTACTCACTTCAAATCCTACATTCGAATTATAATTTTCTCTTTCGAATCCTTTATTCGTGGATTCTCGATAAAATTAATGGCTTTATTTTATTTATTACTTACTAAAACTATTAAAAAATTATTTATATTTATAATTCAAATCCTACATTCGAATTATAATT
Source organism: Philonthus spinipes (assembly GCA_963082785.1). NCBI lineage: Eukaryota > Metazoa > Arthropoda > Insecta > Coleoptera > Staphylinidae > Philonthus > Philonthus spinipes. The sequence goes on from OY720311.1 coordinate 22,712,387, forward strand.
TTCTCTTTCGAATCCTTTATTCGTGGATTCGCGATTCGAATTTTATAAAATTATTCAGATTCGTAATTTGAATCCTTTTTTGAATCTTTATTGTGCTCAGAGAAATGTTTGTTGTATGTTTCAGGAATAACAACAAAGCAAATACTGTTATTGGCACCACAAACTACATAGCGCCTGAAATTTGTGATGAACAGCCATACGATACGAAATCAGATATATGGTCAATAGGCTGCATACTTTTTGAGTTGTGCGCTTTGGAACGGCTCTTCGATGGTTCAGTAAGTATTATTATAACTCACCCGCTAATATCGCTAGATTTTAATAGACCGAAATTTTTTAAGATATCCGACATCCGAAAGGGTAAATGGGATTTTGATAATATATATATATATATATATAATTTTGTAAAATATAAACTTCAATTTTAATAAATAAAACACTTTTTTATTTTTTTCATTTATTAAAATTGAATTACAATGTATAACAAAGTAGAAGCCTCAACAATTAATAAGATATAAACTTGTCTTGAGATTTTTTTTTATTTAGAATTCTGTGTTTTTTATTTTGAGATACAACATATGGAATACACTGGTGGCAAAATTTAGAAGACTCTTCGGGGCCAACATTGAAAGCACAAACAAACGATTCGCATATTTTTGTTGACAAATTATTTTGAAAAAGAGATGTGATTCACTCGCAATCCTGACACCTAAGCTCAAGATTTCTAATAGCCTAGCTATCGCTTGCAATTCCGATTTATGTGCTTTGCTAGAAGATTCCTTATATCATTGTTTTATCATCTTTTGGTAAGCTTTGACGGTTATGTTTTTTGATAACCTCACTATTGCTCGCAAATATTCTAGCTTTTGCTGATTCCTGAGCATTGCCTGGCTGTCGCTAGCAAAACCTGATACCTGAACCTCCAGTCTATAAGGAAACTCGAGAGACTGGAAATCCTGACATCTCAAGCACACAACACTTTTTAACCATAATCCTAAATCACACAAGTATTCTCCGGACATGATGTCTATAATAAATTATGAAAATGATGTTTTTGTTTACTTTATAATTTCATTAGTACAGTTTTTTTTATGTAGAATTAATTATATTGTGTTTTGATAAATTAAACAAAAACACAATATAATTAATTCTACTTTAAATAAAATTGAACTAGGAAAATTATAAAGTAAATAAAAACACCATTTCCCAGTTTATTATTGACATCGCGCCCAGAGATATGTGTAATTTAAGATCATGTTTAAAAAGTGTGCTTCAAAGTTAATTTGTTGATATTTTAAGAAACGTATGGAAAATTAATTCGTTGATTTTATTCCTTATATAAACCTGAATGAAATTAAAAAAAAACACTAAACAAACACAATAATTAAAATGTTTATTGGTTTGTTTTGCACTGAGTGCAAGTTAGTTACGTGGCCTGAAGATTTGCATTCCATGCAATGCAAAAAGTGTAAAAGTGCAACAAACAAAGCTACAGTCAAAATAGCGATTCATGGAACCGATATTAAAGTTGACATATTAAAAGACATGTGAATGTACTATGTATCCGAAAAGTATTCAGAATTTTGCCGCTGTATCACCAATAAAATCTATCAAATTTGATATTTCAGGAATTTAGTTGCTTACTTTAGTATAAACAAGTTAAATAAAGCCTTTCGCATAACCAACAAGTTAAAATATTAATAATAACAATAATAATAAAGCGCCATATTTTGCCTAATATAAAAGTGGCATCGTCTTCAATGTATATTTTTTTTATAATTTGAGTACGGAAAGGTTGGAATTTTCAATAAATCCCTTCACCTAACTTTTTTTTACAAACATCACTAATCACGAAATCATCATGATTAAATGATTTACATGTTTATAATTTGTTGCCTATTTCAGATTGGAAACGTGGTTCTGTCAATAAAATCCGGCAAGAAGAAAATGATAAACGTGGAGATGTACGGCCAGGATTTACAGCGCTTGATAGACATCGCGACACAAATCAATCCGTCCTACAGGCCTTCAGCGACCAACTTTCTATCCGATTCGTTTATTTTTCCGGTTAGAGCGAGACTCATGCTGGAATTAGGAAACTGCATTTAAAAAAAATTGTCGTTTACCCCATTATTTTATTTATTAAAAATTTATGATTGGAAAGATTAAATTTTAAGTATTTTTTTTTCTGTCATCGGTAAGACTCTCATTAAAATTGAATGAACAGTGCGTTAACGGATTTATTGTTTCCATATAACGCTTTTCCTATTTAATTTAAATAACTGCAAAACTATGAATCACCTCCGTTTTTTAATACATAATTCATACACAATTCATAAATTACACAATTCAAGATTTTTTTTTTAGAATTATTTATAAAAATTAGACAATTTATGAATTGCATGTCGACGAGAGGCTTCCAGTTTATATATTAATTTTATTTAATATTTTTTTAGCATTTTTCCTGCTGTTTTCAAGATTTTTCATTAAATATCAGCCTTAACTTTAAAACTAGCTATTTAATCAAATAAATAAGATTTATTTGACAAAATAGCTTAGTTTTAGCCAATTTGTGTGTTTATTTTAAATTTAGAGCTGGACTTGTAGTTATAAAAATGAAAATGTTTATTATTTAAGTTTTGTAATATTTATATGCCCGACACTCGAAAGGGTATAAGGGTTATATGATAATATTTATGTGAATTGTTATATTAAAGTAATTTGTTATTTCGTTGATTGATCATCTGTCTTAAATTATATTAATATATATATTATCATATAACCTTTATACCCTTTCGAGTCTCGGGTGTTAAATTATATTAATAATGTACTAAATTATTTTTACATGTAATAAATAATTTTATATAAAGATAAGAAATTTCAATAAAAATATTATGCCTTGTTTGTTGATTTTTATTGACTCTTAAAAATGGAAGTCGTGGATTAATTGCCAGGACTTCTAATTTTTCATTGTCCGGATAAAATATTAAAGATAAGGCTGAAAGACCTCCGGTCGATAGCCGATTCATCTACAGAATATAATTCTAATTTTTGTATATTATTGTACATACTGTGTATATATATTAATTGATTTCTTATTTTATTAAACGAAACACAATTTAACATGTTTATATATATACAGAGAGCTTTTTTTAACAGTATACATTTCCCCTATGTATACCTGCAAAATACGCGAGTAAAATGCATTAATATATGTGTGTTTAGTTGCCTATAACACGCAACTGAACACATATAAGCCAAATAGTCAACTTAACATACACACATTAATTATTCAATACGGATGGCTCGCGTTTTTTTTTTTGCAGGTATACACTTCCCCTAATGTATACTTATAAAAAAATCTCTCTGTATATATATATATATATATATATATATATATATACACCACCATTATGGTAGATGGGGATTTTAGATTATATATATATAATTTATTTCCATACGATGAGCGCATTTTTACTTAAATTGTGAAATAATTTTAATTAGAGATGGGCAAAGTCGATCTTTTCGATCTTTTTGTTAGTCAAAAAATAAATACATAACAATTGTATCAATGCAAAATATTCTAATAACATCAGTAACCGTTTCCTATTAATTGAAAAATATTAATTTATTGTTACTTATTGAGTTTATTTATTTAAAAATGCTCATTTAGGAATACTCGATTAGTAATATTACTCGATTTTGCCCAACACTAATTTTAATAGTACACAATGAATAACAACCTTGAGACAGTTTAAACGAAGCTTAATTTCATTAATTAATCCTTGTTGCTCGATTCGTACATGTCTGCAAGGATTCGCAATACAGGCGTTTCATTATAATTTGATATCAACACAATGGCGTGGGCCGGCTAGTAAAAGTGCTTAAGTGCGCGAAAAGCTCGCGGCACTTGATGATTCTTCATCGCGAATGGTCTTCAAACCGGCGATAATTATTTCCTGCGTTATGTCACGGTCTGTTGCTTTTGTGAGCACGTTTCATCGACAATCAGATAATTTTGTTGCGATAAGTGTGAGTATTTTTTTGGATTAAATTATACCGGGAAAGAGTAGCGTGTACAGCTGTTCATTCTAGAAGGAATAATTATGTATTTCAATGTCCGAAGAGGTATTTGCCCGGGAAGTAGTTGTTTTAATGTGCATTTGTTTAACGTACTTACGTAATGTAAGTCGAAATGTCACAGAGCTAAATGTGGGAATAATTTATTAATTATTTTCAAATCATTTTTATTTAATTTATAAAATAAATTATATATATATATATATATATATATATATATATATATATATATATATATATATATATATATATATTCAATAACCCTTTCTACCCAATAAGCCCTACACCCAGGTTTATTAAATAAAAAGAATTTTTAATTATTTTTATGTAATTTATGTTATTTATTTCCATACTATGAGTTATGTTATTTAATTTACTCAAGAATAAATGTAATATACACCAATGTCTGTAAAAAAAACTATAACGCAATTTTTATACAAACAAAAAATAAGTTTTCTGAAATACTGTTGGGGTTTGGAGGTTTAGATCCTGAAAGTATCAGAAATACAAAGATTAAACAACTTCCGTATTTTTTTTTTTTTTTCACTCCAGCCATCAAAATTCGGACCGACGGAAACGCGAGTTTTGAACCAACGTTTATTTTCCACCCATAATTTATTTGTGATTCAAAAATTAAATTATGTTTTTTTTTTAATTCTAACGTGCTGTGATTCAAAAATTAAATTGTTTTTTTTTTTATTCAAAGATTATAATTATTCAAGAATAAAAATTAATTTGTAATTTATTTTTGAATAAAAAAATATAATTTTATTTTTGAATAATAAATTTGTATTTTTTAATTCTAGTTTGGTCCGATTCTAAAATAAAATCATATTTTTTTATTCTAGTGGGCCGTGATTCAAAAATGATTTGGCCGTGATTTGAAAGTATTTTTTTTATTAATTCTAGTGGGCTGTGAAAATTAAAAATAAATATTTTTTTCATTCTAGTGGGCCGTGATTTAAAAATGATTTTTTTGAAATTCTAGTGGGCCGTGATTTGAAAATGTTTTTTTTATTAATTCTAGTGGGCTGTGAAAATTAAAAATAAATTTGTCTACCAATTCAAACTTTATGCTCTTCACTTCTTCATTTGCAGTTTTCACAGCCCATTTACGCCGCATGGATATTTCCCATCTCATTCATACTACATAAATTTTTTTATTTTTTATTTTTTTTTATCTATATTTTTTATTATCACTTGAAGATAGGAATAAGCCGGTTGCATTTTGTTTTCACAATGAACTGTTTGGGATTGATAAATAAATATTTTGATGCGTATTATTTTTATTTTGTATTTTGTCGTAATTTGTGATTGGTAATTTGCCTTTTTTTTTTTATATACATATGTTTTATAATCTTTTTAGAGCGTCACACTTTTCTTATAAAATTTTTAATATGTAATTATAATTGTAATTTGGAAATGGAGATTCCGTTAATAAAGTAAATTGAAATTGAAAATTGAAAATATTTTTTCATTCTAGTGGGCCGTGATTTAAAAATGATTTTTTTTTGAAATTCTAGTGGGCCGTGATTTGAAAATGTTTTTTTATTAATTCTAGTGGGCTGTGAAAATTAAAAATAAATATTTTTAATTCTAGTAAGCTGTGATTCAAAATATGAAATCATATTTTTTTTATTCTAGTGGGCCGCGACTTAAAAATGATTTTTTTAAATTGAAGTGGGCCGTGATTTAAAAATGATTTTTTTTAAATTCTAGTGGGCTGTGATTTAAAAATGTTTTTTTTTATTAATTCTAGTGGGCTGTGAAAATTAAAAATAAATATTTTTTAATTCTAGTAAGCCGTGATTCAAAATATAAAATCATATTTTTTTTTTATTCTAGTGGGCCGTGATTTAAAAATGTTTTTTTATTAATTCTAGTGGGCTGTGAAAATTAAAAATAAATAATTTTTCATTCTAGTGGGCCGTGATTCAATAATAAAATTGTATTTTTTAAATTCTAGTGGGCTGTGATTTAAAAATGTTTTTTTATTAATTCTAGTGGGTCGTAATTCAAAATATAAAATCATATTTTTTATTCTAGTGGGCCGTGATTTAAAAATAAAATTGTAATATTTCAATTTTAATAGACTGTGATTTAAAAATTATTTTTTTTTTAATTCTAGTGAGCTGTGAAAATTGAAAATAAATATTTTTAATTCTAGTAAGCTGTGATTCAAAATATGAAATCATATTTTTTTTATTCTAGTGGGCCGCGACTTAAAAATGATTTTTTTAAATTGAAGTGTGCCGTGATTTAAAAATGATTTTTTTTAAATTCTAGTGGGCTGTGAAAATTAAAAATAAATATTTTTTAATTCTAGTAAGCCGTGATTCAAAATATAAAATCATATTTTTTTTATTCTAGTGGGCCGTGATTCAAAAATAAAATTGTAATATTTCAATTTTAATAGAATGTGATTTAAAAATTATTTTTTTTAATTCTAGTGGGCTGTGAAAATTAAAAATAAATATTTTTTCATTATAGTGGGCGGTGATTCAAAATATAAAATCATATATTTTATTCTAGTGGACCGTGATTCGAAAATAAAATTGTATTTTTTAAATTCTAGTGGGCCGTGATTCAAAAAATAAATTATAATTGTTAATTCTAGTGGGCTGTGAATTAAATTGTAATTATTAAATCATAGCCCACTGCAATTATATTTGCTTTATCATATAATTAGTTTGTTCTAAACTGCTGAATAAATGTTTATAAATAAATATTTTATACATGTATTTAATGTTTATATTTTTTAGGAAGCTATAGCTTCACCAAAAAATATTAATTAATTACGATATCTAGCATAGGTTTTAAAACAATTGAAAAACAAAAATTAATCAAAAATAATATATAAAGTAAATGGATTTTTTTAAATTAATATTTAGGTCCATTAAATTAAATGCAGTTAATTTAGTATACTAGACAAGAATAGGGCTAGAACTTGTTTAGGGCTATTAAATTAACAATTGTTAATTTAGTATACTAGACTAGCACTTGTTTAGGGCTACTAAATTAACAATTGTCAATTAACAATTGTTAATTTAGTATACTAAACTAGAATAGGGCTATAACTTGTTTAGGGCTATTAAATTAACAATTGTTAATTTAGTATACTAAACTAGAATAGGGTTAGAACTTGTTTAGGGCTATTAAATTAACAATTGTTAATTTAGTATACTAAACTAGAATAGGGCTATAACTTGTTTAGGGCTATTAAATTAACCGTAGTTAATTAATTTAAAAAATCCAATCAAGCATGGATTTTTTTTAATTGATTATTCTTAATAGAGGTAATTATTTTTAATTATTTAATATTGTGTGAATGTGTAATCAATTGCATCGTAGGATAACCCGTTAATTTATTAAATATTTATCATGGAATAAAACCGTCCGTTAAAATAATTCAAAAACCACGCAAAACAACAATTTAAAAGGCCCTGCGCCATTGCCAAACTTAACCGAGCGCCGTTTCAACGGCCAACACAACGCCAGATCGCGCGAATCCGCGGATCCCCCAACGCAACAAACGGCACACGGGATCAACGGAATCCGCAAGGTCCTCAAGTAAACGCGAAACTTGCATTCCATTAAAACCCGACGAATTCACAAACGCGAATCCGTGCTGAAGAAAAGGCAACGCGGCCTCCAAACAGTAAACACCATAACAAACATGGCGTCGAGCGACGATGACAGCAGCCACAGTTTGGACGGTTCCGATTCCTACACTTCCTATTCGCACAACACGCACAGCCACCAGGAGATATTTTACTTGAAAAAGGAAACCGAGAGCAACGAAACGATACCGGAAAACCATAGGGACGTTAACATAATAGGGAAATTAGCGAATAGACAGGTAACTAACCTAGAAAACCAACGGCGGATTTTATGGGTTTTCGTTTGGATTCCGCTTGAAACCGGCTGGAAACACCCCCCGGGTTTCGTTATTAAATCACCCCCTCGAGCGGGCCGGTTGCAATCAACTTTTGCATGCGGGTTTTGATGTCTTAATAAAATCAATAAATGTGAGTAATCCAGAGGGGTTCAAACTCACTACCACTAATTCCAATCAATTACCCGGATTTTTTTTATTAAAACCTATGCGCGCTTTTCAGTTGGACGAAAATGGGGTTTCACTCGGCTTCGATTTAACCCCTTAACCTCAGTGGGAACTGGTTTTCATTGAACTTATATCCAAACTTAAAATAGGGAGGAGTTTGTTGAGTTGCTGTAATTAATTTTTAAGCAACGTTAATTTTCTTTGCAAATCTTTCTGTATTCACTAGTGATGGGAGAAATCGATTATTTTTAATCACAGCCCACCAGGATTAGAAAAAATACAATTTAATTTTTGAATCACAGCGCTCTGGATTCAGTTTTGAATCACGGCTCACTAGGATTAAAAATAATATAATTTTATTTTTGAGTCACGGCCCACTAGAATCAAAAAAAAAAAAATACAATTTCAGTTTTGAATCACAGTCCACTAGATTAAAACAAAATGTAATTAATGATAATAATGCCTTTTTTCCGTTTTTAAAACACAGCCCTCTAGAATAAAATAAAAAAATTACAATTTAATTTTTTAATCACAGCCCACTAGAATTAAAAAAATGTTTACGATCACAATACTTTCCCTTGGACAGGAGTCTGAGGAAAGTAAAAATAAAATTTTATTTTTGAATCACGGCCGATTAGAATAAAAAAATGACAATTTTATTTTTCAGTCATGGTCCACTAGAATTAAAAAAATAATCAAATTCATTTTTTAATCACAGCCCACTAGATTAAAAAAAATACAATTCCCTTTTTAAATCACAGCCCACTAGAATTAAAAAAAATACAATTTAATTTTTGAATCACAGCCTACTAAAATTAAAAATATACAATTTTATTTTTGAATCACGGCCCACTAGAATTAAAAAAATACAATTTTATTTTTGAATCACGGCCCACTAGATTAAAAAAATGACAATTTTATTTTTGAGTCACGGCCCACTAGAATTTAAAAAATTACAATTTAATTTTCGAATCACAACCCACTGGATTCAAAAATGAAATTGTATTTTTTTTTCCAGTGGGTTGTGATTCGAAAATTAAATTTAAAAAAATAAAATTTCATTTTTGAATGGGTTGTGGTTCAAAAATTAAATTGTATTTTTTTTTATTCCAGTGGGTTGCGATTCGAAAATTAAATTGATTTTTTTTAATTCTAGTGGGCTGTGATTAAACTGGAGATAAAATATACAATTTCATTTTTAAATCACAGCCCACTAGAGTTAAAAAATGCATTTCTTTTAATCATAGCCCACTAGAAATAAAAAAATTACAATTTAATTTAAACATCCCACTGGACAAAATGTACATTTTCGTGTTGATCATGAACATCCCAGCAAACAAAATGTTCACAAATAACGTTGGGGGCAAAGATGGTGTTAATTATCACCTGGTTTACATGAACCTTTTGGGCTGATCAGGGTCGAATGCCTGGCAGCCGAATGTTTTTGTGAATCTCCATGCTCTATAATCTAACAATATTTATGATTGTTGCGAGGGCCACTGTGCAGAACAGACCATTATTAAACGATTTCTTATGTTATAGAGGTGGTTGCGACGGATATAAGTCGTAACAGCGAACATTTAAAGAAAAAGTGAAATAAGGAATTAACTGAATTTGTATTATGCAAATCTCTATGGAAAAAGAAAATAATATAAAAATCCATATATTTTTTTTTTTCATTATATTTCATTTAACTTTCTAGATTTTCGGTAAAGTATCTAGGACTCCTAAAAGCAAGACTGAACCCATATTCAACCACATCCATCACAAATGCAAAATAAAACTAAGAGAACTGATCATAGATTCACAAATGTTGTAAGTGCGATCGCGATTTCGTTTTCGAATTTGCTCCATTGACGCGCCCCTGCGTTGTTTTCACAGGAGCCACATATTCATGGGATTCACGATATGCGGCAAATATTTCATAAGTTACAAAGAGGTCATGGTTGACCTGTCCACCATTCTGGTGCCGACCATCGAGTACGAGTTGTACGTGTGGAGGTTCATGCCCGGGAAGGAGCTCACGTTCGTCTCGAAGCATCGAATATTCAAACTGCTGAACGGGCCCGAGCTCGACGAGATCATGTTCCTACAGTATCCGACTGATCCGTACAAATTGTATTGTTACGGAATTGGGTGAGTACACTTAAAAAAAGAAAGAAACTTGTTTTATTTACAAATTGTGTATTATGAAGCTAAAAGCCTCAACTATCAATTATTTAAATCTTTTTGCGCAGTTTACACGATTTTTTTTTTTTTTCAAAATTAGTTAGACACGATAATTTATTAAGAAAACAAACACCATGCTTTAAAAATATTTAATTAAAATGATCACCTCACACTGAGAATTAGAGAGGAACATATAACGATGTTATATAAGACTAAATAAATAATTAAAATGATAAAATATAAATACAAAATATTACAACAAAAATTAATGATTACTTAATAAAAATTGTGTTAAAATGTTTAAATTACAAGTCTTTGCTACTTATAATAATAATTTCTTGTAATTGCCCAACAGAATACAAATTCTAGTTACAGTTACAAATAAATAAATTAAAATATAAGTAGAAAACTGATAATAATTTTAAAAATAATACAAAAGAAAATAAAAATGAAATTTATTTATTTATTATTATTATCCAACTGATTACAAGATCTTATTACAGGATACAAGATTAACAATTACAAATTATAGTGTGTAAGTACAATGTGTATGATGAAAGAACATTTAATTCTTGCATATAAAAATACAAAGATCTAGTATTATGTATATATTTTTAATAAAATGCAATTTAAAAAAAGTATTTTTACTTATTCTTAGAATGGATGCAGCGCCCTCTGTTTACCACGCACCAACTAAATATTGCAACAAAACAGTTTTTAAAATTATTTCCCCTCAATTTAAAAAAAGATTTTGTTTGAAAAAAAAATCATTTTTACTGGTCCTTGGAGTGGATGCAGCGCCCTCTGTATACCACGCACCAATTAAATATTGCATGTGCAGTTTTAAAATTGTTATTTCCTTTATCACATTAAAAAAAAAATAAGAAGAATAATTTTTATTGTTCCTTGGAGTTGATACAGCGCCCTCTGCATACCAACTAAATATTACAAGAAATAGTGTATATTTTATAAATCATTTCTCCTTCACCTAAAAAAAAAAATAAATATAGTTTTATATTTTACTTTCTTGAATTCAGTTGTATTTCTAATTTAACTATGAATACTTTGTTGGATGGAGTTTTTATTTAAATTAAAATTATTTGAATCAAAATGAAATTATTATTCCAATCATCGATCAAATGTAATTTAGTTACTTATATTAAATGCATCATTATTTTCAGTTATAAAATGTATAACCCAGGAATGTCATACTTGACTATATTAACACTGCCCATACAAGAAAACTGTCGTTTTTGCAAAGCCAACATCAGACAAATAGATGGTGAGTCCGATTGAGCTTCTGGAAACAATCGAACAGATTCAATAAACGCAATTCTTGCTTCCAGATTCCCTAGCTCAGGGTTGGTGTTTAACGCACGGCTTCATGCTGCACTACATGTTCACGATGTCCAACCCGATTCCCGCATTCGACCCGCACATATCACTCTCGTACCCCGATCACATAGTGATCAACACCGGCCACTATATCCACGTACTGAACACCTCCATATACAAACCGAGCCCGTGCAGCAACATCCCTCCCTTCACCCATTTGATAAACGAAATTTGCGATAACGCCTCGGAGGCCTCTGAAGCGGCCAGTGATAACTTTAGTGCGAACAGTGTGGTCGAGGCGATTTTGGAAGATTTCAGTGAGTATGATTTAGAGAGTAACGATTGCAACAAGCCGTTTCACGAGTTGAATATCAGTTGCGAGCCTCTTAACGTTACGGGTAAGAGCTATCACAACACTTTAGTTCAGAATATCGTGGATCCGCGTTTGAAGCGGCTGCAAAGTAAGGATTATTTATTTTCGATGCCGCATAGTTCTTGTAGTCAAAAAAGCACGGATAAGCCGAAAATCGATAGGAAGATCGCAGAAAAAGCTTACGAATTCACAGAGGAGAATGAGAAGTGCGAGAAATTGAGTTCGTTCCGTAAAAAACGCCTCGCAGATAAAAAATACGAATTCTCAGAGGACAACTCGGAGAACATTGTGCCATTTAATTCATTACGCCGTGAACGCCGTTACCTTTACAAATCGAAAGGAATCAAATCCCCCGAATTCTCCTCCGGCTTATTCCTCAGTCCGCGGTCCCCCGGCATCCGTTCCCCCATGCAATCACCGAACTCCCGCAACGGACAATTCAGTCCAGCCGGTAGGAACATTTACTGTCCCAGTTTGCGCAACTCCCCGCATCATTCCAAATCCCCCATTAGTCCCCGTGAATCTGTAAGGAAGTTCAACGTTTACTCGCCGAGCGTCGACAGCGACTGTTCCGATTCGGATTCTAAACTGGTGCTCCGACAAATTCATAACTTTTCGAATTCGCACGTCAACGATTTTCGAATCGTACAGCAGCAGCAGCAACATAATTTACAACAACCACTCGGTTTGCTAATTGTAGATTCCAAGAAGGAGGAGTCCATCAAGTGGATCAAGAAGGTCGTGCGGAGGTATTCCAGTGTTGATTTCGAGAATGGATCACTCGTTTCAGGACAAAGTAGAGGTAAACAAAAATGTTCTTAATTTTTTTTATTTAAAGGAAAAATAATTGATTAATAAAAATCCTATCAATTAGGTTAGGGGGTGATGAAATGATCACATTTTTGGTGTATGTTTAAAAAAAATTTGTATACAAGTAATTTATCTATGATGATGACGAACATAAACATCCTTGCCCCGGCTTTTCTTAAGATTTATAAAATCATCCATAAAGAAAACCTTTTTGAGATCCACTGGCATATATGCCTAATAAATTAGGAAAGATATTTTCTGCAAAAAAAAAAAGGAAAAATATTAACTTCATGCAAAATAAGATGTGTTATTTTGCATGATATTAATATTTTTCCTTTTTTTTTTCAGAATGTTTCTACACATTTGTTTGTCCAAGGTGTGCACAAATAAACAAAGAAGCATGCATAGGCAACATTAGGCCCCTAATGACGCATTTGCTTATTGTTATTATTTTTTCTGAATAATTATTTCTTGTGCAGATGACTACAATATTCCAATTGAAATTCCGCTGATAGTACAAACCCTGACTGATCAACAACTGGACATCGTGCCCGAGTTCAAGGCGGATCAAATATCAGAGACCCAGCTGATAGTGACTCAAAGATCGTTTGACTGCGAACAATTTGTACAAATTAGAGCGCAAAGACTGTGCACCGAGCAACAACTCGAGTTCCTTTACTGTGAAGATTATGATATTAAGTTATTAGAAGTAAGATATTCCACAAATTGAACTTTTTTCATTTACACTCACTTCATTCACTTTCACTTACTTCGTAAGTGATGAAAAAAAAATCTTGACTTTTTTTATCACTCACAGAAGGATAAGGGAAATCGAATAATGGATTTTTAAAAAATAAATACTACAATAATCAATGATACCATCAGGTTATCAAAAAGAAAAGTGAATCAATTATCTCAATTTATTTAAAATCACAAGTTTTTTTTTTTTGGAATCATAAATTTTGTAAGTGTTCAAAATGAATCAATTTGTCAAAAGACAATAATATTTAAAATCTTATTATTATAAATTTTATAAGCGTTCTGTTGATTTTCACAGATTTGCCCAATAGATGGCCATATAGTATGTCAGGCTGTGATAAAAATAGGCGCATTAAAGACGAGCGATCCTAACTCGAAGATGTCGCCCAACTGCTACGTGTCGACCTGCGTCTTCACATGGAACATCGGCACGGACGCTTTCGAGCTAATCGAACCGCCCCCCGAGTACAGGATGCAGCCGCACACTGTTAACGTACCTAAATTCAACATCGAAATACCTCGCTTTGTCTCCAGGAAAGTCCTCGTCATGGACCTCAATTGCGACGAGTCCAAAGGCTGCCTCAGGGATTATAACAATCACTATGAAATCGTTATGGATAAGATTAGTCACTGTAAGTTTTACACCACTAATAAAATCACATTTATTCCGTTATCGTGCTACAATTGTTTATCATAATAGAAAACAAGAGTTAAATTAAATTACTATATAGTTAAAAATATCATACATGGATGTGTCGGTGGAAGAACTTAATATTTTTTCTAAAATATATATTTTTTATTTCAGATGAAGAAGACGAGGATGAATTATTCGATTGATATCTAAATGTGCTGTGTGAGAGAAGAGGATCATTTCTCAATTTTCTCTTGCGTTTAAACTCATTTCAAGTATAGTTCTTAAAGAAAGAAAAAAACGTACATTGTGTATTAATTTGTAAGCATTTACAACTTTTAAGTATTCCCTTCGAAATATGTAAAATAAGTTCATCTGTGATTATCAAAGTTGTGACGTTGCGAGGAGGATTTAAATTAAACAAAAATTGTATCGTTGTCTCAGATTTTGGTTTTGCTGTGCAATCGTTCTACTCGAATCAATTCCAAACGTTTTGTTTTTTAATTCCAGTTTGATATTATTAGTTTAAGAGTTTTATAAATTGTACATTTCTTGCCCTGAAGTTTGAGTTCGGTCTCTCTGTTTTTATTTTTTTATTAAATGCGTATTTCTTTTTTGCCAGTGAATTCTCTGTGGTTGAGACTAATGTGTCAATAAATTATAATTTGTATTTATTTCTTTCGTTTTTTTTTTTCTTTTTTATTGATATTTTAAGTTTTTAATAAAACAATTATTTACTTTGTATATTATTATTGGAATTGTGGGGCTGCAGTGGCACTTCGACCTAAAGTCCTTTTGTGCCTCCCCTTACATTACTCGATGTACAAAGTAATCATTGTTTTATTTAAAATTATTGTTACTTTTTTTTAATGAAAAAAAATTACAATTATCATCAAATACAACTTTAAAATGGAAATAAACAACATAATTTGTGAAACATTTAAGTTGACAGTTGTCAAAATGAGTAAGTTTAGTATAAAATATATTTGTTGGTGAGTATAGCTAAATTAACTAAATAATTATCAAATTTATTAGAGCATTAATAAATGGATTAACGTTTGCATTAAATTTAACTTTGAAATCATTTTATTGGGCGAAATAATCCCAATTACCTTATAGGTAGAAATCATACGGTTTCCACCAATCAAATTGTTTGAAATAAAGTGAGAATTTTGTTACCAACTTAATAAATCGCTATCCATAGATAGAAACTTTTTTGGTGTAACAATTGTTATTTCACAATACATAACGCTTTTTTGAACTTTGCCTTAAAAAATGCCCCTTTATTCTACTACAATTGTTTCTCAAAATAGAAACCAAGAGTTGACACTAAAGTACATCAAGTTTCCGGGAGAGGGAGATGCGAACATTAAAAATGTTTTTTTTTTTTCGAAACAACGAAATTTCTAGCCTAAAATCATTAAATGTCACTTTGACAGATAAATATTTGAAATTTATAGTTAACCTAAAAAAAAGCCAAATAATTGTTAGTATTGGATGCTTGAAATCAAAAGTTGTAGGAGTAATTGTTCAAAGAAAACGCTAAATGTTATTTTAAGGAAGTGTACTGTAAGTTTTGTTTGTCGATTGAAGGGAAAAACATGAACGTCTCAATCGGAGATAGCAGTTCGTTGTTGAAGATATCGAACTCGGAGTATTTAATTAAGGTTTGTAGTTATGTTTTCAAGGATATTGAGTGATGTAATAAGTATTATTTATTAATTGAACCTGAGTCTCTTAAGGGTATAAAGGTTATTTATATGATACATATATGTGAACGCTGATGGTGGTGGGCTCACGGGGATGGTTCTCAAGAAGTGCAGAAGAATAACAATAACACGTTTTATTTTAACTTACACATCATTTTTTGCAGTTGGAAAAAGGGATTGATCAAATTTTATTGATCATTGTCAGAAATTTTCCTTGTTTAATTTCATTGTAATTTAAATAACTGCAAATGCTTCAATTCTCTCTTTCTCATTTTATTTAATTCAATAAGTGTTGTATTTTGTTGCATATCATTACTTTAAATGCCTAAACACAATCGCTGGGGAACGAGAACGGAATAGACGAATCATAGGATTTACGTGTATTCTATTTGTAAATAAAAAATGTTGGCTTTTTCATCTTATTTTATGTAATTGTTTTTTTTTTTTATATCAAAATTTGTCATTCAGTTTTTAAACGTGTGCGTGGACGATTGGATAGGCCGTAAGCACGCCGATTTCGGCACGTACAACAACAGCGATGTGGAATGGACGAAAGCGGAAATGCAGAGAGCCTGCGACTTCATCCAGAATTTATACAAGAGGGCAATCCTGGAAGAAATCTCGTCGGCGAAAGCCTTCGATCCGGAAATCGAAGAACTGAGCTCCAGGGATCTGGAGGAGATCAAGTGCTGTTTTAACGTGAGGAAGGATGAAATCTTTCAGGCAAGTAGAGTTAATGTTTACGATTCTCTCCATTTGATTATCAATCATTCACATTGCCAACCGAATGAAAAAATCAAGAGTAACGTCACTTGCGGTTTGTCAAAGTGACATTTAACAAGTTTTTGCTTAGAAATTTTGATATTTTGAAAAATCATCTTTATTATTTGTTTCTAAATCTTCAGAAAAATTGATGTACCTTTGTGTTAACTCTTGGTTTCTATTGTGAGAAACAATTTTAGCACAATAAAGGAACATTTTTTTTTTTCTAAGTCCGTAAGGTCCCTTCCTGGGCAATTGTCAATTGATACACAAAAGTCCTACAATTCATCTTCCTCGTATTTGTTCCGTTCCTTTTTTTATTTTCACTCTTTTTCCATTCTACCGTTAGGTGTAAGGAGTTGAATTTTGTTTTCCGTTTCTGTATTTCTCTCGCCATGTTTTTCTATTTCAGTTTTCACTCCCAGGTAATTGTGAAAAAATATTCCTTTATTGTTTTATGACAATTGTTTCATACAATAAAGCAAGATTTTTTTTAAACCTTACTCTTATAAAAGTTTTGTTTCTAATCTTTAAAAAAAAGGCTGTAGTTAAAGAAAAACTCTCACAAACCGAGAAGCCGCTGCTGGAAAACTTCGACTGGAAACTGAAATGGACGATGGGGAGTTCAACGCTGGCCTCGATGAGTGTACCCCTCCTACAAATGGATTTCCACACGGGGAAGAGCAGGATCAGTTTCGAGGCGGATTTAAAGGGATTAGATAGATTAATAAGCGAACTGGAAAATGCGAAAAACAGTCTCCAATAAAGCTTTCTTTTTTTAAAAAATCTAACTATTTTTCTTACTTTCCTCACATCACAATCGATTAATAAATAAACAAAAAGGAAAGTTTCACTTGTTTATTATGAAATTTTTTTTAGTAATGAATATGAGAGAATGCGTGAGATGATTGTTTTTATTTTTTCTGTAAAAAAGTTATCACAATCAGTTCTCTTTATTTTTTAGTTTGATGAAAATGAGGTGATTGATACTTGTTTCTTTTCTTTTTTCGATGAAC
Organism: Philonthus spinipes; assembly: GCA_963082785.1. Classification (NCBI taxonomy): domain Eukaryota; kingdom Metazoa; phylum Arthropoda; class Insecta; order Coleoptera; family Staphylinidae; genus Philonthus; species Philonthus spinipes. The sequence goes on from OY720311.1 coordinate 22,730,094, forward strand.
GTGATTAATGATGATAAAGTGAGTGAAAATGAAAGTACAATAATTTTTTTTATTATTCTTTTTTTTATAGGAAACACCCTAAAATTATATATATATGTATAATATTTATAAACACATTCACACGTACATGTAATTTTTTTTACTCTCCCGCAAATTGTTTCCGACGCACGCTTCAAAAATAAAAGCCGATAAATGCTTGGAATCTATTTTTTTTAAACACACTTATTGGGTTTTACTTTCAAACCAACAAAAGCGAGGAAAGTTTTGTTTTTATTTTTTTTAGATAGAAAGAAAAACACAGCCGTTGATATTTTGATAAATCTACCTTCTTATTTTCATTTCATTTCCATTAACGCTTCGTGGAGTTATCAAAATTTGAGCTGTGATACTTTTTTTTTTACATACTACTGAAATAAAATGTTGCACATTCAAAAGAACCAAAAAATCTTCAAAAATGTATTTAATTTCGTTGTTTTTTTTTTCCCTTCAATAATTTCGTCTGTTTAATAAAAGCCATCGAGCGAGTGATCAAGTTTCAGTATTCGATAACTTTTATTGGAAAACCGACAATTTCCTAATTATCTTTTCGTAACGTTTAATTTGTCCAATTATTAAATTTTTCACGCTTTGCGCGCGGCCAGCGTACACGCATAATTTCAATATGTTTCTTTTAAATGTTTATAAATACAAAAAACAGCACAAAACGTATACTTATTCATTTATTGATTAAAAAGAAGTAATAAGAGTCGGAAATGGGGAGGGACGATTGTTACGGATAAATTACACGAATTTACTTTTTAATCTAGTTATGGATAAAAATTAATTATTGCATGTTTTTTTTTAAGGCAATACAATTACATCGAACATCAATTACTTAAACTGTGAGTTTTACATCCGTAGTGAAATTATTGCAATCGTCGTCCCCGAACAACCGACTTTTACGAATAAAAATAATTACACATAAAATAAACAAATTAAAAAAAGGAAAAAACACATGCCTTAAAAAACCCTTTTTAACAACATCGTGCTAGTTCTTTTAAGACACACGTAAACGTACTAAAAAAAAGATATGTAAACACTAACCCTACTTTTTAAAATTAATACAAAAAAAAAACGAAATATATATATATACTCTTAATAATTACAAAAAGAAGCAGTACAAAAGAAATTTGTGTGATTTCAAACAAAGAGAAAATAATTACTTTTTAGTTGTTTGTAATTTCTAAACGCTAACACTAAGTTTTTTTTTTTTACAAATTGTATATGCTTATTAAAAAGTTTTGTCGAATCAACGACGTTAATTTAAATATATATATATATATAAAAAACCGGTCTTGACGGCTTCGATAAATTGTATATACGAGTATTAAAAATTTCGAGGGTGTTGATTTTATTTATCTCAAGTCTAGATTTTTTTGGCAGTTATTTTGTTCCGCATGTGTTTTCTTTTTTTGTTTAAATTATTTCATTGGTCAAACGGAGATGTTTATAATTTCTTGGTTGAATAACGAAGTGTTGCTATTTTTCTTGTTTTTACTGCCGGTGCTGTTGGCGTTGTTGTTGTAGTCGACGATGGTCTGTGAAGTCCTGTTTTTTTTATATATTTTATTGTTGTTATGTAAAAAGTGTCAGGTTGATGCGTTCAAAACAAATCGTTTGGTTTTTCTCTTGTTGACGGTGATGAGGACGGCGCCCTCTGGATTGCTCGTCGTCTCCGTGTGTGTGTTGCATGGGTTTTTATTCCTCGACCGTTGCTGGAGCCGGCGTTTCCTATGAATTAATTACAATTTAGTTTAAGCAATTAAAATATTCAATATAATAAACAATAATTTACTAAAATATCTATCTGTACCACAATGTTTAACCGTATTTCATTTCCATACTTAGATAAATTTGTTCGACTCAAATTTATCAAAGTATGGAAAAACATCATTGTAAAACAAAATAACTATTCAGCCAATCAAATTAACCATAGTACAGAACAGCTGTGTCTAATATTTTTAATTAGCCATAGTATAAATATTCGATTTTCAAAAGTGTTTAACCCATTAAAAATTATTTTGTCACAAAAATAACTACTGGCAACATATTCTAGTAAGTCAGACTTTTTCAATTGACTATTTGAGGGGCACTAGGGGAAGGGGGTTAAACCTTTACCATACCGTGGACGTAAAGGTTTAACCCCCTTCCTCTAGGTGATTGCCAAAATGTTAAAATTGTAATCTCCCTCAAAACTCTTGAAATATAAAGCTTTAAATTTCACAAGTTTTCCAGCTTTTGAAAGGAGATTGTCAAAATTTGAACATTTAAGAACTTAACAAGTTCCAAATATTACTGACAGGGGCAAGAATTCTTTGCATTTTTCATTATCAAGTTTTATACTCCCTCCAAGAGTGGTTTGGATACACTATCATTATTTTTTTTTTGTATTAATAAAATTAGTTTAAAGCAATAGCTTTAAGCGTAAGCTATACTCACGGCTACTTCAGCAGCGACGGTCTTCTCAACGATGGCAGCGGGCTGTTTCTCATTCTCGGCCTCCTCACCATCATCCGTCCTCTCCGCGTCGCCGTTGGCAGTGGCTGTGCCATTCTCCATGATAACTTCACCGGCCGGCGGCGCCTGAAAACCACACACACAACGGCGTTACTTACGTTTTCTCATCTGCGGGCCGAAACAACTCCAGGAGCTACGAGACTCTCGCTTTATTTTTTGCTCGAAGCGCGTTTTGTCAACACACACAAGAAAGAAACACAAGATGCAAGAAACAGAACAAAAAAACACAATTTGTAAGACAAGTATGAAATTCGACAGTTTCAACAGCAATTCCTTTCATTAGTAAAACACGGTTAGTTAGTAGAGAACACGAATGTTAGTAAGGAGAAAAAACATGTCAAAGGTTTGGCGTGTCATTAAATAAAAAGAGAAAAAAGGTTGTTTTGTTAGGTGTTGTTTTTTTTTTCATTTCTTCCAGTTAATGTTAATATTTTCGGTGTTTTCAAGACAGAGACAGAACAAAAACAGCAACATTCGTAGTTTCCAAAGATGGTAGTAGGTGTAAGAAATAAGGGTGTTGTTAAGTTGCTTGATTACTTTCTCCGGATAATCCATGAATTTTAATTCACACGATCAACACCGCCGTATATTAGGTTAGACATTTTTTAAAATAGCCTTGGAACTTTTATTTTCTCAAGCAACTTAAATGAAACTGAGAATTTTTCTGCAGTTTTCACATAACATTGATTGACTCCACCAATGCGACCGGTGGAAGTAACTGAAAGTTTAAATTTAGCAATATTTTGCGTTTAGTAACAAATAATTGTAAAATATAACACGTTTTATCCGTTTATTTAAATTTTTAAAGATTATAATCAAACAAAAAATGAGTTTTTATAATCGGTTACTTCCACTGGTCAAACCTGGGCCTCTGCTGAACATAATTATTATAAACGAGCAAAGAAAATGATATTTTAAACTTTTTTTGAAAAAAAAAAAGAATATATGTTGTCATAGTTTTTGCTTTTTTGTTTTATAAGAAAAGTACAAAATCACTAGGTAGAAAGACCCCGGGTCGATAGCCATTTGACAATGACAGTTACATGACAAATTGAAATAATTCTATAAATATTGTAATTAATTATTGTATAAGTATTGTCAATAAAGATGTTAAATATATATTCAAAATCAAAATATTTTTTTTTTCTCAACATTTTTTGCAAAGAAAATAGTCAATGTTTTGACCCTACAAAAACAATTATCTTTTTCGACATTGCATTGTTTCATTTATTTTGTCATAGTTTGAAAACCTTTGTCGAAAAGAAAATCATCATTCTTTTGATCATTCAAAACAATAAATCTTCTTTTGTCATAGTTGTAATCACTTTAGCATAATTTCGCCAAAAAAATATTTTTTTTAATTTAACAAAAGTTGTAACCATGACCATTCTATATTGTTATGAAAATGGCTATTATTTTGAAAATTCAAAACTAACCTTGTTATAATTTCAATATTTTTCATTACGAAAATGGTTATTGTTTTGACCACATAAAACAATGACTTTTTTTGTTAGTTTCAATTTTTGTTTTCAAGGAAATAGTCATTGTTTTGACCATTAAAAAAAGAAGAAATTATGACAAAAAAATATTTTTTTCATTCAACAAAACTTTTATATTGTTATGCAAGAAAAGAAAATAGCCATTATTTTGAGCATTCAAAGCAATGACCTTTTTCCATTGTAGCTTCAAAAGTTTTTTGTACTCCTTACACCTAACGGTAGAAAGGAAAAAAGATTAATAAAAAAAAAGTTTTTTTGTAAAGAGACCAATTTTGGTTTTGACCATTTAAAAAAAAAGGTTGAAATAACAAAAAAATAGTTTTTCATTCAAAAAAAGTTGAAACAATGACAATTTTCTTTAATTGCTTTATGGTTATGTAAAAAAAGAAAATGGCCATTATTTTGACCATTTAAAACAATGACCGTATTTCTTATAGTTTCAAGCTTTTTCGTAAAGAAAATGGTCATTGTTTGGACCACTCAAAACAATGGCCTTTTTTGTCGTAGTTAAATACGTTTTTACAAAGAAAATGATCATTTTAATAAAACACTTTAAACTTAGTTTATACGAACAAAGTTTAAAGTGTTTTATTAAATTGATAAACAATGTATAACAAAGTTGAAGCCTCAGTTATTAATAAACTCATTGTTTTAACCATCATTTTTGACATAGCTTCAACTTATTTGGTAAAGAAAATAGCTATTGTTTTGAACATTAAAAAAAAGTAGAAATATTTTTTTTAATTCAACAAAAGTTGAAACCATGAGCATTTTCTTTAATCGTTTATATTGTTATGTGAGAAAATACTGTAATAATTTATTGCAACTTGTATAAAATATTTGTGTCCTAATTGCATGGTGTTACACAAAAAACGATTATTATTATATTATTAGTTAAATTTGTCTCCCCTCCACCATAAATTCACTTCTGGGAATTGAATGCATGCGATTTAATTAAAAATTCATGTAGTGGAAATTGATCGTGTGAAATAACTCTTAATTATTGGTTTTCATCGAGTCTTCCTAAAAACATTTCGAGTTAATATTTTTGTTAGTAATTGTAGCTATCAAAAATCTTAACTTGAATTCGATGCGATTATCCTGAAAAACTAAACAAGCACGCGCCCGAAACATTTCCGATTTGTTTGATTTTTGTTAATAAATGCACAAAAAAATAATTATAGTAATTTCCGTTATTATTTGGTGTTTTCTAGTGCGCTGTTATTCACCTGTTTCAGGGGTCCATCAACAACGGGCGCGGGGGAGGAGGACGTGTCACCACCATTTTCATTTTCGACAAGTCCATTTTGCGCGCTCCCATTGGTGAGAGCAACGGTGGTCGGGGTGCTATCTGTAACGGTCTCTTTTTGGGGGGAGGAGGATGGGGGTTGTTCGGTCGTGATGGGTTCGGGGGCGGCTTCGACGGGGGGCAGAGACATCGGCTCTGGTAAGCTGTCGGTGGAGGGTTCCGGCAAGGACGGTAGCGATTCCGTCGAAATGTCGGGAAGGGAATCGGCGTTGGCGACGGGTTCAGGGCTCTGGACTTCGGGGGTTTGGGTTTGCGGGGCTTGCACCGGTTCGGGGGCGGGGATGGGTGTTTCGGCGGCGGGTGCCGGCTCCGCGATCTTTTCGCTCTTTATCGTGTTTTCTTGCTGAGGATCTGTCGTGGTAGGAACTTGTGTTTCGACTTTCGCCGGTTCTATCGTTTTTTCTTGCGCGGGTTCGGGAAGTTTTTCGGACGCGGGCTCGGGAATGGGCGCGGTTTCGGTTGCTGCGGGCTCTGGCTCTTTGGCCGTTTCTACTTTAGCAGCAGGCTCGGGTTCTTTTGCAGGTGATTCTGGTGCTGGCGCAGATTCGGGTTGTTTCGCGGCTTCTGGCTCTTTTGCGGGTGATTCTGGTGCAGCTTCTGGCACCTTAGCAGGCGATTCTGGTGCTACTTCCGGCACTTTAGCTGGTGATTCTGGAGCGACTTCTGGCGCTTTAGCTGGCGATTCAGCTGCAACTTCTGGCACTTTAGCAGGCGATTCTGGTGCCGCTTCTGGAACTTTAACCGGTGTTTCTAGTGCAGCCTCTGGCGCTTTTACAGGCGATTCCGGAGCAGCTTCTGGCACCTTAGCAGGTGATTCCGGTGCGGCTTCCGGTACCTTCGCTGGCGATTCTGGTGCAGCTTCAGCTTCTTTCACTGGCGATTCAGGTTGTTTCGCTTCTTCTACTTTAGGAGCCTCTACCTTTTCTTCGGTTTTCTTCTCAGTCTCTTTGGCCTTCTCCTCAATCTTTTCAGTCTCAATTTTCGCGGGCTCCTCTTTCACAGCCTCGACCTTCTCGGGTTCCTTACTACACGCAACAGCCGGAGCTGCCTCGGTTTTCGCAATAACTTCTGGTTCTTTCGCGGGCTCCGCCTCGACTTTTTCCGGTTCTTTCGCGGGAGACTCGACCTTCTTTTCAGATTCTTTCGCGGGAGATTCTACTTTTTCGGGTTCTTTCGCGGGTGATTCTACTTTAACCGGGGAATCGGCCTTTGGCGATTCTTGCGCGGGGGGTTCGACTTTTTGGGGGATTTCGACTTTTTCAGAAGCGTTTTCGGTGGTGGTGGGAGGAGTGGAAGTAGGCAAGGGAGGAGGAACTTCCTCGTCGGTACGCACCTCTTTGGTCACCTCGGGTTCTACGGGTTTAGGGTCCTCGGTGGTTGTGGTTGGGACTTTGGTGGATTCGTCGGCTACTTTGGGTTCCTCTACAACGGGAGATTTAGGTTCGTCAGCGGGCGGGTTCGCGGCTGCGGCCTCTTCCTCTTTCTTCTCCTCCTTCTTCTCCTCGGCGGGAGCGTCGCCGTTGGTCGTCACGGCCTCGGCGGGCTTCTCCTCTGCTGGGGTCTTCTCGCCCTCGGTTTTCGGGCTCTCGACGGTTGGAGAGGTGGCTTCAGTCTGCTGAAAAAACAAACAAAAAATATATAAAGAGAATCAACAAAAGCAACACAATCATTGAAATAAATTATTTTTACAGAACCCATTTGTAATTTAACTAATGAGATGAATCATTAAAAAAAAGATAAGCGATAAACTAAACTCATTATTATAGTCCTCCAACCCATAGAATATTTTTCATAATAAATTAAACACGACGCAAGCGCCACCTTTGTTCTGAAAAATTATCAAAAAAAAAAAAAACAACACAATCATTTAAAAAAAAACTTTTAAAGAACCCCTTTCCAATTTTACCATTGATATAAATCAATTTTAATAATAAATATAAGGCGATTAACTAAATTTATTATAGATGACCAACCCATGCAATATTTGTTCCGAAAAATTATACAATACATGGACAAACACAACACAATCATTGAAATGAATTAAAGAACACGTTTTTATTTTTATTTTTTTAGTGAGATAAAATAAGATAAGCGATTGATTAACTAATCTCTTTATTATATTCAACCAACGAATAGAATTTTTATTTAAAAAATTAAACAATATATCATTTCCAAATTAATACAAAAATCCGGTCGATAGCCGTTTCTTTTAAGAATATATATTTATTTTAAATTATTTCATTTATTTGTTAATTGTTGAGGCTTCTAATCTGAGTTATACAAACAAAGTAAAAAAGTGTTTCATTTATTAAAATTGTACTTCATGTATTGTATATTAAATTATATACAGAGAGATTTTTTTATAAGTATACATTAGGGGAAGTGTATACCTGCAAAAAATGCGAGCTAACCGCATTCAATAATTAATGTGTGTATGTTAAGTTGACTATTTGGCATATATGTGTTCAGTTGCGTGTTATAGGCAACTAAACACACATATATTAATGCATTTGAATCGCGTATTTTGCAGGTATACATAGGGGAAATGTATACTGATAAAAAAAGCTCTCTGTATGTATATATTCTTTGGAAAAAAAGATGTTTGCAATAAAGTAAAGACGACGCAAGCGCCACCTTTTGCCTAATTTCAAGTGGCATCGTCAACGATTTGGGTCTACAAAGTAGACGACCGAGAATCATTGTTTCGTCCACTAAAGGAAGGCGAACTTGTCCTGTTTATGAAAATAATGTTTGTATACATGAAAAAATCCCCTTTGCTCAATTTACAAAAAAAAAAAACACAACCTTACGCACCTCATTTAATTGATTACTTTCCAGAGCAAACATAAAAGATGTTCCCAAAGCTATGATTTTTATGAAACTTTCATTAGTTTTATTTAACTTAATTTTTAATAATAAATATGTTTGTATATATATCTTTCTTTCTTAATCTTAACCTATTATACCCGTATTGGGTGTCGAGGTTTGTATATATATATATATAAAAGAATTAAATTTAATCTGAGAAAAATTCTTTATGTTATAAGTTATTCAAAATTTTAATTTTAATCATGTAGATTAAATAAAATAATTAATTCGTAAAAATTATCATAATTCTAAAATGAATAATTTGAATTAATGAAATAACGGGTGTGTAAAATTAACGAACGCACCAGACATTCAATTTTAATAATATTAATCATTCTATATTACAGAGAAACGAGCGCACGTTTCATTCAATTGAGACCCTCGTGCGCTGTATAGGAATTATAAAAAAGTTGCCGGCGAAACTTTAATACATTTTTTTTATAATTAGACAGTCTACGATGATGATGATGATAATATAAATTGCAAATGTGGCGAACGCATTCGAACGAATTGAGCGTGGAAAAGGCAGGAAACGGGGCGAGATTAAGTGGATCGAGTCGAGCGAGAAGAGACGCGACGAGACAAAAGAGTGAAGTTGAAGGCGAAGACCTGACCTACGCAACCATGAATTACGTTGCGCGCCAGCCATTCATATGTACCGGCTGACCTTTTTCAATTTCAAGGCGAAACTGTTGTGCACGTACGAAAATTTCAGATGAGAAATTAAAATTGAACTTAATATTCTTTTACATATACGTATTTTGTTCATGGCTCAATTGTTTATTAAATTTCATTGCCTCCCTCATTAATCCTTCTTAGACATATTTAGAAAATTTCATGGAAGAGTAGATAACAATTTTTATTTTTAAAATATAAAAATTGTTATTATTATTTTTAAAAAATAAAAATTGTTACTTTTATTTTTAAAAAATAAAAATTGTTATTTTATTTGTAAAAAATAAAAATTGTTTACCCAACGCCCTAAGGGGAAACAAGGGATAGCAGAAGAAAAAAATTTATCTACCAAATATTTGCGAAATACATAAAAAAAATAATAAGAATTGTATATATGATACAATTCATATTTATTTTTATTCTCATTAAATACACAATTCCCAAAATAAAATTTAAAAAGGCAAAAAAAGTATTTCACTTTTGTGTTGATTTTTAATTTTAAAGAATTGTGTTTTCTTTGTTGTATAATCTCATTTTTGTAAATTTAATGTATTGTAAAAAAAACTTTGATTAAAGAAAAAATATAAATTATTATTGGTATTTTTTTATTTTTATAAAATAAAAACTTATATTTTAATCATTTTTATTTTTACAAAATGAAAACAATATTTCTACCAAATATTTGCGGAAAATATCAATATCATATATAAAATTCCTGTTGTTTTTTTTGTATAGTCATTAAGTACGCAATTCCTAAAATAAATATAAGTTAATTTAAATTAATTAATTTTAAAATTAACCAAGGACAGAAAGACATGGAGAGAAAAATATAGAAACAGACACTAAACAAAAACTCCTTACACCTAACGGTAGAAAGGAAAAAGATTAAAAAAAAAATTCGGGGAGAAAAACCGACAGTCGATAGCCATTTTCTGAGGTGTAAATTATTGTATTTATATGTGTTATAAAATTATATAATGTAAAACTCAGAAAAAAGATTTTCAATAAATAAATAATTCAAATTGATTGAAATACTTTTGCAGATTTAATAGCAAACCAAATACAACATAAAATATGCCTTTTAAGAGAAATCCATACATAACAACCGCGTATATTTATATATTTAGGTTGCACATCGGAGGATGAGGAGTGTGCACACATACAACACTATTCATGACCGCAATGGCATCCGCCAAATGAAAATATCACAACCGTTGAGCGCGCGAGTGCATTGCCTCCGCAACAAATAAATCTCTCCTCTCTTGGACGAAACGAGAAAAATATTAATGTGTACATTTCCGGCGAGAAGCAGTATAAACATTCCAAAGGCTCGCGGATTCTCACAGATAAATATTTGCCTGTCGATTTATTTGCATTGCGTAAACACGCAACACAAAAATGTTCGACAAGGGAAAAGAGGACACAGATTGATCTTACATTCATTCCACCCATTTCTATCTGTATAAATATTTAAATTAAACCTTTATTTATGTTTTTTTTAAATAAACTGTCCCCATTACATTAAATACGTTTATCCACGACAGCATTATATCATTATCTACAGAAGCGTTATAATAGTGATTTATAGGTTTAATAATATTGATCATCAAACTGCCAGTTTACCTGCATTTATCCTTTATAAAACTTTATATAACTCTCTCAAGAGGTATTATGATAGTCATAAATCACTAGCGATTTATACATTTCTAATTTTGATTATCAGACTGCCAGTTTGACTACATTTATCCTTTATAAAACTCTCTTGAGAGGTATTATGATAGTCATAAATCACTTGCGATTTATACATTTCTAATTTTGATTATCAGACTGGCAGTTTGACTACATTTATCTTTTATAAAACTCTCTCGAGAGGTATTATGATAGTCACAAATCACTAGCGATTTATACATTTCTAATTTTGATTATCAGACTGGCAGTTTGACTACATTTATCTTTTATAAAACTCTCTCGAGAGGTATTATGATAGTCACAAATCACTAGCGATTTATACATTTCTAATTTTGATTATCAGACTGCCAGTTTGACTACATTTATCCTTTATAAAACTCTCTCGAGAGGTATTATGATAGTCATAAATCACTAGCGATTTATACATTTCTAATTTTGATTATCAGACTACCAGATTGACTACATTTATCCTTTATAAAACTCTCTTAAGAGGTATTATGATAGTCATAAATCACTAGCGATTTATACATTTCTAATTTTGATTATCAGACTGCCAGTTTGACTACATTTATCCTTTATAAAACTCTCTCGAGAGGTATTATGATAGTCATAAATCACTAGCGATTTATACATTTCTAATTTTGATTATCACACTGTAAATTTTATAATTTTAATATATAAATCATCAAACTGTCATTTTTATCGATGTGTTGTGAGTTACTTGAAGAGATTCGAATAATTAAAAGATAAAACACTGTGAAAAACGAAATACAAAGTGTTTTATTTTTAATTGTCAATTTTATAATTTTGATTAACAGTCAAAATGTTGAGATCATCAAACTGTCAGTTTTATAATTTTAATTAACAGTAAACTGACTGTTAATTAAAATCATAAAATTATATAATGTATATAAATAGATATCAACAACAAACTGTCAATTTTATAATTGTCAGTTTGTTAATCAGTTTTAAAATTCGATTAACAAACTGTTTTCTTTATTCGAGACTATTCCCTACAAGAAATGTTAAGTTTAACGTGTATGTAATTAATTAATTTCACACTTTATGTATTATAAATTTACTAAATAAGCTGCTTAGACTGTGAAGATAAAGTCCACGTTAAACTTAACATTTATTTTATATAATAGCCCCGATTATTATCCTAATACAATTTCCGTTGACATTCATGAACACACAACTGCATTCATCTTAATCCACTCCGTTGTTACACTGGATATAAATAACTGAACCTGTGCACAACTGTTAATATATTTTCTGAGGTCCGTGAATCTATTTTAACATACTATTTAGAAATAGAAGCCGTTTTTTTTTTCATTTCCTTCTATTTTCTACAGCCGTCCCTCCTCCTCCTCCTCATTTTCTCCGTTTCTTCCTTTTAATTTATTACCCCTGCACATTATCCAGAAATAACAAACTGGGAACTTGAACTTGTGTGTAATAATAAGACGTTTTTATTTTCGTCTTGGGTAACTTTAGAATGAAATAACCCGGGTTTATTAACAGAAAATACTGGGATATTAAAATGTACCAACACTCCGTTTGCGGGTTGTAAACGGAGTGTCGGTAGGATGAGGGGGTTGAAATTTTTAATTAATTAAAATTATAAAATTGTGTTTTCTTACATTTGTAAAAAAAAATATTATCTTTATTTACGGAATTCATCTAATTCCGTAAATAAAGATAATAAAAATTATAAATAATATATCACCTCACACTGAGAAGTAGAGAGAAACATATAACGATGTTATATAAGACTAAATAAATAAATAATAATATATACTAAATGCGTAAGAGGGTACCGGTTTGAGGGGGTTGCAGTAGAGTGTTACAATAATATTCTATGCGTAAGGGAGAAATCAATTTGAGGGAGTTGCCGTAAAGTGAATTAATCCATTAGAAGATCAGTATTATATAACACTCTACAGAAGTATTATGATAGCCATAAATCACTAGCGATTTATAAGTTTGATAAAGTTGATCATCAGATTATAATTTTCATGATATCGATATGTTGATATATAGTCAGTTTGATAATGTTGAGATTATGTTACGAGTAAACGGTTACGTGTCAAAATTGACCCGTAACAATTATTAATCTGTCATTTTTATACATACACACATTATAATTTGTCATTTGTTGTATTTTTTTATAATATATTTATATTGTACTTTTGTTAATTGGAGATTTACGTAAATAAATTTTATAATTTTGATTAACAAAGTGTAATTTTAATAACGTTCAGATCATCAAATTGTCAGTTTTATAATACTCATTAACAAACTGACAGTTAGATAATGTTAAGAAATCAACAAACTGCCAATTTTATCATTTTGATTAACAAACTGTCATTTTATTAACGTTGAGATTTAAAAGCTGTCAATTATATAATTTTTATTAACAAACTGTCATTTTAATAACGCTGAGATCATCAAACTGTCAGTTTTATAATATTGATTAACAAACTGTCAGTTATATAATGTTAAGAGATCAACAAACTGTCATTTTAATAACGCTGAGATCATCAAACTGTCAGTTTTCTAATATTGATTAACAAACTGTCAGTTAGATAATGTTAAGAGATCAACAAACTTTAAATTTTGATTAACAAACTGTCATTTTATTAACGTTGAGATTAAGAAACTGACAATTATATAACTTTGATTAACAAACTGTCATTTTAACAATATTATTAAAATGACAGTTTGTTAATCAAAATTTAAAGTTGGTTGATAATCAAAATGTTGGTTTTATAATCCCGATTAACAAAGTTTTTTTTTAAATGTAGATCAAAGTCATTTAAAATTAAACCGGCAAAATTATCTTCACAGAAAATCGCACCTACATATTTTGGATCGCGTGCAAATGTGCTATTAAAAAAATAATAATAGTAAACGCAATAAGACGTAAAGTTATTTATGAAAACTTTGTTCGGTGTGTTATCAGAAAAGGTAAAACGTTCTAATTTAATAATTTTTTATCAAAAAATGACAATTTTTACACACAAAAATAACCATTTACTATGAATAAAAAACATGTTAATATGACAAAAAATACATTTGTATCGCATTTCGTCAAATTTATTTTTTATTTTTACTATGAATAAAAAAAATAACCATATTTTCTTATGAATAAAAAAATGACTATTTTTTAATTATGAAAAAAATCTATTAATCACATATTTTTTTGGGAAAAAGAGAAATTTGTCGGTTTTGACAAAAAAAAATTATTTGTGACAGAATGGTTACTTTTAATTATCGATAATATTTGATTTATAGTAAAATATTTTTTTTATTAATAGTAAAAAATAGTTATTTTTTAATTAAAAGTAAAGTAAAAGTATTTTTTGAAAAAAAAAATTGTGACAAAAATTACATTTGGGACGAAATCGTTATTTTTTATTGTTTACTTTTAATCAAAAAATAACTATTTTTTACTATTAATAAACAAAATATTTTACTATAAATCAAATATTTTTGAGAAAAAGAACAAAAAAATCATTTTTGATGAAATGCTTATTTTTATTATCAAAGATGTAACCTTTGTTTTACTACGAATCAAATATTTTTTTTTGTAAAAGAGAATAAATATTAATTATAATAAATGAAAGACGGCGCAAGCGCCATCTTTCGCCTAATTCATCTTAAGATTTAAGATTTTAAGTTAACATTTTAGGAGAGTATAATTATTCCTTAACTAAATTTAGAATAACAAAAAAAACTTAATTAAAATCAATTTGTAATTTTGATTAACTTTTAATTTTAACAAAATCGTATAAAAAGCTTATTTACGAATTTGAGTTAACATTTGAGAGTATATATAAAATTTCTTGTCGAAGCAATAATATATTATAGAAAATTTAGATTTAAAAGTTTAATAAAATAAAATTAAAGCTTACTTAAGAATTTAAGTTGCAAGAATTATTAAACCTTATCAGTGGATGAATTTTAGTTACATTAAGATAAATAATTGGTTTTATTTTAGTTGAGCTTTCTTAAGATTTCAAGTTAACAACTTAGGAGAATATTATGATATTAATATAAAAAAAGATATCTTGATTTTATTTAACAGAATTTATAAAAATTATCAAAGATCAAGAATTGATTTTATTTTAGTTGAGCTTTCTTAAGATTTTAAGTTAACAACTAAGGAGAATATTATGATATTAATATAAAAAAAAATCTTTATTTTATTTAACTGAACTTGCAAGAATTATCAAACATGAAGAATTGATTTTATTTTAGTTGAGCTTTCTTAAGATTTTAAGTTAACAACTTAGGAGAATATTATGATATTAATATCAAAAAAAGATATCTTGATTTTATTTAACAGAGCTTGCAAGGATTATCAAAGATAAAGAATTGATTTTATTTTAGTTGAGCTTTCTTAAGATTTTAAGTTAACAACTTAGAAGAATATTATGATATTAATATATATATAAAAAAAGATATTTTGATTTTATTTAACAGAACTTGCAAGAATTATCAAAGATCAAGAATTGATTTTATTTTAGTTGAGCTTTCTTGAGACATAATATTTTTAGTTAACATCTTAGGAGAATATTTATAACTTCCTATTAACTAAATTTATAATAACAACAAAAACTTAATTAAAATCAATTAATAATTTTGATTAACTCAACTTCTGTTAACAATTATCAAACCTTATCAGCGGATGATTTTTTGTTAAATTTAGACCAAGAAAATAGGATCTATCTATATTTTAATTAAGCTTATTTTAAGTTACATATATAATATCACACGTCGTTAACATTTTTGTTTTATAATAAATATCATTATAATTTGAATAAGCCTTACACTAAATGGTAGACAAGGCAATCAATTATATATATATATATATATATATATATAATTTGAATAATAAATAAATACAAGAAATAATTTAATTATTTATTATTTAATTTAATAAATAATCCATTTTTTTATTCTATATTTAAGAAGAAAAAAAAATTGAAATACATTTTAATTAAGATTTAGAATGATATTATTTTAATTTAAACAAAATTAGATAAAAAGCTATAAAAGGCTTATTTAAGAATTTAAGTTAAATTTGAGAGTATATATAAAATTTCTTGTCGAAGCAATAATATATTTTAGAAAATTTAGATTTAAAATTTTAATAAAATTAAAAAGCTATAAAAAGCTTATTTAAGAATTTAAGTTAAATTTCAGAGTATATATAAAATTCTTTATCGGAGCAATAATATATTTTAGAAAATTTAGATTTAAAAGTTTAATAAAATTAAAAAGCTATAAAAAGCTTATTTAAGAATTTTCTTATGGAAGCAATAATATATTTTAGAAAATTTAGATTTAAAAGTTTAATAAAATTAAAGCTTACTTAAGAATTTAAGTTAACATTTTAGGAGAAATTTCTTATTTAAGCAATAATATATATTTTGGTAAAAAAATTTAAAATGTTAATTGAAAATAAAAGAAAAAATATAAAATAAAATAAAAAAAGAAAAACACTGATATAAACTGTAAATTAAGTACCCTCTCGGTATTTCTCGGTCGGTTCTTGTACGCGAACAAGCGACTCACTAAAAACGCGGCCAACACAGAAAAACACATAAAAATGATGATGGATGAAGTAGTGACACCGAGCCATTCGGTAGTTACCTGCTGGCCGTCCATCTCTAATCAATCTCTCGTCGTCAAAATTTACGGAAAAAAAAATTATTCAACAACACAAAACGGCGCACGGGGTTTTTCTATTTTTTTTTTTTTTGGTTTATGCTCTCTCGAGAAACTTTTTTAAATTTAACTGAAACTGTACGTCGACTACGACGACTTGACTTTTGCAAATGCCTCAACTAAAGACACTGGGGAACGGTGGACCGTCTCGCCGGTATTTATAGTCCACGAACGAATTCGACTCGACTCTCGGGGAGGAAAGTATAGAGCACCTCACTTCTTGGGATTAGTACATGCACGGAGCATCGGGATATATCCACCCGTGCGTGGGAGAGAGACGGCGATTATGTACCAGCAGCGTTGCAAAAAGAGAAGGAGAGATCTTGTGTGTGTGGAAGGGCTGCGTGCGTCCAATTAAAAAAATATATGTATGCTATATATTCGCGGAGGTGCACATAATATGCACTCTCGTTGCTTTTGCTTGCTTGCTTGTCGGTGATAATGATGTGTATGTGTGTGTGTGGTAAATAAGGAGAATATGGTCGGTTGACCAAAATTAATTGATCATCGGTTCCGAAAGCCAATTTGCATGCGCCCTGATTTTAGACGTAATAATTAACAGGAATTTTATTTAATTAACCCAATTATAAAACACTGCTTGCAATAAAAAAATATACAGTTTAGAAATATTAACGCCCATTAAAATAGATTAATATACCAAGAGAACAAATAAATATCTATTTACCTTTTTTTAAGAATTTTATATCACACAATAACCTAAATTACGTTTTTTTTTTACATTTTTTTCCGAGTTATTTTTCTTTTAAAATCAAAGTTTGCCATTACATTTTAAGGACAGAATAACCTCTGGTCGAAAGCTCACATAGACTAACATCAAAATTTTATATAATTTTTATTAACAAACTGTCATTTTAATAACATTCAGATCATCAAAATGTCAGTTTTATAATACTCATTAACAAACTGACAGTTATATAATGTTAAGAGATCAACAAACTGGCATTTTAATAACGCTGAGATCATCAAACTGTCAGTTTTCTAATATTTCTAATATCAGATAGACTAACATCAAAATTTATTGCATAATAATTAATTTACAATTGTGTAAGGCAGAGCTGTACTAACGAGAAATAGATCCCGAAACACTAGTCTGTATATAGCCTAATATTAATTAACATTCTTTTTTTTTCTTTTCGCTTTCGGTTATTGATTTCGATTTTTAGTACAGACATAGACTCGCTAAATAAGCTTGCCAAGAGAGAAAGCTCTATCGACAAAGCTACAGATTTAAAAGGACAGTACAAGGACCCTCCTAAACTCACAAGATCATAAGCTTTTCAACAAAGCTAGAGACCTGCAAGAAAAAGCTACGCTGATTGAAATTATACACGTTTATAGAATACCCAAGAAAAAAGCTCCAAACATTTTTAGAACTGCAGACCCTTACAGGCTCCTAAGCTTGTAAAGAGAGTAAGCAGCAGACCTTTAAGGATAGTACACAGACAAAGGCTTATTGAAATGCTAAGCTTGCAAAGAAAGCTCCGCACATGCATGGACAGTACACGAAGGGTCCTCGCAAGAAAGAAAGCTCCGCTGATAAAGCTACTGACTTGCAAGGAGGACAGTACAATATTCCCTGTAGACTTGTTAATCTCAAAAACTTACCAAGAAAAAAAAGCTCCGCTGATAAAGCTACAGAGTTGTAAAGTATAGATAACTTTATAGACTTATAAACCTACCAAAAGCTTGTAATGAGAGAAAGCTTCGCGGAACGAGATCACACATCTTTATAGAATAGCAAAAAAAGCTCCGCTGTACGAGAAAACTTGTCAAGATGAAACCTACACACAAACATAGGCTCACTAAACTAATAAGCTTACCAAGAAAGAAAGCTCCGCCGATAAAGCTGCTGACTTGCAAGGACAGTACAATATTCCCTGTAGACTTGTTAAATTCATAAACTTACCAAGAAAAAAAGCTCCGCTAATAAAACTACAGAGCTGTAAAGTATAGATAACTTTATAGACTTACAAACCTACGAAAAGCTTGTAACGAGAGAAAGCTTCGCGGAACGAGATCACACATCTTTATAGAATAGCAAAAAAAGCTCCGCTGTACGAGAAAACTTGTCAAGAAAGAAACCTACAAACTTGTACGGACAGGACACAGGCTTACTAAAATGCTAAGCTTGCAAAGAAAGAAAGCTCCGTACATGTATGGACGGTACGAAGATCCTTCCAGACTAATTAAACTTGTCAAGAGAGAAAACTCCGCTAGCAGTGTTTACAAGCTTGCGAAAGCTTGCAAAGAAAGAAAGCTCCGTACATGTATGGACGGTACGAAGATCCTTCTAGACTAATTAAACTTGTCAAGAGAGAAAGCTCCGCAAGCAATGTTTACAAAACTTGCGAAAGCTCTGCTAATCAATAAAGCATTAGCACTGTTTATAAGCGTGTAAAACAAGAATGGCCAAGAGCGAAAGCTCCGTTGTTCGACACAATTATATAACTGCAAGGACAGTATACACACCCTTACAGGTTCATAGGCTTGTCATGTAAGTAAGCTACAGATCTGTAAGGACAGAAGACAGACACTTGCTAAACTGATAAACTTTTCAATGCAGAAAGCTCCACTGATGCAGCAAGGACGGTAAGGATCCTTCTAAATTCGTTATACTCAAAAGTTAATCAAGAAAAAAAAAATCTCCTCCAATAAGAAAGCTACAGACCTGCAAGGCCAGGACAGTACACATATTATTTAAGTTTGTAACGAAAGAAGGTTTTTCAAAAGCCTGTAACGAGAGAAAGCTTCGCCCATCAAGATCATATACCTTTATGGGATGTTCAAGAGAGAAAGCTCCGCTGATAAAAAAATCTACTGACCTGCAAGGCCAACACATATATTATTAAAGACTTACAATCTTGGTAAAGCTTGTAAAGAGAGAAAGCTCCGCTGTTCGAAAAATATATAGAACTGCAAGGATAGCACAACGACCCTTGAAGACTAATTAAGCTCATACATTTATCAAGGAAGTTCTGGTGATTAAGAAAGCTGTAGGTACACTGAATTATTAAGCTGATAAGCTTGTCAAGAGAGAAAGCTCCGCTGGTTAAGAAATCTACTGACTTGCAAGGCCAGCACATATATTCTTAAAGACTCACAATCTTGGTAAAGCTTGTAAAGAGAGAAAGCTCAGCTGGTTAAGAAATCTGCTGACCTGCAAGACCAGCACATATATTCTTAAGGACTTACAATCTTGGTAAAGCTTGTAAAAAGAAAAAGCTCCGCTGTTCGAAAAATATATAGAACTGCAAGGATTGCACAACGAACTTTGAAGACTAATTAAGCTCATACATTTATCAAGAAAGTCCTGGTGATTAAGAAAGCTACAGATACACATGCTTACTAAACTGATAAGATTTTTAATAGAGAAAGCTTTGCTGATTAAGAAATCTACTGACCTGCAAGGCCAGTACACACATTCTTAAAGGCTCAAAATTCTGGGAAAACTTGCAAAGAAAGAAAGCTTTGCCGATCGAGACAGAATGTTCAAGAAAGAAAGCTCTGCTGATCAAGAAAGCTATAGACCTGCTAGACAAGTCATACACACTTGACAAAAACTTACAAAAAGAGAAAGCTTCACTGTTCGAGATTACTATAGAGCTACAAAAAGCTTCACTGTTCGAGATTACTGTAGAGCTGCAAAAAGCTTCACTGTTCGAGATTACTGTAGAGCTACAAAAACAGGATACAGACCCTTGCAGGCTCATAAGCTTGCCAAGAGAGATAGCTACAGACCTGCGATTATAGACTTAAAAGCTTATCAAAGGTGGATAAACTTTTAAGTCTATAATCGCCTGTATCCTAGCAAGTCGATTATAGACTTAAAAGTTTATCTACCTTTGATAAGCTTTTAAGTCTATAATCGCAGGTCCGTAGCTATCTCTTTTGACATGCTTACGAGCTTGCAAGCGTCTGTATCCTGACTTTGTAGCTCTACAGTAATCTCGAATAGTGAAGCTTTTTGTAGCTCTACAGTAATCTCGAACAATGAAGCTTTTTGTAGCTCTACAGTAATCTCGAACAATGAAGCTTTTTGTAGCTCTACAGTAATCTCGAACAGTGAAGCTTTTTGTAGCTCTACAATAATCTCGAACAATGAAGCTTTCTTTGTAAGTTTTTGTCAAGCTTCTAAAAGGTGGATTTTGCTTTTGACAATTCTACGTTCTCCTCAAAAACAAAATCCAAAAAGAGTCCTGCTGAACTGTACTGTTCTCTATCAGCGGAGCTTTGACAAGCTTTTAAGAATGTGTTTGAATACTCATAGTGTTTGCGTAAAAAACCCAACTTTTGCTGAATCAAAAAAATCTAACATTCCTATAATTTTCACGTGACTAGACAGAAAGACCCAAATCCAAATGAACTAATTTCTAGGTAAATTTAGCTCTAACAACTCGCAATAAAATCTCGAAATACTTTTCGAATTAGTAAATAAAAGCGCGCGGATAACACAAAAGCCACAGAACGCATACATGTGTCGTTGTAATCCGTAATTTTTGAATGACGCACGCGTCCGTTGTGCATTTTCGCAGTTGGAAACCTCCTCGATGCGGTGGGTGAGCGTTTTTTTCGCGTTTCCACTTTGAAAATTTGCCATCGTCGCGGGAATCTTCCCCGGACACAAACAGAACCGCGAATTTAAAAACGGACCGCGTATATAAACACGAGAAACCGATGCCAAATTCCCGCGGGCTCGTAATTCAACAATAAAGTTATGATTAAATGTAAATGGAAAGGAGGCCAAAAAATTATCCACGGTTTTTATATTTAATGTGAGGAAAGCTTTGTATGTAATTTTTTTTTCTGTTCTTAAATAGTGTTTATTACAAACTTAGTTGAATCATGACTTTTTTTAACTTAATAAAAAATGTACAACCAAGTGGAAGCCTTAACAATTAACAAGTATGACTTTTTTGTTGCGTTTCGAAAATGAGAAGTTTCGAAAATGAGAAGCCTGTCAAGAGAGTAAGCTCTACTAATAAAGCTATAGACTTTCAAGAACAATATACGGATCCTTGTAGACTTATTAATACCAAAAAAGATACTATTTTTAAAGAAGCATTTAGAATCAGATAATAAAGAAACAAAATTTCAGGCAATCTTCGTTGGAAAAATTTCAAAAATGTTTCACAAAGTGTTAAGGGTGCGGTTTAGATGAAAGAGATAGCTATATAAATATTGGCAATCACTAATTCGAGTTAGATTGCTGTTATGATCAATGAACAATATCGTATTATACATTAAAGTAATCTTAAAATAAGCAGGAATTCCATCAGATGAATTAAAAATTATTTTAATATTTAGTTTGTGTAAAAAACAATTATGAAAAACAATGAAAATTGATCAAATTTATAGCAAATTTCAAATTATATTTTTGCTAATAAAAACTTGTGCAATAAAAATTTAAAGGATTTCACTAAATTCTACATTCAAATAACTTAGCAGACATAACCTATTAATTTCATTATATATTATAATTTTCTTTTCTAACTTGAACTAGCAAATTGACGTACTACACGAAAATTAACAATTTATTTTTTATTTAGACTGATACTTCATACTTGGTAGATAAAAAATGTAAATACATATTCATATTATTAAATCCAAAAGAATGGCTCTTTTCAAACGATTATTTCTATTTTACTATATAGCTATCTCTTTCTACTAAACCGCAACCTTAAGTGAGAAATTAATCAAATATAAAGCTAATTTCAATTTATTGAAAAATATAGTAAAAAATTATAATTTCACAAACGATGTAATTTTTTTTTAATTAGGATAACTATTTAATTAAATAAACCGTACAATTTTATTAATTGCAACTATTTCACAATTTTAACACCTACAACGCGTTGAAACACTTATCGAAATCCTTCGAGATAAACCGAACATGTAAGACATCAATATTTGCAATAGGAAAACTTCGTTTCGTTTCGTTTTGTTTCAATGCCGCCGATGTTTATCTGCCGATTCGCTGGAATTAGATTTTTTCGGAAATAAAAGAAACAACATTTGTCAAAATTCAAAGCGTTTCCGTGAATTCTGGTCCATTTCGCCCCGCCTGCGTGTGTGTTTTAGATTTTATCGGCCCACGTAGCGCGGTTTTTTCTTTATTTTCGTCGAATTCGCATGCCAAATTGAAAATAAAAAGGTCGAGACTTCTGTCGCGAAACGCATTTTATTTATAAAATCAAACTCGCACGCGTGGAAAATTAATCAAAAAAAAAGAGTACAATTTGAAAAAAAAGAGTACAATTTGAAAAAAAAAAAAAACAAAACATCAATGATAATATTTACAGAGTTTTTCCAATTGTATATCACTGAATATTATGGCTCAAGCAATAAGGGCTCAATGTCATTTACTATTGGTTTTCCCAGTTTTATTGCTTTCTGGATTTCAAGCCCCTCACGATAGGTTAGATGACGTCCTTTTTTACCCGAGTATAATATTTTCAGTTTTTGATTATTATAAAAATGATTATTGCAACGTTTAGCTATTTTTTTTTTTATTTAAAATTGAATTTACCACCACGTGATAGATGAGAAACTTATTCAAGATATTATTTAGTAACTACAGTTTCAACGTCATTAAAAAAACAAGTAGATAAGTGGTAGGGGTTGATGAGTACAGTTAGTACAAGAACTGTTGGGTTGATGAGTTCTTGTACTAACTGTACTCATCAACCCCTACCATTTATCTACTTGTTTTTAGGTATAATTGATGTTTTATTTACAAATATTGTCGATACATTCAATCTATTTTTGTAAACACACATTTTTTTATAATTTTTTATAATCTAGTACGAACTGAACTCCACAAGTATATATATTTTCCCTTTAATTTTCTATTTGTTTTTGTCCTGTAAATAATTTAATCTGTTGGATAATAAAGTTATTATTAAATTCATTTTATATCCTCTTTAATCAATTCATTTAATATCTCCCTGCAAAGAAATTATTATTTCGTACAAGTTCTTTGCAGGGAGGCATTAATAATATGACCTTTATCGCAGCCGCTGCCCGAGAGTCTAAACTGCAGGAGCTATTTAAAGCAAAGCTACCTATAGATCTTTCTCTTGTTCCTGTAGCGCTTCTCTTTCAACGCTTGATCTAATCGCTATATTAAAGACAGCCGACTTGTAAATATTTTTGCTGAAGCGAGAGATAATTGCGCTAGACGTAATCACATCTCAGTACGATTAACGCGAGTGGTTGAATGATTCATTGACGTCTCAAAACCATGCAAGTAGAATGCACCATTGAAAGACATCAACTTAAACGTGGTGTTCTTAGTATTCGTTACGATTACTCAACACCAATCGCTTATTTTGATAATTAGCATTAGCTAAAAATCAAATGCAGCAATTGAAACGACAAATAATGGGCATTGACAAGCGAAGAATTTGAGTAGAATTATCGACATAAAAATATTTTCATGACTTCAAATCTACTACTAATTGTCAGAGAAATACTAACTGTAATTATTTATATTGTATATGTTATTATACAGTGCATTTTTTTTATCTAGGCCTCATAGGGATTTACATAGGAAAATCTTTTCGTCGTGTTAATGGTTTTTCTATGGTATGGATTTTGATCAAATTAAACACACATTTAATTTAGAGTAATATGTACAAAATTCAGTAGTTTTTAAACTATTTTAAATGCGTTTTATGTTTTTAAAATTGATTTTAAATGATAATAATTTTGAATATTTTTTTAAATAGTAGGCTTAGTTCACTGACATCAATCGTAATTGTAAAAGTGTTCCAATTTATTGTACTCCTTTTATTGAAAGAATGTCGGTTTATACCACCCAAGAAAAGGTTAAAATGGTGATGGAATACATAAAAGGGCTATCAAGTAGACAAGTGCGTGATTATTTCTTTGACAACTTCAGTAGATGTCAGAGAACTAAGCCTATTAATTAAGAAAATATTTAAAATTATCATTATTTTAAATCACTATTTAAAACATTAAATGCATTTAAAATAATTTAAAAACTGCTGAACTTTGCACAAATTACTCTAATTTAAATGTGTGTTTAATTTGATCAAAATCCATACTATAGAAAAACCATTAACACGACGAAAAGATTTTCCTATGTAAATCCGTATGAGGCCTGGATAAAAAAATGCACTGTATATTTTTTGTAATATTGAAAAAGGAGAAATCCGTACATTAATAAATAAATAAATTGCAGTAAAAATGCTAACTGCAATTTCTCTGGCAATCAAATATCAAATCAAAAAGCTTGCTTGCAAAAAGCAAAGCGTGTTCCATGTTTAATGACCGAACAGGAAGAAAATCAAGTCGGGAAATCCTGGGAAATGTTATTAGAGATGAAACAGCCATGCAAAAAACCATAACAGAAGATGAAAATTCGATTTATGGCTATCTATATAAATTAGGTTAAACTATAGCAAAATTTCTTCTACGTTTGATGATCGAACAGAAAAAAAAATCGAGTGCAATGCAAAGATTCCAATAGAAGACGAAAACTGAGTTAGGGGTTATGGAACTTGCAATAGAGGTTGGCTTCTCGACTGGGTTATGTCGTGCAAATTTGGTTGAAAAATTGATCGTACGTAGGATTGCAGCAAAAATTGTTTACTGCTACAGCATTAGATTGAACAGTCTGGCGCGAGTATATCGCGAATTTCAATTCCACAGCAAGATTTGTTCTACATTTTAACTAAAGCAAAAGAAATTAAGCAAGAAATATGATTGACAAAAGTTTCACAAGTGTTAAGAAAATTGATTAGAACTTACTTGAGTCGTTGATAAAGGAGAACTAGCTGAGAATTTATGAAATTATTTTCAGGAGGATGATAAGTTGGTAGGGATGGTTTTGTGGAAGAAAGATGGCAAGAGGATAGAAAACATCTGGTTTAAAAAACGTGAAATAGTGGAAAATTTTCAAAATCCAGATTTGGAACCGAGTGCCAAATTTTACGATCTTTCCCCGAAATTCTACCAGCGATCTGGGATCGCCCTTTTTTGAGCACGTTTCCCTTTGCCCATTGTTCACTGAGCAAATTTATAAAATGCGCCGATTGGTCGTTTATTGAGGGTTCGTCCTCGCTGGATCGTAAAGTCGCCATTCGGTTCCAAATACCAATAGTGCAATAAATGTACAAAAGAAAAGAAAATATTCACAAAATTTGTACGAATTAAACGTAGAAAATATCTAAAATGTTCAAATAAAGAAAATTATAAACTAAGAAATATATACAATTACATACTCGCGCTTTTGGCGCGAACAATGACCGATCAACGAAAAGATAATCGAGTGGATATTTTTTTTGGTAAATCCTCGAAAATATCAATGACGATGAATTTATGCCAACTGAGTGATAAATTTGAAACGATTGTAGAATCGGAACGATGTTTACCAGTTTTGTAAACTTTTGCACTTCAAGAGTTTTTAGACAAATTTTGAACATACATTTAGAGGAAGGAGGAGTTTTGATTAAAGCCAGCAAGGGGTTTTGATCTTCAAAATTTTTAGAGG
The DNA here is from genome assembly GCA_963082785.1 of Philonthus spinipes. Classification (NCBI taxonomy): domain Eukaryota; kingdom Metazoa; phylum Arthropoda; class Insecta; order Coleoptera; family Staphylinidae; genus Philonthus; species Philonthus spinipes. Next base: position 22,755,961 of record OY720311.1, read on the forward strand.
TAAACATCAAAATGTCTATATTATGACCTAGCTATCAGTTTCATGCCCTAAGTGACAACAAGGGATAGCAGAAGAAGAAAAGTTGTTATAAAATCAACTCTAAATTAGATTTTAAAGTAATTGGTGAAAATTAGATAAAAATGAATGTAGAAACATCATAATAGATTATCATATATAAGATGAATTATCATTTACGATATTTCTCTTCGAACAATGAATACTAAAGTTCTTCCGCGTGTCGATTCTGGTTCTTGTAATCAGATTTTAAACGGGTTATTATTCCGTCCTACGGGAGAGACCGAGGGTGTATAGAACCGAACGGCAGTGGGTTGCTCTACCTAAGAACCTCTTGCTCCTCTCCTCTCCTCACCTCACCTCCTAGGCGAGGAGAATGAATCATTCTTCTTTGATTTTTTGCAAATCTCTCCGTTTTACTACAAGAATTACTATATGGACCCGTCGCTTGGCTTATCTCCCTCCGGAGCTATTTATAGGTTCACCAGCAACTACATAAATACACGGCGTGCATTGCATATAATGGGTTCAATGAACATTTGCTGAACGCGCGCTCGGCGTCGCCGACGAGAAATGTGTGTCTGCTGCCCACGAGAGAAAAGACTACCCAACAACAACAGCCAGCCCGGCACACACTCCCAATCGAAACGGTTACGGATCCAACAAGAAGAAAAAGGATGATAATAAAGAGAGGCGCGGTTTTCTTCCCATTCCCATTTCCATTCAATCCTTCTCTCTATTAAATTTACTTCCTGCTTCGGGCTTCAAGCTTCGGTTTTCCTTTTTAATCCCATTGCGCGAATATTTTATAACATTACAAAACAGATATCACGGCAATATCATCCAATAAAAACGCGCATATTATTTGCTTGCGCGCAGATATCGCTAACGCATGCACGCTTTTTGTTGTTCGTGGTGTGTCGATGGATGCGGTGTCGAATGTCTCTTGGGAATCTTGGAGAACTTGCATCTGTATTGCGTTGCGTGCTTGCTGGTATGAGTGTATGTGCCCTCGGGGCGTTCTTTTTCGCCATCAAGGTCTCTCTGCGGCTATTTATAAATTGAGAGACGTGCCTTGTTGTGGGGGAATGAAGAAATTTCGCTAGAACGAGAAACATTCGAAGAACCCTTAAATCGCAATCGCACAAATTCCATCGAATTTATTGCGCTCGTAAACACGTGTTCATGTCTGCATATTTGAATTAATTAATACAACGGTTTATCTAATTAGATAATAAAGAAAATTACAACGCTTCCACTTTAATTAAATTAAAATACCTTTACCATCGTTTTAAAGATATACTTACTTACACGTACAATTTGATAATATTTAACCACGGTTATCATTTAATTGTGAGTTATATTCAAATTAAACAATAACCATTATTTTCAATAACCAATTTAGTAAATTAAAATTCTAAAAATAACACAAATGTTGTATCATCGATCAGGAATTATATAAATCAAACAAATGCCACAAAATCACTCACAGTTCAACAATCGTGTCCCAATCCACTCGATATTCTTGTGTTCGATACAAAACTTCCATTCAAACCATATATTTTCCACAACCCCCTTAAAAATGATGATATATGAATGATTAGAGATTGTATACAGATAGTCTTAAACTAATCTATATAACCTAACTTAACTATAAAAATTGGGTTAAATTCGCCGTTATTGTTATATATATATATATATATATATACAGAGAGCTTTTTTTATCAGTACACATTTCCCCTATGTATACCTGCAAAATACGCGAGTCAAATGCATTAATATATGTGTGTTTAGTTGCCTATAACACGCAACTCAACACCCATATGCCAAATAGTCAACTAAACATACACACATTAATTATTCAATGCGGTTGGCTCGCGTTTTTTTGCAGGTATACACTTCCCCTAACGTATACTTATAAAAAAATCTCTCTGTATATATATATAACGATGTCCCCTTTTACCAATTGGTGTCGGGGTTTTTCTTCATTGTCTATTTCTTAATGACTCTCCTCCAGTTGTTTCTATCCTTAGCCATTTTTTCTACTTCCCTTATGTTTATTCCTCTTTCTTGTAGTGCCTTTGTTACGCTGTTCTCCCAGTTTTCTATTGGAACAACTACAAACAGAGGAAGATCTTCCTCTGTTTATAGTTGTTGTTATATGTTGGCTTAAAGTTTAAATTTGATAAGGTTAACCTAAGCTACGGTTACGGTTGCTTGTTGCACAGGCATACATAGGCCCCTAATGCTTTCTCCCTTTAGGGTATCTGGATCTAGTGTCAGCACAGCCAGCCTATCTCATCAAGATAGGCTAGCAGTGCCGAGGCAGGTAAATCCATGATTTTCGCCATCCATTTCTGGCCATTCCTCACTTTTTTACTAGAGCTGGGCAATATACAAGGACATGCTCCGTGGTCTCGTCCTCCAAACAACACCCTCTCTGCAGTCTGGCGATACTACAATCCCCAATCTGTGCTCTAAGTCTGCAGTGTCCAGTTAACCTAATTTAGTTTGAATTTGGTGAAGTTAACCTAATCAAATTTAAACTGATTTCTTCTCAGAAGCCAAGAAAGGTTTACATAGAAGTGTGGAGCTTATTAGAGATAGTTTTCGATATAAGTTTAGCTGGAGTGAGTTAGGCTAGGTTCAGTTCGTCGTTGTTGTTGTATGTTGGCTTAACGTTTAAATTTGGTTAGAGTAACTGTTGTTAACCTAAGCTAACGATTGAATTAACCTAACGAAATTTTAACTAACCTAAACTAACAATTAGGTTAACCTATCGAAATTTAAACTAACCTAAACTAACAATTAGGTTAACGAAATGAACATTTGCTGAACCAGCTCATGGCAAGCGTCATCTTTCGCCTAATTTCATGTGGTTTGATGAGGTTAGAAAACCCGAAATGGCCATCACTAGTTATCCATACGCTAGATGACTGAATATTATATTAAATTACTTAATGAAACTTAAACTTACCTAAGGTCAATGTAACGAAATCTAAACTAACAATTAGGTTAACCTAATGAAATTTAAACTAACCTAAGCTGACAGTGAGGTTAACCTATATATATATATATCTAATTGAATTGTGGCCAAGGTTAATCTAACGAAACTTAAACTAACCTAAGCTAACAGTTAGGTTAACCACAACATAATTAATAATTGAAAATGATTAATTAGAGATGGGCAAAGTCGATCTTTTCGATCTTTTTTGTCACTGCAAAATGAAGTTTATGACAATTTTCTTAATGTTATTTATAATATATATACTTAAAATTGGTTATTCAGAAATACTCGATTACTAAATTCACTCGATTTTGCCGAACACTGTAATTAATTAATAAATTATAAATCTATTATTAACCAGTAATAATTATTTTCATTAAAATTATTCTTAAATGCATATTAATCATGTATTTTTATTTCGACCTTTATGTTGTGTCCGAAATAAATTCTTATTCGCAGCAAACAGGAAATAATGATAATTGAAACGTAACATTTTAATGGAAGTAAATCATCTAGGAACGTTCCGATCGCGTATTTATAGCGCATCGGGCGTCGCGACGCTAAACACTTCTTGGGCGGACGCCAGAGACTCGACTCAAGCGCCTTCTTGCATACACGCACACCGGCGGAAAATAAAATTCCGAAAATTCACACAACGCTATTTTCTCGGCAAACAATAAATATTTTGAATCACATTAATGATACCGTAAAGAAGTTATTTACAAATAATTATGTGTTTTTATGTCTATTTTATCGAAAGTACTTTAAACAAATGCTTAAGGAAGGGCGAAATTAAGTAATTTTAATAATTTTTTCGAATTGTTTTTCGAAAAACAAATCAAAAAAATCATCTAATATATATGTTTGTTTATATTCAATTGACGATTTTTTTGTTGAACAGATTGTTTTAGGTTATTATCTTATTAATTAGTTATAAGTTACATTATTTAGAGGATACGACGTTTTTCATTTGAATTTTCATATTGTTAACTTTACTGTATGTATACATTTCCCCTACCTGCAAAATACGCGAGTCAAATGCATTACTGTATGTGTGTTTAGTTGCCTATAACACGCAACTGAACACACATATGCCAAATAGTCAACTAAACATACACACATTAATCGGTTCAATGAGTTTGACTCGCATTTTTTTGCAGGTATACACTTCCCCTAATGTATACTGATAAAAAAAACCTCCCTGTATATATATATATATATATATATATATATATATATATATATATAAATATATATATATAAATATATATATATATATATAAATATATATATATATAAATAATATATATATATATATAAATAATATATATATATATATATAATAAAACACTTTTTAATTATCTTTAAATCATTAATAAACATTCACTTGGTCAAGAAATATAATCGATAGCCAATTTGTGAATTGTACATTAATTAAATATATTGCTGTAAAAATAATATACAGGTTAAACCAATATTTCTTCTATATTCAATTAGGGTAAAAAAATAACTATTTTCTTGAAAATAGAGCAGTGAAGAATTTTCTCTAAAAATTCCTTACATAGAAATAATTTTATGCATGTCATTAATTTTAAATCTATGACAATTCATCGCTTTTCCACAACAATATTTGCGGAATCCACAACATAATTAATAACACGAAGGAATATGTCCACGATGTCGAATTAGAAACCGTATTTCATTTAAAACATCTGGCTTTGTATTTCTCTCTCGGCGTGTGTGCGAAAACGGATTCTTTAAATACATTTTAATTTCACCAGCAACGATCAAAATATAATTATAGCTGTAAGTTCTGTCGCTTTTGACGTAAAACGGAAAACGCGAACTACATTACAGCGAAGGAAGAAACATTAAAAAAACAAACATTAAACATGCAAAGGAAAATGTCAAGACTTTTTTTCTTCTAAATTTATATTTATATAAGAAAACATGAAATATTTAAAGGAAACTGTTAGACATTTTTTTAAGTTTATGTTTATATAAAATCACATGAAATTTTTAAAGGAAAATGTTAGCCTTTTTTCTTCCAAATTTATATTTATAAAAAAAAACATGAAATATTTAAAGGAAAATGCAGACAATTTTTCTAAATTAATTGTCCATGATAATTTGTGAGATGTGATTTTTGTACAAATTTCAGCTATATAAAGCGAAAAAATGTTGCAAAGTTAATTTTCCTAAATTAGTAAAAAAATGCAAGGCAGATGGTCGATAGCCATTTTCTGAGGCTTAACTAGATGTTTATGATTGTAATTCACATTAATTCCTTTAGTGGACGAAACAATGATTCTCGGTCGTCTACCTTGTAGACCCAAATCGTTGACGATGCGACTTGAAATTAGGCAAAAGGTGGCGCTTGCGTCGTCTTTAATTTATTATGATTGTAATGTTGTAAATATTTTAATGTATCTCTCAGAAATAAAGATTTTCTATATATATATAAAAAAAATGCAAACCGGGATGGCATTTTTTTACTAATTTAGGAAAATTAACTTTCCAACATTGTTTCCCTTTATATAGCTGAAATTTGTTTAGAGACTATAATTTCGACGTCATTAATACATCATTTGAAAATGACTAAATAAAATTTAGAATCAACAAAATAAACGTGAATACAACTTAATTTCATATAATTAACGATTCCCAATTGTTTTCGTTTAAAATAGATTGTTTTTTTTTAATAGTACGTCTTTTCTCAATATTCTACCAGCTGAAATTGAAATTCCTTCAAGATCTGTATTTTATTTTTCTGACGCGTATTTTTTTCTTTATCAAATATAAATTCACCTTGAAAACAAACTATAATTATAAAATCTCGATTTAATGTCCCTTCTCATCTTTACATGTTCCACGCAGGAGGGATGTTTATTTTTAGCGGCACATTTTTCCCCCGCTGCAATGTGCGCGGATATTTTTTTGGCAGCTTTCGCTGTTTTCGCACGTAATTTGGACGGTTTTTACGGAAATTAGGAATTAGTTGAAACAGATTAAATTAATCGGAATCTAGAAAGATTCGAATATTTTACATAACAAAATATAATATTATTCACGATTATTGTAAACAATCTCAAAACGCGTATATACATTAAAATTATGAAATGAAAGTCTTTTAAAATTGAACACAAGATTTTTTTAAATTTTTTTACATAATTTAGCCGAAACGTTATGACATCTGTCACTGGTTTGAATTATAACACCTGTCACAATTTTGAAAAAAAAAAATCACAATGATTTCAAGAAATAATCTTCAAATGTAGTCACTTAAATGAAATTATAAATAATTTTCTGGGATACGTTTTTTGCAAACACACCCGTGACAAAAGACAGTCACTTGAATCAAACCATTTTTTAAGACCCATTCTACTTTATTACATTACCGACCTTATTTTGTGTATATTTATACAAATTTTGTGTTTTCGATTTTTTTATTAGTCATAACATTATGAGTGTATATCCAGGTGTATGTTTATTTTCATCTTTTCCGACGCACTTTTTGGCATAACTTCCATATCTCGTCCTTGCTGTAACTGTGTACACTTTACACATGACCATAATATAATGACGCAACGGCGTCCACGTATCAACACCCCACCTGTTGCCCAACGAAACAATTTTTGTTTGTTTAAGTAAGAATTCATCAGAAGGAAGGACATTACAGGAAAACAACTGACATCTTAAATCAAAAATTCACCAGAAGGAAGCACGTGACAAGAAAAAAAACTGCATTGCTGGAGAAACTGAATGATTGTGCATGTGTTTCTAGTTCAGGGAATTGAACTAGTAGTTCTGGTGAATTTTTGATTAAAGATGTAATTATATTAAATTATTCTGTGCACTGTCATTTATACAACCTTTTAATATGTTTTTCTCCTAGATACTAAGTTTTATCTTTTGTTTGTATTGTTAGCTAAACGTGTAAAATACCTCGATGTACATTTTTTTATATGCTAGATGATAAGTTTTTATTCTATATGTCTTATTAAATTACTTAAGATATTTTGTTTAATAACCATCGCAACCAAATGACTCACCCATGAATGTTTCTGTACTTATTCTTCTTGGAAACAAATAAATAAATACAGTTGTTTTCCTGAAAATTATAAATTCATCAGAATCAAGGGCATTGATTCTGATGAATTTATAATTTAAGGTGTAAAATACAGTTCTTTTGATTATGTCTTTCCTTCTGATGATTTTTTTTTAATTTAAGTTTTAATACAGTTCTTTAATTTTATTAATAAACTTTGATTAAAACACTTGGTTTGTTTCACTGATTTTATTGATTGAGTTACGTGAAGATCAAATTAAATTGATAAATAAAGCACTCACTAATAACCTTTCTTCACACTTTATTTATTTTACCAAATGTACATTTCGGACACAAAGTAACCATTATCAATGGATTTAACAGTAGTCATTTTGTGTCCGAAATGTACATTTAGTAAGTAAAGTGTGAAGAAAGGTTATTTATCTTTACAGTTAATTAATCAAATTTCCTATAATATTCTTTCCTACACGATGGAAATAATTAAATTCAAAGTTCTTCAATAAACTGGCTTTTGTATTTTAAATTCCAAGAGTTTCTTCAGTTCATTCACTGAAACTATTTTTTTTATATTTCGAAATTTACCTTTTTGAAAACAACACGCCCGCAGACGCCAGATAAAAATGTCGCGCACGATTTATCCAACGCCCCATTCGCTTTATTCTGACCCAAAAGATTGAGAATAGAACATTATGTTTATTTATAACTCACCAACAAAAATTTATTTTTACGTGCAATAATTTTAGAAAGCTCATTAGTCAGTTGAAAATATGTCATTCATTATTTTTTTAAAGCAACAGTGGAAGGTTTAAAAAAATATTTATTTATAAAATAATCTAGAATAAACATATTTTAAATTATGGAATACTCATTATTTAAAATGGGATGAATATTGCATTCAAGGGTGAAAATTTTAAATTTGAATAAAATTATTCTTTTACTTTATGGTTACACATTACCATAAAGTAAAAGAATAATGTTATTCAGATTTAGAATTTTCTGTGAACTTTGAAAAAAAAAAACAGTAACAAAAAAAATCGATTTTGCCTATCTTTAGTATTTTGTAATAAAATATTAGTATTTTATTACTAATAATAAAAATGAATACTCTTTTCTATTGTTTATTTTTTTGTTGATTTAATAGAAATAAATTTTATGTTTTACAGAGAAAAAATGTTATACACACAATTCGTATTATATTTTAAAAAGAATGTGGAATACTCATTATAATTTAATATGGGATGAAAATTGCATTCAAGGATGAACATTCTAAATTTAAATAACATTATTCTTTTACTTAATGGTAATGTGTAGCTTTTTGTGAACTTTGAAAAAAAAAAAAAAACAGTAACAAAAAAATCGATTTTGCCCATCTTTAGTATTTTGTAATAAAACATTAGTATTTTATTATTAAAAAAAATACTAAAGATAGTATTTTGTAACAAAATATTAGTATTTTATTACTACTAATAAAATACTAATATTGTAATAATAATATATTGTAATAAAATGTTAGTATTTTATTATTAATAATAAAATACTAATATTTTATTACAAAATACTATCTTTAGTATTTTTTTTTAATAATAAATGTTTTATTACAAAATACTAAAGATGGGCAAAATCGATTTTTTTTGTTACTTTTTTTTTCAAAGTTAACAAAAAGATACACATTACCATTACGTAAAAGAATAATGTTATTCAGATTTAGAATTTTCATCCTTGAATGCAATAATATTCCATCCCATTTTAAATTATAATGAGTATTCCACATTCTTTTTTTAAATATAATACGAATTGTGTGTATAAATTTTTTTCTGTGTAAAACATAAAAATTATTTCTATTAAATCAAAAAAAAATAAAACAATAGAAAAGAGTATTCATTCACTTGGTCAAAGTTATTTAAATATATATATATAAATATATCATCTTTATTGTAGAATTTACATATAATACAATACATTTTATATAATATTCTTAGTAAATGGCTATCGACCATCGGTCTTTCAGCCAGGTGTCCATGTCATCAGTCTGTTAGTCGTTGATGAGTGATGAGATGAATGAATGAATAGTAGTTTCAGGATAGCGGAATTTGGTTATTTAAATAAATTATATAAATAATAAAACCTCGACACCCAATACGGGTAAAAGAGGATAAGATTAAGAAAGAAAGAAAGATATAAATAATATATATATATATATATATATATATATATATATATATATATCTTTTTGTAGGACCCCCATAAACGAAACAAAACAAAAAGATTGAAGGGAAAAAAATTGTATAAAACAAATTGCTCATTTTTACTTTGTAGAATTTTAGAAGTATTTTTATATGGGACTGTAATTTCTTTTTGTAGGACCCCCATATATATAATCTTATATCCTTCTACCACATATTGGTGTATGATAAGATATAAATAATAATATATAATAATAATGAATTATTACTAAAATTAATATTTTTCCATATAATAATTTAAAGAATCTAATTAATTAACACTACAATATAGCATTCGAACATTCATTCTCATTTAATAACGATAGATAGCGGTAGAATTTATAAATTGTTGTCCATAATAAAATTTTTAAGTTTGCATACCAGTTTGTTAGCCGGCAACTCGCGTCCGTATGCAAGTGCGAGTATTAATGGCAATATTTCCTGCCACCCAGGCAAGCCTCTTCTACCAGCGATAATTCCTCGTGCACCTTTTCTCTCTCGATCGCAAAGAAGAGTCGAGTTTATCGAGCGGAGTGTACACACACATTCCAGATATGCATATGCAAGCGAGGAGGAAAGGCACGGGACAACTTGAACTCGAAAGAACAAACGTGCAAATATACATCTCTTCATCAGGGGGAATATAAATACGCGAATAGTCGCGAGGTGTGTAGTTAAATGTATAAAGGACAATTATTTTTTCTATTAAAAAACAACACACTTAAATATAATCAATGAAAAAACACTTATTATGTTTTTAAAACAATTATTTATATATTTATATGGGTAGAAAGGGTCATTGAATATATATATATATATATATAAATATATATATATATAAATATATATATATAAATATATATATATATATATATACAGAGAGGTTTCTTTATCAGTATACATTAGGGGAAATGTATACCTGCAAAAACGCATATAAACACGCAATTAAACAACGGTTTATATATATATATTTCTGTGATACACTAGCATCAATATTATCACACTACTATTAATTAATCGGAAATTATTTTTTTTGAGCAAAATAAATATTTTACATTCTTTCTAATATTAAAAAAAAAATCTTTAAGATTTTTCCAATTTTGTTTAGAGGAAAAATCATCGCAAATTAAATATTTTCTTGGAAAAAGTGGAATTTCGTGAAAAATCCGAAACTCGTGGAAATTATTTTTTTTAGCAAAATAAATATTTTACATTCTTTCTAATATTATTAAGAGTCTTTTAAGATTTTTTTCAATTTTTTTTTAGAAGAAAAAAAAATCATCACAAATTAAATATTTTCTTGGAAAAAGTGGAATTTCGTGAAAAATCCGAAACTCGCGGAAATAATTTTTTGAGCAAAATAAATGTTTTACATTTTTTCTAATATTATTAAGAGTCTTTTAAGATTTTTTTTCAATTTTTTTTTAGAAGAAAAAAAAATCATCACAAATTAAATATTTTCTTGGAAAAAGTAGAATTTCGTGAAAAATCCGAAACTCGCGGAAATTATTTTTTTGAGCAAAATAAATAATTTACATTCTTTCTAATATTATTAAAAGTCTTTAAGATTTTTTTCAATTTTTTTTTAAGGAAAAAAAATCATTACAAATTAAACATTTTCTTGGAAAAAGTGGAATTTCGTGAAAAATCCGAAACTCGCGAAATATCTTCAAATTCTACCAGAATATTCCCAATAAATGAGAGCATCAACTGTGTAAATTTGAGCTATGTGAAACAACCAGTTTTCGTACAGGAGGGGTGTAAATTGGACCTTCAAAAAATGAGCGAAAAAATCGTTAAACTTTGCGAATTTTTGTAAACCAGCACAAAAATATCATGTTCTTATTTTCCTGACATAATGTAGATAAATCCTTCCGGAATCTTATTTTTAAAGTTTGAAAGTCCTATCGCATCTGTGAGGAAAGTTATCTTAGGCTTATTAACGTAGCGTCAATAAGCGCGTCTCGCTTAAACCGTTCCCATAAGCCTCCATGTAAATGGGAAACAACACGGTCTCAATGAACCGAAAATGATTTTTTCTGGAAAAATAAATATTCCACGCCATTTAACAATTAATTAATGTTTGTGTGATATACATAATCAATGTTTGTTACCTTATTGTAAACTTAATTGTTAATACAGATTGTTATATATATAAATATTCCACCCATTTTCTAAAGCCTGTAAGAGTGTTTGAGAATTTTTTGGAAGAAAAAAATTTTCATCGAAATTTGAATATTTTCTTGAAAAAAAAAAGTAGATTTTCGTGAAAAATTCGAAACTCGCGGAATAACTTCAAATTATACCAGAATATTCCTAACAAATGGGAGCATCAACTGTATAAATTTGAGCATTATCGAGTAAATAGTTTTTGTACAGCAGGCGTGTGAATTGGGCCTTTGAAAAATGAGCGAAAAAATCGTTCAAATTTGCGATTTTTTGTAGGCAAGCATAGAAATCATATTTTTTTAAAAATAGCGTGAAATACAGATTAATCCTTCCTGAATTCTAATCTTCAAGTTAGATTATTCTATCTCATCTGTGAATGAAGTTATTTTAGTTTAATCAACACCGCGTTCAAAAGCGTCGATCGGCGCGTCTCGCTGAAACTGTTCTCGTAAGGGCTCCATGTAAATGAAACTCATTAATTTAAAAGACCTGAATTATTATTATTATTATTATTTCGGGCAAAATAAATATTATAGGCAGAAAGACCGATGGTCGATAGCCGTTTTCTAAGGACAACGTATAACATATTATAAGAATTATATTGTTAATTTATTGTATATAAAATTGTCTGCAGAAATAAAGATGTTATATATATAAATATTATACATTCTTTCTAACATTATTAAGAGTTTAAAAAGTATTGAGTGCCAGAATGTTTCAAAGTCAACGAACAAGGAGTTAATTTCCATAAGTTTGGAAGAAAACTTGAAGTACCAACAAATTAATTATTAGTTTAATATAAACGAAATATCTAAGATATATTATTATATATTTTATATATTTTTTTTATTATTTTTTTTATTTGTCAATTTTACATAAAAAAACTATTGATAAAAAGCATGTTGTGCTTGAAATGTACATATAGTGATAAAAATAAAAAAAAGTGAAGAAAGGAATAAAATATTACTACATTATAAACAAAATATAAGCCTTACACCGAAAGGTAGATAGGCAAAGGAATAAATAAAATAAAATAAATAAATATAAACAAAATATAATCAATGCTCCCTTAAATAAAACTGCTTTAAAGCAAATCAAAACACCAAACAAAAGCAGTAATTAAAATATGGAAATATGAAACCGTCAAGATTTCTAATTACATAATTACTGAAATTCATATTAACATATCAAAATACATGGATGAAGAATTGGTGAATACGTTCTTCATCCATGTATTTTGATATATTATTATTATATTATATATATATAAGGGTTCGGAATTTCGCCACTTAGGCGCTGCGATCTTAAGTTGTGTTTCCAATACAATCAAATTTCATAAATTTTATACTTGAACGACCAGAATATGTGTGGTGTTTGTAACATTTTTTGACATACATAATATAACAGTAATTACTTGAATATATTCAATGTAAGACGATTGAATAAAACGATAACTGTACAGAAACAGGCAGAAAGACCGACGTGATGGTCGATAGCCATTTTCTGAAGCTAAACGATTTGTAATTGATTGTAATGAAGATTTTCCGTGAGAAAATATGAGTATTTAGTGAGAGTATGTATAAAATACGAAATACATAAATAGAAAACAGTATTCATTCACTTGGTCACAGTTATTTAAATATATTAAGGCATAGCTGTACTGACGAGGGATTGATCCCGAAACACGTGTCTGCAGATGGCCTTGTATTAAGTAACGTTCCTTTTGTTTTTACATTGAATTTTTCTCGGATCAAAATTTGTTGCATTATGCAATATTTTATTGATGTGCAACAGCAGGTGTACATTATGTAATTCAATGTTCGGCGTGGGTATTTGCCCGGGAAGTAGTTGTTTTAATGTGAATTTGTTTAACGTACTTACGTAACGTAAGTCAATAGTCACAGAGCTAAATGTGGAAATAATTTATTAATTATTTTCAAATAATTTTTATTTAATACGAAATACATATTTACAAAATACTAAGGCGGAAAGATCAGGTCGATAGCCGTTGAAACAAACTTTATATATTTAAGTATATGTATTGTAATCTAATGTTTGGAAATAAAGATTATATATAAATATAACGAGACTAATAATATACAAACATCTTTATTCAGACAATATGACAACAAAATTTTACAAAATTTATTATAACAATACGTACAATTGTGTCATGGGCTATCGACCATAGGTCTTCCTGCTCTGTATGAATTTATGGTGCAAATTAAAACTATGCTAGCCAGCTGAACTGTCATGTATGCATGAGTTAATGAATTGGTGGATAGTGATCGAAGGGTTGTTATGTTTTGGGGGAATATTAAGGTTGCGGGGAATGCAATATTTTATCTTTCTTTCTTTCTTTCTTTCTTTCTTCCTTTCTTTCTTTCTTAATCTTATCCTCTTTTACCCGTATTGGGTGTCCAGGACAATATTTTGTAAAGAGGGATAAATTGTGACGGTTTTGAGTAAATTTTGTGGAGAGGATAAGCGAGACTAATAATTTTCCGACAAAATTAATTAAGAACTATAAACTATATTACAAGTTGAATTTATACTTATTATAATCTTTTTTTTTTTTTTTTCGAAAGATATTGTAGTATTTTTGCGGTTGAAGCGCCGACAAATGGCAAAACCAAAAACCTCAAGAAACTAAAAAAAGCTTCGGCTATCGACAGATGGCGCACGCTCCGCTTAATAAACTCGCCCACGCAAACGGTCGACACCCGCCCGTCCTTTCGCACTTTTACCAACAGCGCGGCGAGAAAATTACAATACGCGAAAAATTCCCAGACAAGTTCGCGCGCGCTCCTATCGCGCTCTCCTTTTACCTTTTACCATTTCACCATTTACCGCGGGCCGATGCGTAAAAATGCGCGCCCACTTCTGGAGTTTAATTAGAATAGAAAACCCGTTCGTCGATGCCCAGACAACATCCTACTAATCCGGTTCTGCAATGCGCTTTCGACAAGCCAAAAAAGAAAAACGCATAAATAGTCAAAGGAATATAATAATCTCTCTCGTGGGACATAAGCTGTGGTCGGTTGGGGCAGGTCAGTGCAGGCACATGCACGCCCACACAGCGCGCCGGTGTTCAGTAATAAATGCGTGTTTAAAAAAGAGAAAGTGGGGAGAGAAGATAGGAGCTAGTTTTGTACAGCCAGCGCCATCTGTTATTGAATGCCCGAAGGTGTCGGCGAAGAGGCGTGTTGTACAGTTTTCTGTAATACCAATAATTGAATGTATTCAGAGTTATACTACTGATAGAATATTTCACCCCCTATTGTTTACAAAATAAGTGAACAAAATGTTCACAAGAAAGAAATAATACATAACTGTATATTTTCGAGTTTACATGAAGTGATTGATCACAAAATAGAAAGACTGTTATTCCTTACTTCACTTTTATTTATAAAAAGTGAAATAAGGAATATTTATCTATTTTGTGAAATAATACATATTTATAATAAAAAGAAAATAACTCTTAAACTCTATTTAACCATCAATTTCTAAAAAAAAGCAAATAATAATTACATTTCAATATTTACACATAGAACACCTGTGTAATTACTTAAACATACTGCTATGTGATTCTAAATAAAACGATATTGCGACAGCGAATTGGAGTTCTCTATTTATCAACCGTTGCTTGGAATCGCTTAAGTTAATGTCTGTTATAACTTAAAAACGATATTTTAAGTGTAAATATTTAATATACTTTACTAATTTACAATTTCTTTGTAATTTCAATAAGATTTAATTCACTCTTGTGAATTCACAAGAAATTGAAATTACAAAGAAATTGTAAATTAGTAAGGCATATTAAATATTTGCACTTAAAATAAAATGTAATTTCAATAAGATTTAATTCATAAGAGTGAATTAAATCTTATTGAAATTACAAAGAAATTGTAAATTAGTAAGACATATTAAATATTTGCACTTAAAATAAAATGTAATTTCAATAAGATTTAATTCATAAGAGTGAATTAAATCTTATTGAAATTCAAAGAAATTGTAAATTAGTAAGGTATTAATATACCTTATATAAATATAATTAAATAATTTATCGTATAAGAATACGATAATACAAGAAATATCGAAGACAAGTCCCACCCACCAGCGTAAAAGGATATTTAAATAAAATTAATTGTAGTGTTGGGCAAAATCGAGTGAATTTAGTAATCAAATATTTCTGAATGACCAATTTTAAGTAGCTAAAGTTAATGAATAATAATAAATTTGAATTTATTAATATCATTAATAACATTAAGGAAATTGTCATATATTTCATTTTGCAGTGACAAAAAATATCGAAAAGATCGACTTTACCCATCTCTAATTAATTGGCTGAAAGACCTTGATTTAGTAATGGGCTTAAAATCAAACAAGTTTAGTTATAAGTTATTTTATTATTTATTACTAAATCAAATCTTATAAAAAAAAAACTACTACAAACTTTGTTTTATTGTTCTCCCCTAGTTTCGCAGATTCAAGTATTCGTTAGTAGATGGCGCTAGTGGTACTTGTGTTTGGTGTTTATTAAAAGAGTATTATATTAAAATCTCGTTAAGGAAAGCTAGAGAAATAAAATTAGCTAACTTCTATAATCAACCCCTCCTCCTTATGAAATTCTGCATCCCCCGAAATATAAAATTTCATGAATTCATCCAAGAATATAAATTGAATAAAAATCATTAATAAATTATTTAATGATTCATTCTAGCATATGCATAAGACAATTTTTTTAATATCATTTGTAATATTAGCATAAGGAATTGTCACTTATTTATGTATAAAGACAAATTAATTCTTATTTAATGACTTTAGCTACTTAAAATTGGTGATTTGAAAATACTCGATTACTAAATTCACCCGATTTTGTCCAACACTAATAAAATTGTCTTCGGCAGAAATAAAGATGTTACTGGAATTTCCATTTCATTTTTAGGAGATAAAACAAAACAAGGTTTTATATTCATTTCATTTAAATTCTACATTAAAAAAAAACAGACGCGTTCATAGTGAATTGATGAGAAAATGAGCATTTTTCCATTCGTGCATAAAACAGATACTCGACTTAATTTTCAAAGTAAAAAGCCGTCCCACTCTTACTTATTATACAGCTACTTGGGTTATTAATGTGAAAAAGGGGGAAATTAGCTGCCACGGTTTTTTTCTCCTCTCTTTTCACTCGCAGCGCTTTTCTGTCCGGGACGCTCACCGCCGGCAGCCGGGATGCCGTCGCTATGACGACCGACGTCGTCCTATCGATTCGACGCACGCGGGACCGGTGTATTATAAAAGCCCAGGAATTTCGATCCCCGCTCAAAAGCCGGTAAATTTGATTAATGTCCTTCTCTTATCCTGCCGGAATATTCGCCGGAAAAAGTTCAATATTTGTTTTACTCGTTTACTAAGGGAATATAAGCTGTCAAATATTTTTATTCTTATCACTAATATTAAGAAGTAGCTACGATTAGTAAACTCTATTTTAATTGGATTTGTGTGGCTTTAATTATCATTAATCAACATTAATTTTAATTATCACAATTATGACAATAGGAAAATATAATAATAATACCTTTATTTATCACAAAGAAAAATACAAAATGAAATGTCATGAGTATGCGAAGTGACGTCAACTTGTCATTGGGTACGTCCAGGGAACTGTAGCGCTGCAGCGCTTTACGAAAGCGGTGTCGCTGAACGGTACCGCTTTATGTGTGGCGCTGCAGCGCTTCATCAAGCAGTAAAGCATATATTTTTCCGCTGGATTGTTTTTTAAGCCGTGCAGCTGTAAACAAAACCACCATATTTTCAGTACAGGCAACTACAATTTTTCCGTTCAGGGAACATCAAGCGCTTTGCGCTGCAGCGCTACATGTCTAAAATTTCCCTGAACGCGCCCAATGTTTGTCCAGAATTTCGGAAATATATTGTGTTTGAATGTAGCCATTCCCTTTCTAAAAATAATAATTTCAACAAGCATTCCTTTTTGTAATTGCGATCGTCTAGATATAAAATTAATTAACGCCTATTAAGAAAACCCCTTGATAAATATCATAAAATTGGTAAAGCACAAGAGAGGAGATAGCGATAAAACAAGCGAATGGCATATGTGCACACCCAACGTGACTCACACAACACGAGCCGTAATGCATCCGACTCGCTCGTTTGTGTGCGGCGTATGTGCAGCAGGAAATGCAAGTCGCGCGATCCTTTGTTCGAGATAGTGACCGGCCGATGCGTCATAAACCCCCATGCGAACGTGTGCACGATACGAAAACGGGGCCAATTTCAAAAATTGCGAAAATAAATAAAACTCCGAAACGAACGAGAGGAATTTAATAGAGTCCGGCCGACCGTGAACGAAAAGGACGCGACAGGACAGGACAAGCGAGTGGCCGGAGCGAGAGCAGATGGCGGGGTTTGTGGAATCAATGTCCGTCCTGTTGTACCGCAGATGGCCGAAATGAAATTTTCGACCTTTCTAAGATTGGGCAGATAATGTTTAGAATAAATTAAATAAGCAGATTTCGTCTTCTAAAAAAATAATGTTATCAACAGCACCTGCAGCTGTACCATATGAACATTTAGCTTCAAACGCTGCCTAAATTTAGTTATTCTTAATGAACCTCTTTAAAATGATCGATTCCAAATGATTCCAACTCCTGCTTTATTAAAAGATCTGATCTTAAGATCAGTCTCCCAGACCAAATTGATCATTTAGCTTCAAACGCTGCCTAAATTTAGTTATTTTTAATGAACCTCCTTGAAATGATCGATTCGAAATGATTCGAGCTCCTGCAGATACTGTCACCTTTATTAAAAGATCTGATCTTAAGATTGGTTTCCCGAACCACTAAAACCACCATGATCATCACATTTCGTAAATAGCTAATTGTATGCCAAATTAAGGTGTGCAAATAAATTTTGAAAATCTTGCTTTTTTTTCGATGTACCAATTTTTTATATAAATTTTATGGTTTTTTGAGTTAAATCTGCAAAATTATAGTGAGGAACTTGTGCTTGCTGCAATCTATTCATCATCAGATTATAGTACCCCTAGAACACCCTGTATATTTCCTGTCTATCATCATAGCAATGCATATTTTCATTGTAAGCCAATAATTGTTTTCTGTCATAAAATACTCGATACACATCTAACAGAAATAGAAGATAGCGCACGGTTTAACACAAGAGAAGAAGGATGGGAGAGGTGAAGGCAGAACACCTGGAACAGACAACTGGCTGGCGGGCGGTTGCACAGACGAGGTGTGGCCCCCGTGTCCGTCCGGTCGGTCCTAGCCTCACCCGTTTCGTATAGACAGCCAGCGAACACACAACACTCGGTTCGATGACGGGCAGGTGTTCAAAACTCTATCCCTAATCAACAGCTCATTCCGCAGAAATAATGATAATTAATCGTCGTAAATTAATGAAATTTAGAACTATCAACCAACGGTACTTATTTTCGAATTGGATATATTTTTCCCAGTTTTTGTTTCTCAATATTCCACTGAGAAATGTGCATTGATATACCGTGCAAGATAATTTACACTTATTGCTGTTCAGATTAAGTTCATTTGTACTGCACTAATTCGAAATAACATTAAGTTGATTTTGTAAACTTATGCAATCATCTATACTCGTAATTGTTGAAAAAATCTTTAGATCATCAGCATATAAAAGGTGTTTGCACTCTAGTTGATTGGAAAGATCGTTAATGAAGAGATTGAAAAATAATGGGCCCAGTATGGAGCCTTGAGGGACTCGGAAAATAAGTATTAGACTTAAATTTATTATATAAATTATTGCTATTATAGTCAACGATTCTTACTTGGTAATAATCCCTCAAATATTTAGTTGAAAAAAAATTGTTCAATTTGTTTTAGTGAAAATTATTATTTTTTTTTTTCGTTTAAATTATTGTTATAGTCAACGATTCTTACTTGGTAATAATCCCTCAAATATTTAGTTGATAAAAAATTGTTCAATTTGTTGTTTTAGTGAAAATTAATTTTTTTCGTTTAAATTATTGTTATTATAATCAACGATTCTTACTTGGTAATAATCCCTCATACATTTAGTTGATAAAAAATTGTTCAATTTGTTGTTTTAGTGAATTTTTTTTTTTTCGTTTAAATTATTGTTATTATAGTCAACGATTCTTACTTGGTAATAAACCCTTAAACATTTAGTTGAAAAAAAAATGTTCAATTTGTTGTTTTAGTGAAAATCAATTTTTTTCGTTTAATTTTTTATTCATTCGATTTCGGTGAAAAATATGAAAAAATGGGATTTATTACTTGGTAAAAATATGGGTAGACAGAAAAAAAGTAACCACCCGAAGCATTTGCATTTATATTGAACGGACGGAGCGCGCCCCG
Source organism: Philonthus spinipes (assembly GCA_963082785.1). Classification (NCBI taxonomy): domain Eukaryota; kingdom Metazoa; phylum Arthropoda; class Insecta; order Coleoptera; family Staphylinidae; genus Philonthus; species Philonthus spinipes. Next base: position 22,775,833 of record OY720311.1, read on the forward strand.
TCGTCGCCGTATCGCGTGCGCAAAAAACTCACCCTTCCTACTTTCCCCCATTAAGATAGAAGGGGGTTTAAAAGGTGAAAGTACTTCAGTCTGTTGGCTTTTTACATAAATCCGTTCCCCCAAACAAATATAATGAAATAATTATTTATATTTGTTAAGACAATATTTCACATTTAATGAAATTAGACAAAAGGTGGCGCTTGCGTCGTCTTTAATTTATTAAGACAATATTTAATTATATTTTTTTTAAATTTTTTATTATATTTTTTATACAGAGAGCATTTTTTATCAGTATACATTTCCCCTATGTATACCTGCAAAATACGCGAGTGAAATACATTAATGTATGAGTGTTTAGTTGCCTATAACACGCAACTGAACACACATATGCCAAATAATCAACTAAACATACACATTGATTAAAACACTTAGATCCTTTCTTTTCTTTCCTTTCCTTTCAGAAAGGATCTAAGTGTTTTAATCAAAGTATAATTATCTTCAAGTAACTCAATCAATCCAAATAAACATACACATATTAATCGGATCAATGCGTTTGACTCGTTTTTTGCAGGTACACACTTCCCCTAATGCGCCCTAAAACTTCAATTTAATTCTATTTTTTGTTGTTGTTATGGGAGGGTCAAACTTCAACGATTCAATTAGTCGCCCCGCCAATCAAAAAAAAAAAAAAAGAGCAGTTCAATATAATTGCCTTTCTCAGTCGCTTCTTTCAAAGACTACAAACGATCCCGTCCGTCGTCGCCGCAGTTGATTTTCGTTCTCAGGGCAATTGTCGGTAGACGAGACACGAACGGTCTTTTGTGAAACAATAAAACCCGAGACATTGTCACGAGGAAATAACGCGACAAACAAAATAATAATAATTGTATAACTATTTTCGATTCATTGCTCATTCACCGAATTAGCGTTCTGACACATCGTGGACTTTTTAGGAAGATTTTAATGCGGGTCTTTCATTGAATGGATTATCGAGACTTTAAGAAGCGAGTAATTAATTGAAGCTTGTAACCACGATTTTTAAGGTGTAATGCAAATGGCGAACGAATTTGCTTTTGTAAATGGAAGGATTAATGGGAATTATTGAGTGGAAAGAAAAGTCACAATTATTATTCTCTTTATCAATAATAATTGTGACTTTTTCTTTCCAATGCAATATGAATACTGTTAAAGTCAAAATCAGGCAAAGACATGGACTTTAAAGTCAAAGTCAAGCAAGTATAATGATTTTATAGTTTAAATTGGATATATATTGAGGTAAATACTATATTTAAAGTCAAAATTGTACTCCGAGGGAGACTTTAATGACAAAATTAGATCATGAGGGTGATTTCATTGTCAATATTAGACTATAAGACTGACTTTGAAGTGAAAATCAGACAGTGAAAGTCAAGTAAGCAATGGAAATGAGCAACAATTATTATTCTCTTTATCAATAATAATTGTGACTTTTCTTTCCACTCAATAATTCCCATTAATTCTTCCATTTACAGAAGCAAATTCGTTTGCTATTTGCATTACACGTTATGCTTGAAATGTACATATAGTTTTTTAAATAACTGAATATTAAAACGTAAATAAAGAAGAAATAAGTTATTCAAGAAATATTAAAGAACTGATTTTAATGAATCCTTGAAAACAGAAATGAATTTGTGTACAGTTAACTCAAAAACACATACGGCATTTTTTTTTTTAAATAGAATTAGAAAAGTTTGAGAATAGCAGAGAGGAATTAGCCTAAAAATGAGGGAAAAAATTATAAGTTGTATACTACTACAATATCTTTATTCAAAGTTATTTGTTTTACATTACAATATATTATGGTATATTCGTTTCTTTCTTGCTTGCTTGAACAGGCTATCGACCTATGGTCTTTCCGCCTAAGTTTGTTTATTAATCTAAAAAAAAATTGTTATCTGTCCATAATGGTACTTTCCAGGGTGAATTTTTTCAAATAAATTTTTGAAGGAATAATAAATGAAAACAATTAGAAACAGCACAAAGTGTAAAAAATTTATTTGACAAAATTCACCGTGGAAAGTAACCATTATGGACATATAACAATTTTTTAGATCAATATACAACTTATATTTTTTCCTTCATCGTTTTTTTAAGAGAGAATAAACGAATTTTCCATCTATTATCCTTCGACAAGCAAAAGCGTAGGGGAAAAATAGCTATTACCCGGTGGCCCAATTATTCCCTGGAAATACTGCCTGGGGAAGGGAAAGATCTTGGAATGGGTCGAAGGGGTGTGGGGAGAAAGAGGAAGGCTAAAATCGGGCTTGGGATCGTAAATTTTATGGGTTTCGTAGAAATTTTATGAGTATAGGGGATATACTGCCCCAGTTTCCCCCCCCCCCCCACATATATTCTGTTTGAACAACATTAACGGTAACCCCGTTGAATAATAAAAAAATACTGCGAATTTATATTTAAGGTGGTGTTTAAATATTTTATTACCGGCTTTAGATATTTTTAAATAAAAAATACATGGCAGAAAGACCTCCGGTCGATAGCCCATGACAGACTACTAACCCATCGAAATGTATTGTAAATATAAATATTTATAAAGAATTGTAATTCTGCTGTCTGAATAAAGATGTTTGTATTGTTAAACACTAAAAAAAAATAAGAAAGCAAAAATAACTAACTAACTAACCATCTTTATTGAAATGTGTATATGTATGTACAATAATATACAAAAATTAGAATTATATTCTGTAGATGCTGAATCGGCTATCGACCGGAGGTCTTTCAGCCATATATAAATATTTTTTCTACAATTAATATTTTTAATCATAATAAATTAACGACGACGCAAGCGCCACCTTTTGCCTGATTTCAAGTGGCGTCAACGATTTGGGTTTATTTTAATGTTTAAACAAACCCTACACCCTCATGGGTAGAAAGGGTCATTGAATATTTATTTATTTATTTACGGGAAAACCCCTTTTTACAAAAACAGTTTACAAAAATATTTTACTTATTACCTTAAATTCTAAATTAACTCTAATATATATATTAATGTTTAAACATTAGTAGTTCATATTAACCATAGAAAAAAAATGTGTTAATGGTGACAAGTGTTGTGGAATAGGAATATCGAGGGGACAGCAACCTCGACGAGATTTCCAATATGGCCGCGCGCTTCCGGCGTTCGGACGTGATCCAAATGCAATTTCCTGTATCGTCGTTTCTTTTTCGTTATTTTTAATTTTCACCGAATCGCGGAATATTTATTCTGGAATTACTATCCAGTAAAAGATGTATTAACCTACTCAACTGTGATATTAAATTTGATATATTTGGGAGTTCGTTCATTACATTTAAGCGTCAACTTAAGAAATTACTTTGATTTTGTACTTTTTTTTTGTACTTGCGTATACATTGATTGATTATAACACTGGTATGTGTATATATATATACATACATATATATATATATATATATATATATATATATTCTTCTTCTCTAATTATGTCATTCCATGTTTTTCTCGGTCTTCCCCGGTAATTTCTTCCTTTCTCTCTTGTTTAAAAATATGAAACAAGAGAAAAAGGAAGAAATTACTTAATAATAAATAATAATAATTAATAATAATAATTTTATTACGGAATCACCTTTATACAAAAACAATACAATATTTCTCGGGGAAGACCGAGAAAAACATGGAATGACATAATTAGAGAAGAAGCAGAAAAAAAGGACATAGACTGGAAGGACATTAAACAATTAACCAAGGACAGAAAGACATGGAAATATAGAAAGAGACACTAAACAAAAACTCCTTACACCTAACGGTAGAAAGGAAAAAAAATTAAAAAAATGTAAATAAAAAGAATTTGAAAATAATTAATTAATAAATTATTTTCTCTTTAGCTACTGTGACAATTTGACTTATGTTACATAAGTACTTTAACAAATGTCTAATAATAGACATTTGCTGTTGCATAACAATAACATATTGTATAATGCAACAATTTTTGAATCGAAAACATTTACTGCAAAAAACAATTTTTTTTAAAAAAATAGAAAATTAAAATAAAAGTTACGTAATATAAGGCTATCTGCAGACACGTGTTTCGGGATTTGATCCCTCGTCAGTACAGCTGTGCCTTATTTTGCAGTAAATGTTTTCGATTCAAAAATTGTTGCATTATACAATATGTTATTGTTATGCAACAGCAAATGTCTATTATTGAACATTTGTTAAAGTACTTATGTAACATAAGTCAAATTGTCACAGTAGCTAAAGAGGAAATAATTTATTAACTAATTATTTTCAAATTCTTTTTATTTAATTTATTTAAATAACTGTGACCAAGTGAATAAATCCTTTTTTTCTATTATTAAAAAAATGTATTTTCAAAAACATTCTTTTGTTTTATATTATACAAGTACAAGTATTTAAATACATTACATAATTGCTTTAAAGATGTAAACTTGATTATATTCAATTTTACTACAATAAACTGCACATGATTAGGCTCGATTCGAATAAAATGATGTATTATTCAAATCAGCAAGTGTGTGAGTGTGTTTGCGAATCCAGAATCGGGTCATTTAAGCAATTCCCAACTCGCTGTAGCGAGCAAATCGAGTTTATGGCGTGAATGTATTGATTATCGGAACCGGGGCTCTTATATTCCACAGGGAAATCTTTTGTAAATCAATCAACGCCTTTATTCATCGAGTTAAAGTATGCTGGCTTAGTTCTATTCATTCGAGAAATGCCATTAGTCATTCTGACTTATGGATTTTTTCCGCTGTTGTTTGAAAGTTTGTTTTGTATGACTTATGGGAATTCTCAAATACAGCCGCTAATCGGGGCTATTCCATAAATTTAACGTGTATGTTATTAAATAACTTCACATTTATATAAATATATATGAATTACAAAAGCTGCTTAGACTGTGATGATAAATAAAATATAACGGATACGATAAACTTAGTACTTTCCTTACAGAATAGCCCTGAATATCGTTTACTCCAGTGAAATTCTTTGATTTTCAACATTTATTTTATGATTTATATACAAATATATTTATTCAAGGGACTTTTACATTATATTAAGTACAGTATTGTATAGTATAATATATATATATATATATATATATATATATATATATATTAAACAAAACTATAAATAGTATATGCCAATATCTATTTTTTTATGAAAAATATCTTATAAAGTTGGAGACGAAAGTTAATATTATTTTAATTAAGGTGTTCCGAGGGTGGTGTTCTTAATTCTATTGTTTAGTTTTGTTAAATGATGCATGCTGAATCCAGATCTGGCCTTAATTTTTTTATGGAACTTATAGTTTGTCGCAAATATCGAAATGAAAATTATCATTATTTCGGTTAAAGTGTTTGTTAGGGGAAGTTTTTTTTTTCTTTGTTCCGGGGGTGGTGTTCCTAATTTTATTGTTTAGGTTTGTTAATTGATGTATGCTGAATCCAGATTTGGCCTTAGATTTTTTATGGAACTTATAGTTTGTCGCAAATCTTGAAATGAAAATTATCATTATTTCGGTTAAAGTGAGTGTTAGGGGAAGTTTTTTTTTTCTTTGTTCCAGGGGTGGTGTTCCTAATTTTATTGTTTAGGTTTGTTAATTGATGTATGCTGAATCCAGATTTAGCCTTAGATTTTTTATGGAGCTTATAGTTTGTCGCAAATATCGAAATGAAAATTATCATTACTTCGGTTAAAGTGAGTGTTAGGGTAAGTTTTTTTTCTTTGTTCCGGGGGTGGTGTTCCTAATTTTATTGTTTAGGTTTGTTAATTGATGTATGCTGAATCCAGATATGGCCTTTTATTTTTTATGGAACACTTAGAAAGTTGTTAAAATTAATTTAAATAATGTATCAATTTTAGGGGCACTTTAAAAATGTAAGGGTTGAAAATTTGGGGTGAGATCATGCATTGTTATTAAAGGGATCCTTCCTTTACTGAATAGTATGAAATTCGGCTTTTTATCTGTAAAACTTTGCCTAAAATATAAATTTGAAATCTATTGCTAACTTCACACCAGTGGAGAAAAATAACGAATCCTGAAGATTCCATATACGAGAAGCCGTTACAATGTCCTTTTTTGCAACCTCTGCAATAATCGGTAAAATATCGCAATAGAGACCAACATTTTTTTTTAAAATGTCAAAAATCAAAAATTGGATGTTTTTTTTTCTTATTACCTTAATGTAAATTCAGTTGTGCTTAGAATATAAAAAAAAACCAAAAAATAAATGAACACTTACCTCATCCTCCTCCTTCACATCACCATTCTTCTCAGCATCCTTGCTGGGCTTCGACTTGTCCTTCTTCGAGAAGGATATACTCCTGAAGGACCACTTCTTCTTCTTGTCCTTCTTCTTCTTCTCCTTTTCCGTCTCCTCGGCGGACTTCTCGTCCGAGCTCTTGGCCTCGTCGCCGCTCTTCTCCGTGCTCTGTTCCGTCGTCGCCGTGTCGTTCATCTGGTCGCCGTTTTCGGTGTCGGGCGTTTTGGGCTCTGACGGCGTCGACGCTTCCGGCACGCCGTTCGCCTTTATCACTTCTTGTCCCTCGGTGCTGCTCTTCGTCTCTTCCTTTTCCGCATCTTTGTTGCTATCACCATTTTCTTTGTCCTGAAACAAGAAGAAATATTTGTATAGCTTCAAATAATTAATACTAAATAATTGATGATACCCCGACACCAATTGGTAAAAGAGGACATCGATTATATATACAAGGTGTACAGAAAATGAGTGAAAACCTTCAGGTAACTCAATTCATTAATTAATTTTTAACAGAAAATCCAAATAAAAAAAATGTTGTATGGTTCTTGATTGAGGCTCACGAGGTCTTCGGAATTTTAAATATGTGACTATAAATTAGTATTGTTTTTTTAAATATTTTTTAAAAAAACAATAGCATTAACAATCAATTAGACACGTGTATAATTCCATTGATGTAAATGATTAATAAATCGGATATTTTTTCAATTTTATAACTTCATCAGAAGCATTCTTTTAATGAAAATAGATCTGGCAACGACGCACGCTCGTTTGTAAAAGAAAAGGTGTATGCAACACCTCCAGCGAATGATGTAGCAGTTATAAACAGGATAAATGCACACTTGTTTGATCCAGCGTTGCCAAATGTATAGTATATAAAAAAATATATATAATCATTTTTATTTTAATTATTCACTGTGACCAAGTGAATGAATACTCTTTTCTATTTATAGAGAATTATTTTATTATTCTCTTTTTATGTAATTTACCGCAGAAAAAAATCCACACATAATGCGTTTTTATATATATTAAAAGTGAAAAATGTCATGCTGATTGTTATGTATATATATATTTAAGATAGATTTTGATGAAAACGCAAATAAAAATCACAAAAGCGCTGGTGAGCAGCAGGCCCGAGTTGGCCGGCTGAGGAGAAGTCGAAGTCGTGAGGAATCCTGTTTCTACATAAACGAAACAAATAATCAACTTTGAACACACACACATGCACGCTGCACGCGTACGTGGATGTTCACATGCTGACCAACTGTACGTGTTTACCAATTTTATACACATACACAAATACTCTGGCGCCCCCCTCCCCGGCCCCTTCAGCTTTTCCGAAGACGTAGCCCCTCGTCTTCATTCTCGACCTTCGCCGAGGTTTCAACTATGTACAAGAAGGTTAGATCAAGGTCGGTTAATTGGGCCTAAAATTAAAACTACACAATGGAAATCTTGAAAAAGCAATAGTTTAAAATCCCCACTATTACTATTATTATTTATTGTTATCATTACAATATTACATTAAATTGATCTACTCTCGCCTCATAAATATGAATTTAATATTGAGAATATGACTGGTTGGGAATTTTAGTTTTTTTTTTTTTCGTTTTATGGAAAGATATTTATTAGTATTGGGCAAATTCGAATAATATTAGTAATCGAGTATATTAAATAAAAATGATTTGAAAATAATTAATAAATTATTTTCACATTTAGCTCTGTGACTTTTGACTTACGTTACGTAAGCACGTTAAATGTGAAAATAATTTATTAATTATTTTCAAATCATTTTTATTTAATATATTTAAATAACTGTGACCAAGTGAATGAATAAATACTCTTTCCTATTTAGTAATCGAGTATTATTAAATGTGTCATTTTAAGTATTTAAAACAAAAAAGTGATTTAAAATTTATGTATATTAATACATAGGAAGTTATTCTTGATAGGTATTTCAAATTATGTTAATTTAATAGCTTTATTTAAATGTGTCTTATTTACAAATAAGCCGAATAACCTAAAAATCATACCAAGATAATCTGACTTTCTTTTTTTTTAAATGATAAAAATAAATATCGACGTTTCTATTAAAGTTTCATTAATAATATTTCTTTCTTCACAAAACATGCATAATAAATTAATTAAACTCCTTGAAAACACTACCACCGTATATTGCCTCCACTTCTTTTTTGATTGCCCTGCGTGTTTGTTTTCGTGTTTGTTGTAAAATTGTTCATTATGCGGTCGTAAATGTTTCCGCTCGGAAATGTGTTCTCTCGGTGCGTTCGTTTGGCGCCGTTCATAAAAAGCCCATCTGAACACATCTCCAAACAAACAAAACCTTGTGTTTAGTGTTTTAATCGCGCCGACATAAAACAGAGGAGTCAAAATAAGCTCCCGCGTTTTCCCAGAAGAAATACAAAACAATCCCACATCGTTTTGCTTTTTGCTGCCGGTTTGTTTTTAAAGCAATTTTTGTAGATAACACATGCGTGATCCAAAAATAAAAACATGTAATTATGGCTGCATAACTTTTAAAACAAATCATTACTACCATATATTTGAAATATCGCACAAAGCGCCATCTTTTGTCTAATATGAAATGTAGTACAAAGCGTCATCTTTTATCTAATATAAAATGAAGTACAAAGCGCCATCTTTTGTCTAATATAAAATGTAGTACAAAGCGTCATCTTTGATCTAATATAAAATGAAGTACAAAGCGTCATCTTTTATCTAATGGGAAATATAGTACAAAGCGCCATCTTTCGTCTAATAGTCAAGATTAGGCAATAAAAATGACGTTAATGTCGAAATTAGGCAATATCAAGTAACTTACACTGTCTTTATAGTGAAAATTAGACAATAAAGAGATATTATGGTCAAAATTAAGCAATAAAATAAAATTTAAAGTCATAATCAGGCAATAAAAAGGACTGTAAAGTCCAATTTAAGCAATCAAGGATACTAAAAGTCAAAATGAGACAACGAGAAGACTTTAAAGTTAAACCTAAGCAAACAAAGATATAATAATATCAAATTTAGGCAATTTAAAGTTCTTTAAAGTCAAATTTAGTCAATAAAAGTGCCTTTAGGGTCAAATTTAGGCAATGAAAAATACATTAAAGTCAAATTTGGGCAATAAAAAGCCCTTTAAAGAAAAACTTAGACAATGAAAGGGCTTTTAAAGTCAAATTTAGGCAATGAAAAATACATTAAAGTCAAATTTGGGCAATAAAAAGCCCTTTAAAGAATAATTTAGACAATGAAAGGGCCTTTAAAGTCAAATTTAGGCAATGAAAGTGCCTTTAAAGTCAAATTTAGGCAATGAAAATCCCTTTAAGTCAAATTTAGGCCATATAAAAAACTTTAAAGTCAAATTTAGGCAATGAAAAGTTCATTTAAGTCAAATTTACGCAATTAAAAATACTTTAAAGTCAAATTTAGGACTATAAAGGGCTTATAGTCAAACTTAGGCAATTAAAGGATCTATAAAGTCAAATTTAGGCAATGAAAAGCTCTTTCAAGTCAAATTTAGTCAATGAAAAATACTTAAAATACTTCAAAGTCAAATTTATGCAATAAAAAATACCTTAAAGTCAAATTTAGGCAATAAAAAATACTTTAACGCCAAATTTAGGCAATGAGAAGCCCTTTATAGTCAAACTTAGGCAATTAAAGGATCTATAAAGTCAAATTTAGGCAAGGAAAGGGCTTTTAAGGTCAAATTTAGGCAATGAAAATCCCTTTAAAGTTAAATTTAGGCCATATAAAAAACTTTAAAGTCAAATTTAGGCCTATAAAGGGCTTATAGTCAAACTTAGGCAATTAAAGGATCTATAAAGGCAAATTTAGGCAATGAAAGGGCCTTTAAGGTCAAATTTAGGCAATGAAAAGCTCTTTTAAGTCAAATTTAGTCAATGAAAAATACTTAAAATACTTCAAAGTCAAATTTAGGCAATAAAAAATACCTTAAAGTCAAATTTAGGCAATAAAAAATACTTTAAAGTCAAATTTAGGCAATGAGAAGCCCTTTATAGTCAAACTTAGGCAAATAAAGAATATTTAAAGTCAAATTTAGGTAATGAAAGGTCATTTAAGGTCAAATTTAGGCAATGAAAAGCCCTTTAAAGTCAAATTTGGGCAATAAAAAGCCCTTTAAAGAAAAACTTAGACAATGAATGGGCCTTTAAAGTCAATTTTAGGCAATGATAAGCCCTTCAAAGTCAAATTTAAGCAATGAAAGTGCCTCTAAGGTCAAATTTGGGCAATGAAAAGCCCTTTAAAGTGAAATTTAGGCAATGAAAAATACTTCAAAGTCAAATTTAGACAGTGAAAAGCCCTTTAAAGTCAAGCTTAGGCAATTAAAGGATCTTTAAAGTCAAATTTAGGCAATGATAAGTCCTTTAAAGTCAAATGTAGGCAATGAAAGGGCCTTTAAGGTCAAATTTAGGTAATGATAAGCCCTTTAAAGTCAAATTTAGGCAATGAAAAGCCCTTTAAAGTCAAACTTAGGCAATTAAAGGATTTTTAAAGTCAAATTTAGGCAATGAAAAGCCCTTTAAAGTCAAACTTAGGCAATTAAAGGATCTTTAAAGTCAAATTTAGGCAATGAAAATACTTCAAAGTCAAATTTAGGCAATGACAAGCCCTTTAAAGTCAAATTTAGGCAATGAAAGGGCCTCTAAGGTCAAATTTAGGCAATGAAAAGCCCTTTAAAGTCAAACTTAGGCAATTAAAGGATCTTTAAAGGCAAATTTAGGCAATGAAAGAACATTATAGGTCAAATTTAGGCAATTATAATCCCTTTAAAGTCAAATTTAGCCAATGACAAGCCCTTTAAAGTCAAATTTAGGCAATAAAAAATACTTTAAAGTCGAATTTAGGCAATGAAAAGCCCTTTGAAGTAAAATTAAGGTAAAACTTAAGCAATGAAAAGGCCATTAAAGTCAAATTGCGACAATGAAAAATACTTAAGCCCAATTGAAGCAATAAAAAAAAACTGAAAATTCAAAATCAGGCAATAAAAGTTTTCTATCATAACATATTTATTAATTCAAACAGTTAGTAATTATTATCACTTCGTGTTTACAATGGAGAGCGCGAACCTCGTAAAGTTTTAGAGAAATGAACATAAATTCGTTCCGCGGAACTCTGCTTCCCTGCGGCCACAATGAGTTATTTGAACTATACGTGATATGCGGAAAGTTTACTTAAATATGAAATTTATTGGAACTAATATTACCATTCATCTCAATTTAATATATGTTCTAACTTTGGATGTGAATTTCAAGTTATAATTGATGAATGAATACATTAAGGAGGGAGAATGTATTCATAAATTGAACTTACATCCATCATACTTGTCTATCGTTAAACTTTGAACAAAATCTGATAATAATTATGTGTAAACATGTGTGTAATTCATGCGTTTTTTTTGCCAGGCCGTTTTTCATTTAATTAAGTGAGAATATTTGTTACGTTTTGTGTAGTAGATGCTTCGGATAACAACGAAAATGAAAATGTTAATTACGAGCGAGTGTGTGCCGACGAGGGATCTATTAGCCTAATTAATTAAACGCGCCTTGTTTAACTCACTCGTGTAATTAACGCTAGCTGTGATCCCACCGAGGCATGGTATAATGGGGGTGGTGTGTGTTATAATTTCGTGCTTTTATTGAAATTGTATGAATTATTACATCTAAAAAAAATAATAATAATAAGCGTAATATACCCGCAGTATTATTTTAATAATAACAGCAATAATAGAAAATAGTTATAGTTTTCTAAGGACAACGTATAACATATTATAAGAATTATATTGTTAATTTATTGTATATAAAATTGTCTGCAGAAATAAAGATGTTATATATATATATATATATATATATATATATATATATGTATATGTATATATATGTATATATATATATATGTTATACATATATATATATGTTATACATATATATATATATATAATGTGTGTATGTTAAGTTGACTATTTGGCATATATGTGTTCAGTTGCGTGTTATAGGCAACTAAACACACATATATTAATGTATTTGACTCGCGTATTTTGCAGGTATACATAGGGGAAATGTATAATGATAAAAAAAGTTCTCTGTATATATATATATACATATATAGAAAATAGTAACTAACTAACCATCTTTATTCAAATGTGTATATGTATGTACAATAATATACAAAAATTAGAATTATATTCTGTAGATGATGATGAATCGGCTATCGACCGGAGGTCTTTCAGCCTAGAAAATAGTATTTATTCTGAAATGTATTTAATTTCAATTAACTTTATTAACGGAATCTCCATTTCCAAATTACAATTATGATTACATATTAAAAATTTTATAAGAAAAGTGTGACGCTCTAAAAAGATTACAAAACATATGTATAAAAAAAGGCAAATTAATGACTATAGTTTCGACGTCTTTACCAAACTAACAATCTAATCACTGTTAGTTTGATAATGGCGTGTTAATGATGTCGAAGACTAAATAAATTAATTTTGTATAACTGAAATTCTTTTTTTGGACATTTGCTGTTGCATAGTAATAACATATTGTATAATACAACAATTTTTATCAGTAATACCTGTATTTAGTATTTTATTTGCGCTATAGAAACTCTTACACAAAACTTAACAGACCTGTCATTTATTTAAATTAAGTCGTGAGCTGTGTCAATTTTAAGAAAGATCCTAAATACAAATTACACAGCTCAAGTATTTTTTTTTAAATAAATTCGTTTGATTTACGATAAAACAACAGACAAATTACTTCCCTATTTGTAAAAGATATGAATACATATCATACATACATAAGTGATTCATTGCACACATTGGGAAACGCTTAGTAACGGCGAAGCAGGAAAAAATAAAGAGGTTAATATTATTTCATTTTATCGTCACGAGTAATTGCCTATTCGATATACTTTATTGTTTTTTTTTTAAGATAAAGAAATTATCGTGTTTCGCATTCGGAGTGTTATTGCAAGCCGAGAAAAGCAATTGTTCGTATCAGCGGAGAAAAAGTATTTTGCGCACTGGAATGAATTTATAATGGGCTGTTTTTTTTTGTTCGCAATCTGTTTTGTTGTTGTTATTAATCATATTGCACACAACTGAAATTATTATGAAAACTAATCAAACAAAAACAAGTGAGAAATAAAGAGGCGTCTAAAGGAGGTGTATTTTTTTACTTTTTTTTTCTTGAAGAATCGCTTATCACATTTTGAAACATTTTTAATTAATAATATATTAAATAAAAATGATTTGAAAATAATTAATAAATTATTTCCACATTTATACATATATGAATACTGTTTTCTATTGAATTAATAATATTTAAAGGATAAATTAAAACACTTCCTTTGTTTCGCTATTGTTTTCTATTTACTTGACAGGTTTCGCTTTTTACAGTATTATCGAAAGTGGATTACAGAAGAAATCGAACGGCTTATATGTAGTCAGGGCAATAATAAAGAAGGGTAAGAGGATTGATATCATATGCACAAACCAAACTTATTTAGGGAATTATTGTTTGTAAAACAATCCGAGTTATACAAAGTAAAAGTGTATGAAATAAATATGAATAAATTATTAAAAATCAACGAACAAAACACAGATTAGATTGAATAACTTTAAATTCTCGACTAGTTTCGGGTTATTAGCCCATTTTCAAGAGAATTTAAATTTTGTTTTTTTTTAATTCTCTTGAAAATAACCCAAAACTAGTCGAGAATTTAAAGTTATTCAATCTAATCTGTGTTTTAATGGTTGATTTTTAATAATTGATTCGTATTTATTTCATACAATATGAACTACGAATGTCTAAATATTTATTTATTTATATTTATTTATTTATTGACGGAATCTCCTTTTACACAGATCTACAAAGATTAATTACATATATAAATATAATAAAATATACAATAAATTAAAAGAAATAAACTTAATATACAAAACGGTTAGAATTTCATTTTAAATTCTAGCCGTTTTGTATATTAAATGAATGTCTGAATGAATATAATATAAATATGGAATTAAAATTATATTAATAAATATTATTGTATTTTATTGTAATATTCTATGGTAGACCACCGTTAATAAATAAATAAATAAATAAATAAATAAAACATTCCTCGTTAAATTGAAAAGATAAACACCAGACAAATAATAACTTGATAAAAGTTAAAAATTCTAAAATTCTATAAATTATTAAAATGACAAGAAGCTGTGATGGGTAGATTTAAAAATAATATAAAAAAAGGTATAAAAGGCGGAAAACACTTTATAATTGAAAAACCATTAATAAGTAAAAGTGTCTTATTTATTAAAATTGATTTTCAAAAAGGATTATTTCATTTAATAAATTAATCGTTGAGGATAGGCGAAAGATGGCGCTTGCGTTTTCTTTCATTTATTATCATTTTTTAAATTAATCACGACTATTTTTTTTCTTTCATGAATTTTCTATTTTTCCAGAAATCTTTCTCAATGTTTAAATATAAGCTTGATTTAGTGTTTAAATATAAACACTAAATCAAGCCGTCGTGTTATCGTTCACTGTTTACTCAGTTTTTCCTTTTCTTTTTTCTTATTTTTCTAGTGGAGAATAAATAACCTTGGTCTCGTCAACAATTGTTGGATCTGTGTGTGCCGAGTACATAACATGACATGAGGAATGCCTGCGATAAGGGTTTTAGATACAATAACCTATTGCGTTCTACTTCGTTTTTCTTATCGACTTACGATACACACGACATTGAAAACGAAACAAAGAATTAAAAAGCACGCTGATTTTGTTATTTTTATCGCGAGTTTTTTTTACGGCTAATTAGTCGGTTTTTCAAATTTATAGTCCTGATCAAATAATTATTAAAAATAACGCCAATTTGTTCTTTTTTTTTGTTGTTGTTGTTATTTCTTTATTTTTGTTCTACAATCCACTATACATAAATATTATTAATTAGATTGTAGATTTATAAAAAGGTAAATCCGTTAAATAAATAAATAATTTCAATAAATTTATGACACAGTTTGCAACGTGACTTATTTTCACTATTTGTTTTGAGTTATGTGAAGTAATAATCATTAATAAAACACTATTTTATTTCCTTAAATAAAAAAATAAAAATAAAATAGTGTTTTATTAGTGACTTATTTTATTGACCTACACTAATAGTCGGAAAAAAGTTGATTACGATGGGCACAAATTTTAAAACCTATACCAGAATTAAGTTTAAATATGATATTTATTAGAAATTACAATTTTAGTTGAACTTTTTTGGGTAAAACTTTTGAAACAAAACGCTACGAATCCGGCGTCTCCACAAACTGACTAAACATAAACAATTATTTACAAAATAGTGTTGATGGTTTTAATATTTAGACATTGGTACTCTTGAGTAATGTAAGTATTAAAATATATTTTAATTTGTCATTTAATTTATAAGATATCCCCTCACGGCCAGCTGTGGTCGTGACAATATTGTATGAAATAAATATGAATAAATTATTAAAAATCAACCAATAAAACACAGATTAGATTGAATAACTTTAAATTCTCGACTAGTTTCGGGTTATTAGCTCATTTTCAAAAGAATTAATTAAAATAAAATAAAACAAATTTTAAATTCTCTTGAAAATGGGCTAATAACCCGAAACTAGTCGAGAATTTAAAGTTATTCAATCTAATCTGTGTTTTATTGGTTGATTTTTAATAATTTATTCATATTTATTTCATAAAATAGTGTTGACCCATTAATAATCAAACGACTCAAATCCTCTAATAACTTTAATATTAAACGCAACAACCCCGATATAAAAATGTTTCACCACGGGTTAAGTGAGAAAAATAGATTAATGATTTAGCAAGATGCATTTTCGGATGTGTTGACTAAATCGATTTCGTTTTCTAACGGAAACCGATAGATTTTGATTACAAGTACAAATAAACTCAAGTGTTTGCACACATTTTCAGTGCGTAAACAGATTACAATGTATAAAATTCGGAAACGATTTAGGTTTTTATATCCACAATAATCTCAATATTGAAGTTCGTAAACAAAGAAATCTTTCAGCTTTATCAGCTTTTTCAGCTATATTTTTAGAAATATAACGGAAAAAAATCGTCACATTCTTAAAAAATAATTATATTTTTTATGAAATAATACGATAACTAAATGCCTAATTACACACAAGTTATCGTATTATTTCATAGAAAAAATATAATTATTTTTTAAGAATGTGACGATTTTCATTTATATATACGAAACTTTTTGCTCATTTATCTGCGGATTTTAGAAGCGTAAGACTGAACTTCATTAATCTAAGCAAGGCACATTATTATCATCTACCGCCGCCAATTAGTTTTTTTTTCTTGTTGTTGTTATTATTTCTTAATTTTTGTTCTACAAACCACTATACATAAATATTATTAATTATATTGTAGAATTGTATAAAGGTTAGTGATGGGCAAAATCGATTATTTCAATAATCGAATACGAAATAATCGATTATTTTTGATAATCGAATATAAATTCCGTCGTGTTCGTCAAAGCTATGATTCAAAATTCAAACATAAATATTATAATTACTATTTAATAAAAATATTTGAGGTATTATTTAATTAAACTTTTATTACCTTCTGTATTTTTCTAATAAATCGATTCTTCAAATAATCGATTTTGCCCATCCCTGATAAAGGTAAATACGTTAAATAAATAAATTACTCAAAGCTAATAGATATTTTTTCTCTTAAAAAAGAAGAAAATAAATCTGAACTCTAAAAAAATAAAGCTTATATGAATTATATATGAATATCTAAAAGAATTTTTTTGTTGATGGTCTTTAGAACTATAGCGAAAGAAAAAAGATTTCAAACTTAAAAAAAGGAAAAAAATGAAAATATCAAATTGTGTTTCTCGAATATCTAATCTTAATTCTTCATGAACTTCTTCCAGGTCTTTCTGTCTTTTGTCATTCTTGCAGCTTCTTGTCTGGTGATGCCTCTCTTTCCTAGTATCTCGTTTATTACTTACTCCTTCCCATGTTTTTCTTGGTCGTCCTCTTTTCTTTTTCCCTTGTGTTTTTGCTTCCCATACATATCTAATAGATACCTCAAAAAAATACCTACGCTAATGGATAAATAACATGTGTTTGTCATCAAGTAAAATGTTATTTATTTATTCATTTACTTCATTGTTATTTTTATCACGGGTTAGTAAATAAAAGGATATATAACCAAGTAGAAAATATGTAACACAATAAACTTATTATTATTATTATAGTCGGAAAAATAAAAAGTATAGTGAAACAAAACCAAGTGTTTAATTTGTAAAAGTTTTTAAAAATTAAACGCTTCTACTTAACAGATAAAAAGATTTAAAACACATTCGTATTATTGAATCCTAAAGATTGGTTATCTTTTAATGGATTATTTCTATTTTATTATATAGCTGTTTCTTTCTACTAAATCGCACCCTTCATAATTGAGAAGCAGAAGTAACAAAGGGATCAAGTACCAAAAAGCCCATTAAAAAAACATTTATATATGAATCTTTTTATTATTTATATTTATATTTTTTATTATCTTTTTACTCTTCAATTCGACAATAAAAGGATGATTTCGCTTTAAAATTAATCTAAATGGATATTTTTTACGTATTGTTTTATCTTTCTAAAAAAAAAACTTCGTATTATTGCTTTTACAACAAATGAACCGTGGATTTATCTTTTTGTCGAGCGAATTTAATTACACTTCGACTCAATTAAAATCGAAAAGGATTTCCGGTGGACGACAGACGGCCAATTAAGGATAAGAAGCACGTTCCGAAATAAATTCTACCACTACCGGAAAAAGGAACGGAAATCGCATTAGATACTGAATAGATAATTAGTAACAAAATAAATAAATAACAAATGGTGATGTGTCCATTACAATTTTCTATTATAAAGAAGGTGATTATGAAGAAAATATCCGTAACTATTTTTTTAAATGTATACAGGGTGGGTGGTGACTATTATATCTTCAGTTTAGACAAATGGAAAAAAAGAGAGACATCTTTAAATTATGTCCCTCGTCATTATATATAATATATATAAATTCATTCTGGAAATATATATAAATTATAGCTATGCCTTAGCTGTAATGACGAGGGATAGATCCCGAAACACGTGTCTGCAGATGGCCTTATATTAAGTAACGTTCATTCTATTGTTTTTAAATTAAATTTTTCTCGGATCAAAATTTGTTGCATTATGCAATATTTTATTGATGTGCAACAGCAGGTGTACATTATGTAATTCAATGTCCGGCGTGGGTATTTGCCCGGGAAGTAGTTGTTTTAATGTGCATTTGTTTAACATACTTACGTAGCGTAAGTCTAAAGTCACAGAGCTAAATGTGGAAATAATTTATTAATTATTTTCAAATCATTTTTATTTAAAATATTCTTTAATTTTGTCATTGTTATTTAATATTTGTATATTTGGTTTGAGTATAACGTGAAGTGATGTAACTTGAATAAAAAAAAACTTGGTTAATTCCTTACTTCACAATTTCAAAATTGTGTTTTTATTCAAGTTATTTAATATATTTCTTCAGTTTATATTAGTTGAAATATGAAAAATGTAAAACCGATTTAAAAAAGGCTAGGTTTAATCTTAAAACTCGATATATGGGTTCCTCATTTTACGAAAAAAAAAATGTGTCGTCGCACTTTTTTATTCTCTAAATCCATTCTATTCAATCCGTCCCAGATTCAGAAATACTGTAGGTAAATCCAAGAATTTGTTACAATATAATTCATTATAGATTTTAAAACGGATTTAAAAATGATTTTTATGGATTTTAACGCGATTTGAGTATTAGACTAGACTATTCTACAGACTTTAACGCTATTTGAATGAATCCCCAAATTATTAATTAAATTATCCTTACTCTGAACCCGACACCATATGGTAAAAGGGGATACTGATTATTATATGTATATTATTCTTACCGCAAATTCAATTTCTGTGTGTGTGGCCGTTCCGTTGCTTGTGATTTTCTCGTCTGGGTCAGCGATTTTCTCCACCTTTCCCTCGCCGTCCATCGGGCTTTCACCCTCGCCCTTCTTCGGCGTCGTCGTTATATCCACCGACTTCTTCGACTGTTTCGCTCCCATCTTGACGACACTCTCTCTCACTCACTTAATTAATTAACAATCCCCTGGTTACTTTTTATCCTAACTACCACCTGTAACAAATAAAAAAAAAAACATGTTTATACTATTTTTTTTTTTTTTTTGATAAAAAAGGAAATTGCTTGTGACGGTAACGCATGCAGTGTTAGTCATGATTTATTTTGTTGCGTTTTTCAATAGAATAAAGAGAAAGAAACATACAACGTTCCAAAAGAAATGAATTCGGCCACTTTGGATTCATTGAAAACATGCCTTATCCTTTTCTAGAACTGTTGGAATTGTTATACACGCTTGAAATTCGACTTTTTCTTCATTTGTATACATTTTCGATCAAATATTTCACACAATTTGAAGTTTAGCGTTTGACGTTTAGTTGTCTCTTATAGGCAACTAAACATACACACATTGATGCGTTTGACTTGGTTTTTTTGAAGGTATACAGTTCGCCTAATGTATACTGATAAAAAAAATCTTTCTGTATCGATTCAGCTTCTGTATTCTGAATTCAATTTCAATAATAAAAAAATGTATAGATTTCTTCACATTATAATCAAAATAATTGTTTGGTGTTAATAAAAAAATATATACAGTGCATTTTTTTATCCAGGCCTCATAGGGATTTACATAGGAAAATCTTTTCGTCGTGTTAATGGTTTTTCTATGGTATGGATTTTGATCAAATTAAACACACATTTAAATTAGAGTAATTTGTGCAAAGTTCAGCAGTTTTTAAATTATTTTAAATGCATTTAATGTTTTAAATAGTGATTTAAAATAATGATAATTTTAAATATTTTCTTAATTAATAGGCTTAGTTCTCTGACATCAAATGTAAAATCACGCACTTGTCTACTTGATAGCCCTTTTATGTATTCCTTCACCATTTTAACCTTTTCTTGGGTGGTATAAACCGACATCTTTCAATAAAAGGAGTACAATAAATTGGAACACTTTGACAATTACGATTGATGTCAGTGAACTAAGCCTACTATTTAAAAAAATATTCAAAATTATTATAATTTAAAATCAATTTTAAAAACATAAAACGCATTTAAAATAGTTTAAAAACTACTGAATTTTGTACATATTACTCTAAATTAAATGTGTGTTTAATTTGGTCAAAATCCATACCATAGAAAAACCATTAACAAGACGAAAAGATTTTCCTATGTAAATCCCTATGAGGCCTAGATAAAAAAATGCACTGTATATTAGTGCTAATAACTAAAAGAATTGGTCGATAGCCAATTTTCAACACATGCTCTTCAACTTAAAATTCTTTACGAGATGAAGAATCACTTGTATTTTTTTAATATCTTGAAAATTTAATGCTTTTTTCCAGTGTTTATATTTTAATAAATTTCTAAACAGATCGCGAAAAATTTTAATTTTATTTAAAAAGTTTTTACGTGACTTTGTTAATCTTCTGATATATATATAATTTATTATTGTTCATTTAAAAACTCATTTGACTGAATTCATCGAGAAAATATTGAGTTTTGATTTTTTTTAATTATGTAAAAAAAAATTCAAAGTTCAATAATATTTTATTTAGGTACAAACGCCTACATGCGTACGCAACACAAGACAAGACAAGACAACACAAAGAGCCGACCGACGAAGAAAGTGTATTACAATATGGATATTTCCGGCGCGGCCTTGAGTGAGAGTCGACAATGAAACCGAAAGAAGAATCACGCACGCATACACACACATGCAACATGAATGAAACGGACCGGCCACAACAACAAAGAAGCCAGCAGATAAACAAAGGAGGAATTTCTTCATGGGAGGACGAGACTAGTTCTACCTGAAATTGAAGATAATAAAAAGATGAACGGCGCGAACAGGTAGCTAAGTAGAAAGGAAGAAAATACATCTTTCCACTTAAAAAAAAAAAAATATATATATATATATAAATAAATAAAAAAAGGGAATTGTACTAATCCTTACTCGCTTTACTGTCCTTTTTTTTACTCAACCTTTTATGATAACTCTGCGCGAACGAGTTGACTATCGATATGACGAAATACAGAATCATAGCATGGATAATGTTTATTTATTAAGGTTGCGGTTTAGTGGAAAGAGATAGCTATATAGTAAAATGGAAATAATCGTTTGAAAATAGAGCTATTCTTTTGGATTTCACAATATGAATGTGTATTTACATTTTTTATCTAGCAAGTATAAAGTATCAGTCTAAATAAAAAATAAATCGTTAATTTTCGTGTTATTCGTCAATTTACTAGTTCAAGTTAGAAAAGAAAATTGTAAGATGTAATGAAATTAATAGGTCATGTCTGCTAAGTTATTGGAATGCAGAATTTAGTGAAATCCTTTAAATTTTCATTGCACAAGTTTTTATTAGCAAAAATTTAATTTAAAATTTGCTATATCAATTTTCATTGTTTTTCATAATTATTTTTCACAGAAACTAAACAAAATAATTTTTAATTTATCTGATGAAATTCCTGCTTATTTTAAGATTATTTTAATGTATAATACAATATTGTTCATTGATCACAACAACAATCTAACTCAAATTAGTGATTGTCAATATTTGTATAGCTATCTCTTTCTTCTAAACCGCACCCTTAACTTACTCGAGCTCTTAGTTCAATAAAATGCATACAGTATACATAAAGATTAGATTTAGAATAGAATTTATTCAAGTAATTAGTTCAATACATACAGATATACAAACTATATTAAATACGTCACTAAAATAAATCGCCGCACTGTAAATTGAAGCAGTAATGGATATGATTACAAAAGAGATAAATTAAAAAAAAGGATTTAAGCTATCCATTTTTTTTATTGCGATTTTTTGTAGAAAGAGGTGGCTATATAATTATTAGCAGAAGTCAAATCTGAAACAGTATTACCCAACACCAAGGGACTACCTGGGATTTATTATTTAAAAAAATAAATAAAACAAACATATTGTAATATAAATTCCATTCATTTTACCAAAAAATTTATTGTGAAATACATTTAATAATAAATGAAATAAATATTATTGTATATTAAAGTATTCTTAAAGCATGCAGGATTTTCACAAGTTTAGATTTTAACCTCGACACCCAATATGGATAAAAGAGGATACGATTAAGAAAGAAAGATAATTAGATTTTATAGAAAACAATTATGAAAGAATTAATGAAAATCTGTCAGATTCCTACCATCAACATTCATTTGTGCAAATCATAAGGGCAGCTAGCTAGTATAGTATTTTCTTTAACTTCATCATAAATTCATGACATTAGCCATAACGTTCATATTAAAGTACCAATTAAAATTAACGTGACTTCTGACATATTTCTATGGTTGTAGTTTAATATTGATTTTTTATATGTTATGGTTAATGCAATTGAAACACGTAATATTTTGCAAACTCGATGGGTAAAAGAGGATAAGATTAAGAAAGAAAAAATATTTTGCAAATATAATCAATATTTGTTAATTACATGTAAATACAGTTAAAAATTGAGAACTATGGATGCTTAGTTATATATCTTGATTAATATTTATTTATTTTAATAATAACTTTTTTTACAAAAGCAGAAAAATATAAATTATATAAAATATCAAAAAACAAAGTAATAGAGAAAAAAATATAAATAGAAAACAGTATTCATTCATATAAATGTGGAAATAATTTATTAATTATTTTCAAATCATTTTTATTTAATATATCTTGATTAAAATAATTACAAATGTTGCTTAAATGTAAAACAAACTCTCATTATCATTATGTTATTAATTACCTTGATTAATTATTTATAATCCCAATAATGCCTTTTCTTTAGTCACAATTACCACAATGGGACTAAGTAGGAGCTGCCCTCCCACAACAAAATCCTTTGTCACAATTATTTATGTATTTCCTCGCTTAAACTCAGTCCATTTATGACTTTATTATTATTAAAAGCACATTATATTGCAAAAACAGTATTTAATAACAGAAAAAAAAAGTATTTATATTCACAGTTATTTCAATTATTAATATAAAAAAAACACTAAAATTCAGGATTCTTCTAATTTCTTGTGAATTTTCTTTTTATTTATTTAATAATTCAACTTCTTCAACGTATTGTTTGTTATTAAAATATCGCGATGGGGGATTGAGGCTGGCGCACGCACTAAGAGAGAGCACAAGGAATACTGAATTGCACTTTTCCGATACGCTCGTATTTTGCGTCGGTTTTTCTGTCGGCGCGTTGCGCGCTGTTGAATTTCGGAGTACAACGACGATCCGATCATGGAAAGGTTTTCAAAAGCAAACGCTGGTTTCAGCGTTTCGCTCGAGGGGGTTTAAATGAGAAGCTAATAAAGTGTATTGTAGCAATTGTACCGATATATGATTCGAAAACTTTCATTCTCTGAAATGTCTTGAATTCTTTATTAAAAATAATAATATTATGAAATTCACTAAGTCATAGTTGGTTTGTTTTACACGTAAAAATTGTATTTATTTTCGACTAGTTTCGGCACATTGCCATTCTTGATAATTCACTAAATTACTAAAATGTTTTACAATGAGACTCAAATTGAAGATAAAATAATATTTAGATCTCAAAGATGACAGTGCGTTTTTAATTAATTATTTTTTTAATTTTTAATTAATTTAATTAACAACTTTGCAATTACGTAAGCCACAGCTGTACTGACGAGGGATCAAATCCTAAAACACGTGTCTACAGATAGCCTTATATTAAGTAATTTTTATTAAAAAAAAATTTTTTGTTTTGTTTTTCGCATTAAATATTTTCGATTAAATACAAAGAAAGTTCATAATAAATAATAAAACAAAAATAATTTTATTTGAAAATTTTAAAAGTTTACGAGGCAGATCTGCACCGACGAGTCATAAATGCCGAAACACGTGTCTACAGATGGTCATATATAACATTTTTCGTTCTTTGCATTAAATTTTCTCAAATCAAAAATTGTTCTAAAAAAGAGATTGGTTTAAAAATTAAACACTCACTTGTTTTTTTTTTAAACATAACTCTTTTAACATTAATTAATAATCTATCACAAAGTAATGGCTTCAACCATTAATTATAAAAAATATTGTATTACCCGTTACATATTTTTTGTTGTTGCTATTTTCACCACCAATGTTTTTTTTATGTGACTTTTATATTTTTCGATAAATGGATTGTTTTTAAAAATAATTGAGAATATATTAATTAAATGGCCGATAGCCCATGACAGATTGCTAACACAATTGTACATTTTGTTATAATATATTTTGTAAATTTTTGTTGTCATATTAATTATAAATTTAATTTATATATATATATATATATATTCAATGACCCTTTCTACCCATATGGGTGTAGGGCTTATCAATTTAATTTAATAGTTTTAAAAACTTATAAGGCAGAGCCGTACTGACGAGTCATAAATAACGAAACACGTGTATACAGATGGTCTTATATTAGGTAACATTTTTTGTTCTTTGCATTAAATATGCTCGAATAATAAATTGTTCTAAAAATATATTGGTTTAAAAAATAAACACTTTGCTTGCATCCTAACTCTTTTTGTTAATCGAATTGTTATTTATTGTCATATTTGTATTTTTTTTTTTCCTATTACTTATCATTTTATACAATTTATATTTTTCTGTTTTTGTAAAAAGGTTATATCCGTAAATAAGAATAAATAAATAATAATAATTAATTTATTAAAAGGTAAACATTTGTGAAGAATCGAAAGCCTTTTCAATATCGATGAAGATAACTGTAGTGTTGTTCCTGGTGGCATGTTTGGATATTAGATGTCAGGATTTTAAAGTTAAAGCCAAGAATGCTACAATTTATTGTGCCATTTCTTACCTTACAATACTTTAACAATATTTTCCTTATTATTTTGTTCTAAAAATATATCGGTTTAAAAAATAAACACTTTGCTTGCATCACACACTTGTTTTTTTAAACCTAACTCTTTTTACATTAGTTAAAAATCTATCACAAAGTAGTGGTTTCAACCATCAATTATAATAATTGTTGTGTTGCCCGATATTTTTTTATTTATTTATTTTTTTATTATTGCTATTTTCATCACCGTTTATTATTTTGTTATTGCTTAGAAATTCAAATAAAAAAAATATTGTTTTGATAGTTCTGGGTGCGACTTAATATTGCAACGGATTAATATAATATTAGGTCATACTCAGTAGTATCAGAACTCCCAATTAATGTTTTTTTTTTATATGACTTAGATTTTTATATATACAAACATGTTTAATCAGACAATATGACAACTGTAATCCATTGTTACTTTTACCGTGATTATATTAAAAAATAATCATCTCGTTTCATTTTATTTAATTACAAAAATAGTTTGAAATGCATATTTAATTTCTATACCATATCTGAAACTAGTCTAATAACGTATGATGGGTCGATTTGACTGAGAATAATTGGAATATTAAAATCATCAATTATTCATATTTATCATTACATTTTAATTTATTTATTTATTTATTATTAGTAATTATTTAATAATCTATTATTCGAATGGT
Source organism: Philonthus spinipes (assembly GCA_963082785.1). Classification (NCBI taxonomy): domain Eukaryota; kingdom Metazoa; phylum Arthropoda; class Insecta; order Coleoptera; family Staphylinidae; genus Philonthus; species Philonthus spinipes. The sequence goes on from OY720311.1 coordinate 22,801,874, forward strand.
CATTTAATTCGCTGAAAATTCGTTGAATTGTTGTAACAATTTTAAATTTTTGGATTATTAAAATCATCAATTATTCATATTTATCATTACATTTTAATTTATTTATTTATTTATTTATTATTAGTAATTATTTAATAATCTATTATTCGAATGGTCATTTAATTCGCTGAAAATTCGTTAAATTGTTGTAACAATTTTAAATTTTTGGATTATTAAAATCATCAATTATTCATATTTATCATTACATTTTAATTTATTTATTTATTATTAATAATTATTTATTTATTTATTATTAATAATTATTTAATAATCTATTATTTGAATGATCATTTGATTCGCTGAAAATTCGTTGAATTGTAAGAATTTTAATTTTTTTAAACAAGAGCTCCTCAACTTCAGATTCCTTACAGGATGAAGAATAACTTGTTGTAAATTTGAAAGAGATTAAAGTTATTTAAATAAAAGTGCTCGAGCGTTCCGTAAATATGCTAAACGGTGGAATTTATTTTCCGGTGTTCACCGGCGCAAAATAGTTTAAGGCGATTACCTTAATTGTTGCTTAAAAATAAAAAGCGTGAAAACGTTACTCAATTTGTTAAGTTATTTAATAAACACACCACCGCAATCAGTCTTGCTCGGATGAATCACGCGAAACTCAATCAGCTAAAAAAATGCTACACGGTTTGTTTGGTTGGGATTTTTTTTAGCGCTGCTTATCTATATTTTATGCAGTGAAATATTATGTGCGTTGTATTTATTGAAATGAAAAAAAAAAACAATGGAATTAAAAGCGATAAATTTAATGAAAACAAAAAAAAATAAAAATAAAACAACGACGCATTTTGATTAATTTAAGCATTATTATCCTTTATAATATAAAGTTTATATATTAATATAAAGGATTATTCGAATTTATTATTTAAGAGGCCAATGTGTATGTATCGATATATGGAGAAATAATGTAAAATGTTAAACACTATAAACACCATATTAAATAAAAATGATTTGAAAATAATTAATAAATTATTTTCACATTTAGCTATTTTTTTTAATCTTTTTCCTTTCTTCTAATGTTGGATGAGTCTACAGTTAAAAGTCTAAATATACCATTATATATTGTAAATATATGTAAAATAAATAACTTTGAATAAAGTAAAATAAATAACTACATAATATTGTAGTAGTAGTAAAATATAATAATTAATTGTTGTAAATTTCTTAGAATTTCATGGTATTATTCAATTTTTTTTTGGTTTTGTTTTTTTATAGATCTTATATGTAATTAATTACATTTTGTTTCGTATCATATGGATTTAGATTTAATTATTTTTTTTATAGATCTTATATGTAATTAATTACATTTTGTTTCGTATCATGGATTTAGATTTAATTTAGTTTCTGTTATTGGAATATAATTTTCGTTGATTGTGTGAATAAATAAATAAAATATAAATGAAACATTTGTAAAAAAACACATTTTTTTAAAAATCCCGGGGTTTAATTTGTTTGGTTAACATTTCACCCGCACTACTTCGAAAAATATAGGGGAACATTGTTACATTCTATCGTATCCTAATAAAAGTCATGAAAATGTGTGTCGCGAGTCTGTTCTGCCCCTCTACCGAATTGCCCTCAGCGTTTGAACTAATAAAATACGAAACGAAGAGGAGGGGAAGGTCGAGACCCGGAGAAGGGCGTGTGCGTGTTTGTCTGTGCTGGCAGACGGTTCGGTGACTCAAAAATCCCTTTCAGGAATTCTGACGAGGGCTAGGGTCGCGCGATTAGGGGTGGGTGGTTAATGGCTTCGAGTTTCCCAGTAAAAATGAATAGCTTTTTTGCCATTTATCAACTTCATTTCCTTCACAGCCACTGGATTACGATAAAAAAAAAACAAATGGTGATGCGTCCATCATAGTACTTTTCCCGGCAATTTCGGTCAAATAAAATTTTTGAATGAATATTTAATAAATTAAATAAAAATAATTTGAAAATAATTAATTAATAAATTATTTTCCCTTTTGCTACTGTGACATTATGACTTATGTTACATAAGTACTTTAACAAATGTCTAATAATAGACATTTGCTGTTACATAACGATAACAATTGTATAATGCAACAATTCTATTATGAATATTTAATATTTACATTTAAAAAAAATGATTTAAAAAATGAGATGATGGGGATGAATTCAAAAAGTAAACAACAGAAAAAGGTGGTTTATTCACTTGATAATAGTTATTTGAATAAATTAGGTGATTTTTTTATATAAACGTCATTTTCTGTATAAAATTAAAATCGTGATTTTGGATGAGTAAATGAAAAAATCGCAACAAATTTGTTAACTTTCGTCATAAATTAGATTATTTCATCATGCGTACGATTTATACTCGCAATGTGCTTATTTAGTCGAAAATCGGATCAATTATAACCTCAAAATTGGGACTTTAAATGCGAATTGTGACCAAACGGTAAGTTTCCTACAGATTTTGACTTCGGATTCGTTCATTTCACGCACGTTTACCCATGATTCCGTTTTCAAAATTTTATATATCCCGTGACACCATTCGGAAACACTACCCAAATGAATGATAATAAAGATATTTACTACTAAGGCTACACTTTAATATATTTATTATTTAGTCTTATATAACATCGTTATATGTTACTCTCTACTTCTCAGTGTGAAGTGACTTTAATATAAAGGAAATAAATTCTATCCCACTCTATTTATTGAAAGAAGAAAAAAAGAGATCAGAAATTCCAGAATTGTTTTCCGCGCAGATAACGATTTGAAAACCGCAGGTCGAATTAGTCCGCGGGTGCGCAGACAAGATCTAATCTCGTCCTTCGATCTGGCGTCCTGTTGAATCACGCGCGAAATAATAAAAGTTGTCTCCAACCAGGAGAAAGAAAAGCCATCGCCCCTAACAATGGTATTCTTACATTCTAATGTAACGGTAAAAGCTGGAGCGGCCGTCATTGTAGCCGGTATTAATCGCTTCCAATTCTGCTCTCGGGATTATTGTAAATCCGATTGGATGCCGAAATTCTTTACCTGAAGAAATCGAAAAGAAAAAAAAAGAAGGTTTATTTATTGGGATTATGTTGTAGAAATAAAATAGGTTGAGAAATAAGTATCTAGAAAAATTCACTTAATATTGATAGAAAAAAAAAGGATTTATTCACATGGTTACAGTTATTGAAATAAATTAAATAAAAATTATTTGAAAATAATGAATTAAATGTGGAAATAATTTATTAATTATTTACAAATAATAAATTATTTCCACATTTAATTAATTATTTTCAAATAATTTTTATTTAATTAATTAATTATTTTTTTATTTAATAACCCATATGGGTAGAAAGGGTCATTGAATATAGATATATTATATAATTCACTTAATATATTTTAAAATATTTTTCTTCTATTATTGCACCTAAATTCACAAAGATTTTCACAACTATCCAAAAAATTTGCCATGAACCCAACGTCCCAAAAATTTTTAAACCTACTTTGTAGCAAACGAAACCTAAACATTCCTCCTAAATTACAATATCCCAAAAAGTTATACCTAAGGAAATAATATATATATATATATTCAATGACCCTTTGTAGGATGTAGGATTAATAATAAAATAAAAACGATAATAAATCATAAAGCTTGCCTATTATTATAATAGGTTTGAACATTTTTCACAAAACATATGTCCGATTAATGTATTATAAAACTGGTTTGCTCTTCGGATATGCAAATCGCCATTAACTCCTATATTATTCCCCACATTGCATTTATTAATAAAAAAACCGCGCCCATGTTAAGTTCAAACGCGGCCAATTTGCAAACGCACAACATAAACGAGTGGCATTCCAGTTATACCGTTCACAGACGTTGATTTTATTAATTTCGTTTTATTTGCTCACATTGTAAATGTACCGTAAAACCGTTTTCGCTCGTTTTGCAATTCGGACGAATGTCGATGATAACGTTATTTATATTTGTAGATCGTTGACTGCGTTTATTTTCCTCGTAACGGATTAATCATAATCACGCACAAATAAGCATTCGAGCTGGTCTGGTTTTTTTTTTATTTGCACAATTCTTGCTTTCATTCCGGCGTGATTAGCGCGAATCATTAATCACGTTTCGAATACTTTTCGTGTGATTCAGTGAGTTGCGCTGTCGGAACTATTTACACTTTTTTTTGCTTTCTTTGATTCAATTTAATTAACAGTGATATTTTAACTAGATTATTTTAGACAAATAACATCCTATATTAAAATAAAACAAAATGTAAAAAAAATAATTTAATGTCAGATTTCTATTAGTACAGGGTGCAGCTATTTTGTATTATATATTAAACAATCTTTATTCACAGAAAAAAAATACAGAATACATATACATAAATACATAGATATAAAATGAATTAATTTTCGTAAAGTGAATATTTTTTAAGGTTCCTTCCTCCTGTCTTCGCCTCAAGAGAGTGGGCCATGAGTTGGTTTCTTTTCGCGTATTTCTTCTTACTTCTCTTTATATTTTGTTGTTTATTAATAGGACTTGTTAGATCGATTTTTGGAAAACGTTTATTGGTAAACAGTAAGGGAAATGTTAAGTTTAACGTGTACGTTATTTTTTCATCATCGCAATCTAAACAGATTTTATAATAGATATATATCGCATGTTCAATTAAAAAAAAGCGTCCCATGATTTATTATTTAAAAAAAAAAATAAGTTGGCACACCTGTTAGCACTTGATTTACGAAACGTCAAATCTGTTTAAAAGTCAAATTTCCCTTTAGACATTTGTCACAAAAAAATCTATTCTAATAATATACAGTGTTCCATTAAAAAAAACGCAAGTTTACTAAATTATCTATGTAAATTGAACACCTTGTATATTCTAAATATTTATTTATTTAGTCTTATATAACATAGTTATATGTGCTTCTCTACTTCTCAGTGTGATGTGATATTCTAAATATATTTATTTCATGGCTTTGATACATTTTGTTTTATGTGTTACTCTTTGAGAATTATTTAAGTCTTCTGATCATTTTAACCAACCCTGTATAAAAAATATAATAATAATATAATATATTTATATCTATGAATTGTAGAAATTTTCAATGTACAACAATGAGGTATAATTTAAATTTAATTAAATATAAGTGGAAAAGACGCATCTCTGATGGAATTTGAACCCACATTTGATATCACTGGTCTCTGTGTTGTAGTTGGCAATCGGGGGACGTGGGTTCAAATCCCATCAGAGATGTTTCTTTTCCACTTTATATTTAATTAAATTTAAATTATCTCGACATCCAATACGGGTAAAAGAGGATAAGATTAAGAAAGAAAATTTAAATTATAGCTCAATGTTGTACATTGAAAATTTCTACATTTCACAAAACAAAAACTTGTTTATAAGGAAATAAAACATTATTTTATACAAAACACCGAATTCGAGTGGGGTAATGAGAGCATGACGCGTCACGTCGGATCAAAAAAAGAGATACCCTTTATTACGCAGTGAAAATAAAATGCCCAGCAGAGTGTACACAAAGAGGTGCATAAATCGGAAAGGAAGGAAATTGTAGGTTTTTGAAAATTTGAATATTCATGTGTGCGTTGAGTGTACTGGACTTATTTTTCGTGATGAAAAATGCAAATTCACTTTACCCATTTTTTTTTTGAGAAAAAAGATTATTATTTATTTCCAAAAATATATTAATAATAAATATCACATAACCGTTTGTTATAATGAAATCACTTGGTTTTGTTTTACTAAAATATTTTGTTTATTATAACAAACGGTTATTAAATATGTTTTACCAAGTGATAAATGAGAAAAAAGTATACAATATAATAAATATCACTCCCAAACGAAACGTTTCACCATCACCATTCACGATTTAATTTCATCATTTCACAAGACAATGGACGACATTAGCGATTAAAACCTTTTTGACACAGCAACTGACAAGGACAGACGCCTACAAAATCAGGCGGAAAGACCAACGGTCGATAGCCAATTGGCAGAAGAATTTATTTTTATGTTAGTTATTTATGGTATTTATTTATTATTATTACTTTGTTAAAAATTTATGCGAAATATCAGTTTTCACAAATCGAAACGATATCATCAACAAAGAGCCAATCTAGAAATATTCAAACAAAAACCGCCATGCATATTGTATCTAGTTTAACATTGAATGGGCATTTTTATAAGCGAGGAATTTTGTTTTGTTGAAATTATTCATGAAATGAAAATGGTGAAAGAGGTGAAGAGGAAATGATAGCGTAGAGCGAGTGCATTTCCTGTTTCACTGGCGCTTTTGTCGGTTGTTTGCTTTTATGTGTGTCGTTGTTCAACGACCATAAACCGTTTAATTCAACACATTTTTGTCGCAGCGTTGCGCATGCGAAATTACCTACATATACGCGAGTGTTTGCGTTAAATACGTTGAATTTAAATACAATTTAAAATATTGCAGTTGGAACTTCCGTCAACTTGAAAAACATACAAAATGTGTCACTATCCTTTATAAATCAGTGATTCTCAAAATGGGTGTCGCGGCATCTTAAGTATTCTTGTGAAATGAAATTTTCAAAATTTACTTAGAGTTAATAATAATAATTACCCTACACCCATGTGGGTAGAAAGGGGTCATTGAATATATATATATATATATATATATATATATATATATATAATAATAATAATAAATCAACTTTATTTCAGGAAATGTTTACAAAATAATAATTCTGAGGAACATAAATAAAATTGTGTCAGGTAACAAATAAACAAAATAAACATTCTCAATTCACACTAAAGAAATCGTTTGTGTTTAATTTATTTAAATAACTGTGACCAAATGAGTAAATACTCTTTTCTATTTTACAAAAAACCAAACAAAAGCTTCGCAAAAAAATCCACCTCTCAACTTGTAATCCATTCACCCAATTAATCCGTGCAATATTGGAACGAAGCCCGGCAACAAGCGTCGTGTCGTGTCCGGAACGCGCAGAGCAAAACATAACGTAAAAAAACACACGTAATGGATTGCATTGAATTGGTAACGGTTCACGTTGCACTTTTTAAAAAGTGCGAGAGTCGTATGTATAAATAACGTTCTCGGGTTCGTGCCGGTTGAACGCTCAAACGACAACAATAACACATCCCAGATAATGCCACGGGATCGTTGACATTTAAAAGACGCGATCATCGTCCAAATGGAATAACGAAACCAATAAAGTAATCGCGACCAGATAAATACAATACAGACGACGAAACGAAACGCACAAAGATTTTATTCCTAATTTAATTGTCGTGTAATTTAATAAATTTCAATATATAGAAAATTTCCTATAATAAAATGTTCAACCACCATTCATCTAACGTATGGATAACTTTAGGCAAAAGATGGCGCTTGCGTCGTCTTTCATTTATCATGATTAATTTCCTATTTTGATTTTTTGATTTTTATTTATTTATTTCACGATAATTATCATTACAAACAATATATAAACCATGCACTTAATATCAAGAATGTGAACATAAATACAAGAATTACAATAAATAATAAGAATATACAACTTAATAACTAATATCGTTGATTAATGAGGCACTTAATTTTTGAAAATATCATGGATTTTCAAAAATTAAGTGCCTCATTTAATTATTTAATTAATAAAATATTTATGATTTTCAACACTATTTTATTTAATTTCACTACAATTGTTTCGCTACGCTGTAGCTTCTTCAGGTGAAGAAAGTTAATAAAAAGTGTTGAAAATCATAAATATTTTATTAATTAAAGTAATAACTAATAAATTAATATATTAATAAACGCAATCAAGATTAATAACAGCCAACGATCTGCGAAATGTTGATAAGAAGCTAAAGAACAAATCAAAGTTATTTGACGACAAAAGACAATTAGCTTTCTATTTAATAAAAAAAAATTAAGGGAAGTCCGAAGTGGTTCAGGTAAAAAAAGACAAAAGTGGAAACAATCAACCTGATTGGAACAACAAACAAAATGAGAATATCTTTCGAGATAGGAGTAGTTTTCACCATTTGATTCCTAAAGAATGTAGGCAAGTTTTCACCAAAGATCATTTTTCTACTCCGCGTATGGCTCTCAGAAAAAATTCATGAGTTTTAGCTAAATTTTCAACCAATTCGCGAAGGTCCATTTTGCAAGTAGACTGACCGGAAACTAATTGCTCGATGTCGTTGAAATTCTCAGAGCTTACGATCCCATTCTTTAGCTATAATTTAGTATAATTTGAAGTCATTTGGAGATTTTTGGATTTTCTTCGAAAATCCACTTTTTCCATGTTTTAAAATTCAGGCAATTTTTTTTTTCTTTCAAAAAAAATCTGAAAAAAATCTTGAAGATACTTAATGGTAGTACAAAAAATTTGCTAATAAATTAATTCTTTCTTAATCTTATCCTCTTTTACCCGCATTGGTTGTCGGGGTTTGCTTCTAACCCTTATAGAATGTTATCCACTCCTTTCTATTCCTTAACAGTTCCTTTGCCTGTGTCCATCTCAATCCTTTTTGATTTAGAGCTTTCTTAATCGTATCATTACAAGTCTCTTGTTGTCTTCCTCTAATAAATTAATTAAAAAATCCTTATTTAGATAATCCCCCCTATTAAAGCGAGCGTCCTTAATTATGCACATTTCAAGATTCCTTCATTAAAAATTCGCGTACTCAGCCAGAGCGCAACTCTGAAGTGAACGCGCGGAGTGGATTTTTGCAAAGTGTTTGCAAGCCACGTTCCCATTATCAATTATGCCCGTACGCCGCGTTCTCGTTATCAATTATTTTTCCTCGGCTGCCATGCTGTGCCGTAAACGCGGAGAGAACAGAACAGAACAAGAAAACGAGAGGATCTCGTGTAAATAAAATTGAGGCCACGGTCTTTATTCTCTCCCGGCATACACACGCGTACAACGTACCCTTCGAAGACAATGAGCATAAGTCGTGATTGTTTTAATAACGCAATGATTCGGTACTTTCATTTTTGAACATTCATATTTTTAATCGTTTTTTTTTTTAGACAACCTAAATTAAAAAAAAGTACTTGACATATATAACATCTTTATTGAGACAATTTTATTTAAAATATTTACAATTACTACGAATTCTTTATTATCTAAGGAAATAAATTTAAAATTGGGCAGAAAGACCTCAGGTCGATAGCCCAGAACAGACTAACACCATTATACAAACTTATAATTGTATTATATAACTGCATATTATATAAAATTATTGTCTGTATAAATATATATATATATTTATATATAAGGACTATTGGGCAGAAAAACCTCTGGTCGAAAGCCCAGACATGTATTATAATTATTTATGTTATATTGTTTTGTATTACTTATTGTCTGAATAAATGAAACACGACGCAAGCCCCATCTTTTGAATAATTGGTTAAAGCCTAGTTAAGAATCTACACAGGTTTCTTTTGTTTGTTATAAATTACGCCCAGCATCCGGAAGAATACAACGATTTGTAAATGATGATTTTTTGTTTTATCCAGGTTTGCGATTGTGTCATATTTTGATACGAGAACACAAAAGCGCAGATGTTTCTGATAAATAAAAAATGCGACAGGCTTCCGGTAGTGCATAAGAGAAAAATAGCGATAAGGAAAAAAAAATGTGGTCAACCGATAGTGCAAGTATGCCGGGAATGCCAGAAGGTGCATTAAAATAACTGATAAGAAATAAAAGGGGGTTATTAAGATTAAAAACCTGAAAAATCTTTTTTTTGCATTTCAATTTTGTATTCATATATATATATGTAATCGAAAGAAAAACCACTCTACCCAAATTTGGGTGTTTGTATTCATTCTTTATATAAAATCTAGGAGCCGGTGAGTTTTCCAAACAAAATTTCGATTTTTTTTTTAAATATGTCAAATCGAGACGACGGGTTAAATGAGAAATTATTTTTTTAAAAAGAATAATAAGAATTAGGTGGTCAATTTTTTAATATGATCAAAAAAATATGATAATAAATAATTTATCTATTACATAGTAATATTATCTATATACAGGGTGATTCAGTTTGGTGTTCCACCCCTTCTAACTTTTTTTTATTTTGACAGTAAACTATAACAAACTATATATACTTACATTAAATAACACTATTTAGTAGTGATGGGCAAGATCGATAGTCATAAATTGACTTTAATGTAACTATTATAGTCAAAAATTTACTTAATAATCATTAATAGTCACTATGCTTGCTAGAAATTGACTTTAAAGTCATTTATAATCATTATTTTTGCTATAAATTGACTTTGTAGTCAACTTACTTCACTATTATTGTCAAAAATGCACTTTAAAATCATTGATAGTCATTATTCTCACCAGAAATTGACTTTAGAGTCACTATTTGTAATATAAAATGACTTTAGAGTAACTATTTGTACTAGAATTTTAATATGATCAAAAAAATATGATAATAAATAATTTATCTATTACATAGTAATATTATCTAAACAGAAAAGATTATTCATTCACTTAAAAAACAAGTTACGTAGCGTAAGTCAAAAGTCAGAGAGCTAAATGTGGAAATAATTTATTAATTATTTTCAAATCATTTTTATTTAATGTAATATTATCTTATTACATAGTAGTATTACTACACTACAAAGGGCAATCTAAGAAACTCTCAATTTACAAAACAGAACCTATGTTAATACTCCCATTCTAAATCACATCAACTTCTCTGTTAATAATGAACGAATGCTGAATAATTTCAACATCCGAAACGTTGTGGTAATCGCTGATGAGATATGACAGGAAATGCCGCTGAATATAAAATTATTATTCATAAATTGTTTCGTTTCGTGTTCGTATCTGGCAACCCAATGACACAAACGCGAATACACGAATCGGTGTTGTTTTATGGGTGTTCGTCCGTGTTGCGCTCGCGGGCCACAATTTCGAATTGAAAAATCCCAGCAGTCAGATAATAAAAGGAAGTGCTGATTGCGCGTAATCTTTAAATGTGGATCGCGCAAATTCGTCCAACGTTTGTGATAGTGTGTAAATTACTATTGTGGGAAAGCCGAATTACAACATATATGGATTTACCAAAATAGTAAATTACTCACTACATGTCACAGATTAAGTTAGTTGGTCTGTCATAAATTCTTGAAATGTCAAATTTGAGTTACATGAAGGGGAATGTAACAATAATTTAACGATTCGGTTTTAGATTAACTTAGTTGATCTGGTCTGTACATACTGCAATGCCCCGCATAATCAGTAACTTGACAGCTATTTGTTCTCAAATTCAGTGAATAAAAACAAATAAAACGTCATATGTGTCAATAGTCTTAATTCTTCAATTTGTTAAAATAACCTATCGTGTGGCTGCTTTTATTGCTAAGATGTTATTTTTTAAAATAAAAAAATAAATAAATAAAAACACGCAAGAGGAGCAAAATTTTCGATCATATGGTATATTATTATATACAAATTACTGATCACTGAGGCTTCTACTTCGTTATACATTGTGTAAGATTATAATAAAACACTTTTTTAACTTCGTTTGTATAACAGAATTTTATATTTAGTGACTATAGTTTCAACAATTTACACTTGTCACTTTTAATTTGATAATGACAAGTGTAAATTGTTGAAACTATAGCCACTAAATATAAAATTCTGATATACAAACAAAGTTAAAAAAGTGTTTTATTATAATTATTATATACGTCTTATTTAATAGCATATTATATTAAGTTTGTATTAATTGCTCTATAATTAGGTTTTTTGTCTGTTGAGTAATAAAGTTTATTATTATATATATATATATTCAATGACCCCTTTCTACCCACATGGGTGTAGGGTAAAGTTTATTATTATTAATTATTATCGTAAGTCTTGCATGCGGAACACCTTTGAGAACAATCCTCAGAATCCTGTAACGCGACTTCTGGATTCAATTTATCTTTGTTGACAGATCGTACTTATCTTTATTAATTCCCAAATCAAATTAAATAAAAAGCTTATCGCTTCCGGGTATTAAATATCGCAAATATTCTTTGATTATTATAGCGTGGGATTTTTTTTTTGCACTCCGCAAAAATTCGCCTTATCTGCATATGGAAAATGCTGTGTACTCGAGATTGATAAAAAAAATAGTCAATGCGTAAACGAATTGATGAAATTATATCCGCTTTTGCTATCACGAATAATTGAACGTGCACAAACACTTTTTCGATTAATCCTGTATTAAATTCAGGGCTATTTTGTTAGGGAGATGTTAAATTTAATGTATGCATGCATATTTTTTATAACCCTACACCCCATATGGGTATATATATATATATGTATCACAGCCTACGCAGCTTTTGTAATATATACAGGGTGATTCAGTTTGGTGTTCCACCCCTTCTAACTTTTTTTATTTTGACAGTAAACTATAACAAACTATATATACTTATATTAAATAACACTATTTAGTAGTGATGGGCAAGATCGATAAAGTCACAAATTAACTTTAAAGTAACTATTATAGTCAAAAATTTACTTAATAATCATTAATAGTCACTATGCTTGCTATAAATTGACTTTAAAGTCATTTATAATCATTATTTTTGCTATAAATTGACTTTGTAGTCAACTTACTTCACTATTATTGTCAAAAATGCACTTTAAAGTCATTGATAGTCATTATTCTCACCAGAAATTAACTTTAGAGTCACTATTTGTAATATAAATTGACTTTAGAGTAACTATTTGTACTAGAAATTGACTTTAGAGTCACTATTTGTATTATAAATTGACTGTACAGTCATTGATTATCACTATTTTTACTAGAAATTGACTTTAGTCATTATTTTCCCTAGAAATTGACTTTAGAGTCACTATTTGTGCTATAAATCGACTGTAAAGTCATTGATTGTCACTATTTTCAATAGAAATTGACTTTGGAGTAACTATTTGTACTAGAAATTGACTTTAGAGTAACTATTTGTACTATAAATTGACTGTATAGTCATTGATAGTCACTATTTTCACTAGAAATTGACTTTAGAGTCACTATTTGTGCTATAAATCGACTGTAAAGTCATTGATTGTCACTATTTTCAATAGAAATTGACTTTGGAGTAACTATTTGTACTAGAAATTGACTTTAGAGTAACTATTTGTACTATAAATTGACTGTATAGTCATTGATAGTCACTATTTTCACTAGAAATTGACTTTAGAGTCACTATTTGTGCTATAAATCGACTGTAAAGTCATTGATTGTCACTATTTTCAATAGAAATTGACTTTGGAGTAACTATTTGTACTAGAAATTGACTTTAGAGTAACTATTTGTACTATAAATTGACTGTATAGTCATTGATAGTCACTATTTTCACTAGAAATTGACTTTAGAGTCACTATTTGTGCTATGAATCGACTGTAAAGTCACTATTTGTACTATAAATTGACTGTATAGTCATTGATAGTCACTATTTTCACTAGAAATTGACTTTAGAGTCACTATTTGTACAATAAATCGATTGTAAAGTCATTGATTGTCACTATTTTCACTAGAAATTGACTTTAGAGTCACTATTTGTACTAGAAATTGATTTTGGAGTAACTATTTGTACTAGAAATTGACTGTAAAGTCATTTATAGACACTATTACTGTCATTTTGATTTTAAAGTAATTTATAATCATTATTTTTTGCTAGAAATTGACTTCGAAGTCAACTTACTTCACTATTATTGTCAAAAATTGACTATAAAGTCATTGATAGTTACTATATTCACTAGAAATTGACTTTAAAGTCATTTAAAGTCACTATTTATACTAGAAATTGTCTTTAAAGTAATTTATAGTAACTATTTTGCTACAGATGGAATTTAAAGTCACTATTTTCACTATAAATTGACTTTAAAGTAACTCTATGTCACATTTTTGCCGCCTTGTCGACTCAGTTAATGTTTAATGTTCAACATTATTATTCAAAATATTTAATTTAAAAAAATCATCGATTAATTTAATTTGATTTTGAAAGAATAATTTTATAGCGATAGTTTTTCTTATTGAATAACAGCTAAATTTTAGTTAGAGTGGATTTTTACAGATGTTATTTTTTTCGAGGAATAATAAGTTTGCAGGGCTGATTTTTGACAGAGGTTGTAATTTTCCAGATACGTTTGACAGCGTAGTTTTCTAAAGTAGTGATTTTCCATGAGACATTTTTCAGGGTTTTTCTGATCAGCTCAATTGGCTCGATCTGTTTGATCCTTCTAAACAGCGCCACTAGATCGATTTTTTTTCACGATTTTCGTCGTAATTGTTGGGACTATCAAATTTTCTAGAATTTTTTTTTTCTTCATTTTCGTGAAGACATCTTCACGATTTTCGTTGTATTTGTTGCAACAATATAAAAAAAATTAAAAAGTAATCTTCTGTGATTTTAAAATTGTACACTCGTAACCTCTCCTAGAAGAAAAGAACCTCTTTTGAGACCATCAAATTTTCTAGATTTTTTTTTCTTCATTTTCGTGAAGACCTTCACGATTTTCGTTGTGATTGTTGAAACAATATAAAAAAAATGTAAAAAGTAATCTTCTGTGATTTTAAAATTTTACACTCATAACCTCTCCTAGAAGAAAAGAACCTCTTTTGAGACTATCAAATTTTCTAGAATATTTTTTTCTTCATTTTCGTGAATACTTCTTCACAATTTTCGTTGTAATTGTTGAAACAATATAAAAAAATGTAAAAAGTAATCTTCTGTGATTTTTATTTTAAAGAACATCTTCAAATGAAATATTGCATACCCTCAATTTTATAATGTCCCAATATTTTTTTTAATCATTGCCCTTTCTACCACTGTGTGGTGTACAGCAATGTCCCAATACACGTGTTTCAATTTTTATATCTTCACTTTCCCATCGAAAGCACTTCAAACCAAAAACGGCAGTATTTATCATGCACACGCATTGCGCGCCATTTTCGGTTGCATTACTTTTAATTACAAAAGAACATTCGAGAAAGGGGCGAACAAATACTATCACGACTTTTATGTGACTAAAACGGGATCAATAAGAAAGTGTGCCGAATTTGGCGTTCGTGTTTTTTTTATTATTGTTTTCATCCGTGAAGCGTTTTGATATGCGAGACGGATTTTATTGTAATGCCTCGGTCCAATCGATTTGCATTACATTTGTTTGTCTCCGATTATGACGATCGGACGAAACTGACTAAACAATGGGGTTACAAGGTCGTCTCAGCTCATTCCACACACCAGTCATCGCTCTCTCGGACAACCAAACAAAACAACAACGGGGATCGTTGGAATTTTATTGTTATTGGTCAAGAATGAAAAAAAAAAAGAAAAGTGTTATTAATTTAGTCGAAATATATTGTTTTGAATGGATTTGGTGACGGCGGAAAATATCGAAATTGTCATATATTAAGTAAAAATAATTAATAAAATATTCCATCTTTTTACGTTACGTAAGTACTTTAAAAGTTTTTTCTATTATAGAAATTGTCGTATGTGATAAATATTTGTAATATTCGATTTTTAATGCGAGACGAACAACTAACATGATAAGAGGACAAACATAGTATACAAACAATGCGAGCCTTAACTGCAGATTTATTGCAGACTACTTTGCTAATGGAGATGAAAAAGGAAGTCTCTAACATTTTAAGCTCAACAGCTGCTAAAACCAATCACGAAAATTAAAAAAAAAATGATGCGTTTGGTGTATGGGCATCTTCTAGAAAATGTGATAGGCCCAAGCACTGATCCTTGAGGTAGACCCTACTGTACAGGAGTAGCTCTATTGAATTCGGCACACAGCTTACATGGTAAAAAAATCAAGATATAAATAATTAAATTTATATATTTTAAAGTAAATATATACGTATATATATTCAATGACCCCTTTCTACCCACATGGATGTAGGGTTTAAAGTAAATAAAAATAATTATTAATAAATTATTTTAAATACTCTCTTTTCTATTATATATATATATATATTCTATTCTGTAAAAGAAATGTTCAGTTTAACGTGATGGTTAATTTATATCATCACAGTCTAAACAGCTTTTATAATAGATACATATTCATAGAATGTAAAATCAATTAATAACGTACACTTAAAACTTTACGGAATAGCCTCAAACATCTTTATTCGTGTAAATTATTACAAAAATTAAATATTACTTACAATACATATGTTATAATGTTACGAAATGGCTATTAAAAAAATATTTTATTTAATCAATAAAACAAAAACCTGAACGAAATAACGTCAAGTTATTTTCAAACGTATTTCAAATCGAAATTAAATTACACACGTCCATACAGAGGACGAACGAAGGAGCGGTGGATAGAAAGAGACAAAAACGCCCCCTTGTCCTCCCCCTCTCCCTCGGACGCCCCGGAGCAGCCGGCCTCATGACAGGACGACTGAAAACGGGCGAAATGCATCCAGCACAACGAAACAAGAGAGCGCTCGCCGGACATTTTGCAACAACCTCCGCACACACTCTGCTCTTCTCGATCGCAGTACGTATCTCTCTCGTTTCGAAAGACATGTGGATTTAAATAAACCAGAAAATTATGTACCTACGTGAAATTGCGAACGCAAAGGTGGAAGCGGTGAAATCCGTGCAGCTAAAGGAAGGGGAAAAGAGGGTTGTTTTATTTCGCTTATTTAAAATTATAAAGAATGAAAGGAATTCGTTTTGGGATTAAATAAAAAAAAAAAACGGAAGCTTGGAAAGAGGGTGTTTTTATATTATTTAAAATTTTAGATAAAAGAGGGGGTGCTGGGAAGAGGATGTTGGGCTGCTTCGAAATTTATAATTGCGTTTGAACTAAAAATGAAAGTCTAATTGATTTTGATAAACAAGCCCTGGTGTTTTAAATATCCTTTTGTGTAAAATGAACAAATTCTTTTGTTGAAATAACGGGGACGGGTATAAAAAAACCGGTGTTTTCCGCAGTTATAATAAAACTTAAAAACAAGTTAACGATGGTGGTTTTAATGCAGCGGCCGAATATACAAAAAAAAAACAAGGCAATAATGACGGTTTTTTTTTTTTGATATGGTAACAGAAAAAAACATCGAGCAAAAAACTCGTGCGGGCCGGCGTTTTCCGTCCCCCTCTCGCTGACAATACGCCTCACCCCGTGCTTTCAACCACGCCGAAATCCCCTTCACGCGAATCCACCCCGAGTTTAATTCATCATTCCGAAAAGTACTCACCCTGTGCCGCAGAAATCCCTCGTGTACCTCTCTCTGGCGCTCGCACTTTTTTCGGAAACACACAAAAGCCGGTCGCACTTATTTAAAAAAAACCCAGCGCCTGTGGCAGTTACAACAAACAACAGCGACTGAAGTGGAGAAACGGCGTCCGATTGAGGCGGCGCGCGCGCAACCGGCCACAAGATGGCCGCCCGCCCCGACACCAAACGGCGCGACGCGATTGGCCCACCCCGGAATCGCTGCCAACCTAAACGCAAATCCATAGATGCTCGACGGACGTTATTTTTTTTGTTGTGGGGAGGAATAAGGGTGTGGTGATGGATGTGTGTGTGTGCGAGGGATGAATTACTACCCTCTCGTCTTGTAAATGAATCACCGTGCGCGTGCGGTGTTGCCAATTAATTTCCCCCTTTCAATACAACTGAATAAATATTATTTCACGCAAATAATCAATTTCACCACTAATTTAAATTCTTGAAAATTACAAGCTTTATACTAAAATGAATTTAAATTAAAAAAATAAAAACTACTCAATCCAATCAGAGCCTACTAAATATATTTAGTAGACTCTGCTCCAATAAATTAATTTAATTGTTTAATGTTTACAGTAATGTATAGATTTGTGAATAAGATATAAATATATCTTACGAACTTATTCACAAATCTATTTCCTTTTAAATTATTTAATATATAAAAGAAGCTTATAAACTGGCTTTACTTTGTAAACTAAACATTTTTTTTTTCGATACCTAAAAAAAAAAACATTAAAAACTAAACCCTTGATTTGCTCCTGATGAATTCTACACTCTTATTCTAAGAATTATATCTTACAGTCTACGAACTATACATACAGGATGCATTTAAAGCAACCCCAAATTGCTGACAATATGGATTAAAAACGCCTGCAGACTTTCACTGGGTTTCAAACAAAATAATCAACTTCTACTTTTATTACTACATCTTTTTTTATTTGCCTAAAATCGTAGATATTCACATTAAGTGCGTCTCATAATAATCTTATAGTAACAAACCCATTTATTGAATACGTGTTTAATAGAGACCAAGAAACATGAATTTAAGTAACAGTAGATTAGGTTAGGTTAATTTACTTTAATACGGCTTTTTATGCAATAACTTATCCTCAAATAATTTTAGATGGTTACTTGTTTAATAAAGGAAGAAATAGGGGTCAGCAGACATGAATTTAAGTAACTGTAGGTTAGGTTAATTCAATTTATTACGTTTTATTTATATTGCAATATATTGTCCTCAATTTATTCCAGATAACTGAATAATTTAATCATTTTAATTCTTGGATCTTGCAGGCGTTCACTTCGTGGTACATTTTCAATACAACTTAACATTTTTATACAACTATAAAGTAAAATAAAAGTTTAATAAAAAAAGTTAAGTGTTTTCTTTAGATCAAAATATTCAGTTTAAGTTGAATCTCATAATAATAACTAAATCACAATCAATTTAATATCTGATAATCGTGGGAAATGTTTAATTTAACGTATGCGTTATTAAAAGAAACTTAAAAATCTATGTATATATATGTCTATTAAAAAGTTGTTTGACTGCGATTATAAAAAAATGACGTATAAGGTTAAAATTAACATTTCCTCGATAGAATAGCCCCGATTATAAAATAGATAAATTTGAGAAATATTAAAAATTACGTTATTTAAACTGTTTTGTTTAGGATAAAATTGAAAGGAAACTGTAAATAAGGAAACCTGTAATTTAATTAAAGTATGTTAATTCTATAATTCTTGAATAAATTCATAGATGGCATTACAAACCGTACCTTATAAAATTCAGCATAATTGAATTTTATTTAAAATTTGATTTTTATGAATATACGAATTTGTAAAATTCGGAACTATTTCCTATGGGAAATGTTACATTTAACGTGTACGTTATTAATTAAAATCACAATCTATGAATAAATATCTATTAGAAAAATTGCTTAGACTGTGATGATAAAAATAACATACACGTTAAACATAACATTAGCTCCGAATGGGAATTATTCCGCACAAAAATGTTCAGTTTAACGTGTACGCTATTAATTAATTTCACATTCTATCGATCACAATCTATGAACAAATATCTATTACAAAAGTTGCTTAGACTGTGATAATAAAAATAACGTAGACGTTAAACATAACATTAGCTCCGAATGGGAACTATTCCGTACAAAAATGTTCAGTTTAACGTGTACGGTATTAATTAATTTCACATTCTATCGATCACAATCTAAGAACAAATATCTATTACAAAAGTTGCTTAGATTGTGATAATAAAAATAACGTATACGTTAAACTCAACATTTCCTTTACAAAATGGCCCCGAAATGGAAGGTATTCCTACAAAAATGTTAAGTTTAACGTGTACATTATTAATTAAATTCACATTCTATGAATATATATCTATTACAAATGCTGCCCGGACTGCGATGATAAAAAATAACGTACACGTTAAACTCAACATTTCTCTTACATAATAGCGCCGAATGTTTGATTTTACTTAATAAAATTTCATTTTAGGATTATTCACACCTTCCTGGATGTATTCACAGATTATTTTAGTTTTTGGTCGAAAACATAACCTCAAAAAGCAAATTACAATAATATAACCTGCAAAAGGGACGGCTGAGAATTACCTTCGTGAATTGAATTCCGGGTATTGTTCCCCTAAAAGTGACCCGATTTTCATTACAATAAAATAGGTGAGTGTTTGTTCTGCTAAAGTGTTGGTATTTATTTAAAAAATGGTATATTTATTATGTAATAATTTGTTAAAGAAATTGTATCGATGACTTTTTTGTATTTAGTTGTTTTACATCGCATGGAATGATTTTCTTATTAAATACAGTTGCACTGGCTAATGCAAGTAACATAGAGTATAATATATTTTTTTCTCTTTTTACACATTTTTTTAATCATAATTTTTATGAAAAGAAAAATAATTTAAAATATATAGAATATAATATCATAGAGTAACTAGCATATATTACTCTTTGTTAATATACTCTATGTTTATAATCTAAGTAAATTCTAACAGATTAGAAAACTAAATTAAATGCATGAAACAAGTACTTGTGCTTAAAATTTGGTAATTGAATACAATAATTTAGCAAATAAGAGGCTAAAAATTACGATTATATGTAGATCTATTTTGAATTGAAGAAATTTGAATTTTGAAAGATTTTGCAAGCATTCAAATCCAATTATTACGATGGCTCTGCTTAATGGCGAGAAAATCGGAAGCAAGTTGGTTAATTATTAATTAATTCATGCTTAAACAGATGGCTCTGTTTAATAGCGGGAAAATCGAATACAATAATACCAACTTATTTTTTTATTCATTAACAGATGACTCTGCTTAATGGCGGGAAAATCGAATTGAATAATACCAACTATTTTTTTATTCATAGTTTCATTAACAGATGACTTTGCTTAATAGCGGGAAAATTGAATTCAATAATACCAACTTAATTATTAATTATTTTTTGCTTAAATAGATGGCTCTGTTTAATAGCGGGAAAATCGAATGCAACAATACCAACTTATTTTTTTATTCATAGATTCATTAACAGATGGTTCTGTTTAATGGCGGGAAAATGGAATGCAGTAATACCAAGTTAATTTTTAATTCATTTTTATTTCTTCAACATACGACTCGACTGTTTAACTTTCCTATTCTCCATTAACAGGACAAGTTTGCCTTCCTTTAGTGGATGAAGACCCAAATTGTTGACAATGCCACATGAAATTAGGCAAAAGATATCACTAGCACTGTCTTTCCAATTATATGATTAAAATATTAAGTTGAAAGTAAATTTACTCGACAATTTTAATTCAATTATTACGAAACATTGTTTTTTTTAAAGGAAAATGTTAAGGAAATTCATGCTTGGCATAACTTTGCCTGTTATTGGAAATCCGTTGGACAGGCCTGAAATAAAACCGCAAATAGATGATAGCCAGAAAGAATCGGGATGGGATCGGTTGAAACGTGTTTTACAAACTGAGTAAGTGATTATGACTTTTTTCTTACATTAATGTTCATTTTTTTTGGGAGTGTGGGTTGAAGATTTTATACATAAAAAATAATAAGTTTGTTTAGAACTATCGTTAATATTTTCAGTGAATTTGGTGGTTTAAGTGAAGAAGTGGAAACAGTCCTTCAAGTTAGCTGTATGAGCATGTTCGTGGGAGCCATGTATGGTGGTGTTATTCAGAGCAGGGTGGCTTACATGGATTTCTTTAAATACAACCAAGCCACGGTGTTTAAAGATCATTTAGAGGCAAAAGTAAGAATACACATTGTTTCAGATTAGAAAAAAAAAATCTTAATGGCCATTTTTTTATATAAAGGATGATTGGTGGGATGTTAAACCCAAATTAAAATATCCTACCAATCATAGTTCCTTTTCATAAAAAAAATTGGCCATTAAGATTTTTTTTTGCAGGATTGTAATTTGTTGTTGTTTTTAAACAACTGCAGGATTCTAATTTGAGGTTTTTTTAGAAACAACTGCAGGCTTGAATTTTGTTTTGATTTTTTTTAGAAACAACAGGATTGAAATTGTTTTTTTTTTTTAGAAATGACTGCAGGATTGTAATTTTTTTTTTAGAATCCACTTCGGGATTGTAATATTTTTTTTAGAATCTACTTCAGGATTCAATTTTTTTTTAGAAGTGACTACAGGATTGTAATTTTTGTTTTTTTCTTAGAAACGACTGCAGGATAAAGTCACTTTAGCTTTTGGACGAGGAGCATTCCGTTGGGGTTGGAGACTCACGTTTTTCAGTACGACTTATGTGTAAGTTTAAAAATATCTTTAAAATTCATTCATTCATAATCGACACTCATTTACCGGCATTAGCCGGTGTTGAGTATCTTTAAAATTATTACCCTATATTAGAACTAATGGCTAAATTTCCTGGATTTCCATCTTTAAATAAATTCCTCCCATCTCTACGGTGTGTTTTCTTGTCTTCTGATTTCCCCATGAATAATTTTAAAAGGAATCATTATATTTCAAGGGCAATTTCAACAGCAGTCTCAGTTTATAGAAACAAAAATGGCATATTGGAATTCATCACAGCTGGGATAGTCACAGGGGCCGTCTATAAGTTCAACATGGGCCCCCGCGGCTGGCTAGTCGGAGGAGGTTTAGGCTGTCTACTAGGATTAGTCGCAGGAGGTACTACGGTGGGCATCTTGAAACTCGCCGGGGTGACTATGGAAGATGCCAGGAAGTACAACTCCCAGTGGATGAAAAAGAGGGATGATACATTGTCCAAGGGAATTAAACAGCACCTGGAAAAACACGATATGGATTTGCTCTTGGAACATAATAAGAAAATAGAAGCGGCTGTTAAAGAACAAATGGCTGCTCAAGGTGCAAGTAGTTGAATGGGGTGTTAAGCTGGATTAGGGTTGTGATGAACGAAATATACATAGTTATGGATTTGTGCGTGCTGCGCAAGCACACATAAGCCTTGTTAGGCCCATTTTTAATTTTTAAATGAATCAACCAATTACATTTAGTGTGATTATAAATAGAAAAGAGTAAAAAGCAAAAAGTGAAAATAATTTATTAATTATTTTCAAATCATTTTTATTTAATATATTTAGTGTGATTTCATTTTAAATTAATGTAATTGATTGTTCAAAATCTAGTTTACTTCAATCCTTTGAAAAGCATAATTTATTTTAATTGTAAATAAAGGAAATAAACAAAACATTTTGTTATCAATAGTCTAATGTTTTTACAATTAAAAAAAGGAGATTTAATCCAAATGACTGCAATCTAATAACTCATTAAGTACACAATGCGCGTCATGAGTCACTTCAAGGACTTGTTGATTTTGTACGAGTGAGTGACGAGTATTAATTTTTTTAAGGAAGGATTCCGACATTATTTCGAAGCAGGAAGACTATGACAGTGTTGGCTGTGATTTATACTTTTACCTTTTTTTGTTTATAAAATCCCCCCTTCATCTGTTCCGGAACTAACTCGCGACATTACTTCGAAGCAGGGAGGCTGTGACAGCATTAATTGTGATTTATACTCTCACTTTTTTTTATAAAAAAAAACCTACTCTCCGATCTCCTGCTACAGAACCGTCTCGCGACATTATTTCAGAGCAAGAAAGCTGCGACAGCATTGATTGTATTTAATCAATGCTGTCGCAGCTTTCTTGCTCTGCAACAATGTCGCGAGACTGTATTTAATCAATGCTGTCGCAGCTTTCACTTAATTTGGATATAGTGAAAGGTAATTGCGTTTAAGTAATATATATAACTTAAATCTTTATTGAATTAAATACTCGTAAATAAAATGTTTTCAATACAACTCAATGTTTCTCTCTTATTCGTTTTAACTTTTTTTAAGATATGGAAGATATTTTTCTTGTTCGAGCGAGTTCACTCGGTAGGCCGGGTGAGGCGTTTTGGCCCCCTACCCGGTGGGCCTTTCGGCTTGGCAAATTTCGGCTGGTTCAGGTTCTTGATCGGGTGCAGTTCTTCGTACAGGAATTTTTCCGACAATTCCGAAGCATCATCAATTTCCAACTATTAAAAAAAAGATAGTATTAATTGATAAATAAAAAGAATTAAAAAAAACTTGGTTGCAATTGCTTAAATAATTCAATTATAGAGTTTTTTTGGAGGGGAGGGGTTGGGGCTATCCCTGTTGTAGTGTATTTAAGAAAAATGTAAGGTAATTCCGAAGCATCATCAATTTCCAAATGTTGAAAAAAGATAGAGTATTAATTAATAAATAAATAGAAAAACGTATAAGTTAGGTTAGGTTGTAGTGGCAGCCATTAATAGGTTGACAGACCCTATTAATGGCTGCTACTACAACCTAACCTAACTTATACGTTTTTCTTTCCCATTGTTGTCTCTTTTAATGTCCGTCTGTCATTTTGTATAGAAAGAAAAACGTATAAATTAAGTTAGGTTGTAGTGGCAGCCATTAATAGGGTCTGTCAACCTATTAATGGCTGCCACTACAACCTAACCTAACTTATACGTTTTTCTTTCTATACAAAATGACGTATAAGTTAGGTTAGGTTATAGTGGCAGCCATTAATAGGTTGACAGATCCTATTAATGGCTGCCACTACAACCTAACCTAACTTATATGTTTTTCTTTCTATACAAAATGACAGACGGACATTAAAAGAGACAACAATGGGAAGAAGGATTTTGATAGGATGATCGTACCACTTATAGAAGAGAAAATCCTGTGTTACATTTTATGGGATATGAATTTTTGAAGAAAAAAATCCATCTTTACCAATTCTCAAGAAATTTAGGATTGATCAAACATTAAAGATAAGCAATGGAATTTTGTTACTAATTTTGCAGTAACAAAAAAGATCGACTTTGCTCATCTCTACTATTTAGTAGGCTCTGCACAATCCCAAATTTATTGAGAGTTGATAAAGGTAAAATATATGACAGTATTAATGCAATATTCCAGGAAATCAAGAATATATATCAGAAGTTTTTTTTTTTTCAATACTAACTTTTTTGATAATATCAACACCCCAGCTGCTAATCGTGTCAATAAGCGGTCCTTTGCAGCTCGAATAGAGCATACGTTCCTTGATTGAGCAACTGTATCCAGGCATCGAATAAATAAACACTGAAAACGGAATACGTTTTAAATAAATCCATAGAATATATTTCCGTCCCAACTCACCGATACTTTCCATGTAATCCCCTTCGTGCGTGTGTTTAAATTTAAACAAGTGATACCTGGCATTATCTTTTGGCACCATGGAACTCAACTTATCGGCCTTCGTTAAGTTGTCGACAGACACCAGTTCGACCGTCTCGCCCTCGATGTTGATCTTCAACTGGACGTAATCGTGTTTACCTTTCACCAGTTGTTGCACGGCGGACTTCGCATCGGAACTCACAGGAAACATAACCCCACCTGAAATGTTTAAAAAGTTCTTTATTAGCTCCAATTTGTAATGCATTAATTTAATAGGTAATCATATTCATATTATTCAACATGATTTCAATTATAATTAACTTACCCAAAGTCTGGTGCTTACTGTCGATGTGAACGTCTGTATTTATTTCCGATTTCTTTATTTCCTGCAATTCTTCCTCGCGGGTGGTCAACGGTGCTGGAGCTTTACCAGACTTTTTGTGTTTTATGTAACCCTCTAATGTTATATCACTCTTAAATAAAATAAAAATCTTTATTTCAATGAGCCATTTACAAATTGTAAAGTAAAATGAAATTTTTGTTAGTTTAACCAGTTGTTTGATGGTTAAACTAACTTGGCTTTACACAAAGCCAAAATATATCATTTAATTTAAATAAAATCTTTGGATAATACATAAATTACGGATCACTTTATATGCCCATAAAAATACTATTAATTATTAATACGCTCACAATACAAAGTTATTATAGCATTCATATTAATTTAATAAAATGTTAAACCGTCATTCACCTAAAGATGCCACATGATATTAGACAAAAGATGGCGCTTACGTCGTCTTCAATTTATTATGATTAATAATAAGCGCCATCATTTATGTAAAAATCATTTATGTAAACATTTTTTCTAAATTGGACTTACAATGATTGTTCCGTGAAGTTCTTCAACAATTAACGAAGTGCCGAACTGTTGCTTCAAAGTCGCTTTCGTCGAGGCATAAAGCATCTTATTTCGGATGGCCGCGTTATCCGGGCACCAACTGATCAACATCCAATCATATCCAATAGAATTCATTGAATCTAATCTAAAATATATTAAAAGAAAATAAAGATTTTAATCACTCAAAACAAAATTTTAAGAAAAAAAAAAAGAATTGTGTATTTCATTCATCATAACACAGAACACTGCGCTTTATTCAACTCAAAGCCTACTAAATATACAAGCTGGAATATCGGAGTGGGAAGTTCGGAATCCCGGAGTTCTCACGAGAGAATTCATTCATATTTCGTTCATCATAATAGAAAACACTTCATTTTATTCAACCCAGAGCCTACTAAATATACAAGCCAGAATATTGGAGTGGGAAGTTCGGAATCCTAAAGTTCTCACAAGAGATTTCATTCGTATTTTATTCATCATAATACAAAACACACCTCACACTGAGAAGTAGAGAGGAACATATAACGATGTTATATAAGACTAAATAAATAAATAAAATAATACAAAACACTTCATTTTACTCAACCCAGAGCCTACTAAATAAATGGGAAGTACGAAATCCTGAAGTTCATACGGGAGAATTAATAAAGAGTATGAATTCTCCCGTGTGAACTTCAGGATTTACCTAAATTTGAATTTTATTTTCATATAAAAATAATAATTGTAATGAATTACCATAAGTTATTATTTTATTTAAACTCGAAGGCATCTCGGAGTCCTCCCCACACGAACATTCCAGCCTGTATATTTAATAAGCTATACTCAACCCGAAATTTGTTGAGAATTAACGAAAAATGAGTTTTTTTCTGGTAGAAAGGCTTCTAGCCGTTAGCCGACTGCTGTTTTATTTGATTTCAAAATCCATTAACTTGAAATATTATATATTATTGTATAAATATTGTATCAAAACAGTAACAAAGATGTTTAATATATGGATTTTTTTCTTCAAAAAGTCATTTTTTTTACCTAAATAAAATATAACATGGGATTTTCTCTTCTATAAGTGGAACGATCATCCTGTCGAAATCCTTCTCCCAATTATTCTCCTGTTTCTTGCAGGTACCTAAACTGAGCTGTTCTAAAACAAAGAAGGAAAAATGACACATAAACAATTATTATAAAGTTAAGAGCAATTCTTTAAACAGTAAAAGAATAATTTATATTTGTTTTTCACTGTAACCCATCTTTAAACAATAAATTCTTTTAATTTCATTTAAATCATTTTTTTGCAAATTTTAAGCAAATGTGATATCCGAGTTGCATTTAAATTAACAATTTTTCTTGTTGTGTAAACAATACAACAGAATGAATACAGGAAAGATGGATCGTAGGTTTTTCATGTATCAGTTCACAATCGCAAGAAAGGCTGGCAAAACAGTTCCTCAACAGAAGAATGCAAAGAGCGAGACCCGAGGGAAAACCAAGAACAAGATGGGAGGACGAAACTAAAAAGGATGCCAAGGAAATACTCGGGAACAGAAACTGGTAAGGGCTGGCCATGAGCAGAGAAATTTGGAGGTAATAGTTAAGGGAGAACCCCGACACCAATTGGTAAAAGGGGACATCGATTATATATATATAATAATTAAGGGAGGCCAGGTATTTAACTACATTTGGAATAAATATTATATAATTGCTTTAAAGATGGGAGAATATATTAGATCATGCTCATTTATTTTTCATTTTATTATAATAAACATCATATATATAATTCAGCATTGTGTTATAAACATATTTATATTTGTTATAACCTAAAATAAATTTGAATTTGTATATTTTTTTATAATTAACAATAATATTGTTTAATATTTTAATATTTACTTAAAATCTGTTCTTACCATTTTCTATTACAACTTTGAGCAACCTAATTTGTCCGTCCCGACACTTGGCGAAGTACGTCTTGAGCTCATCATTTGCTAAAATTAACAAAACACTATCAATACACGCAAATTGATTGAATCCATGCAAACAACAAAAACAAAACGATAAACAAATTAAAACAAAACATACTTAACCGCCCAATCCCAGAGAAATATTACAAATTACAAATATTTAAATAATTTAATGACAGAGTTTTTTTTATTATTATAACTAAATCAATTATTACCTTGTATTCCCGTCTGATGAGACATTTCGGAAAAAGGAAGTAAAAACCAAACACACCCTAAACACTAGAATTTTATTGTTATCAATTCGTATTTCTGTACACTTGTCAAACAGCCCACACTGGTTTTCCTTTTTTTTGTGCTATTCATAGGAAATGTATTTAAACGAGCATTCGAGGCGTGAAATATTAACGTTTCACGCTCTGAATCATGAATTTATAAAATGCGATAAGGAAAAAGGAGCATCGGTTTTTCGGTCAGTTAATTAATTTCATCCGCCGCATAAATGAAATGAGTAAACACAGAAAATGATTCATAGATAATATGGGTCGATATCTATTATCAGTTAGGATTATATTAATATAGATTAGAAAACTAAATCCAACGTATAAAACAAGTACTTGCACTTAAAATGTAGACCATTGGACACAAGAGTTTAGCAAAAAAATAGTAATAAATATGAATTAAAATTGTGATTATATCTAAATCTATTTTGAATTTGAATATTCAACTCGCAGATAAATATAAATAATTTCATTATTTATATTTATTTGTTATTATTCTTCATTTTAAAATATTAAACCCTACACTCTTATGGGTATAAAGGGTTTTTTGATAATATATATATTTAAAATATTAATTCGGAATAGTTTAAATTAACCCGCTTTAAATGGGGGATGTCTATATCTATTGTTTGGATTATCAACTCATAGTATATGCACCGCTGTTTAAAATACAAAATATCAAAAGTAAACTTAACATTTTCCTTGCAGAATGGCCCCGAATGTATAAATGATTGTTAATAACTTTAGGGAGCTTATTTAAATGGTTAAGGAAAGTGCGTCTTTATCTATTGTTTGAAGTATGAACTCATAGAATATGTTACGCTGTTAAAAATACAAAATAAAAAAAATACTAAACATTTTCCTTATAGAATGGCCCCGAATGTATAAATAACTGTTAATAATTTTAGAGCGATTATTTAAATGGTAAAACGAGGGAGATATATATACATATATATCTATTATTTGGATATTGCACTCATAGAATGTGTACTTGGGTTATAATCCAAAAGTAATAATTATATTTATTATATTTATTTGTTATTATTCTTTATTTTAATAAATTAATTCGGAATAGTTTAAATTAACCCACTTTAAATGGGGGATGTCTATATCTATTGTTTGGATTATTAACTCATAGTATATGCACCGCTATTTAAAATACAAAATATCAAAAGTAAACTTAACATTTTCCTTGCAGAATGGCCCCGAATGTATAAATGATTGTTAATAACTTTAGAGAGCTTATTTAAATGGTTAAGGAAAGTGAGTCTATATCTATTGATAGGATTATCAACTCATAGAATATGTACACCGTTTAAAATATAAAAATACTTAACATTTTTCTTGCAGGATGGCTCCGAATGTATAAATAATTGTTAATAATTTTAGAGCGATTATTTAAATGGTAAAACGAAGGAGATATATATATTATTTGGATATTATACTCATAGAATATGTACGTGGGTTATAATCCAAAAGTAATAATTATATTTATTATATTTATTTGTTATTATTCTTTATTTTAATAAATTAATTCGGAATAGTTTAAATTAACCGTTCCGAGAATTGTGATAGTTAAAAATTAAAATTGAATTCTATGTAATTATTTTCGATAAACACAAAGAATTTATTTATTCCGATTACCAGCGGTCCATTGGAATAACAATAAATTTAATTATACCGACAATTAAAATTGCAAAAAATAAAAACGCGACGAACTTTGTACTCGCCGGAGGTGAGTGAAAAAGATTAATTGTCAAAACACGCGAAACGTCAACATGACGTGTGCTCCTCCGATGTTTTAACTGCGAGCCCTCGACGTTAAATTCCCCACGAAATCCGTGCCAAAAATTCGACCGGAATGTCGCCGATCGGCGCTAGTTAACGTGCGGAACGCGCGAGATGGCTTTCAGGCAGCTGACGGAGGCCGAGTGCGGCCAGGCGAACCCCCTCGTTAGACTAACCTCCCATCTGACCAGCGACCGCGCTTTCTCCGAGGCCCATGGACAGGGCTTCCCGAGCAGCTCGGACCAGCTGGTCGAGCAGTTCCTGCAGGAGACGAGGGCCACACCGCAGGCTTATCGTATGGACGGTAAGGAATGTCGATAGTTTCAACGAGTTTTAGTGAAGATAACGATCGGGTATAAATGAACGGAATATATTCGATACAAGAAAATACATTAATAAGATTTTATTGCTCCACGGGAGCAAAGTTCTTAATTATTATAGAGATTGTATTATTTTTATGCATAATTACATCAGAGCTCTTATTCCTGAAAACAATTATACTTTTCAGTCATTCCACGGGTGCAATATTCTCAACCATTATAATGATTACGTTATTTTTATGCACAAAGAGATCATGGCCCTTATTCTTGAAATTGATTATACATTTCGGTTATACACGACTTTAAATCCGAAATGCACGACAAAACAATGATTCTCGGTCGTGAAACTTGTAGGCATCGTCTATAATTTGGTTGTTTATAATGCCAATTGTAAATTAGTGCTTTGTGCTATCTTTCCAATTATACAAAAATATTGCTGATTTTTATTTATAATCCCCTTTAATCTGGATCTTGTAGATTTGATGCGTGAAATGCACGAGATCGAATCACAAAGGGCGAGTCTTCCACCGGTGCCGGCTTCCACTGTCAAGGATCACTTGAATGATAACACTTGGGCTTTGCAGTACCTTGAGGATGGGAAAAATTTCAATGTGAGTTCAACGAAAAAAAAAAAAAAAGAATTCGTGATTTTAATAAAACTTTAGAATTAGACAAAAGATGGCGCTTGCGCTATCTTTCCAATTTTAATAATAAATTTATTTATATTATATATATATATATATATAAATTAAATAATTTTTATTTGAAATTAATTCTTTAGGTGAGCGAGAATCATGATTCAATTTGGGCGGAGATATCCGCGCACGAACAGGCCACCTTCAACTACAAGGAGGATCCAATTTGGGCGGGTGAATATCAGCAACTCGGCGAACAACTCGGGGAAGGCGAGGAGACCGCCTCGAGTACGGCCAGGGAGTTGTTGGATAATGTGGACGAGCCTCAGTTTCAATATTCCAAGGTACGTTTTTCTCGCTCAATAACTCGAGATCGGAAGGTAAATAAAGGCCTTCTTATTTAAACGTGTTTTGGTTAAGTGATTATTGAAAACACAGTGGATTAGGTTAAGTTGTGGACTACAATCTAACCTACATTGTAGCACAGATAATGGGACCTGTAGCACTGCAGCGCTTTATGAAAGCGGTGTCGCTGAACGGTACAGCTTTATGTGTGGCGCTGCAGCACTTTATCAAGCGTTAAAGCTTATATTTTTTCCGCTGGATCGCTTTTCAAGCCGTGCAGTTGTAAACAGAACTGCCATATTTTCGTGGGCGTCCTTAACCTCGAAAGCGTGTTCAGGGAATATTAAGCGCTTTGCGCCACAGTGCTATATGTCTAAAATTTTGCCCAGTATATATTTATTTAACCCTACATTGGCTCATTTAGGCCGTTTGTGGAAGATGTAATAAGAATCTAATTATTTTTTTTTCTCAAATATTTTCAGTTTATGAAATTTATGAAACAAGTTGGTGATGGAGAAACTTTGGTGGAGGACGAGGGCGGACAGGTTGCCAAAACTGAAGCGGAATTATGGGGTGATGAATATTTAGGGGCTATGGCCAAGGAGGATAACGCTGGTTTGGCTAACAGCTGGGCCAATGAGCATGTAGCGAATAAAGGTAAGTTCATCCATTTTTTGTATGATTTTTTTTATTCAAATTAAATATAAAAAACAAAATTTCACATGTTTTTGTCTACTTACTTGTTCGTGAAAAAAGTGACAGTTCTTTTCTCCTTCCACTTATCCCGCTCACGAGGGCAGAGTTTAATGACGAACACACACCGAGATTAAGCCTAAAATTAGAACTGAAGACACCTATAATCCCTCACGTTTTCTGCATCTCCCACAGGTGATGAACCGAACGCCAACTTTTGGGAGAAACTGCAAGAGGAATGGAAAAAGTTGGCCGAGCAGGAGAATTCGGACGTCGCCCACCCCTGGCTCTCGGATTACAATGAATTCTTCGACTCGTTTACGGAGTACACCTTCAGCGAGGACAATCCGATGTTCGACATCATCGACCCGCTCAGCAGGGGTAAGGAGATGTTGGCGCAGGGCGACCTCCCGAGCGCCGTCCTCTGCTTCGAGGCTGCCGCAAAGAAGGAACCGGAGAACCCCGAGGTGTGGCAGTTATTAGGAACGTCCCAAGCTGAAAATGAACAGGTACGAATAACAATAATATTTAGTAGTCTTTTCTGCTTACACAGAATCGGGGAGTTGTTATGTATTGCACTGCCACGGCTTTTAAACACAGCGAGAAATTCAGAAATGGCACCAAGAAGTGAAATATATAAGCTGGCTTAATCCGTTTATCACCTCATACTGAGAAGTAGGGAGGAACATATAACGATGTCATATAAGACTAAATAAATAAAATAATTAAATATAGACTGACACCGGAAAGGGTACAAGGACTTACGATAAATAATAATTAATTAAATAAAAATTTTATGCAGTCTTATATAACATCGTTATATGTTCCTCTCTATTTCTCAGTGTGAGGTGTATATAAGACTAAATAAATAAAATAATCTATTTATAATTATGTCGGGTGACATGAGAGAAATACATTTAATTATTGATATGACAAAAAGACGAAGAATTCATATTACTTAAAAATAAATAAATGGATTTTATAAATATTCCAATAATTTAAACTAAAACATCCCAAAATCAATACTATTAATTTTTTTTGTTATAACATCAAAAATTCAGAATATATTTTGATTATCTATCGTTTTTTTTTTTTTTTATTAAGGATCCGAATGCAATATGTGCCTTAAAACGCTGCATCGAATTGCAGCCGGACAATCTTACAGCACTGATGGCCCTCGCCGTCAGCTACACGAACGAGAGTTATCCGAGGCAGGCGTGCCAAGCTCTGGTCAACTGGATGAAGAACAACCCGCGGTACGCGGGCCTCGTGCCGGCCGACCTGAATTTATCCGGGCAAGTTTCAAGTTTGGTCACTCTGTAAGTTTGTGTAACGGTGGGAGGGAGGAACTAAACACGTAATGTTAAAAATAAATGCATGTTTTTTTTTTTTTCATTTTAATTTGATTTAATGGATTGGGCATCCGATTATGTACGAATGTTATTCATTAAAGTCGGATTTCATTTGACTAGTCTGCAAGTGATGTGTGAATTCAATCGATGCAGTGATTGAAAAGATATAAAAGAACAGTGATCAATTCAAATTAGTAATTATTTTTATCACCTCATACTGAGAAGTAGGAACATATAACGATGTTATATAAGACTAAATAAATAAATTATTTTTATATTCTTCCTGTAGTTGGAAGAATTTAGATACCAAATCATGAGTATTCTTATGTACGGTTATGGTTTTATGTGAGGTGCATCTCCAATGCTTCCAACCTGTAGAGTATTGGAAGCTATGTTTCAGCACGGCCAATCCACTGCTTTGAATCGATTCACTGATTGGTCTTTAAATTTAAACCAACCAATCAGAGAAATGCATTATGGATTCACTGATTGGTCTTTAAATTTAAACCAACCAATCAGAGAAATGCATTATGGATTCACTGATTGGTCTTTAAATTTAAAACAACCAATCAGAGAATCTGTATTATAGATAAACAAATTCACTGATTGGTTGTTTTGAATAGAAGTCAGTGAAACAACCAATTATATAAACTACTCATTTATTTAAACTACACTTACTATTTGCTACTGTTTCAAACTCTATTCACTTAAATTTCAACCAACATTGGGAAATAAAATCAAATATTTTGGAAGTTATTAGTGTTGGCACCTCACACTGAGAAGTAGAGAGGAACATATAACGATGTTATATAAGACTAAATAAAATATTAGTGTCGGGCAAAATCGAGTAATATTAGTAATCAAGTGTTTCCAAATGAGTGATTTTAAATACATAGAGACAGTTACAGATATCAGTAGAATGTGTTGCATTAATAAAATTGTTATATACTCAATTTTGCAGTACAATCGACTTTGCCCATCTTTACTTTTTACTCATCCTGTATTTATAATCATACATAGCAGTATTAAAAAAAATTACTTTTAAAATAATAAAATTGTCGATTAATAGCATGTCTTCGCTTTTTATATTCAATAGAATTTTACAATAATTGTTTGTAAGCCCCGGTTTTAAAATTGTGGCTTTAACCTTAGCTTTCCTTAGATACATCAGTGTCACTGATGAAATATAAAAAATAAGTAATATATTTACTCACCTTTACATAAAAATACGAGAACTAGACAAAGACAGGCGGAAAGACCGAAGGTCAATAGCCTTTTTTAAAGATAACATAATATAAGAATTTTATCGTTAATTAACTTTATATAGAATTGTCTGCAGAAATAAAAAGGTTACATATATCAGGTCTATTAGTATCATTTTTTAGTGATTGTTTAGAATCCTGTTTGCCGCTAACTTTTGGTTAGAAATCTCCAAGTAATGCAACAAGAGCTTGCGACGGCTTTAAACCGTTTGCAAAAAAACTATTTGCAATCAATTGTGATTACTTGGTAAGATCAAAATAATTGGAAAGCGGGTTCCACATGAATTAACCAAAAACAACCGCAATCAAAGAGTCACTAACAATCGTATATTTACTGAATTAAGGAAATATTATTTTGGTTCAAACCCGACAGTCTATGGTAAAAAGGATTACTGATTATTTTGGTTCAGATTTTAATTGGTTTTTATTACATTTGAAAATAATTTATATACGAAGCATATAAAAGTTAGGCTTAAGCTACAATTTAAAAACTGTGTATTTGTTAGGCTTTATATCGGGTTTATGTTTCACATCATATTGTTTTTCGTCTCCGTTTATTAATTTTATTTGTAATTTTTGTATTTATGTTAATGTGTCTTTCTCGACGTTTCCTTACAGTGTCGAGCAGAAAACGGTGCAAGACATTTTCATCAGGGCGGCCAGGCAGAGTCCCGACAATGTCGATTACGAGGTGCAGTGCGGCCTCGGTGTCCTATTCAACTTGTGTTCAGAATACGATAAGGCGGTCGACTGTTTCAAGGCGGCTCTGAGTGTAAAACCTGACGTAAGGAAAATTTCTTGCAATTTTTTTAATTTTAAATAACGTGTGATGCGAAAAATGAACTTTTAGGATGCACGTTTGTGGAATCGTTTGGGTGCGACTCTGGCGAACGGCTCGAGGGCCGAAGAGGCGGTCGACGCCTATCACAAGGCTCTCAATTTGGAGCCGGGATTCATCAGGGCCAGATACAACGTCGGAATCACCTGCATCAATTTAAGCGCATATAAGTGAGTTGTCCAATACCAAGGGTTTTTGATAATATATGTATATACAGAGAGCTTTTTACTTTCTGTATACGATCCGTTTCTGTTTTTTTTACCGGACGATTGTGAATCAGCCCTTAAATTGCAACAACCACGCAAAGCGCCATCTGTCGGCTAATTTCACCGTTATTATATTTATTTCATTATATGTTCCTCACCTCACACTGAGAAGTAGAGAGGAACATATAACGATGTTATATAAGACTAAATAAATAAAATATATGTTCCTCTCTACTTCTCAGTGTGATGTGTAATTTCACCGTTAACGAATTGTTTTATTTTTTCATAGGGAAGCGGCCGAGCACTTTTTGCTGGCTCTCAACCAGCAGGCGAGGGGGAAGGACGTGAAAAACATCGGGGGATTGTCGCAGATGTCGGAGACGATCTGGTCAACGCTGCGCATGTGCGTGTCCCTCATGAACAAAATCGAACTCCGACCTGCCATCGATGACCGGGACCTGGATGCGCTCAACAAAGCGTTCAAAATCCAAGACAATTGAATTTGATGGAGTTAAAGTCGAACCTTTTCGTCGTTTCAATATGTTTGCAACTCTCTAACTGTGTAATTATTTATTATGAAATTGTGGTGTTAATCAAATTTATCTCCCGATTTTAATATTCATTATGTATACAGTACCCGACACCCTTTGCGTTAAAAGGGTTATTAAATGCGTTCACAATGAATAGTCACCAACAGTTTATATTAATTTGTTTAAACTTGATTATTTATTGATATTTTCGGATACGAAAAGTATACACCCGACACTCGAAAGGGTATAAGCATTGCGTGAATCATTTTCACAATAAATATTAATTATTTGTAATGATTGTTTCAAAAGGTATTAAAGTCCGCTTAAGAAAACAAACGAATGATCGCTTTCGATTAATTCTCGCAATCTGTAAGAATTACACAGTTCGATAGTGTGGGTTTAAGATTGATTTAATGTATATAGGCCATAGAAATTTATGTAATTTTAAATTTATTCGATGATGATATTTTTATACAGGATAAAATGAGTAAGTGTAATTGGTCAGAGGGTCGGTTCACTCTCGCTGAAAACAAGCAGCGTCTTTCGTCAAAATTGAATATTGTTTTTTTTTTTTATTGTTAAATATGTTAAATTACATAATAAAAAATTGTATAAAGACCAAAAAAAGAATTTATCGAAAACACTTTTTTGTAGCATCGAAGAGAGTACTCAAGCGAAATATGGCAGCTCCGAAATTGCCCAGATGCTCCTCTCTCAAGATCGGTAGAGTATATTTTTATACTCGACCAGCTTTGCTCCTCCCGAGCGTGAAATAAGATGCTCTACAAACTACGGCAGAAGAATTGGAGAAATTTTAATGTACAATATTGAGATATATATATAAAAAAAAAGCAGGAATTCGTCAAGATCAGATACAATTATTTCTGCTGTTTTAATTAAATTGATATTCCTTTTACATTATATCATGAAAATTATATCTATATAAATTATTATTATATTATATCTATGAAATTGAAGAAATTTCAATGTACAACATTGAGATGTAAAAAAAATCCCATCAGAAATGTTTCTTTTCCACTTATATTTAAATTATAAATTAAAAATAAGTGGAAAAGAAACATCTCTGATAAGATTTTTTTTTATATCTCAATGTTGTACATTGAAATATAAAACATCATCAGAGATTTATTTTTATTAATTAAATATAAGTGGAAAAGAGACATCTCTGATGGGATTTCTTTTTTTTAATATCTAAATGTTGTACATTAAAATTTCTTCAATTTCCTAGATATAATGTAAAAGGAATATCAATTTAATTGAGGCAGAAGAAATAATTGTATCTGACCCTGACGAATCCCGCCTCTAAATTGAGTGCTTTGTGATAGGCCAGAATGACCGACATCAAGAATACTATTGGAGGAAACCAAAACTCTCAATTTTATTAAGGTAAGGCTTTCCAAAAATCAAGCAATCATCCCATCAATCTTGAACTTCAATTTTGTTTATTATTAATTTGTTATAATACATGATAAAAATATATATAAAGACGAAAACATTATTTTTACACTCGGGGGGGAAGTAATAAAAATAAATAACTTCTATAGTTTTCTTTGTTTTGCGTATCTCCTGATAATCAGCATTTTTAGGACTTTGCAAGTTAAAAGAAAAGGAACACCTAAACGCTTTCTCACTAAAAACTAACACACAAAATTTGAGAAGTTTCACTTGCATTCCCAGCTATTGTATCATAGATAAGTTACTTTTGTAATTTTTTTTTTTAATTTTTCAACTTAAAATTTTTATTATCAAAGGACAGTATTTGTTTTTTTTATATATATAAAAATGAAATCATAATGCTGAGATTGTGCACAGAAACAAAATTAACTCTTTGTATTTTTCCGTAATTAAAAAAATTGCTTTACTGTATACGATCCATTCCCAGACGATTGTGAATTGATGGATTTGTCAACTGAAGATGGTGAAATTAATAAATGCGTCTACTCAACTATCAGTTCAGCCTACAATTTGTAACTCAGAACCGCCCCAGGTGCTCAAACCTCAAATGGAAAGAGCCGACTGATAATCGCGAACGGATCGTATACAGAAAGACGATTATGAATTGATACGTGTAAATCCTACGATTCATCTTCCTTGTTCCCGGGCGATTGTGCCTCGGCCCGAATTTTATGATTCATCTTTCCTGTTTCCGTTCTCGGGAGATTGTGAATCGGCCTTTATTCTAGTCATAACTGAAATTCTGTTTACCCAATCATCGTTGGTTCGCTTAAGAACAGAAATCATCAGTGTGTGTGTGTCAGGGCACTTAAAGCGACGTATTAGTATTAAATAAAAATTGGTGTAATTTCCATATTTTCAAGTAGACACAACCTCTTCCGATTTACATGCACTTAATGACTTTTATTTTTTCAACTGATCCTGTTTAAATTTTCATAATTCAGAAATAAAAAAAAATTAAATCGCTCGAAATACTTTTCTCACTTAACGCTTGGTGAAACATATTGAAATATTTCAGTGTAAGTATAAATAAAGAAATTTGTTATCTTTAACCCATCATTCTTAAGGGTGTTTTTTGATAATAATAATAATAAACTTTATTACCCAACAGGCAAAAAACCCAATTACAGAGCAATAAGTATGAACTTAATATAATGTGCTATTAAATAAGACGTATATAAAAATATAAAGAATGACATATTTTGTAAAATATTTATTATGATTAAGTGATCTTTATTTATACTTGCACTAACCCACTGAGCAAAATGGACATAAAAAATATCGGTCGCATTAAGCCGACGCCACTGGTAGAACTAATTATAATAACTTCATTAATATAATTGAACGTAAAAACCACAGACTACAAAAGGCAGCCAGCTCTGTGTATTTTTTTTTAACGTTAAAAGTAGCCTTCTTTAGCAGAGCGTGTCCGCACTCCAGGTGGCGTTGTACAAAGTAAAATAATTTACAGGAATCTGTTTCTCATTTAAAATTAATCGCTTTTGTTAGTATATATATACATTCAATGACCCTTTTTACCCATATAGGTGTAGGGTGCTTTTATTAATGCGAGGATTTATTTTATAGTAACAAAAAATCCCACGCAGTTAATAATTCTGTTAAAAATCAATTCTTTTCATAGGAAATGTTTACAATTATCTGCGTTTTACAATAGTTATAAAATAAATCCGCACACTATCCATGTGTAACAATAAAATTATATAACAA
Organism: Philonthus spinipes; assembly: GCA_963082785.1. Lineage (NCBI taxonomy): Eukaryota > Metazoa > Arthropoda > Insecta > Coleoptera > Staphylinidae > Philonthus > Philonthus spinipes. The sequence continues at coordinate 22,841,207 of OY720311.1, forward strand.
ATACGTTGAAATGTATCTTATCATATCTGCTTTTATATCATCAATTGCGTAAACGTTAAAACTAGCACCACGGAAACGATGAGGATCTATAGCCTATTCGATCAATTAGTCAGAGAGAGAGAATGTGTTTACATTCACCATAAAACAACTAGATATAAAAGCAGATGTGCAATTTTTGAGCCACTTGAACCAGGGAAACTATATCACAGAGAGACAGATTTCCTATGGAGCTAGCCTGGCCTGGTATAAACTGTGTTATATTCTAAAACTATATGCTACTGACTTTCTTTCTTTCTTAATCTTATCCTCTTTTACCCGTATTGGGTGTCGAGGTTATGCTACTGACTTAATATTGCTAAAATTTAAACATTCCGTTTAACCGGTTGCACCAGTGGAGTTTACTGAATGATACAATTGTATTTCATTAAATATTTTTTTTTTAATGTTCATACAACGTAATTTGTGTACATTTTATTCAGTGGGAATCACATTTTTTTTTTAATAATTACAAATTCAATCAAGCATGTTTTTTTTTTAAGTAAAAAGATTAAATGAGAATATTTTCGATTTAATAACGGTTTTGTTGATTTAAATTTTTCCACTGGACAAATTAAATACATCATTTTTCTGTTCATTGCTTTTAAAATTAAAACATTGCGTTTTTTCCACGAAAGAGAATGTCGAATCACAAAAAAAAATCGCAAACACTTGCACTTTCTTTTTATTAACATCATGAAGTCCATCTCTTAAAATAATAAAAAAAGAATCTATCAGTTTTTTTCCTTCAATATTTAAACTTCGGTTAAGTCCTCGCTTTTCTCAAAATCAATTTCTTTTTGTAATCCCTGGGTTGTTCACTTGAGAGGAGGAATCATCAGTCGGTCTCCAGCGGCTGGGAGGACGATCTCTCTTTATCAAAGTCTTTGTTGTTGTTGGTGTTTGCCCTTTTGAGGTTCTGCCGTTTCTGTTCGGTGGCCAGCCGTTCCTGGAGGTGCTTGAAGAGCTGCTTGCTTTCGTCGGCGCCGGCCATCGCCAGGAATACCTTGATCTCCCCGCCGTCCATCGCCGTGAACCGGATACTCTTCGCGCTCGCCTGCTCGATTGTCATCTCCGCCCAAATCTAATTTAATCAGAAATAAAAATATTACAAACAATAATTGACCCATACACCACCATTATGGTAGATGGGGATTTTAGATTATATATATATATATATATATCCAAACATAAATTGTACATTTTATAAATACAAAGCGCCATCTATTGTTTAATTTGGAAGTGAGCAAAATACTAAGGGCCGATTCACAAATCTGATTTAACCAGAATTCAAAATTAAAAGAAAAATTATGCAAATTATATATTTTGTACACTACCATTATGGTAGATGGAGATTTTAGATTATATATATATATTTTGTAAATACAAAGTTTCCAAATTAGATTTGGAAGTGAGTAAATCATTAAGAGCCGATTCATAATTGGCCGGGAATGAAAATAATAAATCGTAGGATTCGATTTACAATTGCCCAGAAACGAAAATAAAAACATAGTGATTGATTTAATTAGAAATCAGAATTAAAATGTTGCAAACAAGAAAAATTGTGTGAATAGTGTATTTCGTAAATACAAAGCGCCATCTTTTGGCTAATATGGAAATGAGCAAAACACTAAGGGCCGATTCACAGTCGGCCGGGAATGAAAATAATTCGATTTACAATTGCCCAGGAATGAAAATAATTCGATTTAGAATTGCCCAGGAACGAAAATGAAAACATGGTTTACCTGGGCGATTGTGAATCGATACACCTTATGGATTTTCTATATACAATCCGTTTCCGTTCTCTTCCATGGGCGATTGTGAATCGAATGATGATTAAATAAATAATTAATAATTATTTAATGATATAAAAAAAATATCAAATAAATTACTTTTGTATTCAAAATAACCCTGAGTACGCCCGAAGTCCTGAAGACGATCCTGCTCTGAACATAATTCGTGCCGTCTTCCTCCCTCACGAGCTGATCATTTAGCCTGAGATTTCCCCTTCCCCGCTCCTGCCAGTTGCCCACCGTCTTATCGAAGGCGAACAGCTTGCAGGAGATGTGCAGCACGTTTGTCTCATCCTCCTCGCCCGTCTTCACCTCCACCTCCTCGTACTTCCGTTTGTTCGCCCTTTGCTCTTCGTACTCTCTCGCCGATTCACTGAGACTTTTGCTCGCCACAGCTGAGCCGGCCTCTGTTGTGGAAGAAACCACTGGCGCTTCTTTTATTGCGGAACTGAAGAGCATGTCGGCGGAGTGATCTCCGCTGCTGTTTTGAGTGCCGTTCGTGCTTCTTGTTAGGCTCGTTGAGGGTTTCGGCTCATCATCTAAAGTAATGATTAATTACATTTTATTAAAGTGATAATTAATTAATCCTTATTAAAACAATAAATACAGCTTTTAAACTAAAATAAGTTTTTAATTTGTAAAATTTCAAAAAAACACAATGACCGCTCGGCTGCGAATATTTAAAATAGTAACTTCAAATAGTTGATAAAATTGATTTGTCCATTCTTTATTTTATTTATGAAGGTTTAGTTTATACAAACCTTGATCAGTAAGAACACGCTCTTGTAAATTCTGCCCGAAAACAAACGCATGGCTCGTCGGCGCCGGGTTCTTCGTCACCGGCCTCACCTCCCTACTCTTATCCTTGTCCAAAAGTGGTACAAACTTTGGCGCTTCCGAATTCAGGAGCGGGACGAACTTCACACTCTCCCCGTTAACCTCCTTCTTGTCACCGTCCGCCTCGCATTTATCATTGCTGTCCTTATTCGAGCACGCGAAGGGATTGAGTTTGCTGGGATTCAAGGTGAAGCTCTTGGCGGCCTGTCCGAGCTGGGACGGGCGGAGGACGTTCCGGAAGCTCTGCGACGGAGCCCCGGCAGTCGCCGCCGCACTCAGACTCTTAGCTGCAAACGGGTTGCTGGAGAGGCCGCCGAAACGCGGGGAGGCGAGGATCGACGATCGCGGAAACGGTGAACACACCTGGCTCGGTCTTATGTCGTTGTCTGACTCTTGTGAATTCTTCTCGTTCTCCTCATTTTCTATAATCAATTATAAGTAAAAAATATTGGACAGAAAAACTTTGCTCGATAGCACAAATAGACTAACACATACACGTATTGTTTATTTAGTCTTATATAACATCGTTGTATGTTCCTCTCTACTTCTCGGTGTGAGGTGCAAACATATTGTAATTATTTATATTATTTGTATGATCGAGAACTTTTTCCCTAAAGTGTGCTTTGAATTTTTTTATTGAAAAAAAATATATATGTTAGCGTTAACAAATAATAAGATTTATTTAGCAATATATATATATATTATAAAAAAAAACGTAAGAGTGTAGGGTTATTTGGCAATATGCTATACAAAGATATAAAATTTTCTCCAATAGAGAGCTTTGAATTTTTTTTTATTAAAAAATTATGTTGGCAATAAAAGTAACCACACACTATAGGTTATGTTATTTTAACAATTATTTTTTACCTTATATTTATTTAACCTTGACACCCAATACGGGTAAAAGAGGATAGGATTAAGAAAGAATATTTATTAATCAAATTGAAGAATTTTATTTTGATAAATAATGACACGTGACATTTTATTTGTTTTCATTAAATGGTTGAAACAAAATGAAAAATAAAGAAAAAAAAAATTAGAGTGCTTTGATTTTTTCTTTATTTTACAAATAAAATCATTATTTAGCAAATCATAGATCATATGGTATATATAAATAAAAATAATTTATTAATATATATAAATTTGATATGATTATCATATTCAATGATTAAATTTTATCATTAAAAAATTTAAAATGTTGCACTTACTCATCATTACAAAGTAACCCGAAATCGGCCGACCTTAACATTTATAATCATTTTATGCATGCATGAATAGATAATGGATTTTATCATTGACAAAGAGAAATACAAAGTGTTATGAATAATATATCAACTGAAGATAAGCGAACATAAACATTGCATAATTTTAAAAACAAAATACCCACCTTCTTTTTCCTTTTCATCGTCCGGACCATCCACTTTCATAATGATGGGCGATTTGATTGTATCTGAAACAAATATTATTGTAAAGGATGGGTTTTCGTTTGAAGCAAGATTAAAACCTAATTCATAATCACCGGAGAATGGAAAAGATGAAACGTGTATCGATTTACAATCACTCAGAAACGAGAACGGAAACGATGAATCTTTGAATTTAAGTGTATCGATTTACAATTCCACAGGAAGGGATCTTATGGACTTTCTATATACAATCTGTTTTTGTTCTCGGGTGAATATACGCAAATCCTATGATTCATCGTTTTCGTTCTCGTTCCTGGGCGATTGTGAATCGGCTCTGATTAATACCACACACAATATACATATCATATTCTCACATATAGTGGTAGGGGTGTATTTCATGTTACATCTTAAAAAAAATTATTTATACTTATTTGTGAAATAATTAAGCATTATTGAAATGAATTTGCAACCATACAATTCGATCCCTTTTCTTTTATTACCGCTTTTTAGTTGTGGCTTTAACTCAAATTAAGCATTAAAATAAAACACTTATTGAAAATACTGTTTACAAACATCTATTAATAACGCACTCCCCATTTCTTACAACCAAACATAACCTTCAAACAATTCCAACACAATTTCCGCAACTGGAACCAAAACCAACCACCCCCCGAAACTCCTCAACAAACCCCCTCCCGTATCCTACGCTTACCTCGTAAACACTGGGGCTTGTTTGTATACCTGTGTGTTATTTTCAAGTTTGGAGGTCAAAGTTACGTCCAGTGGAATAACCGCGAATTCGCGTGAAAGTTAAAAGACACATTTTAGGGGTGGATTCGGGGGGGTGCGTTTCCAGTGTTTTTTTGTGCATCGGATAAATCGATAAATAAACATACCAGCTTGTGAATCTGCCATCTTTACTAGTTTGAACGGCCACCATTACTCGTTTCGTGCAGAAATGTTTAATCCGTCACGTTGGCTTCACGGAGAATTTCGTTCTGTTTTGTTGGCCAGATTGTTAGAGACGGTTCGCACAACTGCGGGATTACATAACATGGAAATAATTCGCAATCGTACAATTATAATTCTTCAATAAATCCTGTTTTTCGGCCTATTTGTTTATAATAATATATAACAACAAAAATATTTTTATTATTTTATATTTTTCTTCATTTATTCCAAATAATTAAAATTATATTTACTCTAAATCCACTACGTATTATTTTACAAGTTAAACTTACCAGAATAGCCCCGATTTAGTGGCAATGGATAATAATCACTTATTGATTAATTAAAATAAAAATTAACGCATTTAATAGATATTATACCCCATAGATCATTTCAACATCTTTAAGTTGGTACATGTAGGTATCGCGCCAACTTCAGTCCCAACGATTTATTTTTCCAATATTGGTACCCCTGTAAAACTGACACTTGAACTTCACGTCGATTATTTCAATTTAGAGGTTATGTTTACTAGGTCGTGAATTTAAATTAGTGTGGAGAAATAAAAATGGTTCGAAAACGATATTAAGGAAATTAATTGTGTTTGACTGAAGTGTAATATGTGGAATGATGAGCGTGTACCATGGAAAGAGGCCGAAGTGTTCGCTTATACACTTTTTGATCTTGCTGCCCGTAGTGTTTATCATTGTTGCTATTTTGTTGATGTCTAGTCTATTGAATACGGGTAAGGAAATGTGATTGTATTAAATAAAATTCGAAATTAATTTAGTACCAAAAAAACCAGTAGGTTATTTGTATTTAAAATATCCTACTGGTTTTAGAAAATAAAGATAATAAGGACCAATTCACAATCACCCAGGAACGGATCTCATACAGAAAAGCCGTAAAGTTCATTTCTGTACAATTGTGGATGGATACGAGTTATCATAGGGCAATTGGGAATCAGCTCTTGGAACGATTAACAACTCGGGCAATTGGTAATCGTTACTAAGGGCCGATTCTCAATCGCCCGAGAAAGGAACGGAAACTGGAAAAATAAATAATGGGATCCTGGGTGATTGTGAATCAGCCTTAAGTTTATATTTCGACAAAAATGTAACATCTTTAAATTTGTAGATAATTGTAGATGCCCAAAGACTGAATTTCAAATCCTTCAGCGAAAACAGTCCGGAAAACTTATTCACCCCGGTGAACACCGGCTGGCTGTTCTGGTTCCCTTTCGAGACCGCTTCGATGAATTATTAATCTTTGCCCCGCATATGCGGGACTTTCTGGACGAACAGAAAATCAACCACGACTTTTTCGTCATTAATCAAGTCGATCGTTACCGATTCAACAGAGCTTCGTTGATAAATGTGGGATATTTATTCACGAAGAACAGCTATGATTATGTGGCGATGCACGATGTTGACTTGTTGCCGTTGAATAAAAATCTTAGCTATGGTTATCCGAAGGAGCAGCCGTTTCACGTCGCTGCCCCGAATTTACATCCTAGATATCATTATAGTAAATTTGTTGGGGGGATTTTACTCGTTAACAGGTAATTAATAATTGTTTTATAATTGAATTTTATAAGAGTTTTAGCAAGTGCTAAAACAAGATGGAGATTGTTATATATAGTATTTGTATTTTTTACTCCTATCCCGAAAGATATTCTCTCTTTTTGGTCCTAATTAAGGTGTTCCGGTAAAAAGAGACAAAAGTGGAAATAATACTTTTTTCTCTTTTTACCGGAACACTTCGGACTTCCCTTTATATAGTATTTATTTTATTCAGCCATAATAAGTTGCGGTGAATGCTCTAACACACTCATATAAAATATTATTATTATTGTTTCAAGTTTTAAGATAATAATTAAATATATTGTGTATATATTTTGTGTAAAGTAAGTATTTATTTATTTAGTTTTATATAACATCGAAAGTTAGTGTTACTGTTTTATTAAATTTATTATTTTTAGGGAGCATTTTAATTTAGTAAACGGCATGTCGAATAAATATTGGGGTTGGGGGTTAGAGGACGACGAGTTTTACGTGCGGCTAAGGGATGCCAACCTGAACGTGACTCGGCCAGTGAACATAACCACGGGTACGAGCAACACGTTCCGACACGTCCACGATAAGCACCACCGAAAGCGGGACACGGTGAAGTGCTACAATCAGATGGAGTCGACGAGGAGACGGGATTACGTGACCGGGCTGCACGATGTCGATTACAAAATTCGAAACGTGCACGAGCTGAGCATAGACGGTACCACTGTTACTGTTGTGAATGTCGAGCTCAAGTGTAATACGAGCGCGACGCCGTGGTGCGACTGCTCCACAGAGAAAAAGGCCAAAGCAAAGTTGAAATGAAGTGTGCAATATGGGAGAGTTTTTAAAATGACATTTTACTTTATAATAAATAATTAAAGGTTACTTTTATAAATGACTTTTATCTAATAAACATTGTTAGCAAACAGTCGAATTCGTAACAACATATCTAGTCAATTAAAACTTCAGAGCCATATCATTTTTAAATCGATTTATAACAAAATATAATCCATTACTGCCAGAATTAAACATTTAGGGATTAAAATTAATGCAAATTTGCTCGTTCTCTGTAATTTAAGATATCCAGAACAATTCCATTATATATAATTAAATAAAAACAAACATAACTGTTGTAAAATTTATTTGAATTCGGCAAAAGCTATCATCTTCTGCATTTTTTTTTCAAATAACAATTGAATACAGATGAAATAATTTGATTGGAAATAGCAGTTTATCTGTGGAGATTAAAGAATGATTACACCTTGGAATAATAAGGGAAATAACTTGATTAAGTGGAAGAAATATGGGCATATTCACAATCAAACGGGGATGAAAACATCAATCATAAGATTTATTTATTTAGTCTTATATAACAACGTTATATGTAACTTAAAAAAATATTTGCATTCTAATAAATTCAAAACTTGAAAGAGTGTAAGGATTCGAGGAGAAGAAGAAGCTCAATCAGTTAACTTCGTATTTGATGCAATTATGCCAAAATAAATTATTCCATTTTTTTTAAACAATACTTTTATTAAACGTCTTTTCTTTCCTATTGTATTAACATTATGAAAATAACAATAAACATTCTACAATTTATCCATTTTTTTTGTATTTCAACATTTACATACAAATCCTTTCCATTTTTGTTATTAAATAATAATTTAACACAATATTTTTAAAATATTTACAATCATTTCCTTCACGACAAATAGTTTCAACTAATAATAAGAATGAAAATCACAGTTTGTTTGCTACCCTGGTAATATAAAAATAATAATTGTTAACTACTTAAGGATAAATAAAAAAAAATTAACAAATTTTATATTCTGTCATGCTTGCATAAAGTTTTGTTTCTTATCGGAGTATGCCATATTTTACTATATTGGTATAAGAAGTGGAATACTTATATACATTTAAATAAACCCTTGATAAGAGTCATAATTTGTAGTATGAAAAATTGCTTGCTCATTTTCTTAAATCATAGTATTTTATTTGTTTTAATTAAGTACTCGTAAAAGTTAATGCTTCTTGTGCCACACTTTCGATTTAACTAGAAATTTAAATTTATTGAAAAAAAAAAACATGCCACGATTTTATTTTTGACAGGTTTAACCTTTCATAGGGATCTCGGACCATACCCATGATTTTATATTTATTGATATATATTACAGGTTTAACCTTCGAGGGCTCTAAAAAAACACGCCATGATATTATGTTTAATTACACACGTTTTGTTTTTTAGAAGTTTAACCTTTGATAACGATCTCTGGTCGTAAAAAAGTGTGCCATGGTTTTATGTTTCTTGAAACATGTTTTGGTTTTTACTAGTTTAACCTTTAATAACAAGTTTTTTTTTGTATATTTTCATAGGTAAAATATTGAAGCATACTTTTTTAGGCAAGCATTTTGTATTAACAAAATTTAGATCAATTTTCCATTTGTTTCATCTATAATAAACAATAAAATGATATAATTTCTCATCTTTTTATAAGCGCAAAGTAATTCCTAATTACAAAGCTTATCAGCACTTTGCTATCATTGCAAAAATATTTTCATGGCCTTTTAAAATTGATTTAAAATATGTTCAATACAAAAAACGAAAATAATAAAATATTTTTGACTGAAATACCAATTTTTCAATTGTGCATCATCAAATCGTTGTGTTCGTTTTTTTTTGTATTCAACATATACTATATGATCGAAAACTTTCCTACTCTAGAGTGCTTTGAATTTTTTGTATCAAAAAAATTATGTTGGCAATAAAAGTAATCACATGTTATAGGTTACGTTACTCCAACCAATTGAAGAATTTAATTTGATAAATAACAACATATGCGATGTTTTATTTGTATGTATTCACTCGTGCCAACAAAATGTAAAACAAAGAAGAAAAAAAATCAAAGCACTCTAGAGGAGAAAAATTCTCGAGTGATCAATATCGACTGAGTGAGTGATATCAAGATATATTACAGTAGCCTTACACCTGAAAGCGTAGAAAGGCATAAAGATTAAGGAAAGAAATATTTATACAGTGCGTTCACAATGACAGAAACTATTTCGTTTAAATTGCTCGTGATTATTTTTGAGAAAAATACTCGGACAGATCGATTAGTATTTTCAATCGCGCATCTTTTTCACTAAAAGTTTAATATACAGGGTGTTCCATAAACAAATAATAAATAATCACAAGAGCTAAATGTGGAAATAATTTATTAATTATTTTCAAATCATTTTTATTTAATATAATCACAAGCAATTTAAATGAATTTGTTTCATTTATCATGAACATTGTATTATTTTCAAATCATTTTTATTTAATATAATCACAAGCAATTTAAATGAATTTGTTCCATTTATCATGAACGCATTGTATATATACTCGACCAGCCTTGTAGTGATTTTAATCTGTTAAATGGAGGTTATGTTCTTGTAAAAACTGTCAACAAAATTGACAGTTCATGTTTTTTTTTTTATTCATATTGATCAAACTTCAAAATATGAATACGACTGATGAATTTTTTTATTGCCAACTCATAACAGTTGAGATTGATCACTCTGTATAAGTAATGTAATTATTATATATTACGTTTTTTTTTCTTTCTATTGTTGTATTTTTTTGTGTATCCTTATGATATGAGGGGGGGAGTAAATCATCTAGAGTAGGCATGCGGGACGCTCTAATAATGCCTGAAACAAAAACATTTATCATGCGACACCAAAATTAAATTAAAAAAAATGTTGATTAAAGATTTACACATATTAAACACCCAACATGCACTCCACCAATAAATCATCCATGCATACAATTGTAATTGCTGAAAATAAAGCAGAGAATAATTATAGAAGAAACATAGATGGTTGTATTCATTTTACTTTACAGTTAAATAAAGTGAATATAGACGGTTGTATTCACTTTACTTAACTGTAAAGTAAAATGAATGCAACCGTCTATATTTCTTCTATATTGAAAAACTTCACGTAACTCCATCACATTTATAAGAGAATAATTAATTTTTGGTTTAACCCTTCGGGTGCCGATTTATCGACATATTTCTTTACATCACATTTTTTTAAGCTGTACAAATTTCAATTTTTCATTTCCGAGGTGATGTTTTCAAGATTCCTATTCTGTGTATTCTTATCTTGGACTAGGTGTATAATGAATTTTTGTTAAACGTAAATATTGTGTTTAGAACAATGTGTAAATCGGCTCCTTTTTATTAATATTTTTATATTGTCAATATGACAAATTCCTCAATGAATACGACGTCGAACATCAATTTGTATCAAACACCTAAAACTCAATCTTTTATAATTTACAAGAGTGTATATATCCACCATTGATTGAATATTTCTTAAATAAAAACTATTAAGAATTGTCATCACATGCTTCTATTTTATAAAAATCTTCAGAATAGTAAAAAAAAATGTGATATTTGAAACTAGTTTAATTCGATATTTTCTTGTGTGAACTTCTAGAGTTATTGTCTCCAATTAAAATTATCATGCACACATTAAATACACAAATTCCGTTTTGTAAAAGTCTATACTTGCATTGCGAGAGAAGTATATTAAAAGTTGTGCAAACAAAAGCGGTCAGCAATTTTGGGCGGGAAAGAGTTTACGTGTGTCGATTCACAATCGCTTGGGAACAGAAGTCAGTAAGGTCCCTTCCGAGGAATTAAAACACATAAAATCTATGATTCATCGCTTCCATTCTTATTCCCGGGCGATTGTGAATCGGCCCTAACATTTCTTAATTTCATATAACCGAGAATAATTCTTCCATTTATTATGATTCATATCAGATATTTAACTGCAACACAAGATCCGTTCAACAGTTTTCATCAAGGCATTGCATAAGGACCACACTAGTCTGATGAGGTTCGAAAAACCGAAACTGAAATGCACCTCACACTGAGAAGTAGAGAGGAACATATAACGACTAAATAAATAAATAACTGAAATGGCCATCACTAGTTATCCTTACACTAGATTTTATATATATATACATATATATATTATCAAAAAAAAACCTTTATAAGAGTGTAGGGTTACACTAGATTTTATTAAATATTATTTTTTATTTCATACTTAATCATTATATTAAATAATGTTGTATAATGAAAAGAAACAAATTTTAATACATTTATGACAGCTTTAGTTTGCATTATTCTTTTAAAATATTTCTCTCAGAATCAAAACCATGAAAAATAATATTCATCCAAATTCAATTGAAATTATGAATTACACAATAGTTTCTACATCACTGATAACTTGTATGCCATGCTTGGTAAAAATAAACTTAATCAAATTCTCATCGCAACTCTTGCACTCTAAACTCTCGGTGGACTTCGAGTCGGCCCGCTTGACGGCCTCGATTTTCGGGATCTCCGCGCAGCTCTTCGAGCTCTTCATCGAACCCTTCATTGCGAGCGTTACCTCTTTATCCTTGGCCAGCAACGGCTGATCGGCTTTGACGACCTTATGATCCCCGCCGGATCCTGTGATTATCTTGACAGCCTGCCCGGGGTGTTTGATCGAGTTGTTTATTTGGTTCGTTCTCGAAAGGTTACCGTCGACGACGGATTGCGGAGATTCCGAATTAACGAAGATGTTGTTGTTGCAGAGGTTCATGCAACGGGTCGTTATGTTTGCCGGAGGGCTTTCCATGGAGACGTCCGTCGGGGAGGGCGTCAGAAAATTCGTGTCGTAGATTGTGAAAGGGGGCAATAAGTACTTACTGTTCATCCAAAATATTAATAAAAGCAAGCAAAAGAGAGAGAGAAGAAAGAAGGTTAATATGGATTAGTTAATTTAAATCACATACAAAATTATCGATATATTTCCCTACATCGTGTAACTTACTTTTTATTAGAGGCTCCGTATAGACTGTTGTTCTGTATATACTCGATGACCGTGTCAGGAATTAAATACTTCACGGATTCAGATCGCCGTATTGCTCTGCGTATCTTCGTTGAGCTCACTTCATTCGTTATCCACTCCGTTATTATAGTAATGTTGCCCTAAAATTTGTAAACATGTTGAAGTATTTTGTTTTATTTCTTTCTTTATCTTATCCTCTTTTACCATTTTTTTACAAAGAGAAAGATTTCATTTTTGCTTTACTAAAGTAACAATCCCTGACACCAATTGGTAAAGGGGGAGTTAAAATATGTTTGCGCAGAAAATCATGAATATTTTTTTGAAAAATGTGTACATTATTTTTTTCTCATCACAATCTAAGAATCTTTTTTAATAGATATATATATATATATATATATATATATACATAGAATGTAAGGTAATAACATATATGTTAAAGTTAACATTTACAGTTTTAATGAAATAAATTTTTATCTGTGAACATTTCATACAGGGTTGAAATGATCATAGATAAGAATTCTTGTTTTAGATAAAATATACATACTTACCATATATCTTGTCAGTATATCTGAATTGTAAATAAACTTCAAGGGATTTGTGTTTTCTCTTGTTATTACTACTAATCCGTGTTGTCCTACAATCGCTTCAATCTGAAATTAGAAATATTCATTGCAATACATGTATAAGTTTGAGACTCTTAATATGTTCGATATTTTTAGTAAATTATACAACACTTAAAAAAAATCATTTTTATTTTAACTGTATACGATGTATTATTCAACATAAATGAATAATTTAAAGCTTTTTAAGTATAAGAGATGATTCACAATCTCACAAACGGAAACAGGAAAAATGAGTCATAGAATTTACATGTGTCTCTTTATCTGTGATCGATTCACAATCGCCTGGGAACAATAATGAAACGGAAAATATAAATCCTGAGAGTTAAGTGTATCCTTTCACAATCGCCCGGAAATAGGCTTTATAGACTTTCTGTAAACGATTCGTTTCCGTTTCCCGGATCTTAAGTTACATAAAATTAAATCTTACATCTTCATCAGCCCACAGTCCTGGCGTTCCAAACGACTCCAATAAATCCCCACCGCACAAAAGCTTGACCTGCACAGGGCCCGAAATTCCGTTTCTCAAATTATCAGGCATCCAAATTAAATCCTCCTCGTTTCCATTATTGAGGTTAATCAGTGAGTTTATGTGATTCTAAAAAGTAATTAAAAAATCATAAATAATTTATCAGTTTAGTTTTTATAGCACAGTCATTCATTTATGCATAAATTATGAATAAATGAGAAATATTAATAATAGTACGTCTTTATTCCTGAAAATCTAACTTCCTAGAAATGATTAGGGAGCAAAAATACGACTGGTGCGCATCGACTATGCAAGTCGGGACGTTCAGAAAAATCTTTATTATTTACAATACATATATGTGATGATATTGCGAAATAGTCTACCGCCTAGAGATAACTGACCTGGTGGTGTTGTAAAGTCATTCTCGTTTTTGTCCAGGTCTCCTGCCTAGTCTCCCAGTCTGAAAGTTTGATCCAATCAGAAGTTCTTAGTGCCAGCCTGAGCATTTCCAGGCGGTGTGTAGATGAGGCTAAATCTGCTTTACCATATCCGTCGTGTACGGGAGAGACCAAGCCACCCACCACTACACAAGACCCCATTCTATGTAAGTGATCCTTTGCTATTTCTGGAAACAATAAAGAAACGAAACACTTTTACTTTGCGTAACAAAACCAAAGCTCATAGAAGCCTCAACGATTGACAATTCTGTTGAAATTTGCAATATTTCTACCGTAGCCGAACGCCTCGAAAGTTTATCCATTAAGTTCAAACATCATTAAATATTTATATGAAATTAGAGCTACTCTGAATTTCTTTCTATTTTGTGTTAATTTCTTTATTTTTTATGATAATTATGAAAAATATAATGAAATATATTAATAATTATATATATATATATATATATATATATTATCAAAAAACCCTTTATACCTATAAGAGTGTAGGGTTATATTAATAATTATGATTTAAAAATAAAATAAAAACTTGAATTCAACAGGTATGAATCATTTTACTTTCCATATGAATCATAAAAAAACATTACTGCATCATAATACATAACCTCATTGTGTTTTAAGGTTTTATTAGAAATTAATTTAAATCCAAACAAATTAACATTAATAAAGAAAGAATAAGTTAAGTTTATTTCAGTAAGCTCTATTTAAATCTTCTTGAGTTTGTTACATAAACATTTTCTAACGGGTTTATTTAATATTAATCCAATAGCCTTAACAAAAGTGTCTCATGATATAAGTAAGCTAACACTTAATATTGCACAATTACTGAAATCATTACCTAAGCGCAATTTATTGTTTAATCGATAAAAAGTAAAGCCTAGAAAAATTGAACTTTAAATGCACGAAATTTCGGGTTTTCTAAAACAACACTCACCGAACATCCTGAGGTGCATGTTCGTCACTGGATTGTACGATCCGCATGCTAGTAGTACCACTTTATTCACCGGCATTTTCGTTTGCGATCGAAATTTCGCGTTTGTGGCAACTTTTATTCCTTGTTTTCAAGAAAATGACAGGTACGTCATCGTCGAACGGATGTTTTGACGATTGTGTCATTCGTAAACAAAATGCTGCCAACTTTGAAAAGGGTGGATTGTTACGTTTATAAAGATGAGTGAGTACGCATAACTGCGGGGTTGTTTAAAATTCATAGATTCTGTTTGTTTTAATTTCTATTTAAATTGAGATATAATAATAAAGCAAAAACTATTTAGCGTATTACAATGTAAATTGAACTTGAAAGACTCTAATCTGCATTAAGTTAGTTGTAGAAACTTTTAATTATTTAATTAAAATTTTGAAAGATAGGAGAAAAGACAATTATTTTAATTAAATAATTAAAAAAAATTGCGCCAATTCACGTAGGATTTGTTGCAATGCTAGGAATGGGATGCTAGGTTTAAAATCAATAGATTCTGCATGGTTTTAAATCCATTGAAATTGAGATCAAAGGAAGAGAAGAATATAATTCCTGATAAACTAGCTGTATTATAGTGAAAATTGAAGTCTAATAAGGTATTGTTAACATTAGTTCTTTTTCATTGTAATACAATTAACTTAAGACACCGATAATTTCTTAAGCTACTTTGTCACATATCACATATGTTAAGAAACGTCTAAGTTATGCATAGATAAAATAATACGTTGTAGAAATATTTAAAGACAATTAAGATAAAAACATTTTGTTTGTTTATCTAATTAGATTAGTGAAATAAAAATAAATTGCTTGTTCTCATGCATACAAATATATTATGTATTTATAAATTTAAAGTAATACATTTACATATTAATTGTATAATATATAATTAATATACAATATTATTATTTTCACCAATAATTTGAACCAAAAATTAAATAGAAACATTTTATTATTTATTTCCCTTTATTTTTATATGTCAGATGTATATTTCGAATACCGTGTACTCATTTTCAATAATAATGAAAACTTTTCAGATTAATTTAGTGCAAAATTAAGGGATAATTGTAAGAGTAAAGTAATGAAAGAAATATAATTTTAAGTTTATATATCATTCAAGGTTATTTCGCAAGAAAAATATTAAATGATACGTATATGTTATCAATCAAGTAATAAAAACAATCATGTAAACTTTAACGTGTACGTTATTTTATTATATTCACTTAGAAAGTGAATAATTTAATAATATAAACGAAATCTGTAATTAAGTCAAAGTATGTTCTCTATGATTTTGTTAATAATTACAGAATTCTGTAATTCCGCTAATAGAGAATTCTATAATTCTACTAATACAGAGCCCTATATTTTCGCTAATATAGAATTCTGTAGTTTTACTATTACAGAATTCTCTAATTTCGCTAATATAGAATTCTGTAGTTTTGCTATTACAGAATCCTCTAATTTTGCTAATATAGAATCCTGTAGTTTTGCTATTACAGAATCCTTTAATTTCGCTAATATAGAATTCTGTAGTTTTGCTATTACAGAATCCTCTAATTTCGCTAATATAGAATCCTGTAGTTTTGCTATTACAGAATCCTCTAATTTCGCTAATATAGAATTCTGTAGTTTTGCAATTACAGAATCCTCTAATTTCGCTAATATAGAATCCTGTAGTTTTGCTATTACAGAATCCTCTAATTTCGCTAATATAGAATCCTGTACTTTGGATAATACAGAATCCTGTAATTCGGCTAATAAAGAACTCAGTAATTCTGCTAATGAAGAATTCTGTAATTCAGCTAATACAGAATTCTAATAATGCAACTTGTGATTTGTAATATTTTAACGCGCCAGTCTAACATAGGGAATTGAATATATCGCAGTATAATCAAGGTAAAATAAACTAAGTTAATTGTTCTACTAAATCATAATATTATTGAAACGTTAAAATGCGATTTAAAAAATAAATATATAATCTTAATTATTTAAATAAAAATAGTTGTCCTTTCTCCTACTTATTTTTTATTTGGCTAGATATATTTCGGAAACTATGTTTCCATCTTAATTATGTTCTTTGTGACTTTGTTTTAAATAATGCAAGAAATTGTCCACTAGCAAAATAATTCACGAAATTGTTTTGGACAAACATTGATTAAATTAATTGTGTTTAAATCAAATAAAAATAATGTGAAAATAATTTATTAATAAACAATTATTTTGCGTTTTATTTAAATTCTGCTTGTTTAACAGGAAATAGAATAAACTCTTTTTAATTGGAAAAATACTGATTTATTAATTATTTGGTCCTATAATGAGTAATACACATTTGCAAAAAAGGAAAATTATCATATGTAAACACTTAATCCCGATAAAAATTAAGTACCATCGAGTCTGTCTTTCGGTGAAGGAGTCCTGTCGATGAAGTCAATATTCTGAAGCTTGCTCTCGACTTCTCCTAAGCTTTTCCCACTTTTCATTCCTGCTCCATCTTTAGCAGCATTACTTTTAACAAAATCAACTTGATTTGGTTGTTTCTCTTGAGGGTGGTTAATAAAATCATTTTGATTTGTTTTTTTTTCTTGTGGGTCGTTAATTGGGATGCCAATTTCTTCAATTTTTGTATCCGTATTTGCAACAGATAATTCGCTTCCAGTTTGTTCTTGAAGATTATTTCCAAAATTAGTCTTATCTTTCGTATTCATGATTTCATTTTCTGCAATCCTGTTTTTGTTGATTAATTTATTTTTCTCCTCCTGGATTTCATTTTCACTATTGGTTTTAATTGCGTTGATTTTGTCTTTGCTGCTAACATTGATGTTTTTTCCATGATTGATTCCTCTTTTATCATCAACATCAATTATATTCAGAATTTCACTTTGCGTGGTGTTTTTGGGAGTACACAAAAGCTGTTCTTGAAGTGGATGGCTGCTGCCACATCCTTTAATTTCATTCGTGAAACCTTCGTTTTTCTTGTAATTGACTTCAGTGGATTTGGTTTTAAATTGACTTTTTTCTTCATCGATACTTTTAACAATGTCCTTATTTTTGTCTTTAGGACCTCCCTCATTAATGACTGGTACTTTCTCAAAGGATTTATTTAGGGTGTCATGTTTATTTTCAGCTTCAGTTGTTCCTTTTATTTTTTCAAAGGATTTATTTAGGGTTTCTTGTTTATTTCCAGCTTCATTTGTTCCTCTTATTTCTTCAAAGGATTTTTTTACGATTTCTTGATAATTTTCAACTTCAGTCGTTACTTTTACTTTTTCACTAGTTTTATGTTGGTTTTCATTACTGACTTCGTTTCCAGTATTCTTAATTTGCTCACATTTTTTTTTTGTAATTGCAATCCCACTTCTTGTTTCTTCTTTATTTTTAATATCAACTTTAGCACCATCTTTAATTAAAACCCTCTCTTTTTTCTCCGTCTTATTTTCAGTAACGCATTCCTTCATTTTGATCCCATCTTCAACAACGCCTACATTTTTCCCTTGCTCTCCCATTTTACCATCAATATTCACTTTAACCTCATCCTCCTTCTTGCTGCCCTTTTTGTACCTCTGTTTGCATTTCAAACTCGAATCGCAGCTGGTCATTTTCTTCAATTTCGGCGACGGGCAACGCTCCTCCAATTTCGGGCAACTGCGACACGTGTGCATGGTCGTTTCGGGATTGGCTTTGTCCTGGGTTTTGTCGCTTCCTAGGGGGTCCGAGGAGTTCATGGCCATCTGGAGTTCGCGCTCCCATTCGTGCTCCTTGCGCTCCTTTTCGCGTTTTTCGAGTTCCTGGTAGCGGTTGTAGATTTTGAAATCGGGTATGATGGTTGTTTGTTGGTCCAATGGAGAATCGGACTCCTAAAAATAATGGAACTTTTAAAATATTTTATGCAAAAATCGAGTTTAAATAAAAGAAGGCGGAAAGACCACTGATCAATAGCCAACAGATATGAACAATTTTTAAGCACCTCTTTGGCTATAATAAAGTAAACAAATTCACATAACTCAAATTAAAACCTAGTGACCTCTTTGGCTGTTCAGTGTATTTTTTTTATTAAAATAGTTCAGGCATTTTTAAAATACGTTTTTGGATTATAATTACAAACCGCATCCAAGCTGACATTAGCCTGGATCTCCCTAATGGACTTCTGCTTGGCCAATCGTTTCTTCTTCTTATGAAGAGGCTTCGTCTCGATTATCATTTCTTCCAATTCGAACGTTGGATCACAATTCAAGTGATCGTTCTAAAAAAAGAGATATAAAGTAATCATTATTTAAATAAATTAATATATAATTAGCCGTAAGATTCTTGAAAAAGTTGTAATAAGCGAAACTATTGAATGAAGATATTAGTTAATTAATTGTGAAGTAAACCAAGTATTTTATTTCATTATAGTTTTAATTATTTCCATAATGTTTCATTCACGAAGTATTGAACGAGAAAGTTATTCAAGAAATTTGAATCAAATTACAAGATGCTAGGCGGAAAGATTACAGATTGTTGGACGGTTTATAAAATTTTAAAAATCAAATAATTATAACTTTTCGATTAATTTCTCATTTAACACTTGGTGAAATATGTTTAAACACTTCGGACTTCCCTTATAACATTTCTCTTTCTATTTCTCAGTGTGAGGTTATTGCTAATTAACAATAATTTCATCGAAATATATTCGCTATTAAGTTTTGTATTTACCGGTGGTGTGAAGTATGGTTTGTACTTCCTCTGGAAAACCATATCCAAGTCGAACTTCTGCAAGCACTTAATTTGCTTGAGCTCTTGAAGAGATGAAACTCTAGGGCCTGGATTCACGCAAATTAACTGCAAAAAAGTATATTAAATCAAATAAAAAAAAAGAAAATAGAGCATCTTGTTATAATTAATAATTCATGTATCTTTCAAGTAAATATTCGCGAATCGTTGATTTAATATTCGGCATATTTAATTTTTACTAGGTTTTTTTTCCCATTGTGGCTTAAGCTCGGTTTTCGCTTACACTAGTTTACATGGTTTATATAGCTTAGCTGAAAGTTATAATTTCTTACAGATTTTGAGTCAGAAGATAAATTAATCACAAACGAGATAGTGTATTATATATATACTACTTGATTAATGGTGTGAAAGTCCTTCGATGATGATGTCTGTCTGGGATTTTTTTTGCCCCTAATAATAATGCTTCATATTTATCGTACAAAAAAATACACACACAAAGGCTCATCGATCGAATAAGTATGTTGTCAACAAAAAAATATTCCAAATTAAGTTAATAAACAAGTTCCATTACGAATTGAGCGGGGAATCGATAAAATTACATGTTGGCTTATTTACTTGTGTATTTTTGAGCATACGTGAAGTGTAAGGAATTCATCTGGGATTAATTAAAACTTTCGAAATGTTTTCATTAATATTGTTACGTAATAATTCTGGACACCGGTATACTCAGATTCAGCGTTGCGGGAAACACATTATTTTTGAATAAAAGACTGATTTAAAACACAAATCAATTCTGGTTTATTTCTTAGTAATATCTTTATTTCTGAGTATTATATTATATATTTTTAATACAATCATTTACAAATTGTTAGACCTCAGCCTGTCTCCGTCCAGTTCTTGTCGTTTTAATTAATCATCACGATTGCTAACGTCATTGTCTAAGTTCTCAGAATTTAGTGAAATTAATTGAGGTGTGTTCATAGAATTCAGGATAACCCTTTACAAAACAACACAAATAATGGTGCATGCGCCGGGAAACCCGCGCTTTGCACCGAGGGGCTTGCGCTGGTACAAATTTGCGCTTATTATTCAATTCAATTCATTTATTTACGGTAAATTATCCTACACCAATATGTGGTAGAAGGATATAAGATTATATATATATATATTTACGGTAAATCACCTTTATACAGAATAATAACAATATTCAAAATGTTTAGACAAATATCATGACTGTAAATAACATATAAACAGAATAATAAAATTTTACATATATAATATATTTTAATATCAGTAGTGGAAACTGCAAAATAAAAATTAACCCAAGTAGTCGACTCTAGGGATTAGACAAATAATTGAAATATCAAAAACGGTAATCTCAGTGACATTAAACAAATAAATTATGCCATAAAAGTTTTTTTTTTTTAATTATTTAATTAATATTTCACCGGTGAATGTAAATAAACGTATTTGTTCATCCTGATTCGTGATATATTTGTGTCATTCTTAATTTAGCGCGGTACATGCGATACTAGCCGGGAGAGCAGTAGTAACGTGTCGATATTTCATGCATAATGTATTCGAGTGAAAAGCGAGACGCGATCAATTTACATTTTTATCCGCGATTCGGTTTCATCATCCGCTTTGACGAACGACGTGTTTTTTTATACGTGCTTGTATATCAAAGCCGCGGGCTTAATTTGCATATTAAAATCGCAGTCGACATGATTTTTATGCATTAAAAAAAAACGTGAATTAGAATTAATAATGGGTTTCATAAATCTTACTTTGTGAAAACAAAAGTCACTTTGTTTGTGAATTTTCAGTTACATAAATTTGTTTTCAGTAATTTAATATGTATGCATCAGAAGTTTCAGTTATATAAAGAAAGTTGAAATGGGTTTTTATTAAATTTAAATTGTCTGACTCGCGAGGATTAAATTTTTAATTCTATCTACGGGGATTTTTAGGTTTCAATAGGATTTTACTATTATACATATTTACATAAATACAGATGCAACACACATGCTTTCGGCTATTTTATTCATTTTAAGAATTCCTTTAAACTATATGGTTCTAATTGTATTAAATGATTATATAGAATTATTATGGAGTAATTTTCAGTATGTGTATTAAATAAATAACGTTCACGTTAAACTTAAAATTTTCCGTACGGAATAGCCCCGAAAACACATGTTTTTCTTCTTATTCACATTATTAATTAATATCTTTAAGTTAACATCAACACTACAATTCATCTTACATTCTCATTAATTCTGTATTTACTAATGTCATTTGAATAAAATAAATTTTTAAGACTTCTATTTTGTAAAAAAAAATCGAAACTATAACTGTTTACTTTCCCCTATCCAAGGAAAAGTAATGTGATCGTAAAAATGTTCGAATCGCCAATTTCAACGGATATACACGTTTTGAAGTACCCGAGTCGATTCCATCGAGTTTTGAAAAATATCTGTGTGTGTGTGTGTGTCTGTTTCTGTTATAATTCTTTGTTGGTGATATTGTTATACCTTTGTGATGAGATCGACAATATCCTCACTCCAAGAAGCGGGGAATTCGACCCCCATTTGAAAAAGTGCTCGTACATCCTGGATGCTGGTGCTCGAGTGGATATCGAAGGGTCGACAGCCTCGTAGCATTTCATAAGCCACGACACCTGTGAAGTAACGAAATAAAAAAAAAAAATAGATGCATTTTACTAACGACGATATAATCTTTAAAGTATAACGTTATTTACGAACATTTCGTTTCGTGGGTACAAAATTTTCACAAATAATATTGAATCAACAAACATCATTATGGAATTAAAATAAAAATATTGCATGATACAATGTGCTATTGTACATTGTAATATTCCGTATTTACACTTGTTAAACGTATTTATAAACTTATATTTAAATAATTGTAAAACTTGTAAAAAGGTGATTAGTGTAATAAAGTTATTATTATTATTGATATGCAGCAGCAATTATCCATTATATAAATCAATGTCTAGTGAAGTATTTGGTGTTTTAATGTGCATTTGTATAAGTACTTGGAAATAATTAAATTATTATTAATATTAATAATTATTTTCAAATTATTTTTATTTAATTTATTTAAAACAACATTAAATATTAATGCAACATTATTATATTCGTTTTGTTCAGTGGGTAAATCTGCCTTAATAAGAATGAATAAGTATTGAATGGATATATTTAATAGGATGGAAACAATAATATAATTTTAAAACAAATATGGAATAAAAACCAAAATATTTTTATTGTATTCCAAAAAAAATGACAATTATAATTATTTTTTTAAATAATTTATATATAAATATTAATTCCTACATAATAAAGCAACTGATTATTAAGTTTGAATTACCCAAGGACCACCAATCCACGGGGTATGAATATCCCACGCATAAATCAACGGCGCAGTCGAAAATTTCTGGAGCTATGTAGGGTTTGGTGCCGGACATCGATGTGGCCAGTTGAGTGTCTTCTAAAACTGCAGCTATGTTGAAATCTGTGATGTGAGCATGCCCTATAAAAAAAATAGATATTATAAGAATTACTTTAATAACAAAAATTATAGGGGCATCTGTATTCTGCCATCTATTACTAAACTCCTGGATAAAATAGTTGCTAACCAATTATGGCCATCGAAGTATACTTCTGTATTAGCCATGATAATATATATATTATCGATATATTCGATTTATCAGCGGTGGCTCCACTATCACCAACTTAATGGAATTCAAACAATACATTTCGCGAGCTTTGGAAGAACGTTATCAAGTTGATTTTACTAAGGCTTTCGATAGAATTATCAGTGTTTTCTCCTTGGCAAATTACATGCGTTCGTTGTGGTAAAATAAAATCTTGGCTCAAGAGGGTGTCACTATGGGGAAGGCAGGTTTTAGCAACAATTATAATTTCAACAAAGCTTTACTACACGCAGTAAATTCTTGAAATATGAAATTAAAAAAAATGTATACCATTTTTATTGTTTCCGTGTTCTGTAATAAAAAAATCCTCCCATAATCATTTTATCGATTAAACCGTAACGTAATAATATCCCTCGTAGTGCGGCATAAAAAATATAGCGAGCACTTTATTGCGTCGGTAATAAAATTATTAGATTAATCAAGCGCGGTGTGGGGATATGGAAAATTTAATTATCCCCGAAAGGCACTGGCGCGCGTTTGCTAAAATAACATAAAAAACTATGCGCTTTGAAAACCGGGGGCTTTAAACAAAGCATATTGAAATTGATTTCATTAACGGGACTGTATATAAATAAATGGACTGGTGGCAAATAAAATACATTTTCATTTAGCATTAACAAAAAAAAATAGAAACGTTGCGTTTATTGAAATTTAATTGTGGAATTTTAAAATATATTTTTTTTTAATTTTCACAATTAAATTTCAATAACAATAAAGATTTATTGAAATTTAATTGAAATTTCAATAACAACAAAAAGTTATTGAAATTTAATTGTAACAATACAGTTATAATAATTATAGTTAGTTTAATTGCAAAAATAAACAATAAAGAGTTATTGAAATTTAATTGAAATTGAAATTTCAATAAAAATTAAGAGTTATTGAAATTTAAATTGAAATTTCAATAAAAATTAAGAGTTATTGAAATTTAAATTGAAATTGAAATTTCAATAAAAAATAAGTTATTGAAATTTAATTGTAACAATACAGTTATAATAATTATAGTTAGTTTAATTGCAAAAATAATCAATAAAGAGTTATTGAAATTTAATTGAAATTGAAATTTCAATAAAAATTAAGAGTTATTGAAATTTAATTGTAATAATAAACAGTTATAATAATTATAGTTAGTTTAATTGCAAAAATAAATAATAAAGAGTTATTGAAATTTAATTCTGGAAATTAAAAAAATATATATTTTAAAACAATTAAATTTCAATAAACGCAGCGTTTCTATTTTTTTTTGTGAATGCTAAATGAAAATATATTTTATTTGTATTAAAAATATATTCATATATTTTTCCAGAACTTATATTAAATATAGAAATAATGTCGATATCCTGTAAACATTATCGAAATCCAATAACCGTTTGTATAATATCAAGTTCAACTTCGATCTCTCTTTTTATATATTAATATAAGCCAATATTCCAAAGCATTAAGGCATTACTTTGTATCAACATCAAAATTTTATATAAGCCTAATTGTAAATTATTAGATTTTTTTAAAAAAAGTTATAATTAGGATTTTGTAAATTTTCTTAATTATAAATTATGATTTAAAAAAAATCCAGTAAAAATTATAATTAGTATTTGGTAAATTTTCCCAGTAAAAAAAAAACATTAAAACCTTTGGGTAATATGAACGCAATGTTTTTATGTTCATTTTTCTCAGTAGGTTAATAGAACTTTTGGGTAACATTAATTCAACGTTTTTATGTTCATTTCTACTAGCGTTATACTTTTTTTAAAATTCAATTAACAAATATTGATTAAACGTAACCCCACAATTAATAATCCGAAATATCGGCCATCAACAACAGAGCCTCAATTTTATGTTGTTCGTGTTAATTATCAATACATCAAGGTGAGTTCAATTCATTTGTGCGCATTGAATTCAATTATCTCTCGCTCTTGGTGATTGTTGCTTTTGTTCATTGTCGGCGTTGGTAATGTTAATACTAATGGATTTTGATTAAAGTTAATAAGTTTAATAAACGGCGGGCGTTAACGGTGTTGACACGGCAGGAGAGAGCAGTTCCATTAAGCCCCCGCGCCATATATCCATTGTTGTTATTATTATGATGGAAGAAAGAGGGATGGAGAGAGTTTCGGTGATTACTGCGTGTTTTAGAAAATAATGGAAGAATTTGTAATTAATTGGATTTATATTTAAACATTTAAATTTTTCCTATTTATTTTTTTATTCAAGTATAATTGTAATTTGGAAATGGAGATTCCATAAATAGAAGACAGTATTCATTCACAGTCACAGAGCTAAATGTGAAAATAATTTATTAATTATTTTCAAATCATTTTTATTTAATAATGGAGATTCCGTTAATAAAGTAAATTGAAAAGTAGATATATTTCGGAAACCGAAAAAATTGAAAAGTAGATATATTTCGGTTTCCGAAATATATCGGAATATGCAACCTTATCTGAAAATAAAAATCAATAAAAGACGTGCTGTTTTATAGACAATCCTTTCCTTTTCTGCTTTAAGTACTGACTTTTCAGTAAAAAAATATTTAATTAGATTTAAGACATGTTTATATCTACTTAAATGGACATCCGTTAAATAAATAAATAAATAAATAATTAGTGAGAGCAAATATTCCTCTCAATAATACATCATAAATCAGCCCGGTTGCTCCTTTTGTTTTCTTTTCCGTGTTCCCTTTGTTTGATCTGGATTGTTGGAAGTTTTCGCCGGGAACGCCAGGAATTTAGGAAACGGCACACGTCGCTCTTCCGTCTGCCGGGGAGCGAGGTCTTCATTTCCAGCACTTTGCCTCCCCGAGTGCGCCGCGAATTGAATTATTATCAAATATAGCGACGCTTCGGAATTCCCGTTTCTCGCCGTAATCGAGGCGGGGTTTATTAAAATTTCTTGGAAACATGGGGAAACACATGTATTTGCCAGACAAAAAAATATGATAATTGTCAGGAAGTTTATTTTCCAACAGAAAAAGAAAAAAAATAATAATATTGTATTGTTGCTCAAATTTGGGTAGAGTGGTTTTCTTTCGATTATATATATATGTATGTTTATAACTCCTCATGAGCTAATTTGGCCCAAATATAATAATAATAATAATTTATTTATTTACGGAAAATTCACCAAAAAAATTATGTAACAATTTTTTATTATAAGTAGTAAATAGGCTATTACATATAAATAAACAATAACTAAAAATACAAATAACAATTAAATTAACCAATTATTATTCCAAGTGGTTTTACGAGTTGTTGGGTTAACAAATATAAATAATTCAAACAATAATGTATAAATACATAAATAAGACAGCGTGTACAAGTAATGAGAATATTTGATAAAGTTTAAATATTGGAAAATATATCTAAAACATTTTATGGAGTTAGATTTTTTTGGTTAATGATTATTTTGTAATATTTGTTTAATATTAATTGTTTTTATCTAAAAAAAATTAACTTCGTGAGATTTTTCAGATTTATTTTATAATAATTTTTTGATCCACCATTTTTTCAGCTAATATGTAGAAGTCGATTGCTCAATCCATCTACGTGTTATATTTAAGGTATATATCAAAAGAATATACATAAAAATGCATAGTATTCATATCTATTATTAGTGAAAAAACGGCTACCGAAAAAGTTATAAAATTGTTAAAAAATACTCTTTATTATTATTAACAATTTAGGAATTGTTAGTTTTAAAATAAATATAACTAAGAAATTGTATTTTATTTTGTATGCTCAATATATGTAAACACTCTTGATAATGCCGTAAAAAGCGAAACTAGTCGAGTAAATAATAACAAATAGTGAAACAAACCAAGTGTTTTTGATTTATCCTTTAATATTATTGTCAAAATGTTTCACCAAGTATATAATAGTTATTCAAGACATATTTTGAATGTAGAAATGGTGAATCCGTAAATAAATGAAATAAATATGTGTAATTGAAAGTTAATTCTAAAATAAATAGAATTAATCATCAATTACACAATTGAATATTTGTTAATAAAGTGATTTTTTTATATTTAATAAAATATTTGACCACAATTAATCTAACGTTTGGATAACTGCATAAATAATTTATTTTTACTTGCAAAATCTTACCTTCTTCATCCAGTAGTATATTATCCGGTTTAATGTCTCTGAAATGAAGAAAAAAAATATTAATAATTGAAAAGATTTGTATTCACTTAGCCACAGTTATTTAAAATTAATTAAATAAAAAAAATATTATCTTATTAAATAAATAAGATTAATAATTGTTTGCCTCGTGAGATTAAGGACAGTACGTCCTTATTAATTTTCAAACAAAAACTTAAAAGTTACTTGCTTGAAAAAACGATTACTGATTAATTATTATTAGAAGAATGGGCTAATTTACACTGGCTCAGAGCTACATGAACATTTAACAATTACCTAATTGGAGCCTTCCAAACAAACAAACTAATTTCAAAGCTAATCGACAGCCCGAATCAATACAAAGCTATCGCGTTACGCACGGTTTAAATTGAAATTAATTAAAATTGATAATATTGAAAATACAACAATTTAAATAGGTATGTTCTTGGCTGTGCGCCAGGATCCAGGTACAATGAATCTTCTTATCTCAGGAATGCGTTCTCGGAGTGAGTCGTCGATCGTTTTTTTCTTCTTGATTTGCGATAATTGCGCTCTTGTATTTCGATTCAGTCGTCCGAAAACGCGCAGTGTTCACTATTCCGGTTTAATTTTTAACGTTAGAAATTATTAATAATTAAAAACGCGATTTATTTTTGTTTATGAACAAGTGGTAATTAGTGAGTGGTGGAGGTGAGTTGGTTTTCGATTCACCAGGAATGGGTTGGAAGTTATTTTTTCTATTAAGGTATGTTAATATTAAAAATTCATTTTTAAACAGATTTTACGATTCCTATTATTATTATCAATTTATTCTCCAAAATTGCATTTATCAATAAATTACTTTCGCAATAAACAAATGCGATTTTCGCAAGACTAAAGTAGGTATACATTAGTTCTAAATTCATTAATGAAGATTTGCTAACAAACCTTTCAAAATTTCATTTTTTTTTATTCAATTGTTTACTTTAATCACTATTCAATAGTGATTAAAGTAAACAATGGGGTTTAATAATTGAAAAAAAAAATTAAATTTTGAAAGGTTTGTTAGGATGAATCTTTGAATAATTTTTTTTATTCATCCTAACAAACCTTTCAAAATTTCATTTTTTTGTTCAATTATTAAACCCCATTGTTTACTTTAATCACTATTACTCATGTACCAGCAAATATGGATTATTCCGGTAACTTTCGCCGGGCCGCAGTCGCGCGTAAGCAACGAAAACTTTAAGTGCTTTGTTGAAACTTCTCTTTCGCTCGCCTCGCTCCTTCTCGCGCCGCCCTGTGTGTGTCCCGTGGTCGTTAATTATGCATTTGTGTAAGTAATTGGGCCCTAGCATGCGAAATCATGTTTAATTCAAATCGCCTAAAACAAAACATAATCACGCCCCGCACCCCCCCTTTCCAGCTTCCTCGGGCGACCGCTGTTTTATTCAAAACCCTGGAATTAACGGCGCCTCTCTCGAGTTTATAATCAATCTTGGAATTTGCACGAAATATTGCATTTTTTATTAGTCGTTAACACGTCAGCGGATAATTTAGGATTAATTATTAAATACTATATGAGCGAAAACTTTTCTCTTCTAGAGTGTTTTGATTTTTTTAACGAAAAAAAAAAAAATATGTTGGCAATGAAATTAATCACATGTTTCGAAATGTACATACAAAGTGAACTAAGGAAAAAAACTTCTTGGCAAATTATGTAAATTGAATAAAAGTTTATCTTTTCGTTTAATTAATTGCGTTATTAATTAAAACTTTGATTGTGGAAATAAATCCAATATGTGTATCTCCCTTCTAAAAATGTACATTTCGTAGAAAAGTGTTGATAATTTAGGATTAATTATTAAATACCATTTGAGCGAAAACTTTTCTCTTCTAGAGTGTTTTGATTTTTTTTAACAAAAAAAATATGCTGGCAATAAAATTAACCACATGCTATAGGTTATGTTATTTAAAAAAAATAAATTGATAAATAATGACATATATGTCGTTTTATTTGTTTTTATTATTTGGTGCTAACAAAATGTAAAATATTTTAAAGATAGAAACTAGAGGAAAAAAAGTTTTCGTGTTTTTGCTTTTCTAAATGGATTTTAAAATGGAACACCCTAAACTGGAATAGAATAGAATTTGTGACAAGAAATTTATACATAAATAATCAAAACAAACGTAAATAACTACTCTAGAGGAGAAAAGTTCTCGTTTATATTATTAATCTCTCACTTAATAGGTGACAGATCTCTCACTTAATAGGTGAGAGATCTGTCAGCTCATTTGGTGAATGATCTAATCAGGTTCATAGGTGCTCAAATTGGATTGTATAGAAGGAAGGATTTCTAAAGGATCACAATGGATGTAAGTGGAAAGTTTCAGGGTTGTTACCATTGTAACCTAAACTAATCTACAATCAGAAAGAGATAACTACCCCTGTGTGATTGACATTTTTTATTATTATTTTTAATACAAATTAAAGGAAAAAGATTGTCAAAGCGATAACCGAAATATCGGCTCCGTTACATCGTTGAATAAATCAGTGAAGATTCAGAAATAATAATAAAAATTAACCCCTGCACCACCATTATGGTAGATGGGGATTTTATATATATAATCTAAAATCTATATATATATATATATATATATACAAATTAAAACTCACCCAACTTCAAACATCAAAACAGAAAGCAACAATCAACTTCCCCTATTGCCATCATACAAAAAAAACAATATTAAAAAAAATCCCCATTCCCTGTTCATTTCAACGTACACAGCTGTTTCATCGCTGAAAAGAACTCGATATTTATTTTATCCGGCGAGAGCGGTCTTTGTTGTTGTGTATGATCGATCCGGCACGAGGGAGGGCGTGCCTCGACTCGTTTCGCCGGCCGACCCAGACACGACCAACCACCTGTTTCGTTTCGCCGGTGAAAGGGTGAATCCGAATCCTGTTAGGGAACCGTTTGACTCGAATTACAAGTCCCGAAATTATCGCACGAACAATTTTCGCAAAAAAAAGTGTACAACCAACAGTGGGTTTACTAAGGCTTCACTTTGTAAACTCGAGGGGATTTAATCGAAAAATAAAATGGTTTTGTTTAATACTGCCATTTGAAATAAAAAAAACAACCTTTGTATTCTTAAGAGTGGATGATTGATATAAAACTAAGTATCAATTCTTGGATTGCGTCAAAATGTATAAAATAATGGACATAAATCTTGAATTATGTTGTAAATAATTTTTGAATCCATCAATATATATATACAGAGAGGTTTTTTTTTATCAGTATACATTGTAGGTATACACTACCCCTTAGTGTATACTTGCAAAAACGCGAGTCAAACGCCTAACTCCAAAATAAAAATATTTGAAAAATAATGAAAAAAAAATATATATATCTTTGAGGCCTCGTAGATGGCTTAGGAACCACTTTTGGATAGAGATAAGTTTAGTTAAATCGTCTTATTTTGTTTCAAAAAATATGTGGTAGAGCGTTGTACAAACCATTCGGGGACACCCTGTATATACTGCTACTTGTGTGGCAATATTATTTATGTGAGAATAAAAATGAATGAATCGATAATATTGAAAATTTCATTATTTTCTTTTTCGAATAAATCTGAAAATAATTATGATTTACTCTTGAAGATTTTAGAAAGAGCCTGAAGCAGAAAATATATCATTCCTGATTTCATTAAAGCCACTTCAATTCAATAGTTCCATTTAGATGGAAACAGTTTAAACCGAGGATTTTGGACGCTGCATCAACTAAGATAACTTGCCTAAATCAATTAATTTATACTAGTGATGGGCAAAGTCGATTTTTTATTACTGCTAAATTAAGTATATTATAATTTTATGAATGTTATTTGTTATAAAAATATCAAGAATAACTTCCCATTTATTAATAAACATAAATTAGAAATCACTAATTCGTTTTAAATAATTAAAATGTCACATTTAGTAATACTCGATTACTAATATTATTCGATTTTGCCCAACACTAATTTATATAAAAAAAGTTATAAATAACACGATTATAAAAAATATTTAGGTCTATTTAATAACCATACCGTATTTTGCAACTCCATCAGAAACAAACCGCATAATCCTTGTTATAAAACGCTGGCCGTTGTGATTCCGCATTAAATAAAGTTGGCGTCGCGGTCGCAATTTAACTTCACGTCCCCTCTCTGTTTAATCACTCAGGTGTTTGTTAGTTATTAAACTCCGACACTCCGGAACGGATTTACGTTGCACTCGTCCCTAATTTGTATTCTCGCTTTAAATTATGCGCGCTGGCGAAAATTGCCGCCGCCGAACAAATTTTCAGCGAACTACTTTGCGAATAATTCACTCAGGAAATTCATATTTGTTATTCAGGAACCGAAATTAATATTTTGCGATATTAAAAATACTGACTATAAATTGACAATTGGGAAGATTGCACAAAGCGATATCTTTTGTCTAATAGGAAAGATAGCCACACAATTAGAAGTGGTTTCCTCAATAACTTTTGTTTAGAAGGTACACGAATTGTTTCGTAAACTAACGAAACGATTTATTAAATAAATTAAAAAGATTTATGATTCACAATAATTGGAAATAATAATAGAACAAGCGACTGAAAACAACATTGGAAGATGCAATAATAATAAGGAAATGGAAGGAATGGAAACCAGGAAACGTCAGAAGAAGAGGCAGACCGAAGAAAAGATGGATAGAAGAAGCAGAGAATGACTTAAGAATACTTGGAATAAGGAAATGGAAGGAATGGAAACCAGGAAACGTCAGAAGAAGAAGCAGACCGAAGAAAAGATGGATAGAAGAAGTAGAGAGTGCTTTAAGAATACCTGGAATAAGGAAATGGAAGGAATGGAAACCAGAAAACGTCAGTAGAAGAAGTAGACCGAAGAAAAGATGGATAGAAGAAGTAGAGAGTGCCTTAAGAATATTTGGAATAAGGAAATGGAAAGAGATGGAAAAGAATGGAGGAAACGAAGAGGACGACCTGGGACTAATCCAACCAATGAATTGGATTGTAAAGGCTCCTAATGGAGCGGTAAAACTCCTTGTAGAGTGGAACGCCTTATAAAAAAAAATAATTGTAAAGATAACGCAAGCACCATCTATTGCCTAATTTCATGTAATATCGTCAATAATTTGGATCTACAGATAGAACAAACTAGCTGGAAATTTCCCGGCATCTCGTATAGTCGATCCGCTCCTGCTCTATAACTCATGTATTCTAACACCCCACTTTAGCTGATTTTAAAAATAACACATTTTGTTTAATAAATTTTCCCAAAACTCTTTTTTTTATATAGTTTTCATCAATTTCAGCTGCTCGTACCTAAAATTCATGATTATTATTGTAAATTAACAAAACTAATAAAGCGACGAGAAGTCAATAAATTTTCTCAAAACTCTTTTTTTTACATAGTTCTCATCAATTCCACCTGCTCGTACCTAAAATTCATGATTTTTTTAATTTCAGCTTAAATCCAAACCGTCCTCTCGCTCGCAAATTCCAAACCGTCCTCGTACGGTAATCTAAATCGAGGGGAAAATCCACGTCCGTTCCGACCGTGTATCGCTAATCCGATTAATTTATGCGAAGGCCAACTCGCCGGGAAAACTGTCTCCCCGGATATTCCCTGACGGGGCGGAGGAACGAACGGTATTCCCGCGGGAACGCGGACGTTCTTCGAAAACGCGGAAAAGTTAGTTTATATCCAGAATCCCGTTGGGGGAGAAGTGGAGGGTTTCAAAACAAAGTTACGTGGAGTTATTTTTTGTATGACGTAAATTTATAATGGGTTTAAGGGAAAATATGAAGAGACTGATATTAGCGTTTTAGTAAAGTGGGTTTGGGTTGATTAATTTAAAATCAATTAAGGGGAAAAAGTTAATATTTTCTTAATTAAAATCAAATGATGTGAAGGAACGTCGTTTGATTTTTTAATTAAATTACTCTCAATTCATTTACTCTTAATCATTGTTTTAAGCCAGCAATATATTTTTGTTTAATTAGAAATAATTAATATTATTTAAAGGCAAAAGTGACAATCAAAAAAAAAAAAATGCATTAAGTGCAACTTTACTCTTAACGCTTTTTGATTTTCAAGAATTGTTTGATCACACCGAGGAATATTTCAAATAAAAGTTATATATATTGAAGAAATAAGTATTGTAACGTAAGTGAAAAGATCATTCTGGAATGTTCCACGGAGCGCGCGTCAATTCCTGAAAGTTCGAAAAACAAGCACGCTATATAAGCGTGCTCTAGTGGCGCTGCAGGCAATTAGTCTATCACTAACGTCCGAGTGCTCAACATCGCGTTGTAAATAAATAGTTGATGAAAATAAATGTGTTAAGTGTAGTGTAAATAAATAAATAGATATTGTTTTACTTATTTCCGAGTCTGATTAAATCCGATTTCGTAACAGTATTTTATATTAATTAATTAACTTTTTATTGTATCTACTTCAGTTCTTCACTTATACTCTTGCCGATTATTCATTTTTGTAATCAGATTATCATTTTTTTTATTAACAATAATACATTCATTCAAAAACTCATATATTCATTCACTTTTCTTGAAAACAAAGAAACTGAGCCCAGTTTTCTCAACGGAATATTAATCAGCATGAAATTCTGCAAACGTGCCGAATTTAAACCTACTCTCTATCTCCTATAATAAGCGAGATCCCCACGGTGAGACTCGAATTTGAAACACCCTGTATACAATAGAGATATTGTATACATATATAGTAGTATTTATAGTATATTTAAGTGTATGTAACTAAAAATAATATTGTTTTCTTTCTTTCTTAATCTTATCCTTTTTTACCCGTATTGTGTGTCGAGGTTATATTTTTTTTACATACAAATATTTATATTATTGTGCATTTTTAAATACATGAATAAACTATTGACGATTCACTACTGGTCTATGGTTTTAATTGGCGTTTCACAATCGGACTCGACGATTTGTTTGTTGAGGGGCGCGCGCAAATTTCCGGCGGTGTCCGCGTCTAATTAAACCGGATAATTCCGGGGATCAATCAAAAACCGACTCCGGCTGATGCCGTTGTGCCCGTCGCCGATGACGAGGAAATTACCAGCCGCAGCGTAAACACGTTTACGTACACGTGTCGCCCAAACCGGAAAATTACCGCACAAGGGATAATTGATTATTAACCATCGCAATCGCGAAATCAATATTAAACAATTACACGCGATAATCACGATGGCAAATAATCGAGCACGTGTGTTGATGTGATCGATTGGGGGAGTTTAGTGATGGATGGTTTGTATTCCTGCACGAATTTTGTTGAATGTTGATTTGATTCAAAATACATCGAATTTTCTTTTTCTTATTTTATCCTTTTTAAGCAAATTAATATTTTTATTGATAATTATTAAATTGTAAATTGTAAATGGTCTGCCGTATATATTATGAGTGGGGAAATGTCGCAAATAAGGATGGTTTGTATTCCTACACGAATTATGTGAATGTTGATTTGATTGAAAATTCATATTTTATTTTATCCTTTCATAAGTAGGCTAACATTTTTGTTGATAATTATTAAGATTGGGGAAAGTATTGTAATCATGGTTTGTATTCCTTCAGGAATTTCAATGGACTATGTCTGTTGGGTTTGTATAAATAAATAAATAAATAATACGCCTTGTACTTATCCCTGGAATATTTTCTACAACATTCAGCATATCTTTATCAAGATCAAAATCGATCTCTTGCTGTTTATCAGAAACATTCGAAACAGTTTCGCTATCAAGGGTAAAAACATTTTAAAATATTCTCCTATCAGGTATTCTTCAATTTGGAAACGAATTACTATTACAAAATCCATGGACAAACATCACATCTGCATATTCGCTATGACTGAAAGTATGAGCCATTTTTGTAATCTTGTAAAACAATTATAATTGTCACTTTTTTTATATAAAATATCTTCATCAACGCATTTTTTTATATGATCAACATGTGTATTCGGTTACCAATTCATCAATCTACAATAATTGTTGATCACTCTGTATAAATAAACATCTAGTGGTTTGACGTGGTCCGAAAGACCGAAATGGTCATCAATAGGTATCTATACGCTAGAATTAAGCTAATTAAGCTAAATTTTATGATATAAGTTAATACTGTGATAACAATAATTATCTTGGGAAAAACTTTTATTTCAACACCCTCCTCGACCAACATAATTCTTGATAGCACATTGTTTATTGTTCGAAGAGAAGGTTTAATCTTTGTATTTATCTTTAGCGAAACAAAATTCGTACAAAATTAATATAAAATTCAATTATAAAAATTCCAAAGTTGCTAGTCGAAATGTATTTTCATAGGTTTATTGTTTTTATCTGTTTAAATAAAATGTTATTAACTACAAAAAAAATAATAATAAAAAATAAATAAAAATGGTTGAATTTTTAATTAAATATTGCTCTAATTTTAGTTGAATGCGTGTCAATGTTTATTATTTCAATATTAATGAAGTAAAACACAATTCGTTTTGATAATCAGGCGGATGATGGTAATGTGTAAACACAATCAGCCATATCACGCATGCGCTTTGAATATACAAACGGAGATTCGAGCGGTGTTTCTACAATAAAGTTGAGAAACTTATCAAAACCAATTGTGTTTTACTCCATAAATGTTTCACCAAGTAACAGCCTCATCAATGGAATTTATTATTTAGAGTAAATACGTGTATTTCTTCACAATTTGCAATAATTTAATGTAAAAAGGATTAAAGTTAATGCTTGTTGCGCTACACTCTTGATGGAAACAAATATTACTATTAGATGGAGAATTACGCTTGTTTTGTTCCATAACGTTTTTATTTTCAGTTTCCTGACACGTGTTTCGGTCTTCGCAGACCATTATCAAAGTAAAACAAACGACAAACATTATGGAACAAAACAAGTGTAATTCTCCATCTAATAGTAAAAAGGATTTTCCGTTATTAAATAAAATGAAATATTTAACCAAGCGAGAAAGTTGTCCAAGAAACCCCGATTAAATTCTGCAAATAATACAAAACATCTTTTATTTCAACAACGTTTCATAACGCATTTCGCCTTTGCGTTTGGCGAATTTAATATTATGTTCATTAAATTATTCAAACGTTCCACCGACAATGTACTCTTCGAATGTGTGTGCCAGAGCAGCGTTCCCTAATTTACCGGGCACGTATGTACAGATAAATTGAGCAACATCATTCGATTACACAAAGCATTATTTAATCCGTTCCATTATATCCCCATTTTGTCCCTCCCTGCCCCCCCTTTCAGCGTTTGTAATTACAAACACACCGGCCCGGCTGGTTTAATTGAATTAATAAACACCTACACAGTTAGTGACGTATATATATATATATATATATATATATATATATATTGTATTTTTTATAAGTTGGTTATGGAAAAAAAGTGGGAATTAAATGGTTGTGACTGAATGGTAAAAGACTACGTTAAACAATTTATTTTAAAATTTAAATTAGACTTTTGCCATTAAATCACAACCATTTAATTTCCACTTTTTCCCACAATTGCAATTTAAACAAATTATGGTTAGTTAGATATTAATAGATTATTAAAAATCAACCAATAAAACATAGAATAGATTGAATAACTTTAAATTCTCGACTAGTTTCGGGTTATTAGCCCATTTTCAAGAGAATTTAATAATTTAAATTAATAAAGATGATTATATATATACATCTTTATTAATTTAAATTATTAAAAAAAATAAAAGATGATTGTATATATACATCTTTATTAATTTAAATTATTAAATTCTCTTGAAAATAGGCTAATAACCCGAAACTAGTCGAGAATTTAAAGTTATTCAATATAATCTGTGTTTTATTGGTTGATTTTTAATAATCTATTAATAACTAACTAACCATCTTTATTCAAATGTGTATATATATGTACAATAATATACAAAAATTAGAATTATATTCTGTAGATGATGAATCTGCTATCGACCGGAGGTCTTTCAGCTTAATCTATTAATATTTATTTCATACAAGTGCCTTTAATTTTAAATTCAATATTAGTTAAAACGTTTCATTTAGTGATCAATAAAAACCAAATTAAAGTTTAAAATATTACCATATACAAAGCTTTCGATCAATGATCTTTCCTCTTGTCACATTTTAAATCCTTGAATTTTCGCGTTTATTCGTGTTTCTCGAGTTTTATATCGTGAAATTTATGTAAGGTCTCACCTGTGGACAATTCGCTTGGATTTGAGGTAATCCAGCGCTAGGGCCAATTCGCACACCATCAGCTTGACGGCGTCCTCGGAAAACTGCACCTCCTGGCTGATGTGATAACGTAAATCTCCGCCCAGCAGAAGATCCGTCACCATGAAAAGATCCTCCTCGTCTGCAACAACGAAATAACACAACGAAGGAATTTAGAAAAAAAGCATCAACTTTCAATTATCAACAATTGAAAGCAGTAGCTACATAATGTAAGTAAGCAAATCTTCACTGCATAATTCAATATCTAGCGAGGTATTTGCCCGAGGAGTGGTTGTTTTAATGAAAGCTTTTTAAGTACTTACATTATGCAAGTGAAAAAATGCAAGTTAATGACAATTAATGTAAGTAAGCAAATCTTCATTGAGTAATTCAACATCTGGCGGGGTATTTGTCCGAGAAGTAGTTTTTTTAAAAGAATGCTTTTTAAGTACTTATATTATGTAAGTAAAAAAATGCAGGAGCTAAAGAGAAAGTAATTAATAAATAAAAGATTGAGTCTTCTTTCTTTAAAAAAATCTTGTGAAATTTGTGATGAATGGAGGTTTCATTTAATAGTGTAGTCCATCTACACGTGAATCAACAATCATTATGTTATAGGAAGTAAATAATTATTCAATTGTGTAAATTAATTGTTTTCAAATTTCTTTGTATTTAATATAATTAAAATATCTGTGACCGAGTGAATAAATACTCTTTTTCTATGTTGTTTAAATTTGTTTAATGAATACCTCGTTAAAATGTTAGCTTTTCGTTAAGTTTTTATATAATTATATACAGAGAGGTTTTTTTTTTATCAGTATACATTAGGGGAAGTATATACCTGCAAAAAACGCGAGTCAAACGCATTGAACCGATTAATGTGTGTATGTTTAGTTGACTATTTGGCATATGTGTTTTCAGTTGCGTGTTATAGGCAACTAAACACACATACATTATTGCATTTGACTCGCGTATTTTGCAGGTATACATAGGGGAAATATATACTGATAAAAAAAGCTCTCTCTCTCTCTCTCTCTCTCTCTCTCTATATATATATATATATATATATATATATATATATATATATACAAAGTCAAGTAAGCAAATATTAAATCTTTCGATGACATTTTATCCCATTATACTGTTTTGACGCATGTTTTGTTTAATTTTTATAAGGGCTGGCTGGGGAGAAGACAGCGCCGCCGGTTTAATTTACCGTTTTCGGCTGACGGAGCTATCGGATCGCTCCCCGGCTCAAGTTATCGCGCGGCGTGTTTACTTCGGTGACGGTATTTATCCCCGGGAGACGGACGAGTTTTGATAAAGTTTTCGGTCGATAAGCGGGGGACCGAGTTTCGGATTAGTCAGACATTAAACCCGACAAAGCGCTTTTGATCAGAGCTCGAATCAGGAAAGGATGAGGTTTACGATTTAACTAAACAAATCGCAAACATTCTCATAATAATAATAATAATAATAATAATAATAATAATAATAATAATAAAAATATATGAAACTGAAGAGGATTCAGTCGGTTTAATTAAATAATTAAATAGTGCGTTCAATTTAATAATTAATAATTCCATTGCAATGTATATTCACCTTGGAATGAGAACCATATATTGACCAAAAAGGGATGCTCCAGCCTCGTGAGGATCTCGACCTCCCTGAGCACGTTCTTCAGCGCGTCCCGTTCGATGCACTGGTGCTTGTTCATGTACTTCATGGCGAACATCTGCTTCGTGTCCTTCTTTTGAACAATGCACACCTGAAGGGAACAAACGAAAAGAAAAAAATTAACAATAATACACTCACAAGTCGTTGGAAAAAAAAAAATGTAACGGAATGTAACTTAAGATCTCTTCAAATTAGTAAGAGTTACTTGATGGATAAAAGAAAATTCTTTGATGTAGATTTCAGTGTAATTCTTTCTTTCTTAATCTTATCCTCTTTTACCCGTATTGGGTGTTGAGGTTAGATTTCAGTGTAATACGAATATAAAAAAAAAGTTGTATTTATTTATACAAACCCAACAGACATAGTCCATTGACAGGGTTTACAATATTTATAAAATTATTTTATATGGCGAGTACAAAGTTCATAAATTCGGTTTAAGACAATCTAAAAGAACGCGTTTATAGTAAACAAATGGCATATTAAATATATCGATACAATTCGAGTATTGGTTGTATTGAAAAATAATAGTAGTTTTAATCAAATTTATAAAATTATAACATTATGTAGCATAGTTTTAATTTGCAAATCACTATAAATTCATACAGGGCAGAAAGACCTACGGTCGATAGCCCATAACAGACTACTAACACAATTGTAAGGATTGTTATAATAAATTTTGTAAATTTTTGTTGTCATATTGTCTGAATAAAGATGTTTTGAAATCTGAACTTGAATGCGTTAAGAACTTTTTTTAAAATACTGCGTCATAAAAATGGAGTTCGTGCTAATGTTAGGTAGAAATGGGAAACCCGAAGAGGCCAAAATCTTAATTAATGCATAAATATTTATATATGATATTTTTTATTATATAATATTTTACAGATTCACTAAATGCAGGTCTTTTTACATGAAATTTCATTAAAATATTTTAGGGCTTAAAAAATTTGCACTATTTATGATGAAGTCAAAGAAAAAATCTATGCTAACTAGCTGAACTATCCTATCCTGATGATTCGCACAAATGAATTGATGAATGTTGATTGGAGGATGTTGTATATTTATTATTATATATAATAACACCTTACAATATTCCAGTATACAATTAATGAATTATTTAATAACAGAACGGTAATGAATGTGATATTAAGGATGTGTTAAATTAAGAGACCTTGGGGTGTAATTGCAATTAAGACTCGGCTTGTTTAAAACGTTCCACATGCGCGCACACACACACACACTGGCTTTGATGAAGTCCTCCTTCGTCCCTCCTTTTCCATCGTGGAAAACAGAAAACCGTGTTTCCTCGTTTTATACAGTATCTTGAAATAGTCGGATTATGTGACAATGCGGCTTCGTTGTTTGTTTAATTCCTCGATTAGTTTTAAATTAAAAAACGCGCTTCGATAATTACAGTCATAATTAAAAAATATCTTTGTTGGCACATATTTACAAGAATAAATTTAACAAAAATGAACAAATTCTTCATATGCATAATATTTCATCCGTTAATTAATTAAAAAACGCGCTCTGATAATTAAAAAATATCTTTCTTGGCACTTATTTACAAGAATAAATTTAACAAAAATTAACAAATTCTTCATATGCATAATAATTACCCCGTTAATTAATTAAAAACGCGCTCTGCTAATTAAAAAAATATCTTTCTTGGCACATATTTACAAGAATAAATTTAACAAAAATTAACAAATTCTTCGTATGTATAATTTTTCCCCCGTTAATTTTAATACATGACTCATTTTATTTGCAGAAGTTTTATTAATTTCAAGAAAGATTCCATTTCGTCCGATGAACTTTTGCTATCTTTCTGGAAATTCATAAAAGTTCAACAAAAAAAAATGAATGTAGAGCGATTTTAAGTCTATCCTTGTTCCTGTTCCTGTATTGTTTCGGATTCAAAAAGGGATGTTTAATATTATTTTTATAAAAAGTGCTAGATTCAATTTTTTTGATGAAGTTTTATGAGTTTCCAGAAAGACAGTAAAAGCTCACGATTAACTGATATACGATTAATCGTGAGCTTTTACTGTCTTTCTGGAAACTCATAAACTTCATCAAAAAAATTCAATTTGTTGATGAAGTTTTATGAGTTTCCAGAAAGACAGTAAAAGCTCACGATTAACTGATATACGATTAATCGCGAGCTTTTACTGTCTTTCTGGAAACTCATAAAACTACATCAAAACAAATGAATCTAGCACATTTTATAAAAATAATATTAAACATCCCTTTTTGAATCGCAAACAATATTAAATGCTCCCAATTCACGCAAATAAACTCTTTGCTGTCGAATCGATCAACGCGAAACGCGCACATTTTAATCGAACCCACCTCAACAATTTGAATAACATGCAAATGCGATGCAACAGTTGCGGTTTTTGGTTCATGGATTATTTAACAGGACCGCAGAATTCAACTAATTTTATCCGCAAATAAAACGCATTCAAATTAGCATTGAAATATCACAATTATCATTTGAAATGCAATTATAGGGTTTGAAAGAAGAACAAATTTAATTAATTAAAAAAAAAACAGTTTTTTTTGACAATTTAGAGATGTAAAAACAGCTTTTTTTCATTGAAAGTTTAATATAAATTACCACATAGAAACGTTCTGAACTATCGTGTATTTTATGAGTTATATATGGGGATTGCGTGTGAAAGTTTTGATTTTTTTTGCTTGCGCAAAGCTGAGCTTTATGTAGAGGATACTTAGGGTTATTCGTCTACGTTATTGAATTATTTTACGAGTTTTTTTTCAACGAAACTATTGTTAAGTTTTTTTTTTCAATTTTTAGATGTGAAAAAGCATAGTAATAGTTTCATTGAATGTTTAATATGGATTGCCACATAGAAACGTTCTGATCCATCGTGCTAAGCTTTATGTAGAGGATACTTAGGGTTATTCGTCTACATTATTGAATTATTTTATGAGTTTTTTTTTCAACCAAACTATTGCTAAGTTTTTTTTTTTTGACAATTTTTAAATATAAAAAAAGATAGTAATAGTTTCATTGAAAGTTTAATATGGATTGCCACATAGAAATGTTCTGAACCATCGTGTATTTTATGGGTTATGCATGAGGATTGCGTGCGAAAGTTTTGAATAGTTGGAGAATTTTCTTTCTTTTGCAAAGCTAAGCTTTATATAGAGGATACTCAGGGTTATTAGTATTCTGAATACATACAATTTTTAAATTTAATTTTTACAATGATGGTTGATAAGTATATGAGAAACTGACTATGGACTGTTGGTCTTTCTGCCTAATTGTACCTTTGATTTTATTTTTTTAAATATTGAAATGTGCAATTTTCTTTATGCTATGGACCGTTGGTCTTTCTGCCTAATTGTACCTTTGATTTTAATTTTTTCAATGATGGTTGATAAGTACATCAGAAAATAGCTATGGACTGTTGATCTTTCTGCTTAATTGTAGCTTTAATTTTAAATTTTTAAATATTGGAATGTGCAATTTTATTTAAGGGAAAGGTAATAATTATAATATATATATTATTTATTTATTTAGTCTTATATAACATCGTTATATGTGCCTCTCTACTTGTTAGTGTGAGGTGATAATATACATAAATTTAAAAATAATAACAATTGCATTTTAAAATTTGATTTTTTATATACAAACATCTTTATTCCCAAAAATAACAAACACATTGAATTTGGGAGGTTTTTTTTTTCGATAAATTAAACTTATTTAATTCCTCACATCACGTTTTCTTCATTATTTATTTATTTATTTATTCACGGAATTCACCTTTTTACATAATGAAATACATTTATTATAACTAATAACAAAGCATAACAATAAACAATTAATTAAAAAAGTAAAAGCAAAATATAATATTCAAAGAAATGTTCAGCCACCATTCATCTAGCGTATGGATAACTATAATAATCGTTGACGATGCCACTTGAAATTAGGCAAAAGGTGGCGCTTGCGTCGTCTTTAATTTATTACAAAATATAATAACTAACAAAAACTATAATATATTAAATGAAATTTTATATAAAACTATTTAAATACTAAGCGTCTAAGTATTTTATTCCACGCTTAATCGCACACTTATCTCATGCAAATCCCTCGAGATTATTTAATCAATCCATTAGTGTCTTAAGGAGTCATTAAAAACGGCATCATCGGCGGTTTTCGTCCCCTCTTTAAAAAAGCCGAGTCCTTCAATTTTTAAAACATCGATCCAGACTTAATAAATATATATAGTTGGTACACAATAACCGGCCCTCTAAGACTTTTATTCCCCCCGTTTAGTACGGGCGGGGAGGGCCAGGAAATGGGGATAATGACCCTATAAAGTGCCCAGCTTTTCTCCAGTAAATGGCTGCTGAATAATAGAGGAAGGTTTCAGGGAAAATATGCCGGGACAATACAAAACGAAACGTGCATGGTGTGCGAAAAAAAAGGATGTGAAAATTAATCGATTTATTTTGAAATAAAGAAGAAAATAAATATACCGGGTATACCATTTAATTAAAATAACTCGAAAAATACGCTTCGTACGAAAAAAAATGTCACAAGACCAAAAAATAATGTTTCCTAAGGGGACATCATCTTGTTCTAAATTAAATCAGAGGGTAGGGCAATTTTGAAATTTCAAATTGCAACCCACAATTTTTATACAAGAATCGGATTATACACTTGATTCTGTCATTTTAATAAAATATTCATCTAGCGTATGAACAATGGCCATTTCGGTTTTTCGAACTTCTTTAGACCAGTGTGTTCCATGTGCAATGCTTTGATGAAAGACGGTTGAACGGACTTTAACGTTCAATTTATAAACGGACTTTAACGTTCAACCGTCTTTCATCAAAGCATTGCACATGGAACACACTGGTCTAAAGAGGTTCGAAAAACCGACAACACAAGATCCGTTCAACCGTCTTCATCAATGCATTTCCCACAAATAGTGGATAACCCAATTCGTAAACAATGCCATATGGAATTAGGCAATAGATGGCGCTTGCGTTATCTCTCAATTATTATGGTTTATATCTGTGATTTTCATTATTCATTTTGTACTTTTTTTATCATAAGACTCAGTTTTCTTATATATATTTTTTTTTCACTTGCATAACAAAAGAAAATCCCTTTGTTATGGTGACAGAGACTTTAAGCAATTCTATTAATGATAATAAATTAAAGACGACGCAAGCGCCACCTTTTGCCTAATAATGTAAATTCTATTAATGGACTGAAATATAAACTATCCACTATTCAATATCATTTTTTTGCTCTCACCTTTTTTCATTTCCTCCATATTAAACAAAAATGATACTGATATGGTCTGAGACTTTATTGTGACTTTTTCATTTTAATAACATAATAATAATTTTCAATAATTATGGAATAATAAATAAATAAATTTGTTTATGAATATCTGTTAATGAAGATTATATATACAGGGTGTTTATAAATTGATGCGAGATATTTCAAGGGTGTTTTTT
This sequence comes from Philonthus spinipes, assembly GCA_963082785.1. Lineage (NCBI taxonomy): Eukaryota > Metazoa > Arthropoda > Insecta > Coleoptera > Staphylinidae > Philonthus > Philonthus spinipes. Next base: position 22,886,201 of record OY720311.1, read on the forward strand.
CAGCACAAATTCTTTTTTTTTTCAAAACCCCTCCCTCTTCAAGTTGCAGCCTTCTAAAGATAAAGGGTTTTGGTTTCATATATCTACTGCGGAATAATTCAGAAGAATGAAATTTAGCGTACAACTCTTCCTCATTAAATGGTACTTTTTGAAGATTTTTGCAACCCTAAAATATTATTACAAGGGGGAGAAAAAATCAACCACATAATATTTTGCATCAGAACTTTTTAATGCGTCCACATTTTTATATTTCAAAAATTGATTTTAATGGAGGGATTCAATCTGCAACTTTTCTGTCTCTTTCGCATCAATTTATAAACACCCTATATATATAAATTCATAATATTATAAATAACCGGCATGCCAGCTATGTAAATTTTATATATATGTAATGCCAGCAATATATTTCAACGGCATCCCGGCGCATTCACCAAAAATCACCGAATATTAAAATAAATATTTAAAACAATTTGGCTTTATTTATATTCAAATTTCTTTTAGGAATTATTTAAAGAATATCTAATAAACATTTTTCTGAGGGTAAATCGCAAAAAATATTAATTGACATCATTTTCAATCCAGCAATATTATCTGATGTTCGACTCGCTCGGCTGGAAAAATAACATACGTTTCGTGTTACGCTAATTCTTGCAAATTTCTTTCAGAAATCATTTAATAAATGCCTAAAATATTTGTACTAGTTCTTTAAATAACCCCCTATTAGATATTATTAATTAATAAATTTTAGTAGCCTTACATGTAAATTTTATATATCTGTAAAGCCAGCAATATATTTCAGCGGTATCCCGGCGCATTCACCAAAATTCATCGAATATTAAAAAAATATTTAAAACAATTTGGCTATGTTTATATTAAAAATTCTTTTAGGAATTATTTAAAGAATATCTAATTAACATTTTTAAATATTTTGCAGAGGGTAAATCTTAAAAATAATTAATTGTCATCACTTTCAATCCAGCAATATTATCTGATGTTCGACTCGCTCGACCGAAAAAATAACATAAGTTCCGTGTTACGCTAATTCTTGCAAATTTCTTTCAGAAATCATTTAATAAATGCCTGAAATATTTATACCAGTTCTTTAAATAACCCTCTTTTAGATATTATTAATTAATAAATTTTAGTAGCCTTACATGTAAATTTTATATATCTGTAAAGCCAGCATTATATTTCAACGGTATCCCGGCGCATTCACCAAAATTCACCGAATATTAAAAAAATATTTAAAGCAATTTGGCTTTATTAATATTAAAATTTCTTTTAGGAATTATTTAAAGAATATCTAATAAACATTTTGCAGAAGGTAAATCTTAAAAATAATTAATTAGATATTATTAATTAATAAATTTTAGTAGCCTTACACCGAATCTTCCTTACACTTTCAGGTGTCGGATTTTACTGTTGGAACAAAATATATAAAAAATGTATCACACATGAAAAATGCGTTATTCATTAAAAATGCCTTAATTATTTTACGATTGATGGTGGGAGAAAATATAGAAAATTGTTTCGGAAATAAAAAAGCGCCATTCCTTAAAAAATGCAACAATTATTCTGAATACAAATAAAACAATCGATTCATAGTACATTTTATGCGGCGGTGTATTAATTAAGTAATTAAACCAGTTCGTTAGCTGAATAGGAGTAATTACGCCGGCCCGTTTTCCCCGAAACCGTTCCTTCGGCCGCTCGTTACGGCCGTAATGAGCGCCCGGCCTGGGTTTCAATCCGCCAATTACCGAAACCCATTTTTACAATTCGTACATCAGGATTAATCACCCTCGGATGGAACCTCGAGTTAAGAAAATTGCCCCGTTCCAAGTTATGAGTGAAAATTGCCGTAGTAGGGGATTTTTTTTGTTGTTTCCAGAAAAAAATTGAAAATTTTTTACTATTTCGGACTCGGAGAGGTCCAAAATGGATATTTCAGCACTCATCTCGATTTTTTTCTTTCAATTCATGATTACTAAAATTTCCTTTACATTTTTATGAATTAATTGTAGTAGTAAGTCTATTTTAAGAGTCATTTTCGGATATTTTCGTAATTTAACTGTAATTAGCACTATATTTATTTATTTATATTTTTAAAAATACATTCAAATTATTGTAATGTCAATATAAATTCAAATTATTCGGAATTACATAGTTCATAATTTACATGCAAACATTAACAAATTAAAAAAAGTGAAAATCCCAAGTCCTTTATTTCTTACTCAGCTCTTTACCTTTGGGCTTGAATTTCTTGATCAGTTTGTTCTTTTGGTTTTTCTTATTGAATTTCTTGAATTTCATGTTAGTGGTTTTAACCGTCATTTGATTTTTCTTTTGCTCCTGTTGTGGCATTGTTAATGACATAATGATGTTTACGACTTAATTGTTATTTATTGAAAGTAAAAATTATTTAATTTATATAATCGATGGTTAAAAAAATTTATTTAGAGGCTGCTTCGTTTATTATTTATAATCTAATTTTTTTGTAAATAAAACAACAGCTTTTTTTTTAATTTCACAAAATTTATTTAGAGACTTCTTCATTCGAGTCACGATTAATAAAAATCTAAGTCGATTAAAAAATTAATTTTGTTTATATTAATAAAAATCCAAATGGTATAAAAAAGTAATTTTGTTTTCTTTATATACGATATTGAAAATGTACCAACAAGTTAACGCCGACAAAATTAAAAGAATTTAAACATTAAATTAAGATCCACAACTGAATTGAAGGTATTAAATCTACGAGTATTAAGTGATGCATTTGGCGTTGATTAACCGTGAATAATTAATATTCACTAGGCTGAAAGACCACTGGTCGATAGCCAATTAACAGATATAAATTATACATTTGAGTTTGTTAATGTTTATTACTTATTTTGTATACTTTCTGTATATATCTGTTAATAAAGATTATTATTATTTTAATATTCACTTAAAATCATTCTATCCGCGAGCTGGATTATGATTCAATTTCGCGTCGATGGTGGCGGCGGCGACGCCGTTTCCCTACCTCGCGCTCCTCCCCCATCCACCCTCGTAACTTTCTCAATTTCAAATAAGGGCCGATTGTAAACCGACAAGTTGGCAGTTTTGCGGCGGAGGAAGGGCGTAAAAAGGGTTAGACAATTTACCCGCTGCTCGGTTTACATTATCATTCTATCAGACTTCGTCCAAACAAGGGAGGGAGTGGAATAACAGGGGAAGTGCGCGCAGACAGAAAACGGTCGATTTGAATTTCGAAAAGGAAAAAGTTGGTTGATGAAAGAAGATTCTGAATTTTATGAAAATCGTGTACGGAATTTTATACATTTTATTTTAAAATAGTTTATTATATAGCAATATTACAATTACAGGTATATAGTAGAGTAATAGAGTATATTTTGCAGAGGGTGAATCTTAAAAATAATTAACTGACATCACTTTCAATCCAGCAATATTATCTGAAGTTCGACTCGCTCGGCTGGAAAAATAACATAAGTTCCATATTACGCTAATTCTTGCAAATTTCTTTCAGAAATCATTTAATAAATGCCTAAATATTTATATTAATTCTTTAAATAATCCCTTTTTAGATATTATTAATTAATAAATTTTAGTAGCCTTACATGTAAATTTTATGTATATGTAAAGCCAGCAATATATTTCAGCGGTATCCCGGCGCATTCACCAAAATTTATCGATTATTAAAAAATATTTAAAACAATTTGGCTTTATTTATATTAAAAATTTCTTTTAGGAATTACTTAAAGAGTATCTAATAAACATTTTTAAATATTTTGCATAGGGTGAATCTTAAAAATAATTAATTGTCATCACTTTCAATCCAGCAATATTATCTGATGTTCGACTCGCTCGGCCTAAAAAAATAACATAAGTTCCGTGTTACGCTAATTCTTGCAAATTTCTTTCAGAAATCATTTAATAAATGCCTAAAATATTTATATTAATTCTTTAAATAATCCCTTTTTAGATATTATTAATTAATAAATTTTAGTAGCCTTACATATAAATTTTATGTATATGTAAAGCCAGCAATACATTTTAACGGTATCCCGGCGCATTCACCAAAATTCACCGAATATTAAAAAAATATTTAAAATAATTTGAATTTATTTATATTAAAATTTCTTTTAGGAATTATTTAAAGAATATCTAATAAACATTTTTAAATATTTTGCAGGGGGTAAATCTTAAAAATAATTATTTGATATCACTTTCAATCCAGCAATATTATCTGTTGTTCGACTCGCTCGGCCGAAAAAATAACATAAGTTCCGTGCTACGCTAGCTACTTGATTTCTTTCAGAAATCATTTAATAAATGACAGGGGTCCATTTATTAAATGATTTGAAGGGAAAGTATTGTGATCGTAAAAATTTTCGAATCGCCAATTTCAACAATTATACAACTGTAAGGTTTTGTTATGTTTTTCTTCTTTTTCTTATTTCTTCATGAACTTCTTCCAGGTCTTTCTGTCTTTTGCCATTCTTGCAGGTTCATAAACTAAAAAAAGATTTTTTTTGAAACTATTCGCAATTGTGTTTATTTTATCAAAATATGTATTATTTGTATATTAAAATGTATCGTTTGCAGTTGTCGCTGTAAGGAGTTCAATCCTCGTGTCCTGATTTTGAACTAGCAGTATTGAATGATATCTGTATGGCAGTCTTCTTGTAAGGTAACATTGATGCAACGTTTTTCCACTCTAATTTTAAACGAATCTCTTTGTACACTCGCCGTTTAAAATCCCTCACATTCGTCAGGCGAAAGAAACTCGTCTTTTCGACGCGTATTGATTTTATTCGCGATGAAAAGGGCCATTTGCGTGTGCAAACTATTTATCGCCGCGCGCTCTCCGTTCGATTCGATCACGGACAAAAGTACGAGCGGACTGAACGTTTATTCATCGGCGAACGATTATTTATTCAAGTCTAATTTAATACAAAGTCGGATAAACTAATTTATAAGTGTGTGTGCTTAAAATATTTGCGTGTGCGCGTGTTTAACCGCCTCTTTGGGTGTTTATTCAAGACTTTGCGGTTTGAAGACATTAAATTTAAATTATTGAGAGAATTTCAAGTTATAATAAGAGTATGTTGTTTTAGAAAATAGTAATAATAATTATATTATGCAAAAGATGGCAGGTTTTTGGAAAAAACATGGTAAATACAATAAGTACAAGTACTCCAAATGATAAATTATATATATTTACACAAAATATATAAAATTGAAAATTTTATTTTTGTGCTCGGCGAATATACCAATATACATTTATTTTCAGTAAATTATTGCATTAAGAATTCAATGACATTTGTATAATTTTCAAAGTGCCAAAAGTCATTGTTGGGCGCTGTCGATTTTTGATTTTATTGGCCATAAATGTTTATTAGGGCTTTGTTTATAATATCAAGCAATATAAAAATGCCACATATGTCTTGTTTTTGTTTAAACAATTTTTTAGTCGGACACTCATATCGAAGGGCCTCGCTTTAACCGATTTTCACAGAGCAATTAAAGTGGCTAAAAAGATATTGAAAATAGTTATTTATTGAGGATTTAATTAGTGTACATTGTTTGTAGGGTCATTAAGAACTCTCGTGATTTTTTTTAGATTTTTTTTCAAAGAAAAACTTTTTGACCGAAAATTGAAAAAATCATGAAAAACGTGTAATTTCGGCGAAAATAAAAAAATTGTCAAATGACTTCATAATAAACTAAAATTTAGCTAAATAATGGGGGAATAAGCTGTGAGAATTTTAACAAGATCGAGTAGTTAGTTTTGACTCAGTTCGCTCGCAAAATCGGACTTTGAAAATTGAGCGAAATGTTATGTCGTTTTTGCAATTTTTTTCTGGAAACCACAGACGACTTAGAAAGATGATTTTTTTATGAAAATATAGCTGCATTCTTTAGGAATCGGATGTTGAAGAGCCCGTTCTTCTAACTTATCTGCAAATTTAGTAATTTTGTTTTCACTGGAGATACCTCCAAAACAACCATTTGGCGGGTATACACTAAACCGTTCCCATAAGGCCTCAGAAATTCTCGATCGACCGTTGGTTTTTCTGCCTGTCTCTATCCAGTTCAGTCATCTAGGAGAGGAATGTGTGGCCGTAGCGGAAGAATGGATCGGAGGTAACAAAAGAATAGATGAGTGGATGAGAGAAGATGGGACAGGCGTAAAGATTTTAATGGGGATAGGGTCGGAAAGAGAAAGGAAAAGACGTAATTGACACAAGTGAAATGAAATAGTTAATTTGAATAGTTAATAAAAATGTAATTAAAAGTCTTTTTTTTATTAAGTAAATTTTATTTTTGAATTCATTAACATTTACTGAATTGGAAATTATTTACGTATATTCATTGGTGCGAAAAATGTGCGAATAAAACGTGGATGAATTAATATTTAACGTGAGAATAAAACATGGCGCAATTCACCGCTTAATTCAAAATTAATGAGCTTTAACGTTTCGGTTTTATGGATCCGCTATTTTGAGTGCAGATGAACGAAATGAAGAGACAGACAGACGTAAAGCGAATGCAAATGCAATTACGGCCCGTGACAGTCACACATGCATCCGCGCTTTATTATAACTAACACCCTCCGGTGTTCGGTCCATTTAATGAAACCTAGTCGAAAATTTGAATCCGGCGCTTGATATACGCCAGTCAAATTTGACTAAATAATGCGAGTGCTGGGGCAATCTGGTATTAGTTGATAATGTTGCTGGCTATAACAGACAGCTAGCTGTGTGTAAAAAGTAGCTCTTTCTTTCTCCAACAAAACTATTTCTCTTTCACTCGACAGCGTTTACGCATTCCAGGTGGCGCTGTATAAAGGAAAATGATTTATAGGAATCTGTACCTTTTTTATAATTAATCTCGTTAGAGATACTTTTATTACTTATTATTATAGGTTCCGAAAATCTTTGACCTCAAAACGTGCATATTTGTTGAAATTGGCGGTTCGAAAATTTTCACGATCACAATACTTTCCCTCGGACAGGGGTCTGGGGAAAGTAATAATAAAATGCAAGTACCGCACATATTTAAAGCAGCAGTAGTAAATATTTACTTTTAAATATTATTATTTTTTAATAAAAATTCCGAAAAAAAAACGGAAACCTCGTTTGTTTCGTTTTTTTTTACTTTCTTTTTCCTCTGTATTCCATCACAAACAAAACTTTATTACTTCCTCATATCGCTCGTAAATTTTTAATTCCACCGCGTTTTATCCCCTCGTTGAGAAAGATCGCAATGAAATTATCTCTCCCGAGACACAGAAAAGAGATCCGTATTTATTGGATTTCACCCTCTTGCTAGAGACCGACCGACCGATTCTGTCCGTTTTTCTTCTGGGAAAACGTTTCCCGGCGTCAATTTGCAGTCGCTTGAGTGCAAAAGAAATAAAATGAAAAAAAAAACAGCACAGTCGAGAGAAATAGACGGAATCACAGTCGTTTTCTATTTTTGTTCTATATCAAATCGAACCTAATCAAGGGATTATTGATATTCGTTGTTGTTGAATTCTCACGTTTCAATTGAGTTTTTTTTTTGGGTTTCGAGAATCTGATATTTGATAAATTCTATACGTATGAATTTTCCATTCGTTGTTGTCGAATTCTCACGTTTCAATTGAGTTTCTTTTTTTGATTTCGAGAATTTGGTATTTGAAAAATTTATAAGTGTAATCTTCGAGGTGTTGCATTTTCAATATTAGAATTGCAAAAGAAATAAAACGAAAAAATAAATAAATAAATAAACAGCACAGTCCAGAGAAATAGACGAAATCACAGTCGTTTTCTATTTTTGTTCTATATCAAATCGAACCTAATCCCTTCTCCCATTCGTTGTTGTCGAATTCTCACGTTTCAATTGAGTTTTTTTTTGGATTTATGAACTTATGAAATTTAGAGATTTATCTCTAATCTCGCTTATTATAAGAGATAGAGGGTAGGTTTAAATTCGGCACTTTTGCAGAATTTCATGCTGATTAATATCCCGTTGAGAAAAGTTTCTTTGTTTTCAAGAAAAATGAAAAATACTAAAAAAAGTGATTTTCTTTTTTTATTTATTTATTTAGTTATTTGAAGCAATATTTCAATATAATGAAGACATTCTTATACTTTTTATGATCTGGACGATCATCAACTTTCTTATTTCTTATGGGCGTCATATTGTTTTTTTTTTTTTATCAGATTAAATCGTAATTGAAGTGATTTTAATTAAAAGTATGTGGATTACTTGTAATTAAAATCCCTTATTAAATAAAAAATGATTTGAAAATAATTAATAAATTATTTCCACATTTAGCTTTGTGACTATTGACTTACTTACGTAAGTACGTTAAACAAATGCACATTAAAACAACTACTTCCCGGGCAAATACCCACGCCGGACATTGAATTACATAATGTACACCTGCTGCTGCATATCAATAAAATATTGCATAATGCAACAAAATTTTGATCCGAGAAAAATTTAATGTAAAAACAACAAAATTAACGTTACTTAATATAAGGCCATCTGCAGACAGACATAAATGTGGAAATAATTTATTAATTATTTTCAAATCATTTTTTATTTAATATATTTAAATAATTGTGACCAAGTGGAATAAATACTGTTTTCTATTTATAAAATCCCTTAGTTTCTTTCACGCTTACAGTTTTACGTTTTTTGAGTGTCAGGATTTTTTTTTTTTTCATACCTGAAACAACTTAAATTGGAATTCCTTTCCATTTCCAACTAATGTTATAAATAAAAAAAGCACACAAAATTGGGATTCGATTCGCGCGCTTGTGATGAACTTCATATTTCGATTTCTCGGATGTTTACATTGGGTCCGAGCCGGGCGACGGCACTCCAGCCCTTAAACAAAGTTCAACTCGAAACTCTCGAGGAAATCGCATTTGCTTTGGACGCGATTCTCTTTTTATGGCGCATAAACCACTTGATTACGCACCATTAAACTGAATTAGCCCGCGTTTTCGACGACGCCAATAAAAGTGACGATGAATAAAAAATAAATAAAAATCCGGAGAGTAAATGGGAGCGGGGCGCGTCAACGTTTCGAGCGCTTAATGAAATGTAAATAAAGTTGTTGAAGTTCGAAATATCGAAATAAATGTTTAGTATACAAAATAAAACATTTTTTTTTTTAATTAAAATTAAAATAATTTGAAAATAATTAATTAATAAATTATTTTCTTTTTTGCTACTGCGACATTATGACTTATGTTACATAAAAAAACATACATACAAAGGGAAGTCCGAAGTGGTTCAGGTAAAAAGAGACTAAAGTAGAAACAATCAACCTGATTGGGACAACAAACAAAATGAGAATATCTTTCAGGAGTAAAATAAAAATAAGTGCTTTAACAAATGTCTAATAATATAATAACAATAGCAATTGTATAATGCAATAATTTTTTAATCGAAAATATTTAATGCAAAAAATTAAAAAATACAATTGCTATTGTTATGCAACAGCAAATGTCTGTTATTAGACATTTGTTAAAGTACTTATGTAACATAAGTCATAATATCACAGTAGCAAAAGAGAAAATAATTTATTAATTAATTATTTTCAAATTCTTTTTTATTTAATTTATTTAAATAACTGTGACCAAGTGAATAAATCCTTTTCCTTTTAAGCGTTCTTTTTTTGAATGAGTTATTTTATTCCAATTATGCATTAGGTGAGAATTCCAATAAATTATTATTTCACTATTTGTAAACAAAACAGCAGTTTTACCAATGCCCATGTGTGAGTGATGCAAAAAAAAGGAATAATTAATTAATTAATTATTTTAAAATTCTTTAAATTTAATTTATTGTTATTTTATAATATAATAATATTTTATTCATTTCTTCACTTTATCATTGATAAAGAGCACGTTGTGCTTAAAATGTATATATAGTGATAAAAATAAAAAAAAGTGAAGAAAGGAATAAAATATTATTATATTACATCAAGAAACATCACGTTCATCAACAAATATCTTCGTTATTGTTATTTTGTTGTTTAATTTATTTCGTTCCATTAAATACCGACACAAAAAAAAGAAAGAAACTGGACGGACGTACAGTTAAAAGCTCGTAAATACGCAACTGATAAATGTCTCGTAATTCCGTGACTCGTAATTTGAGTTTGACGGAAAAGGCTCCCTTCTCCGAACCGTGAATAATTGAGAATCCTCGATGCCTTCAAAAGCCGTATCGATTTCTGCGTCAGTTACGAATCAAGCCGGATTTATTATTTATTGATACACCTTTTATCTGTCTCGCGAAAGGCGTGAAGAATGATGGCCATCGTCCATAAATTATATATATATATATACAAAAACATCCTTATTCAGACAATATGACAAGAAAATTTTACAAAATTTATTATAACACTATGTACAATTGTGTTAGTGGTCTGTTATCGGCTATCGATCTTTCTGCCCTGTATGAATTTATGGTGATTTCAAATTAAAACTATGCTTATTTATTTATTTATGTATTTATTTCCCAACAGAATATACATCCAATTACAGGGAAAAGTTATAAAAAATATATATATTTTACTATGCTAGCTAGAAATAAATAGAAAAGACTATTCATTCACTTGATCACAGTTATTTAAATATATTAAATAAAAATGATTTTATTTAATATATGCTAGCTAGTTAAAAATTTAATTATTCTATAAAAATAAAAAAAATATAACAGCGCAATGTAATGTATTACATACAGTAGGAAAATAAGGAAATAATTAATTGTATAGGAGAAGCCTTCACAATAGAAAAAAATAATTTTGTTAATTATTAATCTTTACCTTTAGTCGCTGATTTGTTGAAAAAATATTATTTAAATTATTAAAAAAAATGGTGCAAGCGCCGGGTTATTGCTGGAATTATTGCCAGCTTCACACAATAATTCCAGCAATAACCCGGCGCTTGCACCATTTTTTTTAATAATTTAAATAATATTTTTTTTCAACAAATCAGCGACTAAAGGTAAACATTTTATAACCATTTAAGTAAAAGAATCAATAAAACGCGATAAGACACAATTTTATAATTGCATCCTAATCAAATTAATGGTGAGTTAAAAAATCCCAAAAGTCAAATTTTTAAAATATTTTTTTTTTCGAAATTAAACTAATAAGAATGTAAACATTTTGACATTGGAAATGTATTGCATAATAATTGTATAAACATTTTATGAAAGAAAATTGAATCTAAATTAGTGCACTAATTGGTAAAAAAAAATGGTGCAAGCGCCGGTTTATTGCTGGAATTATTGCCCGCTTCACACAATAATTCCAGCAATAACCCGGCGCTTGCACCATTTTTTTTAAATAATTTAAATAATATTTTTTTCAACAAATCAGCGACTAAAGGTAAACATTTTATAACCATTTAAGTAAAATAATCACGCGATAAGACACAATTTTATAATTGCATCCTAATCAAATTAATGGTGAGTTAAAAAATCCCAAAAATCAATTTTTTAAAATGTTTTTTTCTTCGAAATTAAACTAATAAGAATGTAAACATTTTGACATTGGAAATGTATTGTATAATAATTGTATAAACATTTTGTGAAAGAAAATTGAATCTAAATTAGTGCACTAATTGGTGGCAGCGCCGGGTTATCGCTGGAATTATTGCCAGCTTTACACACATTAATTATTATATGTAATTTCTCCAAGTCCGGCGCATTCACCATTTATTAAACCAACCTTTTTTTGCTGCTATTACTAAATCTTTATCATTTGAGAAAAAATATTTTTGCAAAAATAATTATAGAAAAGAAGGAAGACTTAATTCTGGCTAAAAGCAGACAGTATTGAAAATATTTATTCATTACAATAATATTCATCTATACATTGCTGCCAAAAATTCGAATATAATTTTTGATGGAAATTCCGCGTTGTATAAATCCACATTATACAACCGAAATTTCCTCCAAAAAAATCTACATTTTATATATATTTTTTTTGCATTATTTGTATTTTGAATAAAACAAATAATATAAAAAAATGTAAAAGTATTGAATACTGGATTTTACAAGCAAATTAATATATCCGGTTTATGTAGGCTGACATAAAATTTATGGCTGTGCTAACCTAATAAAACATGCCGTTGATTACCCAATATTATGTTTCACGGCTGTAATAAAATTTTCATTTTAATTGACAATAAACTAACCTAATTATGATTCTCGTAATATTTGTTAGGTATTGATTGCATTTTTACTTTTATTTTATAACTAACGAAACTATATTTATTCATATAAATAAGCATATGTCAAGTTTACTTTATGAGTTATGTGATGTGTGTTTGATGAAACGAAAAAAAAAATCGTTCCTTAATTCACTTTTTATTTATAATAGCTAAATATACATTTCGAGTGATTCGCTATTGATAACGAGAGAAAAGTACATTTAGCTATTATAAATAAAAATTTATAACAGTTAAATGTACATTTAGAGTGTTTCGCTATTGATAATGAGTGCAATGTACATTTAACTATTATAAATAAAAAATTATAACAGCTAAATGTACATTTCGTGTGTTTCGCTATTGATAATGAGTGCAATATATATTCAGCTTATTATAAATAAAAAGTGAAGTAAGGAACGTATATTTTCTTCATTTTATCAAATATATGTATAATGAAGAATGAAGAAAAAAAGGTTGAATTATACAATAAGTTCTTGCTATGAAACAGCAAATAAAAAAATGTATCGCAAAGTAACCGCCTTCACCACAAAAAAATTCAATTCAAATAAAATTCGTTGTAATGATAAATGTTTATTAATTAATAAATAAAGCATTTTCACGTTTGCGACTTTGTGCGCCGCTAATTTGTATCTCTCGGAAACTTGCCTTCAGCCCACCCTCCGTTCGCAAACGAGGACGGTCTTTGTTGAAACACGACTCAAACGTCTGTAATAACTTCGTAAAGACACACAGTTGAAGAGCACACATGTGGATTTTGAGTGAGTTTGCGCTGCGTTGAAAATTCAACTTATTCATGAAGGACGCAAGAAATAATTTAGAACATTTTTATTTTAGTTTTCATTGAAAATTCAACTTATTCATGAAGGACGCCAGAAATAATTTAGAACATTTTTATTTTAGTTTTCATTGAAAATTCAACTTATTCATGAAGGACGCCAGAAACAATTTAGAATATATTTATTTTATTAATACTATGGTAGTTTATTAACACATAAAAAATAATTAATTGCTCTCAATAATTAATAACAACAAAATAATTTATTGTTATTAATCTTTAACTTTAACTTTATTTTACGGAATTCTCCATTATAATTGATTACATTATACAATAATTTACATATTTGTATATTTAGTTTTAATTATTAATGAAAAAAGAATTTAGCGCTAGAAAATTATTTGGAAAATAATTTTCCTAAACCCGGCGCATTCACCATTTGTTAATTCGATATTTTAATTTTTTTCAAAGTATGGAATTCTTTGCGTTAAAATTTCCTTTATCTAATACTGTGGATAAGCCCAAGTCTCCTTAATAAAAACATATAACCTAAAATATAGGCCTACGCAGAAAATTTCATATTCTGAAAAATTAAATAAAAAGTTTGGAATAACAAATGGTGAATGCGCCGGGCTTGGGAAATTACATTAAAATAATTGTGTAGCGCGAGTTTCTGTTTTCATTAATTATTAAATTAAAACATAATCATAAAAAAATATTTTATTTCTTCTTCTGCTATCCCTTCTTGTCCCATTCACCATATGTTAATTCGAATATTTTATTTAATTAAAATTTCCTTTATCCAATACCGTGGATAAGCCCAAGTCCCCTTAATAAAGACATATAACCTAAAATATAGGCTTACAATAGAAAAGTTTAATACAGAGAATTTCATATTCTGAAAAATCAAATAAACAATTTGGAATAACAAATGGTGAATGCGCCGGGCTTGTGGAAATTACTTTCCAAATAATTGTGTAGCGCGGGTTTCTCTTTACATTATTTATAAAAACTAAAACATAATCATAAAAAAATAAAATTCTTCTTCTTCTGCTATCCCTTGTTGCCTCATTCACAATTTGTTAATTCGAATATTTTATTTATTTTTTTCCAAAATATGAAATTCTCTATTTTAACATTTCCTTTATCTAATACCGTGGATAAGCCCAAGTCTCCTTAATAAAAAAAACATATAATCTAAAGAAATAGTCATACGATAGGAAAGTTTAACGCAGAGAATTTTATATTCTGAAAAATCAAATAAAAAATTTGGACTAACAAATGGTGAATGCGCCGGGTTTGGGGAAATTACATTCCAATTAATTGTGCAGCGCGAGTTTATCTTTTCATTAATTATGAAAACTACAACATAATTATAAAAAAATAAAATTCTTCTTCTTCTGCTATCCCTTGTTGCCCCATTCACAATTTGTTAATTCGAATATTTTATTTAATTTTTTCAAAATATGAAATTCTCTGCGTTCAAATTTCCCTTATCTAATAACGTGGATAAGCCCAAGTCTCCTTAATAAAAACATATAACCTAAAAAATAGGCCTACGATAGGAAAGTTTAACACAGAGATTTTTTTCTCTGAAAAATCAAATAAAAAGTTTGGACTAACAAATGGTGAATGCGCCGGGCCCGAGGAAATTACATTTAAAATAATTTTGTAGCGCGAGTTTATTTTTTCATTAATTGTGAAAACTAAAACATAATCATAAAAAAATCTTCTTCTACTATCCCTCGTTGTTCCATTCACAATTTGTTAATTCGAATATTTTATTTAATTTCTTCAAAGTATGGAATTCTCTGCGTTAAGCTTTCCTTTATCTAATACTGTAGATAAGCCCAAGTTTCCTTAATAAAATCATATAACATAAAATATAGGCCTATGCACGATAGGAAAGTTTAGCGGAGAGGATTTCATTTTCTGAAAAATCAAATAATAAGTTTGGGATAACAAATGGTGAATGCACCGGGCTTGGGAAAATTACATTGTACAGTACGAGTTTGGTTTTTCATTAATTTTGAAAACTAAAACATAATCATAAAAAAAAATCTTCTTCTTCTGCTATCCTTTGTTGCCCATTGTCGAGCACCAGGTTATAAAAATCATAAATGTAAACATATTTTGAATGTAGAAATAGTGAATCTGTAAATAAATGAAATTAAAAAAATAAATTAATAAAACATTTTCACTTGCGTCCTTCATAAATACGTTGAAATTTTCAACTCTATTACATTATATTTATTTGATTCAATGCACACAAAAATAAAACTAACAAGACGTTTTTATTTTATTTATTTCTAATATCATCTAATATTTTCAAAATTAAAGGCAATAGACTTTAATTTTTTTAAGTAAATTTTTTTATAACGACATTTTTATTTTATTTATTTCTAATATCATCTAATATGTTCAAAATCAAACGCAATAGACTTTAAATTTTTTTAACTAAATTTTGTTATAACAATAAAATTTCATCCTTCTTTCGAGCACACACATAATTGCAAATGACTGTAACTAACTATTATGTCCAGACCGCAATTCATTTAGAATCACGGCGTCTGGGGACGGTTCCCTCGGGAAATCCGAGGCCGGGAACGGGAGAAAATCCCGGCGGCATCGAAAATTTCCTCGGGCATAACTAAAGCAAATAGCAACACCAACTTTACAACGCGCTGTATCTTCATTTGCACGTGGCTTAAATAAACACATCCAACATTAATCTGTTCATTAAAGTTCATAATTTTAAAATTATTTATTTTATTTTACTTCAACGGCGTGCCATTTACATGAATAATACAATATGCAACACAAAAATACATAATAGATACAAACACTGAACTTAAAACTAAACAATACAATAATATTACATTTCTTTTAAAAGGCGCTTTAACAATGAAAAACTTCCATTAAATAGGTCAAAATTTAAAATAACATAATATAATTAATAGGTTTAGTAACAGTGTTAATAATTTTAAAAAAATACTTCATTATTTCACTTTTAGTTTAATAATGACAAGTGTAAATTGTGTTCATTATTTGTATTTCTAAGGCACGATTTTAAAGAAGCATTAATATAATTTTTACCACGAAACTACGCTATATTTTCATGGTAAACTTTACATTCATCGTTTTACGGGAAACTAAATAGTCAGTGTTCTTTATAGTATCATAAAGGCATTTTTTGTCAGATATTTTTTGAAAGAAAAAAAAAATAGGGAAATTTGAAAAAATCATTAGTATGAAAAAAGTGGAATTTCGGCTAAAATTTTTGGAGCTATTAAAATGAGCAAGAAATGATTACTTTTCGAGGATTTTAATAGCCTACGTTGTTTTTACTACCAATAAGAGCCTCAAGATTTTTTTTCAGAATTTTTTAAGAGAAAAATTTTTTTAACGAAAAAAGTGGAATTTCGGCGAAAATCCAAAAATCTTGAAATGGCTTCATATTATACCAAAATGCAGCTAAAGAATGGAGGAATAATCTGTGAGAATTTGAGGTGTGTAGAAATATTAGTTTTCGGTCAGTTTGCTCGTAAAGTGGGCCTACGCGAATTTAGTGAATATTTTGTTCAATTTTGCGATTTTTTTCTGGCGGCCTCAGATAGTTTAGAACAATAATTTTCAGTGAAAATGTAGCCGTATTCTTTATGAATCGAATGCTGAAAAGTTTGTTGTTGTAAGTTATTTGTGAACTTAGTAATCTCGGTTTAACCGCAGACATGCTTAAAACGGCCGATCAGCGGGCCTCGCTTGTTCCGTTCCCATAAGGCCCCGTGTAAATTTCTCGAAGCTATTAAAATGGGCAAAAAATGATGGAAAATGATTATTTTTCGCGGATTTAAATAGCCTACGTTGTTTTTACTATCAATAAGAGCCTTATGATTTTTTTTCAGAATTTTTAAGAGAAAAAAATTTTTAACGAAAAAAAGTGGAATTTCGGCGAAAATCCAAAAACCTTCAAATGGCTTTATATTATGCCAAAATGCAGCTAAAGAATGGAGGAATAATCTGTGAGAATTTGAGGTGTATAGAAATATTAGTTTTCGGTCAGTTTGCTCGTAAAGTGGGCCTACGCGAATTCAGTGAATATTTTGTTCAATTTTGCGATTTTTTTTCTGACGGTCTCAGATAATTTAGAAAAATAATTTTCGGTGAAAATGTAGCTGCATTCTTTGTGAATCGAATGCTGAAAGTTTCGTTGTTGTAAGTTATTTGTAAACTTAGTAATCTCGGTTTAACCGCAGACATGCTTAAAACGGCCGATCAGCGGGCCTCGCTTGTTCCGTTCCCATAAGGCCCCGTGTAAATTTCTCGAAGCTATTAAAATGGACAAAAAATTATTGAAAATGATTATTTTTCGCGGATTTAAATAGCCTACGTTGTTTTTACTATCAATAAAAGCCTCAAGATTTTTTTTTCAGAATTTTTTAAGAGAAAAAACTTTTAACGAAAAAAGTGGAATTTCGGCGAAAATCCAAAAATCTTGAAATGGCTTCATATTATACCAAAATGCAGCTAAAGAATGGAGGAATAATCTGTGAAAATTTTAGGTGTGTAGAAATATTAGTTTTCGGTCAGTTTGCTCGTAAAGTGGGCCTACGCGAATTCAGTGAATATTTTGTTCAATTTTGCGATTTTTTTTCTGGCGGTCTCATCTAATTTAGAACAATAATCTTAGATGAAAATATAGCCGCATTCTTTATGAATCGAATGCTGAAAAGTTTGTTGTTGTAAGTTATTTGTGAACTTAGCAATCTCGGTTTAACCGCAGACATGCTTAAAACGGCTGATCAGCGGGCCTCGCTTGTTCCGTTCGCATAAGGCCCCGTGTAAATTTCTCGAAGCTATTAAAATGGGCAAAAAATGATTGAAAATGATTATTTTTCGCGGATTTAAATAGCCTACGTTGTTTTTACTATCAATAAGAGCCTCAAGATTTTTTTTCAGAATTTTTTAAGAGAAAAAAAATTTAACGAAAAACGTGGAATTTCGGCGAAAATCCAAAAATCTTGAAATGGCTCCAAATTATACCAAAATGCAGCTAAAGAATGGAGGAATAATCTGTGAGAATTTGAGGTGTATAGAAATATTATTTTCCGGTCAGTTTGCTCGTAAAGTGGGCCTACGCGAATTCAGTGAATATTTTGTTCAATTTTGCGATTTTTTTCTGGCGGTCTCAGATAATTTAGAACAATAATTTTCAGTGAAAATATAGTAGTATTCTTTATGAATCGAATGCTGAAAAGTTTATTGTTGTAAGTTATTTGTGAACTTAGCAATCTCGGTTTAACCGCAGACATGCTTAAAACGGTTGATCAGCGGGCCTCGCTTGTTCCGTTCCCATAAGGCCCCGTGTAAATTTCTCGAAGCTATTAAAATGGGCAAAAAAATTATTGAAAATGATTATTTTTCGCGGATTTAAATAGCCTACGTTGTTTTTACTATCAATAAGAGCCTTAAGATTTTTTTTCAGAATTTTTTAAGAGAAAAAATTTTTTAACGAAAAAAGTGGAATTTCGGCGAAAATCCAAAAATCTTCAAATGGCTTCATTTTATACCAAAATGCAGCTAAAGAATGCAGGAATAATCTGTGAGAATTTGAGGTGTATAGAAATATTAGTTTTCGGTCAGTTTGCTCGTAAAGTGGGCCTACGCGAATTCAGTGAATATTTTGTTCAATTTTGCGATTTTTTTCTGGCGGTCTCAGATAATTTCTAACAATAAATTTTAGGTGAAAATGTAGCCGTATTCTTTATGAATCGAATGCTGAAAAGTTTGTTGTTGTAAGTTATTTCTGAACTTAGTAATCTCGGTTGAACCGCAGACATGCTTAAAACGGCCGATCAGCGGGCCTCGCTTGTTCCGTTCCCATAAGGCCCCGTGTAAATTTCTCGAAACTATTAAAATGGACAAAAAATGATTGAAAATGATTATTTTTCGCGGATTTAAATAGCCTACGTTGTTTTTACTATCAATAAGAGCCAAGGAGATTTTTTTCAGAATTTTTTAAGAGACAAATAATTTCAGCGTAATTTGAAAAAATCAGAATGGAATAAAGTGGAATTTCGGCGAAAATAACTTCAAACTATACCAAAATATAGCTGGAATAATCTGTAAGAATTTTAGCTATGTAAATTGTTGGAATTCATTAACAAGATTTTTTTATTTAATCTAGGAATAATTTTATTTATTTATTTATTTATTTTATTTATTATGTATCGAAATAGATGTATATTTCGATACATAATAATCGTGAAATGTTAGATTTAACGTACACGTTATTCTTATCGGCACAGTCTTAGCGAGTTTCATAATTTATATTATACATAGACTGTGAAATTAAAATATGACTTATATGTTAAATTTAACATTTATAGTACGGAAAGCGGTAAATATTTATTTGAAAACCTAAGTTCAAATAAAAATTCTATCTGCGTCATTTTGTAGAGTAATGCTTATTATGGATATGTAAGAAAGAATAATATAATAATAAATGGAAAACGACGCGAAATGGCCATCACTAGTCATCCATACGCTAAATGAATGCTGGTTGAATATTTTATTAAATAAAAGAAATATATATATAATAATAAAATAATATAATAAAATAATAAAATAATATAATAAATTTCTCGGAGTTTAGTCAAATTAAATATTCTGCTATATTTTATGGTCTCTGGAAGCGTTTAAGACGTGGAGATGCCATTTATATGATCATTCTTATTTTTCTAACACAGAATTGACAATCGAGCACCTAACCCCTTCCTAAATTAAGCTTTCCCATTAGTTTTAAAAATTAAACACTTTCGCATTTATAATCTCCAAACTCTCAGATTGTTCGAACTGCCTTTTCTTATTTCCATTCACTTTCAGAACGAGCGAGGAAATGCCCTCTCCGTCATTTCCTCGCTCGCTCTGGAAGTTCTTTCTCCAATAGCTATATGCAGTACACCTGTTGACCCAGTTTCTGCGACTTCATTATGCGCGGGAAGTGTCTTCATCGTAAAAACCGAAACCCGTCGACGGATAGGAAATCCATTCCGGCCCGGCGACTGAGGAAGTAAGGTGATGGGATTCGAAATATGCGTTTTGAATTGCATGTAATTAATGTTTCATTTAAAATTGTATTTTTGCTTTTTTGTATAACTTTGTAGAAAATATACTCAACAATAGGTAGACAATACGTCTATTGTTGAGTATATTTTCTACAACCTTAGCGTGTAATTATTAAAATAAAACGTGTTAAGATCAAAAATAAACAATACAAGTTGAATTATTCTGTAAATTGATTGTGGAGATTTTTATATATATATATATATATATATATATATATATATATATTCAATGACCCCTTTCTACCCACATGGGTGTAAGGTAACTTTCTAAACTAGTTCTCTATAAATTGTTTCCATATTTTCCTGTCTCGTGCCATTATAGTTGCGTCTCTTCTTGTTATACTTCTTTTCTGTAAAGCCTCATTGATTACTTCCTCCCATGTCTTTTTTGGAGATTGGAGATTTTTAATTATTTAAATAAAAATTATTGTCATTTCTCCTACTATTTTTATTGAACTAAATAAAAAAATCAAGACCTGGCTCTACACTTCTAGCCATCGAAATCTCCTGATTACGAAATCTAATCAGCAATAAATCATTTATAATTTCCTGTTATTAAGTAGATTCTTCTCGATTATACAAGGCGTTCGAAAAAAGTGTGATAATCTTCAGATAGGGCGTCTCATTGTTTAATTTCAGATATATCAATAAGGCTGTATTTATAGTGGAACTGCACGATACCAAATGCTATCTGCAACATAAGCTTACCTCCCAAGTTACACATTTAATACAGTTCAAATCGAAACAGCCATGGGCCGCATTTATACCGAGGCAGTCAAATCGTATTTCTCGAAATCCGAACTCTAATAAACAATAAATCATTTCTAATTTCGTATTAAATCAAATAATAATTTTCGTCGTTCCAGTAATCCCAAACCAAACAACTTATTTATTACACCCAATTTTTCACAAACCTAATTTATCGCGACCGCGCTGGCTTCCACCACAATCCAACAATTTACGACCGACCTTATTCCTTCGCCCCGTTCATTATTTCTTTTTCATTACTTTCTTTTTTTTTCGATTCCGAAAACAAAATAAGACCAAAGTGTAAAATAACGACAGAACGGTAAATAATGTGCACGTGACGCTTTGCGGAAATAAATGGCGTCCTGATGTATGTGCAACGTGCATGGCTGGGAAAACTGATGGCGGGGACTTGTTTTTTTTTTTATTCTCCGCCTTCCTTCGTCTGGCGGATCGAATGAAGTCAGGCGGGGAGGGGGTTTGTGCGGGGCGTCGGTAAAGAAAAATGTTTGCTTTGTCCCAGAAGGGAGAAGTTAATACCACCGACTAAACAAATCGTTTTCCTTTTTTCTAGATAAAGAAAAAGGTTGTAAATTGTTTTCGAGAAGTCAGGCTGAAAAAAAAGATTAAAAAAAATAGTGCAATTATTTTTTCTACATAAATCAAGTGAATTAATCGATTACTTGAATATGCTTACGATGTGTTGGCGATTTTTACTAAATTGAACATAAAGCTACGGTTATATCCCCAAGAAGTTTCATTAAGATATTCCAAAAATTATAATTATTGTGATTTTTTTAAAAATCAATTTAGAGAAAATTCCCATAAAATTCGTCGTCTTTCGATTCAACTAGAAATATCTCAAAAACTATGGCTGGGGTAATTTTAGTTTTTTAAATATTCTGAAAGAGCAGGATTTAATCAATATCCTCAAGAAGTTTTATTGAGATATTCCAAAAATTATAATTATTGTGATTTTTTAAAACTCAACTTACAGAAAATTCCAATAAAATTCATCGTTTTTGGATTCAATTCGAAATATCTCAAAAACTACGGGTGGGATAATTTTAGCTTTTTACATATTCTAAAAGAACAGGCTTTTGTTAGTATCCCCAAGAAATTTCATTAATATATCGTAAAAATTATAATTATTGTGATTTTTTAATTCCCAAATTGCAGGAAATTCCAATAAATTCGTCATTTTTTCGATTCAACTGGAAATATCTCAAAAACTATGGGTGCGGTAATTTTAGTTTTTTACATATTCTGAAAGAACAAGATTTAATCAATATCCTCAAGAAGTTTTATTGAGATATCCCAAAAATTATAATTATTGTGAATTTTTAAATCTCAACTTACAGAAAATTCTAATAAAATTCTTCGTTTTTTGATTCAATTTGAAATATCTCAAAAACTACTGGTTGGGTAATTTTAGCTTTTTACATATTCTGAAAGAACAGGCATTTGTTAGTATCCCCAAGAAATTTCATTAATATATCCTAAAAATTATAATTATTGTGATTTTTTAATTCCCAAATTGCAGGAAATTCCAATAAATTCGTCATTTTTTCGATTTAACTGAAAATATCTAAAAAACTATGGATGGGGTAATTTCGTTTTTTGCATATTCTGAAAAAGTAGGCTTCGCTTATTATCCCCAAGAAGTTTCACAAAGATAATCCAAAAATTATAATTATTGTGATTTTTTAAAAAATCAATTTAGAGAAAACTCCCATAAAATTCTTCGTTTTTCGATTCAACTGGAAATATCTCAAAAACTATTGGTGGGATAATTTTAGTTTTTTACATATTCAGAAAGAGCAGGATTCAATCAATATTCTCAAGAAGTTTCATTGAGATATCCCAAAAATTATAATTATTGTGATTTTTTAAAAAATCAATTTGGAGAAATTTCCCATAAAATTCGTCGTTTTTCGATTCAACTGGAAATATCTCAAAAACTATGGGTGGGGTAATTTTAGTTTTTTACATATTCTGAAAGAGCAGGATTTATTTAATATCCTCATAAAGTTTCATTGAGATATCCCAAAAACTGTAATTATTGCGATTTTTTTAAATTCAAATTATAGAAAAATACAATAAAATTCGTCGTTTTTTCATTCAAATCGAAATATCTCAAAAACTGTGGATGGGGTAATTTTAGTTTTTCACATATTTTGAAAGAACAGGATTTAGTTAATATCCTCAAGAAGTTTCATTGAGATATCCAAAAAATTGTAATTATTGTGATTTTTTTAAAATCCAAATTATAAAAAAATGCAATAAAATTCATCGTCTTTTGATTCAATTCGAAATATCTCAAAAACTATGGATGGGGTAATTTTAGTTTTTCACATATTCTGAAAAAGCAGGATTTAATTAATACCCTCGATAAGTTTCATTGAGATATCCCAAAAATTATAATTATTGGAATTTTTGTTTTGTTGGTAACTCGCGTATTAATGTTTCTTCACGTTGATTATATTTCATCGTTCACCACAAAAATATTGAATATACCAACAAGAAAAAAAATAAAATAACGAACAACGAGATATATTCAGGGTTTATTTAAAGTATGGCATATTTAAAAAAAATAGCCATACTTTAAATACACTCTGAATATTTTTATATAAAAAAAAGATCCTTTCAAATTCCCTGCGCATTCTTCACTGGCCTTCATCGTCGTTAATAATCAAGCGCAGGGTTTTATTTTTTAATTCGCGCTTAGAGAGGAATAAAAGGAAATGCCGTTCGTCTTTCGTTTTGTTATTATTTTTTAATATATATATTATACAAAGAATGAACCTTACGCTACCACCGACAAAACGTTGATGCGCAAAAAAAAGAAAAACGAGCGCTGAATAATTCACAAAGTTCCATCCATTCCATTACGAGCATTACAAAAGCCCCGAGGTTGCGATGATGGAGAACATGCAAAGGTAAGCGGACGAATCATAACGAAAACGGGGATGAAGGAAAAAGGGTCAAGTGAGTAAA
The DNA here is from genome assembly GCA_963082785.1 of Philonthus spinipes. Taxonomy (NCBI): domain Eukaryota; kingdom Metazoa; phylum Arthropoda; class Insecta; order Coleoptera; family Staphylinidae; genus Philonthus; species Philonthus spinipes. The sequence continues at coordinate 22,910,098 of OY720311.1, forward strand.
TAAATGTTTTGTGTGCGTGTGTGTGTTTGGAGGAATTTAATTATGAATGGAAATTTTAGTGGAAAATTTAATAAAATGTGTTTTTGGTGAATTAAAATGATGTGAAATAAAATGCTCTCTCATTTTCAAGCGAGAAAAGGCATTGACATCAAAAGGATCTGTTGGATATAGCTTTTATTTTTATTAAAAACTTTATTTTGATTTTTCTAATACTAGAATTACAGAAAATTGCATTAAAATACGTCGTTTTTTTGATTCAATTCGAAATATCTCAAAAACTGTGGATGGGGTAATTTTAGTTTTTTACATATTCTGAAAGAGCAAGATTTAGTTAATATTCTCAAGAAGATTCATTGAGATATCTCAAAAATTGTAATTATTGTGATTTTTTTTAAATCTAAATTATAGAAAAATGCAATAAAATTCGTCGTTTTTTGATTCAATTCGAAATATCTCAAAAACTGTGGATGGGGTAATTTTAGTTTTTTACATATTCTGAAAGAGCAGGATTTATTTAATATTCTCAAGAAGTTTCATTGAGATATCCCAAAAATTATAATTATTGTGATTTTTTTAAAATGCAAATTATAGAAAAATGCAATAAAAATCGTCGTTTTTTTATTCAATTCGAAATATCTCAAAAACTGTGGATGGGGTAATTTTAGTTTTTTACATATTCTGAAAGAGCAGGATTTATTTAATATCCTCAAGAAGTTTCATTGAGATATCCAAAAAATTATAATTATTGTGATTTTTTAAAATGAAAATTATAGAAAAAAGCAATAAAATTCGTCGTTTTTTCATTCAATTCGAAATATCTCAAAAACTGTGGATGGGGTAATTTTAGTTTTTTACATATTCTGAAAAAGCAGGATTTAATTAATATCCTCAAAAAGTTTCATTGAGATATTCAAAAAATTATAATTATTGTGATTTTTTAAAAATGCAAATTATAGAAAAATGCAATAAAATTCGTCGTTTTTTCATTCAATTCGAAATATCTCAAAAACTGTGAATGGGGTAATTTTAGTTTTTTACATATTTTGAAAGAGCAGGATTTAATTAATATCCTCAAGAAGTTTCATTGAGATATCCCAAAAAATATAATTATTTTTAAAATCCAAATTCCATAAAATTCGTGGATTTTGGCGTTGATTGGAAAATATCTGAAAAACTAGAAGTATTTTGCTTTTTAAAATTTGCAGCATTTGTTAAAATTAAAGGCCATAACAGTGAAATTCTCTCACCTTTCCGAAACTCCCTTTTCCGATGGCGCGTAAAATTTGAAAGTGATCGAAATTCACTGAAACAAAAGAAAAAACACATTAATTAATACCTTTCATAAATTCCTCAATTTACTTATTCAAAATTATTTGAACATATAGGGTAGTTTATCAAAATAATAAATTAATGAATAATGGATAGTATACATTTAAAAATATCAATACTACCCCTAATAAGACTTTGACCCTAGACTAAAAAAAAAAGATTCATTAATTGTGGCGTTACATATTCGCTCGCCATTTAATCTGCATGCTAATGTGAGGCGCAAAAATATATATTCCGCCCGTTTTCATTTTTTGTAATCGCTTTTTCGCGTGCAATGGCACGTCCTGAATTCATTTTTCCGCGCGAATTAACGCTATTAGAAGCTACGGGGGCGGGAATTTATCAACTGTGGAAAATGGCTGTTTTAAATAAAATTAAATAAAATTATTATTTAATAATTATTATTATTAAAATTGAATAAAATTATTTTTTAATGAAATTGTTATTAATATTAAATAAAATTATTTTTTAATAAAATTATTATTATGTTTAATAAAATCCAACACAAATTGGACATTGCATTTTTTTATTATGATATGTTGTCGAAACTATCGTCATTAAATAAGTTAAAAAAGTGTTTCATTTGTGAATTACGATGTATATAATAATAATAATTTATTTCTCAAGAAGCAGAGCCTAATTACAGAGAAATATATAAACTAAACTAAATATAGTTGTACAGTGTGAGTACAGGTATATAATGAATTCAGAATACACATTCGCTAATATATAAAGTAAAAGTAAATAAAGTTTAATTTATACAAATAAATTCAATATATGCTTCATTTAATAGACTTTGAAAAAAAAAATCAAAATATAAAATATGCTTCTTTTGTTATAAGACAAGTTTAATTTGGTAAGTGAGTGAAATAATTAAATTTTATTTTGTGCTGAAATAATTCAAATATAATTTTATTAAGTGAAGAAAGTTGGAAGTAAATGATTTATGTGAACAAAAGGAAATGAAAAAAAAAAATAGATTAAAAAATATTTAACGTAAATCAGGGTTTTCATTGAGAGTCTTCTTAATCCGTAGTAAAATCATAGCAAACCATTGGTCTAACCGTGAAATCGAATCGTAATCCTTCACAGCTTCTGTAAATCCATCCAAATTTTGCTCTTCCATATGCTCAATCAACTTTTGGACGAATTTATACTCCCTAGAATCCTTGAAAGCGGGGTACATCTGAATGTATCGCTCGATTCCATGTTGCGCGTTAAGAATATCCACACATAAATGGCAAAGAATAGCCCTGAATAAATACTCGTTCGCGCTGTATTTTAACGACGCACTTTCCACTAAAGACGAAGTTACTTGTTGGTATATAGAAATCGCTTTTTCGTAGTTCTCCAATTGCGCCGAATATTGAGCAACCTTCAAGATGCACTTATTCGCCGATGAAGTGTTTTCCTCCCCTCTGTAGTAATCAGCAGCTTGTTCGTAATGGGAAACAGCTTGAGTAATATTTATGCAGTTTGTCTCATAAATTTCCGCAATACTCTGATGGTGTTTCGCAGCCATTGTGAAACGCCCCATATCCGTGTAAAATTCAATAGCGTAAAGCAGACATTTGACAGCTTTGTCTATATCGGATTTCTTGTAGCAATTCGAAGCGTCCACGTAGCTAATTGCGGCGTCGTGACGGCAACCCATTTTGCTATGTAAATTCGCTGCTTCGCAAAACGCGCCACCTGCCGCACACCAATTCTTCGCCATTTTAAATAAGTTTGCGGCTCTTTCGTAGCAATCGGCGGCTTCTTCCAGTTTTCCGGATCCTCCGAAAAACGACCTGAAGAAACTTCTGGAGGCGTTCAGCTTCTTCTCCGCTTCGCTGATGAGCTGCTGGGCTTTCTGTTCGTTAGACGTCATTGTTGTTTGATTAATGGAGTGTTTCAATACAAATTGAAAGGCGATTTGAAGAGACTTCTGGACGCGTTTAGTTTCTTCTCCGCTGCTGGGCTTTGTGCTCGTTAGACGTAATGCATATTTTATTAATTGAGAATTTCAATACAGACACATTTCAAGTCGAAAAGTGGTCTTTCTCCGCCTCTATTGCTTTTTTGCTCTTTAGACGTCATCAATATTATAAAACAAACACGTTTTAAGTCAAAAAAATGATCGGAGTAACTTCTGGGAGCGTTTAGTTTCTTCTCTGTTTCTGTGATGAGCTGTTTGGCTCTTTTTCTCTTTAGACGTCAATAATATTACAAAATAAACACGTTCTAACTCAAAAAAAAATAATCTGGAGAAACTTCTAGGAGCGTTTAGTTTCTTCTCTGCTTCTGTGATGAACTGCTGGGTTTTCTATTAGTTGAAGGTTGTAAATAATTGACTAATTAAGCACTTCAACACAAACACGTTTCAAGTCGAAAAGCGAAACTTCTGAGCCCATTTAGCTTCTTCTACACTTCTGCGAAAAGCTGCTGGGTTTTGTGATCATTAAACGTCATCGATTTTTGATTAATTGAATTTTACAAAACAAACACGTTTCCAGTCAAAAATACGTTCTGAAGAATCTTCTGGACACGTTTAGCTTCTTCTTCCCTTCTGCGATGAACTGCTGGGCTATCTATTCGTTGAAGGTTGTAAATAATTGATTAATTAGGCACTTCAACACAAACACGTTTCCAGTTAAAAATTCGTTCTGAAGAAACTTCTAGGCGCGTTTAGCTTCTTCTTCACTTCTGCGATGAACTGCTGGGCTTTCTGCTCGTTAGACTTCATAAATATTTGATTAATTAATTATTTCAATACAAACACGCTTCAAGTCGCAGCCAAATTTCAAGCTGTGTATCGAGATCTAAGCTCGGGTTATTCGTTTGCACCACCGCGAGTCGTCGCTTTAATTTATCACAAGCGGAACCTTAATATTTCGAACGCGCAAACTCCGAAACATAACCTGCTTTATCCAGGAAATGTCATAAAAAAATTTTTCAAACGCGCAAGCTCTGAAACTTAAGGGTGCGATTTAGACGAAAGAGATAGCTGTATAAATATTGGCAATCACTAATTCGAGTCAGATTGCTGTTATGATCAATGAACAATATTGTATTATATATTAAAATAATCTTAAAATAATCAGAAATTTCATCAGATGAATTAAAATTTATTTTAATATTTAGTATGTGTGAAAATAATTATGAAAAACAATGAAAATTGATCAAATTTATAATATCCAAATTATAGAAAAATGCAATAAAATTCGTCGTTTTTTTTTTCATTCAATTCGAAATATCTCAAAAACTGTGGATGGGGTAATTTTAGTTTTTTACATATTCTGAAAGAGCAGGATTTAATTAATATCCTCAAGAAGTTTCATTGAGATATCCCAAAAATTATAATTATTATGATTTTTTTAAAATCTAAATTATAGAAAAATGCAATAAAATTCGTCGTTTTTTTCATTCAATTCGAAATATCTCAAAAACTGTGGATGGGGTAATTTTAGTTTTTTACACATTCTGAAAGAGCAGGATTTAATTAATATCCTCAAGAAGTTTCATTGAGATATCCAAAAATTGTAATTATTGTGATTTTTTAAAAATCCAAATTATAGAAAAATGCAATAAAATTCGTCGTTTTTTCATTCAATTCGAAATATCTCAAAAACTGTGAATGGGGTAATTTTAGTTTTTTACATATTCTGAAAGAGCAGGATTTAATTAATATCCTCAAGAAGTTTCAGTGAGATATCCAAAAAATTGTAATTATTGTGATTTTTAAAAATCCAAATTATAGAAAAATGCAATAGAAATCGTCGTTTTTTTTTATTCAATTCGAAATATCTCAAAAACTGTGGATGAGGTAATTTTAGTTTTTTACATATTCTGAAAGAGCAGGATTTAATTAATATCCTCGAGAAGTTTCATTGAGATATCCAAAAAATTGTAATTATTGTGATTTTTTAAAAATCCAAATTATAGAAAAATGCAATAAAAATCTTCGTTTTTTCATTCAATTCGAAATATCTCAAAAACTATGGATAGGGTAATTTTAGTTTTTTGCATATTCTGAAAGAGCAGGATTTAATTAATATCCTCAAGAAGTTTCATTGAGATATCCAAAAAAATGTAATTATTGTGATTTTTTAAAAATGCAAATTATAGAAAAATGCAATAAAAATCGTCGTATTTTTCATTCAATTCGAAATATCTCAAAAAGTATAGATGTGGTAATTTTAGTTTTTTTTACATATTTTGAAAGAGCAGGATTTAATTAATATCCTTAAGAAGTTTCATTGAGATATCCAAAAAATTGTAATTATTGTGATTTTTTAAAAATGCAAATTATAGAAAAATGCAATAAAAATCGTCGTTTTTTTCATTCAATTCGAAATATCTCAAAATCTATGGATGGGGTAATTTTAGTTTTTCACATATTCTGAAAGAGCAGGATTTAATTAATATCCTCAAGAAGTTTCATTGAGATATCCCAAAAAATTGTAATTATTGTGATTTTTAAAAATTCCAAATTATAGAAAAATGCAATAAAATTCGTCGTTTTTTCATTCAATTCGAAATATCTCAAAAACTATGGATGGGGTAATTTTAGTTTTTCATATATTCTGAAAGAGCAGGATATAATTAATATCCTCAAGAAGTTTCATTGAGATATCCAAAAAATTGTAATTATTGTGATTTTTTAAAAATGCAAATTATAGAAAAATGCAATAAAAATCGTCGTTTTTTCATTCAATTCGAAATATCTCAAAAACTATGGATGGGGTAATTTTAGTTTTTCATATATTCTGAAATAGCAGGATTTAGTTAGTAATTAAAATATATTCAAATTTTATTAATTATGTAAATTTCTTTCTGAATAAATTCTAAATTTGTTTTTTTTTTGAGTTTCACATATTTTATTCCGATTAATCCATACACACAATTTAGTTCAGTTTAGCGTCTGTGTGCTGTGCATACTCTATGGATCGAGACGAATCAATTTCGACCCTGCAGGGCTAGCGAGATGGAACGAAAGGGAAAGTGTGTGCGAGAGAGAGAGAGAGGAGGGCGAAAATATAATCAGTGTAATCAGCGGGCCGCTTGTATTGGACCGCAGAAATTACTCACGGTGATTGCCTACTTTATTATCCATCCATTGAACTAACATTTACTAATTTACATCAGTTATTAATTGAATCGGCGGACTACATAGATAGATAGACGGGGGGTAGTGTTTGTGCGTAGAACGCGCACATCAAATTAGACGGGGTAAAGTGTGTTGGATAATTTAATTAGTTCGGATAGACAAATAATATAAAATCGTTATATGTGTTTCTGATCAATATTGAGATTTGATTAACTTAAAATAACTTAAACGTAAAAATAAATAAAATAAAAAGATATATGTAAGAATATATATACAGGGTGGCGCAAGATTCCGATGAAGTCCAATATCTCAGTTATTTAGAAATTTACAGAAAAATATTACTGACATTTTAGATCAAATATTTTGTATAACATATGTATATGTAAATACCACAATAAAGATGATATTACTGACATAATTTGTAGCTACTGTAAAACTTCACATTTTAAAAATAGTTTCATATATACAGGGTGTCCAATAATCACGCGACGTATCAAACATATAATTTTTTAAATGGAATGCTATATTTTTTATGTCGATTTTAGATTCTACGCTTAAAATTAATCATTTCTGACATAAGGTTTATTAGGTCAATTTTAATATTTTAAAAGTTATAAACAATTTAATGTTGAAATCAATGGAAGTTTCGGGCCTTATTTTTCAAAATTGAAAAACGATGTAAACTTTCTGTTAACGCAATTTAATTGAAAAAATGCTTAATAATATAAGGAATAATCGTTTGTTACCATAAAGCAAATGTTGTGTACAGGGTGAAACAATACGCAAAATGATTTTTTTTTTCATTTTTCACTTAAATGGAACACCCTATATTTTTTACATTATTTCGATAGAAAATTGATTGTTCTTTAATTTTTGTATAATAAACTATACCCCTATCTGTTACAGTTTTTTAACAATTTCAATTCAAAGTACAAAATTATAAGTTTTACTTATAATCTATAATTTAAGTAGGCTATAATTAAAACAAATGCAATTCATAATCGTTTTCTGACATTTAATAACATACTTACTCCCTAACCTAAAAGGATATTCAAATGACAATCGATATTTAAAGGCGCATGCAAAATTTAAATCTTTGCTGTTTATATTTTAAATAAACAAGGAAAACTTATTATACGCCCGCGGACGGTCTCGTCTTAAACGTTGCCGAAAACTCGCTGGCAAGTCTCGAAAGTCTTAACGCTCAATTAATTTCCAACCCGCTATATTACTCGCGCAAAACAGTTTAAAGTTTTCCCCGCATCTTGCGACTTTTTTTTTCTTCTGTATTTGTTTTCGGCACTTGTTCCACGAGAGGCAGTCTGAAGAAGAGTGAGTTGTAAGAAAAATGTTACCAACTATACACAAGTAAGCCGAGCATGCCGCTCGTTAATTAACACGCAACTTTCGAAATTTCTGAACTGCCGCCCGGCTTTTGTTGCGGGGCCGCTCAATTTAACTTCGGCGCGAAGTGAATTATAAAGTAAAGATTAACCGATTAATCGGGCGTTTGGATGGTTTAATAATTAAGGACGGAAGAAACGTAGAATTAATTTGAGATTTACATAAAGTTGAATTAAAATGATTTCAAAATAATTAATAAATTATTTCCACATTTAGCTCTGTAACATTTTTACTTGCGTAACGTAAGCACTTCAAATAAACGCACATTAAAACAACTACTTCCCGGGCAAATACCCCGCCGGAAGAGATGTGGCAATGTGTTCGTTGCTTAATTTCTAGAAGCATGTGAAGCTGGCAGTGGAACCCGGCGCATCCACCAAAAATCAGTGACTAATTCTAATATCGAAAACATACAAAATAAAATTTACAAAATCAATTGTGTAATTTATATCAGTTAATTGGCTATCGGCCAGTGGTCTTAATTAATTCTATTTTACAAAAAAAATATATTTTTTAAAATTTGTTGTAAAATTTTAATCGATGTCATTTTTCAAACGTGTTTGTTTGTTTTTAATTTTCTTTAACAAATTGTTTAAACACACCGTTGAGACTAATATAAAACAGTTAAACGACTTTTACAACATTTATTTCTTTTTTTATTAATTTTTCAAGAAGTCATATAATTTTGAAAAATTAAACAAAAAATCAATTCAATCAATCATAAAATAATTAGAGACCTAATTTTGACAATTTTAAAGAGGCCTTATTTTTTTAAACGGAGTTGTTTATTTCTGATTTTCTTCGATTAATTATTTAAACAAAGAGTGTAAAATAATATAAAGCAATAAAATTACTTTCACTGCCTTGATTTATTTTTTAATATTTGTTTCAAGACGACACGTTCTGATCGCACTGTTTACGTAATTTTGCCAATTTTTCAAAAGGCCTTATTTTTTAAACGCAGTTATTTATTTCTGATTTTCTTCGATTAATTATTTAAACAAAGACTGTTTATTAATATAAAGCAATAAAATTACTTTCACAGCCTTGATTTATTTTTTAATAATTTTTTCAAGTCTACACGATCTGATCGCGCTGTTTACCTAATTTTGACAATTTTTCAAAAGGCCTTATTTTTTAAACGGAGTTGTTTATTTCTGATTTTCTTCGATTAATTATTTAAACAAAGAGTGTGAATTAATATAAAGCAATAAAATTACTTTCACAACCTTTATTTATTTTTTAATAATTTTTTCAAAACGACACGTTCTGATCGCGCTGTTTACCTAATTTTGCCAATTTTTCAAAAGGCCTTATTTTTTAAACGGAGTTGTTTATTTCTGATTTTCTTCGATTAATTATTTAAACAAAGTGTGTGAATTAATATAAAGCAATAAAATTACTTTCACAACCTTTATTTATTTTTTAATTATTTTTTTAAGACGACACGGTTTGTTCACGCTGTTCACCAGATTTGAACAATATTAATAGTGCCATATTTCACATCGGGATGGTTTATTTCTGATTTTCTTTAACTAGTTACTTAAACAAAGAGTGATATATATATATATATATATATATATATATAATTCTATATATATAATCTATAATCATTTCTACCCGAAGGTGTAAGGAAGTGTAGATTAATATAAAATATTAAAATCAAGTTCACAACTTATATTTATTAAGATTAAAGATTTTAATAAAACCTAATCAAGTGAATTAATGTATACAATAAAATTTGTTAAAGTGACTTTAGTGTGAATATTTTTATTTTATTTTATTTTATTTTATTTTATTTTATTTTATTTTATTTTATTTTATTTTATTTTATTTTATTTTATTTCATTTCATTTCATTTCATTTCATTTCATTTCATTTCATTTCATTTCATTTCATTTCATTTCATTTCATTTCATTTCATTTCATTTCATTTCATTTCATTTCATTTCATTTCATTTCATTGCATTTCATTTCATTTCATTTCATTTCATTTCATTTCATTTCATTTCATTTCATTTCATTTCATTTCATTTCATTTCATTTCATTTCATTTCATTTCATTTCATTTCATTTCATTTCATTTCATTTCATTTCATTTCATTTCATTTCATTTCATTTCATTTCATTTCATTTCATTTCATTTCATTTCATTTCATTTCATTTCATTTTATTTTATTTTATTTTTATTTTAAATTGTATTCAATGAACTTTCTTAACAGTATAAATATTTGAATCCAATTAACCATGTATTGATTCAGCATAATTCAATTAGTACGCAAACAGCGTACGTATTTTCTTTTTTTTATTTTCAATTATTCAACACACACACAAAAAAAAAATCATCACGAATTGTTAAACCCAATTCCCCCCAATCCATTCGGATATTCAAGTATTCGAAAAACACCACAATCGACGAAATAAATCATTTCGAGCATATTTTTTAATTAAGCTCGTCGAAATCCATTATAATTATTATTTTCCCCCCATAAACATTTTCCACCCTCCATTGTTTCGCGCTTTTTTCTTTTTTTTATGCGCGATTTGATTGACGGGAAATACGCGTGTGATTGATCGCGCGTCATTAATCTTAATTCGCCTTAATGGAATTTTAATTACTCCGCGATGTAACGTTTCGGAAATGACGTATGTTTGCCCCCGGAAGGGAATTGGGACGGGAGTGGAAAACGCCATGTTTAAATCGTCATTTCAAAGCCCGTCTCGTTTTAGCAGTGTGATAAAACGTGACTCGTTTAAGATTGAGTACTTAAAAACACCACCAACAAAAATTACTTTTTTACTTAGAAAACATACTTCCATTGCTTAATCATCAAAAAAATCTTTTTTTTCCTTAGAATACGCACTTCCATTGTTTAACCAACAAAAAATCCTTGTTTTCCTTAGAATACGCACTTCTATTGTTTAACCAACAAAAAAACCTTGTTTTCCTTAGAATATGCACTTCCATTGTTTAACCAACAAAAAAACCTTGTTTTCCTTAGAATACGCACTTCTATTGTTTAACCAACAAAAAATCCTTGTTTTCCTTAGAATACGCACTTCCATTGTTTAACCAACAAAAAATCCTTGTTTTCCTTAGAATACGCACTTACATTGTTTAACCAACAAAAAAATCCTTGTTTTCCTTAGAATACGCACTTCTATTGTTTAACCAACAAAAAATCCTTGTTTTCCTTAGAATACGTACTTCCATTGTTTAACCAACAAAAAATCCTTGTTTTCCTTAGAATACGCACTTCCATTGTTTAACCAACAAAAAAATCCTTGTTTTCCTTAGAATACGCACTTCCATTGTTTAACCAACAAAAAAATCCTTTTTTTCTTAGAATACGCACTTCCATTGCTTAACCAACAAAAAATACTTTTTTTAAAAAATACGCCCTTTCATCATCATTATTTTTTTCTTAGAAATACGTACTTCCATTGCTTAATCAGCAAAAAATCTTTTTTTTTTTTCTTATTATACTCACTTCCATTGCTTAACATTCCGTTACACTTAATCCCTGCAAAATTCCTTTCGCGCGCATCCCGCCCTTCTCGAGAGATTGATATTATCATAGCAAATATTAAAATTAAAAAACTTCAGATTATGTAAATGAAACCACGAGGCGACCCGCTGCGACGAAATTAAAACTTTTCCACGGGGGAAAAAAGGCCCCGAAACAAATGAAAGAAAAATGCTAACGGGGATAATGGAAACTTCTTCCTCGCAACTAATTTTATCTTTGTATTGCCGTCCTTTTCCGGATTTTAAATAACAGTAAAAAAGAAAAACGACGGCGGCGGGAAACAATTTCCTCCTTGGCGAAATTATAAAGTTAAGATTTAATTGGGAGCATAATGAGCGCCCGGTTTATTAAAAAGGATAAAGGCTTTTTTTTACATAATGAATGAATTTTATAATAAAAGATAATATAAAAAGCGGAATATGAATTGAGATTTTAATTATAAAGTCGATTAAACGCTTTTAATTACGTATTCTTGTTGTTTAAAAAAATCAAAGCTTAAAAGGCTTTTCGATAAAAAAAAAAGTTGGAGAATCTACCTTATAAGAGACTAATAAATCTCGCCACCAAAAATTCAAAGTTTTTTACCTTTAAACAAAAAAGTTGGAGAATCTACCTTATAAGAGACTAATGAATCTCGCCACCAAAAATTCAAAACTTTTTACCTTTCGATAACAAACGTTGGAGAATCTACCTTATAAGAGAATAATAAATCTCGCCACAAAAAATTCAAAGCTTTTTACCTTTCGATAAAAAAAGTTGGAGAATCTATCTTATAAGAGACTAATGAATCTCGCCACCAAAAATTCAAAGCTTATTACCTTTCGATAAAAAAGTTGGAGTTTCAGGTTATTTTCAAGAGAATTAAAAAAAAAATTAAATTCGCTTGAAAATGGGCTAATATCCCGAAACTAGTCGAGAATTTAAAGTTATTCAAACTAACCTGTGTTTTATTGGTTGATTTTTATTGGTTTATTCATATTTATTTCATTTTTAATGTATTTATACATTTAGTGTATTAATTTTTGGTGAATGCGCCGGGCATATAGCCCGGAATTCAATCCCCATTGCGTCCGCAAATAATAATTCAGCACTCCCCGTGTAAAATGTAAATATGTTTGTGTATTCCGGACGAGTGGAACGCTGTTACACGGCGGTTTCGGATTAACATTCTGCGAAACGTGGGGCGCACACAATTGAGGAGCTGCGGAGATGTGTGTTATGCTTATCTCGCGAGATTAAATTCGGAATTGCTACACGCCCACGAGATTATGTTTCGGGTAAATTAGTGTATCTTATGCTAGCACGAAGATTATTCTGGGATTAATAACGGCGTGACGTCGGCACGTGAAATTTGCTCGGGTCAATATGAATAGAAGGCGCGCACGTACTGGGATAAATCACTTCATAGGGGAGTGAGTGGAAGAGGATTCTACAGGTAGATTGAAATGAATGGGGTTGGGTTTTTTGTGTATTTTTTAAGAGATGAGGAATTGAAGGAGTGGCCTGCTGAATGAAATGGATACATATAATGTTGCTTCAACATAAAGTTCAACGAAAATGTACGCTCGCGCAGGTGGTTTGTTGATGGTAAGGTTTTGCGATAATTGGGCGATTGTTTGCGATATTGGGCTTTCATATATAGGGTGATTCTAGTGGAAATGGAAATATTTTAAGGATCAGCAAGCAAAAAATAAGCAAAATTAGTTTATAGGTTTAAGTCCAATTTTCAATCTTTTTTTAAATTTATTTATTTATTTACTAATAACCCAACAGACTGTAAAGTTCAATAACATTCTTACAAATAAATACAATATATTTTATATAAATAATTTAAAAAAAAAACAAAAGATGTATGCAGAACAAAATGTGGGAATAATTATGAAAAGTAAGTAAATATATGGCTTCAAGGCGAAGGATAACAATTTACCCGTATCGCCACTTATTTTCACGCAGAAGAAAGAAACCTAAAAAAAACTAGTAGAATAAAATTACGATCACGTTCTAACGTGGGGGTGTTGAAAGTCCCGGACGGAATTGCGGTTTGTGCGGCGATTCTATTTTTCTCGTAAAAAGAAGACAGATCTTTGGGGTTGGATAAAAGGGAGCACCGCTCAAATCGGGACACACGTACACACTTTCGAGAAAAGCGGCGCGGCGGGTCGTTTTTTTTATACGCGCCCATAACAATAAAACAGTGGAATCCCCCTTCTCGATAAGAATTTATCGCGCCGCCGGAGAAGTGGATGGAAATTAAGGGGCGGCAGGAGGAGGCGTCGCGTGCAAAACCGCAAAAAGGAGATCGACAAAAGAAACACTTAAAAAAAACAGTGTACAACATTGAGATATAATTTAAATTAATTAAATATAAGTGGAAAAGAAATATCTCTGATTGAGCTCTTTCCACATCTCACCTGTATTATTAGATTTTAGTTTAAACTCAAAGTAGGCCTTTTTTTCTCTGTTAATACTCGATGTCGTTAAATTACGTAATGTTTTATAGTACATCCAATGAGTCGTAATCTTCGTATTTTTATAACGATTATAGCCCTTATTTCTAAGATCAATTAATTTTTTAATATTATCAGTTAGCCACGGACAATATTTTTTTGTGAAAATAGACGTTTTCAAAGGGGCATGCAAGTCAAATAAGTCCAGGAGCATCGAATAAAATAATAAGTTTTGTCATCAATATTGGCTAAAGAGTAAATGAAATCAAAGTTGCAGTAAGAAAGATCTTTAATGAGGCAAATTAATATTTTTGAAAGGTCTGTACGTAACTGTAACTGGTTTAGTTTTTAGCTTTTCAATGCCGATATTGCACGAGATTAAGCAGTGATCAGAAAAGTTGATATTTCGCTATTAGTGATAAGAAGATCAATAAGCGTGGATGATGTTTTAGTAATTCTGGTAGGTTCGGTTATAATTTGCTTGAGATAAAATGAAGACAATAGTGAGTCAAGCAACTTAACGGAATTATTATTGATATCAAACAAATTAATATTGAAATCACCTATACAAAAAAGCTGTCAGTACAAGGAAGCAAATTTCCAAGGGAAATTTCTAAGGAGGTCATAAAACTAGCAACATTAAAGGTGGGAGGTCTATAAGCAACCCCTACGCCGTAGATGATTTTGTGTAGTGTAAATGAAATCCGCTATCTATTACTCTAAATTTAATATTCTTTTTAATGTAAAAATCCACACCACCTCCTCTGGATACCCTATCTCTTCTCAAAAATGTGTAACCATGAATAGCACATTTATTATCAGTTATGTATGATTGAAGCCAAGTTTCATTCAATGCGATAATATTATAGTTACTCGAAATTACCTTTTGTTTCAATAGATCGAAATTCACGAGCAAAGAGCGGCAATTATTAATGATTTTTTTTTATTCTTTTTAAAGGTTAAGTATATTAATTCCTGCTTCAAATTATTAAAGGAATATAACATCATAACGGTATGCACATGCAAAATTATTCGAGTCCACTTTATTCAGCGATTTACTCCTTAAATTCTTCCCGAGCAGCATAAAAGTAAACAACAAAAAAACAACCCCGGAGTTTCCATAACATCTACACAATCCCCGATGAAATATCTGAAAAGTTGCCCGCTTTACCGGCGCAAAAATATTCGAGGTATTTCACTGGAAATCGCTCGCAAACAAAATTCGAAAAAAGTTCGGTAAATGGAAACGTAATAAAGGTCCCGTTTATTGCGGCGGGTTTGCGGAAAATTCCAGGTCGGCCCGGAGTAGCGATAACGTCCGACGTGAAGGCTGCCTTCCTGTTTCCGTTTTATTCACTCGCTGTACGCGCTTAACGTAACGTTTACACGCCATATAATATTGCCAATTCAGCACTCGATAACGTCACGTGTTCGTGTTCTGTACACGCTGTTTAGATGCGGGAAATTGAGTTTTGCGTGAGGAATGATGGCGGTGTTTTATTTTTATGGGCTGTGGAATTATGTTATTCAGAAATAACTTGTCTCAGATGTTGCAATTATATTTAAGTTAAGTGGAAGATCAGTAACAGACTGAACTCATAATATCTATAACATCTATATTACATTACTTTATTTTAAAATTCAACTCACCGTCACCTCCGTAGCAATTTTTGTCGATGCGTCCCGTCTGATTGGCTCCCATTATTTCAAACAAGCGAAAATCCAACTTTGAATGTGGAAAAAGTTGAGGACTTCTGAAGCCAAGTATTTAGCTAATGGTTGCGGCCTTCATCTGAAAATATATATATATATATATATATATAAAATAAGATAACATTAATGCAATAAAAAACTAAATAAATTCATATTATTTCAGAGTGAGGATTTTGTAGCATTGAACATAGCCTGTCTTGTAATTTTATATCAATTCGATTACTAATATTACTCGATTTTCCTCAACACTAGATTAAATTTAATTCACCCGTAAATCGCGAATGCGCACTCGTTATTTATTTATTTTTTTGTCGACTTGATTTTCTGCCCATCCTCCCATTAATAATCTGTTTTAAATTTATGAAACATCCCGAATGACATCTCCTTTCGTAAATTGAAAATGTGTAATTTTAATAAAAGCGCGTGCCTCGCGATCTGTAATGAAAAAGCACGGCGGGACGGAGAGCGAACGGGAAAAAAAAAGGAAACGCGCTCGTCGCGCCGGGAAGATTTTCATGAAATTAGACCCCGGCCCTAAATAAATATTGCCCCGGCGCCGATGGAAAAATCTCCATCTTGGCTCCCTTAACACATGCACAAACACGAACTAAATCGAATTATTTACAATCTACGCACTTTCGGTGTATGAAAAAAATTAGATAGTGAGTGGAAATTGGATTTTTTTTAATGGAAGTTTTATTTAATTAATTTAAAATTATTTTTTCTATTTTGGAGGCTTCTACTTCGTTATACATGTTAAAATTAAAATCGGAGGAAGGTGTTTCCTCTGTAGAAATAAGCATTAACTATGGAAAAACATAAAAAAAAATGTTGCACAATGCCAGAAATTTTCCTTGTTTAATTTCATTGTAAAAAATAATTAATTTTAAGTATGATAATTAAAAAACACTTCTAACATGACGTTTGATAAAGGCAAGCTCAATTTTCCGAAACTGCAGTCACAAGTGTTATACAAAACAAAGTTTAGAAGGGTTTTTGATTATCATACTTAAAATTAATTATTTTTTACAATGAAATTAAACAAGGAAAATTTCTGGCAATATAAAGGCTGTATGCCTTTCCTTCAGATTGTGACGGTTTATGATATTTCGTTGATGACTTGAATTTAATTGTAAGAAAAAAGGTTATATATATATTGCCAGAAAATTTCCTTGTTTAATTTCATTGTAAAAAAATAATAAATTTAAGTATAATAATTAAAAACACTTCTAAACTTTGTTTTTTATAACACTTTATTTTTACTTGTGACTGCAGTTTCGGCAAATTCAGCTTGCCATTATCAAACGTCACGTTAGAAGTGTTTTTAATTATCATACTTAAACATGTATAACGAAGTAGAAGCCTTCAAAATAGAAAAAAATAATTTTAAATTAATTAAATAATAGTATTTTCCTCCCTGAAGATGACCAAACTAGTCGGAGAAAATATAAATAAGCGAAAAAACGAAGTGTTTTAGTTTTAATTATGCTGAATTAATTCAAAAAAGTTTCACCACGGATTAAGTGAGAAATTATTTAAACATTAATTGTATAATTGGAAAGATAACGTAAGCGCCATCTATTGTCTAATTTTATGTAGCATCATCAACAGTTTTATTTTACAAGATAGACAATCGAGATTTTTTTTTTATTCGCGTTATATATATATATATATATATATATATATATATAATACAGTGTATATAATATACAGAGAGGTTATTTTATCAGTATACATTAGGGGAAGTGTATACCTGCAAAAAACGTGAGTCAAACGCATTGAACCGATGTGTGTATTTTTAGTTGATTATTTGGCATATGTGTGTTCAGTTGCGTGTTATAGGCAACTAAACACACATACATCAATGCGTTTGACTCGCGTATTTTGCAGGTATATATAGGGGAAATGTATACTGATAAAAAAGCTCTCTGTATATATATAATACAGTAATATACTATATATATATATATATATAATAGTGTATAGAATAGAATTAGTTCAATACATACACATATATATACAAACTATATTGAATACGTCACTAAAATAAATCGACCGCACTGTAGCTTGAAGCAGTAATGGATGTGATTACAAATTTACAAGTTACATAAAAAAAATAATAATGATAGAATGTACAATATCAAAAAGAAAGAAAACAAACAACTAATTAAATGCAGCGAATATAATAAGAGATATTAGAATTGTTAAACGTTTGCAATGCTGTCACTAATGCTTATTATTTAGATCGATTAATAATATGTGTTTAAACATTTGCCTTGAATTAACTTTTATTTGTAGTTTTTTTTGTTTCTCTTTATTAATTTGTATTTTTACTTTGTAAATAAGTTTACACATACATAAACATCTTTATTTCTGAGATTGGAATATACAATTACAATACAATATATAACAAAACACTAACGTTTACAATATATTTCCAACTCTGAAACTGGCTGAGTTTATATTTTTTTGTAAAATGGTTTATTTATTTATATTAATATATATAATCTAGCATAATGTAATAAATAAATATTATAATAATATATTCCTAAATAAGGGTTATCGACCATAGGACTTTCTGTCTTTTTTTTAATATATTGACGTGCTTACGTATTTTTTTTAAGTCAAATTTGATTAAAACTCTTCTTCTTCCCCCGCTTTACGTTCCATTTCGTTACACGCTCGAGGGCGCAAACAAACGATATGTATATTTAATAACATCGCGAAATAAAATTCACAAAAACATTCCTTCCCCCCTTTACTCGTACACTTTTCGAACAAAAAAAAAACAACAAAATGTGCATACATACACGGAATATACATGAAAATTTGTTTAGGTGCGATTTAATTGTAAAAAAATATGCGTGTATACAGTCGCAAGAAAAATATTAATATAATATATTGTTTACAATTAATTTTAAATAAAAATATTTATTGGCAGATTTAATATAATGAAATGACCCCAAAGATTCAATTGTGTAATTGTGTTCTCTTTTGCTACTGTAACATTATGACTTATGTTACATAAGTACTTTAACAAATGTCTAATAACTCTTAGTTTGATAATGATGCTCTATGCTTCGAAACTATAGTCACTAAAATAAAATAACAAGTTATACAAACAAAGTGAAAAAGTGTTTTATTTAATAAACTGAAAATGTATAACCAAGTGAAAGCCTTAACAATCAACAAATTAATAAATGTCTAATAATAGACATTTGCTGTTGCATAACAATAACAATTGTATAATGCAACAATTTTTGAATCGAAAATATTTAATGCAAAAAAAAAACAAAAAAAAAAATAAAAAAATGCATTAAATATTTTCGATTTTACTCATTGTAAATATAAGTAAGTCGCACAGCAATTGTTAGAATTAGTTGTTATTGGGCGCGTTCAGGCAACTGTAGCGCTGCAGCGCTTTACGAAAGCCGTGTCGCTGAACTGTACCGCTTTCTGTGTGGCGCTGCAGCGCTTTATCAAGCGGTAAAGCATACATTTTTTCCGCTGGATCGCTGTAAACAAAACCGCCATATTTTCGTGAGCGTCCTTAACCTAGAAAGCGTGTTCAGGGAACATCAAGCACTTTGCGCTGCAGCGCTACATATCTAAAAATTCCCAGAACTTCACTTTCGGGATGATTTTAAGTGTCTTGAGAATAACATCAAGAAACGTGAACTTTGTATTTAATTTTGCCAGTGCTTGTCATATAACATTCCAGCGTGTTTTCTTTTTTTTATTCACAAAAAAAAAACAGTAGTGAAAATGATTTCACTCGTAATTAACGAATCTGCTAAAGATACTTATGAATTGATATATCTTGTTAAGTTTCGTGAAAAGTATATTCATGAATAATCGACACTTGTATCCTTTCTTCACACTTTATTTTTTAATGGTTAGATTTATATTTCAAGTGCTAAGCACTCGTTATCAATTACGAGTGAAATCATTTTCACTACTGTTTTCTATTTTTTTTTTTGTGAATAAAAAAAAGAAAACACGTTGGAATGTTATATGACAAGCACTGGCAAAATTAAATACAAAGTTCACGTTTCTTGATGTTATTCTCAAGACACTTAAAATCGTCCCGAAAGTGAAGAAATCGTCCACAAAATGAAAAAAAAAATCGTCCAGAAAGTAAGTTTTTTAGGATTTTTGCAAAGTGATAGTCTTTTGTTTTTCGAATACTAAATGTAAATTAAAATCATTTGTTTGGTTTGCTGACGCAAAATTACAGAAAATCCATTTTTCCGAAGCCGTCCTGGAAATGAAACTTTCTGAAACTTTGATGTTTCTTAATATTATTATTAAGACACTTAAAATCGTCCCGAAAGTGAAGAAATCGTCCACAAAATGAAAAAAAAAATCGTCCAGAAAGTAAGATTTTCAGGACTATTTTTGCAAAGTGATAGTCTTTTGTTTTTCGAATACTAAATGTAAATTAAAATCATTTGTTTGGTTTGCTGACGCAAAATTATAGAAAACCCGTTTTTTCGAAGCCGTCCTGAAAATGAAACTTTCTGAAACTTTGATGTTTCTTGATATTATTCTCAAGACCCTTAAAATCGTCCCGAAAGTGAAGAAATCGTCCACAAAATGAAAAAAAAAAAATCGTCCAGAAAGTAAGATTTTCAGGACTATTTTTGCAAAGTGATAGTCTTTTGTTTTTCGAATACTAAATGCAAGTTAAAATCATTTGTTTGGTTTGCTGTCGAAACATTACAGAAAACCCATTTTTCCGAAGCCGTCCTGAAAATGAAACTTTCTGAAACTTTGATGTTTCTTAATATTATTCTCAAGACACTTAAAATCATCCCGAAAGTGAAGAAATCGTCCACAAAATGAAAAAAATCGTCCAGAAAGTAGGATTTTCGGGACAATTTTTGCAAAGTGATAGTCTCGACTATTATTCATTATTTAAATTAAATTTAAAAATGATTTGAAAATAATCAACAAATTATTTCCACATTTAGCTCTGTGACTTTATTTAGTTTTGATTTAAAGAAGAAGAAGAAGAAAAAGTGTCGAAATGTTATTTAGACTTATGCCAGTAAATAAAAAATAATTACTTCGTGTTTTTTTTTTTTATTGAAAACGTGTCAACTTGGAAAAATGTAATTTCTCTGATGGAAATGAGAGCGGCATGACGGCGCGCGAAGGGGATGTTATTGGGAAATGGAAGTGTGCAAAGTGGAAGGTTTAATTGAGTTAAAGTGGCTCGAAGGACGGACGTCGGTCGCATTTATTTGCGCCCTCGTCGCCGACAGGATCTAATTAACGGTGCGAATTTCCTCTTCGGAACCGCAGCCGGGACGGAAGTCCACTCCAATTTTTTTACCCATTTCTGTTACTCCTTTTCCAATCGGTATTCATCCGATAAAAATCACGAACGCCCGCAAAATGAAGATGGCAGTATTAAATCGAAAATAAATTGAAATAAATAGAAAAAAAGTGTTCATTCACTTGATTACAGTTATTTAAATAAATTATTTGGGCATTTGCCCGGAAAGTAGTTGTTTTTAATGTACATTTGCTGAATCTATCTATCTTGAGTCTAAACTCAAGTCGGAACTCAAATATAAAATTAGTGAAACGAACAACCAATTGTATTAATTAAAATACTTTCTAATTATTGCTTTTTTTGTTGGGATGAACCGATTTCAATAAAATTTAAAATCATAAAAGTAGTAAAAATGTATATCAAGCAATTAATGAAAAATCGAATGGGTGCAGGACCCTAAATATATATAAGTACAAATCACAATAAAATACTTATCACTGAATAACTTAGGTTGAGTAATGTGAAGTGTTGTATAATGATGTAGTTGAAAATATATATATATTTAATTTAAAAGTGAAGTAAGGAAAATACTTATTACTTTGTATAAAATTTGTTTATTTTATGCGATTCGGCAAATTTAGCTCATCTTTATCAACCCATGTTTGTCACCACAAGCTAAATTTTTCGAAATTACTGTCACCTGAAATAAACAAGTGTTATACAAATAAAGCAATAAGTGTTTTATTGTAAAATTAACTAATTATAATAAAGTAGAAGACTTCAGATTACAGAATAAGTAAAAATATTCGTTTTCACTTATTCTGAAATCTAGAGTCTACTAAATATTCATTTTTCTAATTAAAATTAAATAAATAATAATGGAAAACATACCCTGTAAAGCATTTCTAGTCGATTTCCCCCTCGCGTATTTACATCATATTTTTTTACGGCAATCGAAAATCATTAAAGCGTACATTAATAAAACATTCTTATCAGAAAAAAAATAATAATAATAACAACGCGCGCGCAATGTAAACAAAATTATTACGTGCTCTCGTTTGCGGCGTCCCGACGCTGCTGCCTGCCGCACGTACTGGCACGACTGAGCGTCGCGGCGCCGGCTATCAGGAGGGTTGTTGATACGGCGAGACGAAGACGGACGACGCGAACGCTTGCGCGGCCAACAGAGGGATGAAAGGGACGGACGGGGGGTCGTGTATTGTCGTGACAAAGAAAATCAAGAAAAACTGGGATGGTGCATGCTGAAATTGTTCGAGTGTGTGGAAACGGGAACTTTGTCTTGTGCAGAATGGATGGTAATTTAATATTCTTGTTTTTTTAACAGAAAAGCGAAGTTGCTGCTTGGGAAAATTTCATAAATAATGTGAAACATTACTGACACAGTTTTTTTTATACTTACTTTAAAAAAATGAAAAGTTTTCTTACATACATAATCATCTTTATTAAGATATTCGCGGCTATTCTGTAAGAAAAATGTTAATTTTAACGTGTAAATTAATGTACACGTTAAAATTAACATTTTTCTTACAGAATAGCCGCGAATATTCCCACAGTCTAAGCAGCAGCAGAGCATGTTTGAATTTTGGAAGGATGTTGGGCTTTCTCGTAACACAAATTTGCTTTGTCGCAATTTTTTTGGATAAATGAGTAATTCCTTGGAATAACACCGAAGTTTTCATGCATTTCCACTTTAACGTGTAGAAGAATAAATTAAATAAAAATAATTTGAAAATAATTAATAAATTATTTTCCCTGCGATTTTATTATTGTGTAGAAAAATATTATCAATTTTAAATTTATTATTTTCGTTTTTGCTTTTAAATACATACCTTTCGTTCTAATTACCATGCTAGGGCGCTTAAATTAAAGCCTTCGAAGATAAGCTAAACTGAAAATCTAAAATTATCATGAAAAACTTTTTTTTTTATTTTGCCCAATATATTTTTCGTCCAATTTGCGAATATAATTCTATAATCAACTAAAATTCAAACCGCACAATACAACATAAGTGCGGTACAAATTATAAATTTATATAATACAGGGGTCCGAACCTTTACAAGATCAGTCAGGACGAGGCAAACTCGCAGCAGTCAGGACCAGCCATAAACGCAGTCATCAGTAGAAAAAACGCACTGAAAGACGATATCTGGCTCCGAGCGATGCGACAGGAATTTGATTCCCTGCAGAAGATGAGAACTTCGTCACTAAGTCTCCACTTAGTGACGAAGTTCTCATAAAACCAATTAAATTAACTTTTGTGAACAATAAAGGGTTTGCATCATAAACTTTTTTATTAATTTATAATAGACTATGTACAACCAAGTGGAAGCCTTAACAATTAACGAGTTAATTATAAAAAAAAATAAGAAATCCAATTATATTTATCTTAACCAAATAATAACTTCGTTTTCTAAGCAAATTCAATTTTAAACGGGCGTCGTTAATTTGCAAATGATTAAATTGCTGCGTAATGTATATGTAAAAAGAGGAAAACACAGCTCGTGTCGCCAAATAAATAATTCAGCATAAACCGAAACTCTTCTTTCTCGTTCCGTCCCTCCGGCGTTTTAATAAATAATTCATTTCGCGAGGAATCACGGCCAGAAAATGCGATTTCATATTTTTCCACCTCCCTTGTTTCCTTTTTTTTCTAAACGAAAAGAGATAAGGGAAAAAGTTATACGTTTTTATATATAAATATACATGCAGGGGAGTGGGCGAAGGATAAAGAACAATTATAAAGTCTGGATGGTTTTCCTTATTTTAAAAATATTTTCTTAAAAAAAAAACTTCTTAAAATTAGATATACATAATTATTTAAAAGCAATCCTCTGGAAGTCGAAAATCAACAATTATTTTTTAACTGAAATGGCCATCACTAGTTATCCATACGATAGATGAATGCTGGTTGAACATTTTATTATATTATTTTCAAGTCTGAATAGTTTTCCTTATACCAAAAATATTTTCTGAAGAAAAAAAAAACTTCTTAAAATTACAGTTAAGTTATTCTGAAGTATCATCAAAGCTGCATAATATAATTATTTTTAAACATTCAAATCTAAGTGTTGTTTTTTCATGCATTGTATTGTATTAAGAATTTATCATATGTTGGATTTTTCCGTTTGGATAATAAAGTTGTTAATATTATTATGTACGAAATTCTGATCCTAAGTAATACCGATTGCTAGATAGTACATTTTTTCGGTGTTTTTTTTTCTTCTTTCTATTTTTGATTTCCGTCGCACCAAACCACACTTTTTTATTTATATACATTTAATATAATAAAAAAAAACCGACACCAATTGATAAAAGGGGACATCGATTATATATATATATATATATATATATATAATAAAAAAGTATGTCTAGTTTAATTTACCACACAACGTAAATAAGATAAATATTACATAGTTGTATAATACCGGGGTGCGAACCATTACAACAAATTAAAGGAGCGTCCACTACGTTTATAGACTGTGTATAAATAAACGATTAAATTACTATATACAGGGTGTCTAAATATATTTTCTTAAGAAAAAAAAAACTTCTTAAAATTAGAGTTAAGTTATTCTGAAGTGTCATCGAAGCAGCATAATTATTTTTTTAACATTCAAATCCAAATGTTGTCTTTTTGTGTAAGAAATTCTGATCCTAAATAATACCGATTGCTAGATAGTACATTTTTTAGGTGGTTTTTTTTTTATTATTGATTTCTGTCGCACCAAACCACACTTTTTTATTGTATATACATTTAATATAATAAAAAAAAGTGTGTCTAGTTTAATTTACCGCGATTTTTATATAAAATCATAACTTCTATTTGAGCTACGAAAACATACTTTTTCTCATAAAATATGAATAAAGCACCCTCTAACTGATAATGTCTAATTTTTGTAAGCACTTTAAGGGCTGAGCGTTCGCCGAGATTCTTAGGACGTTAGGGCGAGGATTATGGTGCAGGACGTTTATTCTAATTTTTTTCAGTTTCTTCAGTTTAATTGTTATTTCAACTAATTTATTTGAATGTTTTATATTTTTTTAATAAATATTCATTTTGTTTGTTTAATTTATGAGTGTGTTATAATTAAACCCAAACCGTTCACACAAGGCGTAAACAAATAACAATGCGGAATGGAAATATTCAGAGAGAGAAAAAAAAAACGCTTTTTTATTCATATCTTCATAGCTGTATATCTATAGAAAATCCTAAAGATATAAAAATAAAACCCTATTATTGCACTGAAAAAAAAAAACAACCTGAAATAGTTTTCCTTTTAACTGCATCGAGCTGGAGAAAATGGAAAGAGAAGAGCGTTTTTTTATTCGTTTCGAGACGCGAGGAAATGTACACTGAAAGTGTTACTTTTTACGATTGAGCAATTTTCCAGTCCTGGATTTTTTTACACTTTTCTCAACGGTTTCACACATAAACGTAATGATGATTGTTTATGTGAAACGTAACGTTTTCTTTTTTTTTGTACGCTCGTTTTGTATTTTTCGCTGTTGTTTAAAATGTGTATCATTAGCGAAACTAATAGGGGAGTAAAAAAAATAGAGGATGCTCTAAATTTTTATTTTTATAATCCAACACTACAGCAAATTATAATTGCATTGTAATTATTACAAATAGAGGATGCTCTAAATTTTTATTATTATAATCCAACACTACAGCAAATTATAATTGCATTATAATTATTACAAATCTTGCTTTTCCCATTTGTGGATCGGATTTGTAGTAATTGAATTTCGTATTTAAGAAAAACACCCGATACCCGAAAGGGTAAATGTGATTTTGATAATATATATATAAATTTAAGAAAAACACTTCATTTGCAGAAAACTTATATTAATTATGTTTGTAATTAGGATAATTCTTTTATCAAGTTTTTGTTTACTACAACAAAAACTTAATAAAATAAAATACTATTTCATTTCGTTTTTGGTATCCTCGTTTTATTTAGTTCTTGAGTTATATCGCTAAGAGTATAACTGAAGAACTTAGGTTACTAGAATTTAAAAAATGTTATATTTACAAGTATACTAGATTTTGTCTGTAAATAAATTCAAATTTAAACAATTTTAAATTACATTTATTGTTATAAATAAATAAAACTGAATAATTTGAACTATCGAACTGAAACAAGAACAAAACTATTATTATTATTATTCTTTTTCTGCAAACATTTCATTCTTTCTCGTAATTAACTAATTAATCTTCGGTTTTCAGCGGCGCTATCAAAAGGGAAAGGGGATGGGGCACCCTTTTGGTGGCGGCGCTAATTGGCCGCCCGGGAAACCGGCGTACGAAATTTTAGAAGAGCAAATAAAATAAAGAGAGACGTCGGCTTTGTTGGCGGGACAGTAGGAATAAAGCGACAGGTGCTGTAAACGGATACAAGAACAGACAACAACAGGTAAGCTGAGAGTAATTGCCTTCCTGGAAGGAACTGAATGCGCACACAGGCAAACACACACAGACGAACATTTTTATAGATAACGAGGAAAACGAAACAGTCAGGTAGAATTAATACCTTTTTAATAAAAAAATATTGGTTGTAAGTTAGTTTTTATAAAATTGTATACAAATAAGTTTTTTGTATATAAATTATTTTTTTAAATTTTTAGAACCTATAAAATCAATTAAACAAAACAAAACAACTAAGCCACGGAACCGCATAAAACCATTCATACTAATAAAAACTAAATTTGATTAAAAATAAAAATTAAAAAAAAACAGTTTTACTTTTTAATATAATTGTAGAATTTCCTGTGTTGGCTTAGTTTCATTTCATTAAAAATATAAATAGTTTTCATTAATTCACATTTATTTATCTATTGTTAATTCAACAAAGCTCGAAATTATAAAAAAACCTTTCGTTACAAACTTTTCTGAAGGAAGGTTTTTTTTTAATTTTCAATCTATATTCATATATCTTCAAGTAACTCCACGAAACTTAAGCGATTTAATAAAATATATATATTACAATGTGAAACTGTTTTCTTTCTTCCTATCTTTCTTAATCTTATCTTCTTTTACCCGTATAGGGCGTCGAGGACAGTTATCTTTAATTACATTAATTACATTTCCATGTACTGCACAATTAATCCTGTCACTTTTTCCATCTTTAATTCTTCCCATTCCATATTCCGCATATATTTCATAATTGATCCAGTCATTCCTTTTTCTATAACTCAATATTTTTCTGCGTTTCGTTCTTTTACTTCTTGGTCGCACGTTTCGAACGCCCCGTGTTTATTTGCATGAGGGAATTTCAGTGTTCCCGTGGATTAAATGAAATTAAAGTCATTTCGCGCGGTTCAATAAGCAAATTCCTTTTCTGCGGGAAATGAGGAGAGGAAAAGGCCCGAGGATTATTTAATAATCCTGAGCGGCTGCAGTCGACCGAAAGCGGAGTAGGAAGAAAAATGACAGCAGAAATGAAAACGGGATGAAATAAAGGAGAGGAAGTCGACGCATTTCATTAGCGAAAATTAAAAAAAATAGGAAATTACAGTAACTTGGTATTTACGTTCGAGTTACTTTAATTTCCTATTTTTTTTTTTTAGGGAATTACAAAATTATCAATTTTGAGTGGTGCTATAAAAAAATTACTTAATATCATCAATTAGAGGGTGCTTTATTCATATTTAATGAGAAAAAGTATGGTTTCATAGCTCAAACAGAAGTTATGATTTTTTATAAAAATCGCGCAATCTGTGTCTAGCCTACGTCATTTTTAGAGAATTATAAAATTCTCAATTATGCGTGGTGCTATAAAAAAATTACTTAATATTATCAATTAGAGGGTGCTTTATTCATATTTTATGAGAAAAAGTATGATTTCATGGCTCAAACAGAAGTTATGATTTTTTATAAAGATCGCACAATCTGTGTCTAGCCTGTGCCATTTTTAGGGAATTACAAAATTCTCAATTATGAGTGGTGCTTTTTAAAAAATACTTAATATTATCAACTAGAGGGTGCTTTATTCATATTTTATGAGAAAAAATATGGTTTCATGGCTCAAACAGAAGTTATGATTTTTTATAAAGATCGCACAATCTGTGTCTAGCTTGTGCCATTTTTAGAGAATTACAAAATTCTCAATTATGAGTGGTGCTTTTTAAAAAATACTTAATATTATCAACTAGAGGGTGCTTTATTCATATTTTATGAGAAAAAGTATGGTTTCGTAGCTCAAACAGAAGTTATGATTTTTTATAAAGATCGCACAATCTGTGTCTAGCCTGTGCTATTTTTAGAGAATTACAAAATTCTCAATTATGAGTGGTGCTATAAAAAAATTACTTAATATTATCAATTAGAGGGTGCTTTATTCATATTTTATGAGAAAAAGTATGGTTTCATGGCTCAAACAGAAGTTATGATTTTTTATAAAGATCGCGCAATCTGTGTCTAGCCTGTGCCATTTTTAGAGAATTACAAAATTCTCAATTATGAATGGTGCTTTTTAAAAAATACTTAATATTATCAATTAGGGGGTGCTTTATTCATATTTAATGAGAAAAAGTATGGTTTCATAGCTCAAACAGAAGTTATGATTTTTTATAAAGATCGCACAATCTGTGTCTAGCCTGTGCCATTTTTAGGGAATTACAAAATTCTCAATTATGCGTGGTGCTATAAAAAAATTACTTAATATTATCAATTAGGGGGTGCTTTATTCATATTTTATGAGAAAAAGTATGGTTTCGTAGCTCAAACAGAAGTTATGATTTTTTATAAAAATCGCGCAATTTGTGTCTAACCTACGTCATTTTTAGAGAATTACAAAATTATCAATTATGAGTGGTGCTATAAAAAATGATTTAATATTATTAATTAGAGGGTGCTTTCTTCATATTTTATGAGAAAAAGTATGATTTCATGGCTCAAACAGAAGTTATGATTTTTTATAAAGATCACGCAATCTGTGTCTAGCCTGTGCCATTTTTAGGGAATTATAAAATTCTCAATTATGAGTGGTGCTATAAAAAAAAATACTTAATATTATCAATTAGGGGGTGCTTTATTCATATTTCATGAGAAAAAGTATAGTTTCGTAGTTCAAATAGAAGTTATGATTTTTTATAAAAATCGCGCAATCTGTGTCCAGCCTACGTATTTTTTTAGAGAATTACAAAGTTATTATATTAATAACTCATAAGCTATCGACCCGAGGTCTTTCTGCCAATATTATTATATTTCATAAAATATTGAAAAATATCAACTACGCGAAAAATCAGCCGAAGTGACCACAGATCGGCAGCCAATTAACAAAAATCAATTATAAATTTGATTTTGTAATTTTTATTTTTTTATTATATATTTCATACAGAATATATGAAATATATCCTGTATATATATATATATATATATATCTGTTAATAAAAATCATTGTTATTATCAATAAAAAATCTATATTTACTCAAACATTTAAGCATCATCCGAGGTTACACAAGTGTTAAACGAAATTCGCCAATTTAATTAAATACGGCTCGTTTCGTGTAAAACTGTGTCATTTCACGCGGAATTGGCCGGAATGGGATAATTGCCTCAATTGCCAGGAACGGGATGAATCTATCTCTCTCCATATTTCGATTCCGCAATAATTCAAACGGTACAAGCGTTATTCGTAGAACGGGAAATGTAAAACAGTGAGCGGAATTTTTGTGTATACAATTAAAACTGCGTTTGAAAAAACCAATCGATATGGATTAACAAATAAACATTGTCAGAGTGTAAAAGGTGAGGAGATTGTGAAACACTTCCACTTAAAAATTATTTTAATTGTTAAATCAATTCATTCAATTCAAGAATTGGTTCAATTTTAGTAAATTGATTCAATTCGAGAATTGATGCAATTCTTGTAAATTCATATAATTCAAAAATTGATTCAATTCTTGTAAATTTATTCATTTCAAAAATTGGTTCAATTTTAGTAAATTGATTCAAATCGAGAATTGATCCAATTCTTGTAAATTGATACGATTCAAAAATTGATTCAATTCTTGTAAATTTATTTATTTCAAAAATTGGTTCAATTTTAGTAAATTGATTCAATTCGAGAATTGATCCAATTCTTGTAAATTGATACGATTCAAAAATTGATTCAATTCTTGTAAATTTATTTATTTCAAAAATTGGTTCAATTTTAGTAAATTGATTCAATTCGAGAATTGATCCAATTCTTGTAAATTGATACGATTCAAAAATTGATTCAATTCTTGTAAATTTATTTATTTCAAAAATTGGTTCAATTTTAGTAAATTGATTCAATTCGAGAATTGATCCAATTCTTGTAAATTGATACGATTCAAAAATTGATTCAATTCTTGTAAATTTATTTATTTCAAAAATTGGTTCAATTTTAGTAAATTGATTCAATTCGAGAATTGATCCAATTCTTGTAAATTGATACGATTCAAAAATTGATTCAATTCTTGTAAATTTATTTATTTCAAAAATTGGTTCAATTTTAGTAAATTGATTCAATTCGAGAATTGATCCAATTCTTGTAAATTGATACGATTCAAAAATTGATTCAATTCTTGTAAATTTATTTATTTCAAAAATTGGTTCAATTTTAGTAAATTGATTCAATTCGAGAATTGATCCAATTCTTGTAAATTGATACGATTCAAAAATTGATTCAATTCTTGTAAATTTATTTATTTCAAAAATTGGTTCAATTTTAGTAAATTGATTCAATTCGAGAATTGATCCAATTCTTGTAAATTGATACGATTCAAAAATTGATTCAATTCTTGTAAATTTATTTATTTCAAAAATTGGTTCAATTTTAGTAAATTGATTCAATTCGAGAATTGATCCAATTCTTGTAAATTGATACGATTCAAAAATTGATTCAATTCTTGTAAATTTATTTATTTCAAAAATTGGTTCAATTTTAGTAAATTGATTCAATTCGAGAATTGATCCAATTCTTGTAAATTGATACGATTCAAAAATTGATTCAATTCTTGTAAATTTATTTATTTCAAAAATTGGTTCAATTTTAGTAAATTGATTCAATTCGAGAATTGATCCAATTCTTGTAAATTGATACGATTCAAAAATTGATTCAATTCTTGTAAATTTATTTATTTCAAAAATTGGTTCAATTTTAGTAAATTGATTCAATTCGAGAATTGATCCAATTCTTGTAAATCCATATAATTCAAAAATTGATTCAATTCTTGTAAATTTATTCATTTCAAAAATTGGTTCAATTTTAGTAAATTGATTCAATTCGAGAATTGATGCAATATTTGTAAATTGATACAATTCAAAAATTGATTCAATTCTTGTAAATTTATTCATTTCAAAAATTGGTTCAATTTTAGTAAATTGATTCAATTCAAGCAACTAAATACTACATTTCATTGCAAAACTACAAACGTTCAAAGATCAAGAAGCGGCTTAAATGATACTGATTCAATTCTCGTAAATTCATTCAATTCTGATTAATTAAATGTTTAATATTCAAGAATTGAATCAGTACATCTTAAGACTCTCTGATTCATCATTGTGAACAGCGAATGTACTCAATTATAAATATTATTATAAAATAAGGAGCGCCGATTGCGCGCGCCTCGCGCGGTCGCACGGAATGGAAAAGACGGCCGCTTTACACCTGGTTTTACGTTTTACACTGACACACACAGGATGCCCAGGTTACGGCTGCGGCTTCCCTCCTTATCTTACCTTGGTCACAGCTGAACGGCAGAGCAAAAGAGACGAAAGCTGAGCGTGTCTTTTCGGAAAACCTCATTGTGTGTGGAACGCGAGGATGCGATAACTTTCACGTCCCTAACCTCTCAAAATCTCCAGTTTTATTTATTTACCAATCCGGGGAATGTGTTGTGTTGATGTTGAGCCCGTGGGTTGATTGCAAAAGCGGAGAGTTTATTGTGTTGTGGGGTTTGTCGTGGTTTGTTATTTTTTTTTAGAGCTTGAGAAAGTGCCGAGTTGAGTGTTCGGAATATAGGGATTTTGTTACGAGGAAAAAGTAAGTGCGCTTTTTTGTATATATATATATATATAAGCTAAAATCCCCATCTACCATAATGGTGGTGTAGGGGTGCGCTTTTTTGTAAATATTGTAATTGTTGTACTTATCTTAACTAACTAAACACCTCCTTTATTTTGTTCTTGTTATTTCCTTGATGAAACATAGGGCCGGTTCGCAATCGCCTAGGAATGAATACGAAACGGAAACGAAGCGCGAATTTCTAAAGATGTCCAAGCGCCCTGTAATTCTTAATCAAGTAACGGAAGCGAGGCGTGAATGTCCAAAGATGTCCAAGCACCCCGTAATTCTCAATTAAGTAACGGAAGCAAGGCATGAATGACTAAAGATGTTGAAGTGCCTTGTAAATCTCAGTTAAATAATGGAAGCGAGACGTGAATGACCAAAGATTTTGAAGCGCCCCATAATTCTCATTTAAGTAACGGAAGCGAGGCGAGAATGACCAAAGATGTCGAATCGCCCTGTAATTCTCAATTAACTAACGGAAACGAGAAAGATGAATTATAAGATTTATACCTAACTATTCACAATTGCCTAGAAAAGGACCTTACGGACTTTCTATATACAATCCGTTCTTAATCCCGGGCAATTGTGAATCGACCTATAGTCATTCTGGGCTATTCTGTATGGAAAATGTTAAATTTAACTCTAACCACTGTCTTATCTACACCGTTGGTCATTAACAAATGATTGTTTAATCAATTAGGTAAAAAAAATTAAACACACAGTTTGTTTCACAATAATTATTTAATCAAATCGTAATCATTATCAAAAATTTATTTAACTAACTTGTAATAAACAATTGTTTACACTGGCGTTAATTTATTTATTGATAAGGTTTCCAAATAGAACCCTTAACAATTAATAAATTAGTCAGGCTTAATATAAACAATCGATACTGTTTCAAAGTAGAAGCCATAACAATTGAAATTAATCAGCAACATCTCTCCCAATTGAACCACACTTGTACGACGCCTTTGGTGAACGGTACAACTACAACACTCGGTTAAAAAAAAAATATATTAACCGTTAAAAATATTGCACCGTTCACCAAAGGCGTCGTACAAGTGCGGTTCAATTGGGAGGGATGTTGCTGATTAATTTCAATTATTAAGGCTTCTGCTTTGAAACCGTATTGATTGTTTATATTAACGCTCACTAATTTATTAATTGTTAAGGCTTCTATTTGAAAACTTTATCAATAAATAAATTGGTTTACAATAAAATACTTCTGCTCCGATTTTGCAAGCACAGCTTCAGTAGATCGCACTCGACTGAAGCTGTACTTGCAAAAATTAATTAACGGTAATAAATTAAATAAAAAGAAATTGAAAATAATTAACAAATCATTCTCTCTTCAGCAACTGTGACTTATGTTACATAAGTACTTTAATGTTCAATAAAGATTAATAATAATTTGTTAATTATTTAATCACAATAAATTAAAAACGACGCAAGCGCCATCTCTTGCCTAATGGTGGCTGAACATTTCATTAAATGTTAATTATTTATTGACTGATTTTATTAAAGTAATTGTTTGTTGTTAGATTTTAAGTATCATTACATTATAGAGTTATTATACATATACAGGGTGAGTTTTTTTCGATGTTCTCTATGGGGATCTCGAAAACTATAAAAGATAGAAAAACGGTTAAATAAGGAAAGAAGTGTAGTTTTATAAGACGAATAAAATAACACTTTCAAAATATTTGAAAAAGTCAAGGGTAACTAGATATTTTGAAAAAAGGAAAAAGTGTCAATTTTTTGAAATCAATATATCTCTATTATTATCATAGATAGAAAATAAACTGTAAAGGACAAAGTTGTAGAAAATTTTACACAGATTAATAACAAAAAATCAAAAAAAAAAATTTCGCCTTTATTTTGGGAGATATGACGCAAACTTACCTTTTTTTAAAAGGAAAAAATAGTTAGGCTATGACTTTATTAAAAGGGCTATTTTTTTCCCTTTAATCCGATATAACATATTCCATAGTTATTTTTAAAATAAAATAAGTTACAGTCGTTTTTAATTTTACCATACACTAAAAAATAGTTAGCCATGAAAAAGACAAAAGTAAAACAATTGCGTTTGTTTATAGCAACGAAATCAATATTTAATTTATTATATTTCTTTAGATTTGTCAAAAGCAACATAAAGTAAAATAATTCCGAAATTATCAAAATAATAATAGAAGAAAATTTTAAATATTACATAAGATGCTCAAAAAGTCCACCATTATTATTATGGCATAAAGTACATCTTTTTAAAATCGAATTTGTGGCTTTTTTGACTTTTTTATCATATAGCAAGATGCTAAATAACGATTATTATTATTATATTTTCAAATTCTTCTTATTTAATTTATTTAAATAACTGTTAGCAAGAGGATAATCCCTTTTTTTCTGTTATAATTAACGGTAATATAGCTTATAAGGTGAAATAATACTTTAAACTGCATTCTTAACTAAGGTATAGATTAGTGAAATTCAATTGTTACAAAATTTGGACATGTTCTCATCAGATGAATGTCTTTTATTGAAAGTGAGAGAAGTGAATAACGGTTGCTTAATTTCCTCAAACGTTTTCAACACAATCGTTTCATATCCCAATTTCAAAATCAATGAATGGGAAAATTATGTGTTATTTATTAAAAAAAATAATAATAATTGGAATCAGTATTAAAATAATTTTTAAATATTTTTATCTTAATATTACAAGGTTTAGGTGCTTTTATTATTAAAAAATGGTTTGACAATTACATTTTTATAAACATTGAGACCTCCATTATGGTAGATGGGGATTTTAGATTATATATATACAAGGTGTACAGAAAATGAGTGAAAACCTTCAGGTAACTGAATTCATTAATTAATTTTTAATAGAAAATCCAAATAAAAAAATGTTGTATGGTTCTTCATTGAGGCTCACGAGGTCTTCGGAATTTTTAATATGTGACTATAAATTAGTATTGTTTTTTAAATATTTTGTAAAAAATCAATAGCATTAACAATCAATTAGACACGTGTATAATTCCATTGATGTAAATGATTAATAAATCGGATATTTTTACAATTTTATAACTTCATCAGAAGCATTCTTTTAATGAAAATAGATCTGGCAACGACGCACACTCGTTTGTAAAAGAAAAGGTGTATGCAACACCTCCAGCGGATGATGTAGCAGTTATAAACAGGATAAATGCACACTTCTTTGATCCAGCGTTGCCAAATGTATAGTTCTTTTAAGTGGCCCGTGAGGCTTAAGGAAGGACCGTGAGACTTATTTTCGTTAATATTTTTACCTAAAAATTAGTCAAAGAGTCACACTACCTAAATCTTTTCACTCATTTTCTGTACACCTTGTATATATATATATATATATATATAAACATTGAGAATAAAGGTTTGTCTTTCTGCCCCTTTTTTTTATTTTTTCAATTTTTTTATTATTACTATTTTTTTTTTAATTACAGGTGCACAATTTGTATTTTTTTTTTTTCTCCAGTCGTTCGTTAATTTGTTGGTCGATTTGGGTCGTTCATATGTTCCCTCGTGCCGGAGATAATTGAGTGATGTTAAAAATATGAGCCAGCATCAGCAGCAGCAGACATCTGGAAACTCCCCTGCTGGCGGAGTAACAGCCACCCATGCTCTCCCACAGTTACCACCGACTCCCACCAAGATGAACAACTCCTCCTCCCTGTCTGCTCAACAGCAGCAGGGACAGTTCGATCTCAAAAAACTGCTACCCATCGCGGCGTTTTTCATGGGTTTCGCCACAGTCATGACATTGTTGCTAATATACATGGACCATAAAGGTAAGGTCGAATTAATCAACAATTTAATTTAGAAACTTATTTACTTATGGAATTTCACCATTATATAAAATACCACATGAACGAGGACTTTTCACTTCTAGAGTGCTTTGATTAATTTTTGCATTTGGTTGGCAACAGTGTATAAAAACAAATAAAAATTATATCTGTCATTATTTAGTAATTTCTTACACCTAACGGTAGAAAGGAGAAAGATTAAAAAAAAATATATATTTAGTAATTCAATTTGTTAGAAAAGATAGAGGAATAAGCATAAGAGAAGCAGAAAAAATTGCTAAGGTTTACCAATTGGTAAAAGGGGACCTCGATTATATATATATAAGTAACCAGATGGTCACACAATGCTATTATTCATTTATTCCTTTGTTAGATAACGTATCCTCTTTGTTTTAAATACATTTCTTATTATAAATAGGTAGTAAGCACTTTGTTATCGCACACTAGATATAAGCGTAATTGTAATTATATAAATTCATTATCCATTAATTTTAGTTTAGTCTAAGTTTGAATTGTAATGAGCTAACATCTCAAATAAAAATTGTTTTTAAAAAGCAAAGTTGCTCCCGCAAACTTGTAATTGGCGCAGTCGGTAGGATTATCCAAAAGAATAGTATTCTTTTCGTTTTAACGATTAATTGGGTATCAGTGTAAATTCGCTCGACCGAAGTACCTAAGAGTTCTCTAAAAATCGAGAAAGCAGCTCAACGGACCCCGGAACGAGAGAATTGCAGTCATCACGTCACATCGTCACCTGGAGAGACTCCAAAAATCGAGTATCCACTCCTCAGGGTCATCAGCACGTGAAGACAACGTCGTCAGCAACTTCATACGGCTCCATTCAGCGAATCCCGCGATGAAAACGCTGTCGATTCTTTGGTGAGTAACAAGTTTTTTAGAGGCATTTACTAACTTCATGTTATCTCGCGAATTGGAATTAGATTCCGATTCTCATTCAGACTCAGATTCATATCCCAATAATTACTCCTCCCGAGATTGATCCCGATCACCTAGAATAATGGCGAATCCAGGTCAAGGTCAAGTTTACCAACTTAAATCAGAATATCTGAACATGATCCCAGAATTTAATGGTGAACCTGAATTATTATCACGGTTCATCGAAATTTCCGAAAAATTAGTTACAAAATTTTACGATGCTGGAAATCCTAATGATTTCCAAAATGATTATTTAATGTCTTCAATTTTAGCAAAAATAAAAGGTAATGCAGCAAAAAATATTGCGTCTAGTATAATAACTACTTGGGATGATTTAAAACAGGCATTATTAAATGCCTACGGTGACAAAAGAGATCACTATAGCCTGAATTTTGAGATTTGTACATTAAAACAAAACCATCAAGAGTCCCCATTTGATTACTATAATAGAATCCAAAACCTATTAAATTTACAAATATCATATATTAATTCGCACGGCGCTACAGCCGAACAAAAAAATACACTTACACACTTTTTTAGACAAAATTGTTTAAAAGCCCTATTACGCGGATTACGCGACCCTATTGGCTCGCATTTAAGAGTAAAAGCCCCAGCTGATCTAAACGCAGCCCTTAATATGTTAACAAACGATTTCCAAACTGAAATTATTTCCAATCAAATGTCTAGTATTAAATTAAATCCTAATCGTTCAAATTTGAATCAGTCGACTAGGCCCACAAATCCAAATAACCATGCTTTTTATAGACCAATTTTTCAATATAAAAGAGGAAATAATAACACTCCTACGATTACTAATCAATTTCAAAAGAGACTAAAACCGAATTACCCAAATTCATCTAATTTTCATAATAATAATTATAGGCCAAATTTTTATTCAAATCCTAATAACAATTATAAGAACAATCAAAATATCGCACAACAAAATCAGCCAACGCCTATGTCAACCACAACGGCTCATACATTCCGACCTAATAACCCTAATCGCCAAGGTCATGAACTTTATAATATTGAAGAGCAAGCTGACCAGAATCATTTTTTAGACATAGACGCCTCGACTCGGAATCCCGAATCGAATCCTTAGGTCTCATAAATTTTAGTAGTAAACTTCCACATATTTATGACTATAATAGAAAATTAAAAATATTAATAGATTCCGGTAGTACTAGATCATTTATAAATCCGCAAATAGCTTATAAACTATTTAATAAAAATATAAAAAATGATTTATTTGATGTAACCAGCGCACATGGTACATCAAAAGGAAATAAAAGCACTGAAATCTCATTTTCGGAGATATTTAAAAATAACTTTGCTTCGAAATTAAAATTCTTTTTATTTAATTTCCATAAATCATTCGATATCCTTTTAGGATTAGATCATCTTAAAAAATTAAGGTTAAATATCGATTTCGGACGTGATTTGTTAATCGGTCCTAATTGTGAAATTCCAATTAAATATGGAATTATTAATGATAATATATCTGACTCGCAGGCTAAGCGAATATTAGTACCTGCCCAAAGTCAGCAAATTATTGAAGTCGATATCGATAATATTTCGGATGGTAACATAATTATACCTTGTATGAGGATAGAACATATCGAAATTCCAGAATGTTTAACAGTTGTGAAAAACAAGAGAGCTATCTGCTCTGTAATTAATACATCCGACCTTGATAGTAACGTTATCTTAAAGAAACCGTTTATCGTCGAAGGAATTAATGAATATAATCTCCTTCCGACTAAGCATTTAAATACAAAAAACAAAAATAACACAAACCTTAATTTACTTAATACAAATAATTCAAAATTTAATCTTAATCTCATACGTACAGAGCATATGAACGATGAAGAAAAAAGATTTATTAATAATTTAATATCTAATTATTCAGATATTTTTCATGTCAATGAAAATAAATTGACATTCACTAATAAAATTAAGCATAAAATAAATACCTCTGATGAAATTCCTGTGTATACAAAAACCTATCGTTATCCAGAAGTACACAGAGAAGAAGTAAATAAACAAGTACAAGAAATGCTTAAACAAAATATAATAAGACCATCATTTAGCCCATGGTCTTCCCCTATTTGGGTTGTACCGAAAAAAATTGACGCTTCAGGGCAACGTAAATGGCGTGTCGTAGTGGATTATCGCAAACTCAATGAAAAAACTATTGGTGACCGATATCCTCTACCAAATATTAGTGATCTTCTTGACAAACTCGGTAAATGTCAATATTTCACAACTCTCGACCTTGCGTCGGGTTTTCATCAAATAGAGATTGATGAACGCGATATTCCAAAAACCGCATTTAATACTCAAAACGGGCATTACGAATTTCTAAGAATGCCTTTCGGTTTAAAGAATGCCCCTGCTACATTTCAACGCGTTATGGATGACGTCTTAAGAGGGTTACAGAATAACACTTGTCTCGTTTACATGGATGACATAATAATATTTTCCACTAGTCTTCAAGAACATATTGTTCGATTAAAAGAAGTTTTCAATAGACTACGCGAATCAAATTTAAAAATCCAATTAGATAAATCGGAATTTCTCCGCAAAGAAGTAGCGTATTTAGGACATATTGTTACACCATCAGGAGTGAAACCTAATCCTGACAAAATCCGTTCTATTCAAAACTTTCCTATACCAAAAAACACAAAACAATTAAAAGGATTTCTAGGACTTTTAGGGTATTATAGAAAATTTATCAAAGATTTCGCGGCTTTGACAAAACCATTAACAAAATGCTTGAAGAAAGATGCAAAAATTGATATTGAAAATCTAGAATATAAAAATTGCTTTCATTTATGTAAAGAAATATTGTCAAATCAGCCTCTTCTCCAATACCCAGATTTTACAAAGCCCTTTATATTAACCACCGATGCTAGCAATTATGCTATCGGTTCAGTTTTATCTCAAGGACGAATTGGTAATGACCTACCCGTCGCTTATGCAAGTAGAACCCTTAATGAATCCGAAATAAATTACTCAACAATAGAAAAAGAATTACTCGCGATAGTTTGGTCCGTAAAATACTTTAGACCATATTTATATGGGAGACCCTTTGAAATAGTTACTGAT
This sequence comes from Philonthus spinipes, assembly GCA_963082785.1. Classification (NCBI taxonomy): domain Eukaryota; kingdom Metazoa; phylum Arthropoda; class Insecta; order Coleoptera; family Staphylinidae; genus Philonthus; species Philonthus spinipes. Next base: position 22,949,828 of record OY720311.1, read on the forward strand.
CATAAGCCCCTTCAATGGCTTATGAATATTAAAGAACCAAACTCGAAACTAGTTAGGTGGAAACTTAAATTATCAGAGTACGATTTTAAAATAACTTATAAAAAAGGATCATTAAATAAAAACGCAGACGCTCTATCTAGAATAGAATTAAATGTTAATGAACAGTACAAGGAAAACGAAAGCTTCTACATTAGAGAATTTGACGAATCATTTATCAATCAACCAGATGATAAATTATCAATGATAGTTCAACCCCCTATGTCTGCACGTGTAAATGAAAATGATGATATTACTATTCACTCAAATGTTGAAAATCCAACATTCGATATTCCGATAATCGATAAAGCTATCAACCTTTTTAATAATCAAATAATAATTTCCCAAATCGACCAATCCGCCTCATTACCACAAATTAATAACTTGTTTAATAATACAAAATCTAGGATAAATATAGAGTTTTCAAAAATTAACTTTGAAACAGAAATTGTCAAATTCATAAAAGAATATATAGTCCCCGATGTGAAATATCACTTATATTTTAAAAATTTCCCTTATGAACAATTCTGTACAGTAGTACAAAAATATTTCAGTAGTTCAAATATAAAATTTGTAAAATGTACGCAACTATTAATAGATATACAAAATGAAAATGATATAGATGAAATAATAAAAAATTATCATGAAGGTAAAACCAACCATAGAGGTATTGATGAAACCGAGGCTCAGCTTAAAAGAAAATATTATTGGCCTAAAATGCGAGTAAACATTGAAAAATTTATAAATAATTGTGAGGTATGTTTAGTTTCGAAATACGATCGTAAACCTTTAAAATTAAAATTTAATATTACACCAACGGCAGTCAAACCATTTCAAATTGTTCATATAGATAGCATTACAATAGAAAATCAAAAATTCCTAACGATAATCGATTCATTTTCTAAGTATACACAACTCTATACATTAAAATCTTATCAAGCCATAGAAATAGCGAACAATTTAATAAAATTCTTTTCACATCATGGCATTCCTACTCAAATAATTGCCGATAATCACCTCGAATTTAAAAATAGTGTAATTAAGGAATTAATGGATCTTCATAAAATTAATCTCCATTTTATTAGTTCACAACACCCCGAATCTAATGGTATGGTTGAACGAGTACATTCTACATTGATAGAACATGTAAGATTACTAAATAATCAAGATATTTATAAAAATGAACCCATTGACACAAAGATATTGTATGCGCTATTAGCCTACAATAATTCGATTCACTCTGTAACTAAATTTAAACCTATAGAAATTATATCTGGCCATATAGATAATAATTCCCCAATGAGTGTTGATTTAGAGACACACATTTTAAATGATTATGTTCAAAATCACAAAAATAAAGTAAAAATATTGTATGAAATTGTAAACGAAAGAATCGAAGAAAATAAAAATAAAACAATGAAGAGAATAAATGCATCTCGCGAAGATCTGCCCGAAATACCACAAACAGTATTTATTAAAAACAAACAAAAACAAGCTAAGAGTAAAAATAAATTCAAAAAGGAAAATTTATTAAAGATCGACGATGAATTAAAAACCGCTAAAATAGATGTTAAACACCATAATACTGTGAACAAAATTCACCTATCCAACGTCAAAAGGCCTAGAGCTAGGACAAATATAAATAGTGAATTAAGTTTCGAACTTTTCAATAATAAATTAAACAATAATGAAATTGAGACTAATAATAATGTTATAGAAATCAAAGGTGATCTATTTGATGCTCCTAATGATTTCTCACTTGCTCACTGTGTTAGTAAAGATTTAAAAATGAGTTCAGGCATTGCTCAAGATTTTAAGTTAAAATTTGGAAAAGTTCAACAACTACACAAACAGAGAGCTCAATTGTATTCACTCTGTTATCTAAAAGAAGATAAAAGATATATTCTATATCTTATAACTAAAGAACATTATTTTGAAAAACCTAGTCTTAAAGATTTATTTAAAACACTAATTAACCTCAAACAATTCTGCCAAGAAAATAAAATTAATAAACTTGCAATCCCGAAATTAGGATGCGGGTTGGATCAGCTAGAATACAATATTGTACGAAAAATGATCAATTATGTTTTCAATAAATCAAATACTCTTATTCACATCTACATTCAAAAATCTAAATTAGACGAATCACTTCCAGGTACGTCATCATCCCTGCAATTATCGGAATCGAAATAACCGACATCACCCATAATGTAGGACTACTACCCGTTCACTTAGGAGTAGCAAAACTTGAACGAACGAAACATACATTCGTTCATGAATACAACTTAAAACCCGTATTTGATGAATTTAATAATTTGGATAATCAATATAGATACTTAATGTCAACAATAAATAATATTTCAAAGTTTCAACGAGACTTTCAAAATTATAATAAAATACTTAATCAATCAAGAGATAATGTATTTCATCAAATTCAGATTATTCAATCTTACTCTAAATTAAAAAGAAACAAAAGAGGATTAATTGATGGGCTTGGTTCAATTATAAAAACAATCACCGGTAACATGGATGCCGCTGATAACGAAAGAATTAATAAAATTCTTGATCACATGAAATCTAATCAAAATCAATTGCAAGAACAATTAAATTTTGGCTATAGTGTTAACTCCCAAATCATCGCAAAATTTAACAAAACTGTTAAGGATATTGAACACAATCAAGATATACTTAAATCACGAATAATGCAACTAAATGCAATATTGAACACAGATATTGATCATCAACACATTTTATTTGTTAAAGACCTTTTTAATCAAATGATCTTATTATTTGGGTTAATTTCAGATATTCTCCAAAATATAATAAACTCATTGTCATTTTGTAAATCTAAAATTTTACATACTGACATTATTACTCCTCAAGACCTACTTAAAGAATTAATTAAAATATCTAATCATTATAGTGAAGAATTACCCTTCGAATTGAAATCTGAAAACATTTTAGATTATGAATCAATTATTACTGTTAACTGTAAAGTCGAAAATTCAATCATTAATTATTTCCTAACATTACCCATTAATTATGAGAAAATATTTGATTTATATTACTTGTATCCTATTCCCACTATGCTAGAATCTGAATTTGTTACTATTATACCTACTATAAAATATTTATTAAAATCAAAAATTGATAATACAATTTGGCCTCTAAACAGCTTGTGTCATCAAGGTAGTAAATACTTTCAATGTTCAAGCAAACTAATTTTAAACTATAAACCAGATTGCGAAACCAATCTTTTATTGAACAGAAAACCAGTCGATTGTCAATATTCTAGCTTGAATATTGAACGAAATCATTTGGAAAATATTCCAATAACAAACCAATATCTCGCTGTATTCCCCGAAGAAGAGATGTTAAAGATTACCTGCCCACACCAGGAACAGACCAAAGGACTACGTGGGATCTTCATCATCAAATTGGACAAATGTTCAATGACCTACAAGGACAACATTATTCCCACACAAGAAATAACGTATGGAAGTCCGACGATAATAAGTGCTTCAGAATTAAAACTTGAACATTATAATTTAAGTAATATCAAAATAAACTTGAAACGATTAAATCTCGAAGACATTCCCGGATACGCTCGAACACCTAAAATGTACAATGATGTAATTTCAGTGAAACCAAGTGTCTGGACAATTTTGTTATATTTCATAATAATAATTAGTATTTGTAGCATTATTTACTTTCGCTATTTTAGAAAAAATATTAACCAAGAATATAAAAAGGACGTTGAAATCTCTCTCCCAGGATGTGCAAAAATCTAAGGGGTGAGGAGTAACCAGATGGTCACACAATGCTATTATTCATTTATTCCTTTGTTAGATAACGTATCCTCTTTGTTTTAAATACATTTCTTATTATAAATAGGTAGTAAGCACTTTGTTATCGCACACTAGATATAAGCGTAATTGTAATTATATAAATTCATTATCCATTAATTTTAGTTTAGTCTAAGTTTGAATTGTAATGAGCTAACATCTCAAATAAAAATTGTTTTTAAAAAGCAAAGTTGCTCCCGCAAACTTGTAATTTATATTTTTATTAAAATAACATAACTTATAGCGTTGTTGTGAGATAAATTCTAATAATATTTCATTGCACTCTGTTGAGCTGTTTTGTATATTCAAAATTTCTTACGATTGCATCGCTCAATTTCCCACTATTAAAACCCGTTACGATTAAATTAAACGACAAAAAGCTCGTAAGCAACGAAATGCCACATCCCAAGTTGCGTTTGTTGTTCCATTAAATTGTGTATCGCATCGAGTTTATTACTTAATGATCCATTAAATAATGGAGCAATTGAAATGTCAGGAAAGGTCCCGTGATAATTCACCTAAATCACACAGAGGACAGGGCATCCGGGTCAAGGCCAAGCCGGAGTTGATTAATAAACAAACAAGGAAATTGCATGCCGTTTGATGAAGCGGCGATTAATAAATCAAGGAAATTATTGGCGGGAGAATTCGAGGTTTCTCCTCGTCGAGGTATTGATGTTCGGTATTAATTTTGTATTAGGACTGATTTAATTGATTATTCAATGATTGTGGCTATTTCTTCTTTCTTTCTTAATCTTATCCTCTTTTACCCGTATTGGGTGTCGAGGTTTCCCTGATTTCTAATCAACATCATTCCACAAGGTAGACGACAAGCAAACGTTGTTTCGTCCACTAAAGGAACTTGTGGAACGATTGAATAACGTTAATCGATGAGGAACGATAGAAAAAAGCGCCATCTGTTGCCTGATTTCTAAGCAGCTTCATTCAACAAGGTAGATAAACAAGCAATCATTGTTTCACCCACCAAATGAACTTGTCCTGTTTATGAAACAATGAAACAAAATTCATTTTATAGTTTTCTTAAATGAATGATAGACAATGCAAACGATTATACATACACAGTTTTCTTAAATTTTCCTTTCTTTTCAGCTTTAAGACACCACCAGTTCAACGTAAACATGACGCAAGACTACGAGCTGCTGGGAGTGGAGCAGGACAACCCCGAATTAGTTTCGGCTATAAAGGAATATTTTTTGAAGCCGGCCGTGGAACCCCACCACAAATCTATAGAATATACGGCCGAATCCCCTCCTCAGGACGTCGAATTCATTCTGAAATTACTTAACAATAAAGTAAGTTACCTTTGGTTTATTCAAGAAGAAAAGAATTGTTCTATCCATACAGAATACACTAGCATCAGGCCCAGGTGTAATTCCAGAGCTTTAAAAATCACTTTAAAAAACTTACAACACCAAATAAATACAAAACAAACTTATCAAAACAAAAAATGGAAATGAATTAATGTGTGTTTAGAATAAACAATTACAATTGTTTTACTTTTGTCTTTTTCATGGATAACTATTTTTTGGTGTATGGTAAAATTAAAAACGACTGTAACTTATTTTATTTTAAAAATAACTATGACATATGTTATATCGGATTAAGGGAAAAAAAATAACCCTTTTAATAAAGTCATAGCCAACTATTGTTTCCATTTAAAAAAAGGTAAGTTTGTGTCATATCTCTCAAAATATGGGCGAAATATTTTATTTGATTTTTTGTTATTAATCTGTGTAAAATTTTCTGTAACTTTGACCTTTACATTTTTTTTTCTATCTATGAATAATAGAGATATATTGATTTAAAAAAATTGACACATTTTACTTTTTTCAAAATATCTAGTTACCCTTGACTTTTTCAAATATTTTGAAAGTGTCATTTTATTCGTCTTATAAAACTACACTTCTTTCCCCATTTAACCGTTTTTCTATCTCTTATAGTTTCCGAGATCTCCATAGAGAACCTCGAAAAAAACTCACCCTGTATAGATAAATTCAACAATTCAAATAATTACAATACATGTAGGTGTTAGACTGTCTATCGAGGCTATCGACTAGAGGTCTTTCTGCTTTGTTTTTTTTTTATTATTATTAAAAACAATAATTTTTTCATTATTAGGAGCACGGAACATTTGTTGAAGCCGGTGCGTACGGCGATGGCAAAACCTCCGAAACGGAATGGCTGGAAAAAAAACTCTCGTGGAAAGGCCTGCTGGTCCAACCCGACCCCCGCCACTACTTCAGCCTGAAACGGCACAACCGCGCCAAATCCGAAGTCCTGCACGGCTGCCTCAGCCCCACTCCCTACCCCAAAGAAGTCACCTACCACCAGGAAGAACGAGACGGCGTGAAAATCAACTGCATCCACCCCTACATCAACAACCTAATCGACGATCCCGACTTGTTCAACACGCGCGTCAAGTGCTTCCCGCTGTATTCGTTACTGCTGGCCATGAACATGACGAGGATCGACTATTTGATCTTGGAATCGCGCGGGACGGAGCTGCAGGTCCTGGAGACGGTGCCTTTCGAGAAGGTGGAAATTGGTGTGATCGATGTGCACTTGTTGATTTCTGAGAAGGAGAAGGACACGATTAAGAAGTTTCTGGCGATGAAGAATTACACGCTCGTGCAGAATTTCAACTCTAGTTATATTTATAAATCGAATAAGTTGAAATGAAAACAAAAACAAAACAAACAAACAAAAAAATTGAATTCCTTAACTCGAAATGGGAATGAATAATCGATATTTGAAAACAAAAATAATTTAATTGAAATCTCGCATATAATTTCAAAAAATTAAAATAAACGGGAAAATAATTTTATTTTTAATTAGTTTCTCATTTAAATTTAACATTTGATGAAACACTTAATGTCTAGATTAACCAAGGAGTCTGTAAATACGTGAGTGCGCAAACTGAACAAAATTTTCACAGTTAACATTAATGTAATAAATGTTAATTGTATTTTAATAAATGAAACACTTTTTTACTTTGTTTGTATAACTCGGATTGATTTTATTGTTGACTATAGTTTCGACAACCTTAATGTGTCATTATCAAAACAAAAGTTTTTGTTTTAAAACAAAAACGTCATTATCAAAACAAAAGTTTTTATTTTTGTTTTAAAACAAAAACTTTTGTTTTGATAATGACACGTTAAGGTTGTCGAAACTATAAAAAAAAGTTTTTGTTTTGTTTTTGTTTCGAAACAAAAACTTTTGTTTTGATAATGACACGTTAAGGTTGTCGAAACTATAGTCAACAATAAAATTAATCCGGGTTATACAAACAAAGTAAAAAAGTGTTTCATTTATTAAAATTGAATTACAATGTATAACAAAGTAGAAGCTTCAACAATTAACAAATGTTAATTGTGTTTAATTGAGCATATTTTACATCTAATTTACTCAATGGGTTTATACAGAGCCTACTAAATATACTGGTTGGAATTTTGGAGTGGCGAGTTCGAAATCTCGAGAGTTCACACTCAAACCGTCATGACGGAAACATATCCCGTTGGAATTATATTCTTATTCAAATAAAATAATTTTATTCAATAACATCTTCAAACTACGATTCATCTAGCGTATGGATAACTGGTGATTGCCATCTCAATTTTTCGAATCTCGTCAGACTAGTATACGTGTCACTTTGACAATTATCTGCCAACATCCAAAAAATTCAACAATAAAAATCCCCTGTTGTTAAAACATGCCTACGGCTGTTTGAATCAGTTTTTAAATTTGGTCACATTAAAAAAAAATAGGCTTTAAAATCTTAAATTTATTTTTAACTCAAACATTTTATTATTTTAATTTTGCAACCTTAGCCATTTGTTTTGATTCAAAATCAACACACACACACACAAAAAATTATATATTAAAATTATGTAGATAGCGGTAACTTAGAAGACTGAAGATGATACGCATCAAATTTGTTTATATTACATTCGCCTCTGAACAAACACACACACGCCAAAAATTAATCGACCGAACAATAAAGTATTACAATACTTTCAATCAATGATAAAACTGTACACCAAAATAATATTAACAAATAAAAAACAAAAAATGTTGCTATGTTAATAATAGATAGTGCCTTTTCGAGAAACTAATAATTAGTATTAAGCAAGGATGAAGCTTCAATTTGAGGAAGTTTGTATAAAAAAAAAAAATTACAAGCGTGCTCGAAGTAGAATGTACTGAAATTACATTCCCATTGTTTGTTTATGGAAATAGGAAGATGTTATAGCTACACCAAAATGATTATCTAATAACTAACTACTAACTCTTTTTGTACTTAATTTAATTTTTTTGGAAAGGGTGATCAAATTATTTCAAATGATTACGGATTTTATGTGTATAACATCTTTATTTTTTATGTAAAATTAATTAATGATATAATTCTTTCTTTCTTTCTTAATCTTATCCTCTTTTACCCGTATTGGCTGTCGAGGTTGATTTAATTCTTATGGTATATAATAGGTTCTCGACACCCAATACGGGTAAAAGAGGATAAGATTAAGAAAGAAAGATATAATATCACCTCACACTGAGAAATAGAGAGGAACATATAACGATGTTATATAAGATTAAATAAAATAAATAAAGATATAATATGTTACCCGACACTTGAAAGGATATAAGGGTTATATGATATAATATGTTGTTTTTAGAAAACGACTATCGAACATTGTTTTTTCTGCCTAAGGATATTATTTGTATAATGACAATAAACTTTAAATTAAACAAGGAAAAATTTACTGACAGTGATCAATAAAATTCATTCTATATATATAATTTAAATTAATTATTTGAAAATATTTGAACACCCTTAATTTTATTAATAATGGATCTGAATTAATTAAATATTACACTTTTTATTTTTATAAACATTTCTTAAAATTACATTCACCAATAGATTAAATTTACTGGAGGCCATTAAATTACGCAAGAAGAAGAATGTTACCAATTTCGCAATTCTTAAAACAAACGCAAGATTTACGTCTCCTCAAATTTGTTAATGGCGTTTGTAAACGACAGTGCGATCCATTATTAATTAAAACGTAATTTATTTTGTAAGTTGCTAGTTGATAGGCATTAGGTATTAAAGAGGACAGAATATTATTGCTCGATCGTTTTTTGTACTTTATTTTTCAATAAAAACAAAAATAAAATGATTTATCCTGTTTTTTTCTTTTTTCAGTAAGAGCCTAAAATTAAAGAGCGTACAATAGTTGGTTCATATTATGTGCAATAGATTTTGGTAATAATTAGTTAATCACACTGAGAAGTAGTGAGGAACATATAACGATGTTATATAAGACTAAATAAATAATTAGTTAAATCACAATCAATGAAATAGATATATATATATAATCTAAAATCCCCATCTACTATAATGGTGGCGTAGGGGTAATGAAATAGATAACAGCAAATCGAGCAGGTCGATGTATCCTTGGTCGAAAGCCATAAATCGACAAGTAAGCATGTAAAGCGGCTAAGTATTATATCATTAGTTTATATTCTCACCACCAGATGTCAACAGTAATTATTCCCACTGAGCAAAAAAGACATATTAATGTTACATCAACGATTTATTTTGTTATTGTTAATGCAATTGTAATTTGTCAACATTTTATTCAGCATCGTAATTGGATAATATTTCGTACCCACTATCCTGTATAATAGATGTTAAAAATAAATTATTGCTTTTCACATTCTGACCAATATATGTCAGCGATAAGTTGATGATTCGTATTCTGTGCAATGTTGGCACCGAAACAAATTGGTCGCTTTAATTCACACGACTATTCTTATTAAAAAAAAAACTTAATCTATGAATACCTCAATCAATAATACAAGTGAGTATACAGTTTAGTTAATTCATACTCTATGCAATATCAGTATTAAATAGTTTTTTCATATTCTGAGTACTATATGTCAGTATTTAAATCGTTGGTTCATCTTCTGAATACTAGATGTCAGTATTTAAATCTTTGTTTCATATTATGAGTACTAGATGTCAGTATTTAAATCGTTGGTTCATATCTGAGTACTAGATGTCAGTATTTAAATCTTTGGTTCATATTCTGAGTACTAGATGTCAGTATTTAAATCTTTGGTTCCTATTCTGAACACTAGATGTCAGTATTTAAATTTTTGGTTCATATTCTTAGTGCTAGATGTCAGTATTTAAATCGTTGGTTCATCTTCTGAATACTAGATGTCAGTATTTAAATTTTTGGTTCATTTTCTGAATACTAGATGTCAGTATTTAAATGTTTAGTTCATATTCTGAATACTAGATGTCAGTATTTAAATCGTTGGTTCATATTCTGAGTACTAGATGTCAGTATTAAAATCTTTGCTTCATATTCAGAGAACTGGATGTCAATGTTTTGATTGTTGAGGCTTTTAATTGTTGAAAGTTAATTTTAACTTTTAATTTTAGGTTTTAATAAATAAAACGCTCACTTTCAAACTTTAACATTTGTTGTTTTCATTTCGCAACAGTGCCGCGAAACAATTGTTGCAACTACAAATATTAAAGTTTGAAAGTGACCGTTTTATTTATTAAAAGCAAAAATTAAAAGTTAACTACATGTCAGTATTTAAATCTATGGTTCATCTTCTTAGTACTAGATATCAGTAATTAAATTTTTGATTCATATTCTTAGTGCTAGATGTCAGTATTTAAATCTTTGGTTCCTATTCTGAACACTAGATGTCAGTAATTAAATTTTTGATTCATATTCTTAGTGCTATATGTCAGTATTTAAATCTTTGGTTCATATTCTGAGTACTAGATGTCAGTATTTAAATTTTTGGTTGATATTCTGAGTACTAGATGTCAGTATTTAAATCGTTGGTTCATATTCTGAGTACTAGATGTCAGTATTTAAATCTTTGGTTAATATTCTGAGTACTAGATGTCAGTATTTAAATCGTTGGTTCATATTCTGAGTACTAGATGTCAGTATTTAAATCTTTGGTTAATATTCTGAGTACTAGATGTCAGTATTTAAATTTTTGGTTGATATTCCGAGTACTAGATGTCAGTATTTAAATCGTTGGTTCATATTCTGAATACTAGATGTCAGTATTTAAATCTTTGGTTGATATTCTGAGTACTAGATGTCAGTATTTAAATCGTTGGTTCATATTCTGAGTACTAGATGTCAGTATTTAAATCTTTGGTTAATATTCTGAGTACTAGATGTCAGTATTTAAATTTTTGGTTGATATTCCGAGTACTAGATGTCAGTATTTAAATCTTTGGTTCATATTCTGAATACTAGATATCAGTATTTAAATGTTTAGTTCATTTTCTGAATACTAGATGTGAGTATTTAAATTTTTGGTTGATATTCTGAGTACTAGATGTCAGTATTTAAATCGTTGGTTCATATTCTGCGTACTAGATGTCAGTATTTAATTCGTTGGTTCATCTTTTGAATACTAGATGTCAGTATTTAAATCTTTGGTTCATATTCTTAGTGCTAGATGTCAGTATTTAAATCGTTGGTTCATCTTCTGAATACTAGATGTCAGTATTTAAATCGTTGGTTCATGTTCAGAGAACTAGATGTCAGCAATAAATCATTGTTTTCATAGAAGATTAATGGTTGTTTTAATGTTGATGCAACGTTATTTATTAATACTTTGTACCCGCCGAGAAAAATGCACTTAAAAACGTTTTATTAATGTCACATAAACGTTTTAAATATCCGTTTTATTCAGTTGGATTATAATGGAGAGAAAAAAATTGCATTAAATTTTAAAATATTCCATAATGAAACATTTTTCTCATGGAAAATAAACCCAATTAAAATTCCACAGGTTTTTTTTATATTAAATCACGTTGAAAACAAGCATTTCATCACCGCAATCTACAAACGATCGAATAATAAATTTCATCCCGATTCAAATCAGATGGCGAAACACCTGATTTGGACGGACGGTCGAACAACATAACCTAGAAATCCCCTTGGATGGAGATCGACTGAGAGTGGGTATTATCGTCTCGTAAAGATAACAAAGTGGAGAGTGCGTGAAGGAGGTTCAACAAAGAGGAAGATACATCTGTAGGCAAAGTCCAGTGTGTGAGGATGATAGTGCCCCGTAGTTGAATAAAGAAGTCTGACTGTCGTCGAGCACGGGTGAAGATGAAATCTTTCAGGCTGATCGTTCACCAGAAAACATTCAGTGGTGAGTTTTGTTTGCGATTAATTCGTGTTGTTATCGGAGTCCGTTTACAATTCCTTGCTTTGACCGGAATCTTTCGGGAAATAAGCAAATTTAATAATAGAAAAAGTTACCGTCTTGTGCAAGCAAACAAAGACTTGATTAGGTTCATAATGTTTGCTCCCTGTAGGGTATCCGAGACTATTGTTTAGCACAGCCAGCCCATTTCGTCAAGATAGGATAGCAGTGCCGAGGCAATAAAAAGAAAAAGAGTTTTTATTCATAAAAAAAAAAAACACAAAATACGTAACATTAAATAATCTAACTGACCATCTTCCAGTACCATTATACAGCATGTGAATTTATCTAGGATTTTGAGATTTTTTATTATTATTGTTTATTTATTTGTTTAATCAACGGAGGTCATTGCATACAGTAACATACATACATGATAAAATAGAATAGTTACAATAATGAAATAATAGAATTAACAAAACACATTTTAAAAACAAACTATTTTGTTAGTTACGTCGCAAAGAAACTCTATAATTTTTATTCATGTTTTATATTAATATAATACCCCTACACCACCATTATGGTAGATGGGGATTTTAGATTATATATATATATATATATATATATATATATACAGAGAGGTTTTTTGATACATTAGGGGAAGTATGTACCTGCAAAAAAACGCTAGTCAAACGTAGGAGAAATGTATACTGATAAAAAAAACTCTCTGTATATATTTATATAATGCTGTAATTGGGTGTTGTGTTTCCTGTTGGGCAATAAAATTTGTTATTGTTCTAAAACGGACCGGTTCAGTTGAACCTTTTTTACTGGATCAATTCAACACAAATATTCCAAAAACGGTTTCTGTTTTTGGAACTGAATAGCTGGCAAAACGTTCCATGGACTGATTAATTTCTTGTCATGTTTAATAAAAAAATTGCTACCAACACAAAAAATATGGAATTTATTGTAATATATATATGATTTTTCTTTCTTTCTATAATTACAGAGGAAGATTTGTTAATAAATTTGAAAGACTATCAAGATGCGAAAGAAGGTAGTATCGTGGAAATTTACCACCTCTCCGAGGAGGATAATCCTCGGTTGCTCTTACAAATCAAGACGATTAAAGAGGATTTGCAGGCAAAAGGATTGGTTAAAGGTAAGTGAAACTTTTTTTGCAATGTAGAATGTTTTAAAATATGTATGTCAAACGTAAGTCAAAAAAGTCACAGTAGCTCCTCTTCAGCCACTGTGACTTTATCGACTGCCACCAACAAAATATAAACTAAAGAAATAAAAATTTTGACATACTTTATTAATTATTTTCAAATATATTATTTACATATATTGTCAAGTAAACCTGACACCATATGGTAAAAGGATACTGATTATATTTATATATATTGTCAATTATAAAACAATATTGGTAACCACACGCTATTAGAAATAACTCTATTGCCATTATTTTTTTCTTTTCAGACACCATCAGCGTTGAGCAGAGCATAGCAATGCTGTTCGGGCTTCGGGCGTATAAAGATGTCGTCGTGAATATAGTGAATCCCGCCGAGGTAGCCTTGGATTCAATTGAGCTGACGTTTAAGGATCAATACATGGGCAGGTCCGAGATGTGGAGACTTAAGAATAGTTTGGTAATCGAAATTTTAAAATTTAACAATTCACAGCCGAGTTGTAATACATTAATGCAAATTAGTCATGCATATACTTTTCTCGGATTCGTGGATGTTGTGTTTGTCATGTAATCTTAGAAATACCATATGAACTTCCACTATATGATCGAGAATTTTGCTCCTCTAGAGTGCTTTGATTTTTTTTCTTTAGTTTATATTTTGTTGGCAGCAGTGATTAAAAAACAAATGAAATGTCACGTGTCATTATTTATCAATTTTTTAGAATAACATAAACCCGACACCATAAGGTAAAAGGGGATACTGATTATATATATATATATATATATTTATATAGTATTATATTATTATATATTATTCTATATATATATTTATATAAATATATATAGAATATATATATATATATAGACTATTCTATATATATATATAATAACATAACCTATAGCATATGCTTACTTTTATTGCCAACATCTTTTTTTTAATAAAAAAAATAAACACTCACTGGAGGAGAAAAGTTCTCGATCATATGGTATCATCTAATATATTTATATATATTATCAGAAAAACTATTTGTACCCATAAGAGTATAGGGTTCTCATCTAATATAATTGCTTTAATTTTCCAGGTAAACACGTGTGTGTACATGAACAAAAAAATCGAGTTCTGCGGCGGCGCCGTCCGCTGTCAAGTCTACGAAATGTGGTCGTTGGGCGACCGAGTAGCCTGCGGCGTAATAACAGACGACACGAAAGTCGTGTTCCGATCCTCCACCTCGATGGTCTACCTCTTCCTGCAGATGAGCTCGGAAATGTGGGATTTCGACATCTACGGCGACCTGTACTTCGAGAAAGCCGTCAACGGGTTCCTGGCCGACCTGTTCATGAAGTGGAAGCGCAACGGGAGCAACCACGAGGTCACCATCGTCTTATTCTCGAGGACTTTCTACGAGGCCAACAGTTTGGAGGAGTTCCCGCTGCATATGCGGGAGTGCCTGCAGAAGGATTACAAGGGGAGGTTTTATGAGGATTTTTATAGGGTGGCCGTGCAGAATGAGCGGTACGACGATTGGAGCGGGATCCTCGTGCAGTTGCGTAGGGTTTTTTCTGAATATTTAAAATTGGTTCTCGAGTATCATTCCAGGCCCGATTTGGTGATACCAACTGCGAGTAATAGTACCGCTGCTCAGGGAAATTTTTTAGAAGTCTTAAACATGTCTTTAAATGGTAGGTTAAGATAATTTTGAAAAACATATTCAATTTATTTATTTACATGGGGTTGGATAGCCGAGTGGGTAAGGCCTTGCTCATTAGCAGAAAGACTGCGGGTTCGAGTCCCGTTCAGGATGAGGTTTGTTTAAAGAGACAAATTTCATTCGGGTTCATGGGTGTATTGTGATGTCTTAAAATTAATATTAAAATAACAGTGACTGGTCGAAATGGCCTGGCAGCCAAGGCCATATCCTCACACAAGACTACAACAGACAGCCAGCTCTATGTATTTTTTTTAACCCTAAAAGTAGCTCTTTCTCACTCGAACAACAGTAGTTTCCTTTCACTCAACAGCGTTTCCGCATTCCAGGTGGCGCTGTATAAAGTATAATAATTTACACATGCTTTTATTCGTACAAAGAATTATTTTATAGTAAAAAAAAAAAATCCCATGAAGCCAATAATTCTGTTGAAAATAATTTATTTTCATAAGAAATGTTTATTTATTATCTACGACGGCTACAAAATGAGTCCACAAATGATTTTTAAATTAAATGAATACATTTTTACATTATATTGTTACTTAAAAAATGAACATTCAACTTTATATATATATATATATATATATGTATATATTTATAAATTATATACAGAGAGGTTTTTTAACTTCCTCTAATGTATGGAAGTGTATACCTGCAAAAAATGCGAGTCAATCGCAATGAACCGATTTATATGTGTATATTTAGTTGACTATTTGGCATATGTGTGTTCAGTTGCGTGTTATAGGCAACTAAACACACATACATTAATGCATTTGATTCGCGTATTTTGCAGGTATACATAGGGGAAATGTATACTGATAAGAAAAGTTCTCTGTATATATATATGTATAAAAGTATAATGCAACTTTACTGATATATAATTATTGTTTCACTCGATAGCTGTAAAGACGCGAAACTCTGCTTCCCACAAAAGCAGATTTTCACACATTAATCTTCTCATGGCTACTAATAAAACGAGAAACTTACACGGTATAAAAAACACTTAAAATATTGCACAAAACAATTTTGACAGAATGTTAAATACATTCACCAAAGCGACTTGATACAAAAGCGGATGTGCAATCTTTGCGCTAATGATTAAAACTAGCGCCACCTGGGCCACGGAAACGATGAGGATCCAAACCTGATACGATCTCTAAGTATGAGTGAGACGTCAGAGAGAGACAAATTTCCTATGGCCTCACAAGATCTGTTCAACCGCCTTCATCGAGGCATTGCATATGGAACGCACTAGTCTGATGAGGTCGGAAACAACGAAAATGGCCATCACATACGCTAAATTGATATTTAAAGGGTTTACAAATTATTATTTAATAAAATGTTCAACCAGCATTCGTTGAACATTTTATTAAATAATAATTTGTAAACCCTTTAAATATCAACATGTTCTTAGCTCACTGTTGCAGTTATTTAAGTTAGTGTCTTGAATGTTGGTTTCAGTTTTTGAAAAGCATTACCTGGACAGAAGTTTTGATAGGACGGGCCAGTTGAGTGTGGTAGTGACACCGGGCGTTGGGGTTTTCGAGGTCGACAGGGAACTGACGAATATAACCAAGCAGCGGATTATCGACAACGGTGTCGGCAGTGATCTAGTCTGTGTGGGTGAACAGCCTTTACACGCGGTTCCTCTTTTGAAGGTATTGCATTTCATTCATTAAAGTGTGTGGGATTTATGGACGAAAGGGAATGGAGCAGTAGAAACGTGGATGCGAGAGGATGTATCTGTTGTAAAAAAATGTGATGTGTCAATTACATTAATATATAGATATTTACATCTTTATTCCTTACATGCGTAGTTTAACAAATATTATTATTATTATTATTAACTATTTCAACCATACATTAATTATTTGATTAATTTAGTCGTTTTGTTTCTTATTAAAGACACATTCACCTTACACTATGAGGTAGAGAGGAATATATAACGATGTTATATAAGACTAAATATATATATTTAGTCTTATATATTATCATATAACCCTTATACCCTTTCGAGTGTCGGGTATATAAGACTAAATAAAATAAAGAAACATCACATTTTTTTTAAAATATTGTTTTTATATTTTAAAAAAATTGTCAAAGAAGAAGAAAAATCCATTTTTTTTTTATTTAGTTTCATAATAAGGACTCGCAATTGAACGTGCCGGATGATTATTCGATGCCCCATTGGATCAACTTATCGTTTTACTCGACGAATAAAAAGGTGGCTTACACGAATTTCATCCCGCGGATAAAGATCCCACCGATGGTGGAAAATTGCAAGGACAAGGTGCTGCCAAAGGCGAAAATAATGGACGACGAGGAGTACATACACAATTCCTTCTTCGATTACGACGCTTACGACGCGCAAGTCTTTCAACTGCCCCCCGTTCATCCCGTACATGAAATACAGTAAGTTAACTTTTTCTTTTCTTTGAATATGTCCGTGGATCATTTATGCTCAGCCATAGCTGGAAAAAAAAACTTTGCAGCTTTTGCAAAGAATGCTCGACTTACATCGTCAACATTTGCCCAAACTGTACTTTTCAGTTTTGGTTACGGGTTTGTATTAAATGAATAATGAATTATCCCTTCCAGCATATCTGAAATTATTCAATTAATACAAAGCCTTTACAAAACAGATCCAGCATATCTGGAAGGGATAATTTATTATTCATTTAATACAAACCCGTAACAAAACTGAACTCCTTACACCTAACGGTAGAAAGGAAAAAGATTTAAAAAAAAAACTGCAAAGTACAGACAATTAGGGGTGTACACGGCTAGACTTTTCCGATGATATCGGTTTGCTGTGCTGGTTTGGGTTGCATTAGAGTCTTAAAAAGGCATGCTTGTTCGTAACCATACAAACGTATTCAAGAATGTTTAAAAAAAAAATGGAATTACGATAGGATTGTTAACAAAAATTGTGATATAAATCAGTGTTGTTTATTTTTCAGTGGATTTAGATCGACTTCTAGGTACAAGAGAACATCAGGCAGCCTGCTCGATCCTTCAGAAATCAAAGGTCAGAGGAGGAAACTCTCCGATCCCGATATTCAGCACACTGTCAACCCCAGCTCGCAGAAGTCACAACCAATTACAATTCCTCCGGCTGCAGTTAGTCCTGTCGTCTCTCCACACAATGAAGGTTTGTATAAAATATAGAACATACTTTTCAATAATAATAATAACTTTAACCCAAGAATAGAATACAAAATATAAATATAACAGAAAAAGGAAAAAAATATTCTAAACATACATACATATGTAAAAATTTTTATTTCAACTGGAGAAAATATTCGTTGCGTCATTGGACGTGCTCATTGGACACAACAGTTGGGAGTTGATTGCCATTTATTGGGAAATTATCTGTTTTTTACATTTACTAATCTTTTTTAACAAATATATGCATGAAAATATTCAAAATTTACAAGAAGATCTCCCCTGCGAATGTTCCTCCATCCTCCCAATACTCTCCTGTATGAAACTTGTAAGATTCCACCCATTAAAGGACTCCTTGAAATCTAATCTGTTTATTCTCGATATCATTTAATGTCTTTTTATGCCCCGGAACCCGACGATCCCTAAAATCGACCATCGAATCATCCAAACATTGACAGTGAAACTAGAGATTAAGTTAAAGAAATTACTTAGATTGGAAAATTGAGAAATATATTTAGAATTTCATAAATAAAGATGTTTGTCTACAAAGATTGACGTTGGCACATGAAATCAGGCAACAGATGGCGCTTGCGTCGTCCATATATTATAATAATGATGTTTATATATATACACAAAATTTATATCTGTTAATCAGCCTTTAATATTGTTCAAAATATTTACTTAATTTATTTATTCAAGAAATGAAATATAGAAACTGTTGGTAAAAGGTGAGTAAACGATGTTTTTCTTTGTTTTATTCGCAATAGATAAAGTGTGGAATACGACGATAGATAAAGAAATTTCCCCTCCACTGCGGATGGTGGTCGGTTCGGAGGGTTCACCTCCGCTGGAATCCAGGGCGTTGATCAATCCCTTCGACCCTTCACACGTCACCATCAAGTTGACATCGAATAGACGGCGATGGACGCACATTTTTCCAAAAGGTTCGATACTTTATAAAAGAGTGGAAAATTATATTCTACCGTAAAATATTTGCAAATACAGAATTAATATCTATTTTGGTTCACAATAAATAAATGATAATGATTTTTTATTTAATTTAAGAAATATTCACTATTTTAAATAAACACAATATCGAACAATTACTTACATTTTTACAAACATTAATATCTATTTTCGTTCACAATAAATAAATGATAATTATTTTTTATTTAATTCAAAAAATATTCATTATTTTAAATAAACAATATCAAACAATTACTTACATTTTTACAAACATTAAGAATACACTCACCACACACTGAGAAATTGAGAGGAACATATAACCATCTTATATAAGACTAAAGAAAATAAATAATGTATACACTGTTCAGTTGTGAATTCTAACTGCTGGCATCTTGGGGGTTTGAGGCGGTATCTAGCGAGGAATACTGTCACTCGCACCACTGAAATCGGGGGAGGAAGTGTGTCCATCAGAGTGTGTGTATTTATTTTGTAACTGTTGCTTTATGTGAAACATAATTAGATGTGTTAAGAAAACCACCTACATCATTCGAGTCGGAGGTTAAGAGTGCGAATTGGACTAATGATGAGTGGCAGTATTAGATTCGCCAACCTTTGTGCGCCCCCGATGCCGGTACTTCTGATACATTTAAAAATACAGTCCAATTAAAACTAATGCATCCCACAACGCACACGATAAAAAGAAAAAAGTTTGTTCTGAGCGATAGCTCGACTCGACCATACTCTGATCTATCGAGAGTATGGTATTTCTTTCTGTCTTTTTACACTATCATTTTTTGTTATTTAATATTTAGGTCCAACTGGTGTTCTCATCCAACAGCATCACTACCAAGCCGTTCCGACGCAAACAGAGCCGATTAATTACGACTTCACGAAAGATTCGCCCACACCGGACCGCGGCCACAACTCTTCAATACTCTCCAGGTCAATATCCAATACCGCCTTACAAGATTGTAAGTAACAGTAATGTTCTTCGTTTAATGATTTTTATTGATAAATGGACTAATTTTAAAAATTTCGTGTTTGTTAAAGTACAAATCCAAAATTAATAATCTTTGTAGCTATGAAAAGCTATGTGTGCACCTCCCACAAAATCGTAAACCGTAGCTATAAAAAAAAAAAGGAAGTTTAAAAGATTTTTTTTAATATGTTTTAAATGTTTCCACGAGCCACAATAGAACGTTTGGTCACGGTGGAGGGGCTGACTGTACCTACTCATATAGAATATTGTTAAATGTTTCCACCGTTTGATTATATATGTAATATAAGTATCACCTCACACTGAGAATTAGAGAGGAACATATAACGATGTTATATAAGACTAAATAAAATGTAATATAAGTCAAAATTAGCTAAAAAGGGAATAATTTCTTAATTATTTTTATTTAATTGTATAATGACGATAATAATGTATTGTAATTACAATCGAGATTGCAAGAAGAGGATATGTGGGCACCCGAACACGCATCCGGCTCACGTCCAACCGAAGTACTCCTCGAAGAGCTTGACTTACTTGTGGGGCGCCACCGGGGAACAAGAATGGACGCCCGCTCTGACAACCGGTAATATTACCCCAAAATATTTGCTCGTATCTACAAGATCATGATTTGTTTTATTTTATGTAAATCTGTGATAGTCTGTAGTGAAGAAGAATTAATGTTCCGGACGGATAAGAAAAATATACCTCCTAATATATTATTTATCACATCCAGATTTCGTTTAATGAAGAAATTTCGTTAGTTATAAGGGAAATCTATACGAAAGAATATTCCATGTAAATCTGTAAGTTATAAAAAATCCTCGTAAATTGGTAATTGTACACTATTCATGGAGCTTAAAAAGTTTTCAACAATATTCTGTATAAATCTGTAAGAAGTTATATGAAATCTTCGTAATTATAAAATAATTACAATTCTTACTGTTTGTGGGATTTACTCTTAAATCCCACAATTTAATTAATTTATTATTTATTTAAAATAAATTCTGTACGATTCTGGTTTCTTGTGCTGTCTTTCCAAATATGAGGCCATAAAACTTTAGATTTCCTATGCCAACTTCGTCGTCGATTTTTGTTATATGCTCAATATATATATACATATATATAAATAAAACTATGTTTAGAAGGGGAGGGGGCCTTGTTGTGTAACCAATACCTTAACCCCCTCCACTCTCTTAATTACTTTGTTTACCCCTTGTGGATAAACAATTTGTCCTGCTGTGCAAGTGTGTGGCTTGTTATTATTCTAGCGGAATAAACTTCCCTTCTCACTGATCAACCAATCAACAACGCAAAACTCGTCTTTTGGGAACATTAAAATCCTCTTCCTAACGACTATCGCACAAATACCTGGTATGTGTGTGTTGTGTGTGGTTATACTGGTCCAACAGCTTACGCAAACAGAAGAGAAACGAAAATAATAAAAAAAAATGAAGAAGAAGTTGAATGCGCAAATAACTAGACACGAGAATGCGATCGCACACACACTCCCCCCCTTAAATAATAACGGGCTTCCTTTTAACTCGGAGTAAGAGAGCGGGGGATTGTCTGGATATTTTTTTTTTCTTAACGCAGCTCGGGGGTTGACGGGGGAAAGGTTAAGAGGCGGCCTTACAGTTTTTCAGTGTGTACAGCCTTGATTTCATCCCGGATATAAAGGCTTCTGTAGAGATTAATCTCGTTGAATGCACAGAATTAAAAAAAAAATATATGCAAATAGGTAGTAAGAGAATTAAAAAAAGGAAATGTACAATTAAGTAGTAAGAGTTCTGTAAAGATTAAATTCGTTAAATTAAAATGTACAAATAAATAGTAAGAGTATGAATAATGATTAATTACTCTGTGCATTCAATGATTTTGTTAAAGTAATTTATAAATCTAGTTATGTTAAATAAAATCCCTGATATTCAGGACTATACCGTACGATTATTTTTATGAAATTTTTGGCAAAGTTTTTAAAATCACAATCTAAAAATACGCATCAATTTGAATATTCGCTTAGATTGTGACGATAAAGAATAACGTGCACGTTAAATTTATGGAATAGCCCTCATTTTTCAGCTAATTAAATTGATTATCGGGGCTATTTTGTACGGGAAACGATAAGATTAACGATTAATTAACTTTACATTCTATGAAACGTACAACTATTAAAAAGTTGCTGTGCCGATGAAAATATAACGTACATGTTAATGTGTTATATATTTGTATTCGTTTTATTAACTATTCAGTTTAAGGCTAATGTTTCTTTCCTTAATTTTGTTATTTTAATTTACAATGAAATGTCGAATCGTTGATTCGGTTCGGTTTTTTTTTTTTTCCTGCAGGAGATAAACGTTCTGTTTTAAATATGTTTTTTTTTTGCTAACACACACATGAAATTGAATGACTTATATATTTTTTCCATGGCCACCGGATGTCTCTTCAACAACAGCAGTCAATGATATTCTAATAGGTTTGATCATTAATAATAATTTTTAAGTAGTTTAACAAACCATTTGCATTAATATCTTAATTGTCCCACAAAAAAAAGAAAACAGGACAAATTACAAAAATAAGATTAGAAATACAAGTTTGTATAAAAGTACAATTTGAAGAAGATCAATTAATAAAAACAAAATATTTTTTCTTTAATAACAAAAAAAATAAATAATTAAAGAGCATTATTGGGATTATGTTAATTTTCTACAATTTAATCGATATTAGTAAGAATAGTTTAATGCTGTACTGTTAGTTGTTTTGAACAGGATTGTACCATATGATCGAGATCTTTTCTCCTTTAGTGTGCTTTGATTTTTTTATTAAAACAAAATGATGTTGGCAATAAAAATGACAGCACATTATAGGTTATGTTATTGTAACAAATTGTATTTGATATCGTTACTTATCAAATATGTGATGATTTATTTGTTTTTATTCATTGGTGCCATCAAAATGTAAAATAAATGAAAATATTAATCATAATAAATTTAAGACGACGCAAGCGCGACCTTTTGACTAATTTCAAATGGCCATCACTAGTTATCCATACGCTAGATGAATGGTTACTGAACGTTTCATTAAATGTGAAATAAAAATATTATTTATTTATTTATTAAAATTTTAAATAAATAAAATATATATAATAAGAATATTAAAGGAGAAAAGTTCTCGATCATATTGTATTTAATTTAAAAAATAAATTAATTTCAGTAATCCCAATAATGATGTTTTCTCGAAGTATCGCATAATTTCAATCAAAAAACTCAATCAAATTAAGTAAACAAATAGTGCAAACGGTTTCATAGTTCCCTTGTTTTATTTTATTCACGCGAAGTATTCTATGGGAAATTTACCCCTCTCCTAAACCAACTCGGGCAGGGCGGGTAAAATTGACATAAAATACTCAACATTTTCTCTCTGCAAAACTATCTTTTGTTTTTTTTTGGTTAACTGGGAAATGGTCGATTTTTTTTTACTCGCTTATTCGCTTTGATTCACACTTCATCTAACTCGAACCTAACTGTTTTTTTTTTTTGCATGCATTCACCACATTAGTACGTTGGTTAGTGTGGGACTTATTTTAGATTTTTAGTTTCCTTTGTTCTTTTTTGTTTTGTTTATTAATACGAATTTAATTTTTTTGTAATAAAATGTTTTCGCAGGGGTCGATTGGAAGTCCCTCACGATACCGGCCTGTCTTCCGATTACAACGGATTACTTTCCGGATAAGCGTGCGCTTCAGATTGATTATGTTATATCCTTGTATAATTTGTTGCCGGAGGATGTTAACACCGATTACATTCAGCAGAGGGCGATTTATAAGAAGCCCCTGTCGACGGTGGAGGTTTTCAAGGAGTTGATCTCGCAGCGTCTCGCGCAGGGTTTTCAGTTGATTCTGTTGCCGAATGTCCAGCAGAGGGAAGCGAATGGTGTGCAGAACGGGGGGAATTCCGGGTCTTTGGTGATGAAACCGCCGACCGGGGGTAATGAGACCTCTGAGACTTATCTGCTGTCGATAGGGAGGTTGTTTCACAAAATTTC
The DNA here is from genome assembly GCA_963082785.1 of Philonthus spinipes. Classification (NCBI taxonomy): domain Eukaryota; kingdom Metazoa; phylum Arthropoda; class Insecta; order Coleoptera; family Staphylinidae; genus Philonthus; species Philonthus spinipes. The sequence continues at coordinate 22,974,002 of OY720311.1, forward strand.
GCTTACCGGGAATTCAATTACTGTTACTATTTATCGACCAAGGTAATTAGGATTATTTGTTTATAGAATTTCACCTCACACTGAGAAGTAGAGAGGAAAATATAATGATGTTATATAAGACTAAATAAATAATTAAATTAATAATGGTTACTGGGTTGGTCTCAGAGAGAGAGTTCCAAATTTTGCCACCAGATAGATTATTGCTTATCTCGTATCTCTATTCTAATTGGATATTAATTAATTAATGAAATACATAAAATATGAAGTTATTACTCGTGCGGTATATTAATTTCATTCTTCGTTGTTATAATTTTTTTTTTTTGTATCATTGAATATTATGTTCCAGACATCCGTATCCGGGTTTCAACTTTCAATACAGATACCGCTTTCATGCTCCACACCACGACACTTACGAGGAATCGTACGCATCGTTTACAACAGAAAAGCTGGAGCATTACAACTGGAATTATTTGGACCATTATATTTGCACGAGGGGCGACACTGATGATGTTGTATACACTGGTTTGAAATATTGGAGGTAATAAAAAAAGTCTTATTAACGGGAACAACATGCATTTGCTAATTGATAATAGGAATTTCTGCCTGATTTTTTCTTCAATTCCGCTTTGTCTAACATATTATAGAACTTTCGATTGTCATTGGTCGCGTTCAGGGAATTTTAGAGATGTAGCGCTACAGCGCAAAGCGCTTGATGTTCTCTGAACACACTTTCGATGTTAAGAACATTCAAGAAAATATGGCCGTTTTGTTTACAGCTGCACGGCTTGAAAAGCGATCAAGCGGAAAAAATATATGCTTTACCGCTTGATAAAGCTTATGATATTTTTTTTTTTTTTTGAGGTTTCGCGTTTACATGCTCCCATTGAACAACGCGGCGACGAAACGCATCATAGAGGGCGCCCCCCACTGCGACATCTACACCAACCCGAGCCAGTCGGACCACCAGCAGATGGTGGACGGCTTCCTGAAGTTCATCGAGACCGTCGTCAACAAATTCAAGAGGACGGGCATCCCGAAGAAGCCGAGGGTTCGTTGTATCAGCATAATCTCTCTGTCTCTCTCGATTTAATATTTCCCCTTTTAGCACTCGATTAATTTCCACTTATTGATTAATCACGTTCTATTTTTACTTAAAGCTTATACTTCGTTACCGTTTATTATTAATGCTGATTGAATAAGAAAAAAAAAACATTTTTATTAATACGAGTGCAGTTTCAATAATTTTTAATCACAATTAAAATTGTATAATTTAATTTAAACAATCTGTCATTTTATTTTGAGTGTAGAAAGTTTAAATATTGCTGCACACTCATTTAACAAACAGACTTTATATATATATATATATTATCAAAAAAAACCTTTATACCCATAAGAGTGTAGGGTTATAAATATATATATATATATATATAATCTAAAATCCCCATCTACCATAATGGTGGTGTAGGGGTGGGTTATAAATACAAACTAAATATAACTCTTAACAAAACAATAATAAAATTCTTCTTCTATATGCAGTTTACTCGATTACAGACTTTATAATAAAGTGAAAAAATCACAGTCACGGTAATAAAATATGTTGTTTGAAAAATTAATTAATTAAATAAAATTCTTCTCATTTCTCTGACTTTCTGACACTATGTTTCCTTCTACTGAAGAATCCTTTCTTCTTCCATAGTTTCTGAAATATATTTATTTATGTTTCCATTTACTCAAGAATATTGTCTTCTTCAGTAGACGGAAATATACTTTCTGAAATATATTTATTTATGTTTCCATCTACTTAAGAACACTGTCTTCTTCAGTAGACGGAAATGTAGTTTCTGAAATATATATTTAGTGAAATGAAACAAGAATTTTATGTAATTAATTAAAGTCACCAGAACGAGCTGACAGAACCGTTAAGAGTGTTGTTTTATTCAAATTATTCCAGCATTTTTATAATATTTATTTTATGTTAGATTTGAACTAAGTTATTAACCCTTTTGAATAATTCGCTCTTTTATTTTCCAACTTTTTGTTTAAGCAATGCCACACAATAATAATAGACTAGTCGTTTGCATGTGTGTTTGTTGTGCATGTTGTAGATGTCGTTGAGCGTAACTAGCCAGCACATTCCGCTGATACAGCCCAGACGCAATAGCATGAGCGCTGTAATTACACTACAGGTAATAATACGATTAATTATCACACAACTAATGAACGTAATTTTTTTTTGTCGTACATGTTTAGCATTTATTTTTTTGTGTATTATGATTTGTTTAGAGGATTTAAGGAATGTTTACAAGGTGGACATTTTTTTTAAAATGTTCGTGCAAAAACAGGTCGTAATGACATGCCCAGCTTGCTAAATTTGATTTTTCACACTTAATGCAATCAGTTTTGCTGTGATAAATACTATCAGTATAAAAGTAAAAAATATGTAATTATTATTTGTAATTTCAAATTATTATTATATTTCTTTTATTATATATAATTTTTTTTAATCATTGACCTTTTTATTACTGTGTGATGTAAGGCAATATATATATATATATATATATATATATATATATAACAATATTTATTAATAATTAAGTTTACAAGAACATACAAATATTTAATTAAGTATATCACACTAATTTAATTAATTGTTAAATGGCTATCGACCATAGGTCCTTCCGCCTATTCTTTTATTATTATTATATTCGTTTTATTATTATTATTTTTTTATTCATTGACTTTTACCTTTCGTTGTAGGGTTTCCTTTTATTATACAAACAGCAATTTCACAATTTCAGCATTTTTAATTAAAATATTTGGTGTGTTTCACTTATTTAAATTTTTCCTCGTAGAATCAACTTGTTGACGATTTAACTTAAAAAGTAGGCAACAGAGGGAGCTTTGCACAGTTTATTAAATTGGGAATATTATGAACGTCGAATAAAAATCGTTTTTGTTTAATTATTCAGATGAAATCAAATTGAACATAAATAATGTGTTTACTATGATGCAATGAAATTTAGCGCTACAATTAATTCGTAATTATTATTAATAATATTAATTGTTGCTCCTTTTTAAGGGAGATATAAATCGATTTTTCAACAGAAATAATGTTTTTATTTATGATGCAAATTATTTTTTACCATTAGACTGATAGTAAATATTTTATTAATTTTTGTCCTTTTTAATTGATTAATCGATTAATCTGTTTTTATTTTACTTATAAAATTTCTCGTTTGTATGTTTTTTTTTTCTGTTGTAATAATTTTAATAGTAAGAATCTTAGCTTTAATTAACAGCAATAAATTATTAAAAAAAAAAAATGATAAAAAGACACATTATAATAATAATATATTTATTTATGGTATCTCCTTTTTACAAAACATATGCATTATGACTAATTCTAGTGAAAATGGAGATAATTCACAATTTTTTTTTGAGTTATTTAAATTAAATTTATTTTAGTATAAAGAAAACACTTGATAACTTTTTTTATATGACTTAACGCATAATTTTTGTGAAATCGGCAGAGGCGTAACTACTTTTTGTTGCCCCCTCCCCCCTTAAAATAATCAGTTTAACTCTGTCCCCGAAATTGTTAGAATTATGAATACTTGAAATCCTCAATACAACAAAGGAAAAGACACATTCCATCAAGTTAGAGGGAAAAGTACCGCAAGGATCAGTGCTGGAACCTCTGCTTTGGAATCTGATTTATAACATGGTAGTGTTGGCACAAACTACCATAGAGGCTTTAATAATTTAGATCTGTAGATGATAATTTCTCCATTATTATTGCACACCATAATTTTATTTATTTATTTAGTCTTATATAACATTGTTATATGTTTCTCTCTACTTCTCAGTGTGAGGTGTATTATTGCACACCATAAACTGATAGAAAATTTGAATAACTCCCTGTTGTGGTTAGAATTACGAATATCTGGGATTCTCAATAAGACAGTGTTTTCTTTATACAGAAAATTTATTACGAAGTGAAAACCTCAAAGTTATTTTAATTGTATAATTGTGTTTAACGTTTGCAAATGTCTTGATGTAAATTAAAATAACGTTTGAATTGCGCGTAGATTAATTCGTTGGGTGTGTTTTTTGTTTTTGTTTTTATGGGAACTTTCTTACAGAACGCCATGCAAAACTCGCCATTCCGTGAGAGGCTGGGCAGCAACCGGCTGCCGGAGAAATCGAGGCCCAGGTGCGAACAATACATAAAGGCCTGCGTTGTATTTTCCCCTCTTCTAAAAACCGTTTGATTTCTCTTTTTTTTGCAGCTTATCGGTGGCAGAGCATGTTAAACATTAATCAGACCACCTTAACACCATCTTTTTTCTTCTTCTTGCTATTAACCCATGTTTACTCTCTCTATTTTTTTTTTTTTCACGTGTAGTAGATTTTGCTGTAGTCACATCCACGGCTTGCTTTTTTCAGAACGCTACTTCTCGCTCTAGCGAGCGTTTCGTGGCAGCACAGTTTAGGTAAAAATTAAGCACATTTGCACATTTCTTTTCGTACACCGCATTATTGCCCGTTATACACTAATCCTTCCGTGAAGGAATGTTCAAAAACTTCATTATTTTTAAAATGCTCTAAAAGCAACCAATAAGAAACTATTTATAAAAATAAATAGAAACATAACAGTTTTTTTTTTAATTCTAGAAACAATACAATACAAGCTGCAAAAAATACAATTGTATCATTAACACAGTAGACAATTAAATCATCAGTGTTTCTATAATAAAAAACTGTCAAACTAAAAAAAAAATGTGTTTTTATTTATTTTGTGAATTGCGTTTTGAATAAAAAAGAATTCGTCTTGAAATAATGCTAGTATTTGAACAGTCCTTATTTCAATAACTTTGCCTTACAAATGTATTGATTAATAAATGAATTATATGTCATGTTGGGAAAATTTGGCAAAAGATGTCGTTTGCATCGTCTTCCATTTATTATGATTCATATGTTAACTTTAAAAAAAAAATTAAAATGCCAATATTTGATTCGTTTTCCCATTGTAGTTAATTCAAGTAAAGAATAATTTTAATAAATGAAACATTTTTTACTTTGTTCAACTTCAGTTGTTGATATAAAGAAAACACTTAAGCGTTTTCTTTAAATACTTAAGTGTTTTCTTTAAACACTTAAGTGTTTTCTTTATATCAAAATTAAAAATGTACCACGAAGTGAACACCTCAAAGATCCAAGGACTTCAATTGTTTTTTCTTGACTATAATTTTGACAAGATCAGCGTGCCATTATCAAAACAAAAGTGTTTTTTTTTTTGTTTCATAACTTGAATTGTTTATTGTTGACCATATTTTCGACAACCTTAGCTTGTTAATATCAAAACAAAAGCGATTTTTTTTTGTTTCGTGACTTGAATTGTTTATTGTTGACTATGCTTCCGACTTGTCATTATCAAAACAAAAGTGTTTTTCTTTTTGTTTTGTTTCATAACTCGAATTGTTTACAGTTTTAACAACTTTAGCGTGTCATTATCAAAAAACTAGAGTGTTTTTTTTTTGTTTTGATAATGACACTCTAAGGTTGTCGAAACTGTAATTAACAATAAACAAAAAAAATAAAAAGTGTTTAAATTATTAAAATTGAATTGCAATGTATAACAGAGTATTTGTTTTGTTTCGATAATGACACTTTAAGGTTGTCGAAACTAATTAACAATAAACAAAATAAAAAGTGTTTCATTTATTAAAATTGATTTCCAATGTAATACAAAGTAGAAGCATCGACAATTAACCAAGTAAAGAGTATTTCTCAAATTTATTAATCAATGTATTGAATTACTTAAAATCACACATTTTCCATCCCAAAAAAATCAACACTATCAAAGTAGTATGAGCTTTTTTTAAAAGAAAAAATATAACTACTTAGCATTTGAAACTGAATGAAAATATTTGTGTTTGGATGCATTTTTAGATCCGGCTCGAAGGTGATGGAACGCGGCAGGGTTTCGCCGGCCGTCGATTTATCCCTTTTAGCTAACGAGAATCAATCGCAAGATGATGACAGGTAAGTTGATGATCGTCGGGCTTTAACAAGTGAAGTGAATTACACTTGTGTTTATATGCAATTGTTTATTTATAGATAGACTGAAGCGCCATCTTTTGTCGAATTTAGAAGTGATATTTTTAACAATTACCTCGACACTCGATACGGGTAAAAGAGGATAAGATTAAGAAAGAAAGAATTTTTAACAATTTGAGTTTGTTATTGAAATGCTAGATAATGATGGTTGAAAAAATTATTATCAGTCTGTGCGTGCAATATAATAATAATAATAATTGGTGATGTGCATCAAGTATAAGATACAAGTTTGCCCATTGCGAGGGACTGCAGTATAATTAACTACACCTGAGTAGCACAGAATTCACAAAATAATAATATTCATTAAATGAATAACCCGACACCAATTGGTAAAAGGGGACATCGATTATATATATATATATATTAAATGAATTGTCCCAACACCCGTAAGGATACAAGGGTTTTTGATAATATATACATAAATGAATTGTTGAACCATCATTCATCTAACATTTGGATGTATCTTGTAGAGCCCAAAATTACATTCGTTGACCATCCCTTTTAAAAATTAGGCACAGATGGCGCTCAGTGCTATTATTCCAATTTATAATAACGTTCATTTCTCCTCCGAGCAGGGGTGGATTGTAACTCGTTCTTTAATATACATATATATATTTAATATATATGTATATTTAATATAACCTTTATATATACACTTTCCCATGTTGTTTATTCATTAAGTTTCATAACGCCCTTTTTTTTCAACATATCAGTCAGGAGTTGTTGTTGAAATCTTCATCAACGCACGCGGAAATCTTGGAGGCCATGAAGAATCCAGCGAGTGGTGTGGGATTTCTGACGATGCACCAGAGTCTGCCGACTGCGACATTTGTATCAGCGGATGGGGCTAACTGGTTACTCGCCAACATGGAGGGGGTTGTGTCTTTGGAACGGGCAACACAAGTAATAACTTCTATTTGTTTGAAAACGTTTTCTGAAAATTTTAAAAATTCATTCACCGCATTTTTCATGGCCAGCTATTAAACTATAATACAAGTAAATGAAGTTACTCATGTTAAAGGAAGGAAGGCACTCATTTCAACATCTTTTCTCTTTTAAGAGTAAGATTGTCCTTACTTGTGAAACGGATTTTTTATACCATATGATTGAGAAATTTTCTCCTCTAGAGTGCTTTGAATTTTTTTATTAAAAAAAAGATGTTGGCAATAAAAGTAACCAAACGCTATAGGTTATGAAGTGTTTGATTTGATAAATAATGACACATGTCATGTTTTTATTCACTGGTGCCAACAAAATGTAAAGTAGAGAAAAAAATGAAATCACTCTAGAGGAGAAAAGTTCTCGACCATATAGTATATCAGTCAATAAAGTTTATACATATTACACTTTTTTTTTTAATCATCGACCTTTCTACCACTGTGTGGTGTAAGGCAGCACATTTTTTTTATTTATTTAGTCTTATATAACATCGTTATATGTTCCTCTCTACTTCTCAGTGTGAGGTGATATTTTTTTTAATTATTGTTATTATATTCTTTGCAGATTTTTACGGCAATGCAAAGGGACCGACTGATTTGTCATGCCTCGGGTGATTTCTCGAAACCCTTCCTCTTTGGATTCTATCTGTATCACATTGTAAATGTCGATAAAGGTGCGTCTCCGAAAACACAAAGATTTTTAAAGTCATAAATAAGAACACTCGATTTGTTTCATCGTAAATTTACTCGACTCGTCACTTTTAACAGTACATTTTTCATTTATCAAAAATTGTTTTTAAGAACATTAAAATTGTTTTATTCATAACTTTGGACTAGACTTATTTCACTTTTTCCAGTTATGAAATAAAAATTTATCAAAAATATTTTTGTTTTCATAGAGGATAAGGATTACTGCAAACCGATTGGCAATCTAGAAATTTTTGAAAACGAATGGGTGGAAGTGGAGGTGAGACCGTCGGCCAATTGGGGTGTGCCGACTTCGTCGAGTAACGACAGAGAGAAGGGGGTTCCCCATTTCCTCTGTGAGGATATCAATTTGGAGTATTTACAAGGAGAGCTCGATACTGATTGTGAGTAGATTGAATTTGAAATCTGCTGATTTTAAATTGCGTTTCGCAATCGCTAAGAAATTAATTGTCGGGAAATAGTGCACTTTGATATAGTTTGTATTTATACGTTTCAGCACCCTTGTATAAAAGAACACATCTGGAAATCGACGTCTCAAACAAGAGTGACCGAGTTGAATGGGGCCATGCTCGGTATCAAACAGTTTTCAGACCAGATCAAGCTTACGAGTTGGTTGTCGAATGGCTGACGGCATCTGGATCGATAGTCGCTGAATTGGTAAATTTTATTGCTTATTAAAAGCAAATAATCCTATCTATAAAAAAAAACATTATTTTATATTAAATTTTATCTTTATAGTAGATACTTCTCACAAAGCAAAATGAATATAAAAAATATTGCAATAATGTTGCAATAACGTTGATGCAATTTGTGAAAAGTTTTATTCAGTGGGTTGTCTTGGTTCTTAGAGATTATTAACGTTTTCTATACCCAGCTCACCTCACACTAAGAAGTAGAGAGGAACATATAACGATGTTATATAAGACTAAATAAAATATACCCAGCTGCAATTGTTTCATATTATATATAGTTGAAGCAGTTATTTTTTTTACTATTAAATATAAAATAACACTTTTTTGTATTCTCTAGTGAAATAAAAATTACCCACGGCTGGGTAATGATTCTTGATGATATTATGTTTTTGTTTCTGGATTTTACTCTGAATAATAAGTATTTTATTCATAAGAAGATGTGTGTCTGTAGTTATCAAAATCCGAACGTAACCAAAAAAAAAATATATATATATATTTAAATTGATTTTATTCTCACTTCCAAAATTATTTTATTTTATAGTTGCACGGTTGGGCACGCAAAGCCCAGCAATCCTGCGGACTACAATTGGTGCCGATTCCTCATGATCCACTGGCCTTGCCTTACTCGAACAAATCAGACCCGTTAAGGGGGCCGATATTCATCCCATTAAATATAAAGTGTTTAGAAGGAAGGGAACCATTGTTTAAAGGTAAATTACACGTTGTTTAAATAATTGTAATCACGGAAATTTCCCTTGATTTTAGAATTTAAAGAGGATACAAGTCAGGACCGCCTGTTTCTCTTTCAAGAAGCTATCGTCGCTAGATTCGGGTTCATACCATGTCTCATGGAACCCCAAAACAATGCCGCTACACAGGAACATCAGTATATTCACAGCACAGGTACTGTTTTTATCCTAGTGACAAGCCCGGCGCCGAAACCCAGAAGCCGGCTAATGTCCATTGGTAAGAAGCGGACAACTGGAAAGTATGTGCATACTGATGTGGTTCCCAGTCCACATGAGGCTTACATCACGAGGCATGTCAGTGGAAAAAACAAGGATGATTACGATAATTCAAGAAGAGTAAGTGTATATATATAAAATTAAACTTTACAAAAATATAGGTTTTTTTTTTTTAATTTCGCTAAAAATATATGTATATATATAATCTTATATCCTTCTACCACATATTGATCTAGGATTAAAAATATATGTAATTAAATAATTCTTATATTAGATGGGTTTTCTTTGGTCTTGGAATCACATGGTGAGCCGTAGATGGAGGATGAACCAGTCCGTTGATAACAACTTCCAGACGAAGTTGTTAAGGGATTTCAGGGAGTTCTGTTGCAACAAAGACAACAGGTTAAAGGGTTTCTGGGAGGGCAGCTGGGAGGCCAAGGAGACGGCCAGCACCACGCAACAGAGGAACGCTCCGCCCCTAAACGCGTCATGATTGTCCAACGCGGATGTCAATTTATTGCTGAAAGTACAACGTTTTCTTTTTTTATATGTATATGCAAACAAAGTGATACCAAATATATTTAATTTTTTGAAAAAATTAAACCCTTAAAATTTGTTTTTTTTATTAAAATTGTTACAGGGAATAAAATTGTTTTTTTTTATATTGATATTAAGGATTTTAATATGAAAAGGTATTTATTCACTTGATCACAGTTATTTAATTTAATAAAAGATTTTATTTATATCAATGTTACTTACTTGAAAAATATTATATAAGTTAATTCACATCATTTTAAACTTTAAATAATTGAGTAGTTTCGAGTTATTAGTCTAATCTTAAGAAAAATTTAATTAATTAATTAATAATAAATATTATATTATTATATAATAATAATTAATTTTAATTAATTAATATATGAAAAGTTTAGTATTCGCTAAATCTGTTCAAATTGTCCGCATTTTTTAAATTAAGTTATGCAACTTCTTAAACACATGTCGGCTCATAGATGGTAACTGTATATATTTACCATCTATGTGTCGGCTTTAGTTCGAAGTTACCAATATCAAAAAAATAAATTTTCTACATTTGCACTCTATGAATTTGGAGTATTGGCAACATCGCATTTTAAATTAGTCGTGAAGTTAGCTACAAACCTGTCAATTTTATTTAAATCTAACCTCAAAATTAGCGACATTACGTAAATAGTGTCGTTCGTAACTTTATAAAATAATGTCGAAAATAACGAAACTAACCACCGGTTTAACTGGCCTGGCCGTGGCGAAGAACCCCCATCACACCCTCGGAGTCCTCTACGGAAAAATCCTGCGGACCCTTCAGAAGATGCCCGAGCAGGCAGCCTACAGAAGATACACCGAGCAGGTGATTTGCGAGAGGGCCAACGTCCTGAAGAGCACCAGCGATGTTTGCGCCATCGAGGAGAAGTTGGGCTGCGGACAGATCGAGGAGGTGATCGTGCAGGCCGAGAATGAGTTGATGCTGGCGAGGAAGATGCTCAACTGGAAACCCTGGGAGCCGCTCATCAAGGAAGCACCCACCAACCAGTGGGCCTGGCCACCAGCTAAGTGATTCCGTACAGGGGGTGTTAGTTTGTGAAATTGTACATTTTTAAGTAACCATTCTCGGGTGAAATAAATTTAGTTAATCGATCGTTTAATCTTAATTTTTCCTTGACATAAAATATTTATTTTGTACACGTTTCCATTAATATTTTTAGTTAACTAAATGAGATGTAAAGTTCTTTCTTTGTTAATCTTATCTTCTTTTACCCGTATTGGGTGTCGAGGTAAGATGTAAAGTTAACTGTCATATAAATTAAAGACTTATATTGTCTATGACTTAAACAGAGCAGTAACGTTATTTCTGAAATTGGTCACGTTTCAGTCATTCACAGCTGTCAAGTTCCATATGCAAATACATAACTTAATGACAGATTTCGTATGACTGAAATATAAGATCAATTTCAGGAATACGTGCAAATAAGTATAAAAAAGAGTAATACAATCCATTGAAACTGGAGATAAACGTGTATAGGATTGGTATAATATTTGTAATATTTAAATGTATATACCCTTTATTTATTTATCCTAAATAATATTTACAAATTAACAATTACAGACATATTTTTAATTAAAAATAACCATACTTTTAAATTTATTTCTCCACAGGAAAACACAATAAAATGAATAAAAGGGAATGCCTAATAAATTAACAACCACACGAGGCACAGTATTCAATGATCCGCGTTTGTGTACAAGAATGACTTGTGAATCCCTTAACTTATTAAAATTTTACTCAAGCCACCCTCCTTCTCTCGACACCACTGTCGATCTTAATCCGCACTTCTTCCTACACCTTAAAAATTATGATACTTCAACAATTTTTATTGCTGTTGAGATTTAGGCCAGAAGCAGCCAGGCAATGAAGAGAATCGCCAGCCATAAAAACACTTTCGAGAGGAACTGTTCTTCTATGTGCTGAGGGGTGCCGGCGGCCGCCGCACTCGGTCTCGCATCTCCCATGTTGAACGTCGAAGTGAAAAATCCGAATGGGAACGCGCCTATGCCAAACGACAGGTGGAAACCGTTATCGCCCATTCCAAAACCTGTAATCAAATTAGATTTTTATATATTTTATTGCGTTTATGTAGATAAGATATGCATAAAACAGTAAACTCAATGAAAATATAAATAAATTGAAGCTTTGAAGCCTAGCAAAAATTTTCATGATGCTACGAATTGAGTTTTTTTTTATGCTTGGACTTATTCACAATCGGCTGGGGGAATGGAAGGGATGAATCATAGGATTTATGTGTATTAGTTCATAAACATCCAGGAAGGGGTCATTCTCTGTACTGTTCAACGCATAATTATGTTCAAGGAATCTTTCATTAATTCTGATATAATTTCTATTCATTATGATGCAACAAATATATTTTTACAGAATTATTTTAATTTGAAAGTGTTTCCATTTTGATTTGATTCAAATCAATAAATTTTATGGAAACATTGCAAACACTTTGCGCAACAAACTCACTTTCTCTACTTCAGAAAATTGCAACACCCAATGATATATCGGCCTTAATACCAAGAATGCTGCAGTTCCACACTGACTGGAATAAATATTAATCTTAACACACTCAATGAAAACAATAATAATTTTCCGTGAATATTATTTATATAAATGGGCAAAGTCGATCTTTTTTTGTTACTACAAAATTAATCATATGGAAATTTTATTCACTATAAACATCAATAATTGTTCGTTATTTATTAATAAACAATATTTCATTCAGTATAGATTTTTAAAATTGCTCATTTAGAAATAAGCCATCACTGAAAATTTCTCAATATTATTTATTTAAAAGAATTTTAAAAAAAATCCCCTTATAAAGGAGACACACGGTATAAGCTTGTATTTTATTATTTATAGAAGTGAATAATTGAAATGTAATTGCTCCGACAATCAATATACACTTTTGTCCTAATAATAGGGGCAATATTTTCGATTCAATGTCAAAAGTACACACACACCAAATGAATAATTAAAAGGTCATCGCATTATTTTGTCCACCTATAGAAAGTAATTGAAGTGAAAACAAAATGGATTTATTTATTCAATACCCTCGATGCTTATTAAAAATCAACGTACACATCCTGAGGACAGGCGGGCACACATTCACGGGTTAAAGGAAGTTATGTTAATCCGTGATAATTTATATTTTATGAGTTTTATGATTTATCTTTTCCGTTTCCATTTTGTTCTCGTTTCTGGGGGATTGTAAATCATTTGTTTTTAACAAATGTCTATTGAAACAAACAAGTTTAACTATGCTTAACTTTTGAGTCGCAACGGAATAATTTAGTGTTATCAAAAACAATTTGAAAAATGTTGATGACATCCAATGGCTCTATTTATGGACGAGAATTTTACATTTTGAACAAAATCAAGTGATTTTAATTTACGAGAGAGTCATTTTAAGTACCTAAACTTAATAACAGTAAGAGCCTTAATAATTTTGAATTATTTAGCGAAAGTTTGTCAACAATAATAATGTACCTACCATTAAAGTGAGACCCTGTTTCGGGTTCTGTCCTCTGACCCGGCGGTCTAGGGGGAAACATTTCTCTGGGATCCTGTTGATTCGTGGACCCCCTTCCATACAGCGGGACAACTTTTTCTCTGTTGATCGCTGCCTTACAAACGGGACACACTTGCCGGTTGGGCCTCGTCTCTAGCCACTGATGTAAACAGGGCCAACTACAAGATCAACAAATAAATCAACAAAAATTACACAAGCAACGTTAAATAAACAATCGATTGTTGAGGCTTTTACTTGACGAAACTCCATAATAGACTATTTTTAAATAAAACAAGATTCTCTACAATAAATTTTGTGAAACTATTACAAATTACGTTTAATATTGATACGTTATTTGTGAAAATTTTGTACTAGCAAGAGGATTCCGTTGTTCCCTTATAATAACACTCTATGTAAATACACTCTTACCAAAATAAATGCCCGCACATACTAACGACAGCATCCCTAGCCGTGTCCAAACAAATGTTACACTCGAACGTGCGCTCGTCCTTGACGGACTCACCGTCGGTGGCCCCCGCGCCGCCCCCTTTGGCATCCTTAACGTGCACCCCGTCGCTGGCACTGCTCGCAGACATCCTCTCCTTTACCAACTACAAATAATTTGATACAGTGAGAGCCTCGGCGACATCCGCACAAATCAAACTGACATTAACGCCGTGCGTAACGCGTGATTTTGGCCCAAAGAACGTAAACACGAACCAAACGTATGTTCACATCAGTTTTTAGCGCAATATTACGCGTCGGATTTTCTACGCCGAGGTTTATTTATACGATCCTTTGGTAAAACCAGGTGATAAGATAACGAAATGTCATCGGGGAAGGGCAGTGTTGCCGCTTGTCGTTTCGATTCACTGACTAAGACCAGGGTTACCAACAAACTTCAAATTAATTAAGAAAAACTGGAAATAATTTCGGTTTTAAAATAAGAAATCAATTAAAATTATTACTATTACATAATTGGGGTTATTTCGTATGGAAAATGTTAAGTTTAACATGCACGTTATATGGTTTCATCACAGTCTAAGCAGATTTTGTAATAGATATGTATTTATTTAAATGTGAAGTTAATCAATAACGTACACATTTAAGTTAACATTTACCGTATGGAATAGTCCCGAATGAATATATATTCATTATATTATATATATTCGGGGTTATTCCGTACGGGAAATATCAAGTTTAACGTATGCGTTATCAGATTCTATGAATTGTATATCTATTTTTTGTAATAGATATACAATCCATAGAATCTGATTTGACTGTGATGATAAAAATAACTAATACGTTAAACTTAATTTTTCCCTTACATGATAGCCTCGATTATATTTAGAATAATCCATATTTATTGAAAAAAACTACGAAATTAATTACTATTTAATACAGTGGTGGAAATGTTCATTGGCCTAAATTGTATGTTGGGTTGCATATGTCATAATTTGCAAATTCAAATTTGTTCTGAAGATATTTGTTTATACGCGTTAAATTTACATAATATTTATGTTTTTTTATTATATTTATAATTTATAGTAAATTTATTATGGTATTTTACATTTAAAATATCATTTAAAATAATAATAACTATAAATTTCCTGTTTTGTGTTATATGCGTTCACTTTGCGTGCATTTTAAATACACTTCTAAATAAAACACTTTTAACTTTGTTCAACCGCTGTATAGTGGTTGCACAAAGTAATAAAATTAATTTCTTTCAAAGTTAATACAAAAATAGAAGTAATACACAAAAAATAGCACTATGATACAATACAAAATTTCAGACCTAAAACGCAACAATTTAAATAAAACACACAGAATTTTAAGACTTTTTACTGATTTATTTTAAAATTAGAACTAGAACCAAACAGATGGAATTACAAGAAAAATATTGAAGGCAAGAAGTGCGGGCACAAGAAGGAGAGATTGATCAAATTCGACGAAGAAGGGAATAGCACTGGAAGAAATGAAAATAATGGCAAGGGACAGGAAAAGATTGAAGGAATGTGTACAAGAGAAATCAGAATCAGGAGTTCCATTCGACACTTGAAAGGGTATAAGAATTCGAGAAGAAGATGAACTTCTTCTTTTTCTTTTTTCTATTAGATATATATTTTAAAAAATATTATCAGATAATACATTTTATTCCATGTAAGTAACAGAATTATCATCTTATTCTGAAATTGGCTATCGATCAGAGGTCTTTCTTATTATCAGATATTTACGAAAATTATGACATATTATTCGAAATAGACACCGAGCATTAGAATAAGTGTATGGGATATAATTGTCTTTAATTATTAAAGTTACTCAACTCCACATAACTCACAAATATACAATTAAAATTTAGATTTCCAACAAATAAACTGTATCACTTTAAAATGCTGTAATGCTTCATCAAATTAAATATTATTTTCATTGTAATAAAAAATTGTTTTCTTTAAAATTAATTAATGATTTATTATTATGTTTTGTTTGTTTTTAACAATAATTGGTCATTATAGTTGAATTAGTATACTAATACTCGTAAATTGGAGTATTAATTTCTAAATAATGACCCAAACCGTCGAGCGCACATTTTTTTTACTTTCCCCACTAGGGGAAGAGCTTAAATTTTAGTGGCGCGCGCGTTTCAATATGGGACCAGTTGAAAATTCCCTCTCTCGCACACATCCAAACAACCAACACACACACACACACACGCACGCACGCACACGAAATTTTCCAATGGTGGATTTTGGATGAACGAGTTTTCTAAAAATACGAACCGCTCCACGGCGTCTCGGGCATAAACATGTAACATAGTTGAGTCAAAATGGGCTGAATAAAGCGCGCAGCCATTCCGCCAGAACGCACGCATTTTCCAACCCGACGAACGAAAAAGAAAAAAAAAAAACAATACCCCAAAGAATCGCTAATCCCCTTTTATTTCCCATCGGGCGTCATAAAGATAACGGCGCCGTTGCTTCGCTCGAACAGTGTGTGTGCTGATTAATTAATTAATTCTGTGCGCGCGGCGCGTGTGTTGGGTAAAAATATGCCGATTGTGGAAATTGAGATGATTGTGTTATGTGGCTGATCAGATTTCCTCCGAGGCGACGAAGATGATTTTCGCGGGGGCTTCGCACCACAAGAAGAGGAGCAGCAACGGCGGGCAGAGGAAGGCCGAAAGGGGCACTGGCAGGTCCAGTGTCGTCGAAGTGAGTTTTATTTGTTTTAGGACGACAATAACAGCAGGAGGAGAAAACAGGCGCTAATTTTAGAAACGTCACTGAGATTTTCACGAGGAAGGCTTTTAAATTTAAATGAAACACCTGATCGATCAGATTTTCTTGAGCGCTGATTCTGTTACTTCTCAAAAGACGTGTCAATGTGACGAGTCAATACTGTTAAACAGATTTTTTTTAGAACAATATTAATTTTCATAACTTTGCACATTATATTTCGTAAAACTTTTGAATGCAATCGTTGATATTTTTAATACTACTAAAGATTTTTAAATCGTCGGGTGCTTGCAACTTAAAGATTAGGACAAATCATTGATGAGTAAATAAAGAAGCATGATAGAACCTTGGTGTACCCTAGGAATTATACAATATTCGTTAGATTTTAATTAGGGAGTGAAAATGATGCGTTCAACTATATTAACTACGAACTAATTATAGATTTAAAATAATTAATCATAGAATTATGAAATTTATTATGAAAAACTAATTATTAGGTATCCTGAGGACTTTAATACGCTCTTATTGTTAAGTTAATCAAAAGATACAATCAATAATTTTTACCTAGATTTTCGGATTTTTGCCCAAAATGTCACTTTTTTCTTTACGATTTTTTCAAATGAATTTGTTTGTTTTGAGATTTTCGGATTTTTGCCCAAAATGTCACTTTTTTCTTTACGATTTTTTCAAATGAAGTTGTTTTGAGATTTTCGGATTTTTTGGCCAAAAAGTCAAATTTCGCTAAAAATTATTTTCTCTCCAAAAAAAAAAAAAATCTCAAAGATTCTTGAAGATAATAGAAAGAACGTAGGCTATTTATTTCCCCCAAAAATAATATTTTTTTAACTATTTCTTGTAATTGAAATAGTTCCGCGAAATTAACATGGAATCTTATGAGAACGGTTTAGTGTACGCCCGCCGATTGGTCGTTTTGGACACATCTGCGGTTCGATCGAAATTATTAAAATTACAGACAAATTAGGAGAGCCCTCTTTTTATAACTTGATTCCCAAAGAATCTAGCTATGTTTTCATCAAAATTCATGTTTCTAGATCGCCCATGGTCCCCAGAAAAAAATCGCGAAAAAAAGTTAAAATTTTGCCCACTTTTCAGAAGCCAACTTTGCAAGCGAACTGATGGAAAATTAAATACTCAATCTTATTAAAATTTACATAGCTTATTTCCCCATTATTTAGCTACATTTTGGTATAATATGTAGTTATTTGAGGATTTTCGCCGAAATTCCACTTTTTTCCAATTGAAAAAATCATAAGGCTATGATTTTTTCAATTTTCGGTCAATTTTTTTCCTTCAAAAAATTCTTAAAAAAATCACGAAAGCTCTTATTGATAGAAGAGAAAACGTGGATTATAATAATATAATATTAATACTTTTCAATTAATTTTTAGCTACTTTAAATGCTAGGTGAAATTTACACAGGGTCTTATGAGAACGGTTTAAGCGAGGCCCGCCGATTGCCGATTTGGAAGCATCTACGGTTGGACCGAAATTACCGAGCTCACAGATACCTTACAAGAATGAACTTTTCAGCATTCAATTCTTGGAGAATGCGGCTATATTTTCTCCACAGAGAGTGGTTTTGTATCAACTGAGATCGCCATAAAAAAATCGCAAATTTGAACAAAATTTTCATCCAATTTGCTAAGCCCCAATTTACGACCGCACTGACGGAAAACTAATTACTTGATATAGCTAAAATTTTCACAGCTTATTGCCCCATTATTTAGCTACATTTTGGTATAATATGAAGTAATTTGGAGATATTTCGATTTTTTGCCGAAATTCCACTTTTTTCCATAATTTCGTTATATAAAAAATTCTATTCTCTCTAAAAAATCTGAAAAAAAAAAAATACGCTTGAAGATAATAGAAAGAACGTAGGCTATTTATTTTACCAAAAAAACAATAATTTTCAACCATTTTTGGTTATTTAAATAGTTCCGCAATATTGACATGGAGCCTTATGGGAACAGTTTAGGAAGCACTCGCCGATTGGTCCTTTCGAACGTATCTTCGGTTAGACTTAAATTGCTAAGTTCACAAACAATTTAGAAGAGCAGGCTTTTTAGTATTCGATTCTTAAAGAATTCAGCTACATTTCCATACAAAATCATGTTTATAAGCCGCCTTTTATTGCTAGAAACAAAAAATCAAGAGAGAGATAAAATTTCGTCCACCTTTTCAAAGACCAACTTTGCGAGCGAATTGATTCAAATTTAAACAATGAAATTTATTGTAATTCTCACAGCTTATTCCTTCATTCTTTAGCTACATTCTGGTATAATATGAAGTCATTTTATGATTTTCGGATTTTTGCGAAACTTCCACTTTCCTTACGATTTTTTCAAATTTCGGCGATTTCTTCCTCTCTCTCCAAAAAAATCTGAAAAAATCTTAAATGTTCTTGATGATAATAGAAAAAAAGTAGCCTATTAATTTCCCAAAAGAATAATAATTTTAAAAACATTTTTGGATATTTAAATAATAATTTATAATATTTTAATAATATTAAGTAAATAGTATGGTGGAGGGCAGAAAGACCCCAGGTCGATAGCCCGGACAGACTAACACAATATTTGTTTTCTTATTTAAATATAAATGTATATATACGATTATGTAATGATGTTGTCTGAATAAAGATGTTTGTATATATAGTATGGTGGACATATTTAACACTGAGGCAGCACAATGAGAGAAGAATTACGGGGATTAATCCACCCCAATATAAACGGATTGTAAGGGTTTCAATCAGAAGCGGCGAAACTCCACAAGGAGTGTAGTGATATATATATATATATATATATATATATATAAATAGTTGGTGATGCTCTGCTGATTTGTTAGGGTGCAACTCAATTTATCTGGTTCGTGGTTTCCTCTCTCGGTGTTGGTGGTGATGAGATACTGAGGTGGCGTTTTTTTCCTTATTAATAGACTCACTCACTCACTCACTCACTCACTCTGGAAATAATTAAAGGTACTTCTATTAACACTTTCGTATTTATAACGGAAAGATCGTAAAACTTCTGAAATTGCTTTGGCGTTCGTTATTGCATTTCTACGATCTTTCATAAACGATTTTATTTTTCAAATTTATTTTACACACATTAAAAAGCACAAAATATAAAATTTTTCTTATAACTCTTCCAATTTCATATTTAGTTTAATCTACAAACGAGGAGGAAATTTTGATCATAGGTCTTTCAATTTCATATTTTGTTTGCTCTACAAACGAGAAGGAAATGTTGGTCAGAGGTCTTCCAATTTCATTTTTTATTTTTAATCTACAAATGAGGAGGAAATTTCGGTTACAGGTCCTCCAATTTTATATTTTGTTTGCACTACAAACGAGAAGGAAATGTTGGTTAGAGGTATTCCAATTTCATATTTTATTTGCTCTACAAACGAGAAGGAAATCCAATTTGATATTTTATTTAATCTACAAACGAGAAGGAAATCCAATTTGATATTTTATTTAATCTACAAACGAGGAGGAAATCCAATTTCATATTTTATTTAATCTACAAACGAGAAGGAAATCCAATTTGATATTTTATTTAATCTACAAATGAGAAGGAAATCCAATTTGATATTTTATTTAATCTACAAACGAGGAGGAAATCCAATTTCATATTTTATTTAATCTACAAACGAGAAGGAAATCCAATTTCATATTTTATTTAATCTACAAATGAGAAGGAAATCCAATTTGACATTTTATTTAATCTACAAACGAGAAGGAAATCCAATTTGATATTTTATTTAATCTATAAACGAGGAGGAAATTTTGGTTACAGATCTTTCAATTCCACATTTTGTTTACTCTAAAAACAAGAAGGAAATGTTGGTTACAGGTCTTCCAATTTCATATTTTATTTTTAATTTGTAAATGAGAAGGAAATTTTGGCCAAAGGTCTTTCAATTTCATAATTTGTTTAATCGGCAGGAAGAAACCGCAGGAATATTCCAAATTAATGTTGAAGTCGAAATGAGAGACATCCGGAAATATGAAATTGGAAGAGCTGTAACTAAAACATACAATACATTAAATAAATTACATAAAAAGAATTTGAAGATGATTAATTATCAATGTTGATGGAGAAATGGGATAATTTCTCCATCACAATTTCCCATGCTTTTCGCAAATTTTAGTGTTAATAGTTAGGAATTGATTTGCTTTTTGCAAATTTTAGTACTAATAGTTAGGAATTGCTTCGAAATAGAGTATTAATTCTCGGATCATGTAAAAACGTATAATATATAATATATTCAGTGACCCTTTCTACCTTTTCAGGTGTAGGGTTTAAAAAAGTATAAAATAAGAAATAAAAATAATATAATTCAGAATCCTGAATCCTAAAATTACTCACACTGTCCTTTTAATCAGCATTTATTTCCGAGCAACAAATTCATCACCATAAAAAATAAAGTGCCCCAATCCGACCCAGACGAAAAGTAAAACATTACGAGATTTTAAGATTTACATTGCATACAGTTTGGTTTAAAGTGCGTGAATAAAAAAAAAGGACACATGTGCGGGCCATCTTTTTATGATGAAGTCGTCATATCTGGAAGCAAACACGAGAACGCCAGTAAATCCGGCTTTATTGCGCCACTAAAATCGCAATAAAAACAAACCCGAGCTCCGCGCGGCGGCGCGCAGGAAATGCAATCGTCTTGATGTAGTCCACCGTTTATGTTTGATTTCAAATGGTTTCGATTTAGAAAATGCGGAATAGGAAAAAGGCTCGAGAAGACAGAAAAAGGAAGATTATGCTGTGAATGTTCCGAATGTATATAATTGAAAATTTGCAAAACGAAATGAAAATTGTTAATTTGAAATATTCACTTAGGAAAATGATTAATAAAAAATGTTATTAATTATTATTAATAAATTATGTATAAAAACATAGTTTATTAATGATAATAATTAATAACAAAAAATATAAAGAAGATATAAAAGAAATACTTGATATAAATAGAAAACAAGTATTCATTCCACTTGGTCACAGTTATTTAAATAAAAATACTACTAAATACTTGATGCTAAAAGAGATCTGAAAAAGAGTTCTATCAATTATTCAAATGAATTTTTGCTCTAAAGTCAATAATAAATCACAGCATAACACAGTTTCTTCGATTGAACGCGATTTTTCGTTTTGGTCGATCGCGCCGAGTGGAGTGGCTATAAAATATGCTCGGAATCCGCCCTTGGGCCCGTTATTTTCATACATTTTTTGACGTCAGTCTCCACTCACCGAAATCTTCCTCGTGTGTCTGTTTCCATGTGTGCGCGAGAGAGCCTGATTTAATGCTCTCCCGATTTTTATTAATGGAAATTATCCAGGAATTCGCGTTTGTTTACGTTCCGCGGCGCGGCTTCGGAAACACGGAATAACATTACAGTTTTAATCCTTCTTGAACCGAACACCGACGTCGCGTAAACATGTGGAAATTTCGCCGAGATAAATAGAAAAAGAATGTTTAGAGGAATGAAGTAAAATGGCGCTCGAAAAAAAAAAAAACTAGGGATTTCGACGTATTTATTTAGGAGTGTTTTTTTATATTTATATCGATTGGAATTTATTTAAACTAAATTGTTATTCCTTTTTAAATTATATTTATATCTATGAATTGTAGAAATTTTCAATGTACTTCTTCAGACTAGAAGATCGAAAGCCAGATGAATTACACCTGGATTATCAAAGATTTTTTCTTCAGACTGGAAGATCGAAAGTTAGATAAATAATTGCTCCTGTATTATGAATGATCTTTTATTCAATTGGTTGATTGATAAGGCGTTAGGATGTTGAAAATCAATATTCACTTAGTGTAAATAAAATTATGAATAATTTTGTGATTTTTAAAAAAAGTATGGAAGTTTGACAGCTCAGATTTGTTCAGTAGAATGCCCGTTTTTTCGTATTTATTGATTTCCTGTAGATTTAATTTTCTTTCATTTTTCTCTGTACGGAAGACCTAGAAATCCTGGCTGAAGCTTTGTTTTTCTGAAAGCAGGTGATTCGCGTAGGTTGAGGTGTTTTTTTTGTTTGGATTTTTCTTCAGCCAGATTGATAATTAAAGTTGGATTAACAAGGGTTTTTCTTCAGGCTGAAAAATCGAAAGCCAGATAAGAAATTACCCCTGGATTGTCAAAGATGTTTTCTTCAGACTGAGAGATCGAAAACCAGATAAATAATTTAAGTTGAATTAACAAGATTTATTACTTTAAAAGATTGAAACCCACATAAATAATTATACTTGGGTTATTAAGGATTTTTTTCTTTTGATTGAAGAAGTTAAATAAACACGATTTTATTTATTAAGGATTGAAAGCTACATAAATAATTACCTTTGTATTATCAAGAATTTTTTCTTCGGATTGAAGAAGTTGAATTAATAAGATTTTTTTTTCTTCAGGTTAAAATATTGAAAGCTACGAAAATTTTTTACTTGGATTATTAAGGACTTTTTCTCCAGATTGAAAGATCGACAGCCAGATAAATAGTTACAGTTGGATTAACTTTCATTCTTATCAAAGACGTACGGTAAAATTACGTCTGAATGAAGGATTATATAAAAGTAGGAAATGCTACCTCGAAGAATTCCGCGAGGCTTTAAAATTTAAGAGTTTTTCCAAGTTTTTAGGAGGGCTATTGACAAAATTTGAACCTAGTTGAAGTGCAGGCTTTCTTCAACAAATTGAACAAAATGTACACAAATAAAATTGTATTAGCATTAAAATAACATTCAACGTAAATAATTGATGCATTTTGAAACGCAAAATATACTTTTGCTCAGTGGGACGCTATTTTTCGTTTAATAAAATAAAAGATTAGTATAAAGAGATGATTAAAGCAGAAAGTTTTACTAGTGTGGATGCAGTTGTAACAAGAAAATTAATTAAAATGGAATAAAGATACTTTTTCTCTAGAAATCAAAATATTTATTTTAATATTTGAACATTGATAATTCATATCATAATAATAAATATAAATTTTCATATTAACGTATTTTACTCATAGATTTTTAAAAATTCATATCTTATAATTTTAATTTAAAAACAATATTTTATTTATTTTCCCAACTTCAACTGTTCCAATTTAACAATACAGAAGATTATTATTCACTTCGTCGCAGTTACTTGAAATAAATTAAAAAAATTTAGTCAAAAAAAATCATATTTCGTTTAATTAACGGAAGGAGACTTCAATTTTTTTTTTATTAAAGTAATGTTTGAATTTATACGCAACTTTTAAATATAACAAAACAAAAATTTCCCCACAGAAAACCAACTTTACAAACAAAACTTTCTCTCCGCATGCAACACCAATTGGCACGGGATGAGAGAAACCGACTCCCGTTATCCCCTCGGGACTCGCTTTATTTATACACACAAACACACTCATCCTCAAGAAAACGTGTAAACACACACACACACACATACATCCCACGCAACATTAATATTCCATCCTTCATGAGAAAATTTTCAGCGAACGAGGTTAGTTTTGGCTTTCGCATTCCGGCGCGCTGAATCAACTAGGATGGGAAGGAGTCCGCCCACGCGCCGCTCAAAAGCTCTCGCTCCGTGGTCGTTTTACTAGTTCGTTTCTCTGGAAGGAAGGAGGGAGGCATGAATGAAGTGATAAATCGCGATATTTTCGAAATTAACGTCGAACCCACACCCGCTGTGTGCTTGTGTGTGTGTGTGCGGATTGTAGTTGGCAGTAGGTCAAAATAATGATTCAACAAAGCGCGGATTATGGTCGTTTCGGAAAGAATAGGAAAGGAGCATCAAAGAGTTTTTTGAGTGTGACATAAAATCGGGCGGAAAAATGCGAGGGTCTTGAGAATAAAGGTGGATTCTTTTTTATTTTTATGAATGAATAACGAAAATAGAAAACGATTAAGTGTAATGGATTTCTGTTTGTTTAATTGATTTATTATTGAAACACCCATGTGGACATTGGCTTACACAATGTTTATTGCGATTTATTCTTTATTTCTTATCGATCAGAGATAATATTTAATACAAGGCAGAAAGACCGATGGTCGGTAGCCGTTTTCTAAGGACAACGTATAACATATTATAAGAATTATATTGTTAATTTATTGTATATAAAATTGTCTGCAGAAATAAAGATGTTATATATATATATATATATTTAATACATATAAAACATACCAAAAAATCATTGTTAATTTAATTTTAATCATTTATCAGGCTTTTGATTTTTTCAGACATATGTAATGGACAAACGAACTGATCAAGAAATTATACAATTTTTTTCTTCCTTCCAACCTATTTAATAAAAGAAAAAAAAAAGAATTCAGTACAACTGGAAATCCATTCGAAACTAAAATTGTGTAAAAAATATAGAAAAATGCAACAAAATACGTCGTTGTTGGTTTCCATTGGAAATATCTCAAAAACTATGGATGGGGTAATTTTAGCTTTTTACATATTCTTAAAGAGCAGATTTTGATTAGTATTCCCAGCAAGTTTCATTAAGATATCTTAAAAAATATAATTATTATGATTTTTTGAAAATACAAATTATATAAAAATGCAACAAAATACGTCATTGTTGTTTTCAATTGGAAATATCTCAAAAACTGTGGATGGGGTAATTTTAGCTTTTTATATATTCTTAAAGAGCAGATTTTGATTAATGTTCCCAGCAAGTTTCATTAAGATATCTTAAAAAATATAATTATTGTGATTTTTTGAAAATACAAATTATAGAAAAATGCAACAAAATACGTCGTTGGGGTTTCAATTGGAAATATCTCAAAAACTGTGGATGGGGTAATTTTAGCTTTTTACATATTCTTAAAGAGCAGATTTTTATTAGTATTCCCAGCAAGTTTCATTAAGATATCTTAAAAACTATAATTATTGTGATTTTTTGAAAATACAAATTACATAAAAATGCAACAAAATACGTCATTGTTGGTTTCAATTGGAAATATCTCAAAAACTGTGGATGGGGTAATTTTAGCTTTTTACATATTCTTAAAGAGCAGATTTTTATTAATGTTCCCAGCAAGTTTCATTAAGATATCTTAAAAATATAATTATTACGATTTTTTGAAAATACAAATTATAGAAAAATGCAACAAAATACGTCATTGTTGTTTTCAATTGGAAATATCTCAAAAACTGTGGATGGGGTAATTTTAGTTTTTTACATATTCTTAAAGAGCAGATTTTTATTAGTATCCCCAGCAAGTTTCATTAAGATATCTTGAAAAATATTATTATTGTGATTTTTTGAAAATACAAATTCTAGAAAAATGCAATTTTATATTTTATTCGAAAGGATTTCAGTTTTTCTGAATTTTTATTTTCCTTTTCATAAAAAAAAAACAATAATTTAGAACAATTAGAACTTTAAAGTAAATAAGAAAAGTGAAACTGTTAAAAATCTATAGAAAAAAAAAAAACGAAAGAACAAATTTAGTGATGACGGAAAATCTATTCAAACTGAATTAAAAATACAGTTTTCTTGAAAACCTGTTGAAGAAAAGGAACGCAAAAAATTGGAACAACTGAAAGTTCCTTCGAAGAAAATAAAAATTAAAAATGTGTATTCAATTTATATTTTATTCGAAGGTATTTCAGTTATTCTGAATTCTTGTTTTTCCTTTTTAACATTAAAAAAACTGTAATTTCAGTTGCTCTGAATTTTTGTTTTTCCTTTTCTTAAAAAAAGCAAGAATTTAGAACAATTAGAACTGACTTTAAAGTAAATAAAAAAGTGAAACTGTTAGAAATCTATAGAAAAAAAAAACGAAAGAGCAAAATTTAGCGATGACGGAAAATCCATTCAAACTGAATGAAAAATATAGTTTTCTTGAAAGCCTGTTGAAGAAAAGGAACGCAAGAAATTAGAATAACTGGAAGTTCCTTCGAAGAAAATAAAAATTAAAAATGTGTATTTAATTTATATTTTATTCGAAGGGATTTCAGTTTTCTTGTTTTTCCTTTTCAACATTTAAAAATTAAAAAAAAAATGACAATTTTAGTTGTTCTGAATTATTGTTTTTCCTTTTCATAAAAAAAGAATTTAGAACAATTAGAAATGCCTTTAAAGTAAATAAAAAAAGTGAAACTGTTAAAAATCTATAGAAAAAGAAAAACAAAGAACAACATTTAGCGATGACAGAAAATCCATTCAAACTGAATGAAAAATATAGTTTTCTTGAAAACCTGCTGAAGAAAAGGAAGTGGAAGTTCTTTCGAAGAAAATTAAATTAAAAATGTGTATTCAATTGATATTTTCCTCGAAGGGATATTCAGTTATTCTAAATTTTCTTCAACAGCTTTTCAAAAACAATATTTTTCGTTTACTTCAAAGGCATTTTCCGTCACTGCGATTTTTTTTCTTTCATTTTCTTCAATAGATTTTCAACAATCACATTTTCTCTTTTCCTTTGAAGGCAGTTCCAGTCGTTCTACATTCTAGTTTTTTTTTTTTTGGTTGATATTCGATGATGAAATTAATGTAATAGACATTTTTAATTTCCATTTTCTTCAAATGAATTTTAAGTTGATTTGAATTCTTGTTTTTCATTTATTTAATAGATTTAAAGAGAAGACCAACGATCAACAGCTTTTAATTATATAGAAAATTAATCAAAATTAATAAATGTGTAAGCAAAAAAAATCAAACAACTAAAGGTCAATATTTAGCACATTCACCAAAACTTGACTATCGGCAAAAGAATAAGATATGAACAATGTCTTTAATTTTAATAAATTTGTCATAATATATTGATCATATCTTAATTTTTTTCTCTGAATATAAACTTGTTTGCTATTTACTATAGATAAATTCCAGACTATGATATCATTTCAGATTTGATTAATTTTAGAATTAACTTTTCGAATGGAAAACTCCAATATTTACAGTTCTGAAATTTATAATATTCTTTCTCGGAGCGAATCGTTATCAAAGCTTGACTATAAATGAATGGACTATCGGCAAATAATATGAACAATGTCTTTAATTTTAATAAAATTGTCATAATATATTGATCATATCTTATTTTTTTTTCTCTGAATATAAACTTGTTTACTATTTACTATAGATAAATTCCAGACTATGATATCATTTCAGTCTTGATTATTTTTAGATTTAACTTTTCAAGTGGAAAAGTCCAATATTTACATTTCTGAAATGTACAATATTCTTTCTTGGAGCGAATCGTTATCATTTTAGTTTTGCGTATTTTTAGAATTATCCATATTAATTCTACCTTTTTTTTAACATAAAAATCCAATATTTACGATTCCGAAATTTACAATATTCTTTCTCGGATCGGACGATTCTCGTCGTCTTCTGGGGAAATTCGTCGCTTGGCCAGATGATCGACAATGAATTGTTCGAAATTTTTGGCGGCGAGTCACGGCGATTTTCGCGAAAACATAACACGGGCGCGGCCAAAAACCGCGAAAATAAAAGTATCGCTCAGTTTCGAAAAAGGCTTTCGATAGCTCCCATTCACCGATCCGCAGTTTCGACGCAAAATAAACAGTGTTTTGTGCGTTTCGCCAGTGTGGTATGGATAAGAAAGGGCTTTCTACTAAGATTAATAATTTTCTGGTAATTAAGTTTATTCACTTTGTTTACTGTTTTTACGATAAATTGAAATTACAATTTAAGATAATTTCAAATCAAAAAAAAAATAATTTCATATTTATATACATATTTTTTCAGACTATACATATAATACAAAACAATATAACATAAAAAATTACAATACATGTAAATTTTTATCTGGGCTATCGACTAGAGGTCTTTCTGCCCTATCATGAATTTATGATGAAGTTAAAGAAAAATCTATGCTAGCTAGCTGATATTTATTTATTTATTTATTCAAACGGTACACCATTTTACAAAATGAAAACAAAATGTATAAAAGAATAATACAAATTGATTAGAAATAGACTTAATTTACAGTGCATAATTGCATATATATTCTGATGATTCGTACAAATGATTTGATGAATTGTGACGGGAGGATGTTTGTATTTAGGAAGCATATTATAATTACGGGGAATACAGAATTGTACAGAACAGAATGTACAGAATGTAGGTTATCAGATTTTTTGCTTAAGGCTACTTTGCGCTGGGATATTGGTGAATTCATAAAGGTATCCTTCGTAGGAAGGATTGTGGCCTGAGTTGCTGTAATGTCTAAGTTTGGTAAGGATTCTTAGGGAGGATCTTTCAGCGACTTGAATTAATTTCATATTCATAAATTCGTTTTTCTGACACTTGTTTTGGTTAATGACAACCATTATTATTAAACACTTTTGTTACTCGTAATAAATTAAAGACGACGCAAGCGCCATCTTTTGCCTAACTTCAAGTGGCATCGTCAACGATTTGGGACTGTTGCTGTTTAGGTATAATATTTTTACAATAATATATAACATTTCAAATTCATGAATCTTCAAAACAAATTAAACAGAAATCAGCTAACGGCCACAAAAGACAATTTTAAATGTTTTGAAATTTAAAAAAAAATCACAACTTTAATTATTAAGGGGGAATATTATTAAAACTTTGAGGAAATATTTCTTAAATTCTGCTGTTTAAGAATATGTAAAAACAAAAATTATCCACTCCGTAGTTTTTGAGTTATTTTCAATTTTATGCGAAAACAGCGATTTTTAAGTAAATTTTCAGTGTTTTGGAATATAAAAAATCACAACTTGAATTAATTTGGGGGGATCTTCATGAAACTTAATGGGAATGTTCCTTAAATCTTGCTGTTTCAGAATATGTGAAAAACAAAAATTACCCCCTCCATAGTTTTTGAGTTATTTTCAATATTATGCAAAAAAGACGATTTTTACGCGAATTTTCAGTGGTTTGGAATTTAAAAAATCACAACTTGAATTATTTTGGGGCGATCTTCCTTAAACTTAATGTGAATGTTCCTTAAATCTTGCTCTTTCAGAATATGTGATAAACAAAAATTACCCCCTCCGTAGTTTTTGAGTTATTTTCAATTTTATGCGAAAAAATCACGATTTTTACGCGAATTATCAGTGGTTTGGAATTTAAAAAAATCACAACTTGAATTATTTTTGGGGGATCTTCATAAAACTTAATGGGAATGTTCCTTAAATCCTGCTGTTTCAGAATATGTGAAAAACAAAAATTACCCCCTCCGTAGTTTTTCAGTTATTTTCAATATTATGCGAAAAAAGACGATTTTTACGCGAATTTTCAGTGGTTTGGAATTTTAAAAAATCACAACTTGAATTATTTTGGGGGGTTTTTCATGAAACTTAATGGAAATGTTCCTTAAATCCTGCTGTTTCAGAATATGTGAAAAACAAAAATTACCCCCTCCGTAGTTTTTGAGTTATTTTCAATTTTATGCGAAAAAACACGATTTTTAAGCGAATTATCAGTGGTTTGGAATTTTAAAAAATCACAACTTGAATTATTTTGGGGGGATCTTCATGAAACTTAATGTGAATGTTCCTTAAATCTTGCTGTTTCAGAATATGTGAAAAACAAAAATTACCCCCTCCGTAGTTTTTGAGTTATTTTCAATATTATGCGAAAAAAGACGATTTTTACGCGAATTTTCAGTGGTTTGGAATTTAAAAAAATCACAACTTGAATTATTTTGGGGGGATCTTCATGAAACTTAATGGGAATGTTCCTTAAATCCTACTGTTTTAGAATATGTGAAAAACAAAAATGACCCCTTCGTAGTTTTTCAGTTATTTTCAATATTATACCAAAAAAGACGATTTTTACGCGAATTATCAGTGGTTTGGAATTTAAAAAAATCATAACTTGAATTATTTTGGGGGGATCTTCATGAAACTTAATGGGAATGTTCCTTAAGTCTTGCTGTTTCAGAATATGTGAAAAACAAAAATTACCCCCTCCGTAGTTTTTGAGTTATTTTCAATTTTATGCGAAAAAACACGATTTTTAAGCGAATTATCAGTGGTTTGGAATTTTAAAAAATCACAACTTGAATTATTTTGGGGGGATCTTCATAAAATTTAATGGGAGTGTTCCTGCAGTTTCAGAAAATATGGAAAAATACCCCTTTCGTTGTTTTTGAATTATTTTTAATTTTACACAAAAAAATAAGCCAAAATCAGTGTTTTGAAATTTAAGGAAATCACAATCATTTTCAAAAGTTAACCACTAAGAATAAATAAAATTATGGAAAAAAATAATTGTTTACCTACCAAAAATTCTTGATTTGGTTTAATTTACAACTGTAGAAAATTGTTGTTGTTCCTTTATGCATTTAAATATTTAATATTTATAGTAGCGACCCGGCGCATTCACCATAAATTCAGTATATTGTTTCTGGCTGGGACAGAGAGATTTTTGTGATTTATTAGTTTTTATACGACCAAACAGCAAAATATTTATTAATATCTTGAACTATTTTATCGATTTCATAAATAAATTTATTGCTTCATGATTATTTAAAATCAATATTAAATTTAAAACATATAGTTTTTTTTATTCCTTCGCTAATCAAAATGACATTTTCTCATTTTGTTCTCCTATTTATAAAGCGGTAAAACATTTTTACAATTGATACGGATTATTTGTGGATAAAATAACCTAGTTTATTTAAAACTAGAGTTTCCTTTATATCTCAACTATTTTCAATTAATAATCGTATTCGAAAGTGTTTCGAATTTAAAAAAAATCACAATTTGAATATTTTTCGGGGGATCTTAATGCAACTTTGTGGGAACGTTCCTTAAACCATGCTGTTTAAAAAAAAACCTTCATAGGTTTTGAGTTATTTTCAGTTTTATTAGAAATAATGAATACCAAATAATCGATTAATTTTATTCGAGCATAGTTAAATCTTTCTGTCCTTTATTATTCAGTATCCTTATTTCTCCTTTTATTTGACTAATAACTATTATAATAAAACACTTTTTTAACTTTGTTTATATAACAGAATTTTATATTTAGTGGCTATAGTTTCAACAATTTACACTTGTCATTATCAAACTAAAAGTTAAAAAAGTGTTTTATTATAATCTTACACAATGTATAACGAAGTAGAAGCCTCAATGATCAGTAATAACTATTAGAATCCCCATATTATTTCGTTGTGTATTTCACACGACGATTTATTACAATTTCGTGTTGTTTTTTTTTTGTCCTTACAAAATAAGCAACTTTTGCTTTTTGGCTCTCGAATGGGAGATATCAGACGGAGCAATCGTACGGTGGCAACGTCCAAAAATTCCCAACACCTGTTTCAGCGTCTGCGATCTGTTTTTTTTCTCCAATAAACATATTTAGAAACCACGCGTACGCTCATAAATTCAATTTTCAACAACCCGGCGATCCGCATTAATTTTTCATTAATCAATCCACGCGCCGTTTCACTAATAAAAACGACGCATTCACCATTGCAAAATCGATTTCTAAATGTGAAACCTTCATTTTCATAAACGAACGGATTTGTTTGTTTGCGATTAAAATTGTACGTATTGAAATCAATTGTATTTGAAAACTCCTGAAAGTTCTGCTTATGTGAAACATTTGCTTTATGCTATTTATTCATGTTTAAAGAAATACAAATTATTGTTTATCCTTAAAACATTCAATTATTGTAAAATAAATAAAATCAAGTTTTTTTTTAATAATAGAAAAAGGTTTTATTCACTTGATCTATTTGATTATTTAAATAAATTAAATAAAAAGAATTTGAAAATAATTAAATAATAAATAATTACGAAAATACGAAACTTTTGAACGATTTTAGATTTTTATAATAACTGGAGACAAAAATGTTTCTTAAGTAAAAAAAAAACTCTTCATTAAATAAAAAGATTAAATGAAAATTAATCTTTTTATTTAATCAAGAGTTTTTTTCTAATAATAAAAATAAAAAAATAAAAAGATTAAATGAAAATTAATCTTTTTATTTAATCAAGAGTTTTTTTTTCTAATAATAAAAATAAAAAAATAAAAAGATTAAATGAAAATTAATCTTTTTATTTAATCAAGAGTTTTTTTTTCTTAAGAAACATTTTTGTCTCCAGTTATTATAAAAATCTAAAATTGTTCAAAGGTTTCGTATTTGTTTTGGCGTAATTAATAATTAATTAAATTTTTCTCTCGAATTATCGTAAAGGTTTGAAATATTTTAAAAGTTTGTTAAGTTTTTTTTTGTAAACCTTTTTGTCTCTAGTTATCATAAAAATCTTAGAAACTTCAAAATTTTGGTAATTTTTTAGTTTAACAAATATTTAAAAAAAATTGTTTAAAATTTTGTGTAAAAATCTGAAACAGTTCAAAAGCCTAATAAACATTTGTGTCTCCAATTATTGTAAAAATCTGGGAAAATTAAAATATTTGGTATATATTTGCGTAACAAACATTTCTGTCTTCAATTATCGTAAAAAAATAATTTTGTATTTCATTTTTACGGGCAGTTTTAAGCTCAATGTTTTAATTTAAATAGTTCGTTAATTCTTCGAGGTAGTAAAAAGCTCGGGAGTGTTTGAGCTCAGTTTTAAGTCCTTTAATGTATTTTATATTAATATTTCATTATTTTTTATCTTCGAGATATCAAAAAGCTCACGAGCTTTTATGCAAAGTTTTAAGCTCAGTATTTTCATTCAAATATTTTATTATTTTTTTGTCTTTCAGATAGCAAAAAGCTTGTGTGCAGTTTTAAGCTGAGTCTTGTCGAAGACAAATATTGTATTCATTAAGTAAAAGCCTCAACTAATGATTTGGTGATTAGTTATTTGCCTGATGATGCCACTGTGTTGGCGAAAAAAATCTAGCAGTGTTTCTACAATAAAAATCTGTAAAACTAAAAATACTGTATTTTATTTAATTTTTGTGGATATGCAGTGACTGCGTCAAGCATTGAATTTTCGATCCACTCCTCATAATTTCTTCCATCTCCTTTATAGATTTTATATCATTTCCATTTACTTTCTCAAAGGCAGAAAGACCGAAGGTCGATAGCCATTTTCTATCAACCATAATTGTAAAAATTAAAAGTAAAAATTGTATGTATTAAAAAATAAAGATGTATACCTTTTCGAAAATTGTCTTTATGAACATATTCGGCTATCACTTTGTATTTTCTAAATTTGTGGGCGTATTCCGTATCGATACGTTTTTTCTGTATATCTGAATTATTAATAAATACTGAATAAAAATGCTCCGTATCGATACGTTTTTCTGCATATCTGAATTATTAATAAATATTGAATAAAAATGCAATAATAAACAACGACAATATAAAGGCGATGATTTTATTACGATGAATTATTATGCATCGTTGATTGAAGTGTTTGAATTGTGTGTGTGCGTGTGTCGAAAATTAGCCACGTCGAAATTCCCTGAAAGCTTGCCAGGTTTTATGCAAGCAGGCTTCACCGTAGCAATTTATCTCGTATATATAAATTTTTCTTTATTAATTTGCGGAATCCATCCCAATTACGATTACTTTGTATTAATAAATATTACCTATAAATAAAAGGCTTTTAAAATATTTCGTCGAGAAATTGTGGAATAATTTA
Organism: Philonthus spinipes; assembly: GCA_963082785.1. Lineage (NCBI taxonomy): Eukaryota > Metazoa > Arthropoda > Insecta > Coleoptera > Staphylinidae > Philonthus > Philonthus spinipes. Next base: position 23,008,345 of record OY720311.1, read on the forward strand.
AAAGCAGCATTTAATTTAATAAATAACTGTACATATTTTATTAAGTCATCGTTGTAGATAGATTTCAGCAGCCTATCAAGCCAGTACTTTTGAGGAAGGCATTTAAACTTAGATACTAACCAATGAGGAATGTAAAGAGGCAACCTTTTCCCTCCTCCAGAACTCCCTAGACACTTATCAATAAGAAATATAAAGAACGAACTCACTTCACCATCTCCAAGAACCTCAAATCTTTAAATTTCATGAAATGTTTATTTTCTTTTAAAATAAATAAATAAATAAATAATAATAATAATAAAGGGATTAAAGAATAGGAACAATAAAATGTAAGAATATATAAAAATAATCAGAAAAAGAATGTAAAAGAATTATATATAAAATATATATTTATATATATAATCGAAAGAAAAACCACTCAATCCAAATTTGGGTGTGTGGCCTATATATAAAATATAAAATTAAATTAATGTGTTATAATCACAATAAATTAAAGACGACGCAAGCGCCACCTTTTGCCTAATTTCAAGTGGCACGTCAACGATTTGGGTCTACAAGGTAGACGACCGAGAACCATTGTTTCGTCCACTAAAGGAAGGCGAATTTGTCCTGTTTATGAAAACAAGGGAAACGAAATTCACATTTAATGAAATGAGTGGGCATTATATATTCTTACATTTCATTGTCTCGATTCTTTAATCCCTTTATTATTATTATTTATTTATTTTTTAAAAGAAAATAAACATTTCATTAAATTTAATGTGTAATAAGTTCAAACATATATTTTTTCATAAAGTGATACAGTTTTTTTAATAAATTCATATAATTATTATTATATAAAACAACTATTGCGTATCATATTTTTCTCTAACAACAGGTGCGACTTGTTCGCGTATGTATTCTGGTTGTTTATTATTGAAAGCAGCGGAGAAATGTAATATTTACAAGCAGCGAGGCGAGCACTTTAATAAAACGGTGAATAACGCTAGGAAAATTCCACGTGCACACGGGAACAAAAAGATTAAACGGCGCGTATCCTATCCCATCCCATCCCGTCCCGGCCTTTCCCACTGTTTTCTTGCCCGCGCCATCCAAAATAAACACCCAAACGAGCGCCCCGTTCCACGCCAAATTCAATAAATCCACGATTTATCACTGGAACCGTACATTTCAAACAATGAAACCGCCTTTAAATTCGCACAAGAAACATCTCAATTGCCCGATTTGATTTAGTGTTTTTGAATTATTTGGATGCGTGCAGTAAGATGAATATTTTTTTTGAATAACGTTCTCACTTATCATTTGGTGAAACATTTTAGAACTAATAATATTTAAAGGATAAAGTGAAACCCTTCGTTATTATTATTTATCATAATATTAGGAAAGATAGCGTAAGCGCCATCTATTCCCTAGTTTCAAGTGGCATCGTCAACAATTTGGGTCAACCGAGAATCGTCGTTTCGTCTACTAAAGAAAGGCGAATTTTTCCTGTTTATGAGAACAGAAAACGCGATCTTTAACTCACAAATTCCAACTGACAAATATTCATTTATTACTTCGCTAGAGAGTGAGTTTCTACATGCATTGAATGAACCACAGTTCTCTCCCTTTCTACACATTCATACGCTTTTATACCCTAGGTCTCCACAGCATACACAGAATAGGCTTCACGCATGCATCCCATATAAATTATGCCAAACGAAAATTACCCATTGTGGAGCGTATGAATTGGTTATAAAGCAAGACAAGGAAGATATTGGGTGTATTGTATTTAATAAGTGGGGAATTATTAAATACAATATACCCAATATCTTCCTTGTCTTGCCTTATAACCAATTCACATGCTCCACATTTCCACATATATGTTTGTTTCCTGAAGTATAATGTATCTGGAGGGTCGATCTCTCCATCCTAAGTGCCTGGTTCAGGAACCACAGTTGTTGTCTTTCATACTTCATACTCCAGGACTTTTCATGCCTTACCTATGTTTTTGAATATAGATACCAGGTAGGATTTTTTACTCCATGTAAATGGGACGAAATCAATTCAAATGGCCTTAATCAACCGGAAATGTTTTTTTTTTTTCTAGCAAAATAAATATCCCACTCTTTTTTTAATATATTCAAGAGTATTTGAGATTTTTTTCAGAATTTTTTGGAAGAAAAAAAAAATTCATCAAAATTTGAATATTTTAAAAAAGTGGATTTTCGTGAAAAATCTGAAACTCTCGGAATAACTTCAAATTACACCAAAATGTTCCTAATAGATGGGAGCATCAACTGTATAAATTTGAGCTACATGGAAGAAATAGTTTTTGTACAGTAGGCGTATAAATTTGGCTTTTGGAAAATGAGCGAAAAAAATGTACAATTTTGTGAATTTTTGTAGACAAACACAAAACTCTTATTTGAATGATTTTTGGATGAATTATAGATAAATCATTCCCGAAATATATTCTTTAAGATTCAATATTCTATCGCAAATATGAACAAAGTTATCTAAGTTTAATCAACGTCGCGTCAGAAAGCGCGGATCGGCGCGTCTCGCTTTAACCGTTCCCATAAGACTCCATGTAAATGGGACGAAATCAATTCAAATGGTCTTAATCAACCGGAAATGATTTTTTTCTAGCAAAATAAATATCCCACTCTTTTTCTAATATATTCAAGAGTTTTTGAGATTTTTTTCAGAATTTTTTGGAAGAAAAAAAAATACATCGAAATTTGAATATTTAGAAAAAAATGGATTTTCGTGAAAAATCCGAAACTCTCGGAATAACTTCAAATTATACTAAAATATTCCCAATGAATGGAAGCATCAACTGAATCAATTATAGCAAATTTTAACAAGTAGTTTTCGTACAACAGGGGTGTAAATTGTGCCTTTGAAAAATGAGCGAAACAATTGTGCAAATTTGCGAATTTCTGTAGGCAAGCACAAAAAACACATTTAAATAAATTTTTAGGTGAAATATAGAATAATTCTTTCTTAATTCCATTCTTCAAATTCGAATATTGTATCTCTTTTGTGAACAAAGTTATCTTAGTTTAATCAACATTACGTCGAAAAGCTTCGATCGGCGCGGCTCGCTTAAACCGTTCCCATAAGACTGCATGTAAACCGGACTCATTAATTAAAATAACCTTCATGAACCGGAAATGATTATTTTCTGGCAAAACAAACATCCCACGTTTTTTTAACATCTTTAAGAGTATTTGAGATTTTTTTCTTTTTGTAGCCAAAACGCAGACTTCCGAAATCCAACCAAAGCCACGGCAGCTATGACAGCTCGCTGTCGGCGAATTCCACCACGTCGCTCCTCACCAACTCCTCGCTGGACTCCGATTCCAAGGACTCCGATGATTTTCAAAGGTCGAAGGGGAGACTCATCACGGGAAGAAGGGGCGCCGTCAAACATCAACGGTATTACGATGATTACATGTACACTATTTGGGGATTTTTTGATTTGGATTTCTCAGCTGGGGTCACTATCAGCAATCAAACCGCAATGAGCCAGAGTGATGGAGCTCCAGATGGCAGGGAGTAACCCCGTTTTGAGCTCCACCGCTCTGAGCTTGAAGCAATTCTGGAGTTAGGATGAACTCGAGTATTGCGTCTGGGTGTGTAATTTTGTGAAAAATTACACAAATTCTTGTCGACGATTTGGATCTATAAGATAACATACTCAGCTTAGAATCGTTGATCATCCACTAAAGGAAGGCGCACTTGTTTTGTTGCTATATTTCCAATTATCATCAGTTTTTTGTAATCACAAGACAATATTAGTTCATCAAGGAATTGCACTTGGAACACACTGGTCCTAAAGACCGAAATAGCCATCACCATTTATCCATACTCTGGATGAAAAAATGACATTCTTTTACCTAATTTCCATTAAATTGTCAACGATTTGGATTTATAAGATAACATACACAGATTAGAATCGTTGATCATCCACTAAAGGGAGGCGCACTTGTTTTGTTGCTATATTTCTAATTATCATCAGTTTTTTGTAATCACAAGACAATATTAGTTCATCAAGGCATTGCACATGGAACACACTGGTCCTAAAGACCGAAATAGCCATCACTATTTATCCATACGCTGGATGAATGTTATTTGAACTTTTTATTAAGCAATTTTTATATCCGATATTTTTCGTTTTTTCTTCGGGCATTATCATATATATATATATATATATATATATATATATAATCTAAAATCTCCATCTACCATAATGGTGGTGTAGGTGTATAAAAATAATACACTATTTAAATATAAATAGAAATAGTAACGTAAGTCAAAAGTCACAGAGCTAAATGTATAAATGATTTATTAATTATTTTCAAATCATTTTTATTTAATAACACACTATTTCTTTATTAATAAAAAAATAATCGAGTAACTAATATAAAATTATTATTTTTTTTAGGGTACACCAGGTGAAAGGTCACAAGTTCCTGGCGAAGTTCTTCCGGCAACCGACTTTTTGTGCGTTTTGCAAAGATTTCCTGTGGGGTTTCGGGAAACAGGGATACCAGTGTCAATGTAAGTCGTGCGTTTCTCCAGTAATGTTCGTATTGAAAATAAACTTTTCTTCAAGCTTGTCAGACTGCCGTTCATAAAAAATGCCACGACAAACTCCTGGGGAAATGTCCCGGCTCGGGGAGGGATTCGGAAAGTACAATTGTGAGTATGATTATCGTAAACGCGGTTTTATTTTCTAAATTACTTTAGGCACGATGGTTTATTGATTGGTAAACGAACACCGGGGATTTAAAATATTTGAATAAAACAATAACAAAAATGGACTTTCTATAAATCGATTTTTGATCGACGGCCCAGGATAGACAAACACTTTTATTTTGGTGTTCTTAATACTCCTTCATCCTCGAAAAATTAAAAGCTGTCTGCTTTAGGTTAGGATAAGATTCATCACTTTATCTTACTATAGTCCCCAGAAATTAATTTAATGTCACTGGAAGATAATTTCAATGCCTAATAGTGACTTTAAGATCACTACAGCTCTCTTTAGTTGTCCAAAAATAACTTTAGAGTTACTAAAAGTTACTGTCAATGCCTAATACTGACTTTAAGATCACTGTAGTTCTCTGTAATTGTCTAGAAATGACTTTAAAGTGAATAAATGTTACTGTAAATGACTAATACTGACTTTAAAATCACTATAGTTCGATGTAAATGCCTATAAATGATTGTAAAGTGAATAAAAGTTACTGTCAATGCCTAATGTTGACTTTAAGATCACTATAGCCCATTCTAATTAACTAATCTTGAGTTAAAGATCACTATAGCTCTCTCCAGTTGTCTAGAAATGACTTTAAAGTGACTAAAAATTACTATCAATACCTAATAGTGACTTTAAGATCACTATAACTCATTCTAGTTACCTAATCTTGAGTTTAAGATCACTATAGTTCTCTGCAGTTGTCCAGAAATGACTTTAAAGTAACTAAAAGTTACTCTCAATGCCTAATAGTGACTTTCAGATCACTATAGCTCTCTGCAGTTGTCTAGAAATGACTTTAAAGTAACTAAAAGTTACTGTCAATGCCTAATAGTGACTTTCAGATCACTATAGCTCTCTGTAGTTGTCTAGAAATAACTTTAAAGTGACTAAAAATTACTATAAATGCCTAATAGTGACTTTAAGATCACTATAGCCCATTCTAGTTACCTAATCTTGAGTTTAAGATCACTATAGTTCTCTGCAGTTGTCCAGAAATGACTTTAAAGTGACTAAAAGTTACTATCAATGCCTAATAGTGACTTTCAGATCACTATAGCTCTCTGTAGTTATCTAGAAATAACTTTAAAGTGACTAAAAGTTACTGTCAATGCCTAATAGTGACTTCAAGATCACTATAGCCCATTATGGTTACCTAATCTTGAGTCAAAGATCACTATAGCTCTCTGCAGTTGTCCAGAAATGACTTTAAAATAACTAAAAGTTACTGTCAATACCGAATAGTGACTTCAAGATCACTATAGCCCATTCTAGTTACCTAATCTTGAGTTTAAGATCACTATAGTTCACTGCAGTTGTCCAGAAATGACTTTAAAGTGACTAAAAGTTACTCTCAATGCCTAATAGTGACTTTCAGATCACTATAGCTCTCTGCAGTTGTCCAGAAATTACTTTAAAGTAACTAAAAGTTACTGTCAATGTCTAATAGTGACTTTCAAATTACACATCCACCTCACCAGAAAGAACCTCTGAAGAAAAAACTCTAAACTTTACATTATTTTAACTTCAACTAGTTTCAGCCTGATGCTATTATCAAGAATAATGATAATGACATTTTAACAATGTTTTACCAAGTGATTAATGAGAAAAAAGTGTCTGAAGTATATCTCCTATTTTAATTGGTGCATCTGCAGCAAAAAAAATGTTGTAGGTTAAGCTAAGAAGGGCCTATTTATAGTGACAACTAGGGCTGTAAATTTGTCCCAATCCGGAATACCATATAAGTCTGAGTAAAAATATATTAAAATATCACCAAGTGTTGGTTGAGAAAATCATTTTTCAAATAAAAAAAAAATAGGAGAGAATTCAAACAAGGAAAATGACGTCCAAAAAAGAGAAAGAATATAAAAAAACATGAATAAATATTTAACAAAAGTAGGAGAGAATTCAAACAAGGAAAATGACCTCCAAAAAAAGAGAAAGAATATATAAAAAAAAACATGAATAAATATTTAACATTAGTTTATCGCTATTTTCTTCATAATATTAAATATTCGCCTTTTTCTGAGATCTAACAATTTATAAAAGATTGCATTTATATGTATTATAAAATTATATAATGTAAGACTCAGAAATAAAAATGTTCAATATGTATTAAAAATTCAAACGACATGGAACAATTATTATTATTGTAATATAGTTGTTCAGTTACACATCTTTATTGACAAGTTTATTGAGTTTACAGTAATACTAATAACAATATAAAATATTTTGAAAATGTAAAGGTTTCTTGTCATAGGTTTTTCTGTCTGTCTTATAATTGATTGTTTTATTTATTTAACGGATTTACCTTTTTACAAATCTACAATATAATTAATAATATTTATGTATAGTGGATTGTAGAACAAAAATAAAGAAATAACTATTACAGATTATATTAATATTATTGAAATATATACAAGACTGACTCTTATAGACAGACATAATAATAACACATTAAAATGGTCTTAAATAACAGAGGCAAATAACACTGACAATTTGCAAAACATATTGAAGTTTTCAGAAATAATGGAGGATTGTAATTACTACACAAACCGACTAAATAACAGATTAAAAATATTTACAATCATATAAAAGAAAACACGCAAATCATACAATTTATCAATGACATCAGGCAAATCAATTCTAAGAAAATGTAGTTTAAATCACGTCTTTATCTTCTTTTGCAATTTTTTTTATTGTTGGTCGTCATTGTTAAACTGTCTATTGAATCGATCAGGGTCAATTTAACTGTCTTTGTCTTGAAAGGATGTAATTTGTTGGTCGTCAATGTTAAACAGTCTATTGAATCGATCAGGGTCAATTTAACTGTCTATGTCTTGAAAGGATGTTATTTGTTGGTCGTCATTGTTAAACAGTCTATTGAATCGCCCATGGTCAATTTAACTGCCTATGTCTTGAAAGGTTTTAATTGTAATATATTTTGTTTTGTTTTAGTATCTGAGGGAACGCTTCAAAATCGATCTGCCGCACCGTTTCAAACTCTACACGTTCATGTCTCCGACGTTTTGTGATCACTGCGGGTCCCTTTTATATGGCATTTACAAACAGGGCTTGAAATGTGAAGGTACGCAATTTATTGAAATAAGAACATACATTTTACGTATCAGATTCCAATGCTTGTCTAACTCCTAAGAGAGATGAATTATTTAAAGAAATATATAAAAATAAGAGACGTTGTTTTAATTTTGAGAATGATTGTAAAGGATCGAAACATGTGTCATGAAAATGAAAATATGGAACAAAATAAGTATTTAAATTTACCCAATAAATTGAATTGTTACAGAAACGATATTAATGCAGTTTTAATAATTTATAATTAATCTAACCATCGATTAATTTTTGAAGAAATTCAATAATACATTATTTGTAAATAAAACAATGTTTTTAAAGTTTCACAAAATGTTACTGTATTGTATTTGTTTTTGGTGAAACAATTATAGCAGTGTCTCTACAATAATTGAAAAAAAAAACAACAACGTTGATTTATTTAAAAATAGTGTAATAAGTCGTAATTAATTTTAATATACAGTGAGGATTTTATTCATTGAATACTGCCTGAATTTATCATAATTAATATGAATAGATAATTAAAAATCTATCAATAAAATAAATAAAATCAGATCAATAAGGTATTTTTTTAATTAAACACTTTATTGGTATCACGTACATAATTTCGACCTATACAGTCATTTTCAAACAAATATTTGTATTTGTTATTTGTTTGAAAATGACCGTGTAGTTCGAAATTAGTGACAAAAATAAATTACCAGCAAAGTGTTTAATTAAAAAAAATACCTTATTGATTTAAACATGTATCATAAAGTAATGGCTTCAACCATCCAATAAAATCAGATCTTCGTTGCCCAAATCCTTTATCCGGCATTCTAGTATTTTATTTTATTTTTTTGTTCGCGGTGTCGATTGACGGTGAAGCATCTCTTAGGTGTTAGAAAACAAGCGTTGGAATTTGTTTATATTGTCTGGGCGTTCGGGCGAGTAAATGTGTCGGAGCGTTTTGCCAAAATCAACACCCACCGTTTTCAAGTTCCGTCCAAATATTACCAAACTAGTTAAGAGTGTTTTGGATTTTTTTTTTATTTTCAGCAACAACGACTAGACTCTTTTATTATTATACAGGATGTATAATAAAAAAAAACAATTAGTTACAGGAATAAAATATTCGGGGCTATTCTGTAAGGTAAAAGTTAAGTTTAACGAATATGTTTATTATCACAGTCTAAGCAGTTTTTGTAATAGACATATATTATATGGGATGTGAATTAAATTAATAACATAAACGTTCAATGGTTTTAATATTTAGACATTGGTAGTTCATATTGTATGAAATAAATATGAATAAATTATTAAAAATTGACCAATAAAACACAGTATAGATTGAATAACTTTAAATTCAATCAACCAAATAAAACACAGATTAGATTGAATAACTTTAAATTCTCGACTATTTTCAGGTTATTTTAAATTCTCTTGTAAATGGGCTAATAACCCGAAACTAGACGAGAATTTAAAGTTATTCAATCTAATCTGTGTTTTATTGGTTGATTTTTAATAATTTATTCATATTTATTTCATAAACGTTAAACTTAACATTTTCCGTACGATTAATGTGCGCACAAATTGAATCTGAATTATGTGTGATTTGATATTAGAGATGGGTAAAATCGATCATTTTTAAGTGATGGATCCCTCGAAAGATCAATAAATTGGTGATGAGATCGATCTGCAAATGTTGGATCGGACAGATAAATCCTTAAAAATCGGATCGAAAAGATCGTATCGTAGAATTGAGCCGAAAAGATCGATGTTTAAAGATCGAGCTGTACATTCGGGGCTATTCCGTACAGAAAATTATAAATGTTATTAAATAACTTCACATTCTCTATCTACACTCAAATATCTATTAAAAAATCCAATATTTAATAAAACACGATTTTATTTCATTTCTCCACTTATTTAATTAGTGAAGAAAGGAAATCAAATCGTGTTTCTCCACTTATTTAATAAGTGAAGAAAGGAAATCAAATCGTGTTTTATTAAAGATTGGATTACATAATAGATATTTGAGTGTTGCATAGCAGTACTACTGCTTTTATTAAATCGTGTTTTGTTAAAGATTTATTATTTCAAATAACTCAAAACAAATAGTGAATATGTAATTCAATGTTCGGCGGGGTATATGCTCAGGAAGTAGTTGTTTCAATAGATGTTCGTAAAACTTACAGTGTAAGTATTTTTTTGCAGTTTGAAAAAGGGATTGTTCGAATTTTATTGATCATTGCCAGAAATTGTCCTTGTTTAATTTGATTGTAAATTAATATTAATAATAACAAAAAAAATACACAAACTATCACATAGAAATATATGGATATTTTATATACAATTGTTAACATATAATAAATGTCGATTGAATAAAACGACAAGAACTGAATAGTCAGGCTGAAAGACTAATAGTCGTCAGCCCTTTCCTGATGATTAAGAGTTATTATTATTATTTATTTATTTATTTGACGGATAAACCATTTTACAAATTAAAAACACATTAAAATATACATATACGTGTGCATATGTATATATATACAAGCATAAATAAAATAAACACAATAATTTGAAACAACATACTAAATTTGAAAAGTTTAAAATTTTTTAAATGATTATACCTTTTCTGGTGTAATAACAAAAATAGCTTTTTAAAATATATACAACTTAGTGTATTAGTTTTAAAAATAGCTCTGGGGACGCGCTTGCTTGTTGAGTTGTATAGCTCACAATCCTGCTTCCTTGAATTGATGAAGCTATTTTACTGTAAATTAAATTATTTTATTAAAAATATTCTTACTACTAAAAAGGTCCTTACAGAATTCATCATTACTTTCTGATTAATCCAATGGTAAAATATTTAATATTTTGAAGAACACTCTTATAAACAAACAATCTGCGATTTTTATATTAACGACGAAGCATTTATATGGTTAAATTTATTTTTTTAATTTAATTTATAAAATAAAAAAAAATAAGAAATTGGAGGGGTTTATTTCTAAACAGAACTCTCTAAACCTCCATAATTATGTGAGGTGGAAAAAAAAAGAAATTGGAGGGGTTTAGAGAGTCCCACAGAACTGCTGAAAAAGTCTGCCAATTGGCTATCGACCAATGGTCTTTCCGCCTGGATTTTTTTTTATTTTCGTTCTTGTCAAAATATTCTGATAATTTTATTCTATTAATAAAGGATTTTTTTTATGAATCCTCTTTCAGAGCGATGAGTTCGTAAGAAAATACGTCAGTCAATGATTTCGACTTTATAAAACGTATTTGAAAAAAAAATCTATACATTTTATCACTTTCTATTAATAAGAAAAAATATCTGTTTTTCCCCATCTGCAATTTAGAGTCCGCTCGGAAAATTTACGGCTCTTCTTAAACTCCCAAAGTACGTAGCATAAAACACGCACGTTATTTATTACACACAGCCATAAATTACTCTCCTTCATATTTATCCACCCACTCATTTTCCGCTACACAGAAAGAAATAATAAAAAAAAAATAAATAAAAGCGCACTTCCAGGCGAAGTCCTCTGATTTCTCCCCATAATTCAAAAATAAAAGCGCACTTCCAGTCTATACGGGCGAAGTCCTCTGATTTCCCCCCATAATTCCACAGGTGGATCGATGGAGACATCACCTTTTTTTAATCCGCGTGGGCCGCGCGAAATTTATAGCGCGCGTGTAATTTTTCAAGGGTAACTTTATGCCACATTTTTCCGATATAACTAGATTTTCGGATAATTAAGTGCTATCGCGCTGTTGAACAGCAGGTGTGTAAAAGCTTTTCATTATCCAAACAAAACAAAAAAACGCGATTAAGTGGTGGTTTTACGTCAGCGGATTCAATTATGTGTGATGAGAAACTCGTTCTATTTTCGAATGGAAACTAAAAATGCCAATTTTAGCTTGATATAATATTCGATAATTCGCAATGATTACTTTTATTTCATACGAGGGCTGTATGATAAGTATTCGTGAAAAAATGGAAAACATGTAGCTTTTTTTGCAGAAATACATACCTGTGCCACGTTAGGCACTTCTGAGAGTAATGGAAAATATAAGTAGCGATTTATGAACTAACTGATGAAGGTGTTAAAGCGATTTTTGGAAATTTATTTGGAGTTATTACAAAAAATAGAATGGATGGGTAATTCGACCAGTTTTTCAGTGGCGCATGAATAAATAGGTCCGATAAATAAGAATAGTGGGGGCTTATTATTAACATATTTTGTAATCTTTCTGACCTTCAACCGACAATCTGCTAACACGATATCATGGATTTTATTAATCATATCCTCCGTAGTCACGTTAATCGGACAGCCTGGGTGCTCTTCATCATATTTTTCTTTGGCCACGCTTGAATATAATAAACCAATATCTGCTGGTAGTCATCGAAAGTAAATGGTTAGGTTAGGTTTCAATGGCAACAGCCTTGAGACTGTTCACTTAGGCCCGTTGTGATACCATAGAGGTCGAAAGTACATGGTCATTATGAAAATTCACTCTGATTTCGTCACAGCTCTCGAATCATTGATCGATATTGCAATTTCTCTATGATTGCAAATAAACACGAACTGATGACTTTTAACATCTGTCAAAACCATACTACTCGATAAATCTGTCAAAATTTCAAGTCATCGTTTTAAAGATGGTGCTAAATGATGGCACACACAGTTTGCGACAGTGCTAAAGACTTATCATCCAGCCCCCGTATATGTACCTAATTTTTATTGACAAACGCAATATGCACGTTTTGAGGTCTCTTGAGTCCATTCCATCGAGTTTTGTAAAATGTCTGTGTGTTGCCGCGATACACGGCTGAATGGATTAAATCCAAACTTTATATCTAAGTTTTTTATAACAGTGAAATCTGTAAAGCTTTTGGTCACAATCAAAACTCATTAAATGCAGCTTCACTCTTAGCGATTTTTCATTTTTTTTTTAATTAGGGTAGAAAAATTGTTCAAATAAAAGTTGTATATCTTAGAAAAATATATGTTTTTTTTTTTAATAAATTTTTTTATCGTAGGACCTTTAGTTTTCATTTTATAAGCAGAAAAATTTCGTCAACCTGATAAATTCCCGTAGAAATAAACAATAATTTTTATAATCATTTTTATGTTGGCTGTGTAGCCTTTAACTATTATTAATAATAATAATAAATGTTTTTTATTCAATAATAAATCACCAAAAATGCACAACACTTAATTTACAATTTTATCATTATTGAATATGGCGAAGTTCAGCATAACATAAAATGTTTGCTGTTTTTCAACTTATTTAAATAATTATTTTATTATTTGTTATAAAATAATCATTTTAGGGCAGATAGCCCATGACAGACTACTAACCCATCAATATGTATTGTAAATATAAATATTTGTAAAGAATTGTAATTCTGCTGGTCTAGAAAAAGATGTTTGTATAAAATTATTTAAATAATTAAAGGCTCCGCAGCCAACATAAACAGATTTATCAAAATTATTGTTTATTTATTATTTATTTCTATGGGAATTTATCAAAACGTCAAAATGATTTCATATTTCAATAACACTGAATATTTTGCGTGCCAACGAATAAAAATGGTAAAGAAATTATATGCAGCGTGTGGAAATTTTATAAATTGTAAGGTAAAAAATAACAAACACAACAATTCATTATTTCAATTAATAAATTTTCATTTACTATTTATTTATCTATTTAACGGATTTACCTTTTTACAAATCTACAATAGTGGATGAACCCCGACACCAATTGGTAAAAGGGGACATCGATTATATATATATACAGAGAGGTTTTTTTATCGGTATACATTAGGGGAAGTATATACCTGCAAAAACGTATGAGAAATGTATACTGACAAAAGAAGCTCTCTGTATATATATATATATATATATATATATATATATTTGATTTACCTCATTAATTTTTTTAGCATTTGCACTTAATATATTTAATTTAAAATCGCAATTAAAAAGCAAACGAAAATAATATTTTTTGTTATTATTTTCGTTTGCTTTTTATTTGTGAAATATTCATTTTTTTCTATGTTATGTCAACAATATGCGCTGTCCATTATTCATATTCCATTTTTTAAATTTTTTGTAGCCGTGTAATAATCTGCCAAAAATAATTTTGATTTACCTGGACAGACGTCGCCGTGAGTGGCCAAGTCCTATTTAAAGATTCCATGCGGGCGCATCTCGGGCGCAATTTACGAGGGGCGACGGATCATAAAGTGGTCATTGTGCTAAAGATAATAACAATAAACGTCCCATCTTGTCGCAATTAGTCGCGAACGATGCACTGCCAGGACGACATAGCGGGATTAATCAGGAGGAACGGCTGCGTTTTCATCTGCGGTTGATTGCGCGCACTTTCAAAATATACATAAATTCAGAATGATGCTCATAATGTACAATACAAAAAAATCTCACAATATACAGTACGCAAAAAAAAAAACTCAAAATATACAAATACTTTATGTTGTTCATAATTGGGGCACTATTTAAAAAAATCATATTAATCATGGATTAAAAAAATTATATACACAAACATCTTTATTCAGACAACAACATTACATAAGCTTATACATACATTTATATTTACTTAACAAGAATAAATATTGTGTTAGGCTATCGATTTACGGTTATTTGCATTAAAATTATCTGTGCTAGCCTAAAAAAATATTATTTTAATTAATTATAGTAATCACAACCCGACACTCTTAAGGTCATATTTTTTTTAATGAATTGCATCTTAAATGGAATTGGAATATAATTGATAAAACAAATATGTAATCATTATTATTTTAGTCTAATATTTTCCATTTTCATTTCAGCGATTCTTAAAGGATGGTTAATAATAGTAATAACTGTATTTGTCTAACAGAGTAACCAATAAAGGAAAAGTTAAATTTTCCATAAATTTACAAAGTAGAAAAAATATCTAGACTTACAAAAAAATGCAATAACTTAAACAAAAAACATTGATAAAGTGCATGTAAGTACACTTACATGCGCTTTATCAATGTTTTAAGTTAAATCCGCACTCAGAAACTATAACATTTACTGTTTGTAGTATTAGATAGTAGTTTAAGTAATATACAAAACTTAGAAAAAAAAACGTATTATTAAAAGAATAAATCCTTCTCATAAACACTGTTGTAATTTCTGGAAATATGGGCGAAAGGTGCTTTAATAAGAATTTAGTTGTGAAAGTAAGAATAACTAGGGAATAAATCGCTAATTAAAGGCCGGATTCTAAATTAGTCGATCACGTCGATAGCGACTCAAAACAAGGATGGGAGCGATTCCACACAATGGTTGAAAGAAAAAACTAGAAATAGCGTTTCTGTCACAATTCCATAACAAATCGGCCATATTAGAGTAGGTCTAATTTTATCCGGAAATATTTTTACATCTGAATGATGTTGATCGTTACCCCATGATAATCCATTCTAATAACTGAGGTTTATTATTAATTAGAGTTGGACCACTATTTTCCGGAACAACCATTTAAAAATAATGCAAAAAATCCAAATTCCATAAACTTTTGTATTATTTATTAAAACAGAACAACACGTGCATTTTGGCACATCAGTTTAATTCCACCGTAACAAAACGTGCCCACGACGTTTAAATTTAATCCGGGCGTCCCGAAAATATGAACTACATAAACTATCCGTTGTTTTTCTGTGACACGTTCAAAATACCCATTATTCCCGTCAGGTTCGTTTCAAAGCTGGATAATTTGCGCTAGTTGAAGAAAAAAAAAGGTGATACTGTTTTTTTTTACTTGAGAGAGAAAAAGGAAGAGTGTTTAGAAATTAGCCTATATAATATTTTTTGGCTGAAACAAGAATCGTTTGACCCAATTCGAAATAGCCTGTGGTTTTTTGTACGCCTAATTGCGAATGTCGAGGAAAGTAGTTCATGTTTAAGTTTTATAAATAATGTTTGTGTAAGGATTGGGTTTAAATGTCTGTGAAATATATTTAAAGTCAGGTAGGTTTTTTTTTATATTAAAAATCATTCATTTTTAAACGAGCAATATTTATTTTCAACCATTTCAATAGCTCGCAGAAATTAACAAGGATCCTTATGGGAACGGGTTAAGGCAGGGCCGCAGACACATCTGCGGTTGAACTAAAATTACTAAGTTCATAGTGAATTTAGAAAGACGGGATTTTCAGCATTCGAAAAAAAAAAACACCCCATTCCATTCCATTATTTTATTTGCAGTTTGCTGATCGTTTCAGATCATAAAATCAAAATAAATTCAATAAAAACAATTTAATAATAATTAAAAAAAAATCCCTTTTTAGCTACTGTGATACTTTGACTTACGCTACGTTTATAAATAATGAAGGTTTATAAGAGCAAAAATAATTAAAAAAATCCCTCTTTAGCTACTGTGAAACTTTGACTTACGCTACGTTTATAAATAATGAAGGTTTATAAGAGCAAAAATAATTAAAAAAATCCCTCTTTAGCTACTGTGAAACTTTGACTTACGCTACGTTTCTATTAGGGTTATAAAGTCGTTGATCAGAAATAAGAGTGGAAATAATTTTGGGGATCTTTCTAAAAATAATTAAGAAAATTCGTATAAATAATGAAGATTTATAAGAGCAAAAATAATTTAAAAAAATCCCTCTTTAGCTACTGTGAAACTTTGACTTACGCTACGTTTCTATTGGGGTTATAAAGTCGTTGATCAGAAATAAGAGTGGAAATAATTTTGGGGATCTTTTTAAAAATAATTAAGAAAATCCGAAAATTTGGTTAATTAAAGTTTTCAGTTGTGTTCGAAACTCGCGGCTCGTAAATAAATGCGATGAACACGTGAAACTCTATTTCGGAATGCCATCTGCATAGGTACACGGTACTTTCGCAATCTTGTTTATATTTAGAGGTGACTGTGGAATTGTAAGAGTGAACGGACTCATTCGAATCCGCGCGCATCCGTATCAAAACTATATAAATATTAATGTTATATACTATTCAAATAAAAAATATAAATAATAAAAAGGAAATTATAGAAATAGTTATATAAATAAATTATTTATATAACTATTTCGATATTTTTTTTTTTCTCTGATCCTTCATGTTGTATACGATATTGAAATAATATAATAATCGAAAAAAAAAAGAATCCTTTAATTTGTTTTGTTGTTTTAGGAATCGGAAAATTTTCTATAGCTTTAATTTTTTCTGGGTTAGGTCTTACTCCTTTAGGTGTAACGATGTGTCTAAGATAGGCCACTTCTTTTTGAAGAAACTCAGATTTGTCCAATTGAATTGAATTGAAATTTGACTCTCTGAGTCGATTGAAAACTTCACGTAATCTTTCAACGTGTTCTTGAAGACTTGTACTAAACACAATAATGTCATCTAGATAGACAAGACATTTATCATTTTGAATACCGCAACCAAATTTCTGAAAAGGAAATTAAATTTACAATTTCATCAGTGATGTGAAAAATTAGATCTGCATGAAAAAATGTAAGTTTTCAGGAAAGAGGAAATCTTTTAGAAAGATTCACAAAACATTATCAATTGCTGTTCCTCACTGAAGTTAATTTTTTTTAAAAAAAACATGAGGAAATCTTGACAAAACGAAATTTAGTGGTGTTTGCATTATCATAAGAAAAAAATGCTTTCTCATTGAAATTAAATTTCCTAGAAAGAGGAGATCTTGGCGAGAATAAAATCGTATTTACAATTTCTTCATTGAAATGAAGTTTGTGTTCCTTCAGTTTATTTCTGAGCCAGACAAAGGTAATTACGAATGGACACATTTTCTCAGAAGGGAAATTATAATGTGAAAAATTACATCTGCATGAAAAAATATCAAACTTTCCAGGAAAGGGGAAATTTTTTAGAAAGATTCATAAAACAAAGTTTGCATTATCAATTGCTGTTTCTCATTGAAGTTAAATTTCCAAAGAAAAGAGGAAATCTTGACAAAACAAAATTCAGTAGTGTTTACAATATCATAAGAAAAAATGCTTTCTCAATGAAATTAAATTTCCTAGAAAGAGGAGATCTTGGCGAGAATAAAATGGTATTTACAATTTCTTCATTGAAATGAAGTTAATGTTCCTTCAGTTTACTTCTGAGCCAGACAAAGACAATTACGAATGGACACATTTTTTAAGAAGGGAATTTATAATGTGAAAAATTACATCTGCATGAAAAAAAATCAAACTTTCCAGGAAAGAGGAAATCTTTTAGAAAGATTCATAAAACAAAGTTTGCATTATCAATTGCTGTTTCTCATTGAAGTTAAATTTCCATTGTCATAAGAAAAAAATGCTTTTTCATTGAAATTAAATTTCCTAGAAATTTCTTCATTGAAATAAAGTTTATGTTCTTTCAGTTTATTTCTGAGCCAGACAAAGGCAATTATGAATGGACATATTTTCTCAGATTTGAAAAAATACATCTGCATGAAAAAAATCAAACTTTCCAGGAAAGATAAATCTTTTAGAAATATTCACAAAACAAAGTTCAGAAGTGTTTGCATTATCATGAGAAAAAATGCTTTCTCATTGAAATTAAATTTCCTAGAAAGAGGAAATCTTGGCGAGAATAAAATCGTATTTACAATTTCATCATTGAAATGAAGTTTATGTTCCTTCAGTTTATTTCTGAGCCAGACAAAGGCAATTACGAATGGACACATTTTCTCAGAAGGGAATTTATAATGTGAAAAATTACATCTGCATGAAAAAAATGAAACTTTCTAGGAAAGAGGAAATCTTTTAGAAAGATTCACAATTACGAATGGATATATTTTCTCAGAAGGGTGTGAAAAATTGCGTCGATATTAAAAATAACTGCTGGTTCTCATTAAAACGAACTTTTTGAAGAAAAATAAAATCTTTGTGGTGCTTCAGAAAAAAATTAGCTTGTTTTGATTGAAACAAATTTTCAAGGAAAGAGGAACTCTTGTGAATTAAAAACTTCCAGTCTCGTATCGCGAAAAATGAAGCGTTCACGCCATTGTGTAATTAAAATTTTATAATTAGAAACCCCGGCGTGTTTACACACCGCCTTTGACACAATTGCGCTAAGTGCGCACGCGGCGCTTTTATAATTAGCTTTGCGCCGTCCAGAAATAATGAAAGGGACCAAAGGGCTGCGGCGTCCTGAGGGCGCTTACGCAAGTGCAATCTCCTCTCTCTGGGATTTAAGTTACAGGTGTCTCGGCCAATAAAATCTTGTAGCGCGCGACGTCACGCGGGCGTTTTCGGTAAAAATAGGATTGTTTGGCAAAGGCTACCAAAAATTCGCCAGTGCGCATTCTGCCTCCAAACGTGCGCGGCTTACTCGAAACAAAAAAATATATATATAAGTTTGTTTAAAAAAAAAGTTTGAACGAAAACGCGCTCCGAATAAAAATAATTGCGAGATAAATATTCTAGTCTAGTCTAGAGAATATGCGGGGTTTAAATTTTCTGTATCTTTGATTGATGTTTTTCGAAATTGTTTTCGATTTGGTTTTATTGGATTTAATTTAAGATGCGTTATAAGTATGTGCTGGCGGGATAAGTAAGTGTTTCAGTAGTATCAGACTATAAATAAAGACAGGTGAATATCTACTTGGCATTCAAAGTGTAACCAAAATAAACAATTGTCTCCGGCGAAATGCCCCTTTATTCTGATTTGGGACTTTACGGGGGGCCCTCCTCCTCCTCCACCTACTCTAATTTGTACCTCTCCAGCCCTTACGCCAACCATTCGTCAATTTTGGCGGCCAACTACAGGAGCCCAGTATTGCCGAAAACGTTGCCCAGATCGTTCGCTAGGAACTACAAACCCCACTTGGCCACTATTTCCGAATCGCAGACAATCAATCCGATCCGCAGGAAATTTTCGCCCACGCTGCTTCTTCAGCACCACAGCTCCCCGAAATACAAAGTGCAGAAGCCGATTAATATAAACACGGCTGATATCGATGTTTCCGTTAATAAGTACAGGAAGTACGATAGAAAAGCGGCTGAGTTGAAGAAATCCCCCGAGAAGGCTAAGTCGCCGAGTTTGGAAAGATCCGGTTCGGAGAAGGACGAGGATAAAATTAATTCGCAGGATGATAAACCGGCGATCCGCAGAGATAGGGCCCTAGTGCGCCTGCACACGATCCACAAGAAGGATAGCCCGCGGAGGAATTTGCAAAATGGCGACGCACCGAAGAGCTGGCGGCAAGTGCTTTACGCGGATGAACCCAAAGAAAAACGCTCGCCCAGACGCACACCAGGTGAGTTGCTCGTCGATAAATTCCTTATTAGGACCAAAGAAGAGGAAGAGAGGTTGCGCTCGGAAGGAAGGAAGCTCCCGCGCAAGGATTCCGTAATGAGGAAAACTAAGCCGAAGGAATCTAATTTCCATAAAATCTGCAGGGCCATTTCCTCAGAGACGATTAACGAGAATTTAAACCCGGGACAGCCCGAGGAAATTGTGCGAAGACAAAGCCGACAAATCGATGATGAAGTGTTGGATAAAATCAGGAGAAACTCCAGTGAGTTGCTGAATGAAAATAATCAAGAGGCTCAGAAGGAGGAAGGTGATGAGAACAACAATACTCGCAAGAAAAAAGCGACGAAGAAAAAGTCTAACGAGAAACTTATTCTGGAATATGACACGAAAACCACACTACATCGCCGGCCCACGCAAAAGAAAATCCGGCGCACTTCCACCGATTCTAGTTTCCACAGTGACTTAGACGACGAAAGCGAGAAGGCTTACCAAGAAGCCATCCGTGACATCTCCCAAGTGGAAGTCGAGGAAATTAAAGCGACACCCAAGCCTAAAATCACCGCAACCGTCGACATAGACTCATCCCCTTCTTTAAAAGCCGTAATCGAAGACGTTGAAATCGTCGAATCCCCCAAGAAACCCAAAAAGTTTAAATACAACGTAACCGTCGAGGAAATTGAAAACCAGCGGAAGTCACTGGAAAACATCGAGAATCTACCACCGAGCAAGCTCAATGTAAAAAACAGCGCGATCGCCTTAAAACGCGAGAAAAGCAAATCACCAGCACCGGACGATCTAAAGTGCCCGAAAACCCCGGGAAGCGAAGCCCACTTGAATAAAATCGAAGAAGACAACGAGGAGTTGAGCAGATCGCTGAAGAAAAGCGATTCCAAAGTAGGTCTCGGAAAAATTGGAGATCTCGCGAGGAAGACCGGATGTGTTGAAATCCCTAAATCCGAAAAAAATGACGCGAAGGAAATGAGAAGTGCCGGGTTGTCTAAATCGAAGATTGTGGATCCGGGCGCTCAAAAAGTGCAGGAAACTTTTAAAACCTCAGTGAATCTCGAAATGCAGAGCTCTCCTAAAACCTCCAGTGCTGGTAAAGTTGAGTCGTTTTTCGCGGAGGAGGAAAATTCCCCGTTGGGAAAATCCGCGCCTAAAATGTCAGGTTTGAAATCTCAAGAAGCTACAAAGCTTCAAGAAGCATCAAACCTTAAAGAAACTTCAAAATCTCAAGACGCTTCAACTCGAAAAACTCAAGACGTTTCAACTCCAAAAACTCAAGACGCTTCAACGCCATCAACTCCAAAACTTAAGGAAGCTTCAACTCCAAAATCTCAAGACGTTTCATCTCCAAAACTTAAAGAAGCTTCAACTCCAAAAACTCAAGACGCTTCAACGCCATCAACTCCAAAACTTAAAGAAACTTCAACTCCAAAATCTCAAGACGTTTCATCTCCAAAACTTAAAGATGTTTCAACTCCAAAAACTCAAGACGCTTCAACTCCATCAACTCCAAAACTTAAGGAAGCTTCAACTCCAAAATCTCAAGACGTTTCAACTCCAAAACTTAAAGAAGCTTCAACTCCAACATCTCAAGACGCTCCGACTCCATCAACTTTTAAATTTAAAGAAGCTTCAACTCCAAAACCTCAAGACGCTTCAACACCAACAACTCCTAATCTTCAAGAGGCTTCGAATTCGAAGTCTCAGGAGACTCCCAAAGACGCCAAAAAATCCGAAGCCGGTCCGAAATCCCCGAAAACGGGCGCTAAGAAACCCGACAAAATCGTGCCAAAGCTCGCGCCCAAGGAAGACAACGGAAGCGGCGAGAATTTCTGGGAGAAAATCGGCACCAGGGAAAGCGTCTACCTCGATCTGCGGAGAAGGAAACTGCAGGAGAAGAGATACGCCGCTTTGATTCAAGAAGAGGACGAAAACGATTCCGAAAAGGCTAAAGCGATTGGCACACCGCAATCTCCTCTGGGAATCAGGAAACAGGGCGAAGGGAACGAAGCGAAAACACCGGAATCTCCTTTAGCTGTGAGGAAAAAGGATGATAAAGCTCCCGATTCTCCATTGGGATTGAGGAAACTGCAAGGTAAGGATGAAACTCCGGGATCTCCTTTAGGTGTAAAGAAAATGCAAGGTGGTAAGGATGAAACTGGTGTTGAGACTCCGGGATCTCCTTTGGGTGTAAAGAAAATACAAAGTGGTAAGGATGAAGCTGGTGTTGATACTCCGAGATCTCCTTTGGGCGTAAAGAAAATACAAGGTGATGAAACTGGTGTTGAAACTCCAGGATCTCCTTTAAGTTTAAAGAAACTACAAAGTGGTAAAGATGAAACTGGTCTTAACCCTCCAGGATCGCCTTTAAGTTTAAAGAAACTGCAAAGTGGTAAGGATGAAACTGGTCTTAACCCTCCTGGATCGCCTTTAAGTTTAAAGAAACTACAAAATGATAAGGATGAAACTGGTTTTAATCCTCCAGGATCGCCTTTAAGTTTAAAGAAACTACAAAGTGATCAGGAAAAAGGAGTCAAATCTCCGGGATCTCCGATGGGTGTTAAAAAATTACAAGAAAATGAAGAAGGTGACGGATTGAAATCTCCAAATTCACCTTTGGGTTTAAGAAAAGCGCAGGAAGCCAAATCTCCAGGATCTCCGCTCGCCGCGAAGAAATTGCAAGAGGAGAAGGAAGCGAAAAAACTCGAGGATGAAATTAAAGCGAAGAAATTGTTGGAAGAACAAGAAGCAAAGAGAGTGCAGGAAGAAATTAAGGCAAAGAAATTGCAGGAGGAAAAGGAAGCGAAGAAATTGAAGGAGGAAATGGAAGCGAAGAAATTAAAGGAGGAAATGGAAGCGAAGAAATTGCAGGAGGAAATTAGAGCTAAGAAATTACAAGAGGAAAAACAAGCGAAAAAATTACAAGAGGAAATCAAAGCTAAGAAATTACAAGAGGAAAAAGAAGCGAAGAAATTACAAGAAGAAAAGGAAGCGAAGAAATTACAAGAGGAAATCAAAGCTAAGAAATTGCAAGAGGAAAAAGAAGCAAAAAGATTGCAGGAAGAAATTAAAGCAAGGAAGTTGCAGGAGGAAAAGGAGGCTAAAAAGCTGCAAGAAGAGAAGGAAGCGAAGAGGTTGCAGGAAGAAATGAAAGCGAAGAAATTGCAGGAGGAAAAGGAAGCTAAGAGGTTAGAAGAGGAAAAGGAAGCTAAGAGATTACAAGAGGAGAAGGAAGCCAAGAAAATACAAGAAGAACTGAAAGCGAAGAAATTGCAAGAAGCTAAGAAGGATGAGATGAAAGCCAAGAAATTGCAAGAAGAAAAAGAGGCGAAGAAATTGCAAGAGGAAAAAGAGGGGAAGAAACAAAAAGAAGATAAAGAATCGAAGTCACCTCTTGTTGGAAAGAAATTAGCTGCTGGAAAAGACGAAGCCGCGAAAGTTTGTGATGATACTAAAAAAGCAGAAGATAAGAAAAAGCCTGTGGAAGTGGCGAATAGCCAGGATAAGGATGTGAAAGCGGGGAAACCTAAGCTGAAGTTAAAGAAGGAGAAATCGGAGGAAAAGAAATTGAATTCGGAAGTGGGGCAATTGGAAGTGAACGATGTGGGCATTCCCGCGCAAACCGCGGAAATCGGTGATGCTTCACCTGAAAACCAAACGCGGGAAGAAGAAGAGAGTAAGAAGAAGTTGATCTCGAAAGGATCTCTGGTGAACAAAACGGGCGTCGAGGATCCAGATTTGCAGGTATTTAGAGTGCCGTCCCCTGTTGTGCAGAAAGAACCCAGCCCGCCTAAATTCGTTCCTCTGCAGTCCAACAGGATAACGCAGTGGATGCACCCGTTCAAGAAACCCGAGCAGTACGACGTTTGTCCCATTCAGAGGTACGCCAGGCCGAAGACGATTCGGCACAGGTATTATCCTAGGTCGAGGGCTGTTAAGGTTGAGGATAGTGAGGAGGAGGATGATGATGAGGAGGAGGAGGATGAAGAGGAGGAGGAGAGTAGTGAGGGTAGTGAGAGCGGAAGTGGGAGTGAGAGCGGAAGTGAGGGGGATTCGGAGGAGGAGAGCGAGGAGGAGGACTCTGTTGACTTGGACGACCTCAACGATGTCTGGGGTTATGGTAAAGTCGGGGCAAGTACGTCTTCAGATGATTCTGGTTTTGATTCATCCACCTTAGACAACCGGAAAAATAAGGGTTAGATTTTGTTTTGATCTTATAATTTTTATTTATTTATTTTTATTTTATTTATTTTAAATAACCTTTATTTTTTGGTGATTCATCTAACGTAACAAAATACATAAAAAAATAATATTTAAAAAAACAAACAGAATCAATTAATTTCTCGGATCTAAAAAATTGCATGATGCAATATTTTATTGATATGCAGCAGCAGGTGTATATTATGTAATTCAATGTCCGGCGGAATACTTGCCCGGGAAGTAGTGGTTTTAGTGTGCATTTGTTTAACGTAAATAAAAAGTCACAGAGCTAAATGTGGAAATAATTCATCAATAATTTTCAAAACATTTTTATTTAATTTATCAATTAATTATTTTTAGAGGATGGGTAGAAAGGATCATTGAATATATATGTAATATTATTTTAAGGTTAAATTATGCTTTATCGTAAAGCAATTGATAAATAATGCATATCAAATGCTTTACAGTAAAGCATAATTCAACCTTAAAATAATATTTTATATATATTCAATGATCCTTCCTATCCATATGGGTGTAGGCTTCTTAAAATAATACAATCCTATAGTAATGACACTAATTGATTCTGTTAGTAGTTTGTTTATTCCCCAACAAAAAAATTTGTAAGAAAATTAATTCGAAATATTCATAACTTAAAATAATCCAAAAAGAAGGGTGGATAGCCCTTTACAGATAGCGTATTACAATAATTGTAATATTACACGTTTGTAATACTCTGTATAAGTCTGGTAATAAAGATATTGCTCTTGTCCTAAAACAAATCAATAATTATAATAAATGAAAGACGACGCAAGCGCCATCTTTTGCCTGATTTCATGTGGTATCGTCAACGATTCGAGTCTACAAGGTAGAAAATCGAGAATCGCTGTTTCGTCCACAAAAGGAAGGCTAACTTATACATCACTAATTAGATGAATGGTGGTTTAACATTTTAATTAAATAAATCAAGAATTAAATAATATATTATAATTATATTATTTATATAATTGTATTATTTAATTCTTGATTTATTATATATAGGAGAATTATTATTTTGAAACAAAGCAGAATTGCCTCTTATATAAAGTCTATACTACTGCAATATTTTTATTCAAAGTTATTTATTTTACATGAATTTACAATAAATAATGGTATCTTTGTTTTTTCTTGCTTGCTTGAACTATCGACCTATGGTCTTTCCGTCAAGAAAGTCTATATTATATTCAATTCTTTACGTTAAATAAATGTTACTTAATTGGCATTTTTAATTATTAATTACAAATCGATTAAGTTCGTAAACAGAATCCTTTTATTAGGATCATTTTATTACTAAATCTGAAAAAAATAATACATTGTATATAATCTAACAAATATATATATATTCTCAAATAAGGGCTATCTACCATAGGTCTTTCTGCCCTGGATTATTTTTTTTATGTGTATTTTCAATCATATTCACGCTATATTAAAAAAAACTAACACCATCATAAAACTTTTTTTTTCTTTTATTCTCAACAATTCATCATTTTAAACATCAGATGATTACCTTTTGGATCAGGTTTTTTTTTTAAGATTTTTTTATTTGTTAATTACATTCCTATTGAACGAAAACATATATTTTTTAACATCAGATGATTAATTAAAGGATTCCGAATGAGTCTGTATTTGTGACTAATAATTATGTTGTTTGTAGTATAGTGTCTTCAAAAACTTCCTTTGAATATTCTCTATTTCGCAAATGTGTACATGATAATAGGGATTCCAAATTATGGAGCAATATTCAAGTTTGCTTCGAATAGAAATTTATAAGTGGATCTACACTTGTAAATGGTTTACCGTTTCTTAAAAGAAAACCCAAAAGGCTGTAGCACGATTTGCACAGATATGAAATGTGATGATTGAAATTCAATTTATTATCGAAAAATATTCTTAAACCGTAAATAAATATTATAAAAAATATTATTATCTTAGCAAAGTTGCAAATCAGTGATATATTAATAGAGAGGAAACTCGGAGTGTTTCGGAATCGCTCCTATTTCGCAATATACTGGATCGACTCATTCGGAATGACCTTTCGATTAATTTTTTTCCATTCTTATAAAATTGATTTAATTTTTAAACATGGGATTATTACCTTTTGGATCAGGTTTATATTTTCTTTAATTTTTGGATAAGGTTTTTTTTATTATTATTTTATTTTGGTGTGTGCATTAATTACATTCCTATAAAACGCACACTTTATATAAATAGCGAGTTGGGATTTGTTTGTTTGAGTGCGTAAAGTAGGTGACTGCATGCGATTCCTGGTCAATGGACTCTGTCTAATGGGACGCGGAATATTTTTAAAGACGATTCGGATTTAGATTTTCGCCGGATTCCGGAGCGCCCCGCGCGCGCTCTGAGGTGTTTCTCATTATTTTTATTTTTTTCGTTTCGCGTTGTGGGAGGATTATTTTCGTAGGTGGGATTTAGCGGAAGGCTAATCCCTCAAGGCCGTTCCGTTCGTTCCTTTGATTAACAATAATAATAATTTAATTACGGAATCACCTTTTTACAAAAATAATACGAACCAAAAAAATATATACCAGCGTTATAATAAATCAATGTAAATAATTAAACCAGATACATATACATGACATGACACTTTCAGAAAGACCCATAGTAAATAGCCAATTATATATGAAAACACTTTGTACACTTTTCTTCACTGTTTATTTATTAACAGATGCTGTTTAGATGGAACGCACGACAGTTGCGTTCGAACGATTTGAACGCAACTGTCAAATTCACATGTAAATTCCTATCTAAATGATAGATTTCATACGATCGAAACGTTCGAACAATTTCAGGAATACGGGACCTGGCTGGGTATAAATTCTTTAATTCTTTATTTATGGAAAATCACCTTTTTACAATTAATGACAATTTGTAATTACAAAATACAACAATATATTCAATTGATTTGATAAAATTTAGAATAATAACTCCTTGATCAAGTATAATCATTGAGTTTTCCAATCAGAATCCATAAACACAATAATAATAATAATGCGCACCGTGAATAATATTATTTATGTTTCGTGAAAGTTCTCTCTATAAATTTTAATAGAATTGTTGCGGGATTCACGACGATGTAATTTTAAATTTAAGTTATTTTAATCTATTTTTGCAGAACATTTGCGGAATGATCGATTTTTTGGATCATTTGGAATATGATAATGTGTTGATTGTTAATGATTTTTGCTGCTTTATATATTTTAAGTTTATTAAATAAAACAATTTTAAATTTAAGTTATTTTAATCTATTTTTGCAGAACATTTGCGGAATGATCGATTTTTTTTTTGATCATTTGGAATATGATAATGTGTTGATTCTTAATGATTTTTGCTGCTTTATATATTTTGAGTTTATTAAATAAAACAATTTTAAATTTAAGTTATTTTAATCTATTTTTGCAGAACATTTACGGAATGATCGATTTTTTTTTTGGATCATTTGGAATATGTTATTAGCTATTTTATAATGTGTTGATTGTTAATGATTTTTGCTGCTTTATATTTTGAGTTTATTGAATAAAACACTTTTAGCTTTATTTTTATAACTTTTGATTTTATTTTTGTGTGTCTAAATACATAGAGCATCATAAATAAACTATAAGTCTATTTTAATATAAAAATATAAAGTATACAATCAAACTGTTTTATTTAATAAATCAACAGAAAACTATAGTTTCTTAAAAAAATATCTCTCCAATTTTTAATAAAATAGTTTTAAATAAAAATAAATAATTTTAAATATAACAGTAAGAAATTTTAATTAATTTGTTTTTGCGAATTATTAACAATTACGCAATTTAAAATAATTTTTACATCGTTTGTAGAATAAATAGAAAAGAGTATTTACTCACTTGGTCAGAGTTATTTATTTATTTATTTATTTATATACGGATTTCTCCTTTTTGAATAAATTAAATAAAAATGATTTGAAAAATAATTAATAAACTATTTACACATTTAGCTCTCTCAAAAGTCAAAGAGCTAAATGTGGAAATAATTTATTAATTATTTTCAAATCATTTTTATTTAATTATTTTTTTATGCAGTCATAATTTTTAATAATTTAGCTCTCTCAAAATTCACAGAGCTAAATGAGGAAATAATTTATTAATTATTTTCAAATCATTTTTAATTGACTTATTTTTATTTAATTATTGCTTTTTATGCAGTCATAATTTTTAATAATTTAGCTCGGTCAAAAATCACAGAGCTAAATGTGGAAAAAACTTATTAATTAATTTCAAATCATTTTTAATTGACTTATTTTTATTTAATTATTGCTTTTTATGCAGTCATAATTTTTAATCATTTAGCTTTGTCAAAAATCACAGAGCTAAATTATTTCCATATTTAGCTCTCTCAAAAGTCACAGAGCTAAATGTGGAAATAATATATTAATTATTTTCAAATCATTATTATTTAATTTATTATTATTTAATTATTGTTTTTTATACAGTCATAATTTTTAATAATTTAGCTCTGTCAAAAATCACAGAGCTAAATGTGGAAATAATTTATTAATTATTTTCAAATCATTTTTATTTAATTATTTTTTTATGCAGTCATAATTTTTAATAATTTAGCTCTCTCAAAAATCACAGAGCTAAATGAGGAAATAATTTATTAATTATTTTCAAATCATTTTTAATAACTTATTTTTATTTAATCATTGTCTTTTTTATGCAGTCATCATTTGTTAATCATGTTACCCCAAACGTTCATAACATTTACGAAATCCTTTAAATTAATGCGCGCTTACATAAATAAAAGTCAAATTTTAAAATAGCGACAATTAGCGTCTTCCGGCCGTTAGCGTAAATTCAAAAGGACCCGTAATTAGAACTGGCGACCGTCCGCCTATAAATCACAAACCCTTTTTTTATGCACATCATTCGAGGCGATTTTCAAAATATTAATAATTCGCACGCGCCGCGAAGTCTATTAATATTTTCCTTGAGCTTGACGAGACGCGACTGTGAGAAATCCGGATGAATCACTGAGTATTTAAAAACAATATAAGGAAATTATAAGTGGGGTTTGTTTTTACTGGCATTGGGATATTAGTGTAAGGTAGGGATAGGTATTTTTTTTCTATTTATTTCAATTATCATCATTCTAAGGGGCCAGAATTACTGGATTAAATATTTCAAGAACAAGGATGAAATAGATTTCTTGAAATATTCAATCTAATTATTCATTGTATAAAGAAGGAATAGAGCTCCTTAAATATTCAATCTAATTATTTATTAAATATATCAAGAACGAGTTTTTTTCTTTTCTTTTTTCTATTTATTTCAATTATATCATTCTGAGGGGTCAGAATTATTGGATTGAATATTTCAAGAACAAGGATGAAATAGGTTTCTTGAAATATTCAATCTAATTATTCATTGAATAAGGATGGAATAGAGTTCCTTAAATATACAATCTAATTATTTATTAAATAAATCAAGAACGAGTATTTTTTCTTTTTTTCTATTTATTTCAATTATATCATTCTAAGCGGTCAGAATTATTGGATTAAATATTTCAAGAAAAAGGATGAAATAAGTTTCTTGAAATATTCAATCTAATTATTCGTTGAATAATGATGGAATAGAGTTCCTTAAATATTCAATCTAATTATTTATTAAATATATTAAGAACGAGGATACATCTCAGTACATGTTCCAATGCGTGCCAAAATAATTATATTGAATGTTTCAAGAAGAAAGATGGAATAGCGTTTAGAACAGATACTCTGAAAAGTATTATACACAGAATTTGTCAGTTACAGATACTGATAAATTCTGTATATAATATAATGCGCGAAAATATTTCGATTAAATATTTCTAGAAGAATGATCCCATTCCGTTGAAATATTTAATTTGGAAAAGGTACTATGAAAAGTATACATAACACAGTACCTATTTCTGTGTGTGTCAAAATTATTATAATAATTTATTTATTTATATGAAAAGTATACATAACACAGCACCTATTTCTGTGTGTGTCAAAATCATTATAATAATTTATTTATTTAACGGATTGACCTTTTTACAAATCTACAATATAATTAATAATATTTATTTATAGTGAATTGTAGAACAAAAATAAAGAAATAACTATTACAGATTATATTAAAATTATTGAAATATATACAAGACTGAACCTTATAGACAGACATAATAATAACACATTAAAATGGTCTTAAATAACAGAGGTAAATAACACTGACAATTTGCAAAATATATCACAGATTGACGTTTTCAGAAATAATGTAAATACGCAGGACTGTAATTACTACACAAACAAATACTAATTGATTGAATATTTCAATGAAAATAAATAGATACAAAGATAAAATAAGTAGATACATTATTATTTAAAACGTCCGTGAATTGTTTCACAATTGCATTCTAGTTTTTTTTTAATTTTTATTTAAATATGTCATTCTGTATATTTTTATATACGTCTTATTTTTAATAACAATAATAATAATTTTATTACGGAATCACCTTTTTACAAAAAAATACAATATATATATATATATATATATATATATACCAGTGTTACAATCAATCAACATATATGCAAGTACAAAAAAAAAGTACAAAATCAAAGTAATTTCTTAAGTTGACGCTTAATTTAATAGCATGTTACTTTAAGTTTGTACTTATTGCTCTGTAATTGGGTTATTTGTTTGTTGGGTAATAAAGATTATTATTATTAATAAATTTAATCTATACCTCAATTAGTCTCAGTTTCTTTATCCATTAAGAGAAATCTAATCAATATGATATTTAGTCTCGATTATTTTATCCAGTGAAAACAATGCGGTGTTTCTCATTATTTTTATAACTAAACCTATTCAGTCTCAGTTTTTTTTATATACAATCTTAATCTATACGGCAAAACGTTCCGATTTACTCGTTCCGCGAATGCCCGAATAATTGAATGTGTTTTAATGTTTATTGATTTGATTAGAATGTGACGTCAACATTCACAAGAAGTGCGAAAAACTGACGGCGAATTTGTGCGGTGTCAATCAGAAGCTTATCGTCGAGGCCATTGAGTCAGTCAAAAAGGGTGAGTTTACAACATTAATTAGTTTTAATGGTAAAGAGAATGCGTTTACAAACATTAATTAATTCGAAAAAATAAACGCATTCAATCGGAAAACGGAACAATAATTCGTGTTTAATATTAAAAAAAAAATGGGGATGAAAAGCACAGAAAGGGGATGGTGGCCAATAATCAGAATTTGTAATGTGGACGAAAGCACACTTCCCAATCCCCATTCATTGTGGGTAACTTTGATTAATATATCAAAGTTAAAATATTCCTTCGACTATTCCTTCTCCTTTTTTCCTCGTTTCAGTAATCCATAATATATCCAATAACATTTTGTAACCCGGCGCATTCACCATTTCTGCCCGAAAATAATGAAATTAATATATTCAAAGAATAAGGGTTTAGTTTTAATTTCACCTTTCTTTCAATAATAATATAATTAATATGTTACATATTTCTTTAAATGGAATCGCGCTTTCTTTCAAACCCGATCGAATTTACGTATTATTTTTTTTCATGCGAGACATTCGGCGCTGAATTGTCTGGTGTCCAACGAATAAACAAAATACTGAGTGTCTATTTTGGCCGGCGACGGATTATTTTCGATCGGGATCGGGTGCGACCGACGCGGAAGGCCTCCACCGGCTCCCATCCTCCGATTGGCATTGAATTTGGAAGGACCTCGCCGCGGTGCCGGTCACACGGTCCTGCCGAAACGGTGACGCGCGATCGCCCCGCGACCAAAATAAACGTTTCGCGAAAAACCCGGCGATGCCAAATCAGCGACAACAAAGCTCTCCGTGTCATCTATGCAAGTCTGTGCGAAAATTAAGAGACAAACTTTTAGAAAGAAGATTTTGTTGATTAAGAAGAAACTTTTTTGGGGGGTTTTTCACCTCAATTTACTTTTAAAAGTCTCTTACAATTTCTATTCTTTGCTAATCTAATTGCTTCTTCTATTTCGATATCTTCTGTTTCTTCTTCTTCATTTGTGTGTTCTACATATGCGGTTTCAGTATTTTTGTCTTGATTTTGTATGTCTAGCAAGTCCGTAAAATATTCTTTCCACCTCTCCATGATTTCAGTTTATTCTGTTACTATTCTGTTGTCTTTTCCTTTCATCACTCTAAAGTCATGTTGTTTTCCTTTTCTCAGTTTTTTTTTGCAACACTTTGTAGAATAATTTCTGATTTGTTTTACTATCTTTCTCCATTTTCGTGCCGAAATCTTCTTTTTTGCCTCTGACTCCTTTACTTTTACCCGTTGTTTTTTGTACTTCCGGTAACTATCATTGTTATTTTTGCCCAGGTACGTTTTCCATAATTGCTTTTTAATCTGAATCTGTTGTTTTATTTCTTCACTCCAGATCTGTGGGACAATAATCATAAACAGAAACAAGAAATAGACATATTTCTTGTTTCTGTTTATGATTATTACAGAAACAAGTAATAGATTAAATAAAATGAAACAAAGATGATTCACACATTTGCAGTTATTTAAATTACAATGAAATTAAAATTAATAGATGTTTGTAAAACTTACAGTGTAAGTTTTTTTTTGCAGTTGAAAAAAAAGGGATTGATCGAATTTTGTTGATCATTGCCAGAAATTTTCCTTGTTTAATTTCATTGTAACAAGTAATAGACATATTTCTTGTTTCTGTTTATGATTATTGTCCCGCAGATCTCCTAGTATAATTAGTCTGTTTTCTGTTCCCTCAATTATATCTGATAATTCTTTCCAAAATTTAACGCTTTCATCTTCTCCTGATCCATAAACTATTACGAAAGTTTGGATTTTATCACAATCTCTATTTCGATTTTCCAAAATTTAACGCTTTTTCATCTTCTCCTGATCCATAAACTATTACGAAAGTTTGGATTTTATCACAATCTCTATTTCGATTTTTAGTATTCTTCTATAGATGAATTCCCATTTATTTATATTCTTCTTATTATGCAACCTACTCTTTCTTCTGGTTTTACACCACTATAGAGTAAAATGTGTCGTCCGTCCATTTCGACTATTCCTTCTCCTTTTTTCCTCGTTTCAGTAATCCATAATATATCCAATCGCATTTTGTTAAATTCTTGTACGAATTCCTGTTGTTTTTCCTTGTATGCTTCGCATGTTGCAATTTTCAGTTCTCTGTTTTGTTCCAGGTTTTTTTCCAGGAATGCTTCTTGTATTCCTAAATCCTGATTTATAGTCTATAGTCCATTGCGTATGTTGTTTTCTTGATCCTAAATCCTGATTTATAGTCTATTTTCTTTAAGTTCCTTGCGTATGTTGTTTTCTTGATTGATTCTGTATGATTTCCCTTAGTTTTCTGAGCTTATGGTGATATCAATCCCTCTTCTATTTTATTACATCTAAATTCTCGCCCATTGATTGTTAATTTCTGATATTCCTAAATCTTGATTTATAGTCTATTTCCTTTAAGTTCCTTGCATACGTTGTTTTCTTGATTGATTCTGTATGATTTCCCTTAGTTTTTTGAGCTTATGGTGATATCAATCCCTCTTATCTTTTATTCCACCTAAACTCCCGCCCATTGATTGTTAATTTTTGATATCCAATTTTAACATTATTTCCTTTAATAAAGCAATACTTCTAATTTCTTTTCAGATTGCTCTCTCGGTCTTCGTTAAATCATTGTCTACATATATTTTCTTACCTTTTAGCTTTCATTATTTCCTGTTTCTTTTCCCATGATTCTATTTCTGCTATAATCATTGCAGCATTGTTTCCCTGATTAATGTTTGTAGCTCTGTGTATTTTAATTTAAATTAATTAAAACACTTTTTTACTTTGTTTGTATAACTCCGAGTTATATAAATGAATTTATATAACTCAGTTACATAAATTCATTTATATAACGGTTATATAAATTCATTTATATAACTCGGAGTTATACAAACAAAGTAAAAAAGTGTTTCATTTATTAAAATTGAATTACAATGTATAACAAAATAGAAGCCTCAAAAATTAACAAGCTATGTACTTTAACTTCAACATTCAGTTCTTGATGTATGAATTCTTCTACTCTTCTTATTGTATTGTTGCCACTTACTTTCAATCCTTTTACTACCACGTTGTTTTTCTTCTCTCTCGTTCATTCTTTTCAACACTATTTTCTAGGTTTTCTATATTTTTTTTAGATCCAATTTTTCTTCTTTGATATCAATTTCTTTTCTC
Organism: Philonthus spinipes; assembly: GCA_963082785.1. Classification (NCBI taxonomy): domain Eukaryota; kingdom Metazoa; phylum Arthropoda; class Insecta; order Coleoptera; family Staphylinidae; genus Philonthus; species Philonthus spinipes. Next base: position 23,042,948 of record OY720311.1, read on the forward strand.
AATTCCTTATTGTCTTGTAATTGGGATGTATATTTCCTGTTGGGCAATAAATGATAATAATAATAATCTTTATTGTCCAATAAAGAGATTCCATAAAATGACAAATATCAGAAAAAAATATATATACAAATCAATATTTCTTTTTTTAGATCCAATTTTCTTCTTTGATTTCAATTTCTTTTCTCAATTCCTTATTGTCTTATAATTGGGATGTATATTTCCTGTTGGGCAATAAATGATAATAATAATAATAATAATAATAATAATAATAATAATAATAATAATAATCTTTATTGTCCAATAAAGAGATTCCATAAAAGGACAAATATCAGAAAAATATATATATATATATACAAATCAATTAATTATTAACTAAAAATGGTTCAATAACTACTGTAAATATAATATATAAAGACTTATTATTATTATTATTATTATTAATTTTCCCTTTTAACTCATTAGTGTTGCTTTTAAATTCTCTCATAATATTTTTCGTCATTTCTTTTAATTCCTCCTGTTTTTGTAATTATTCTATTTGGGATATTTGGGTGTATGTTTGTTAATTTACTTTTCCTTTCTTCCTCGATTTTTCTTTGTTCGGACGATCTCAGTATCTTTTTTATTTTTTTTTCCCCTGTTCTGATGCTCTTTTTGTGCTCATTAATAATCATGAAAACGTAACGAATTTCGTTCCTTTGAAGTTCCTGAATCGGATCCTATAATGTTTCCGCGCTTATAATCTCTTTAAAAAAAATACACCTATTTTATTTTTATTTTTTTCCTTTCCTTCTAAATTTAGTCGTTTCATTCATGTCCACGCGTCAATTAGACGAAACGGGAATCGCATTGCGTCGAGTTTTCAACACGGGATGCACGCGCGAAATCCTCCGACAGTTGTTTCCATTTTTCTATTTTCGCTCCTCGGAATTGTACGTTTTAATTAACACTTTTTGGCGTCCGACGGACACACGCTCGTTATTATTATTGACTCTTTCGGTAAACGTGCACCGGATTATGAGAGTCACATTGGCTTTGTGGATGTTGTGAATGGTAATCACTTGTTTCTTGCATGGCTTTCTCATTTATCACTGGTGAAACATAAAAATGATGATGATAATTAAGATAAAAATTAAAACTTCTTATTTATCACTGGTGAAACATGAAGATGATGATTAAGGAATAAATCAAAATTTCTTATTTATCACTGGTGAAATATGATGATAATGATTATTTAGGTAAAAATCAAAACTTCTTATTTATCACTGGTGAAACATGATTATGATGATTAAGGTAAAAATTAAAACTTCTCATTTATCACTGGTGAAACATAATGATGATGATTAAGGTAAAAATTAAAACTTCTCAGACTGACTTTCATTAATCTAAGCAAGGCATATTATTATCATCTAGCGGCGCCAATTAGTTTTTTTTTCTTGTATCAAAGATTGATGTTAATTGTACAGTAAGCATTGACATTTAGTAGATATTGTGAATACTTAAACAAGTGATATCCTGTCTTTCATGTTTTTAGATAACACTGTTTATTTACCAGTCAAACAATACACCTAATTAAATCGGATTTGTGGCACGGAATGTCATTTTTTCCTTCCGAAAATATTTTTAGAGCGCCAATAATGACGGGATTCTACCGATTATAGTGTTTTTCGTCCGAAATTCTGGATTTTCGGCCCTTGTCCTTGCCGAAATCCGCTGCCAAGACGTTAATGCAGCGCACAATCGGAAAACTTTCTAAAATTACGCGGACGTCAGCGCGATGTTTTCGCACTTGTGTGTGTGTGTCGCAATATAATAAAATTAAATTTTTCATGCGGAAAATTCTGTCCGCTTAGCCAAGGATCAGGATCACGTCGACAGTTATTAATCTCAGAGGGGCTCGTACAGTTTGACGATCACGGTTTATTTAAACTGATTTTTTTTTAACGAAAAATGTAAAAAATATCATTATATTTATCCCTAATATCACTCCTAAAATCTCCCGCCCTTCATTAACAATTCATATTATTAAATTTGCAGACAAAGTAGTAAACAATTTAATCTCAAGAGGGGCTCGTAGATTTTGACGTTCTCGGTTTATTTAAACTGATTATGTGTTGATTTTTGTAACTTTAAAAAGCAACAAAGAAATGTTAATGTAATGTTGATAAATAATTATTAACATTTTTGATTACTTAGAAAATGCTGCCGGAAAGTTTTAAAAAATCCTCCAATTTATTTTCATTTTATTATCACTCTCTATTAATTATTGTCTTATAATTTTCCGTATTCTTAATTAATAAATTATTTTCTCTTTTGGATTCTATTCTTAATTTATTTTATATAGATTTTTCCGCAGAAATAAAGATGTTTTATATATATATCCTTATATTCCCTTCCTAAAAAAATCGTAAGATATTTTTTTGCTTTCTTTTTGTATATTCACGTTGGCACATTCTTGAAGTATTTTTGACGCGTGCATCACAACAGGTATTTTTAGACAAATGATTTTGACGTGCCCGTGTTTTCACGTAGCAATCCCACTTGCTTGCACACGCACGTATTGCGGAAAGTTCATTAATTATCTTACATCACGATTTATTTTCATTTAGACGAATACGGAGAGGACGGGATAAATGCAAGATGAATTTCCACGATCATAGATTTTAAACAGGAAAATAATCGTTGTTTTTTTTTATTAACCCAATAAAATCGTTTCCTATATTCAGGTGTACCCCAAGGTTCTACACAAATCTATTATCGTAGAATTTATTTTTACATTTATCCGATATGATATGAGCGATTATCATATCATTTTTTCAGGTATAAATCAAGGTTCTACACAAATCTATTATCGTAGAATTTATTTTTACATTTATCCGATATGATATGTGCGATTATCATATCCTATATTCAGGTATACCTCAAGGTTCTACACAAATCTATTATCGTAGAATTTATTTTTACATTTATCCGATATGATATGTGCGATTATCATATCATATATTCAGGTATACCTCAAGGTTCTACACAAATCTATTATCGTAGAATTTATTTTTACATTTATCCGATATGATATGTGCGATTATCATATCATATATTCAGGTATACCTCAAGGTTCTACACAAATCTATTATCGTAGAATTTATTTTTAAATTTATCCGATATGATAAGTGCGATTATCATATCCTATATTCAGGTATACCTCAAGGTTCTACACAAATCTATTATCGTAGAATTTATTTTTACATTTATCCGATATGATATGTGCGATTATCATATCATATATTCAGGTATACCTCAAGGTTCTACACAAATCTATTATCGTAGAATTTATTTTTACATTTATCCGATATGATATGTGCGATTATCATATCATATATTCAGGTATACCTCAAGGTTCTACACAAATCTATTATCGTAGAATTTATTTTTACATTTATCCGATATGATATGTGCGATTATCATATCATATATTCAGGTATACCTCAAGGTTCTACACAAATCTATTATCGTAGAATTTATTTTTACATTTATCCGATATGATATGTGCGATTATCATATCATATATTCAGGTATACCTCAAGGTTCTACACAAATCTATTATCGTAGAATTTATTTCTAAATTTATCCGATATGATAAGTGCGATTATCATATCCTATATTCAGGTATACCTCAAGGTTCTACACAAATCTATTATCGTAGAATTTATTTTTACATTTATCCGATATGATATGTGCGATTATCATATCATATATTCAGGTATACCTCAAGGTTCTACACAAATCTATTATCGTAGAATTTATTTTTACATTTATCCGATATGATATGTGCGATTATCATATCCTATATTCAGGTATACCTCAAGGTTCTACACAAATCTATTATCGTAGAATTTATTTTTACATTTATCCGATATGATATGTGCGATTATCATATCATATATTCAGGTATACCTCAAGGTTCTACACAAATCTATTATCGTAGAATTTATTTTTACATTTATCCGATATGATATGTGCGATTATCATATCATATATTCAGGTATACCTCAAGGTTCTACACAAATCTATTATCGTAGAATTTATTTTTACATTTATCCGATATGATATGTGCGATTATCATATCATATATTCAGGTATACCTCAAGGTTCTACACAAATCTATTATCGTAGAATTTATTTTTACATTTATCCGATATGATATGTGCGATTATCATATCATATATTCAGGTATACCTCAAGGTTCTACACAAATCTATTATCGTAGAATTTATTTTTACATTTATCCTATATGATATGTGCGATTATCATATCATATATTCAGGTATACCTCAAGGTTCTACACAAATCTATTATCGTAGAATTTATTTTTACATTTATCCGATATGATAAGTGCGATTATTATATCCTATATTCAGGTATACCTCAAGGTTCTACACAAATCTATTATCGTAGAATTTATTTTTACATTTATCCGATATGATATGTGCGATTATCATATCATATATTCAGGTATACCTCAAGGTTCTACACAAATCTATTATCGTAGAATTTATTTTTACATTTATCCGATATGATATGTGCGATTATCATATCATATATTCAGGTATACCTCAAGGTTCTACACAAATCTATTATCGTAGAATTTATTTTTACATTTATCCGATATGATATGTGCGATTATCATATCCTATATTCAGGTATACCTCAAGGTTCTACACAAATCTATTATCGTAGAATTTATTTTTACATTTATCCGATATGATATGTGCGATTATCATATCATATATTCAGGTATACCTCAAGGTTCTACACAAATCTATTATCGTAGAATTTATTTTTACATTTATCCGATATGATATGTGCGATTATCATATCATATATTCAGGTATACCTCAAGGTTCTACACAAATCTATTATCGTAGAATTTATTTTTACATTTATCCGATATGATAAGTGCGATTATTATATCCTATATTCAGGTATACCTCAAGGTTCTACACAAATCTATTATCGTAGAATTTATTTTTACATTTATCCGATATGATATGTGCGATTATCATATCATATATTCAGGTATACCTCAAGGTTCTACACAAATCTATTATCGTAGAATTTATTTTTACATTTATCCGATATGATATGTGCGATTATCATATCATATATTCAGGTATACCTCAAGGTTCTACACAAATCTATTATCGTAGAATTTATTTTTACATTTATCCGATATGATATGTGCGATTATCATATCATATATTCAGGTATACCTCAAGGTTCTACACAAATCTATTATCGTAGAATTTATTTTTACATTTATCCGATATGATATGTGCGATTATCATATCATATATTCAGGTATACCTCAAGGTTCTACACAAATCTATTATCGTAGAATTTATTTTTACATTTATCCGATATGATATGTGCGATTATCATATCCTATATTCAGGTATACCTCAAGGTTCTACACAAATCTATTATCGTAGAATTTAATTTTACATTTATCCGATATGATATGTGCGATTATCATATCATATATTCAGGTATACCTCAAGGTTCTACACAAATCTATTATCGTAGAATTTATTTTTAAATTTATCCGATATGATAAGTGCGATTATCATATCGGGTAAATATAAAATAAAATTCTATGATGATAGATTTTCAACAGGCAAATGAGCATTATCACAGAACTTAAACACTTAAACAAAACATTTGATAAATTTAATATTTTCAATATTCGATAAATTTGAAATTGTCTGTTGAAGTCCGTTTAGGCGAAAAATTTGTAATAAGTTTATTTTACAGCCTAAATTTTTGTATTATTATTTGTCTAGCATTATTATAAGTTTGTAAAATTGTAAAAAGTTTATACGTTCAAATAAATAAATAAATAAATGGACTTCAACAGACAATTTCAAATATAATTTAAAATATATTTAAACAAATAAATAAGAAGAAAGAAAAGTTTAGAATGTAACTTGGCAAAAGTTTAATCAAAACCATTTTGACAGAAGAAAATATCTCGAAGAAGAAGATAAAGTGCCAAAATCCTTATTTTCAAGATTGTGTTAATCAAAGTTCAACCAAAAAGAAAGGATCTCGAAGAAGAAAGACAAGTTTAGTTTGTATTTTTTCTTTCTTCTTCGAGATATTTCTTTCTTTTTTGAGATATTTTTTTCTTTCAAAATGGTCTTGATTAAACTTTTACCAAAGCAATCTTCAAAACGCAAATGTTGGACTTTATTTTCTTCTTCTCGATTCTTTTTTCAAGGTTGTCTTGGATAAGCTTTAACCATATTATATTACATCCTTTGACTTTATCAAATTTTATTTTCTTCCTCGTTATTCTTCATTAATTAATTAAACCTTAAGAAAGGAAATCTTGAAAATGTTAGAACTTTATTTTCTTCTTCGAAATTCTCTTTTCTAAATTGTCTTCATTACAATTTGACGAACACAATCTTGAAAATGAAGATTTTGGGACTTTATCTTCTCCGGCAATCTTCTTTCAAGATGAAAGTTAAACTTTGAACGACGAACACAATCTTGAAAATGAAGATTTTGGGACTTTCTTCTCCGGCAATCTTCTTTCAAGATGAAAGTTAAACTTTGAACGACGAACACAATCTTGAAAATGAAGATTTTGGGACTTTATCTTCTCCGGCAATCTTCTTTCAAGATGAAAGTTAAACTTTGAACTTCTTACTGCAGTTTCGGCAAATCATCTAGTTATACAAAGTTATTTATTTGTTTAAATATCCTTTAAATTAAATTAACATGTATAACGAAGTAGAAGCCTCAACTATCAAGAATTTCAAATTTGTCGAATATTTTCTCTCTTAGTTGTCAATATTTACTTTTTCGAATCGCATATCGGATAAATGTAAAATAAAATTCTATAATCATAAATTTTCAACAGGTAAATAAGCATGATCACAAAGCTTAAACACTTAAACCATTTGATAAATTTAATATTGTCACCATTAAGTTTATTTTAAATTTTTTTTAGCATTTTCAAATTTGTCGAATATTTTCTTTCTGCGTTGTAAATATTTACTTTTTCGACTCGCATCTCGGCAATTTTGTTTCAATCACGTGGGAGTTGATTTTTTATTCATTTATTTCGCGCGACTCTTATTCTTGTTTTCTAAAATTACATCATTCAAATTCCTGCGTCCAGTATATTTATCTCGGACCGTACGTAATTCAGCCGTGCATCCACCTTCATCCCATTCCCAATCTGGCGGTATTCCAAAAATTCACTCTTGCTCTTGTCGCGCCGGCATTCCCTGCCACGCCACATACCCCGACACAATGAAATGAAAAGTTAATGGAGCGAACTTTTTTTTTAATTGAAATCAATTTCAGTTTAAAGAAAAGTGGTGGTATAATAGAACCTTGAGGTACAACGAGAGTTGGGTGAGGATTTGCCGGCATTCCCGGAATGCAACACAATGAAATGAATGGAACTTTCTTCTTCTTGAAATCAATCTCAATTTCGATTCTTTTAAAGAAAGTGGTGGTATTATAGAACCTTGAGGTACACCAAGATTTGATTGAGAATTCGCCGGTATTAACGTAACGCAACATGATGAAATTAAACTCTAATGAATTAGATTTTTTCTTCTTCTTAAAATCATTCTCAATTTCGATACTTTTAAAGAAAGTGGTGGTATTATAGAACCTTGAAGTACACCGAGAGTTGGTTGAGGATTCGCCGGCATTCCCGGCATGCAACACAATGAAATGAATCGAACTTTCTTCTTCTTGAAATCAATCTCAATTTCAAGCTTAAGATTGCGGTTTAGTAGAAAGAGATAGCTATATAGTAAAATGGAAATAATCGTTTGAAAAAGAGCCATTCTTTTGGATTTAATAATATGAATATGTATTTACATGTTTTATCTACCAAGTATAAAGTATCAGTCTAAATAAAAAATGAATCGTTAATTTTCGTGTATTACGTCAATTTACTAGTTCAAGTTAGAAAAGAAAATTATTGATTTTTTAAAGAAAGTGGTGGTATTATAGAACCTTGAGGTACACCAAGATTTGATTGATAATTCGCTAGTATTAACGTAACGCAACATAATGAAATGAAACGCTAATGAATTAGATTTTTTTTCTTCATCTTGAAATCAATCTCAATTTTGATTCTTTTAAAGAAAGTGGTGGTACTATAGAACCTTGAGGTACAACGAGAGTTTGTTGAGGATTCGTACTGTATATTGGACTACACAATAGATATTTGTTGTTCCTTACCGGTACAACTTACTGCAACAAATCACATAATTATCTTTAAAAAAATGTTTTTCTATTTTAAAAATTTCAAAAATTTCGTTTTTTTTGTTTGTTTTACAAGTGGCAAAACGCCCACATCTAAGGCAAAAATTAAACCTTCTTTAACCTTGTTCTAGATTAAATTATCTCGCATAACATAAACTCTGTAAACGTTTTTTTTTTTTCATCTATTTAAAACATAATTTCGTGTCAGTAATTTCTGCAAACGCTCTCTCTTTTTTTTTATTTCGTTGTATTTAAAATATAATTCGTGTCAGTAATCCACCAGTAATCGTAAATATATCAACGCCAAGGACTATCCTTCATTCAGACAAATGACAAACGACGCCGGTAAAAATATTGGAAAATTAAACAGCGAGTATATGTCAGGATTAATGGTCTATTAGCGTTTTGGGAATTTATTGCGGCGGCAATTGTATTTTCGCGCTTTCGGTTCGGGAGAGAAAAAAATCAATGTCATGTGTAATATGGGATGCGTGTTTACGAATTCTCTCTTTATATAAATAGAGGCGTGAAAATATACACAGAATTACCACCGCTTGATGTTTCTTTTTATTATTTCTCATTTTTTATGAAATAATAATATTTATTAAATACGCCAGGTTTTTTTACGGGATAATAGAGTTTATTGAAAATTAAGCAAATCTTAACAATACGGAATTTTGGTTGTAAATTTTTATATATATTGAAGATCTTTATTTCTGAGGATTACATTATATAATTTTATTATACATATAAATATAATCATTTACACATTGTTAGACCTCAGAAAATGGCTATCGACCATCGGTCTTTCTGCCTGTGTCTGTCCAGTTCTTGTTGTTTTAGTTAAATAAATTTTTATTTAACACTAAACATTTATTCAATTTTTATATAAAATAACTATTTAGACAAGAAAATAGAGGTTGTTACAATCGGGGTTAAGGCTGCGTTTATAGTAAGGCAACAAGATGCTAGTTAGATGTATCATACTTGTGGAAAGGTATTAAGGAAAGAGCTTAATACCATCTCCGGGTGTACCGCATGGTTCTACACTATCGCCAATATCCTTTTACTTTAATACACACGCAAGTGTGGACAAACTAGGCAGGTCCTCATCACTAGTTATTCAATGATATGATATTCACGGTTAAACGAACTATGATAGAGCAATTATTCAATCAGCAGATATTAGGGAAATTGTTCAACCAGCATACGTTTATGATTAAACAATCCAGATATTAGGGAAATTGTTCAACCAGCATACGTCTATGATTAAACAATCCAGATATTAAGGAAATTGTTCAACCAGCATACGTCTATGATTAAACAATCCAGATATTAGGGAAATTGTTTAACCAACATACGTCTATGATTGAACAATTTCCCTAATATCATAGTTCGTTTAACCGTGAATTTACAAAACCTCAAATTCATTGGAGTAATTTTAGGAACATTAAAAAAGAAACACGCGTTAGTCATTATGACCAGGAATAGCGCTTTTTTTGTCCTCCGGTCGCTATTTTCAGTTGTGAATAGGTGAAAACCGGAGCCAAAAATCGCAGCCGTCCAGAGATCCATTATCTGCCGGAAAATGCGCGCCGGTTTTTCGCGTGTGTACAAAACATCCTTTCAGAAAGGAGAGTGAGGTGTCATTGGGGGAAATTTATGTGCTCTCTGATGGGAATGAAAAAAAAATGCACAAAGAAAAATCACGGGGAAATGAGGGAGATTCATTATAATTAATAAGAATTAAGTGTGTAATATAATGAAGTTTTTATTATTAATAGAAAAGAATATTCATTCATTTTTGGGTTTTTGTTATTGTAATATAATGAAAAGTGTCTTTTTTAATTTAAATAAAGAAATAACAAAACAAAAAGTAAATAAAAACATATTTATTCAATAGCCCAGGACAGAACAACAAACAAAAGTAAATAAAAAAACATATTTATTCGATAGCCCAGGACAGAACAACACCTATATTTATTGCATACAGTGAGGCAGTGAGGATTTTATATAATTAAAGAAGTCAATAAATGTGAAGCTGTAGACTTCACCTGCTAAATATACCTGAAATGCCACGAAGAATGTACCATATAAGTGCAAGATGGAAGGCCAATTTAAAGTATTGAAAGGAGGCTGCAGAAGAAGATACTAAAACGTGCTAAAATTAAGGGATTTGCGAAGGATAGCGATAAACCGTGGAGAAAGGGGGAATATATTAAAGAAAGCCAGGGTCCTAATCGGAGGCTGTATAGCCATTGAATTGAATTATGTTTTGTTTATAATAATTTAGAACATTAATTACATTTCGTTATTTATTTGAATACATTTAGAAATAAAATCAACACTCTGTAAATAAATAAACGTTTTTAACGTAACGACATGCTTGGTATGTCCACATGGTATTTTACAAAGGAAGAGATTCTAGTGCACAACGATAAATCTTTCAATGATCCTCGAGATAGACGCTTCAATAAAATAAATCATTTATTGTGTAAATAAATGCATGTTTGTAAAGCAAAGACCCGGCTGGTTTGTTCACACGGTATTTTATAAAATAAAACAATTTAGCAATGAGAGCACTTGTGATCAACAGGGTAATAAATCTTTCAAGGTTCCTCGATATTGAATGTTCAATGAAGCAAAATCTTCATTGTATAAATAAATATACGTTTGCAAAGTGAGGACCTGCCTGGTTTGCCCACACAGTATTTTATAAAGTAAGAGAATCTACCAATCAGAGCAATTTTCAACAGGATAATAATTTTTTTTAAGTTTCTCGAGATTGCATGTTTAATGAAATAAAATCTTCAGTGTATAAATAAATATATTTTTTTTAAAGCAAGACCTGCCTGGTTTGTTCACACATACAGTAAGATATTCTATTAATCAAAAAACTTGCTTTCAACGGGGAAAAAATCTTTAAAGGTTGTTCGAAATGGAATGTTCAATTAAGAAAAAAGTTATTTTATAAATAAACAACTGTTTGTAATATGAGGGCCTGCCTGGTTTGCCCCCACGGTATTTTATAAAGTAAGTGAATATAGCAATATGAGTATTTGTTTTTAAAAGGGTAATAAATTTCTTCACGGTTCTTCGAGATTGAATATTGAATGAAACAATCTACAATCTTCAGTGTATAAATAAATATACATTTCTAAAGATTTCATTGTAAATCTTTAAAGGTTGTTCGAAATGGAATGATCAATTAAGAAAAAAATATTTTATGAATAAACAACTGTTTGTAATATTAGAACCTGCCTGGTTTGCTCACACGGTATTTTATAAAGTAAGTGAATCTAGCAATAAGAGCATTTGTTTTTAACAAGGTAATAAATTTCTTAACGGTTCTTCGAGATTGAACATTAATTAAAACAATCTACAATCTTCAGTGTATAAATAAATATATTTTTGTAAAGCAAGACCTGTCTGGTTTGTCCACACATAAAGTAAGATATTCTATTAATCAAAGCAGTTCCTGTCAACAGGGCAATAAATCTTTCAATCTTTCAAAGTTCCTCGAAATTGAATGTTCAATGAAATAAATTCTTCACTGTATATATAAATAAAAATGTTTGTAATGTAAGGACTAGCCTGGTTTGTTCACACGGCATTAAAAAAAAATAAACAGCACGATAAATCTTTCAAGATTCCTCGAAATTGAATGTTCGATGAAATAAATTCTTCACTGAATAAACGAATAAAAATGTTTGTAATGTAAGGACTAGCCTGGTTTGTCCACACGGTATTTAAAAAACATTAAAAACAGCACGATAAATCTTTCAAGATTCCTCGAAATTGAATATTTAATAAAATAAATTCTTCGCTGTATAAACAAATAAAAATGTTTGTAATGTAAGGACTAGCCTGGTTTGTTCACACGGTATTTTAAAAAATTAAAAACAGCACGATAAATCTTTCAAGATTCCTCGAAATTGAATGATCAATGAAATAAATTCTTCACTGTATAAACAAATACAAATGTTTGTAATGTAAGGAGGTTTGTTTTAAAAAAACAAATTTCATTCGAGTCCATGGGTGTATTGTGACGTCTTAAAATTAATATTAAAAAAAATAACAGTGACTGGTCGAAATGGCCCAGCAGCCAATCCTCAATTCATATCCTTAATCTTCGTATCCTTTCATCTCCCATTCTTTAAACAAAACAAAAAAGAAAGAAAAAAACGACTAGCCTGGTTTGTCCACGCGGTATTTAAAAAAAAAATAAGAACAGCACTGTATAAATTTCCTGGTTTGTCCACACGGTATTTTACAAAGTTTTACAACACGACGATAATTTTTCAATGTTTCTCGAGATGGAAATAAAACTTTTCAATTTATAAATAAATGAATGTTTGTTAAGTAAGGACCTGCCTGGTTTGACCACGTGGTATTTTATAAAGTAAAAGAATCTAACAATGTAACAATTTTAAACAAATAAAAGAAAGAAAAAAGGACTAGCCTGGTTTATTCACGCGGTATTTAAAAAAAATTAAGAACAGCACTGTATAAATTTCCTGGTTTGTCCACACGGTATTTCACAAAGTTTTACAACACGACGATAATTTTTCAATGTTTCTCGAGATGAAAATAAAACCTTTCAATGTATAAATAAATGAATGTTTGTAAAGTAAGGATCTGCCTGGATTGACCACGTGGTATTTTATAAAGTAAGAGATCTAACAATGTAACAAATTATTATTATCTTTGTTGTCAAATATAAATACAAAATAATTCACTTAACGAGCGATGAGTGAAGCAGCAGCTTTCCCTTTCTTCACCTTATCGCCTTTCTTCTTCTTCTCCGCCAAGAACAACTCGATAATAATATTTCAAGGTTCTTCGAGATTGAGTGTTCACTGTATAAATGTGTATATGAATGCTGGTTGAACATTTTATTAGATATTGAAAATATTTGTTGAGAACAATAGAAAGATATAGCCGTAATCTATATCTTTCTCTATCTTTCTTACGGTTTTGTGGGAGATGCGCTTATTGCACAGGCATACGTAGGTCCTCGTTAGGCCCCAAATGCTTCCTCATTTTAGGGTATCTGGACCCATAGCCAGATATAGGTAATAACTGCCCAGAATAATGAGAATTAATTAACTCAAATTCAGGTTGAGAATAATTACCGTGCAGTCGAAACTAATCACAGTGGAATAAATTGTTAAGTGGCATAAAAAAGTTATTAAGTGTTTTCTTTATCCTAATATTGAAAATGAACCACGAAGTAAACGCCTGAAAGATTCAAGAATTAATTTATTTATTTATATTAACTTGACGTTTATTATTCTGGGTAGATTTATACTAGGCGTTTATTATTTTGAATAGTTATTTACTGCGCATTAATTTTCGAAGATGTTCTCCACGCAAACAATATATTTTTATTGCCCTACGCGCATGTTGATCGTTACTGCTTCTGGAATCCGATGAAGTAACATCTGCGCACTAATACAATTTATTTTTTTATTTAATGTGACTTTTGAATATTTTCTATTAGAAAAATTTTTGTAATGTATTTTTTTTAATCTGTAAAATCCAAAAGTGTATTCAAAATGTTCATAATCTGATGTTTTTTTTTTCTTAATTTCCGTTTATTTTTTCTCGTTTTTTCTTTTTTGTTGTTGGTTTGTTTGTGGCGATTAGGGTGCTCAGAACGGGACTCACCGACGTCCAACCCGGCGCATAACCCCGCTTTCGCACTAGACCCCGCCGAGCTAGCCGAGGAATTCTCACAATCGAGCACCTTCGCAGGATTCCAGAAGAGCGGCAGGATCACGCCGCCGGCCACCACCATTCCCAGGTTCAGGAAGTACAACATCGAGGACTTCAACTTCCTCAAGGTCCTCGGCAAGGGGAGCTTCGGAAAGGTGAGTCAAATTTTTGTATACCTAAATTACTCCGAAACAAGAAAATTCCAATTATATTAGTTTTGAGTTCACGTTAAGTGTTAATAATTGAGGCTTCGACTTTGTTATACAAGTGAAAGCAAGGAATACAAAGTGTTTTATTTTTAATTGTTCGAATCTCTTCACGTAACTCACAACACAATTATTTAAATAAATTATTTTATTTAGTCTTATATAACATCGTTATATGTGCCTCTCTACTTCTCAGTATGAGGTGAAAATAAATTAAATAAACATAATTTGAAAATAATTAATAAATTACATTATGTAATTCAATGTCTGGTGAGGTATTTGCCCGAGAAGAAGATATTTTTAAATTACATTATATATAGCTCAATGTCTGGCGAGGTATTTGCCCGAGAAGTGGATATTTTAAAATTACATTATGTAATTCAATATCTGGCGAGGTATTTACCCGAGAAGTAGATATTTTTAAATTACATTATGTAATTCAATGTCTGACAAGGTATTTACCCGAGAAGTAGATATTTTAAAATTACATTATATAATTCAATGTCTGACAAGGTATTTACCCGAGAAGTAGATATTTTAAAATTACATTATATAATTCAATATCTGGCGAGGTATTTACCCGAGAAGTAGATATTTTTAAATTACATTATGTAATTCAATGTCTGGCGAGGTATTTGCCCGAGAAGTGGATATTTTAAAATTACATTATGCAATTCAATGTCTGGCGAGGTATTTACCCGATAAGTTTTTCAAAATATCCGAAATACTAGTTGAAATTAAAATAAAAAAAACAAATGAAACTAAAGCACGTTATGCTGATGAGGAATGATAAACCGAAACACGTGTCTACAGATAGCCTTGTAATTATTATTTGTTGTTTCCTTTCATTAAATAATTTCGACTCAAACCGTTGCAATTCGCAGTAGTGCTGCTATGCAGCAACAAATATCTATTGTGTAATCCAATGTCCGGCGGGGTAAATGCTCGGGGAGTAGTTGTTTCAATAGATGTTTGTAAAACTTACAGTGTAAGTAATTTTTTTGCAGTTGGAAAAAGGGATTGATCGAATATTATATTGATCATTGGCAGAAATGTTCCTTGTTTAATTTCATTGTAACTTAAATAACTGCAAATGTGTGAATTATCTTTGTTTAATTTTATTTAATTTAAAGCACGTTAATTAAATTAGATTTGTCCAGGTGTCGTTATCGAAAGTGGAAGCAAAAATGCGTCCGCGCAATCGTCAGTCATGGGAGGACGTTCCCGATGCGTGTTTACGCTTCCCGAAATAAACCCGTGTGATCCGTAATATGTATTTTTCTGTTGTTGTCTTTGCAGGTCCTGTTGGCCGAGCTGAAGGACACCGAGTATTATTACGCCATCAAGTGCCTAAAAAAAGACGTCGTTTTGGAGGACGACGACGTCGAGTGCACCCTCATCGAGAGGAAGGTCCTCGCCCTGGGGACCAAGCATCCCTACTTGTGTCATTTACTTTGTACCTTCCAGACGGAGGTAAACAATTTTTATAAGTACACTTTTAAAAGGCAACGAATTAAAGGAAAAGGACTTTGACTTTCACATTTAAGAGATATATCTTTCTATAAATTAAATGTGAACAAAATTTCTAAAAGAAAGTTTAAGTTCTTTTAGAAAAGGGATCTTAAACTGTAGTAATTGTATATATTTACTAATTTGGCCTTTAAATATAAATAAATAATCGACTTTGCCCATTAGTACGGAAAAGACGATTATTTAAATAATCAATTAATCAAAAGTGTGCATTCGAATCGTATAAATAATCGATTTATTCGAATACTCAATCAAATCGTTATGATTCGAATGCTCATTCGAATGATGATTAGGATAACAATTCTAACATAATTGGGGATCAAATTATACTTAATATATGCTTCTAGTTTTTATAATAGAATCGGCTCAATGTGCGATCCTTGCGGAACACCAGAAGTAACAATTATCTCTTGTCATGTAAAATTATAAATCTTAACTTTTTGAGTACGTCCCATTAAATAAGACATAAGCCATAAAATCGTATTTGCATTGATTCCTAGCAATTGAAGCTTTTTCAGCAAGATTACATGGTATACACTGCCTTTGAGAAATCTGTGTAAATACTATCCACCTGATAATTATTCTCAAAGGCACTATAAATAAACTGTTTATATTGCATTAGGTTACTTATTGTAGACTTTCCACATTGGAATCCATGCTGTCTATACGAAATATATGAGCGCGACATCTAAGCAAGTTGTTCACTAATAATAGCATCTAATAGTAGGCTTTGATTAAATATATTTTACCACGGGTTAAGTGAGAAATTAATTCAAAATATAGCATCTAATAGTTTTGGAATAACCAACTGCTTGCATATACCATGATAATTTAACACTTCTTCCCGAGAGCCACTTTTGAAAACAGGAGTGATGTAACATTCTTTCCAGATATTTGCAAGCTGAGCAGTTGCTATTGATTTGGAGAACAAGAGATATATGGGTTTGCTTAATGAATATATACAGTTTATTAGTAAATTAGGAGGTACACAATCAGTACCGGAAGAGTATGTGTTTTTTAATCCAACAATACGATTGAAAACATCTTCTAGTGTCACGCAAAGTTCCATATCTTGCACTTGGTTGAGATTTCCCAATCTTTATTGCATAATTTACATTAAGTATAATACAATGCAATACATTTTATATACTATTCTCACTAAATAGCTATCGAGCATCGGTCTTTCAGCCAGGATTTCTTATTTTTCTGATGGAGAAAAAATAATAACTTAAAAAAAAAAACGTTGAATCATTAATACAATTAATTTTCGAATAATTTTCTTATCCGAATTTATTCGTTTAGCCTTATAAGTCGAACATTTGTAGATTTGGATGTTGAAATACGATTGAAGACTTAGTTCTGAATGCAATTTTTTAAAAGACTTATTAAAAAAAACTCAAAAAATGAATCATATAAATAAATAGAAAACATTCACTCATCAAAACGTAAGAATTAACCGTTTTGAACGCTCGTTAATTTTTTTTAGTATTGAAGACTTAATTATGAATCCATTTTTTTTAAAGACTTATTAAAAAAAACTCAAAAAATGAATCATATAAATAAATAGAAAAAGTTCACTAACCAAAACGTAAAAATAAACCGTTTTGAACGCTCGTTATTTTTTTTTTGTATTGAAGACTTAGTTATGAATCCAATTTTTTTTAAATACTTATTAAAAAAATCAAAAATGAATCATATAAATAAATAGAAAAAATTCACTAACCAAAATGTAAGAATAAACCGTTTTGAACGCTCGTTATTTTTTTTGTTTCGTTTTTTTTATGTGTGGTCAAACTTTTGGTTTGCGCTGAATGCATTGTTTAATTCCGCATTTCTATATACAGTCACACTTATTCTTTGTGATGGAGTACCTGAATGGCGGTGATCTCATGTTCCACATACAAAAGTCGGGACGATTTTCGGAAGCCAGGTCGCGGTTCTACGCAGCGGAGATCGTTTCCGGCTTGAAGTTTTTGCACAGTAAAGGCATCGTCTACAGGTGAGTTCCTAGTTTTAAAACGTAAATTCACAATTATCGATTTTTTGCTTACAATTTGCCGACAGTAGTATGGCTACGAGAATACTGGATCAACCAAAGAATATTTTTCATCCAAAATACTGGATACAATTAAAATTACTGAATCCCTTAAAACGAAAAACGTATTGGGGATCTTAATTTGGACATTCCTATCTTTCTGAATAAATTACTTCAGAAAGATAGGAGTGTCCAAATTAAGATCCCCAATACGTTTTTCGTTTTAAGGGATTAACAATTTTATACAGTCATAAAAAATAAACATTAAATACATGTAGACAGCTTATTTACTGATGAACTAGATGATGATAACTAGTGATGGCCATTTCGGTTTTTCGAGCCTCATTAAATAAAAATACATTAATTGAAGAAAGCGTCGACAAATTTTTAAAGCTCTTATTTTGTTGTTGTTGTTTATTTCGATATAAAACGTATTTCGGAATAACGTATGTCGTCCTCGATCTTTCCCGGTCGTTGGCTCCCCATTTTGTTTTCCCGTATCCAATTAAACGGGCGAAATAAATAAAGAATGAAAACGCGCGCTTCGTTTCGCAAAAGCCATAATCTATTCTGAGGAGGTGGTGTTGACGGGCTAACATTTATTTCCATGCACAGTTGAACGGCCACGGAAACTTAGAAAATGCAAACGAATTTCTTGGCCGGCGTAAAAATAACGAGCTCAAATTAATAGATCGCGCCTGAAATAGTTTTATTTTAAATGCAAATTAAGCGGTAAAAGGTTTTATTTTATTGTGTCGAGTCAAGAGCTAAAAAGTCTTGAATTTATGAAGATGTATAAAAAATAATAATAATAAAAAAAATGCACACAATATAAATAATCTTCTATATGTTAGTACTTCAAACTAACGACTTATGTTACGTTAATTTAAAGTACTAACGTAACGTAAGTCAACAGTTGCAGTAGCAAAAGAGGAAATAACTTTGTTTTTCTTGTATTCAACAGTAAAGTTGAGCATTATTCTTTTTTGTGCTTGGAAGGGGAAATCCAGTTACGTTTCCGTACGTAAAACTGGAAGCAGTCAAGTTTTAACTGTAAGCCTACCCCTCCCACTTACCGGCGTCGACTGCCAGGGTCATTAGCCTGTCTCATTCTGACTAACGATAAGACCTAAAACAATTAAACAACACAAAACAATTTCGTTTTCTTTGTTTTCGCCTTCCGAACAAACAATGATTCTCAGTCGTCTACCTTGTAGACCCAAATCGTTGACGATGCCACTTGAAATTAGGCTAAAGGTGGCGCTTGCGTCGTTTTTAATTTATTATGATTAACACAAAACAAGTTTAAAGAAAAATAGATAATAAATTAGTAACGAATAAGCACGAAAACCGATAAAAAATATTTTAAATAAGTTAAAAGAAATTGTCTAGAAATGAGCCTAGGAATGTTTGTTCCTTGGCACACACCTTGGCTTCCTTCTTCTAGCGCGCATCCTTTATAGTCCTGTTTAACCTCCTCAATATCCGTGGAGGACAAGGAACCATCGGCTCCTCTCTTTATGGAGTTGTCACTTGGACGGGGATTAGACTCCACATCTATTGTGGTTCTAACCCCTGGGTGAGCTGATCCTGCTCACCCAGGGGTTAGAACCATAGCATAACCAAGCATAGCTGCTGCAGTAGCCAAGACTCTATTGAATTCTCCAGTGAATTCACATTGATTTTCTTTGAGGTGATTGCCGCAGCATCTGCAAGGATGTTTGTCACAAAGCATTATTATTAATAATATTAATTTCTTTTTGTATGCAGGGATCTCAAGCTGGATAACATTCTACTGGATTTCGACGGACATGTAAGGATAGCCGATTTCGGCATGTGCAAGCTGCAAATCTTCTTGGACAGGACCGCCGACACGTTTTGCGGTACGCCTGATTACATGGCGCCAGAAGTAAGTCTTTGTGTGATAAAAAATGAGCGTTTCAAAATAAAGTCTCAACACAGAATAATTAGGATTAACAAATGTGTTCTACGAAATAGCAAAAGTCATCTTTAATATTTTAACAAATATTAACTTTACAATCCTGAATAGTAAGGAGAACACGTTCTTATTATATAGAATGTGTTATACAAAATAACATACGCTATTTTTAATATTTTAAGAAATATAAACTGCTTTTTTTTTGCTCTTCACATTAATTTTTCTTAGATCAAAAAAATTGTTCCAAGTTGCGATATGTTATTGAAGCAGGTGTACATTATGTAATTCAATGTCCGGCGTGGGTATTTGCCCGTGAAGTAGTTGTTTAAATAAATATTGTTTTTATATAAATTATGTAATATTTTTTATAATTTATTTTAGATTATTAAAGGCCAACATTATAACCAAAACGTTGACTGGTGGTCGTTCGGCGTGCTGCTTTACGAAATGCTGATCGGCCAATCGCCGTTCAGCGGTTGCGACGAGGACGAGCTTTTCTGGTCGATCTGCAACGAAATTCCCAGACTGCCCAAGTTTTTGAGCAAAGAAGCCATGAGTATATTAACACTGGTAATTATTTTATTACTCGACACCCAATAAGGGTAAAAGAGGATAAGATTAAGAAAGAAAGAATTATTTTATTAATTCAATTATTAAGTGTTTCAATCGTGAAGATTATTATCTCAAAAACTGCTCAATGAATAATTTTAGATTATTAAAGAGGAGGCATTGAATCATATCTCTAATAAGTTTCATTAAGATTTTCATCAATATAATTATTGCGATATTTCTAATTCCCAACTTGCAGAAAGTTACAATAAAATTCTTCGTTTTTGGATTCAATTAAAAATATTTGAAAAACTGAGGGTGGAATGATTTTAGATTTTTACATATTCTAAAAGAGCAGTCTTTGTTTAATATCTCCAAGAAGTTTTATTAAGATTACCCCAAAAATTTATTTATTGTGATTTTATTTAATAGAAAAATTGTAATAAATTTCGTGGATTTTGGTTTTTAATGCGCAATATCTCAAAAACTGCTGAAAAGGTAATTTTAGATTCTTAAAGAGCCAACGCCTGTTTTTTAAGAATTCATATCTCTAATAAGTTTCATTAAGATTTTCATCAATATAATTATTGCGATATTTCTGATTCCCAACTTGCAGAAATTTACAATAAAATTCGTCGTTTTTTGATTCAATTCGAAATATCGCAAAAACTGGGGTTGGGGTATTTTTTTTGTCGAGTGAATGAATGAAACAACGATGGATACTCGAGCGTGCGATTATTTGGTAAACAAAAAGTGTAATGTCCAAACTAATTAAAACAAACGGGCGCCAGTATAAATAAACCGTGCCTGAAACGCATTCGCACATTTTCGGGTCAAGGAATTCCGTTTAAACATAACCAGATGAACATAAAATAATGTCCATTAGAATGTTGTTACGTACGAGATACAATTAGCGTGAATACAAAATTTACTTACTCAATTATTTTTTTAGTTTTTCTGCATATACTGAAAGAGCAGGCTTTGATCAATATCCGCAAGAAGTTTCAGTAAGATACCCCAAAAATTATAATTATTGTGATTTTTGAATTCCCAATATTCAGGAAATTACAATAAAATTCTTCGTTTTTGGATTGAATTAAAAATATTTCAAAAACTGAGGGTGGGATGATTTAAAATTTTTACATATTCTGAAAGAGCAGGCTTTGATTAATATCTCCAAGAAGTTTCATTAAGATTTTTCCAAAATTATAATTATTCTGA
The DNA here is from genome assembly GCA_963082785.1 of Philonthus spinipes. NCBI lineage: Eukaryota > Metazoa > Arthropoda > Insecta > Coleoptera > Staphylinidae > Philonthus > Philonthus spinipes. The sequence goes on from OY720311.1 coordinate 23,064,435, forward strand.
TTTTTTGAATTCTCAAATTACAGAAAATTGCAATAAAATTCGTCGTATTTGGCTTTAAATGGGAAATATCTCAAAAACTGTGGATGGGGTATTTTTTGTTTTTTATATATTCTGAAAGAGCAGGCTTTGATTAACATCCCCAAGAAGTTTCCTTAAGATACTCCAAAAATTATAATTATTGCGATTTTTTAATTTTCAAATTACAGAAAATCGCAATAAAATTCATCAATTTTGACTTTATTTGGAAATATCTCAAAAACAGTTGAATTTTGATTTTGTGTATATTCCGATAAAGCAGGCTTTGATTAATATTCCGGAGAAGATTCATGAAGATTCCTCAAAAATTATAATTTTTCTGATTTTTTTTAATATCCAAATTGCAAGAATTATGTGGATATTCGCTTTAAATGTGAAATATCTCAAAAACTGTTGAAGGGGTAATTTTAGATTTTTACATATTCTAAAAGAGCTGGAATTGATTAATATCTCCAATAAGTTTCATGAAGATTCCTCAAAAATTATATTTTTTCAGATTTTTTAAATACCCAACTTGCAAGAAATTACAATAAATTATGTGGATATTCGCTTTAAATGTGAAATATCTCAAAAACTGTTGAAGGGGTAATTTTAGATTTTTACATATTCTAAAAGAGCAGGAATTGATTAATGTCTCCAATAAGTTTCATTAAAATTCCTCAAAAATTATAATTTTTCTGATTTTTTAAATACCCAACTTGCAAGAAATTACAATAAATTATGTGGATATTCGCTTTAAATGTGAAATATCTCAAAATCTGTTGAAGGGGTAATTTTAGATTTTTACATATTCTAAAAGAGCAGGAATTGATTAATATCTCCAATAAGTTTCATTAAGATTCCCCAAAAATTATAATTATTGTGATATTTTTAATTCCCAACTTCCAGAAAATTACAACAAAATTCGTCGTTTTTTGATTCAATTGGAAATATCTCGAAAACCGTCGAAGGGGTAATTTCAGTTTTTTGCATATTCTGAAAGAGCAGGCTTTGATTAATATCCTCAAAAAGTTTCATTAAGAAATCCTAAAAATTATAATTATTACGATTTTTTAAAACAAAAATTAGAGCAACTTTTCAATAAAATTCGTCGTTTTTTTTAATTAATTTCGATTTTGATATAAAACAATTATTTGTTCATGGATTATCTTTGTGTAGTTATTGGAAAAAGACGCGACGAAGAGGTTAGGAAATAAATTCTGCCACGAAGGCGACATAATCGACCAGCCGTTCTTCCATCCGGTCGATTGGGAGCTGCTCAACCTCAGGAAATTAGAGCCACCTTTTAAACCATGCCTGGTAAGTATAGATTTGAATCGCGTAATTAGAAGATAACTCAAGGCGTCATCTATTGCCTAATTTTTGTTATTATTTTATAATAGAAGATTTATGTAGTTTAAATCCTTTAAACTTTATTAATTAATTGAGATATTTTTTTTTCTATGGTAGAGGCTGTTACTTGATTAAATAGGCGATGTTCGTAAATAAATAAATAAATAAATAAATTTCATGTGGCAGGCTGGATGAATAGTGCTTGAATATTTTATCATATAAGTATAGTTTTATTAAATATATATATATATAAAAGAAAGAATATATTTTCACGCATATTTTATTCGATACAATCACACTTCAGCAAAGCTTCTTAAAGTCAAGGCTTAGTCGGATCGTACATTTTATGGTAGCTACAATATAAGACCTACCCTAAAATGTACGATAATTCGTTGTTTATTATTAACACAGTTCATTAATGATAAAAAAAGCGAGGACAAACTGTAAATACTTTTGTACAATAAAGTAAACAGATTCAGTCCTTACTTAATTTTTTAAAATCCTTACATCACTTTTTAAAAGTGATGTAAGGATTGAATCCATTTACTTTATTGTACAATTAAAGTATTCACAGTTTGTCCTCACGTTTTTATCATTAATGAACTGTGTTAAAAATAAATAACGAATTACCAATCTATGCCGAAAATGTTCCACAAAACCCCTCAGCCTAAAACTGCTATACCTTCTCTGCATTACGAGAATTTTTAACCCTACAAAATTTAAACATCTCCAATGTACCATTCACGAATTCATATCAATTTAAATAAATAAAATAAATCACGTTTATTGTGAGACTAACCGCACGAAAGAACTCAGTTATTGATGATTATAAACTCCGTATTCCTTCAATAAATATAGTTTAATCGAAATGAAAAGCTCAATGTATTCTCTTTTTGCAGCAACATCCTCTAGACACTCAGTATTTCGACAAGACATTCACCGTGGAAAAGGCGAAGCTCACCCCGATCCAACAGGACATCCTGCAATCGATGGACCAAGCGCAGTTCCAGGGCTTCAGCTACACAAATCCGAACGCGACGGATAGATAAAACTTTCAGAAATTGATTGATCGAGAATTTGACAAAAAAAAGCACAGAACACGCAGCAAACAAACAAAAGCCAGTTTTGGGATTATTTAATTCGAAATGCGAGACGATAAGAGATTAGTTATTTGGGATCATGTCTGCAGGATTATGATATTTTTTAAAAGCAAATGATTAATTAAATTTATATATGTCGTTAATTTTTATTAATTAATAGAGATATTATTTTTTTCTATGGTAGAGGCTGTTACTTGATGAAACTCCATTATAACCGATAAAACATACGTTTTTTTTTAAGTTTCACAGATTTATTGTGGAAAACACTGCTACAATTGTTTCGATACACAGTATCATCATCAGGCAGCGTTTTCAAGTTTCACAGATTTATTGTAGAAAGCACTGCTACAATTGTTTCGATACACATCAGGCAGCTGATGTAATGGTTAAAACACGGTGGTTAAACAAAGTTTAAAAGTGTTTTATTTACAAGTGTATTTAAGACCACAAAGTGAACGCCTACAACACAAAACTGTAATATTTTATGTTATATGTAGATTTTGTATTGTGTTTGCCAATAAAGATTATGTACAAAAAAAAGTTGCAACTCGTGAATGACTATGAAAGCAGATGGAGTTTTCCAGCCTACTTGGATTTTTACGCGAGTTACGATTATAACTAAATAACTAAATAAACAATCAGACTTTACAAATACAAACTTATTTGATGATATAAATAGAAAAGATTACAATGAAATTAAACAAGAAAAAAATCTGGCAATGATCAATAAAATTCGATCAATCCCTTTGTTTCATTTTATTTAATTAAATAGAAAAGAGTATTTGATGAATCTTATTTCTGAGTTTTTTTTTAAACAAAGACAAATATCTTTATCACCAGACTTGTACAGAGTATTATAATCATACACATGTATATATATTTATAGAAAAAAGTGTAATAAAAAAGAACAAGTTGAAGCTCTTGTAATTTGAAGATAATCAACGTTTTAAAATTATAAGTTGAAGCTCTTATAATTTGAAGATAATCAACGTTTTAAAATTAAAAGAGTTTTAATGAAAATAATGTTTTTATTTCATTTATTTTATTTACACAAAACAAAGTAATAAAAAAAACAATGTTTTCATCATTTTCAAATTTCTGCAGATACGATCCTAAATAATAGAAAGAACAGAGTTTCTCAGTTATATTTCATCCATAATAGAAAAAGAAAAAAGAGTATTTATTCACTTGATGAATGGGATATGAGTAATTTTATTTAAAAATGGGAATTCTTTCAAATAAAGTGGAACACATTTGTAAAATCCCTGCGATTTTATTTAAATAAGAAAATGCGTTAAACAAATGGAAAATCTAATTGAGATGAAGGAAAAATTATTGCATATAATAATATTTATTGCCCAATAGAAAACTAAGATTTCCCAATTACAACACAATATACAAGATAACAACGTATTTTAACATGATAAAGAAAATAATAAAAACCTAATTATTTGATTGACATAAAACAACTATGGATTTTAGTGATTAAAAAAAGATATCACAAGTTGGAGTTAGTTGATTATATATAAAATGAAATACAATTGAAAAACCCTGTAATTTTATTTAAATAAGCAAATGTGCTGGATAAATGAATCAGAACGGATAATAAAGAAAAACGAAACAATTCGGTTATGTAAAGACGATCGTGGAAACACACATTAAATCATAACTGAGGGATGAAAGAGGTTTTCGCGCACGGATTAATCCGATGAATTGATTAAGAGAGATATTCTTTTAATTGGTGAAATAATTTGAAAATATTTTAATACAAAATAAATAAAACGTGCTTCTCTCAATATTTCAGAATATTTAGGTGAATTTAATGAAATATTCAGCCAGCGTATGGATAACTAGTGGTGGCCATTACTCGTCAGACTAGTGTGTTCCATGTGCAAGGCCTTGATGAAGGCGGCTGAACGGAAATTGTATACCCGATATTAATCATAATAAATTAAAGACGATGCAAGCGCCATCTTTTGCCTAATTTCAAGTGGCAACGTCAACGATTTGGGTTCTCATAAACAGGACAAGTTTGCCTTCCTTTAGTGGACGAAACAACGATTCTCGATCGTCTACATTGTAGACCCAAATCGTTGATGATGCCACTTGAAATTACGCAAAAGATGGCGCTTGCAGCGTCTTTAATTTATAATATTTAGGTTAATATGGATATTTACACTTGCAAATAAAACTATTTTAAAACAAAATTTAAATTCTTTAAACTTTGTTTTATGTAGTTTAAATTCTTTAAACTTTGTTTTATGTAGTTTAAATTCTTTAAACTTTGTTTTATGTAGTTTAAATTCTTTAAACTTTGTTTTATGTAGTTTAAATTCTTTAAACTTTGTTTTAAATTCTTTAAATTTTGTTTTAAAAGAGTTTTATTTACAAGTGTATTTAAGAGTTAACGCCTACTCTTCTGCAATCACAGTCGTTTTTTTTTTTCGTTTCGTATTCACCAGAAAGCTTTAAGCAGTCAGTACCTTGATGGAGGATTTAGTATTGTAAGGTTTCTACGGATAAGTGAATTTGTATATATGTAGAGAGAAAAAAAAAGTGTTGACTACTCGTATTTGTACTTAAATTTTAGATATTTGTAATATTTCTTTTGTTCCCCTTATTTCGTTGCATTTTAGTTGTTATTATTTTGTATTTTATTTATTTCGTGTTGCTCGTTAACATTATGTTGAAGAAAAATTGAATGAAGAATTTCAGTACGATTTCATGTAAGATTATATTTATTAATAAAAAGGAAATAAACGATTTAAATACAAGTTTTGTTTTAATTATATTGTTTAATCATTTTTTTTAAGATTCATACTTAAGAAAAAATACTTACCTACAATTATTATTATTATCATCATCATAGAATTCATTCTTAAGAAAAAATACTTACCTATAATTATTATTATTATTATCATCATAGAATTCATACTTAAGAAAAAATACTTACCTATAATTATTATTATTATCATCACCATAGAATTCATATTTAAGAGAAAATACTTACCAATAATTATTATTATTATTATTATTATCATCATAGAATATTTTAAAAAAAACGAAATTATAGGATTTTTTTTCTTGGAAAGTAAACAATACATTCCAAATGTACGTACATTTTATTTGGCATACCAATCCAAATCTGTTTGTTTGGAGTACAAACAATTTATTAATAACGTATTTTATTCCTTACCTCACTTCATTAATCGATAAAGTATATGTACATTTCGAGTGCTATGGTTTTATAATAATCACAATTATTATATTAATTCATAAACTCGATCCCGAACGGAGGCACGACGATTTTCTGCCTAGCATTGATAGGCTTCACTTTGATCGGTTCCAAACGCTGAAAAAAATGTAGTTGGTTAAAATGAACAGTGTGGATAATTTACAGAATTTCTTTGTTTAAGAAATAAATAAATTAGTTGAAATCTGTTATTTTCTAATATAACCAAACGAAACTTACTTTTGGAAACGTGCGTTTTTATAAGAAAAGCGTGAAGAACTTTGCAAGAGCGCAATTATTTTTCACTTAATCGCAAAGGAAACTCACTTTCGGAAAGGAGAGAAAATCGTCCTTGTAGTAATTGAAATTATTATTTCTCGACGCGTGGACTTTCCTCTCCCTGCGGTTTATCTTCGACAAAAAGTCTTTTCCTCTGTTCTCATTCTTGGGTATGAAATACGGCACCAGACTCAAGTCGACGTCTTTTTTCTTCTTCACCTTATCCTCGTCTATAATCTTGATCAGCTCCTCCTTTTCTTGGTAAACCATGCACCAGGCCCGAATGGTGAAATAGTAAATAATTTCAACGCCTGAGAGCAAACTGAAGCCCAAGAAAAGACCGGCTATACCACCAAAGGATACTAAATTAAAAAAAAAAAAACAAGTTAATATAAATAGAGATAAAATAAATTAATAAAATAAAATATTTAAATAAGTTAAAACTCCAAAGCATACTGACTTTTTTTTTAATTTTTATATTAGTACATTATTTATCAATACACTGACTTATTTTTTTTTATTAATAAACCCAAAGCTACATGAAATCAGGCGTAAGATGGCGCTTGCGTCGTCTTTCGTTTATTATGATCCGTCATAAATATTGTGATGATAGAAAAAATACTCTTTTCTGACACTAATCATTAATATCATGATCTTATCACATAGAATTAGGCGAAAGATGGCGCTTGCGTCGACTTTCATTTATTATGATCTGCCATAAATATTATGATGATAGAAAAAATACTCTTTTCTAACACTAATCATTAATATCATGATCTTATCACATAGAATTAGGCGAAAGATGGCGCTTGCGTCGACTTTCATTTATTATGATCCGTCATAAATATTGTGATGATAGAAAAAATACTCTTTTCTAACACTAATCATTAATATCATGATCTTATCACATGAAATTAGGCGAAAGATGGCGCTTGCGTCGTCTTTCGTTTATTATGATCCGCCATAAATATTGTGATGATAGAAAAAATACTCTTTTCTAACACTAATCATTAATATCATGATCTTATCACATGAAATTAAGCGAAAGATGGCGCTTGCGTCGTCTTTCGTTTGTTATGATCCGCCATAAATATTGTGATGATAGAAATACTCTTTTAGGCGAAAGATGGCGCTTGCGTCGTCCCAACTTGGAGTGAGTAATACCATGACTGCCCAAGTTGGGGAGCGTAATACAATGACTGAATAAAAATTACTCATAACTTTAAGGAAAACTCGCTATTAAATCTACGAGCTTGAAAATGTTTATTAAAAGTTGTTCTTATTATAATTTTTTTTTGATTCGATTTATGAAAATAATATTTTTTTTAAAAAAATGGCTCACCGTATCACCGTAAATAAAGTCATCATTAAATTTTATAAAAAAAGCAAAAAATTGTTATTTACCTAAAAGATCCACCCATCCGAACAAAACTTCCCTTTTATACATTACCATTGGCCATGAGACAAATTCAGTTTCCAAGAAAGTATTATCATCCCTTTAAAGGAAGCGTGTAATAAGAGTATTATAAATCAGTTGCAGTAACTCAAAAATTTCCCAAAAAAAAAAAAAATAAATTAATATAGTTAAATATAAATTAGTATAAATTTCAAAATTTACGCACAATTTTAATTAATTGGAAAACACTTTACTCAATGTAATTCTTTTCAATTTACTGCTTTGTTGGTACAATTACACTGTTTCATAGACAATTTTAAAGAATTTTATACATTTAAAGGAGGTGCAGCTTTTAAATTTCTTTTAAATTTCGAACTAAATTAAACAAGTTTTTAATACCTAAATTGATTAAAATTGACGTGAAGCACTTGTGGTTTCAAAAAGATGGCGCGACTTGTCATATAATCAAACAATTACAATTATTACATGAGAGATATCCTTTTTTATCTATTAAATGTGAAAATTTAGCCAAAATTAAAAGAACATGTTATTTAAATGTGCTTGAATTTTACTTTCGCTTTTACGCGAAGCGTTAAATCTCCATTTCAAATGAAATTAAACGAGTTTTTAATGCCTAAATTGATTAAAATTGACGTGAAGCACTTGTGGTTTCAAAAAGATGGTGCGATTTGTCATGTAATCAAACAAATACAATTATTACATGAGAGATATCCTTTTTTATCTATTAAATGTGAAAATATAGCCAAAATTAAAGAAGCACGTTCTTTAAATGTGCTTGAATTTCACTTTCGCTTTCACGCGAAGTGTTAAATCTCCATTTCTAATAAAATTAAACGATCTGTCCCGGCTACTTTTTCCATCCATTTGAAAACATATGTCCAAATGATACCAATTTAGGAATCAAGAATTAGTTTAATTTTGTCGAACCGAGTTGTTCCGAAATCGATAATATATAAATTATCCAAACCTTATCTTTTACAAAAAAAAATCATACATAAACTCATAATGAAATCCTTCAAGGATTTACGTTACTAAAAATATTTTTATGCTTGAAAGAAAAGTTATATTTATTTATTGTTAATTACTTACGTATTATCACTGAGCTTTTCCACTTCGTAAACCGTGTTGGAGCAGCCGAGTTCGCAATTGCATTTGTCGACTTTCTGAATTTCCTTCAGATGGTCGACGATGCAAGCCAGCTGGGCAATCTTGCAATAAGTGTAGCTTCCGTGGGTGTGACCTCTGGTGAAATGAGGAACACATCCGCATAATCTAGACATAAAATTCGACAAACAAAAAAATATTCGATTAAATAAAAATTATTCTCAGCAGTGTTTCAGCTCCAAACACTGCTCAGAATCATCAATTTATATCGTAATAACCCTTTTTTTTTTCGTCGATATGTGACAATGTATGAAACATGGCTCCATCATTTTCAAATGGCAGTCAGCCGAGTGATCTACACGTGCTATAATCGAATTGTTATAATTTCGGCTATCTATGGTCGTCATTCATGTTATGTTCTTATTTAATTTAATAAAAATTAAAGTAAGAGAAAGGACAATATTTTTGTTTAATTAATAGTTTAGGTTTTTTTTAAATTATACATACTTCATGGCGTTATCCATTCTGCATTGTTGTATCGCCCCCGAAGGCGATATGTTAGCCTACGAACTTTCAAGTCCAACTGTTATAGTTTCGGCTATCTATAGCCGTCATTCATGTTATGTTCATATTTAATTTAATAAAAATTAAAGTAGGAAAAAGGACAAGATTTTTGTTTAATTAATAGTTTAGGTTATTTTTTTATTTATACATACTTCATGGCGTTATCCATTCTGCATTGTTGCGTGCATCCAGAATAGGTGTATATGTCGTCGATTTTCAATTTAACTTCATTCGCGAAAATGCAGTGCCTCTGCTTGATGCTCAACTGATGGGCGTCGTCCGTCGTGTAAGTCTGTTTCATGGAGAACATGATGCGGTCGACCATGAAATTCCACTTGTGCTGCGGATTCATGTCAATTCCCGGCACTTCTTGATAATCATGAATGTAGACCTGAAATAAATATATATTAGATTTATATAGATTTAATAACACCATGTGAGCGAGAACTTTTCTTCTCTAAAGTGCTTTGATTTGTTGTTGTTTTTTTTTTCTTCATTGAACTATAGGATACACATGATACTTATAGTTACGTCTGTTCTAACAATGTATTAATCTTTGTGTAATAAAATCAATGATAGAGCACGTTTCTGTTAATCTTTCAATACAGTATTACAGATCTGTATTGAAAGATTCACTTATAGCGTATATTGCGTTTTGTTTCAAGATTTGTTTAATTTTTTGTTTGAATACAGATAATTCCAGTAACCTCAGTTTTGTGGGCAGTGCGTTAAATAATTTTATTGCGTTATATGATGGTGATTTTCTATAAAAACTATGCGAGTGTTTGTTTATCACAATATTCTCCCACCCCTTTGTTAAATAGTTATGTATATCACTATTTTTATTTATTTATTTATACACACATCTTTATTCAGACTATACAGATAGATTTAACAATATAATGTAACGAAAGTTAAAGAAGCAACTGGAAAGGACACTCTGGAATGTTTCAAGAGCGCGCGACGGTAAACGCGGCGTCGTCGATAGTTCCGGAAAGTTCGAGGAACAAGCACGCTATATAAGCGCGCGCTAGCGGCGCTGCACTCAGTCTATCGCGAACGTCGGAGTGCTCAACATCTCGCTTTAAATAAAGTGACAGTGTGCGCATTTGTTCACCCATATACATGAACCATAATCTAAATATGGTTCATGTATATAGGCACCTGCACAGGGAATGTATATTAATTCAATTGAAAGGGTACAAAATAAATTTTTAAAGATTCTTATGTACAAGTGAGGGTTTGACTCCAGTGCAGATTTACACGTAATATCATCTATATGTATGGATAAATTATGCTGCCGACGTACATCGCCGATTTGTTGTTCTTTTTACAAACTAATTCATAACCTCGTTGATTGTTCTTCTCTTCTGGCAAATTTTAAGACTAATAAGGCTACTTACTTTTGAAGTAAATCGTTCTAGGGCGGTAAACATCAAAGACCATTTGGCGTCTGTTTCCTTGATATACTTCACATTAAATTGTGTCGTATCTTCAGAACGTCTGAAATCAACACCGACAAAATTTACATAAATACATATTTAAACTTGTTTAAAGGTGCGGTTTAGTAGGAAGAGACGGCTATATAATTATTGGTAGTTAGTAATTCGAGTTAAATTACTGTTGTGATAAATTAACAATATTGTATTATACATTAAAGTAATCTTAAAGCATGCAGGATTTTCACCAGATAAATAGAAATGCATACTTGTAATTAGATTTTATAGAAAATAATTATGAAAGAAATAATGAAAAAAAATGTCAGTTTTATGTCAATTTTTAAAGTATAATTTTAGCAACAAACATTTTTTAATGATTTCACTAAATTCTTCATTAATATAGCTTTACACTCATTATCTTTTAATTTCATTATATATTCGATTTTTTTATTCTAGCAAGAATTAGTGAATGTAATAAATTACTGTTTTTTTTTTTTAATCGGGCCGATATTTCTCTCCCTAATATGAGAGTAAATATTCACATTATTAAATCTGCAGCAGTACTCATTTTTATCAACGATTAGTACTTCCCGAGCATTTACCCCGCCGGACATTTGATTACACGATAGGTATTTGTTTGTTGCATAGCAGCACTACTGCGAATTGCAACGGTTTGAGTCGAAATTATTTAATGAAAGAAAACAACAAATAATAGTTACAAAGCTCTTTGTAGACACGTGTTTCGGGATTTAATCGCTCATCAGTACAGCTCTGTCCTGTAAGCTGTTATGCAACAACAAATATCTATTGTGTAATATAGTGTCCGGCGGGGTAAATGCTCGGGAAGTAGTTGTTTCAATAGATGTTTATAAAACTTACAGTGTAAGTAATTTTTTTCAGTTGGAATAAGGGATTGATCGAATTTTATTGATCATTTTCCTTGTTTAATTTCATTGCAATTAAAATAACTGCAAATATGTGAATCATCTTTGTTTCATTTAATGAAATAAATTAATTACCTGTCATAATGTTTGGAATTAAACGCGTAACAAAATCCGTTTTCGGTGAAGATTGGAAAAAATTCGTCGCAACAATTGAACGCTTCAGCTTTGAAAGAGCAATCCACGAAAATGTCTTCGCACGGATTCATTAACTACAAAAAAAAATGAAACTCAATTGTACACTAATCACGACTAATTAAATTTATAACCGCAATTATCAAACAATGTGTATTTTTATTTTGTTTTATCCCACTGAGCAAAGAGGACATAAAAACATGCAAAAACAAATATTGAATAATTTTACATTGGTTAAATTATTCAATATTTGTTTTGAGTTATGAGAAATCTAACAGTGAAAAATAATTTAAATAAAAATACTTGTCCTTTCTCCTACTAAGTAGGATTTTTATTAAAAATAAGTATGAGAAAGGACAAGTATTTTTATTTAAATAATTAAAGTCTCAACAACCAACATAAAGAAGATTAGTGAAAAATAAATTTGTGAAAAAAGAAATTAAATCGATTTTTATTAGTGTTACATTAATGTTGTTGTTTTTTCATTCACACTTGATGACAGTTATTTAAATATATTAAATAAAAATGATTTGAAAATAAAAAATAATTGGTAAGATTTCCCTGGCTGGAATACTCTACTTAGCAAAATCGATTAGTATTCAAATTTCACTGCATTTTTACAAAATCTTTAATGAATCTGTTTATTATGTATATTTATTTATTTAGGCAGGTTGTTAGAATTAATAATACAACGTCATCTATGCGTGCAGTACAACACGATGTGCCACAGGGTTCCATCATGGGCCCTCTGTTATTCTTATACAGAGAGGTTTTTTTATAAGTATACATTAGGGGAAGTGTATACCTGCAAAAAACGCGAGTCAAATGCAATGTGTGTATGTTTAATTGCTTATTTGGCATATGTGTGTTCAATTGCGTGTTATAGGCAACTAAACACACATACATCAATGCGTTTGACTCGTATATTTTGCAGGTATACATAGGGGAAATGTATACTGTTAAAAAAGCTCTCTGTATATATATATCAATGACTATATAATATATCAGAACAACTGTAGAACAGTATTGTACGCGGATGATACATCGCTGATTAATACTGGAAGCGATTTGTCTGAGCTGATTCAACAGAACCGCAATGCAAAACGAACTTCGTTCGACTGGTTTAATACTAACAGACTTGCCCTAAACGAAAATAAATCCATTGATTTAATTGTTACATCAAAACCATGTGAATATAACTTTCGAACTTCCGCAAAATTTCTGGGTGTTGAACTGCAATATTAAAACAACATAATGCAACATTTTTATACCCATTTTGCTCATTGGTATTAAATATTGACTACTTAAATAAATGCATCTTTGTTGTGCAAAATAAAATAATAAGCAAACTGTTTTTTTTTTAAGTACTCACACCGAAAGTAAAATTCTTCAAATCAATGTTATCTGGCAGCAGTTTTAGCCCGGTGTATTTTTTAAAATCCTTTATGTTGTAATAAGATAGTTGAGATAAAGCGGCGAGGAATTCGGTCATTTCTTTTACTTTGTCAGGATATTCACTGAAAAAGAAAAAAATAAATAATATATTGTATTTCCTTAAATGCTATTTTTAAATCGATAATTTGATCATAATACCCTACACTCTTATGGGTACAAAGTGTTTTTTGATAATAATATAATAGCTCTGAATATTAATACAGGAGGGAAGTACAGGTAAAAAGTGGAAACAATCAACCTGATTGGGACAACAAACAAAATGAGAATACCTTTCGGGATATGATTAAAAATATTAAACCAGCAAACGTATTCTTAATAATAAACACGCTTTGTATAAATATAATTTTTTTTTTATTCGCTGTGAATTTGTAAATTGAAACCGGAAGGGTTGTTTACGTTTCGGCGCGGGCTTCCAGCCTGGTGATGTTGGCCGGCTCGTCCTGGCACACCGTGACGGCAGGAAACGACACGTCCCAGGTGTGGAAGTCGGTGTCGAGGCCGGTGATCGTGGGGGTGGTCTGGAATTTCTCCCACAAGCTCACGATTATCACCATGGTCGCGATGGCTCCGATCGCCACGCAAATGAACCACATGAACCTAAAATGGCGATTGAATGTTTTAAAAATAGGATGGTGTTCAATGAGGGGTGGGTGGATATTTTTACACGGAGACAGAATTGCTTTTAGGGTTCTATGGACTTTTTTTTACATAGTGTATTTTAAATAAGTTGGAATATTGCGATTTACATATGATATATTCATGTGAAATTAAATAATTGATATTATTAGTTTCTGTAAAATATCTAAAAAAAATAATAACAAAACGTTGAGATGGCTTATGCTCAACGTATTGTTATTATTTTTCTTATTTTCTAATTAAGAGTATTTCCAGGTTGAAGTGTTATCTTCATTTTGCTCTACACTTCCATCCCTGCTCCATCAAAATTAATAAAAATAATAATTAAAATTAATTAAAAGTATTTGCATTATCATAAATAGAAAAGAGCTTTTATTAATTCAGGATGATTTAATTGAAATTAAAACACTTGGTTTGTTTCACTTATTTATATTTTCTCCAACTATTTTCGACCATTAGCCATCTTCAGGGAGGAATGTACAAAAATTGTTTAACAACTAAATATAAGTGAGAAATTAATTAAACATATAACACCTTTTATATTTAAACAAAAAAATAAGCCATTAAGTACAGTATGATAAAAACTAATGGATTCAATTAATATATTTATCAACAATGAACGGTTAATACGTATTATTTTTTCAATATATTAATTTCGGAATATTTATTTTTAATCCAAAGTCAAATTCTGTTAAAGTTTTATCAAAACCAGTTTATCAAGGGAATTTATGTTGAAGAAATATTTTCTCAGAACACACCGTTATATTTAAGACGATTTTTATAATAATAATAATAATAATAATAATAACTTTATTGTCCAATGGAGAAACCAATACAGGACAAATAACAAAATCCTTAATTTTATCTTCAATTTCCTTTAAAGCAATGCTATGAGTTATTAAATTATTGAAAATTCTCTCAGAATTTTGCTTAAAGGAATGCCGAGTGCTATAAATTATTGAATATCCTCTCTCAATTTTATTTCAAGTAATGTCGATTTTTATAAATTGATGAATTATTAAATATTCCCTCAGAATTTCGCTTAGAATTATGCCGATTTTCATAAATTTCATCCTTGTAATGCCGTTTTTTTTTTATAAAATATTGAATTATTAAATATTTCCTCATTTTTTTACTAGCTAGCTGAACTGTCATGTATGCATGGTGGATAGTGACCGAAGGGTTGTTATATTTTGGGGGAATATTAGGGTTGCGAGGAATGCAATATTTTGTAAGGATGGATAAATCGTGAGGGTTTTGAGGCTAGAAATTATTGAATATTCTCTCTCAATTTCATTTAAAATAATGTCGATTTTTATAAATTGATGAATCAGAATTTCGCTTAGAATTATGCTGATTTTCATAAATTTCATCCTTTCATCCGTTTCAACGAGACATACAAAAATTCGCCCATCAGAGAAACCTTAACTATTGTTTATTTTTTTATTTCTAATATATTGATATTTTTTACATCCTACATTGCATCAGAGAAACCTTAATTATTGTTTTATTTTATTGTTATTTCTAATATATTGATATTTTTTACATTCTACATTGTACACACACAAGCGCTGACTGTTGCAATGATTATTTATAAAATTAGTTAAAACCTCGCTGTCTCTATTTTCTCCTATGGTTCCCTTCTTGCGCGTGTTACTCGTCTCGTAGTTAAACCGCAGTAAAACGCCGTGATGCGGCAATAAAACGTTGCCGTGTGTTTCTGCCAGCCGATAAACTTCACGGGGATTAATTAAAAATCCCGGGATATCGCGATGTGGGTCGCTCGTTAGTTTCTATCGCAATCGAAACGCGACGAAAGAAATGACGGGCTCTCGAAAATACACTCCCGTAACACTCCGAAAAGAAAAAAATAACTTAATTAAAAAATGATTAATTCAAAATACATTAAACACTTCCATCATTTTCAAATCTTATTAGAACGAGAAGAGAAGTAAATATCGATACGTCAATGATGGTAATGCATTCATTCGTACTTACTTTTCAAACAAAGGCCTTCCAGTTTCCGCAATATACCTAACCCCGTGAAGAGTCGACTCCTCGAAAAACACCTTACCCTGGTGCTTCAAACTCGTCTCCAGCAACTTGATCTCGCTCACCTGGTACTTTTTCTTCGACTTCATCTTCGGGCCGGAATGAAACGCAAACGACTTTCCGCGAGAAACACATGTGCACCACTAACCCCCCGCACATATATATTCAATTGTTCCCCCTTTTATTTATTTATTTATTTATTTATTTTCCGATAAACGCGATAGATGATGGTGATAAATGTCGGGACAAATGGGTGTCCATTGTTTGGCGAGCGGCGATTTCGTGACGAGATAATGGATGGATGGTAATCGATTTCGTGTAACGCACACGTTACGGTTCTCCGTGCGATTCAAAATTATTTATTTAGTGTGATTTTAAATGGCGGTGTGTGAATATTGGTGAGTGTGTGCGGATAAGAGTGTTCAATTAGCATTAATTGTTAAACAAGCAAAATTTCTGTATTACAAAAAAATATTTTATCTAGATATCTAAATACGTCCTCATTTTTTTTCCTACAGCATTGACTACCGAAATTCTCCTTACAAAATTTCTATAGTAAGAAAATAAGAAAAATTTATGAGTCGTAATAATTGGAAAGACTCCTTACACCTAACGGTAGAAAGGAAAAAGATTACAAAAAAAAATAATTGGAAAGATAGAGCAAGCGCCATCTATGTGGGTCCACAAAGTAGTCGATTGAGAATCGTTGTTTCGTCCACTAATTTCTGTAGTAAAAAAATAATTATTTACAATTTTAATAAACAAAACACTTTTTACTTTTATTAATCATATTAATTGGAAAGATAGCGCAAGCGCCATCTATTGCGAGTTACCATTGTGGGTCTAAGTAGGCGATTGAGAATCGTTGTTTCGTCCACTAATCTCTATAGTAAAAGTATAATTCTTTACAATTTTAATAAATGAAAAACTTTTTAGTTTTATGAATCATAATATTTGAAAAGATAGCGCCAGCGCCATCTATTGCCCAATTTCAAAAGGCATCGTCAACAATTTGGGTCTACAAGGCGAACTTATCCCGGTTATGAGAGCAGGAAACGAAATTCATTTAATAAAATATTCAACCACCATTTAGACCATTTCGGTCTTTCGAACCTCGCCAGACCAGTATGTTCCATGTCCGAAAGATCGAAATGGCCATCACCAGTTATCCATACGTTAGATAAATGGTGGCTGAACATTTTATTTAAAAATACTTTTACGTTTGGATTGTTAATTGTTGATACGCTAAGGTTGTCGGAACTTACAGTTCATTAACAATTCGAGTTATACAAATAAAGTAAAAACTGTTTCATTTATTAAAATTGAATTACAATTCTTAACAAAATAAAAGCCTCAATTATTAACAAAATAATTGTTTTATTTATATATCTGAACACGTCCTTATTATTTTTTTTTTTTTTCAACATCAGTGACACAAAAATAAATTACCGAAATTCTCCATGCTGTCTCACAGCAGTGAGTAAAGAATATTTTAAAATTACTCCAAGATATTACTCATGTTGTGACTAATGAAATGTCCAATTAGCCGCGATTTGTAATACCCGCAAAGAGCGCAATCGAGAAAAAGGAAGGATAATAAAATGGTCATCGTCGAGACGCTGGCTCCTTCCAAAAATACTTCCGCCGAGAAGGGTGAAAACGGGGGGAGTCTCGGGGCGTCGAGGCGTACTAATTTTGGCCGCGGGACGTAAATCAGATGCGTCCTTAATGCAGACTTCTTGGAATTTCGAGAGGGTGAGAACGGATAAATGAAATCCGAAACGAGAACGTTCATTCATGATGATTTTAGACGGCGCACAGCTGGGATTAAAGTATATGATGACCAAGATTACTGTTTTTTTTTGTTTGCTTGTTTGTTTTTAATATTATTAATGTATCCTTACATTTACTTTCGGGTTAATATATTTCGAACGGTTTTAGCACAACTGTGATAATTGTATTTTTTAACTGATTAATACTATAGAGAAAGGAATATATAGAGAGACAACCAATAGATTTTACTTATTAGTAGAATTCTACTAAATATAAAATACCCTAGAGGAAGGAATACATAGAGAGGCAACCAGTATATTTTACTAATTAGTAGAATTCTATATAATGACCACTGAATCAATTCTTTGAACCGTTTGGGAATGCACCTATCTTACTTATTAGTTATTAATAGTTTAGTAATACTTACCTGATTATATACAAATATGTAAATTATTGTATAATGTAATCAATTATAATGGAGAATTACGTAAAATAAAGTTAAAGTTAATAATAGTTCAGCACTACAGGCCTTACAGGCCCATGACTATTTTGACAGTCTTTCTCCATTCCTCCCTATTTTTAACCCGCACTTTTCAGTCATTAATTCCTAGTTCTCTCAAGTCACTCAATATGCTGTCGTTCCAGTTGTTTCTATGTCTAGAATTCTATATACCAAATATAGAATTAATAAATGCATTTTTTTAACTAATTATTACCGTGGAGAAAGGAATACATAGAGAGGCAACCAATAGATTTTACTAATTTATATAATTCTATTTACCAAATATAGAATTAATAAATGCATTTTTTTAACTAATTATTATCGTGGAGGAAGGAATATATAGAGAGGCAACCAGTAGATTTTACTAATTAATAGAATTCTATATACCAAATAGATAATTAATAAATGCATTTTAAAAAAATAATACCATAGAGGAAGGAATACGTAAAGAGGCAACCAGTAGGGATGGTAATTTGACCTTGTTTTTCAGTAATTCGATCTCTAACATGGATTTCGAGTTCAACTATGTTCAAGTTTTGGTAATCGCCCATTTTTTGAAGAAACTACCATGAAAATCACTAAAACTGTTTCCAGCTTGGCTGAATCCAATAAAAATAGAAAGCACAAAACCAAACAAAACATTTATACAATAAAATACAATGGAATCGCTAAAACTTCTTCCAGATTTCTCTGTAGAAGAGGATTTAGGAGAGCATGCTTTCAAATCAAATATGGAAATAAAACTGTTTTGCAAGAAAATACCAAGGAATTCAATTCAATTGGGTCTTTGAAAAATCAACGAAAAAATCGTTCAACTTTGGTGATTTTAATAAGCAAGCACAAAAACTGCATTTAAATAAATTTTAGGGATAAATCCTTTCTGAATCTCAATCTTTAAGCAAAATCAAGGACTGTGCTATTCATATAAAAAATATTTATATTGTCATATAAAAAAAAACTTTATAAATATAAATTAAACAACCATAAATAATTGTCCATGAAAATAATTTGCTTTAATGAACGCACACGTGCTTACATTAGAATCCGCCGAGGGGTAGTTGCATCCTGAAGGTGCGTCTTTGTGCGCACAGTCGAAAATAGCACCGCGTAGTAAACAGGATTTAGTCATACGTGACTAACATTTTCGGAATTATGCGCGCTCGGGCGCACGTCACATAACTCAGCCGGCTTTCGTTAAATTGTTTAAAGCGGACGCGAGCATTTACTGCAACATCTTCAAAAATAGCCAAACGACAAGACGTTTCGTCTAATGTCCTCTCATCAGCGTGAATTGTCACCGGTATGGAATAAGTAATACGGTTTTAATACTAATAGAAAGCAAAAATATTTATTCACTTGGTCAAAGTTATGCAAAATAGATTAAATACAAAGAATTTTAAAATTATTAGTCAATTATTTACTCTTTAGCTACATTTTTTTTTTTCATAAAATGGAAGCTACCCCTACACCACCATAATGGTAGATGGGGATTTTAGATTATATATATATATAAAATGGAAGCTATATGTCTCTAAAATATTTGGTTTATTTCAATCGGAAATATATTTACTGATCTAGATAGTCTGGAACAATTATATTATTTTAATCATGAATGTAAATATTATTCTTTCTGGAAGTTAATAAATTGAAATTGAAATTGAAAAAGCTCTTAAATAACCGGAAATTATTTTTTTCGCGCATAATAAATATTACATACTCTTTCTAACATCATTAAGAGTAAAAGGGATTTTTTTTAGATTTTTTTCCGATTCATCAAAATTCAAATAATTTCATCAAAATTTGAAAATTGTCTAAAAAATTGGATTTTCGTGAAAAAAAATTCTAGCTAAATAAATTCACCACGCTTTTTCTAATATCTTGAAGAGTCTTTGAGATTTTTTTACAAAATTTACGGAAGAAAAAAAAATTATAAATATTTGAGTATTTTCCTACCCCCAGGAAAAAAGTGGATTTTAGTGAAAAATCCAAAACTCGCGGAATAACTTCAAATTATACCAAAATGTTCCTATAGAATGGGAGCATCAACTGTATAAATTTGAGAAACTTTGAACAAATAGTTTTCGTACAGCAGGGACGTGAATTGGGTCTATGAAAAATCAACGAAAAAATCGTCCAACTTTGGGGATTTTTATAAGCAAGCACAAAAACTCAATTTAAATGAATTTTAATGTCTGGTATAGATAAATCCTTTCTGAATCATATTCTTTAAGCCCCAAGATTCTATCGCTCTTGTGGAAAAAGTTATCTTAGTTTAATCAAGGGCGCGTCCAAAAGCGTCATTCGGTGCGCCTCGCTTAAGCCGTTCCCGTAAGACTACATGTAAATGGAATTTATCAATTTAAAAGTCCTTAAGTAACCGGAAATTATTTTTTTCGTGTAAAATAAATACTCTACGTTCTTTCTAACATCATCAAGAGTCTTTGAGATTTTTTTCAGATTTTTTCGAAAGTAAAAAAAAAATCATCAAAATTTGAATTTTCAAGGAAAAAAGTGGATTTTGGTGAAAAATCCAAAACTCTCGGAATAACTTCAAATTAGACCAAAATGTTCCTAAAAAATGGGAGCATCAACTGTATAAATTTGAGAAACTTTGAACAAATAGTTTTCGTACAGCAGGGACGTGAATTAGGTCTATGAAAAATCAACGAAAAAATCGTCCAACTTTGGGGATTTTTATAAGCAAGCACAAAAACTCAATTTAAATGAATTTTAATGTGTAGTATAGATAAATCCTTTCTGAATCTTACTCTTTAAGCCCCAAGATTCTATCGCTTTTGTGAAAAAGTTATCTTAGTTTAATCAAGGGCGTGGCCAAAAGCGACATTCGGCGCGCCTCGCTTAAACCGTTCCCGTAAGGCTACATGTAAATGGAATTTATCAATTTAAAAGTCCTTAAGTAACCGGAAATTATTTTTTTCGACTAAAATAAATACTCTACGTTCTTTCTAACATCATCAAGAGTCTTTGACAATTTTTTCAATTTTTTTTCGGAAGCAAAAAAAAATCATCAAAATTTGAATTTTCACGGAAAAAAGTGGATTTTGGTGAAAAATCCAAAACTCACGGAATAACTTCAAATTATACCAAAATGTTCTTAAAGAATGGAAGCATCAACTGTATAAATTTGAGAAACTTGGAACAAATAGTTTTCGTACAGCAGGGACGTGAATTAGGTCTATAAAAAATCAACGAAAAAATCGTCCAACTTTGGTGATTTTTATAAGCAAGCACAAAAACTCCATTTAAATAAATTGTAGGGTGTAGCATAAATAAATCCTTTCTGAATCTTATTCTTTAAGCCCCAAGATTCTATCGCTTTTGTGAAAAAAATTATCTTAGTTTAATCAAGGGCGTCGCCAAAAGCGTCATTCGGCGCGCCTCGCTTAAACCGTTTCCGTAAGGCTACATGTAAATGGAATTTATCAATTTAAAAATTCTTAAGTAACCGGAAATTACTTTTTTCGTGTAAAATAAATACTCTACGTTCTTTCTAACATCATCAAGAGTCTTTGAGAATTTTTTCAAATTTTTTTGAAAGCAAAAAAAAAATCATCAAAATTTGAATTTTCAGGGAAAAAAGTGGATTTTGGTGAAAAATCCAAAACTTGCGGAATAACTTAAAATTATACCAAAATGTTCCTATAGAATGGGAGCATCAACTGTATAAATTTGAGAAACTTTTAACAAATAGTTTTCGTACAGCAGGGACGTGAATTAGGTCTATGAAAAATCAACGAAAAAATCGTTCAACTTTGGAGATTTTTATAAGCAAGCACAAAAACTTCATTTGAATAAATTTTAGAGTGTAACGTAGACAAACCCTTTCTAAACCCTATTCTTCAAATCGCAAGATTCTATCGCTTACGTGAAAAAAATTGTCTTGTTTTAATCAACGTCGCGTCCAAAAGCTTCGATCGGCGAGTCCGGCTTAAACCGTTCCCGTAAGACTCCATGTAAACGAGGCGCAATAATTCAAATTGCCTTAATGAACCGGAAATGAAGCTTTTCGCTTTAAATAAACATCCAATGCTCTTTATAACATATTTAAGAGTATTTCTATTTTTTTTGTACATGTTTTATCCTGAAGAAAAATATTGTTAAGAATTTCAGAATAATTAATTTACGCAATTAAATTATTTTCAAATTCTTCTTATTTAATTATTATTAATTATTTTCAAATCATTTTTATTTAATATATTTAAATAACTGTGACCAGGTGAATGAATACTCTTTTCTATTTATTCTTCTTATTTGATTATATTAAGTAACTGTGACCAATTGAATAAATATTAAAGGAAAAATAATAATAATTAAGTTACTTTCATATTTTTTTTTTTTGTTTAATTTATTTTAAATAACTGTGACTATGTGAATACATTTTTTTCTATAAATAAATACTAGTTTTTATTGTTATCGAAAAATAGTTGGTTATTCAAGTTGTATATCGTAAATAATTAAATGTTTATCTCAACATTATTATCCTTTTGTAATTAACCAACTTTTTTTAAAAAAATCTTTTGTTTTTTATTTTTTTTGTTTGAAATAATTTTGCATTTAATTAAATTGTGTGCCCACTCACTCGTAAAACAAAAACGGCGCCGAAAGCTCAAACTCCAGCAAAGTTCGCCGTTTTACGTAAGGAGGAAGAATAGAAGAAAAAAACTTTTAATTACAGAACTTAATTAAAGTTAATAATGAATTAGTGTGTGGGGAAAATTAATTTCGAACCTAATTAAAGAATAATCGCGTCCATCAACCAAAAAGAAAAAGCAATTACACCAATTGGCTTCCACGGAACATCTTGTACCAATTAAACAGACACGGTATCCAGAAGTCCGCGGTGGCGTGGTGGGGGTCGCGTTAATCTCCTTGGAGTACACCATGAGCGCGGGAATGGTGGGGGTGATTTCGGGAGCGGGATTAATCTCGGTGTGCGTTCGTCATTAAACTCTGCCCTCGTGAGCGGGAAGGGTGGAAGAAGAAGAAGAAGAAAAAAGAACGCCGGCTACGGGGGTGGTCTTTTTGGGTCCAGATGTCGGAGAGGCGCTAAGATTAAACTCGGGGGAGGAAGGGGTGAGAGGGGCGAGTGGCAGGAAACAAATGCGAAACACGCGTCGGCCGGTCGCGATTTTAGTGCGTGTGAAACTTTCCGCGGGGCGCGTCGGCTGTTTCAGCCTGAAACTGAAATGTTCGAAGTAAATGTCGAATATAATAAGATTTATGGCTCGGACAGTTGCTTTAAATAATTTATTAAAACTGATTGACAGTTTATTACTTTAAAACGTCAGTATGAAATAAATAATTTAACAACCAGTTAAATAAACGTGAAACAGAAAATTATTTATAAAATTAATAACATTTTTTAAGGATTTCAATAAAAAATCATTGAAGCTTTATTTTCCACAAAATAAATCTGTTTAATTAAAACTCTGTATTTTTACAGAATAATAAAAATAAAATAAATAAATAAATTATAAATAAAATTAATTAATTAAATTAATTTAAATTAATTTTAAACAACCGAAATAGCCATCACAAATTGTCCATATGTCAGATGAACTGTGGTGGAACATTTTATTAAACCTAATTTGTGTTATTTAAACAAAAATGTTTGTATTTTCTCCTGCTAATTTTATATTTAAATAATAAAAGTCTCCGCAACCAGCATAAAGACGATTACAAATTAGTGTTCACAAAAACATATTTAAAAAGCAAAAGTGATAATTCACACTTAAAAAAATGTTCAGCCACTATTCATCTAGCGTCGTCTTTAAATTATTACAAAAGTGATAAATTAATTAACAATAATAATTGTTGCAAATCTTTTAAACCCAATATTTTTTTTAAATCGCGAAAGTATATTTTGTGAAACAAATTTGTGCGCGCGCGTGTGCTTTTTTGTGTGTGTATCAATTGCTATTTTAGTGAAAATGAAGTTGTGGAAAGTTTTGGCGAGGACCAGTCATGTTTACACGAGCCACGTTAATAAAAACTCCCAATTGGAGCTCTACGGTGAGTGATTGATCGATTTACTTGCAGGATTCGTTTCGGGCACGGCAAAAACTCGCAGGCGGCGTTGATTAATGGTCCAGTTTTAATGGTGAAAGTCACTAAGTGGACTGAAATTAATTAAACGATGAAGGTTTATCTTGAATAATTTAATGAATTAACGGTGCTAAAAAATTGATGATGATTTGTGCGTTTGTAAATTTCAAATAATTAATAAAAAAAAATCAGAAAAAACTGCTGCGAGGGTAATGTCTACTTGAAACACTTAATTAGAGTCTAAATTGTAAAATATTGTCATTTTTTAATTGTCGCGGCTCATAGTCCATCCACAGCCACCTGAATTCGAGTTATTTTTATGTGAGTGACCAAATTTGAGTCGAATTGAAAAATTCTAAAAAAATTAAAAAAAAATGCTGCAAGGGTAATTTAACTACTTGAATCGCTTAAATAGAGTCTAAACTACAAAATATAGTCATTTGTTTTCATTTGCTGCAGCTCATAATCCATTCACAGCCACCTGAATTCGAGTTATTTTTATGTGAGTGACCAAATTTGAGTCGAATTAAAAAAATCTACAAAAATCAAAAAACTGCTGCAAGGGTAATTTAACCACTTAAATCATTTAAATAGAGTCTAGACTACAAAATAGAGTCATTTGTTTTTATTTGCCGCGGCTCATAATCAATTCCCAGCCACCTGAATTCGAGTTACTTTGACTAAATTTGAGTAGAATTGAAAATTTCTAAAAAATAAAAAAAACTGCTGCAAGGGTAATTTAACTACTTAAATCTCTTAAATAGAGTCTAGACTACAAAATAGAGTCATTTGTTTTTATTTGCCGCGGCTCATAATCCATTCACAGCCACCTGAATTCGAGTTAGTTTTATGTAAGCGACCAAATTTGAGTCGAATTTAAAAATTCTAAAAAATAAAAAAACTGCTGCAAGGGTAATTTAACTACTTAAATCACTTAAATAGAGTATAGACTACAAAATATAGTCATTTGTTTTTATTTGCCGCGGCTCATAATCCATTCACAGCTACCTTAATTCGAGTCATTTTTATGTAAGTGACCAAATTTGAGTCGAAATGAAAAATTCTAAAAAATAAAAAAAAATGCTGCAAGGGTAATTTAACTACTTAAATCACTTAAATAGAGTATAGACTATAAAATAGAGTCATTTGTTTTTATTTGCCGCAGCTCATAATCCATTCACAGCCTCCTGAATTCGAGTTATTTTTATGTAAGTGACCAAATTTGAGTCGAATTGAAAATTTCTAAAAAATAAAAAAAACTGCTGCAAGGCTAATTTAACTACTTAAATCACTTAAATAGAGTCTAGACTACAAAATAGAGTCATTTGTTTTTATTTGCCGCGGCTCATAATACATTCACAGCCACCTGAATTCGAGTTATTTTTATGTGAGTGACCAAATTTGAGTCGAATTGAAAAATTCTAAAAAAATAAAAAAAAAAACTGCTGCAAGGCCTAAATAGAGTCTAGACTACTAAATATAGTCATTTGTTTCTATTAGTCGCAGCTGATAATCCATTCACAGCCACTTGAATCCAAATTATTTTCATATAAGTGACCAAATTTGAATCGAATTAAAAAAATCTAAAAAAAATAAAAAGAATTGCTGCAAGGGTAATTTAACTACTTAAATCACTTAAATAGAGACTAGACTACAAAATAGAGTCATTTGTTTTTATTTGCCGCGGCTCATAATCCATCCACAGCTACCGTAATTCGAGTTATTTTCATGTGTGATCAAATTTGAGTCGAATTAAAAAATTCTAAAAAAATTAAAAACTGCTGGAAGGGTAACTTAACTAATTAAATCGCTAAAATATAGTCTAGACTATAAAATATAGTCATTTGTTGTTATTTATCGCAGTCCATAATCCATCCACCGCCTCCTGAATTCGATTTATTTTAATTACTAATTAAGTATACACTACGTACTCACCAACAAATATCTTCAATATTAAATTCCATTGTAAAAAATGTATCACGAAGTAAATAAAAATTTCAAAGCAATAAAAAACAGCGGAATTTTTCTTGAAGGCAATTATCATCTGCACAGTTTTAAAAATGCAGTATTAAATTACATTCAGCACTCACTCATTTTGACTGACGTTTATAAGACACATCCTTAGGCGGGGAGAACAAACAGACGGTGGAAAAAAGCGCTTTGGTTGAAGGGTGCAATTAAAAAAAAACGGTCCCTTCTGGCTCGCGCTATATAAAGCACTCTTATTTTTCCTCTCGCACATACACATACGTTTGTTTTCGTGTGAGCGAAAACAAACGTATTTTCAAAGAAGTTTTTGATATAAAATTGTATTTAATTGAGAATTTTGGAAAAGTAAATATTTTCTTTTCAAGGGGGTGATTAATATAATTAATGGTTTTAATATTTAGACATTGGTAGTTCATATTGTATGAAATAAATATGCATAAATTATTAAAAATCAACAAATAATACACAGATTAGATTGAATAACTTTAAATTCTCGACTAGTTTCGGAAGAATTTAAAGTTCAATCAATCTAATCTGTGTTTTATTGGTTGATTTTTAATAATTTATTCATATTTATTTCATACAAGATTAATATAATGTTTGCTTTCAATTAATCATGGATTATATAGCAAAAGTGCTAAATAAGTGTTCTTTATAATTATTTTTTATTTGTAATTATAAAAAATAACAAGTTATAGAAACAAAAATGGTGGTTTTATATATATGTACATCTTTATTTAGACTATACAGATAATTTTAACAACATAAATAATTACAATATATGTATGCCTTTCTGTCCAGGGTGTTTTTCATAAAAAATGCCTAATTTTTATTTAATAACATTATTTTGAAATTTCCAGAAGATAAGTAATGGAATTTTTGGTAACAATAGAAAGTTATGTTCTCCTCAGCATAACTCACCGCCTAAGAAAATAACGTATCAAAATATACAGCGAGTATTTTATGTCATTAAACATTTTTTTTTTCAAATTTATTATGCGTTTCTGGTAATTTATGACTTTAATAATACTTCACTGATTATTTCAAATAATAACTAATTATACTTGGAATGCGTTGATTTAGTTATGATAGTAAATTTGAATAGCCATATTTAATTTAATTGCTTAGCTTGTATCAAAATAGTTTATAAGCAATCATAAAAAGGAGTTTATTTATTTGACAACAGTTATTTAATAATAATAATAATAATACTTAAAATTGATTCTGTTTGGATTATAGTTTATAAGCAATCATAAAAAGGAGTTTATTTACTTGACAACAGTTATTTAATAATAATAATACTTAAAATAGATTCTGTTTGGATTTGGCCAACTCCTCCAGATATATTATACCCAACAATAGTCGAGCAGAATGTTGAATAATAACAACAATAATAGTTCATTTTATTTTTTCCATCATTTCCATTCAGAGTTAATCTAATCCGAATTTTATAATAAACATTAAACATGCATTATGAACACTAACTTAGCGCCGAGATAATTCTCCCAAATCCCTCCCATTTCAGAGAAGCCATAAACATCGGACCTAATTACTTTAACATGTAATCTCGTTCCATCAACAGACACAACAAATTTACACATGTCACACTCTGGAACGTCAGCCACGCACTCTTATCACACCAATCCCAGCTTTTTTTTTATATACATAATCCTCTTCGCTATTACGAGCTAATGAACTTAACAGAGGAATGTCGGCTTTGCTATCTATAGACACGACCAGATATTAATGTAAAAGACGAAATGTTGATTAATTTTATTAACTAGATGTGATTGTTGATGATAATAATAAAAATTAAATAAATTGAATTTCCCTTCTTGGCATATATATGAACAGCTGTGCCTAATATTTTTATTTTTACTCGCATCCCAAAGGATATTCTCCTTTTGTTTGTTGTCCCAATTAGGTTGATTGTTTCCACTTTTGTCTATTTTATATATATATGAAATTGTTTTCTTTTCCAAAATTAAATGTTGTAATGTTTTTTTTTTTTTTTTTTCTTAATAAATTAAAACATCGATATTAATAAAAATGTTATTATTTTTAATTTCTATTGTTTATGGGCTGTGACAAACAAACAAAAAATGACTATATTTTACACTTTAGACTATATTGAAGTGATTCGAGTAGTTAAGTTAAGTGCAGTATTATTTTTTTCATTGTTTAGATTTTTTTAATTCGACTCAAATTTGAAACTATCTCGAATTATCATTTTTATAAGCACTAATTATTTATTTATTTTATTTCAGAATTCAAATCTCGTTCGCCGACGTTCTCAGACGACTCAGGCAAGCACTCCGGGGACGGGTCATCGTTCCTGGCGACGGTTCAGCTCCGGAAGCGCGCCGGGGAGTCCCTGGGGATTATCCTGGGAGCAGGTAGTAAGTAATTCGCACGTCCCCCTCATTACGCGGAACGTCCGACGACGAACGGGCGAGATTACGAAATTACAAGACGCCCCCCAGGACATAAATTAATTGCTAATCGCGAGCGCTTAAGCTCCGCCGATTCGAATCCTTAAATCCCCTCCCGGGGACGCGGAGTATAATACAAAAAATTAAACGCGATGAATTACGACCGGATATCGTTTTCGCAATGCCGCAAAGTGTTTTATTTTTTGTTTTGTTTGAAAGCGCGCCGGAAATTCCCGGAGGATTAAATGTGATTTTAATTATTCAAAAAAAATGGGAATAAACAAGTTTCGAAGGATTGAATTTTATCGCGGGTGTAAAGGTATTTACGTTTTTTTTTAATTATATCTTTTTAAAAGTTTTATTTGACCAACTTTTTCATTTGAATGTGCGTTTTATACACGCCAAAACGATCCATAAAAACCGAACTCGATTAAAAAGTTGGATTAATGAAATTTTAATGGATCTACGAATTTTAAAGTCTCTTAATATTGTATTTCTCCTCATATTAAAAAGTAGAGAGGAACTCTTCTGCAAGAACAGAAGGGGAAAAAGTATGAAAACCTGGCAATAGAGGTGTAACGTATCCACAAACTAGAAAGAATCAAAATTGTACCAGTTGTTATAGTATTAGTGAGCGAAGGCTTTCTGCAAGAACTGAAATCGATAGGACTACATGAAAATCTTTTAACACAAAGCAACCATTCTAAAAACCTGCCACAGAGTCAAGAAAATTTAAAACTTTATGGCTTGAAATGAAATGTTCCCCCGGTAGTGTAACACCGGCTTGAGCTGAGATATTTTAAATAATAATAAACAAGTTTCAATTACACATGAATATTTATCAATTCAGTTTCAATTACACTGCAATCATCATCAAACTAGTTTTAATTACACTGTAATTATTACCAAACTAGTTTCAATTACACTATTTATACTGTAATCATTATCAAATAAGTTTCAATTACACGGTAATCTTGATCAATCCAGTTTCAATTACGCTGTAATCATTATCAAACTAGTTTCAATTACACTGTATACACAGTAATCATTAACAAACAAGTTTCACTGCAATCATTATCACTCCAGTTTCAATTATACTGTAATCATCATCAAACTAGTTTCGACTATACTTTAATCATTATCAAATTAGTTTTAATTACACGGTAATCTTTATCAATCTAGTTTTAATTACACTGTAATTATTACCAAACTGGTTATAATTACACTTTAATTATTAACAAACAAGTTTCAATTACTCGGTAATCTTCATCAGTCCAGTGTCAATTATACTGTAGTCACCATCAAACTTGTTACGACTATACTGCAATCATTATCAATCCAGTTTTAATTATACTGTAATCATCTTCAAACTAGTTTCGACTATACTGTAATTAATTTTAATTATACGGTAATCTTTATCAATTTAGTTCTAATTACACTGTAATCATTACCAAATTAGTTTTAATTACACGGTAATCTTTATCAATCTAGTTTTAATTACACTGTAATCATTATCAAATTAGTTTTAATTACACGGTATTCTTTATCAACATAGTTTTAATTACACTGTAATCATTATCAAATTAGTTTTAATTACAAGGTAATCTTTATCAATCCCGTTTTAATTACATTGTAATTATTACCAAAATAGTTTCAATTACTCGGTAATCTTCATCAATCCAGTCTCAATTACACTGTAATCATCTTCAAACTAGTTTCGACTATACTGTAATCATTACCAAATTAGTTTTAATTACACGGTAATCTTTATCAATTTAGTTTTAATTACACTGTAATCATTATCAAATTAGTTTTAATTACATTGTAACTATTACCAAAATAGGTACTCGGTAATCTTCAACAATCCAGTCTTAATTACACTGTAATCATCATCAAACTAGTTTCGACTGTACTGTAATTATATTAATTATTATCAAACTAGTTTCAACCACTCCGTAATCATTATCAAATAAGTTTTAATTACACGAGAATATTTATCAATCCATTTCCAATTACACTACAGCTTTTTAATTGCAAGGTAATCTTTATCATTTCAGTTTCAATTACATGAAAATCTTTATTAATTCAGTTTTAAATTCATTGTAATTATTATCAATCAAGTTTCCATTACACGGTAATCTTTATCAATCTAATTGTAATTACAATGTAATCATAACCATGTTTGTTTCAATTACATGATAATCATCATCAAACAAGTACAATCCAACAAAACCAAATTTAATATGAATATTATTATATTGTTATGGTATATATTTATGTTTAATGAAATGTTCAGCCATCATTAAATGTGAATTTCGTTTTGCTTGTGTTCATAAACAGGACAAGTTCGCCTTCCTTTAGTGGACGAAACAATGATTCTCAGTCGTCTACTTTGTAGACCCAAATCGTTGACGATGCCTCTTGAAATTAGGCAAAAGGTGGCGTTTGCATCGTCTTTAATTTATTATATTTATTTTCCTTAAAATATTATACCTCGACACCCAATACGGGTAAAAGAGGATAAGATTAAGAAAGAAAGAAAGAAAATATTATTATTATTTACGTTACTGCCTTACACCACACGGTGGTATAAAGGTCAACGATTAAAAAAAAACGTTATGATAAAGATTTATGCTCCTCGCTGATTTTATTATACTACGTAGTTTTTAATATAAATAGCAAAAGAAAACGTGGTGTTTTATAATCAGGGTGGTTATTTAAGTCTACGATGGGCAAAGGCACGAAAAGGAAGAACGAAATAAAAAAGAAGGATTGCTGTATAATGTATCATATGTACAAACAGGAAAAAAGTGAATGGGAAGAGCGCAGCTGTTGCTCCGTCAAGACAACCAACGTCACGTCGTTTAAAGGAGACTTAAATTAGTTGCACGGACCGTGCATGTGTTGCGTTCGTTCAATTTCCATCGACTGATTCATTTTTATACAGAATAAATAAAAACAATAAAATCCACAAATTTGTCGCAGTATAACATACAGCGAGGATTTTATTGCATATTCAATTTATTAAAAAAAATCTATATTTTTAATCAATTTTTAATATTTAATTTATTTAAAAAAATCTATATTTTTTATCAATTTCTAATATTTAATTTATTAAAAAAAATCAATATTTTTAATCAATTTCTAATATTTAATTTATTAAAAAAAATCAATATTTTTAATCAGTTTCTAATATTTAATTTATTAAAAAAATCAATATTTTTAATCAGTTTCTAATATTTAATTTATTAAAAAAAATCAATATTTTTAATCAATTTCTAATATTTAATTTATTAAAAAAATCTATATTTTTAATCAATTTTTAATATTTAATTTATTTAAAAAAATCTATATTTTTAACAAATCGAATATGCAATAAAATCCTCTCTGTATGTTATACTGGATACAATTATTTCTCAAGTTCAGTCGCTATATATACATGTAAAATCATTCACGTATATTAAAAACAAAAGAGGCCCTAAGTGCGATCCCTGTGGTACCCCTTAGTAACACGAACTTCATCGGATGTATTTTGGCCATTAGAAACAATCTGTTTTGTATTAGTTAGATGAGACAATATCATTCTGCAACTGTTTGGCATGAAATTATAACTGTACAATTTAGTTATTAGTACGTAACGCAATCGAATGCCTTTGATAAGTGCATTAAATTAACGCTTTCCATTTTTCCACGAAGTTTCCAGGTGATGGAAACTTCGTTTCCTAAATATTTTTAGCAGAAAAAAAGATAGGCGATTTTTTTATAAATGTAAATTAAATTCATAGAATGTACTTTGGCCATTAGAAACAATCTGTTTTGTATTAGTTTGTATTTATATTCACAATGTTAAGTAGTTTATAATTCAATACATGTTAAGTGAGAAATTAATTAAAAAAATCACACTTCTGCCTGAATGCCCTCCCAAATCCAATTTCTAATGACTCTCTTAAGCCGTATTAAAACCACGATTTTGTCCCTCGTCTCATTAAATTAAATTAAAACTTGCTCATTTTTCTTCCCGTTTAATATAAATGAATATTACGTTTCGTTTAATGTCCGCGTAAGTGACGTTCAGTTCTGAGTAATTCAATTGAGCGCCGAGTGGAAATGTGGCTACTTTATGTTATCTTCGAGGGGTAATTACTTTTAATTACACTCTGTCGCCGGCTTTCATTAATTAATTGAGAACAATAAGTGCCGACCAAAACGTCGCAATTCCGTATACGTTTCATGTGGATTATTTATATTTATGATAGTTTTTTTTTATTCGGTTACCTTTTTATTTTTCTTCTGGTTGGATAATTTTGTAATTATTGATTGGGATATGAGACGTAAGATTCTTTTAAATTGGTGAAAAATAAGTAAATAAATAAAAGCATTAAAAAAATTACAGAAACTTCAAAAATGAAGTTTTCAGCAATTCCGTATACGTTTCATGTGGATTATTTATATTTATGATAGCTTTTTTTAATTCAATTTATTATTGATTTGAATATGAGACGTAAGATTCTTTTAAATTGGTGAAAAATAAGTAAAGCATTAAAAAATTACAGAAACTTCAAAAATGAAGTTTTCATTGTCAAGTTTCGCACGAATTCAGTCACAAACAACGTCAATTCCATTCCGTTTACCGCAAACATTTCAAGGGATGTCACCGAACTCAATGACCTAACACGAAGCAAAAAAAAACATCCAAGGGCAAAATTTCCGTTAAATGGCATTGAACACCAATAAGAAACAAGCATGCGACATCCAAAACCTGCTAGAGAATAACATCAGGAATATTCGGAGCCGGAACGCGCTGTTGTCCCTCAAGAAATCCTCGAACTTCTCGGGTTTCGTGAGTACGATTGAGTTGAGCACGGAGAAGAGGAGTCTCCAGACGGTTTACAATGTCCACGCGCCGGATTTACGCGGGACTAAATCGTCGATTAAGTCGAGTTGCAGGAGGGTTAAGGAGGATGTGCAGAAGGAACGGGGGATTGAGAGGTTGAAAGCGGGGAGGTCGCCCAATAAGTATCAGTTCAAGAAGAGTGGTAATAATGAGAGTGTTAAGCAGTACGGAAAATATGCTGTGAGTCAAAATAAGAAAAGTGCGAGTAATTTCAATCAAAATGTATCGAAAGGAAACAATATTTCTAATTCTAAAGCGCCTATAAATAATAAAGTTTTGGCTAAGGAAATATACGTTTCGAATTCTAAAGGGCGTAAACTTTTTTCTAATAAATCAAGCAAGGAAACGCACGTTTTTGATTCGAAGGAGCGTATTAGTGATTTTATTTTAAATGCTAGAGAAAAATACGCCTTGAAATCTAAAGAAATTACACCGGAATTAATCACTAGGGCAACGGAGGAATTGAATCGAAAAAAAATCTTCACGTCGATTTCTAACGAGAGGATTAACCCCAAACCAAGCATTGCATTTACAGAAATCAGTTGTGTTCCCATTAAATCCTCTCAACGCAAACCAGAAGCTACGCGGTCGAAATTATTACTCATTAATCAGCTCGAAGAGAAAATCCATTCCATTAAAACGAAATCTGGGAAAAGGGGAACTGGTGTTAAATTGAAAGATCAAACGAATCAAAATTTGTTTACAAAAAAAACTAAAGCTGGAATAGCTCAACGGGATTATGGTTGTAATCAAGAAGAATCAAGGCAATCGAATTTAATTTCCAGAACCCGTAAAGAAAGAATGATTAATAAAGATTGTGGATCCGGGATAGAAGAAGCTAATTTTAATTCGTATATTTATAGAAATGGGAATTTCACTTCAAAAAGTACTATTTCGAATAATGATGCATATATGATACCTGAGGAAAATTCCAGCAATACAATCCATTCCATTATGGCGCAAGTTAGAGCAACAATATCAGCTAATATTCCTCATTCTAACAAACACGAAGAAGGAATAGCGATTAGAGAGTCTAAAGAATCATCTTATTTGCCCAGCAATTTTAGTAAGGCTGATTCTAATTTCGCACCGAACACGAAGGAATCTTTAGAAGTGTATCCAGAAATTGAGGAGTTGAACGAAATACGGTTGTCTAAAGATGGCATTCTTTCAAGGAGTTTGAAGAAAGAACCAAAAATGAGAAAGATCAGCGCTAATGAAAATAACATTACGGAAATTTTCGGAAGAAGGGAAATCTTTCGGAATGAAAGTTATTCGAAAGGCAGAATCTTCACGCTGGAAACGAAAGATTCGTTGAAAAAATCAATATCGAAAATACCGGTTGAAAGTAAACCAGAACCTAAATTGAGTTTGATAAATAACAGCCTCGATTCAATTGAGTCGACAATGGTTAAAAGTGTTGCGTCCTTGAAAGAGATTTCCAATCAGCACTTATCGAGAAAGGCTGGGTTTTTGAATGGATTCGCGAAACAAAACGACGCGGATAAAGAATGCACAAGAAAGGAGGATTTTGTGAAAGGGGGAAGTTTTGAAAAAGCGGGGAGTTTTAGTAAAGGTGTGCTGAATAAAAATATGGGGATTTCAAATATGTTTTCTAATACAGATAAAAATAATAATTGCGTTGATTTAGCTGCGGGGAGTAAGAATGAAATACTGAAAGAATTGAATTGTTCGGAACATACAGGATTAGATGAGAATCAAAGCTGTTCTAAAGTTGGAGTTTGCAAGGTGGAGATTTTTAATGGAAATGGAAGGAATTTGTCCAGTAAGAAAGGAAGTAAAATTGCACCAAAAGGAAATAATTCTCATGGAAGAAAGTGTAGTGTTAGAAGTGGTTTTAATGGAAAACGAAGATCTGGAAATTGTAGTTTTGTTAAGAATTTGAATAAGAATGAATGTGATTCAAGAGGAAGCAGTGTTGCATCAAGAGAAGGGAGTTGCAATAAATATAAGATGAATCCCTCAAGAGGTAGTTCTACAGATGGAGAATCCAATAAAAATAAGATGAATCATTCAGGAAGAAGTTCTGCAGATGGACAATCTAATAAAAATAAGCTGGATTCTTTAAGAAGAAGTTCCACAGATTTACAATCTAATAAAAATAATATGAATTATTCAGAAATAAGTTCTACAGATGGAAAATATAATAAAAATAAGATGAATCCTTCAGGAAGAAGTTCTGCAAATGGACAATCTACTAAAAATAAGCTAGATTCTGCAAGAAGAAGTTCCACAGATTTACAATTTAATAAAAATAATATGAATTATTCAGAAATAAGTTCTACAGATGGAAAATCTAATAAAAATAAAATGAATCCTTCAGGAAGAAGTTCTGCAAATGGACAATCTAATAAAAATAAGCTGGATTCTTTAGGAAGAAGTTCTGCAAATGGACAATCTACTAAAAATAAGCTGGATTCTTTAGAAATAAGTTCCGCAGATGGACAATCTAACAAAAATAAGTTGGATTCTTTTGAAAGAAGTTTTGCAGATGGACAATCTAATAAAAATAAGATGAATGCTTCAGGAAGAAGTTCTGCAGATGGGCAATCTAATAAAAATAAGCTGGATTCTTTAGGAAGAAGTTCTGTAAATGGAAAATCTAATAAAAATAAGCTGGATTCTTTAGGAAGAAGTTCCATAGATCGACAATCTAATAAAAATAAGACGAATCCTTCAAGAGGAAGTTCTGCAGACCTACAATTTAATAGAAATAAGATGAATCCTTCAAGAGGAAGTTCTACAGACCAAGAATTTAATATAAATAAGATGAATCCTTCAAGGGGAAGTTCTGCAGATGGACAATATAATAAAATTGATGATAGACAAGTTTTAATTAAAGAAAAAACGTCTAACAGACAGTTTCATTCCCCTTCTAATAAAGCGAGTGAGAATATGAAAATTTTGAAACAACGCTCGCTTACTGAAAACTTTAATAAAAAACAAATTTCCGTGGAAAGCTTTCGTCCCCGGTTGAATATGAGCGTTATGAGCCTTACAAGAAACAACAATGAGCAAAATAAAAATTTTGGAAAGAGCAACAAGAGTCTCCCATCAGTAATTAGTGAATACAAAAAAGCTAAACCGTTTATAGCCAATTATTCTTCAGAGGAATTCATCCTGAATGCGACAGAATCAAAAAGGAGTAATCAGAAAAGCATGGAGCGCAATTGGAGCTTTATAAAACCCGAGTTTGAACCGAGACCAAAGAAACACACGAAAAAATCCACGGCTACGAATAAAAGAAGCGCGTCGAGCTGCGAGAGCAGAACCGCGAAGCGGAAGAGCTCGTCGAAAAAAAGGGATTTCGCAAACACGAAAAAGCCGCAATTAAAAGCGATAAAGAAGCCCATCACAGTCGTTTCGAATAACAAAAAATCCGAAATATTCAAAAGGCAAGAATCGGTTATTACAGTCGTGGAAGAATACAAAAACTCCAAATGCTTCTCGAATATTTCCCTCGATGAGAAACCGCACGAATTTCACAGCAAAATCCCGAAAGCCTGCCACTCGCATCCCGAATCGGATAATAAAAAATTGGAGGAGAAAAAATCATTTCCGGATCCGCTGAAGCAGTTCGTGAAGCGTCGCAGCTCGAGTTTAGGGGATGGCGAGATGTACGTGACGTACACCCGCGCGATTCCCGACGAGGTGAATCAGGTGATTCGCCTGAGGGAGAACGTGGTCGTGAAGAGGAGGATTCCCTTCGAGGATTTGAGTTCGGAGTTCATCATGGATTTGGCGCAGCGGGAAATGCAGAGGGTTTTTACGAAGGAGAACGTTTTGATGGTGGACACCATTGATTCGGCTCAGGAGTTTGGGGTTGTTTTCAAGAAGAAACGATTCAGTAATGGTGAGTTGAATTTGCATATATAGTTCGAGTTGATTTAATTAGAATCAATTCAATAAAATAAGGGAAGTCCGAAGTGGTTCAGGTAAAAAGAGACAAAAGTGGAAACAATCAACCTGATTGAGACAACAAACAAAATGAGAATTTCTTTCGGGTTAGGAGTAAAAATAAAAATGTTAGACACAGATGTTCTGTGCAAAATATTAAAAACAAAAATAACTTTCGAATATGTGAACAGTAAGAATGATTAAAGTTGATGATCACAGACTAGCACAGACAGCCAGCTTTTTTTAAATGCTAACACTCTCTTTCCATCGTTCACTCAACAGCGTGTCCGCGCTCCAGATGGCGCTATATGAAATTAAATATTTTACGGGAATCTCTATCTCTATCTCGTTAGAGATAGATAGAGAGATGTTTTTTTTTTAGTAAGAAGTAGAGATAGATAGATCTCTTTAGAGATAGATAGAGAGATGTTTTCATTAGTAAGAAGTAGAGATAGATAGATCTCGTTAGAGATAGATAGAGAGATGTTTTTTTTAGTAAGAAGTAGAGATAGATAGATCTCTTTAGAGATAGATATAGAGATGTTTTCATTAGTAAGAAGTAGAGACAGATAGATCTCGTTAGAGATAGATAGAGAGATGTTTTCATTAGTAAGAAGTAGAGATAGATAGAGAGAGCATATGCCAGAGAGAAACAAATTTCCAGATAATCCAAAAATCTATTATGGAGCTAACCCGGTCTGCTGGTGTCTAAACCTAAATAGATTTGTGGAATATTTGAAATACTCTAAATATTGCTTTTTCCTTGTGAATCGTACAGAAAAAAAAACATTCTTAAAATTACCAAAATTGTGGCTTTTAACAATATAACAAATTTCTTACATTTTCACACATTCGAAAATGTAACAATAACAAATTTTCAAAAAAAAAAGAAAACATTCTTTCAACAATAAAACAAATTTCTTACATTTTCACACATTCGAAAATAACAAATTTTCAAAATAAAGAAAACATTCTTTTAACAATAAAACAAATTTCTTACATTTTCACACATTCGAAAATAACAAATTTTCCAAAAAATAAAAGAAAACATTCTTTCGACAATAAAACAAATTCCTTACAGTTTCGCACATTTGAAAATGTAACAATAACAGATTTTCAAAAAAAAAGTAAACATTCTTTCAACATTAAAACAAATTTCTTACATTTTCACACATTTGAAAATAACAAATTTTCAAAAAAAAGAAAACATTCTTTCAACAATAAAATAAATTCCTTACATTTTCACACATTCGAAAATGTAACAATAACAAATTTTCAAATGTGTAAAAATGTAAGAAATTTGTTTTAATGTTGAAAGAATGTTTCCTTTTTTGAAAGAATTTTTTCTTTTTTTTTTGATTCGCAAGGAATTTAAATTATTTAAAACATTCCACAAATTTATTTAGGTTTGCTACAAAAAAAGTTCAGAATTCAACCACTCACACCAGTAATATTAATAATAACAATAATATAATTTTACATTTATATTATTTTACTTTATTCAAGTTTTGTTTTCAATAATTCATTTACATCCAATGATTTATTGAAAACACAAATTATTTAATCCGCATCTTATGCCCTGGATTCTTTACATTCCATTGGTATCTGCTTTTTCGATATTAAGAAACTGCTATGGTTACATTTCTTAACACTAGCTGGCGCCATGATCGATGTGAAGTAAGCCACAGATTCTAGCCACGGATTTTAGCCACGGATTTTTGTACATCCAATGAATTATTGAAAATAAAAATTAATTAATCAGCCTCTTATACCCTGGATTTTTTTTATTCCATTGATCACCAGAAATAGTACCATAGTATAGTAGTTCTTCTTTGATCACCGGTATGAAGTAAGCCACGGATTTTTTGTTAACAACAAATTAAATTTCTCACATTTTCACACTTTTACTGCCACAAGACGAGAATTTTGCCACTCACACCAGTAATATTCAATGTAGAAGTTGGAAAAGTTTTACCTTTCGGTGTAGAGTTTTTATAAACATACAATACAAATTAATATAATTCTCTTAATTTCATACGGATTTATTGTGTATGATAATATTCCCTCCATTTCTTTCTGTGCTGTGTTAGATCCTTTATTTCTCTCCATTTACTCTCTTTTCTTTATGCTTCTTCTCTTATTGTGTTGTTCCAATCTTTCCTTGGTCTTCCTCTTTGATTTTTTCCTGTTGCTCGTGCCTCGTATAGTTTCTTGGTGTTTCTTTCTTCATTCATTCTGCAGATGCGACCAAACCATCTCATCTGCCCTTCCATTATTTTTTCATTTATTGGTCTTATTTTTAGGTTATGTCCGCATGTCTCATTCAGTATCTTATCTTTACTAGTTTTATTTTCTATTTTTCTGGGGAACCTCATTTCCATCGCGTTTATCCGAGTTTTGTGTTTTTCTGTCATTGTCCATGTTTCACGACTGTATGTCAGGGTTTTTTTTTCACTATTTCTGTTTTTTTTTTGTTTTCTGTTAAAGAAGGTGTTTTTAAGCATGATAAATAGTTTTGCTGTTTTACATATTTTATCATCTATTTCTTTGTCTATTTTTCCGCTGTTCTCTATTACTGTTCCTAAGTATCTGTAGTGTTCTACTTGTTCTATTAATTGTCCTTGTATCTTTATTTCGTGCTTTTTGTTCTCTTGTGCTATTTTCATGGTCTTCGTTTTGTCTACGATATTTGATTTATTAAAAAAAATAATATTGACTTGTTTGAAGTATTGAAATTCCTAAATTAGAGCCTCGTGGGATACCGCTCATACGATATTCCACACTGAATCATTTAATTCAACAATAACAAATTATAATAGAATATAATTTATAACAAATTATATTTTTTTTATTATAACATATTTTACAAACATCGATTGCGACACCACATTCGGTAAAACTTCCGTGGCTGTATTCCGTGGGTAACTTTACATCGGTGGTAGCAACACATGCGGTAAAAATTTAGCGTTAAGATTTCCCCATACAGCATTTGATTTATTAAAAAAAATATATATTGGCTTGTTTGAAGTATTGAGCTTCCTAAATCAGAGCCTCGTGGGATACCGCTTATAAGATATTCCACACTGAATCGCTCAATTCAACAATAACAAATTATAATAGAATTTAATTTAAAACAAATTATATTTTTTTTATTATAACATATTTTACAAACATCGGTGGCGACATCACATTTAGCGTGGCGATTTAAATACCCAGTTTTTCCGTTCTTGTTCTCATGCGATTTCTCAATTAAATCTTCAGGAACGTCCCCTCAAATCCCGAGAATCTCCTACAAAAACGAATTCAACGTGCTGCGCAAAATCGAATCCTCCCCGCACCTGTGTTTATCCTCCAAATCCAACCAAGAGAAATCCAGTTTTGATTTCCAAGAGAAAATGCTGGAATTGTCGTTCATGAAAACGAATTTATACCTGCGGAAGAAGCGGAGATTGGTGCACTACCGTAAGCACTCGATCGCGTCTGCTTTGTGTAAGGCTGACGTGGTGGAAGTGCGCGCTGTCATTTGCTCGGTTCAAAATTCGTTCGTGAAGCCGTTCTTTCATATTCTAGCAAGGAAGAGTGAAGCTAAACAGGCTGTGAGGAATAACAGGCAGAGTTTCGATGAAGGTAAGATATATTTAACACAATTTTTGAGATATTCGTATGAAACTAGCTGGGGATGTTAAGCAAAGCTTGCTCTTTCAGAATATTTAAAAAAAATACCCCATTCACAGTTTTTGAGATATTTTCAGATTAAAGAGGAAGAAAGAGTTAGCTAGCAATTAAATATGGTCATTGATTGTAGTTCTGTACACAAGAATAAGATGAAAATGTATTAATTATTCTATATTTCTATGATAAAAATTATAGAATAGGACTGAACTTTATTTAAAATTTGTAACAAAACTAGAAAATATAAACGAATGAATGAAATTGTGCTAAAAACAATAAGCGACTATTTTGCAAAAGAACATTCTTTTGAAAATGGTCTAAAACAACAGTATTATTTTCAAAAAAATGAATGAGAAATAAAAAGAAAATTAGAAAAAAAGTGTTCATTTACCTTTACAATTACTTAATAATAATAATCTTTATTTAGAATCTTGCTAAATTAATTAAAAAAAAAAGAATTACTTTTCAAATAAATTTAGGTTATTTAAAAAGTATTTCTGTTTACTTTTTAAATAAATTTAGGTTATTTAAAAAGTATTTCTGTTTTTTTTTTTTTATTAATTTAGCAAGATTACATTTCGAAGATTATAATTTAAATTAATTTTAATTAAGGTTCAAAGAACAAATCGCCATCCGTGGTTTTCGGGAAGCATTCCGAAGAAATGAAAAACCCGCAGCGGAAAACCCGATCGATCCTCAAGAAAACTTTAGACGAAGCCAAACAAGCGGTGATGAAAAACGATCTGAAGGAAACGAATAAAATAAATTGCGAATCGGATGATGATGGTGTTAAACAGAACCAAACTCTAAAACGAGCTGACGTTCCGGAACAAATAAAACAACCCACGAATCGGAATCAAGTAAACGAAGCTAATAATTCTAGGCAAGTGAACAGTTTCGATGAGATTCTCGAATCGAAGAACAATAAGAGCTTTTATGATTGGTCTGAAAAGGAGTTGATCTTCAAAAACATCATTCCTTCGTCGCCCTCCTTAGCGTTATCAAAGAAAAACTCGCTGATTTTCCAGTGCTCCTGCGACAGCGCGTCTTCCACGGAAAAAGACGACTCGGAAGCAGCGAAAAACGCAACTACAACTAATGAAGTTACATTTAAAAGATCCGTAAACAGCGACGCTAGTTTCAAACAAGAATTAGGCTTGCGGGGCAAGCTGGATAAAAACAGCGAATCGCTCGATTTCCGTTTCAGAAACGGGGAATTCAGCGAGTCCTCGCAATGCCTGTTGCCGAAATTAGTGGATGATAAAGGGAAGCCTTTGTTTCAAGGGAAAACGCTCGGTTCTAGGGAGGATACGACCACGACGGTTTTGAAGAAGACGAAGAATTCGGGTTTGGTGAGGAAGAATTTGCTCGTGAGCGATATTAACGTGGATGGGGAGTTAGGGAACGGGATTAGGTTGAATAGGCAGATTTTGGCGCTGAAGATGGAGCAAGGTTTCGATAAGATCGGCGAGCGGGATGAGGGGATTGTTAGGGTGGAGGCTAACAATAAAAAGCGGAGGAAGTTTAGCTTTAATTTTTTTAAAAAGATTAGGAATAGGAGGGATAAACCTGAAATTGGTTGAATCTATATTAAGTGATTGTGTAAACATATGCGTCTTTTATTTAATAAGATTAAATTTGTTGTCTATAAAAATAAAAAGTGCTGTCTTTTATTTAAAAATATATATATATATATATATTCAGAGTTTTTTTAAAAATACTCATCTTTATTCAGACTAAATAAGAATAAGAAAATAATTAATTACTTAATCACTTTCTTTCCATTTACTCTGCAATTAAGTACTTACAAAGTTTCCTAAATTAGAGCCTTGTAGGATACCCCGTCATACGATATTCCAGAAGACTGAATCGCTCAATTCGATAATAACAAATGTATGATTTTTTTTATACACACATCTTTATTCAGGCTATACAGATAATTTTAACAATATAACATAAATAATTTGAATACATGTAGCTGTCTATCGGGGCTATCGACCTGATTTTTTTTATTATAACAAATGTTGATATATTTTTTTATAATTTCGGATTACAAATTTAACTTTAAGCGAATTTCTTAAGGAGAGAACCCAATGGTATGCTGGGATTTAGGTTAGGTTGAAAATTATTTATTATCAACTAATTACCTTCCCTGTAGTTTATACGAATTTTTTGCAATTTTTTTGATAGGGCGTTCCTCTGTCATCGAAGAAAATCTTAGAAATATTGAAAATGACATCAAGCAGAAACTAGTTACATAAAATAAATATATACTAGTAAAACAAGCCAACTGATTGTATTTGAGGGGTGACGGATTTTTGTTAGGGTCCTCAGGGAAGCTCGCTTACTAACTTGGATGTGATATAGGGTGGGATATGAAGGGATGAAAAAAAAAGGATGGATCCGTGGATCTACTAGGGGGCGGCTTATCATTTTATAGGTTATGGTAGCTGTTTCCATATTTATTCCAGCTTTTTTTTGTATATGATTAATTTGTTTCTCGTTTATCACTTGGTAAAACATTTTTATTAATATATCGGTTTGTTTTACTGATAAATTATTTATTTTCAACTAAATTCGGCTTAATCTTGAAAATGGCATTAATGCAATAATATTGACAGAAACGTAGGTAATAATTGGAGAGATAACACAAACGCCATCTATTGCCTCATTTCAATAACATCGAGCGTATAACAAAAATCAACAACGAAGTTGGCATTGGAAATCTAAAGTCATGTCTGCACTAAAATCACACGCGCACGCGTAAAGTACTGCTTGTCATATTGACAAGTCAGTTGTCAATAACCCCTAATTGTTTAACCGCAACCAGCATTTCACGCGTGTGATCTTAGTACAGACATGACTCGAGACTTCCAACGCCAACTTCGTCGTCGATTTTTGTTATACGCTCGATACAAATTCCTAATACAATATAACTATGATTTATTTGTGAATATCTTAAAAAGCATGCGCACTGAAACAAGGCTGGAATATATTTATCATAATAATTGGAAAGATAACGCAAGCTCCATCTATTGCCTAATTTTCTAATACAATAAATCTCTTAAACACTTTTGAATATCATTAAAAGCATGCGCACTGAAACAAGGCTGGAAATATATCTATCATAATAATTGGAAACATAACGCTAGAGCCATCTATTGCCTCATTTCAATAATACACATTTCTAATACAATAAATCTCTTAAACACTTTTGAATATCCTTAAAAGCATGCGCACTGAAACAAGGCTGGAAATATATCTATCATAATAATTGGAAAGATAATTCAAGCGCCATCTATTGCCTAATTTCAATAATACACATTTCTAAAACAATAAATCTGTTAAACACTTTTGAATATCATTCAAAGCATGCGCACTGTAAGAAGGCTGGAAATATATCTATCATAATAATTGGAAAAATAACGCAAGCGCCAGCTATTGCCTCATTTCAATAATACACATTTCTAAAACAATAAATCTGTTAAACACTTTTGAATATCGTTAAAAGCATGCGCATTGAAATAAGGGAAATATATCTATCATAATAATTGGAAAGATAACGCAAGCGCCATCTATTGCCTCATTCCAATAATATAAATTCCTAATACAATATAACTA
This sequence comes from Philonthus spinipes, assembly GCA_963082785.1. Classification (NCBI taxonomy): domain Eukaryota; kingdom Metazoa; phylum Arthropoda; class Insecta; order Coleoptera; family Staphylinidae; genus Philonthus; species Philonthus spinipes. The sequence goes on from OY720311.1 coordinate 23,109,024, forward strand.
TGAAGTATTTGTGAATATCGTAAAAAGCATGCGCACTAAAACAAGGCTGGAATATATCTATCATAATAATTGGAAAGGTAACGCAAGCGCCATCTATTGCCTAATTTGAATAATACAAATTTCTAATATAATACAATATATCTATGAACCATTTTTGAATATCATTCTTTATAAGTAATATATTTATTTGGATTTTTTGCGTATTTTTTCGCCTAAGTTCGAACATTATGCTTTCATGAAATTTTTCGCTTTTGAATTGATTAACCTCCAAGGAAATCCACACCATGGCAGCATAGAAACACTAAGTTTTTTTTTGTTGCTAGATGAAAAGCATTGGACGTTTAGATATAAAGTTTTCTTGTTTGTTCCAACAATTTCTCTTATATCCCAAATTTCGAATGTCAAAGGACTGTGCGGATGGACGTGTTCCTGAACTAATAAATGAAGAGATGCTTCGGAAATACGAGTGGCAGCACTTTCGAGATCAAAGGCCCTCGGCCGAGGATTGAGATATTTTCCCGGTCGCACCGTTTCGGATGCATCAATAAATTCACCAATGCGGACAGCAAAACACTCTCGAATTAGAACGAAAAGAAAAAAAAAACAAGGAGAAAGTGGTTTTCAATACGTCCATGTCATAATGAGTAAAATTTAATTAAAATGAAGATAAATCTCATACCTTCATTTTAATAAAATGAATATTAATAATGTATGTTAATGAAAATACATGATATTCCATTTGTGATAATTGCTTTTGTAAATACATTACTTATTGATATATTCTATGATACAATAGGTTATATTTTATTTTAATTTTATTTAATATTTATTTTTTTGTATACTTAGTCAAGAAATATTGCGTTTTTAAAAATGTATATTTTGTACGATTATTATGTATGTTTTCCTTGTATTAATTATCTAAATATCCAGTGATATAATTTCTTGAGTTAATTATTATTTCCAAGACTCTTATAAATAAAACGAACAAAAATTATAATTAACTCCAGAAATTATATTACTGGATAGTTTTAGGGTAATAAAAAACACACTTGGTTTTTGTTTCACAGAATTTTCCGCGTTTCCAAGATATTATAGTTATATTATTTATATCGTATTATTTCTTAGAGTGTGTCCACTTTTCATCCTCCTATATATAACAAGAAAATTTGTCACAGCGGCTTGTTTCCCCTCTGTTAAAAATAACGCGTCCGAATGATTAATGCCCGCATCGATGTTTTGCGAGAAACAAAAAGGAAAACCTCTCTCCGCGACCATTAATCACCCCCCCGAAATCGGAATCGCCGATTTGTCCCTTGCCGAAAATAAAAAGCAACAAACCGGTTTTTGCATCATTCATCGGCCGGCGTCGCGACGCAACGCAACGCAGACAGGTACACGCGAACGCGCCCTATTTATAACCGCGCACTTAAAAGATGGCGTCGCATCCGGCCGCCCGTTCGGAAGTGTGCTATTTTTACAGTGGAAGAAGGAGAAGAAGATAAACGAAAGATCTTTCCGCAGAATTTTAATTAACTCTGTTTTGGTTCACGATTATTTCCGGTGCGGAATATTCACTGTAAATATTGATTCTTCTTTGCTTGAAAAAAATAATAATAAAAATGAAGGGGGTCATTAGCGTTGGGAAATAGAAAAGGAGGGGTTGCGTATTTTTAGAAGCGGTGCTGCCGGAGGGAAAAGAAAAACCATCACTCAGCGGTTCGAACGTCGTAAATTGGTTTTAAGTAGTTTTTGGATTTTCTGGCGGACGCGCTGGAAAGTGTAATTTGTAAGAATAGTCACGTAGTTTGTAACCACCAAAAGCAACAAGAATTGCGTGTATTTTCAGGAGGGACAATAACAATGGGTATTTTTGGGATGGGTCATAGCAGAATGCAACATGCGAGTGACAATGAACCATTTTAACAGCATAATATAAAAAAAAAACATATATACACTGTAACCAAATTTATATTTCTTTAAATTGGCTAGTGAGGAGCTATAAGCCACAATACAATATTTTTTTTTACTTAGAAATTTTCTGTATGAAATTAATCAATTAACCACTTTACCTGAAGATCATCACACCTTTTTATCGGACAATTTTTTCTCATTAATCACTTGGTAAAACATTTTTTAAAAAATATTAATTTGTAAATTAAATTCATTTGGTTTTGTTTCACTTATTTAATAAGTTCATTATCAATGTTTTTGAAATTACTCCAAAATCTAAATTGTTGACGTTGCAACTTTATATTAAGCAAAATATGGTGCTTGTGCTATCTTTCCAATTATATGATTAGTCATTCTGGAAATAGAATTTATTATTAAACATGAAATAATTTTAACTCAAACGGCTTTTTATATAATTAATGGTTTTAATATTTAGACATTGGTAGTTCATATTGTACGAAATAAATATGAATAAATTATTAAAAATCAACAAATAAAACACAGATTAGATTGAATAACTTTAAATTCTCGATTAGTTTCGGGTTATTAGCCAATTTTAAAGAGAATTTAAAATTTGTTTTATTAAAATTAACCATGCACCCATATGGGTAGAAATATATATATATATATATATATATATATATATATATATATATTAAAATTTCTATGGATATTTACATGAATAGATATATTTATTTTTTAAATTTTAATTTAATTTAATTGTGGGGCAGGCAAAATAATTTCGATCCCAGCATTTGCTCACAAGGTGAAAAAAAACCACTAAAAAACCATCCTCAGGATCATTATGGAATTATTTTGCTAAAATTAAACAAAATTAGTTATTTATAAATAAGTTGGATTGCTCAAATGAAATGGAAATTAATAGAAACATATATAAAATATAGATAAAATAATAGAAATTAATAGAAACATATATATTTATACATATATTTCGAAGTTATGTTGGTATTTCTCTTTCAATGAATTTATAATGATTATTTTCACCTCCGGTACTAATATTGCATTAAATTAATTCGTATTTTATTTATATATCTTTAAACTATATAAATGCTGCTGATCATCAAAAGTATAAGTCTGCAAAAGTTCCGAATATGCTGTTAAAATAACGATTTAATTTATAAAAATGGTGAATGCGCCGGGCTATGCTGCTGAAATTATTGTCAAAATTAATAATTTATTGTATCCCTTATCCCACTTATTTAAGCTATAAGGGTGAACGATCTGAACAGGTTCATCAGGTGCTCAAATTGGGTCGTTTAGGTGGAAAAATCTTCTACTTGTGGTAACACAATGGGCCTAAGTGAGCAGTCTTAGGGCTGCTGTCACACGAACCTAACCTATCCCACTTATTCATGTGCATTTCTATTACGAAATATTCTTTCTCAATAGTTTTTTTTTTTTTAATTTTATTTACGGAATTCACCATTTTACAATTAATGTTTACAACTAAAACAATATAAATTTCATGTAATCAGAATTAATTATAAAGGAGGTAACGAATGAAATACAAGAAAATAATAATTACGATAACAAAATACAATAAAAACAAAAAATCCGATATTGTTAATTAATTAAAGTGAAGTAAGAAATACAATAAGTTATTAATTAAAAAAATCACTTACTAACACTCACATATGTATATACAAATATCTTTATTTCGACAATTTTTACAAAAAAAAATGAGTATATATACTAAAATGAAGATTTGTATGTTTTGGGTTATCGACAACAGGTCTTTCTGCCATTTCAGAATTTCTTGATTATTCTGAATATAATCCTTACACGAAATCACAAATTATAATAGAAAAAAAACATCGACTCACGTGGTCACAGTTAGTTAAATAAATTAAATAACTTACGACAAATTATTTTTTAAAGGCCGAAAGACCTCCGGTCTATAGCCGTTTCTCTTAAGAATATATGTTTTAAATTGTTTCATGTATTGTATATTAAATTAAATATGTATGTATTTTTTGGTTACCTTACACTGAGAATCTACTTTTCAGTGTGAGGCGAGGAACACCTCACACTGAGTGCGAGGAACATATAACATTGTTGTATAAGACTAAATAAATAAAAAATGTATTTTTTGGGAATAAAGATGATTGTATATATATTTTTTTAAATCATCTTTTTTGCAAAATAATTACTAGAGTGTAATATATAAAAAGTTATTAACGACATTCTGGCAATTTTGAATAATGAAAATGAGAGGATTTAAGTCCTGTTCATTATTCAAAAATGGAAAAATTACGCTCATTTACCATTTTAAGAAAACATTAACCGTATTCATTTCCTGACATACTCCTAAAATAAAAAAAATTAAACAATTTTACTAGTATCCTCTCCCTAATCAGACTATTAAAATATAAAAGGGGAGATTAAATTCAATGATGAACTGAACACATCGATCAAATCATTAATATTAGAATTCATAGAAAAGAAATGGACGGAAACTTGTAACAGAATAAATTAAATGCAAGGAAAAACTTAGTGGGCAATAAAATATCGATATGCAAGAAAGCTGGCAATTTAAATTTTATACCGTTTAAATTGCAATGAAATTAAACATAGAAAATTTTTTGGCAATGATCAATAAAATTCGATCAATACCTTTTTTTAATTGCCTGAGTGAATAGGGAAAGCTTCTGCTTGGCAGTAAGAGAAGACGTTTGAACCGACAGAAATCAACGACTATAACGAGAAGGTTGATTTTTTTAATTTAGTAAACAGTTGAAAACGTTGATTTTTTAATTTAGTAAACAGTTGAAAAGATTGATTTTTTAATTTAGTAAATAGTTGGTATGACGCTTTCATCAAAACTTATTCACGATTTAATAAACTCTCTCGTAAAAATTATTCTCCTGGCTTCGATAAAATCGCCAAATCAAAAAGCATTCAGATGAAATCCATCAATTCATTCTCAAAATTTTCTATTATTGTTATTCCTACCAATACTTCCCTTCCCAGTGAAAATTAACCTAAATCTACACTAGTTTACAACTGTTGTCCTATTACCCCTCGCCCAGTCATTGAACCCTCATTAAACAAAAACATTTCAATACTTTTTCAACAAGATTTTCCAAATTTAGGGATTTACTAGAAACAAATTTTCCAAATCGATGGATTGGACGTAGAGGGTGGTCTGCTCGTTCCCCAAATCTTAGCCTGAAATATTTTGATTATCCAAAATCACATATTTACGTTAAACAACCAACAAATTTAACTATTTCTTTAACTAAAAATTAGTTATTCTCGTTTTTTGTACTAAACCCAGTAAAAATGAAATTACAATCCAATCCACATTTCTGTATAAAATTTATAAACTGTATGTTTCTTTAAATAAATCTAAATTTATTGAAAATCAGCGGAGCCTAATCCCTTCCTCCATCGAAAAAAAAAAAATCCAAAAACAATCCGCCCACGCCGGATGGATTTGGGCCGAAACAACGTAAACCTCATCCTCGTTTCGTAAAATTTCGTGTGTGCCAGCCACACTTTTACACACACACGCACACACAAAGAACGCGAGCGTCTGCGAGAGAGCGTCGACGTCGTCGTCTAAGCCAAGTGCTCCAAAAATAAATATTAGTGGTTTTGCTATGACTGCGTTAAGAGTAACGATAAGACAAGTGCTACTCAAAAAGCGACGGTCGCGTCCCGTATTTTTCGGGCGGTTTGCACGGTGTTGATGATAACGATGTGATGGATTAAGTGTGGTGGTTCGATTTTTGCGGGTGGTATGTTCGCGACGTTCAAGTTGTCCACTCTGAGGCCGCGCACCAAGAGTCTGTCCTCGAAACCGCCGCACGGATCCCACGAGAGCCTCGCGCTGTTGAAGCCGCCGAGGACGCCAATTGGGTCGCCCAAAACTCAACGGAATAAAAATTGTAAATACGAAAATTTAAATACTCAACAAACAACACATTTATATTTAATTTCTAAGACATAATTTAAGGAAAAACATTCTGGATTGTTGCTTATAACTCTTCACAAACCAATTTAAAATAATATACATTTAGAAACGATGAATCAAAAAAGTATAGAAATAATCTAATACCTCAAATGAAATTTAATCAAATCCTGCTCTTTCAGAATATGCAAAAAATATTTAATTAATAATATATATATTAATTAATTCTCATCCATAGTTTTATATATAGAAAATCTTTATTTCTGAGAAATACGTTAAATTACATTACAATATTTACATTACAACCCCGACACCAATTGGTAAAAGGGGACATCGATTATATATATATATATATATATATATATATTTACATTACAATCATAAACCTAGTTAAGCCTCAGAAAATGGCTATTGACCATCGGTCTTGCTGCTTCCATAGTTTTATATATCTATATATATATATATATTCCTTAAAAGTGTAGTTTAACAAAAAAGAAACATTTTTAACAATTTATTTAAACTTTAAACAAATGTAGGAATTGGCTATCGGCCGGAAGTTTTTTCTATACTCCCAATTTAATCCAAAAAATCTGAATAAAGAAGAATTATTCAAATAATCGGGACTATTCCCTATAGGAAGTATTACGTTTAACGTGTACGTTATTCTTTAATTTCACAAATATCTATTACAAAAGTTGCTTAGATAGTAATAACGTGTACGTTATTCTTTATTTTCACATTCTTTCAATTACAAAAGTTGCTTAGACTGTAATAATAAAAATAACGTTCACGATAAACTTAACATTTCCCTTACAGAATAGCCTCGAATAAGTGAAGTTTCATAAATTGTTCTTCATCTTGAATGAGTTTGAAATTGAGTATTGTTTTTACAAAAATAATATTTCACTGTTTATTTGAATATGTTGAATTTGTGCCTGCGGTGCATTGGCGTGGATTTTATTAAATTAAAGTGATTGATTGAGTTACGTGAAAATCAAATTAAATTGATAAAATAAAACACTAACAACCTTAATAAAGTAAAGACGACGCAAGCGCCACCTTTTGCCTAATTTCAAGTGGCATCGTCAACGATTTGGGTCTACAAGGTAGACGACCGAGAATCATTGTTTCGTTCACTAAAGGAAGGCGAACTTATCCTGTTTATGAAAGCAAGAAAAACGAAATTCACATTTAAAGAAATGTTCAGCCACCATACGCTAGATGAATGGTGGCTGAACATTTCTTTAAATGTGAACTAACAACCTTCCTCGCACTTTATTTTTTGCCAAATGTTTCATTTCTAATTAGTTTACTTTTGTCAAACTTACATACTTTTATAATTAACTTCTTTACTTTTTATATTTATACTGACCATTGTAATTTGTCCTGTTTTGGTTTTTCCGTTGGACAATAAAGAATTATTATTATTATTATTATTATTTCGTAAACAAAGTGGATCTTGTTTAGTGAAATAAAAAATCGTCACTGTATAATACTCTTTATAATTTCAATAGTTGTATAACATAAACTTCAGCCACAGAGGATAAAACGCTAATATTATTATTATATTATTTATTCATTGCTTCAACTCAAAAGTAATTACATTTTGTTAGTAGCTGAATGAAGAAAGCTTTGTTAATCAAAAAAATACAAGCAGATTCTGTCATTCCGGTTGACATTAAACGCCACCGATTATAAAAAATTCTAGTGAAATGTCTACAAATTACGAAAACCAGCTTTCTCAAGAAGGTAGAAAATCACTCGAATGATCGGAGTGTGATAAAAGAAACCTCCAGATGCAAAGGATTGGTTTTTGCAATTCCCGATACCACCTGTTGAAGTTGGCACAAACGCAATCCTTCATCCATGAATAGGAAATTCTGGTAATTAAAAAAGGAAATAATTTGTATGACGGTTTTTAGAAAAAATACTTAATTAATCCAAAAACGACGTTTTATTGTGCTTTTCTGTAACTTGAATATTAAAAAAAATCATAATAATTATATTTTTTGGGATATCTTAATCAAACTTCTTGGGGATATTAATTAATGCTTGCTCTTTCAGAATATGTAAAAAAGTAAAATTACCCCCTCCACAGTTTTCGAGATATTTCTACTTGAATCGAAAAACAACGAATTTTATTGTACTTTTCTGCATCTTGAATATTAAAAAAATCATAATAATTATATTTTTTGAGATATCTTAATGAAACTTCTTGGAGATATTAATTAAAGCTTGCTCTTTTAGAATATGCAAAAAAGTAAAATTACCTCCTCCACAGTTTTTGAGATATTTTCACTTGAATCGAAAAACAACGAATTTTATTGTACTTTTCTGTAACTCGAGTATTAAAAAAATAATAATAATTATATTTTTTTGGATATCTTAATGAAACTTCTTGGAGATATTAATTAAAGCTTGCTCTTTCAGAATATCTAAAAAAGTAAAATTACCCCCTCCACAGTTTTCGAGATAATTTTACTTGAATCGAAAAACAACGAATTTTATTGTACTTTTCTGCAACTTGAATATTAAAAAAAATCATAATAATTATATTTTTTGAGATATCTTAATGAAACTTCTTGGAGATATTAATTAAAGCTTGCTCTTTCAGAATATCTAAAAAAGTAAAATTACCCCCTCCACAGTTTTCGAGATAATTTTACTTGAATCGAAAAACAACGAATTTTATTGTACTTTTCTGCAACTTGAATATTAAAAAAAATCATAATAATTATATTTTTTGAGATATCTTAATGAAACTTCTTGGAGATATTAATTAAAGCTTGCTCTTTCAGAATATCTAAAAAAGTAAAATTACCCCCTCCACAGTTTTCGAGATAATTTTACTTGAATCGAAAAACAACGAATTTTATTGTACTTTTCTGCAACTTGAATATTAAAAAAAATCATAATAATTATATTTTTTGAGATATCTTAATGAAACTTCTTGGAGATATTAATTAAAGCTTGCTCTTTCAGAATATGTAAAAAAGTAAAATTACCCCCTCCACAGTTTTCGAGATATTTCAACTTAAATCGAAAAACAATGAATTTTATTGTACTTTTCTGCATCTTGAATATTATAAAATCATAATAATTATATTTTTTGAGATATCTTAATGAAACTTCTTGGAGATATTAATGAAAGCTTTTTCTTTCAGAATATGTAAAAAAGTAAACTTACCCCCTCCACAATTTTCCACACATTTCCAATTGAATCCAAAAATTACGAATTTTATTGTACTTTTCTGCAACTTGAATATTAAAAAAAAATCATAATAATTATATTTTTTGAGATATCTCAATGAAACTTCTTGAAGATATTAAATAAAGCTTGCTCTTTCAGAATATGCAAAAAGTAAAATTACCCCCTCCACAGTTTTCCAGATATTTCAACTTGAATCCGAGAACAACGAATTTTATTGCATTTCCTGTAATTATAGTAATAAAAAAATGTTATATTTTTGGTATATTTTAATGAAAATTCTTTGAAAAAAATAATCAAAACAAACAGTTTGTAAATAAATTAATTAAATAATTATATTAATTAATAATTTTGTTTTCTTTCAAGAATAAAACTACGTGAATGGAATTAATCGACTACTTTGTATTTTTTTCTATTAAATTCTCCCAATTAAATTAAACAATGTCAGTTGAACGGAAACGAAAACACACCAATTTCCCAGCAACAAACACCAACCCCCCGCAATTCATCTCCGCGCCACAGATCATTTCCACGCCGCAAATCCCTGAAATTGCATCTGAAGAAAGGAGAAAATTGAAACCCTACAAACTCAATCTACCAAAGGACACGAATATCGAATTACTTTACAAGAAATCCCCGCGGCCTTCTATCGAATCCGTCACTGAGTTTTGGGAAAAACCCAAAGATAACAAATTCGCACCTCCTGAATACGTACACGATTTGGACAGGATTGATAAGGTTAACACGCACTTGAAGAGTCATATTTTGAGTGTGCAGAAGTCGACGTTGGAGAATTACAAGAAGGGGAAGAAGGATAAGGCGAAGAAGAGGTCGAGGGAGAAGTGCCTTTGCGATTCGAGCGGTAGTTTTAATGCGTTTTTGCAATTCGTTCGGTCGTTCAGAAGTAAAAACAGTTGATTTTTTATTTTGTATTATTTTATTTGTATAAACCAGTATATTATAAAAATGAGTATTAGAAAGAAATATTTATTTTTATTTTTTAAGGGTACACCGAGTAATCAATTGCAATTGACGGGGCTAAATAATTGAGGCCTAAGCATTTGACGTCGTGCTTTTCCACTATAAATGCGGCCTTAACATTTAACATCGTGCTTTTCTGCTATAAATGCGGCCTTAACATTTAACATCGTGCTTTTCTGCTATAAATGCGGCCTTAACAATTAACATCGTGCTTTTCTACTATAAATGCGGCCTTAACATTTAACATCGTGCTTTTTCACTATAAATGCAGCCTTAACATTTAACATCGTGCTTTTCCACTATAAATGCGACCTTAACATCTAAGATCGCGCTTCTCTACTATAAATGCGGCTTAAGCATCTAATATCGCGCTCTTCGCTATAAATATAGCCCAACAAAGCCTACTGTGGTGAGAATAAAATATAAATATAGTAGCAAATGATTCTTCTTTTTTTAAGAGAAATATATATATAAAAATCTTTATTGGCAGATTATTTTTAACAAAGTAATAATAATAAATAAATACAATAAATAACTAACATAAAAATAAATTCTTCTGCCAATTGGCTATCGACCGTTGGTCTTTCCTCCTGATTTTGTATGCGTCTGTCCTTGTCAGTTGCTGTGTCAAAAAGGTTTTGATCGCTAATGTCGTCCATTGTCTTATGAAATGAATTTACTCGTCGTGATCACTAAAGTCATGAAATAATGAAATGAAATCAGGAATGGTGATGGTTAAGAGAAATATTATATTAAAAAAATCAAAAGTTATAAAATTAATTGTAGCATAACTCAATTAATTAATCATTAATGAAAAACGGAATGAAAAAGTGAGTCAATTAATTTTTTTATAAAAATTTAGTAATGAATAAAAATAACCGTTTTAGTAGACATATTTTATACTTCCCCTCTTGAAATAAATTGTACATATGGTCGAAGCAATTAACCCTATAGTTGTAAAAAAGTAGTTTTATTACTTTGGTATCGATTTACTCGTGGTGTTTTAGAATTTTATAGGACCTCGTTAATTCCGCCGATTAACGTCGACCATTCCTTGTAAACACTGCCGTTTAGGTAATTTACGATGGCGTAACTCCCAAGACGCCGAAATAAATTGGCGGAAGTCATTAAAACGTATTTAGATTTTCTGTTGTATTGTGTTTCAATTTCAGTAAACAAATTTTCAACTCTACTCACATTCGGTTTTCAGCATAATGACATTTTTTGATCCTTAAGAAAGTAACAGGATTCCGAATGAGTATGTCAACCGTGGTTGAATATTAAAAAAATCATAATAATTATATTTTTTTAGATATCTTAATGAAACTTCTTGGAGATATTAATTAAAGCTTGCTCTTTCAGAATATGCAAATAAGCAAAATTACCCCCTCCACAGTTTTTGAGATATTTCCACTTGAATCCAAAAACAACGAATTTTATTGTACTTTTCTGCATCTTGAATATTAAAAAAATCATAATAATTACATTTTTTTAGATATCTTGATGAAACTTCTTGGAGATATTAATTAAAGCTTGCTCTTTCAGAATATGTAAAAAAGTAAAATTACCCCCTCCGCAGTTTTCGAGATATTTCTACTTGAATCCAAAAACAACGAATTTTATTGTACTTTTCTGCATCTTGAATATTAAAAAAAATCATAATAATTACATTTTTTTAGATATCTTGATGAAACTTCTTGGAGATATTAATTAAAGCTTGCTCTTTCAGAATATGTAAAAAAGTAAAATTACCCCCTCCGCAGTTTTCGAGATATTTTCACTTGAATCCATAAACAACGAATTTTATTGTACTTTTCTGCATCTTGAATATTAAAAAAATCATAATAATTATATTTTTTGAGATATTTCAATGAAACTTCTTGGAGATGTTAATTAAAGGTTTCTCTTTCAGAATATGCAAAAAAGTAAAATTACCCCCTCCACAGTTTTTGAGATATTTCAACTTGAATCGAAAAACAACGAAATTTATTGTACTTTTCTGCATCTTGAATATTAAAAAAATCCTAATAATTATATTTTTTAAGATATCTCAATGAAACTTCTTGGAGGTATTAATTAAAGCTTGCTCTTTAAGAATATAATATATATATTAAGATAAATAAGTCGCAATCGTAATACATTCGGTTTCCCAACCTTAAATAAAATTCAAATAAATACCGCATTTCGGCGGGTTTATTTTTACACCATTGACGAAACGCAGAACAAAATCAAAACAGACGAAAGAGAGAATGAGAGAGAAAAAAAGAAGCGGAAAGCGCTTTCCAGTTAATTTGTTAAAAATAATTTCAAGTCTCTCCACAAAGCGCTCGGTTTATTTACGCGGCCGCTGTGTAAATAAAATAAACGCATTTTTTACTCCCATTCCAATTCCGCCTTCTATAATAGGATAAACTTAAATTATTATGAAAAAAATAATAATAATAAAAGAAAAAAACGAAACTTAAATTATTACGAAAAAAATAATAATAATAAAAGAGAAAACGAAACTTAAATTATTATGAAAAAAATAATAATAATAAAAGAAAAAAACGAAACTTAATTTATTATGACAAAAATAAAAATAATAAAAGAAAAATGGAAACTTAAATTATTATGAAAAAAATAATAATAAAAGAGAAAACGAAACTTAAATTATTATGAAAAAAATAATAATAATAAAAGAGAAAACGAAAATTAAATTATTATGAAAAAATAATAACAATAATAAAAGAAAAAACGATTTTATGGATATTATCCTATAAATATCCATTAAATCGTTGTTTTTTTTTTAATAAAATTAAAACATCTTTAAATTATATAAGGCAGAGCTGTACTGACGAGCGATAGATCCCGAAACTCGTGTCTGCAGATGACCTTATATTAAATAATATTCTTTTCTTGTTTTTTTTTTTTACATTGAATTTTTCTCGTGGATGAATTTTTGAATGCATTTATGTGTATTTTTATTTCTCGTATTTTAGGCACGGTCGATAACGAACCATGTCCCAGCATAATCTCCCTACGGGCCGGCTCAGTAGCCCTTGCCAGCGATCAATTAGCGCCCGGAGATCGGTTACATAGCGTGAACGGAATCAACACCTCCAGGATGCGCCCCGAGGAAGTGTCCTCTTTACTCGACAACGTCGACGGAAACGCGATGCTGGAAATCGAATACTGCTTGCCCAGCTACGGTAAACTCGACACTTTTGAAAACAGTTTTTTTTTTAATTAAACTGATTCATAAAATAAATTACAGCCTCGCAAAGTTCATTATGCGTCTCGTCGAAAGTAACGGAAGTGACGGTGGAACGCACGGATGGTTCGCTGGGGATAACTCTGAGGGGAGGCGTCGTTTCAGAGCACCCCCACCTGAGCAGACCGCTGGTGATCACCCAGGTGAGACCTAACGGACCAGCTTATAGGTATTTAAAAGAAAAGGATAATCGCGAAATGATAATCCCGCTTTAATTTGATTTGATTGTTCCAGGACTGGGTTGATTCGTGTGGGTGACCGGCTTTTGAAAGTCGACAACTATAACCTCACAAACAAAACCCTGTTGGAAGCGCAGAAGATCCTGAAGGAAACCACCCAGCACGCAGTTTCGGCTTTGACTATCGAATACGATGTTAGCATCATGGAATCGGTGAAATACGCCACGGGGCCGTTGCTGGTGGAAATCGATAGGAACGCGAATGAGGATTTGGGGATCATCCTTACAAGTTGTTGTTGTGAGTTCGGACCGGATGATATTACTCCAGCGGGGGTTTTCGTCGAGAATATAGTACCGGGGAGTACCGCGGATCGGTGTGGGGCTTTAAATGTGGGGGACCAGCTGTTGGGTATAGACGATGTGAATTTGGAAGACTGGGGCGGGGGTATTGGGGATGCTGAAAAACTGCTGAAGAACGCCACGAAGATACAGATACTGCCTTTGCATGCCGTTCATCGTGCTTCTTCGAGAAACTATCAAATGGGTAAGTTTTAAAATGAATAAAACACATAATTTATTACATGCTCAACCCTTCTACATCTAGTTTTAGTTGTAAGGTTTTCTACTTCAGGACAAGCAATTTCCACACATCTTTATTCGGACTATACAGATAGTACAAAACTATATAACAAATGATTACAGTACATCTAAGTGTTAGTCTCTCTGGGCTATCGACTAGAGGTCTCTCTGCCCTGTCAGATATAATGAAGTTGTTGGAGAATATATTTTATGTAGGTTGGCACTATGTATTAGAGTGAATCTGTAGGAAACTTACCGTTTGGTCACAATTCGCATTTAAAGTCCCAATTTTGAGGTTATAATTGATCCGATTTTCGACTAAATAAGCACATTGCGAGTATGAATCGTACAATAAAGACAATGAACTTTTGTTACATTCAAGCTGCCAATCAGGAGTGTATAAAATTGAAGATAAGTCTGCAAGATGCATGTATGTTGCCGAACGTATTTGTACATATGGGATATATATCCATTGGATGTTTGTGCTATGTGGAAATGTGTGCAATTCCATTCTTGCTTTCTTTACTTACATGAAATCAGTTGATTTATTTTTCTTCCGTAATATTCTTCCGTTCTTATATGCTTGTAATGAAAAATGGAAGAATCCCCTCACGACGCCGATTGTATCCTCCATCTTGAATTTCGAAACTCATTCTTGTGCAGCAATTATTAGTATTATTTTTTATGCAAGTGAAGCATAGAACAATTAATATTTAATAATGAACAATTTTTAGAGTTGCAGAATATTCAACAACGCTTACTATTACGTTCATAAACACAAACGTTTCAATTGTTCAAATAAAACATTCCGACCGACGCTTCACCGAGTAAACAAAGGATAGCCAACCCCGGAGCGCGAAAATCATAACTCATATAGCGTTAGCGTTAACGCTTATTAATTATTAATTTACGCTCTTTTTAATTCGAACTCGGCATTTTATTTAATCCTTGATGGTTATTTATTTATAGATATATTTATTTTGTCCATACTTGCAATTTATTTAATGCGGTTTAATTCGCGGCGGTTGGCAACACATTGCTTGCTGAGTGATTGCTGAAGATGGCCGCTTCTATCAAAGTAAGTTTAATTTTCGTTTTTTATATATAAATTGGGCTATCAACTTCATTTAGATTGTAAAAACAGATCATATTTCGCATATTAATGTTGTAAAACGGGAAGCATGTTGTAATTTTCATTATACCAGCGGAACGAAATTTTATTTCCTCATTTAATGAGCCGCCTATTACGTAATTTTCAATTGCATTTCTTTGTTATTTCATTAAAAATATGAAATACATATTTTTACATAAATTTATTTATTTTTTCATCATAAATTCATGACAGGGCTGAAAGATCTGTGGTTGATAAGCCAAACAGATTAACACCTACATGTACTGTAATTATTTATGCTATATTGTTACAATTATCTGTATAGTCTGAATAAAGATGTTTGTATATAAAAAATATTTATATTATTAAAATAATCTTTAAAATGTTATCATTAACCGTTTTTTTGCTTTGTACTATATTTTAAACAAATTGATCTTACACTTAGTCATACATGAAGAATATTACTTCTTACTAGCAGAATATTGATTTCGTACCAATTACTGCTGTTGCCCCATAACTATTCATTTTGTCATGTCCTAATAAATAATCGGTACAAAATTATAAAAAAATACCACAATTTAATCAACTTGAACTTTCAATAATTTGGTGTTGTGGCATAACATTGGCGGAATACAGTACTCGTTAAACTGCATGAAAAAAAAATCTGGCATTATAGTTCACTGTAAATATGTTTTATGATGAATATTTTTGTGTCAAACGATAGAGCAAAAATAACCAAATAAATTCAGAGTCGTAACTACCTTCCGCCCTTCCGCAAAATAATTATCAAGGTCCCAAAGATTAATCCAACATCTTTGGCTTAACAAGAATGACGGCTATTCAAGAATCTTTCTTAATTCTATGAAGATTAACGGCTATTCAAGAGTATTCCTGATACGTTTGTAATTCAAAATTTAAACGTCGAATAAAGGGGTAAAAGGGGGTGAAACAAGAACTTTTTAAAATTGTTTTGTTTTTAATTCTTTTATGTTTTTTTTTTAATTGTTTTGTTTTTAATTGTTTTATGTTTTTTTTTAAGTAACAAAATTGAAACTATAGAAGTTGAGTTATAATTTCGCAGATCTATTGTATGATGAACTTCCACAAGGCAAAGAAAATAAAGAGCTATAATTAGCGAAAACATAACGAACTCATCCATCACTCCGTTTAACACCGCCCGTCCATAAATCATCGAAGCCCGCGCATTCTTTCCCGGCCGCCACCACCGTTTTTAATTAAAAGAACTATTTAAAGTGATTGTTCAAAGAGGCGAGTCCCGCGGTGTCCCGGGGACAGCCGCGCGCGCAATTAAACCGTTTGATATCCGGCTGGAAGAAAGAAGAGGAGCGAGTATGATGATTTATCCTGGCCGGGTGCCATCTCGGGGGGAAAAATAATAACGCAAAAACGACACAATAAAGCGCACCGGCTGCTGAATGGGTGCCAAATGCCGAGGTAAACACGAAACATGAAATAGATCACGCCGGGGACGGCTTTTGATGTGCCCGGAGGGGCCGTAATTGCTCAGGTGCGCGCGCGGGAAAATAGTTCCTGATTTATGTCCCGACGGGAATAACTTTCGCGAAATAAAAAAAAAATCGCGATTTAAGTACGCGTTGAGTTAATTAGGAGATTGTTTTGATTCGTCGGGTTTGTTTTTCTTGTTAGAACTACATGAAGAAAAAATAAAGATCAATCTATAAATTTCTTAATTTATTTCGGTATACTTTGTTGGGAAAATAATCATTTTTTAATGATTTTTAATAATTGCAGATCTTTTTCTTTCTTTCTTAATCTTATCCTCTTTTACCCGTATTGGGTGTTGAGGTGCAGATCTTTTTAAGAGGACCTAAAGTAGAACCCTGAGGTACATCCACCTTTATATATACAGGAATTTTTGCTCTAATTTGTTTCTGACGATCATAAATAAAATTACCAATCAGATCTTTAGCATTTGAACTTATATCGATATATTTTAATTTAGCTATAAATAATCGTGACTGATTTTATAAAATACCTTACTGTAATCTATTAATGTTAAGCAAGTTAGAAAATCCCTATCAGTAGCATTAATTATGTTGTCAGTGCCATCTAGCATCGAACAGCTCCAGATCTGAAACCAGATTGATTTACTGGAAGGAGATTATAACTTTCCATATAACTATTTAGTTTATTTTCCATTAAAATTTTAGAAAATACAAGCAAATACTGTTTGGTTTAAAATCTGTATAAATTCTCGGATGATAATTGTTTTGCATGATGCAATATTTTATTGATATGCAACAATAGATATACATTCTGTAGTTTATTGTCCGGCGGGATATTTGCCCGGGAAGTAGTTGTTTTAATATGGATTTGTTTAAAGTAGTTACGATTTTTTTTAAACAATAAATCCCGATTTTTCACAACGAAAACACCTTAAATCCAACTTTGAGTGAAAATAGCGGGAAAACTACGGATGGGGTATTTTCAGATTCTTACATATTCTGAAAGAAGAAGCTTTTCTGAATATTAGAAGCATAATTAATTGAAATTACACGCACGAATTTTCAAGTTACGATTTTTTTAAACAATAAATCCCCATTTTTCACAACGAAAACACCTTAAAGTCAACTTTAAGTGAAAATAGCGGGAAAACTACGAATGGGGTATTTCCAGATTCTTGCATATTCTGAAAGAGGAAGCTTTTCTGAATACTAGAAGCATAATTAATTAAAGCTACACGCATGAATTTTCAAGTTACGATTTTTTTAAACAATAAATCCCGATTTTTCACAACGGAAACACCTTAAATCCAACTTTAAGTGAAAATAGCGGGAAAACTACGGATGGGTTATTTCCAGATTCTTGCATATTCTGAAAGAGGAAGCTTTTCTGAATACTAGAAGCATAATTAATTAAAGCTACACGCATGAATTTTCAAGTTACGATTTTTTTAAACAATAAATCTCCATTTTTCACAACGAAAACACCTTAAATCCAACTTTAAGTTAAATTAGCGGGAAAACTACGGATGGGGTATTTTCAGATTCTTGCATATTCTGAAAGAGGAAGCTTTTCTGAATACTAGAAGCATAATTAGTTGAAGCTACACCCAGGAATTTTCAAGTTACGATATTTTTAAACAATAAATCCCCATTTTTCACAACGAAAACACCTTAAATCCAACTTTAAGTGAAAATAGCGGGAAAACTACGGATGGGGTATTTTCAGATTCTTACATATTCTGAAAGAGGAAGCTTTTTTGAATACTAGAAGCATAATTAGTTGAAGCTACACCCAGGAATTTTCAAGTTACGATATTTTTAAACAATAAATCCCCATTTTTCACAACGAAAACACCTTAAATCCAACTTTGAGTGAAAATAGCGGGAAAACTACGGATGGGGTATTTTCAAATTCTTACATATTCTGAAAGAAGAAGCTTTTCTGAATATTCGAAGCATAATTAGTTGGAGCTACACCCAGGAATTTTCAAGTTACGATTTTTTTAAACAATAAATCCTGATTTTTCACAACGAAAACACCTTAAAGTCAACTTTGAGTGAAAATAGCGGGAAAACTACGGATGGGGTATTTTCAGATTCTTGCATATTCTGAAAGAGGAAGCTTTTCTGAATACTAGAAGCATAATTAATTAAACTTCCACGTAGGAATTTTCATGTTACGATCCGTATTATTCACCTCTGGGGCCAAAACTGGATCGTATTTTTAGTTTTAAAGTCCAGACGATCATGAAAGTTTCAATTAGTTAAACTTAATCTCTTCAGAACTTTTCATCGTGGATTGTATTTCGATAATCCATGTCTTTATTTTGTTTAAATGATGTGTAAGACATCGATAATCGAATTGCAATGCGCAAAAAAAAAAGATTAAGTTGAACTAATTAGAACTTTCATGATCACCTGGACTTTATTCCACTTATACTAAATACAAAATGTTTCTAAATGGATTGAAACAGACCTTACTTACATTGGGAGAAGTAAAGCACTTGTTATGTTCCATTTTTTTTTATTCCAAGAAAAATCTTTCAGACTGAATAATCTTATAATTTGGGTTTAAAACTGGAACTTAAAAAAAAAGAGGATTAATAAATATGGTTCGCGGTATTTTTCATTCATATTTTGATATAAATAGAAAAGAGTATTCATTCACTTGGTCACAGTTATTTAAATATATTAAATAATAATGATTGAAAAATAATTAATAAATTATTTTCACATTTGAATTATTTCAGCGCCGTATGCGAGCAGTCCGACGACTTCAGGCTTCAGCACAATCAACTCGAAACGTTCCAGGTTGGCGAAGAATCGCACCCATCGGCAGAGTTCGATCTCGAAATCCACCGACGACACTGGTAAATAATTTGCTTTAACCATGAAACCTGATACAAATATTTCCAAAGGGAGATCTTACTTATATAAATATAAACAATCAAGTCGATTGTCAATTTCAAGAACAAGATAATCATATAATATGTGCTTAATATTTCCGTGCGGAATAGCTTCGGATATTGATTAATAACTTCCTTTAGGTAGTAATTACTGTACGTCCTACTCGACGAGCCTGGGCGTGTGCCACTCGGAAACCCTCAACATGATCCTGATGGCCGAAAGAGGGAAAGGATACGGTTTAACGGTCGGTCTTCAGGATCACAACGACGGTCGTCCCGCGGATATAATTATCACGAGGATATCTCCAGAGAGTCCGGCTTATAGGTAAACAAGATCGAAAATGAAAAAAATAGTGATGTGTCCATCATGATGAATTCACTCAAATAATTTTTTGAATGA
This sequence comes from Philonthus spinipes, assembly GCA_963082785.1. Taxonomy (NCBI): domain Eukaryota; kingdom Metazoa; phylum Arthropoda; class Insecta; order Coleoptera; family Staphylinidae; genus Philonthus; species Philonthus spinipes. The sequence goes on from OY720311.1 coordinate 23,129,011, forward strand.
ACATTTAATAATAAAGGAAAAAATATTAATTGAAAAAATGGATTGTTTTAAAATTTAAAGGTATTTCTTACCTCACAATGGCTTTACAAAATTTCTTCACACTTTTCCATTTCTTAAATATTCTGGAGTACCCGACGCCCTAAGGGATAGTAGAAGAAGAATATTCTGGAGGCGTTTGCGAAAAATATATGACGGCACTTTGACGTTTTATTTGACATAAAAATAATTAAAGCTTCCACAGCTAACATAAAGAAGATTATAAAAATAATTATTTGTATTTCTAAGTGAATTTAAAATATATATTTGAAAGTGTTTAAATTGTTTCATATTTATATAAAAGTTTCGCTTGTTTTTTTCATACTTTCATTGTCGGTAGGTCTGGATGTTTGCAAAGTGGCGATCGCGTGGTGTCGGTAAATCACCAGCCGAATTTAACGCTGCAGGAAATCAACTCGATTTTAGAAATGGGAAACGAGCCAAGCAACACCGGGAAGATTGTCCTCCAAATAGAATTCGACGTGGCGGACACGATTGTGCCCTCCAGCGGCATCTTCACGGTCAAACTGGCCAAAAGAGGGCCCGGATTGGGCATCACAATAACAGGTAATGTATTTTTTTATCAAAAAAAGTGTATTATTACGCAAAACGTTGATTACTACATAATAAATATTGTAATTTGCTTTCAGCCGGTTATCTCAATGGCATTGAATTATCTAACTCACTCACTAAGACATGTCTTGACAAATACGCAAAATATTGATTACTAGATAATAAACATAGTAATTTGCTTTCAGCCGGTTATCTTAATAGCATTGAATTATCTAACTCACTCACTAAGACATGTCTTCAAAAATACGCAAAATATTGATTACTAGATAATAAACATAGTAATTTGCTTTCAGCCGGTTATCTTAATGGCATTGAATTACCTAACTCACTCACTAAGACATGTCTTGACAAATTAGATTCGACGAAAGAAAAAATGCATTAAATTGGGCGAAACAACTAATAAAATTATGTTTTATTTAATTAATCATACATAATGAAAAAAAAAACCTTTATTGGCATAAAACCATAATATAACAACCACAGTTAAAAAAAAGGTATTCCTTATACATATTCACACTCTATTCTCCCTCTTCTTCTATACATAATGTATACTAACTGACATAGAAATCCAAACAACCAGTATTTTTTTATCATAATATAATGCAATAAAATTAAGTACACAAAATATGTTATAGTTTAAGGAGGATATGATAAGTTTCCTAGTTACGAAAAAAATATGTAACAACAAAAGCTTAGAACCGGATTAAGTAAAATTTAAATCGTTGCAATGGCAAAAATGTTAAATTTGATTTTATGCACGAAATATCTGATACAGCTAAATTTTTAATCGTCAAAAATAAAACTCTAAATATAAAATTTGAAGAAAAATGAACAATAAATATTGGATTTTCTGATTTCTATGTTATTATTATTTAATCTAGCGCGTCTCTCGAGCACCTTAGCCGCTTGAGATCGTCACGTCGGGGTTTACCCGTATGGATATTTCATTTAGCCTGGAACAGGTATCCAGCCTGCCGGGGCTCGGATTTCTTATATAACGAAGTATAAACCTCAGCCAGTAATCAATAATTTTCATAAACTTCATTGTAATTACGTTTTAACACCTAATCTAAACTTTGTATTTTTTTATACAGCTTCCAAGTCCCATCCAGAAGAACCATTCCTCATTTCGGAAATCAGGAGGGGTTCCATAGCGCACAGAACGGGGACCCTCCACGCGGGAGATCGACTGCTGGCTATCGATAATCGGGCGTTGGATCACCTCACGATAGAAACCGCCATCGATATCCTGCAAACCACCACCAATGACATCGTGACGTTGAAGATAGAAAAGAGCGAGGTGGACAATTCGCATCTTTTCATCGATACCGTCGTGTACACTGTGGAATTGGTGAGGCACGGTGGACCTTTGGGGATTACAATAGCTGGTAGTGAGGATTGCATGGAGCCGATCGTGCTATCGAGACTGACTGAAGGTGTGAATAATTTAATTTAATTCTCGTGATGTTTGTGGGAACTTTTTGTATTCGTTTGCCAAAATTTACTGCGATATTAGTATTTAAAATATTTTATTACCCCGACACCAATTGGTAAAAGGGAACATCGATTATATATATATATTATTTTATTAGCTTTTGGCACGAATGACTAAAGCTCTTTATAATTACCAACTAATTCTCGTGTTATATTTTGGGTTCTTATCTACTTCCAATTGATTATAGGGAGCTTTGGTCATTCGCACCAAAAACTAATTCTCGTGTTATATTTTGAAGTCTTATCTATTTCCAATTGATAAATACTGAAACAAAACATGTTCATTGTTGACTCGAAATAATATTTATAATTCTTGGTATTTCGAGGTACATTTTCAATATTACAATTAAATTAAATGAAAATGATTTTGACTTTTGCGATTTTCCTCAATTTTCTAAAAAAGTTATTTCTGGATAAAATTAACTGAAACTTTCTGTAGAGATAGTTTAAAGTATGCTGAATAATAATCCGTGAACAGAATGTTTGAATTCCGTCTAGAAATATTTTTTTAAAAATTTTTGAAATTCGACTCAAAAATTGAAAACTTTTGCGATTTTCCTCAATTTTCTTAAAAAGTTATTTCTGAATAAAATTGACTGAAACTTTCTGTAGAGATAGTTTAAAGTATGCTGATTAATAATCCGTCAACAGAATGTTTGAATTCCGTCTAGAATTTTTTTTTAATTTTTGACATTCGACTCAAAAATTGAGAACTTTTGCGATTTTGCCCAATTTTCTTAAAAAGTTATTTCTGGATAAAATGGACTGAAACTTTCTGTAGAGATAGTTTAAAGTATGCTGAATAATAATCCGTCAACAGAATATTTGAATTCCATCTAGACATATTTTTTTAAAATTTTTGAAATTCGACTCAAAAATTGAAAACTTTTACGATTTTCCTCAATTTTCTTAAAAAAGTTATTTCTGGATAAAATGAACTGAAACTTTCTGTAGAGATAGTTTAAAGCATGCTGAATAATAATCCGTCAACAGAATGTTTGAATTCCGTCTAGAAATATTTATTTTTAATTTTTGAAATTCGACTCAAAAATTGAAAAAAATTGCGATTTTCCTCAATTTTCTTAAAAAGTTATTTCTTGATAAAGTAGACTGAAACTTTCTGTAGAGATAGTTTAAAGCATGCTGAATAATAATCCGTCAACAGAATGTTTGAATTCCGTCTAGAAATATTTTTTTTTTAATTTTTGAAATTCGACTCAAAAATTGAAAACTTTTGCGATTTTCCTCAATTTTCTTAAAAAGTTATTTTTGGATAAAACGGACTAAAACTTTCTGTAGAGATAGTTTAAAGTATACTGAATAATAATCCGTCAACAGAATGTTTAAGTTCTGTCTAGAAATATTTTTTTTAATTTTTTAAATTCAAGTCAAAATTGTGCATAAATGGTGAATGCGCCGGGTTTTTTGCTAAAGAAAAATACTTCCGGCTGAAATATCGATGAACTAATTTCAGATTGTTATTCACCGTACTAAATACTACATTTTCACCGATTTTCATCTCAATCGGAGAGAAAAATCTTAAAAAAATAAACTTCCAGTTTCCAAGTTTCAGGCAGTGTTGCGAATACCCAGCAGCTAGAATCCAGCTAAGCGCTGCCTCACTGTAAATACTGACTAAGGAAGGTGTACGTTATATTTTATCATCACAGTCTCAGCAGCTTTTGTAATAGATGTATATACATAGAATGTGAAGATAATTGATAACATACACGTTGAACCTAAAATTTCTCGTACGGAGTAGCCCCGATTGTGTACTCGGTGGTTATGAAAGACTACGAAATGTTGGTGTTTTAATAAGATACTCCTAAAAGTATCTTTCACTAAACTCACATTAATTAAAAAAAGTATGAGCGTAATTAGCATTGTGTAAAAAGGCCGTACTCTTAGCAAATCAGAATTAATGGTTTTAGCGTGTGAAATTTAAAAAACTCCTCCCAGTTATTAAACAGACCATAGAATTTTTTCCTTTGTAAAATACCGTGTGAGCAAACCAGGCAGGACTGGAATTGCTTCCTTTATAAAATACCGTACATATTAAAATAAGTCGCGAAGTCAGGTGTGTTCTGAAGTAACACTAAAATAAAATATACAAGTCGATTAAAACAAGTATCTGCTATTTCTAAGTGATAATAAATTAAAGACGATGAAAGCGCCACCTTTTGTCTAAATGTAAATGTGTATTTCTAGGTGGCTTGGCCGAAAAGACTGGCGCCCTGCACGTGGGCGACCGCCTTCTGGCCATCAACGGCGAAAACCTAGAACACCGGCCCCTCTCCGAAGCCATCCGCTTACTCCAGAGCTCCGGCGATCGCGTCCAGCTGAAAATCGCGAGGACCCTCAAACAGGACTCCATCCCGGACGACACCCGCTGCAACTACTCGAGTCCCGGACTGACGAGCATAGACAGCGCGGTGCACTCCTGGGACAGCAATCCCGGTGAGAACGCCGACTCCACCGTCGGAGGTGCGTGTTTATTTCCGTCGGTCCTTAATTGACAACAGGAAGCTTTATCTGAGCGCGGCTAATTGGCGCGATTCGTTCCAGATTTTATTAATAATTTTCGGGAAAATTACGGAACGGCCGTAATTGCGGTTAATGCTGGTGTTTTTGAATGGTCGGACGTCACTGGTGATTTATAGCGTGGGTAATTTTAATGCCGAGAAAATTGTGTTTATGACGGATGTTTGTTGATGGAATTTTACGCGTTACTGAGATTTATTAGATTCGGTTAAGAAAATTAATTTCTATCTTTACAAAAAAAAATAACGTTAGAAAAATTGTTATTGAATAATATAGCTTGTTAATTGCTGGGGCTTCTAATAAAATAGAAGTAGAATAAAGTAGATTCCAGTCCTGCCTGGTTTGCTCACACGGTATTTTACAAAGGCAACGATTCCAGTCCTGCTTGGTTTATCCAAACGGTATTTTACAAAGGAAACAATTCCAATCCTGCTTGGTTTGCCCACACGGTATTTTATAAAGGAAACGATTCCAGTCCTGTCTGGTTTACTCACACGGCATTTTACAAAGAAAAAGTTTCCTGAAGTGAGAGAAGAAATAATCATTTATTGTCGTAAAATTAAATGAATAGGAGAAAGAAAGGACAAGAATTTTATGAAATAAATATGAATAAATTATTAAAAATCAACCAATAAAATACTGATTAGATTGAATAACTTTAAATTATCGACTAGTTTCGGCTTATTATCCCATTTTCAAGAGAATTTAAAGTTATTCAATCTAATCTGTGTTTTATTGGAATGCTGGCTGAACATTTCATTAATTTCAGTACGGTATTAAAGATGGAAACATAGTTTCAGTAGACTACTGAAGATGGAAACTGTTGTAGAAACATATATTTAGTAAAATTAAACGAGTAGGAAAAAAATAAAAAAAATATTATTGATCCTAACCAGTAATGTTTTGTTTTCTTTAATTTTATTTTAATTTAAATAATTGCAAAAGTGTGAATTACCTCCGTTTTATGTTATTGTATTTTAAATAATTTATTTTTATAGCTAAAAGCGTTTTATCATTATGAATTCCGATGTATAACAAATTTGAATCCCTAACAATAAACAAATTAATTGTTTAGATAATCAAGGACCTAAAGATTTCGAAAGCATCCTGAGCGAACCACTCTCGTATCAAGAACCAGAAAAGGACCTCCAATTCACGCCCAGAAAACACGACTCCGCGTTGCAATTCTATTCCGACACAGAGGAGATATTTTGCCCCAGTCCACTGCCCTTGCCCAATTACAGTTTCACCAACACCTTGAAATACGAGCCGAACAGTTACACGCAGTCCAGGGGAAACTTCGCCGACAGATTGCCGGATTCTTTCAGCAGGGAGAGCATACTGGACCATGAAATATACCACGTGACGCTCTATAAGGATTCGGTGTACGATGATTATGGGTTCAGCGTGAGTGATGGACTGTACGAAAAGGGTGTTTATGTTAATAGGATAAGGAAGGGAGGACCGGCGGATATTGTCGGGCTGTTGAAGCCTTATGATAGGATAATACAAGTAAGGGAAAAATTAATTGCTACAAAAAGATGTTTTATTAAATTTTTATTTATTTAATCATAATAAATTAAAAGCGATGTAAGCGCCACCTTTTGCCTTATTTCAAGTGGCATCGTCAACGATTTGGGTCTACAAGGTAGACGACCGAGAATCATTGTTTCGTCCTCTAAAGGAAGGCGAACTTGTCCTGTTTATAAAAACAAGGAAAACGTAATTCATTAAATGTTTTATTTATTTATTTATTATTATTATCCAAACGCCCAATTTAAGAAGCATATAGGAATATTTTAAATATTTTTCGAATAATAACCAAAAAATATAGTTGTTAGTTTTTAATAATTAAATTAATCATTTATTGAAGAAGTATGTTTAACTACACCAGTGTTACAAAATATAACGTAAAATGTACTTTACTTACTAATTATAATATTAAGCGTTGAAAGTTACTAAATAAATTAGTTGTTCTGGCGCGGCCTACTTTGGTTAAAAATTCTATACCAAATTATTTAATCAAATGCAATTTTGGAGAATAAATTGATGATAATAATAGGAATCGTAAAATCTGTTTAAAAATAAATTATTAATATTAACATACCTTAATAGGAAAAATAACTTCCAACCCATTCCTGGTGAATCGAAAACCAACTCACCTCCACCACTCACTAAATACCACTTGTTCATAAACAAAAATAAATCGCGTTTTTAATTATTAATAATTTCTAACGTTAAAAATTAAACCGTAATAGTGAACACTGCGCGTTTTCATACGACTGAATCGAAATACAAGAGCGCAATTATCGCAAATCAAGAAGAAAAAAACGATCGACGACTCACTCCGAGAACGCATTCCTGAGATAAGAAGATTCGTTGTACCTGGATCCTGGCACACAGCCAAGAACATATCTATTTAAATTGTTGTATTTTCAATATTATCGCGTATTAAAATAATTACAGCTTAATATTTATTTACTTTTTTTTATTAAATTCTCATTTATCCCGTGGTAAAAAAAATATGTATGAATTATGATGTATTTTAATTAAAACACTTGATTATTCGTTTCACTAAATTATTTTATATTTGTGTTCGCGTAACTTTCACAACTAAATAAATTAGTTGTTCTGGCACGGCCTACTTTGATTAAAAATTCTATACCAAATTTGTATTTGAGATTAAATATCTCAAAAACGGTAGACGATAGCTATTTAATATGTTATATAAAAAATGAAGAGTGATTAATTTTCTATTAAAATAGCATAAAAAATATAGGGTGTCCCATTTAAGTAAAAAGAGAAAAAAATCGTTTCGCGTATTGCTTCACCTTGTATATAAAAAATTGTTTTAACCACCTGCGTGGATGAGTAGAATAATATTTCCAATTTCACCAACTGTTCACGCATCCTTTCCAACATTTTCCTCTTTTTATCGAAACGACTTTTTGAGTAGAATAATATAAAGAGACATAATCTTTTTTTTTATTACTGCTCGCCCACGCAATAATTCTACATACATTATGTTTACATTACTCATGTCATTCTTGTTGTATATATACAAATATCTCTATTCAGACAATTACATAAAATATCTATGGTTGAGGCTGTTATTTGATGAAACTCCATTATAACTAATTTTACAAAGAAAACACTGAATTGTTTTTAAGTTTCACAGATTTATTGTAGAAAACACTGCTACAATTGTTTTGATACAAAGTATCATCAGCAGCAGCTAGTGTCATTACATATTGGTGATTTATAGCATGGGTAATTTGTGTCATTACATGCTGATGATTTATAGCGTGGGCAATTTTAATGCCGAGAAAATTGTGTTTATGACGGATGTTTGAAATTGTTTTAGGCTATCAATCAACGTACAGTTTTTCTCCCTCGTTATATTAATCTTTGTTTAATTATTTTTTTTAGGTAAACGACACAAAAACCCAAGATTTCGATTGTTGCCTGACAGTACCTTTAATAGCTTCAGCTGGTGATAGGATCGAGTTAGTCATTGCCAGGAATCCTTTCATGAGTTATTCATTCGAAAAGGTGAGAGGATAAAAATTATATATTTTGCACCTACACACAAATCGTTAGCTTTTCATTGAATTTACAATATTTGGCTCATATTCACTCAACAATTTTTTGTAAATATATAAAAGGTATGTTTAATTGTTTAAATTTGAGTTATGTGAAGTTAGTTAATCACAATTAAAACAGTGTTTTAATTGTGAAAAGGTATGTTATTAGGTATATTATGATTTACGTTATTTGGCTCATATTTACTCATCAATTATTTGTAAATATATCAAAGGTTTATTATTAGGTATATTAGCATTTACGTATTTTGTTTGTTTGTTGTCCCAATCAGATTGATTGTTTCCACTTTTGTCTCTTTTTACCTGAACCACTTCGGACTTCCCTTAGGAAAGGCACAGTCGTGATTACAGGAAAGGGTTTTGCACAAAACAGCTAACATTTTTATTTTTATTAATAAAAATATTTTTACATATGTGTTATTTATAATTGTATTATTTCTAGGATCGGTTACAAGACGTCCTCTCGCGGAAATCGTTCTCGGCTAGCCAGAACACGATCACAAAGACGCTTTAAGTTCAACTTAATTTATTACAGTGCCAAAAAAAAAATCGAAAATACTGATAAGAAATATTTATTTTTCATGTATCGAAGTGAAACATATCCTTAGAAAATATTTTTCAATGTGCGCTATTTGGTGTTGTTCAGTAAACCTCAATGAGAGTGATCTGACACGTTCACGAGTGAAATGTACGAATGGAAACAATAGGTGTAAATGGGAGTTGATTAAAAAAAATACAAAATAAACGTATACGAATGAAAATCAAAAATGAATGATAAAATTTATTTAGTGAAAAAAAAAATGTATGGATGTATTATTAAATATATATATTAAAGAAATATTATGTTTTCTTTGTTTTCACATTGATTTTGTTACTTTTAAATCCCACAGAGCATTGGAAATATATACAATATTAATTTTGAATTATCGTAAAACATGATCTATAAATTTCTTTTTTTTCTTAATCTTATCTTTTTTTAGCCCTATTAGGTGTCGAGGTTTATCATAATAAATGGAAGACGACGGAAGTGCCATCTTTAAAAGATTTATTAAAAAAAGGTCCCCGACACCAATTGGTAAAAGGGGACATCGATTATATATATATATATATATATATATATATATATATATGTATATACAGAGAGGTTTTTTTATCAGTATACATTAGGAGAAGTGTATACCTGCAAAAAGCGCCAATAAAGACGCAATTAAACACACATGTCAAACGCTAAACTTCAAATTGTGTCAAAAATTTGATCGAAAATGTATACAAATACAATCGATTACCTTGTTAGGACGATTCTAAAAATAATTAACAGGTATACATAGTGGAAATGTATACTAATAAAAAAAGCTCTCTGTATATATATATATATATATATATTAAAAGAAGGGAAATAATTTATTATTTTCATTTAATTTATATAAAATTATATTTTTTATTAAAACGTGTATTTATTAATTATTATTCTTAACGAAATTAATTTGTTGTACGAATACATTTCTTATTTATACGAGTGACAACATCGTCTTGACAACACCGTGACATCTCATCGATCCAACAAAACTCCCCATTTCCCGTTAATTCCGCCGCGAAAAGAATGGAAAAAGCGCAGAAGAAACAAAGCCAGATCTACGGCGTGACGAAAGGCCCGCAGAAATCCATCCTGAGCAACCTACCGAAGCACACGAACATCCTCAAAGTCATGTACAACAACGAGGACGTCACCCCGCTTCCAATCCCACCCACCGTATACAGGGGCGGAAAAGAGCGCCAGATCACCATACACGACATCCACGACATCCAAGAAAAGGGCTCGTCTTTCGTCTCCCACCAGATGTCGGTCTCGAGCAAGATGTACAAGAGCGAATCGACGCTCTTTAAGCAGCAGACCGATTTCAATACGATGACGAAGAAGGGCGAGAGTATTTATACGATCGTGTCGTTCGAGGGTTTCGATGATTTGATGTCGCAGGACGGGGATAAGGTGGAGTGTATGAGCGTGATGGATATCGAGGGCACGCTGGCGCCTTTGAAAGAAGTGCCGGATATGCCGGAGTACATCACTTTGGTTTTACATGAAACGGAGACGATTTTTATATTGGAATTGCCCAGTTCGACAGTGGAAAAGGATTCACCAGAAGGTATTACTTAAATTTTGCTATTTATATATATATATATATATATATATATAGAGAAAGAGAGAGAGAGAGAGAGAAAGAGAGAGAGAGAGTTTTTATCAGTATGCATTTCCCCTATGTATACCTTCAAAATACGCGAGTCAAATGCATTAATATATGTGTGTTTAGTTGCCTACTGAACACATATGCCAAATAATCTACTAAACATACACATATTAAACGGTTCAATGAGGTTGACTCGCATTTTTGTAGGTATACACTTTCCCTAATGTATACTGATAAAAAAATCTCTTTGTATATATATTCAATGACCCTTTCTACCCATATGGATGTAGGGTTATTTTTATGCTATGTCTAATTTATTAATTTAATAGAAACAACATGGACTTTTTTTTACAAGTGCCGATGAAAGAATTTCTTCGTCTATTGTAAATTGTATTTCATATTTTTGTATAACGTATTTGCAAAAAAAAAAACTTAAAATTTATGTGTCCAGTTGGCTGACAATTAAAAACTGAAAATGGATTAGAAGTCTGTAAGTGTTTAGTGTCAGATACAAGAGTGATAAAAATGTGAAGAAGTGAGTTCCGAAAAAATGAATATTTTAAATCGTACAATACATGACATACAGAAATTTATGACGAATACAAACTCAAACTCGATCAATGGTCTTTCAGTCAGCTTTTACTGCCATGTATTTTTAGCTGCAACCACAAAATGGTTCCGTTCATGTGAATGCCATTGACGAGCTGTTTAGCTTTTTCATTGCCCCTGTGTCTGGGAACTAAATCGATGCTCTTTTTGTTGCTCTCCTATTTCATTGAGGGACTGTTTGTAGTCTCACACAAATTTGAAGATGGTTACTAACTACTAGGTGCTTGACTATTGAAGAATATAGCTCCCATCACAGACTACATATACTGGACTTCATCGATGCTCCCATTAAGTAAAATCATTATAAAAAAAACGTTACTTCAATGTTGTTGTTTTTTATGCTTCCTACACCGCGACTAATGAGCCTTTATTCTACAAGAAATCCTACCTCTTGAGCGAAGTCCAGGATGTTCTTAAATAACTTGGTTCGTAGTTCCTGAGGAATCTGAATTGCCACAAATCTGCTATGCGTTAGTGCCACACACCTACATGTTATGAGCTCAATGGTTTTCTCCGCTCATATAACCGGTAGATGGTTTCCGCTGCCCTACCAATCTTCTGAAAGTGATACCTTACCAGTGTATATACACACAGTCGGCTCATCAAAGCCCACTTTAGAAATGGCCAGAGAATGGGAAGATGAACAGTAGCGACCTCACTGTAGAAACTCCTCAGGGCTAAGGCAATCTAAAATTCTCGTAGAATTGTCGGCAGAAAAATAAAACAAAGGGATCGTTTGCTTCTCTAAATGAGACTATAAACTCTTCAGGGCTAAGGCAATCTAAAATGCTTGTAGAGCATCCGGCAGAAAGAATCAAAAGGATCGTGTGCTTCTCTAAAATATAGATATTTTTAATTCTTTCTACCGAATAGTCTACGAGCATTTTAAATTGCCTTAACCCTGAAGAGCTGCTCCAGTGGACTCGCTGCTGTTCATTTTCTCATTCTCTGGCCATTTCTTTCTCGCTACTGTTCATCTTCCCATTCTCTGGCCATTTCTTTCTACCGAACACTCTACGAGCATTTTAAATTGCCTTCGCCCTGAAGAGCTTCTCCAGTGGACTCGCTGCTGTTCATCTTCCCATTCTCTGGCCATTTCTTTCTACCGAACACTCTACGAGCATTCTAAATTGCCTTCGTCCTGAAGAGCTTCTCCAGTGGACTCGCTGCTGTTCATCTCCCCATTCTCTGGCCATTTCTTTCTACCAAACACTACGAGCATTTTAAATTGCTTTGGCCCTGAAGAGCTTCTCCAGTGGACTCGCTGCTATTCATCTTCTCATTCTCTGGCTATTTCTTAATCGCTACTGTTCATCTTCCCATTCTCTAGCCATTTCCCTAAACTAGGCTTTGATAAACCTACAAATAGTTTCTGGTCACGTGAAGGGACCAACGATCCCGCTTTTTGCAAGAGCGTCGTCGTTTTTACTTAAAAAAATATTCACACAGGTGCTCTGGTAGACGAAGATAACAAACACTACGAGTACATGACTGAAGGCAAGGGCAAAAACCGCAAAGTGGTCGACAACGAAATGCAAACGGTCCCCGTTTTAAAAAAATCCCGCGAAGTCGACGGGAAACGGATCCACCAGGCGAACGTGCACGCGTTCGCCTCCCTATGGGACATGTACGACACCTTCGAGGAAGTCAACAGTGACGGCAAGCTGAAAGGACCGAAGAGAAAAGCGCCGTCGTCGACGTCCATCGACAGCATGTCCGTGAGCAAAGAAGACCGGGAACTGAGGAAACTATTCAAGAACTCCAGGTTTTTGGACGCGATGTGCGTGATGCAAAGGGTCCTCGCGAATAACGTCTTCAACGAGCAGCAGAAGCGGTTCAGGGGGTTGTGCGATCCAGATCCGTACAGGGAGAATGTCGAGTTTAATTACACGCTGAAGTTGCTGTGGACTTTCGCGAATGAGGACACGATGGGTTTGTTAATTAAAGTCAGTGTTTCGTTTCAGAAATCAGTTGGGTTTCATTCTGAGGACATCGATTCATCCTCAGTTGGGTTTCATTCTGGGGACACCGATTCATCCTCAGAATGAAAGCCAACTCATTTCTGGAAACATTAATAATTACTTTTGTTTTTACAGGTTGACGTATATTTTATGTAAATTCAAAGACTAATTTTGATAAAAAATATTTTAATTATCATACTCAGTGACAATAGAACCGGACCGTTTCACCAAAAGACGTAAATAAAATTCTTCGAGTCCGAAGACGTTAGATGGGATCTGAACAAATAAAAATATTTGTTCAGATGGGATTTTTGAATTGATTTATGTTTAAGGTCGTTGCGTGACGGCCTTAAAGGTGAACCCAGTCAACAAAGACATAATCGCCGTCGGTTACGGAAAGTTCCTCTACGAAGACGAACAGACGGGCCTGGTTCTGGTTTGGAACATCAAAAATCCCGTACAACCCGAACGCGATTACAAGTTCCCCGTTCCGGTGACCTCGTTGGATTTTTCCAAACAATGCCCGAATTTGCTATCCATCGGTTTCTACAACGGTGATTTGAAGGTTATTGATATCAGCCACAGAGACACTGTGATAATTGGTATTAATGATAAGGCTGCCTCGCAAGTTTTCGAAGCGATTTGGCAGATTTATTGGTATACGGATCATGATTATTATAAAGGTAAGTTGAGGATATAAAAGAAGAAGAAAGGCGATTTATTTCAGCATTAAAGTTAACTATAAACGAAGAAAGGAAATATAATGTAAATATTTGGCGGAGAGATCGATAGCCAATTGGTAGACTTTTACAATATTCATTGTTATTGTTACGAAATCGGGTTTAATCAGACTCGAAAATAAGTAACACAATGTCTATTTATATATTTACAGTGCACTTAACACATTTATTTACAACACTCTGTCGCTATTTATTTGCAACGAGATGTTGAGCACTCGGACGTTCGTGATAGCCTGACTGACTGCAGTCAGGAACTTTCGATGACTTTATATTTATATATAGATATTTGTAGTGTGTTCTCTTTGTGTTAAGGTCAAGAATTTATGGCGGCAACCTGTCAAGACGGCCGAATTTGCAAATTCAGCATCAACAACCAGAACGTGAATATGCACTACATCCAAATGATGCGGACTCCGAGTGCCGAAGGCAAATTGAAAGGAATCGAAACCCTGCGGAAGTGCCCCATGAAATCCGTGCCACTAACCCGACACTCACCGGCTCTAACCTACGTCCCGCACCCCGTCGATCCAAATATTTACTACGTGGGAACCGGCGAGGGGGTCGTCCACACTTGCTCCAAAAACTACTACCACCAGCATTTGGACCTGTTTCTCGCACACGACGGCCCGATGTACGCATTGCAATTCTCACCATTCTGTCAAAAATTGTATATAACTTGCGGGGATGATTGGGCGATCCGGTTGTGGGCGATGGGGGTTTCGGAACCGCTGTTTGATATAAAGAAAAAACCCGCGGGGGTGCAGAGCGTCAGGTGGAGCCCCTCGCACTCGACGATTTTCGCGAGTATTTCCGGGAATGAGATTCTAGTGTGGGATTTCCAGAGGAAGACGTACGATTGCCAGAGCTGCATGATTTCGCCGAGCAAAGCGAGGAACACCCTCGTCGAGTTCACTGATGATGGGAGGTGTTTGTTGGTGGGGGATATTGCCGGGAATGTGCATGTTTTTTCGTTGGAGGACATGCCTTTCCCCGCGTATTACCCGGAGAGTTTGTTGGAAAATTCGATTAGGAAGTCGCTGATAACAAGGCCGGATTTGTTGGATAAGTTAGATAAGTTGGGGAGCTTGAATTTTGATTAGAATTTCAATTTTAAATAATTAATTTTATATTTTTTTATACAGATGAATAATTAAAAATATATGCCTTTTAATATTATCGAAAAACCCTTTATACCCATAAGAGTGTAGGGTATATGCCTTTTAATACTACCTTTTATTTTAATAAAATATTCAACAACCGCATGAAATTATGAGAAATATGGCACTTGCGTGGTCTTCCATTTACTACCTTTTCTGCTCTTTAAAATCCTGTCATTGCAAAGATCTTGGAGACTCCAAGATCTGTAGAATACTAACTGCAAGTTGGAGTTAGTATTCTGCAGACAGTCAAATCTGGAGTTAGAGTGCGTTACTCAATACTACATATATGCAGTATTAATCCATTCATAATGGTTACTTTGTGTCCAAAATGTAATTCAAATAAAAGAGTGAAGAAAGGTTATCTGTGGTTTATTTATCAATTTAATTTAATCCTGACGTAAATCAAACACTCAATTTACATCTATGCTTTTTATTCATTTTTCCTCAGAGCGATAAAACTCGCCAGATTCTTCGGCGGATAATTTAACTTGTAATTGTTGATCATTCTGTGTATTGATGTATTGTATTTCTATAAAATAATTTATCTATTACATATTACTCCATAAAATGTTACATCTATAACGTCGTTGACGAATAGCGCCACCTGAATTCGTCAACAACAGGAGAGAGAAGTATTGCATCCTAATGTTAGAAAGAGAAAATGTAGCGACAAATTGCATAGATGTATATTTTTACTAGATCCAAGCCCAAAGCAAAAGTGATGCTTCCGTTTCACGCATATACATAACGGCGGCCATTTGTTAAGGGGCTCTCATTGACGTATTCAGAAGGCTCACAGAATTTGATTCATACAGCCCATTAGATTAAATTTTATACAGTAGTTATTTATTGATGTGAATAATTAAATTAACTAAACGATTTGAGCAAAAATGTTTTCTTTGTAATTATTAGAACTGCAGAAAAGTATAATATACACAATTTGTGTATTTTTATTAGGATCTAGAGCATGTAGGCGCTATTTTTGAATTACCCGCCTGCGCGCGCCATCTAACACCGCGGAAAGGAAATGTATTTTATGTTGGCTAGACTTATTAAATTTTAGGGGAGCTGTGTTCAGGTTGAAAAAAAATCATAGAAGATGACTAGAAGATTAAGGTTACGATATGTGAAAATATTGTTAGCGATTATTAAAGTTTTAAACAAATGCGGACCCCACGAACAGTCCATCCCCGACTACAAGCATTTATTCAATTTTCTCGTAAATACAGTAATGATTATAAACACTTAATTAAATGTGTTTCATGAAGATTTGAAAGAAAGTGTACAAAGACTTTTCATATATTGTTCAATTATTATAAAATTGTTTATTTCGATAGAACAGAGTTGACTATGATGTATATATAAATAAACTAAACTTAACATAACCACAAAATACGGGGATTTCAACGGTGGGCGACCCCTTAACAAATGGCCACCGGATGCATCACTTCTAAACGCCCATCTAGTATATATATACATCTATGGTAAATTGTCATATGAAGTTAGCCATCTGCTTAATCTGTGTAAATGTGGGGGTTGCGTTTCCACGGAAACGCGGTTTAATCAATCAAAACAAAACCGCGGATACGTCGCAAGGCAATCATGGAGGTTACGAGCAAACCGATGGATTTACTTAATAAATATGACGAAACGCTGTTTACGGAGGTAATTTTAAAACAAATTATTAATTATATTTTAAACTTAATAATAATGTGATAACATATATTGCAGAATAGTGTTGGATTTGGCGATGGGAATATTAATTTACTGAAGACTAAAAAGTAAGTAGCAGCACCAATAAACAATAAACTCGTGTGAATTTTAGATTTCAATAGAATTGCGATAATTTAATAATTCAATCCTTGCACAGAATAATCAGAACCTGAGCATTTGTATGAAAATTTTAAATAAATTTTATTTTTTTTTTGTAATAGAAAAAAGGATTTATTCCGTTTATTTAATTTACATTTTATTGGCTTTTAGCATTCAGTTTCTTGTATATATTTTTCATATTTAAAAAACTAAATAATGAAAAAATCGAGCCCAAAAAATGCAATTAAGAAGCGAGATTTTATTTAAAATTTTCATTGAACGAAAAAAGCCTGTTTATTAGATTTAGAGGAAGCATTGTGGCGTTTATTATGATCCCAAGATGTGTTGGAAATGTGTGGAATAACCCCGATTAAACGCTAATTTAAAATCGATACGTTTTTTGTAGAAATAAATTTTAATAAATATTCAAATTTAAATAAAACCGCGTTATTTGACGTCACATAAATACAATTCATAGACTTAGTATATGTAGATTTATATTGATGGAACGAAATGTATGTCCATTTCTCTTACTAGCTCATAACCCTGATTGTCTTGTAACTGGGAAGTTAATTAAATTAGGCAAAAGGTGGCGCTTGCGTCGTCTTTAATTTATTAAGTTAATTTCTGTTGGGCAATAATTGTTATATTTGTTCTTGTTACCCAAATCGTTGACGATGCCAGTTGAAATTAGGCAAAAGGTGGCGCTTGCGTCGTCTTTAATTTATTATTATATTTGTTGTTAAGTAATAAAACGAAATAATTAAACTTTTAGATTAATTTTGAATGAGCAAATCGATCGCATCATCAACAGCACCCTGCGCGAACTTTCCAAACCCCCCGAAACGACAACGCACGAAACGAAATTGTGCAAACGGGAGGTGGACTCGAAAACTTTGGAAATTTTAGGAAAGGTCCCCGCTCCGAAAGCCACCTCCCTTTCAGTAATCCAGAGCACGCTCAATAAAAAATTTAAGAAGAAGCAGCAACGGGCCACCAAAGAACTAATCGAGAAGATCGAAGCGATAAAGAATAAGCACGAGGTGATTGTTAACGAGAGGCGGTTGCTGAGGAAGTATTTCGAAATGTGGAGGAGTAAATTGAGAAGAAAGGATGAGAGGTTTCGAGAATTTTTCGAGAAATTTGAAAAATCTAAGCGGGGGAATAATATGGGTAATGGAAAAGAAATGGCGAAGACTAGAAATAATATGTGTTACAAAAAGGAAATGGTGAGAGGTAAGAATATGTGTAATGAAAAGGATAAAACTAGAAATAATACGTGTAATAAAAAAGAAATTACAAAGACTAATAATAATAATTGCAATGAAAGAGAAATTGCGAAAAATAATTCACACGGGGAAAAAGAAACAGATGGCAAATTTATAAGAGGCCGAAAAAAGGAAAATGTTATATGGGATATAAAAGTAAAGAGTAAGTTAACTGAATCTAATGGTGAAATTTTGCAGAGGAGTCGAAATAAAAGTGCGGACGAGATTAATGAAAACAGCCGGGAAATTTGCAGCAATCAAAAAGTGAAGCGAAATAAAAGCGCGGGCGATTTAAACGGAAATATCAACGAGAATCAATGTTTAGAAGAAGGTGGTGCAATTAAAAAAGGTGATTTTCTAAGAAATACTAACGGATTTTTTGAAAATCAAGATACAAATAATTTGCACTCATTAAATGCAAATAAAAATGGTGAATTTTTTAAAAAATCAAACGAAATGTTTGAAAATCAAGATACAAATAATTTACACACAATAATTACAAATAAAAATGGCGATTTTTTAAGAATGACAAAAGATTTTTTTGAAAATCAAGATTCAAATAATTTGCACACAGTAATAAATACAAGTAATAATGGTGATCTTTTAAGAAAAACAAACGATTTTTTTGTAGATGAAGATACAAACGATTTGCACGCAATAAATACAAATAAAAGTGGTGAATTTTTAAGAAAAACAAACGGAATTTTTGAAAATCCAATTGAAGAAAATGAATGTAATAATCAAAATGAAGAAAACATAAATCAACGCAATTCAAATACCAAACAAATTCATAAAGACGTCATTAAAGAGAAACCTCTGAATGAACCTTTCGAAAATCGCTACAAAGCCCAACAGGACATAATCACCAAACAGAAATTAAAACTCTTAGAACAGGAACGCCTCATCGAAGAAATGAAGCACGGGAAAATCTGCGAGGAACTGGACTCCTCCATCAGGGAATCGCGGCTCGAAATGGAAGAAATCCTGCGCAAGTGCTCCTTAAAAACGAAATTGAAAATCGGCGTTGCTACCACGCAAGAAACCGAGGATGTGATCGAGGTCAAGGTGAATAAAGCGCCGAAAATCGTGCAGAAGATGGAGAAGCGCGCGCAGGAAAGGGCGGAGAAACGGGAGTTGATTAAGGAGAGGAAGAGGTTGATTGATGAGGAGAGGAAGAGGCAGGCAGAGGAGTTGGTTGAGGTTAAGCGGAGGCAGGATGAGGAGGAGAGGAAGAGGAATCTGGAGGCGATTAAGGAGAGGAGGAAGAGGGAATTGGAGTTGGAGAGGATGAGGAAGGAGAGTAAGGAGAGGTTTTTGTTGAATTGTGCGAAGGCCGATAAGTTTTATAAAAGAGTGTTGTTGAGGATTGGTTTGAGAGGGTTTAAGTTTGTCAGGGAGGTGGGGGAGGAGAATTTTTACAAAGCCGAGATTTTCTGCGAGATTTCATTGGAGAGGAAATGTTTCAAAGCTTGGAAGAGAGCCATCGGGGAAATAAAGGAGGAGAAGTTAAGAAAAGCTGAAGAATTTTATAGTAGAATGATGCTGAGAAAATGTTTTTGCTTGTTCGTCGAAGTAAGTAACAAAAACCTTTGAAGTAAAGTGAATGCAATTGTTTTTATTCATCTATATAGATTTGCACTCTATGATTCTAACGACGTCACAGATATCCATTTATCACAAATCCACAATTTCAAAAGAATATTAACGAGGAACTTCAAAAATCAAACATTGATGAAATTGGCACAAGTGTGCAGTGTGGAAATTAATACATTTCCAAATAATTCAAATTTTTTTGTAAAAAAAGCATTTCTTCAGAAAAATAAATTTAATTTATGTAAAGGCTTATTTTTATAATATTATCTTAAATTAATATCCGAGATATGTAAGCTATGAAATTAATACAAATGTGCAGTATGGAAATTAATTCATTACCATTATTCAAATTTTTATTGTAAAAAAAAATATTTATTCCATAAAAAACAAGTTTTAACTCTATAAAGTAATGCTCATATTGCAATAAAATGTTGTCAAAGCAATGCAATGAAGATGCTTTTGTTTGTTATGATTATTTTTTTTTTCTCAAATTTTAAAATATCCCAATATTTCAGAACAGAAATGCGGCTAAGAAGAATTATCAAGTAGCTATCGATTACAGTAATCTGCAGTTACAAAGCAAGGTCTTCCAATGGCTGCTTAAATACACATGCATGGAGCGTGTTCGGCTTTATAAACTGCACATAAAGGCCGACAAACATTACAATTAGTAAGTATTGAAAATAATAAACACAAAAAAAAAACAGAGGTAAGACCACTGGTTGATAGCCATTCAAAAGATATAAATTATACCTTCGATTTTGTAATTTTCATTATTTATTTTGTATATTTTTCTACATATACCTGTTGAGTATTATTATTCCTAAATCTATATTATATGAGAAAAATAATACATTGTATATAATAAATTGAGTCATAAATTCACAAATTTTTATTTATTTAGTCTTATAAAACATCGTTATATGTTCCTCTTTACTTCTCAGTGTGAGGTGATATTCACAAATAAGGGCTATCAACCATATATGTTTCTGCTCCGATTATTATTATTAAAATGAAATAATAATAATAATCGATTATTATTATTAATTTGAAATAATTGGTATTCCGCTCTCTACATTTCTTATTGCTTCATTTTAAATATAGAACCCAACCCCAAGGGTATAGAGGGTTGTTTGATAATATTCTATACATATTGAGTTGTATATTTTATATATATATATATATATATATTATCAAAAAGCACTTTATACCCTTAAGAGTGTTCACTTAATGAATAATAATTGAAACGTTTGTATTTTTCTTAATATGACCTATAAATTTAATAGAATATTCAACCAACATTCATCACTTGAAATTAGGCAATAGGTGGCGCTTGTGCTGTCTTTCCAATTATTACGGCCTATACTGTTTGATTTCAAACCCCGACACCAATTGGTAAAAGGGGACATCGATTATATATACTGTTTGATTTCAAGGTTTTATTAAATTATATTGAAATAAAAATATTTGTTTTTAATCTTTTGTTAAAATTAAATCACACATTTTTATTTTTAGCCGAATTTTGGTTACTTACTTCTACCAGTGGAAGAGCCTGAAAGCAGTTTTAGTCCTTGAAAAAGCTCAGGAGGAAAAGAAGAAGAAATGGAGGGAAAAGGTGCTCCAAATCCTCCCGGATTATCGGCCCCCGGTTCTTGACCTTTAGTCTGTTTTGATTACAGCGGAAACTTTTTTTATTACCTTTTTTTATTTTTATAACATATATAATAAACTTAATCCATTTTGAAGTCATCATCGAAATTGTAATCTTCACCCTTTTCCTTGATCGTGAAGTTCTCCAAGCCCTCGCTCAACTGCAGCTCGACCCTCTCCTTCCTGTTCTTTTGTTTCTTTTCTTTTTTGAACTGCATTTTCTTCACTTTGTTCAGCTTGAGGTTGCCCTCGAGTTCCATTTCCGGGTCGACTTTTTTCACCCTGGCTTCTTTCTTCTTTTTGGTCGGGGCTTTCTTAGCCAGCTTTATATTCACATTTTCTTTAATCTGCATTCATAATAGCTTATTTAGTCTTATATAACATCGTTATATGTGCTTCTCTACTACTCAGTTTGAGGTGATTCATAATAATAAATGTGAAGTTGTACGGAAAAAAAAGTAATAAATTTCAATAAAATATACTCACTAAATCGTCAACATCTTCCTGCTCCATTTCCACAGCACCCATACTTTCAACCAAAAGTATATCCTCCCCCGCTTTCCTCTCCTTCTCCAATTGCCCCATAACCTCCGTTTCCATACTCTCGAAATTCTCCAAATCAAACTCCTTAACCGCATCGCTTGTAACAATCGCCGAGCTAATATGCACTTTATCGTCCTCCTCCGGGGGGACCGTGTAATATTTAATCTTCCCACTATTCCAATCCTCTAAAATACTCCTGGCTGCAGCCGTCGCATCCGGAATTCCCCCCTTCTTAAATCGCCCCATTCGGGCCGCTTTCTTGCTGTAAAACTCGTCCGGAGTGCTGTACTCGGTGATGTCGTACATCTCCATCATCTGCTTCTTATTGACACGTTGCAAAATGGCGTTTGCCGGGGTGAACGGGTCGGCTAAGGAGGAAACGCGGACGGCATTGCGCAGGGAAGCACTGCTGTCGTCGCCCTGAGCGAAAACGATTCCGGGCGAGTCGAGAAGTTTTATTTTCGAATCCAACTGAACTTCTTGCATGGATCTAATGATTAATTAAAAATAAATTATACACACAAAAAAAATTAGAGTATATATTTTGATTACTTACTTGGTTACTCCTGGTGTAGCTCCAACGCTGCAAGCCCTTGACCTCTTCAAACTGTTAATCAACGAACTCTTTCCGACATTCGGCAAACCAACAACGCCCACCCGAATCGAAGTTTTAATCCCCTTATTCCTGCAATAATTCGCCAGCATCGACATCAACAACTCCGCCCCGATACAACTCGAAGACTGTATAGCCTTCTCGTTTTTCATTTGCTTGAATTTCCTCTGGGCTAACCGCTTGCTCTGGTTCTGAGTCGAGGCTTTGAAGGCGACGGCCGGTGTCGTTCTCCTCAGATATTTCAGCCACTTATCTAAATTTTCACGAGGGATCAAATCGGCTTTGTTCAGAACGATTACTAGCCGTTTATTGCCTGGTGCTTCGGCAACCGCTTGCTCCACTTGAAGGCAGCGCGTGCCCAAGGGGTCCCTGCAATCGACGACTTCTAAAACGACATCGGCTGCTTCCACTACTTTTTTGAATTCTTTGTAGTAGGCTTTGAGGGAGTTTTCCTGCTTTTTGTTGAGCTCCGATATTTGTGGACCGCTCGGTGTGAGTGTGTCGTGGATTTTACCTCTGGCTTCCGCTGTGTTAACCTAATCGATTTCAGAACAAAAATTAATAAAATCTATATTTTCATAATATATTCTCAAATAAGGGCTACCGACCATAAGTCTTTCTGTCCTACATTAAATGAATTAAAAAGAAATCTCAAATTCTTTTTTGTGTAAAAAAAAATCTTTCAATTCTTTATCCATTCTCTAATTATTCATAATTAATTTAGTATTAAGTATTATACACCTCACACTGAGAAATAGAGAGGAACATATAACGATGTTCTATAAGACTAAATAAAATAAATTAAGTATTATAACAGTCATAATGTAAAAAACAAGGTAAAACTCCAGGATAATTCACAATCGCCCGGGAATGACATTGGAAATTCACCTTTTTCCATTCTCGTTTCCAAACAAGTGTGAATCGACCTTTCATGCTTACTAGATTTTCCAATCCACCGTCTGCGAGTTCCTCCTTTCTCTTTTGCTTTTCCAATTTGGCCAGCTCCTTCTTCTTCTGCTTTTCCTCCTCTTTCTGTTTCTTGAGGGCCTCGACCTCCTTCAGGATGTCCTCCTTGAAGGGACATATATTGGGCACCTGTATAATTTTCGGTTTCTTGCTCTTGGGGTTCTTCTTCGCCTCCTTGCGCATTTTCCTGTTGTGCTCGCGGACTTTCTTCTCGATTTTGTACCGGAGACGGGCGGGCTGTCTGTGAGATTTCTTTTCTAAAATGATAAAATTATGATTCACATACAGTTGCAACTTCTATAATTATTTTACACATGAAGTTATTCCTTCATTTAACAAAAATTCTTTACATTTAATACAACTTCTATAATTATTCTACACATAAAGTTATTTGATTACGGGCCTCTTTTTTATTTATTTAATCTTATATAACATCAATATATGTTCCTCTCTACTTCTCAGTGTGAGGTGATGGGACTCTTTTACAGTTCTTAATTAATGCATGAGTAAATTACCAAACGATATTCGGAGCTATTCCATACATGAGACATTAAATTTGACGTAAACTTTCTTCTTTATCGTCACAGTCTAATCGAGTTTTCTAATTGTTTGTGACCATTACAATCTAACCAAGTTTGTTTTCTAATTGATTATGAGACTAAGATATAACGTTTATATTAAATTTAACTTGTTTTCATATGGAATGACCCTGATTTCGTATTGTTGAATTATCAATATATTTTTCACGATAGTAAAGATTCACCATATTTCAATATACAGTTTTTTATTATTAGTATTTACATTATTTTGTGAGTTGTTAATAATTGCTACTTACTTAAACATGGTTTAGCCATTTTTACGTAATTTCTTGATGAAAAACTTTATTTTTAAAATCTCGTGTGGTAAGCACAGTCGTTTCGAGGTTATGTTTGCTAATTTTGGTTATGTTGCACGTGTTTATATTTTCCATAGATATAATATTCAATGGTAACTTTATTATATGATTTCCATATATTTAATTCATAATTCACTAAATTACATTGAAATAAATATTATAGAAAATAAATTTGTTTGAATAATGAATATTTTTTTAATTTTTAATAAAGAAAATGCTATTATATTATTTCCTGCATTTTCATAAAATCATATTACTGTGCCGCTATTCGCAGCTTTTTTGATAGATATATATACATAGAAAGTGAAGTTATTTAATCGGGGCTATTCCGTACGAGAAATTTTAAATTTAACGTTTACGTTATGAATATATATCTATTGAAAAATCTGCTTAGACGGTGATGATAAAAAAATAACGTACACGTTAAACGTGACATTTCTCTTACAGAATAACCCCGAATAACATACACGTTAAACCTAACGTTTTCCAATCGTATCCCATGGGAAATGTTAAGTTTATACGTTTTTCATTTTATCCACATTCTATGGATTTATATCTATTACTAAAAGTGCTTAAAGTGTGATGATCAAAAAATAATCTACACGTTAAATTTAGTATTTCTCTTGCTGAATAGCCCCGTATAATTTCTTCTGCGTTAATCAGAAAATGTTAAGTTTAACGTGTACGTTATTAATTAAATTCACATTCTATGAATTTATATCTATTACAAAAGGTGCTTAAAGTGTGATGATAAAATATAATCTACACGTTAAATTTAATATTTCCCATGCTGAATAGCCCCGTACAATTTCTTGGGCGTTAATCAGAAAATGTTAAGTTTAACGTGTACGTTATTAACTAATTTCCCATTCTATGAATTTATATCTATTACAAAATTTGCTTAAATAGTGATGTTAAAAATAACGTACATGTTAAATATAGCATTTCCTTTATAGAATAGCCCCGAATTACGTCGAGCGTATAATACGAAATAAATAAAGATGTATTGAAACACTTTGTCACAGTTCAATGTAGGTGTACTATATGGGAACAGCTAGAACTGTTCCGAGTGAGTTAGCTATGAATTAATTGTTACAATTCATGGATTTTACAAAGTTTATTCAATATCCTAAATAACTATTGAGGAAGGGAAATTCAATAACGCATTCCTGCTATTTTTCTGACTTGACTTTTCCTGGTGGAGGGAGAATACTAATTTGAAGGGTAGGGAATTTATTTAAATTTTAGGTTGGTGCAATGACCTACATTTCCCGCGTAAAACTTTAAAATAAAAAGTTTTTTGCTTATAATACATTCGTTGATTAAACATTGAGATGAAAGTTAATATGAATTAAAGATATTCATTTAATATTATATAAAATTCCAATGAATATTACAAGAAATTCATTATTGTTTATTCTTAACTAATACTACATGTTTCTTTTTACAATTATTAATTCACCAATTGAGATTGGTGATGCGATATAATCTATCAATTAAACATTAAATTATACTATACTATTTATAATATATATATAATATATGATTGTGAACACTGGTGAAGTTTTATAAGTTTAAATTTTCACTTAATTAGAATTTTTATGATATTAAATAATATTTGTTTAATTAATATATGAAAAATAAGAATAATTTTAGTTTGTTTTAAATTATACCACTCAAATAATAAAATCCATACGAAACAACACGAAATTACCGCCTATTATTCCTTCCCTGCAATTACAACACACACGCAAGAATTTCAAATGTAATTATTATTAGAACTAATTAGGACGTGCGATCATTTCGAAACTATTCTAACAACCGCGAGCGCTTCCGTCGCGATTTAACGCACATTGCGCTCTTTTTCGAGTCCCCCTTAGGTCACGGCTTAAAAAAGAAATTATTTAATCCGCAACAGAATAAGAAGAGTAGCGGGGAAAAGCAAAGGCCACGCCTGCAATTAATAATGGCCGAACAGATTTGTTTGTAAACACCGCGGGAAACGGAAGGAACGCGAAAATGGGCTGTTGCAACTCCACCGAGGATGAGAAGAAGGAGGACGGAGAGGAACCGACCGTTAGGGGTTGCACCGATGTATTTTGGTTGACCCTCTACATACTGTTTTGGTCGTTGATGGTGAGTAACCTTAAAAAGAGTTTCTTCAAGGATTTATGCAACATAATAATAATAAATTTGATTTAAAAGAAAAAGTTAATCAACGTAATTATTTTTATGAATTAAATAAATATTTCAGGTGCTAATAGCAGCTTTCTCATTCGTTTACGGGAATCCTGTCCGCATAATAAATGGGTATGATTCATTCGGAAACACCTGTGGAACGAGGAATAACAAGAAAATGGGAAACCTCGAATTATCCGGAATGGACACTACGGATAAATCGTATCTGTTGTTTTACGATATACACAACTTGAGGCAGTCTTTAAAGATTTGTGTCAAAGAATGCCCAAAGACTAATATTAATAAAGTGGAAGATATTGCGAAATACGTAAAAGACACGGGGAACAAAATTTGTAAATACGATTTTAATTATGGTGATTTCAATGATAGGACGATTATCGACAAAAGGGGGCTTTCTGGGACTTATGGCCCGTGTCCAGTTGTTCCTGTTTACGAAAGGTTAGTCATGGATTTATTTAAACTTTATGTCATAGAAAATATACTAAATGATTGCAAATATAAAAAAAGAACGTTTTTCATCAAATATAGTGAATTTTTTTGGAAAGATAGCACATCTTTTGGCATCGTCAAACAAGATAGACGACCGACAATCGTTGTTTCATCCACTAAGTTAAGGCGAACTAGTCCTGTTCATAAGCAGAAATGCTAGATGAATGGAGGTTGAATATTTTATTACAAGTTAACGGCAACTCATTAAATCACTGTTAGATCGGTATTCTTGAAATTAATTGAACAATATAGATTTTTAATTAAAAGTGTTAATCCATTGTAGTAATTTATACAGTAGTATAGATCAGAAGAAAAAAGATTTCCAGCTGTTAACATCAATTATTACTGAAAAAAAATTATAATAAATGCTATCACAATTCCCAACGTTCAAACAAAATTATGGGGTGGGGTGAATAAATGATTAAACCCGAGTCATCCAACCCAGACTACTCTCATGAATACTTAACAATGCTTTGTATTCCAGCACACCTGTACTAAATCGGTGCGTTCCCAAACCCGTGAAGGATTTAACCGAGGGCGTGCTCAAGGAGTTCTACGGATTACTCAACAGCTGGGACACTCTCGAGCAGATTCTGGGGGATTTGTACAACACGTGGAAGGAAATTTTAGGGCTCTCCTTCCTCGCACTCCGTAATACTAGCACGCGCTAGTCGCTTTCGTAAATTAATTCCAATTTTTCGTTTTTAGTTTTGTCGTTGTTCACAATATCGATTTTGCACCTGCTGGCCGCTTTAGTTTCGTACATTATTATGATCCTCGTTTCGGTAGCTAGTGTTGGCGGTACTGCGTTTTTGTGGTACACGTATTTTGATATAAAACACAATTTAGATAAGACCAAGCAGCATATGATGCTTTTGGAAGCTGCGAGGAACGAGACGGCTTTCTTGTGGTATTCGATTATCGCAACAATACTCACAGTAAGGAATTAAAATTAATCGTCTCAACTAAAATTAAACGTTCTTAATTAATTACTTCACCTGGACACCCAATACGGGTAAAAGAGGATAAGATTAAGAAAGAAAGAATTAATTACTTCGTGTTTTTAGATATCTCTATTGATTCATAAATTATTTGATGCTTTTAGACAGTACAATCTTAAGTAGTTAATAAATTACATCTTGCTTTTACAAAGTATAGCCTGCAATGGTTAATAATAATTTGCATGTATTATTCAAGTTTTCAAATTTGATATTTTTTAGGTCATCATACTACTTTTAGTGATTTTCATGCGGAAAAAGGTTGACTTTTTAGCCGATTTGTTCAAAGAGACGTCGAAATGTGTCGCCCATTTGCCGGCTTTGTTTCTACAGCCCGTTGTTACTTTCATTGTCTTGCTGGCGTTTTTCAGTTTTTGGATAGTTGTCATTGTAAGTATCTGTAGGATGTATATAAAGCTCAGTTTATAAGACGTTGAAGGGAATGATGCTTTTAAAATATTTGTACACTTGGACTTCCGACACCTGAAAGAGTACATGAGGTTGTCATAAAGTAAAAACTTGTATAATTTTTAGAAATTTAGGTAGCAGCAAAATTTAAATGGAATCTAGTTGCTTAATTAATGGAATTTTACTATATACTTGGTCATATTTAAAATTAATTAAATGAAAAATTCATTCATTCTGAAATTAATTATTACCACATAGTAATTCGATTCACACTCTTTGTATTCATAAATCATATTTTGAACCACATAACTTTTCCAGCTATGTCTTGCGACGTCTTACTACCCGGGAACAACTCGAATTTCTGAACAATTACCAAACGAGCAAACTTCCTCACTTACAACGTCTGCCAGTAAAGCAAGTTTTATGGAAAAGTTGGAAAATTTTTCATACTCAAACGTCAAAAGTAAGTTCCACCTGAAAATATGCAATAATTTAAAACGTTTGCTTTATTATTATTATTATTGGCTATAAACAGTTTAAAAATGCTAGTTTGATTTGAAAGTGAAAGAGTTTTCGGTGAATAAATAATAAATTCAGTCAAACGAACAAAGTTAAAAAGCAACGAAATTCCATTTTCAGAATTAACGATTGTCGAGTTTGTCGACCCGAGTTGGGTAAAATACATGTGGTGGGTGTATTTTATCGGCTTGATATGGACGTCTGAGTTTATAATGGGATGTCAGTCGATGGTGATTGCCGGATCGGTCGCGCATTGGTTCTACAGGCACAAATACAAGGACAACGATCACGTCAGCTATGCAATTTGCAAGCTCATCAAATACCACTTGGGCTCGGTAGCGAAGGGCTCTTTGCTCATCACACTTTTGAAAGTGCCAAGACTGATTTTGATGTATTTCCACGAAAAGTAAGCAGAGTTTAGTGAAAAATTTAATCCTCCAATCAAAATGTTCATACACGCGTTCGAAAACGCTATCTGGTGGTGGGAAATTGAATTAATGAAAATAGTACTTGGATAGCAGTTTATGATTAAATTGTTTATTAATTCATTTTCAGATTAACAAGAGGGAAAGAAAAAGGCAACGAATGTGCCGCGTGCTCATTGAAATGCTGCATCTGCTGTTTCTATTGTTTAGAGAAATTCATAAAATACATCAATCACAATGCTTATACAGTTATAGCGATAGATGGGGTAAACTTTTGTAAAGCGGCTAAAACAGTGAGTGTGTTATTATTACTTTAATTATTTATTTTATTTAGTCTTATATAACATCGTTATATGTTCCTCTCTACTTCTCAGTGTGAGGCGATTACTTTAATTAACGAATTATTAATCTTGTTATGTTTACTTAAATAAATTAATTTTTCAAGGCTTTCGAAGTTTTGGTGAGCCACACATTGGAAGTGGCGACGATCAACAGCTTGGGGGATTTCATTTTATTCCTCGGGAAGTGTTTCGTTACTGCCGTTACGGGAATTGTCGGGCTTTACTTCTTCAGAATTAACCCGAAATTAACGTTTTTCGCCGCACCAACATTACTCGTCTGCATATTTGCTTTTTTCATTGCACATTGCATACTTTCATTATATGAGGTAAGTTAATTTTGATAATAATAGACGAAGATCAGTTAAAGCGCCATCTTTTGCTCAATTTGGAAATGAAATACACAATATAACATCCATTCAACTTACTTCATCAAGCATTTCACTTGAAAAATTTATTATATGACAGAAATCGGCTGCTCTCGTTAACTTCATATAATTCATTACATGATAGTGAACTAGAATCCCTATTCAAAAATCAGGTTAGACAATCGTCTAGTCATCCCAACTGAGGATTTATCTCACGGAATTAATTATTTCGAATAATAATTCTTCTTTTGTTTTTAGATGGTTCTGGACACAGTCTATTTGTGTATGTGCCAGAACGGTGAGGCGCCTGACGGCATACAAATGCAGAACATGGGCGTCTCAACTAACGGCAATTCTACGCAAACAGCGGAATTGGAACCAATGCAGTAAAACACGCAAACTAACACTCGAATGGTAACAATCAGAATTACAGGCCTGTAAAGAAAAATTCAAGCACTACAACGAATATAATTTGCAATTACGATTGAAAAATTTTCCCTTTCTACAGTGAAAGAACTCCTGGATCCCCCTGAAATTAATACCAACAAATTTCGAAAACATTCTAAATAATAAAAGTTTTCAATCATATATCCTCATCCAGTTAATGATGAAAAAAACATGATAGAAAACTTTCCTCCATCCTGATATGAAATATTTTATTCGTTGTAGTATTTCATTTTTTTATAAATCTACTAAATGTACGCTTATGACGCTTTAGACTGGGCAGGACTAAAATATCTGCTTCTACATAAAAATGTGATTGGTTTAATTGTCTCCTTTTTAATTTGATGTAATTGTTTTTTTTTACTTTCCCCAGATCCTGATCTGAGGGAAAGTGTTTTTGAAAAATTATGAAATTTTATTATGAAAAATGATCTGAATAGTCCATGCAGTATGAATATATAAATTAATGGTTGTAAAACACGTATAGCACAAAGTATATTAAAATCATGGCCTCCTGAATCGACAAGGCATTTCGTGGCTATGTAAGGAACGAAGAAACACAGAACAGGGAATTATTAATTATTATTAATACAATAGCCTATTGTAAATTAATGCCTTCTTAAAAAACAAGAATATGAGGAATTATTTTACGACTATAATAAGCCGTTATAAACTAGCGCCCTCTTAAAAAACAGAAAAAGGGCGATAAAGAATATGAGGAACACAGTGTCTTCTTAATTTGGGAGGATGCTATGATTAAAACATTGATATTTTTAGAGATTAATTTATTTACACATAGATTTTATATAATTAAATAGTAAAGAGGATTTATTTAAATATTTTCTGATGAAAAAATATATTATATACATTAGGGACCCCGATAAATTCTGATTCGATTGGAACTGTGGAAATTAATTATGCATATTTAATAAAAAAAATCATAAATTTTTTGTAAGAAAATATTTTTGATTTGTTTGTTCTATAATTAATGGTTTGGGTGTTTTATAACACCTTACATTTGAGTATAAATGTGTACATGAATATACCCTTTAATATTGAATAATGGAAAGGAGTCTTCTTTTTATTTGCACTACTGCAAAATGAATAATTTACAAACATCACAAATAAATAAATACATTTATTTACAGAATCACCTTTTACAAAACATATGCTACAAAAAAAAATATATATAAAATAAAGTATACATTTCTCTACGTTGAAATAAATTGATTTTAACAGAATCGTGTTTCCCAGTTTTATAATAAGATCATTTTTATAATCACACCACGTTTTTGTAAAACTATTTCCACATTCCAATTAAAACAAATTTATTTCTAACTCACCTGATATATAGAAATTATGTATCACTTATTTTTGTATGGGAAAAAAAATGAAAAACTGCCTGTGTTTTGTATGTATTTATTGTTTTTTATATTGTATACAAAATGGGTAGCACTTATAAAA
Organism: Philonthus spinipes; assembly: GCA_963082785.1. Classification (NCBI taxonomy): domain Eukaryota; kingdom Metazoa; phylum Arthropoda; class Insecta; order Coleoptera; family Staphylinidae; genus Philonthus; species Philonthus spinipes. The sequence goes on from OY720311.1 coordinate 23,160,905, forward strand.
ATTAAATTAACAATAAAGACATTGACGTTAAGCACCCGTCTTCTTCTTCTTGACAATCTTCTTTTTCAACATCTTCCTCCCGATTTTACCAGCTTTTTTTACCTCATTCGCTTTTCCGTTCATCAAATTACTTTTCTTCACTTTCTTAACCTTCCCGTTAACAACTTTATTGGGCGACTTGAACTTCTTCTTTTTCTCCTTCACCTCGGCCTCCTCGTTTTCTTTCTCTTCCGTTTCCTCTATTTCCTTGGCTTTCTCGAACGGATCGCCTTTGAAGATGTCGTCGTAGGGCGTTAATTTGTAACTCTCTTTCGGTTTATTGGCTTCCGCTGTCATTTTCTGTTCTATCCGGTTGACGTATTTATTCTTCGCGATTAAACGAACGTTCTGCCGGAATTTCGCCGGACTGATGTAATTCGGATTCTCCCAGAGGGCTTCTCCGCCAAAACTCCCCGAAAATAATTTTACCTAAAAAAAAAAAATCTCACTAAGAAAACAATGGTGAATATTTTCTAATAAATAATATTCCAATTAAATACTCAATACTTCAAAATGAAATGTAAATTGTAACAAATACTTTTACATACTGGATTTAACACGAATCGTGGTCCGACCTCGGTCAAAGCCCCGTCTTCTGAGAGGATCTGGAAATTCCTGAACCAAATCCTGTTGTCCAAAATCGAAAACGAATAAACGTGATCGAAAAACGGTTGGCTTTTCGGGTGGTGATTGGGCACGCCGAAAGTCTGAGTGAACAACTCTTTGAGCAATTGATAATGCGGCTTATCTGTGAAATTTGGATCGAAACTTAGCAGAGGTCTTGATCCCCTCAAGCAATTACCGGTTAGCTTTAATTCCTCCATTGTGTAAACTGAAACAAAGTAATAGTATTTAAAAGAAAATTTAAAATAAAACAGAAATGATTCACACTTTTTCATATATTTAAATTATAATAAAATTCTTCTTTTGCCATCCCTTGTTGTCCCATAGGGTTAAATTTAATTTTATTGTTGCCCGACAACAATAAAATTAAATTTAATTTAATGAAGCTAGTACGAACTTTAAAACTTACTGTTTTCAACGAGGAATTTACAACTAGGTCCATTCGGAACGTTTGCAATCCACATGTAAAGATCCCTCTTTCGTCTTCCCTCGAACATGATCGCCTTATTGCAGTTCTTCATCTCGCACATTTCATTTATTACTGATAACGTTTTAGACCGTTCCATTTTGGCTTCGGGTTTGTGATGTGGCATCAGTTTCTTGATATCCTCCATCAGGTGCCTGTCCCTGTGGTTGATTCCTCTCGAAGCAAATATTAACACACGCTGCTTGTTCGTCCATTTCACCTTAAAAAAGAAAACGAGAAAAATTATTCTCAAAACTAATAATAACACTTTACAATCTGCAGGGATTGAAAATCGTAGAATTTACATGCATAAAATCTGTTTTCTTTGATGGTTATTTTAATTTAATGAAAAAAACCTTTTTGGGAATAGGCTCGTCGGACATCCTCTTGGGGGGCAGTTCCACCACGTTCGCTTTGGGGGCCTCGACGGCATCCGCTTTGCGTTTCTGCCCCTTTTTCGCCATTATTCAGTCCGCACGTGTTTAACTCGACGAACACAAAAACATAACCTCAACGCATCTGTAAACTCATAGAAAATAATTTATATAGAAATACTTATCTATGGTTTATGTACAATGAGAATTATACGCTATAAAGTTTATGAAAAACAAAATTAGAACCAATAGGAATTTTGTGTAAAATAAAAATTATACAATTTAAAAATAATATTTATCTATGATTTATGTCGAATGAGAATTATGCCCTATAAATTTTGTGAAAAAGTAAACTAGAGACAAACGGAATCTTATGTAAAATAATAATTATGCAATTTAAAATTCAAATTAATTATATAGCTATGGATTTTTAAAATAAATAATAAACCGACTTTTTCGCTAAAAAGGTAATTCAAACTACGCATATTTAATTAAACGAATAAAAAATTAAACACCTAATTATTGACGGTTCATTGCAACAACAATGAAAATATTGCATTTATGTACAAAATTAAAACATAACCTAACTTTTTTTGAAGGATTAATCTTAGTTTACTGGATTAATTTCTTTCTGAGACTGGTAGACAGGGCCATTAATTTCGCAGAAGTAGAAGAAGGTTTAATTTCCGCAAATTTTACTTTTCAAAAAAATGTCTGAGAGTGAGAATCAATTAACCCAAGCACAGAAGGACAGGATCGAAAGGAATCGTCAGAAAGCGCTATTGTTGAAACAGAGCAGATTAGTTTCTCATCCTTACGCTAAAGGGTAAATTAATTATGCATTCTTAATTTAACTGAAACGAATATTGAATGTTGTATTTGCAGCGAGGCTGTTTCCATTGATAAAACGATTATCAAAGTCGGTTCTACAAAATACAAAGATACAGGCGGTGGTTTTTTATTGGAGGAAGAACCGGATAAAGTCGAAACGCCGGTTTGTATTCACTTCAATAAATTATTAATTATTAAAAAAAAAATCATAGTATACTCGATTCAAACTAAAACACAACTTTTTAATAATTCTTAATTTGCTAGATGTAGATTTCAAGTTAGCCTTGCACCTGAAAGGGTAGAAAAGCAACAAGATTAAAGAAAAGAAACATTTAAAGTAATGTTGAGTAAATTCAATAGGCAAGTTCACAATTGTCCGAGAACGAAACGTCACATGAAAGATGAATTATAGGATTAACGTGTATTGATTCGCAATCGCCTGTATGTTCTTTCTGTATACGATCCGTTCTCGTGCCCAGGTGATTATGAATCGGCCGAATATGAATCAGTCTTGGTTTTAGGTGGATGTAATTGAACCACAAGCTCCGTTAATCGAAGAAGACAGACCAAATTGTGAAGAGTGCAGTAAACCATTTGCAAACTCTTGGCTTTTTGATACGTTCAATTGTAAAGTATGTGATGAGTGCAAGTAAGTAATTCTGCGAAATAAATGAAGTTTATCCCTAATTTATTTTTCCTAACGAAATAATTTTTATTCAGAGATCCGGAAGTTCATAAATTGATAACGAAAACCGAGGCGATGAAAGAATATTTGTTGAGGGATTACGATATTGACAAACGTGAGCCTGCCTTGAAGTACATCACCCGCAAGAATCCGCACAATGTTAACTGGGGCGAAATGAAGCTTTACCTTCAAATACAGGTTTGTTAGATTTTGGGGAATTAGTTTGAAGTCTGCTTAAAGACGTAGGATTGATTGACTATTGCAAGGGAACGCGAATGGAATGGAAACGGAAAAGATAAATCGTAGGATTTACTTGAATTGCCTGGGAAGGGGCCTTATCGCTTCTGAATATACTATCCGTTCCCGGGTAATTGTGAATCGGCTTGTAGAGAAAAATTAATTTCGAAACATTCCAAACCATTATTTGTTTACATTATTAATAAATTTGTTTAGATTGAGGAAAGAGCTTTAGAAGTTTGGGGCAGTGAGGAGAAGATTCAGGAAGAACTGGAAAAGCGGGAAGAGAAAAAAATGGCGGCCAAGACGAAGAAGTATCACAAGCAAATGAAGGAATTACGGATGTCAATGCGGAGCAGTTTGTACGATCGTACTTCCGCTGCTTCGCATACGCACGAATTCGGTCCTGAAACGTATAATGAAGAAGACGATACTTACACTCATAAATGCACTACTTGCAGCTATGAGGAAACTTTCGAGAAAATGTGATCTTTATGATTAATCACGGAATTGGGTATCTTGTGATTTTTGAATTATTTGCATGAATATTTTTACTCGTTTCTTTTTTTTATTTATTCGTGTCGAAATTTATGTTTTGGATTATTTGTCCTGTTTTTCTATATTGGTGGTTTAAAGTGAAAACTATCAAGTACTTTTCTTACTAAATGAAATCATTGGAGTTTAACTTCACAATTTGTTTATTTTTTATATGATTTTGTTGAAATATACTTTATACATTTCATGTAAGGATTTTATTCATCATTACACATTGAATACATTTAGAAATTTTCAGCTTTTACTATAAAATTATTTCTTTATTTGTAAATAAAACAACAGTTTACAAAATTTATTGTAAAAATACTGTTATAATTATTTCACCAACACAATGGCATCATCGTAACAATTATAGCAGTGTCTACAATAAATTTTGTGAAACTTAAAAAACTTATTTTATTTGCAAATAAATTAGGAGCCCCAACCATTTACATAAGATTATTTAATTAAATCTTGGATAGATAAAAACAATACAACTTATTAGTTAATTACAAAAGGGAATAATACATGTACATCTTTATTGAGACTACACAAATAATACAAAATTATATAGTACACGTAGTACTTATTCTTTGTCCGAGCTATCGAGAGGTCTTTCTGTCCTGAGAATAATGTTTTTTATTATATTTAAAAAGAAATCTTTTACATATTTTTCTAGCTAAAGGATTATTTTAATGATAGCGCCATCTGTTAATGCAACCGTGCACTAATCGTTACATTGGTACCAACGAAAATAATAGCGCCATCTGTTAATGCAACCGTGCACTAATCGTTATGTTGGTACCAACGAAAATAATAGCGCCATCTGTTAATGCAACCGTGCACTAATCATTACGTTGGTACCAACAAAAAAAATGTTTCGGATTAACGTCCATAGATGGCGCGTCATTGATAGCTATCTCTCCTCTATGATCTGTGGGCACTTTCTGTTGCATACTTTATAAAATCTTTGAATTGAAAATAAAGAAAAAAATATTTAATCAAAAAAATAGCAAACAGAATTGAACTGAAACGGTTTCCAAAAAGAAAATGTGCCGTGTTTGAAGTAGATTTAAAGCGCTAAAAACGAAGTATTGAATTTTAATTTGCATTTTTTGAAGTTTGCATAACCTCAAAAAACAATCTCACAAAACTGTTATCAAAATGAACATTTTAAAGCAAGTTTCTAATTTGTATGAACAAGAATTGTACTCGAATGTTATTTATTTGGTGAGTTAATTTTCCGTGCTGTATTGTTAATAGTTATCGTAATATTGCTTCGGTTAACTTTACCAATTAATTCTTATGAAGAAAAAATACAATCCGCTGGAAATATTTCAATTAAATAGTTTAAAAGTATGAGATAGATTTACAATGTCTCGGGAATAGAACGGAAACGGATTGTATACAGAAAAGCAATAAGGCCCCTTTTTGGGAAATTATGAATGGATACTCGTAAATCATATGATTCAGCTTACACGTTTTTGTTCCATTGTCATTCCAAGGTCCGAATTTACTTTTAGATGGAATAGAAACGGATTGTTTACAGAAGAGCCATAAAATCAATCATAGGATTTCTGTCTCTTTTACCCGTATTGGGTGTTGAGATCATAGGATTTATGAGTATTGATTCACAATCGTCGACAAATAGGCCTTTCGGACTTTCTGTATATGATCCGTTTCTGCGTGGTTGTGAATTAGCTCATAAAGATATGTGGTCATTAGCATACTTCAATAATTCTGTTACTTTATTCATGATTATCATTATTTTAAAGGCGGAACTGTCGCTTTCGTTATGCAACAAAAACCAAGACGTCACACAGCACATGAAATTCCAACTGCAAATGTATTACGCCGACTCGTTATTCCACCAACAACAATACGTCCGAGCGGAGGCCGCGTACACTCAAGCTCTGCAACTCCGCAAGTACATAATGAAGTCGAAAAACAGCCCCAAAGAGGCAAACAACCAGCAGAAAGAAATAATCCCCGACGTCGACATAAAATACAAACTGTACCTGTGTTACACGAAACTGAAGCAAACGCAAAAGGCGATCGAGGTCCTGCAGAGCATAACCGCCAGAGCGAGGACGCCGAAGGTCAACATGGCTTTGGGGAATATGTACAAGGAGGGTGGTTACGAGAGGTCGGCCACTACTTGTTACAAGGAGGTTTTGAGGGAGTGTCCGAGTGCGATCGAGGCCGCTGAGAATTTGTTGAAACTTGGCGTTTGTGTGAGTGTGATTATATTATTAATCTACATTTGAGAATTGAATGTTTTATTTGTTTTCAAACTATAATTTACTGCAAGACTTGTGTGGGATGAGTTATGAACATTTGGAAAAAAAAGATTATTCTCTGTTCTTTCTTTCTTAATCTTATCCTTTTTTACCTGTATTGGATGTCGAGATTCACTTTTCTTCGCTGGTTTATTTAAGCTTAAATATACATTTTGATAAGCTTTTTCAATAATACAGCAATTGTACATTTAGGACCGATTCACAATTGCCCGGGAACGAGAAAGATGAATCCTAGGATTTATGTGTATCGATTCATAATCGCCTAGGAAGGGACATTCAGTATACGATCCGTTTCCATTCTCGTTCCGGGGCGATTGTAAATCAGGCTTTAGTGTGAAATAAACCAGTGAAGTAGAGGCAGAGGGAGACCACCGAAGATATGGGAGGACGATATTTTAAGAAGAGGATACACAGTAGAGAACGCTTAATAAAATAGCCCCGATAAACTAGTTTGATATATTTTTAATATATTTGCGTTTTCAGGGTACTGAAGTAAATAGTTTAATGTTAGATACTACGACAGAACTGAACTGGGTGAAAACATGGTTGCGCGGCATGGTCCACATGCACAACCACGAATACCAAAACGCGGTGCAAACATTCAAAAGCATCGACTCCCTGAAAGGCAACACTATACGCCTCTTAACTCTAGCCTACTGTCACGTATACATGTGCAACGACAAAAAGGCACTGAACATCCTGCAAAAAGCCCAACACATCGATCCCACGATGGTCTACGGCCGCGATTTACTCGCTTACCTCTTGGTGAACAACAACGATAAGGAAACCCAGCGTGAGCTGGAGAAATTGGTTAATGTCGATTTGGAAATGTCGCTTTGGAGCTGCGAGCATTGGATCGTTATGGGTTGGTACATGTATTCGATACAGAAGTATGAAAAGGCGGTTTACTTTGGGCAGCAAGCGTTGACTATGCAGAGGAAGAATGTCGAGGCGTTGCTGCTGAAAGCGCACACTTTGTTGCAGATGGAAAAATATCACGATGCAACGTTGCATTTTAAGGAGGTTATTCAGTATACTCCGCACAGGTAATTTATTTTATTTAGTTAGAAATATGTCTGAGTTGTATACATAAATATCAGCTTTACACTTGAAAGGGTAGAAGGGCATCAAGATTAAAGAAAGTATGCATAAATATTATAACATCGTGCGTCATGGTCTTTGTCTGTATCCAACTTTTTGATGGTTGCTTGTGGCTATCTTCGTGTGTGTGTCTCAGCGCCATTACTAAGTTCTTGAAAAAAAAAGAACAGCCTGAGTGTATGCCAAACGTAGGAGAGCTCATATATAATAGTAATATATATAATTTTTCAATCAACGATTTAACATAGTTGATGCAAAGTTAAGCGTTTTTCTTAATCAAAAATAAAAATAATATTTTATTGTGATTTTAGATTTGAGGGTCATAAGGGTTTAGTCGAAAGCAATATCAAATTAAACAGGATGCGAGAAGCTCAAACGATGGCGATGAAAGCCTGTAAATTTTTAAACAACAGCGCTCACGCCTTAACGGTAAGTTATAAATTATATGTAATCAAACCATTATACATTTGAATTTATTTATTTCTTGAATGGTTTTCTCATTTATCACTTGGTGAAACATTTTAAATTAAATTACATTTGGGTTGTTTTACAAGTTTTCTCTATTTACTCGACTTGTTTCGCTTAATTAATTTAAACCTTCACCTCACACTGAGAAGTAGAGAGGAACATATAACGATGTTATATAAGACTAAATAAATAAATAAATAATTTAAACCTTCATCAGGATTTATTTATATAAAATATCTTTATTGAGACAATTTATGTCTTGTAATATTTATAGCCGATTCACAATCACCCAAGAACGAGAATGAATATATATAAATTTATATATATATATATATTTAATGACCCCTTCTACCCATATGGGTGTAGGGTACGAGAATGAAACTGATCTTATAAAGAAAGTCCCTAAGATCAATTGTGAATCGATACACGTAAATCGTACGATTCAACTTTCCCATTCTATTTTTGTTCCAGAGTGATTGTGAAGCCTCTAGAATTAGTTATTTATATTTAGAGTATTAATCTGTCTGAGCTATTTTTTTTTTTTTTATCTATCATATTTTCAAATTAATTTTTTTTTTGAATGCAGCTTTATGCGTCAGCCTTAATGAGAGACCCGGTGACGTTCAGTAAAGCGCGCAACATACTCGACCTTTCTTTAGCCGCGGATCCTTCCTACATCTGCACCATCGTCCTCTTGGCCGATTACCTGGATCGCGAAAAACGGCACGAGGAAGCCTGCACAATTTTACAGAAACACGTCGACAAATACCCCTCGTCCCGCACCCACCAATTGCTTGCCGATTGTTACGTGAGGCTGCAGCTGGACGAGGAAGCGTTCACTCATTACAACGATGCCCTGCGTTTGGATCCGCACAACCAGAGGGCGATGGAGGGGCTGAATACGCTCGGGAGGCCGCCCTCGAAAATGGATTCGAGTTATTATATGTCAGTTACGGGGGAGGGGAGTAGTTATACTAGTCAGGAGCAGAGTGTGCCGAGCGATGATTTGGAGGAAAGTGATTCTGATCCTTGGCAATCGAATAATGAGTTTATGTCTTTCGATTAGCATTTCAATTTCATAAATAATATAATTTAATTTAGAAAAATGTATCCATAAATAATACAAAAATATATAAGTTACGAATTTTAATAACTCATCTACTATTACTCAAACTGTGTAGGCTGTGTAATTATTTTCATCAGTCGTCGAGGTGACATCGAAGAGTTCTTACACCATTCGTCCACTGAAGATGCCGACTGCAGTTGTCAGCTAAACGTTTGAATTAAACTAAAACAGACCACGGCCTAATAGACTGGAAATCAACAATTCTAACTATAATTGAATAATTAAAACACTAACACTTTCTTCACTAAAAAAAAGAAAGTGTTAGTGTTTTAATTATTCAATTATATTCATCTCTTCACGTAACTCAAACCAAATACATTATTCTAACTATTACTATTTGTAAAATAAAAGTTGAAGATTTCATTAGTATCAAAATAAATTAAAGACGAAATTCTGGATTGGATTAATCATGTTATGTAGCTCGACTCGAGCAGGTAAGGTCGATCATTGAATCAGACAAACTATTTTTTTTAAGTTATTTTGTTTTATGCAAACAGTTTTTATTAATTTATTATTTACTAAATACATTTGCAATTTAACAAAAATAAATACATTAATATGTAGTCATGTATACCACTTTACGTCACTATTATTGCCTAAAATTGTAATTCATAGTCACTATTTTCATTAGAAATTAACTTTATAATCATTATTTTTACTAGAAATTCAGTTTGGAGTCACTTTACATCACTATAATTGTCAAAAACATCTTTAAAGTCATTAAAAGCCACTACTTTCACCATAAATTAACTTTAAAATCATTTTTAGTCACTAATTTTGCTAGAAATTAACTTTAAAGTCATTTTAAAGTTAATATAATTGTCAACAATTAACTCTAAGATCATTGAAAGTCACTATTTTCACTAGAAATTGACTTTGTAGTAACTAGTTTTGTTAGAAATTGACTTAAAAATAATTTATAGTCACTATTATTGTCAAAATTTTATTTTAAAGTGATTTATAGTCATTTAAAGTTAATATAATTCTCAACAATTATCTCTAAGATCATTGAAAGTCACTATTTTCACTAGAAATTAACTTTGTAGTAACTATTTTTTGCTTTAAATTGACTTTCAAATCACTTTACTTCACTATTATTGTCAAAAATTGATATTACAGTCATTCATGGTCACTATTTTTGTTAAAAAAATTGTCTTTAGTCATTTATAGTCACTATTTTCATTAGAAACTGTCTTTAAAGTCATTGATAGTCACTATTTTCACTATGAATTGACTAAAGAAAATTTTCGTCACTATTTTTGGTAGAAATTGACTTTAATGTCACTCTATGGCACTATTATAGTAAAAAATTGACATTATAGTCACTATTATTGTTAAAAATTGACTTAAAAGTCACTATTATAGCTAAAAATTGACTTTAAAATCATTGATAATTTCAATTATGATAAAAAAAAAAATAACGTTTTTCATAATCACTATTTTCACTATGAATTTAAACACAAGTCATTATTATTGTCAAAAATTGACTTTAAAGTCATTCATAGTCACTATTATTAATAAAAATTGACTTTAAAGTCATCGATAGATCGATCTTGCCCATCACTAATTATATATATATATTTTTTCCAGAAATAGTATAGTGTCTATGCAGTACCTACAAAAGTCTTTAGTATGCACTGGTCTATGGAAATTCAAAGAATTTGAATGAACTCAAATTCTTTGAATATCCATAGTCTATGAAAATAATAAACCGTCTGGATGATTTAGGCAACTTAAGTTACACACCAGTTTACGTCACAACTTCACGTGCTGATTTAATCAAGGTTAAAAATGTAATCAAAACACCTCTTCCCAATCTCGCATTACCGACTGACAGTAATCTAATCGTTATTTTCACAACATTCCACTAAAATGCCTACCAAACACCATCTGGAAAACTAACAATCAACAATTTCATCAGCAACATTCACAAAGCCCAATTGACAAGTTAAATAAGAGCCAACAGGTACGCAAAGAACTCCAATTTATAAATGTTTTTAACCTTAATCGCGTGACTCAGTTCACGTAGAGGAAGTCAGGCTTCCTCTCCATAAAATGTGTCACAGCCTCTATTGTTTACAAATAGAAAATTCCACTAACTGATTAGTGTTGATCGAAACTTTCCTTGAAAGAATCACAGACGATCAACTCTTTCGGGAGAAACTACAGACGGTACCTCTGTTTATTGTTCGCATTTCCAAGTTTTTTTTTTTTTTTCGGTGTTATCTTATCAGTTATTTGATCAGGGAGATAATTAAAACAAGAGAGTGGGCGATATCACGGTAGTCGAATTAATTAATTCATTAAAACCGTACAAAAGGTGTAAGTAATGATGTTTTTCTTTTATCTAATCAAGCGGGATTAATTAATTTATTAATATTTAAGTTTCAATGTCATGTATAAGTGTGCTGCATATATTTATTTTTTTTGCATAAACAAGTTTGTGCTGTATTATAAATAAAGGGAATAATTAATTAAACCACTTTTTTGGTTTGGTGTTAATAATTAAATGCAAATTTAATCAAAGTTTTGCATCTGTCTTTTATTTAAATAGTTATAGTTAGTTTCCACATTATAATATATATATATATTCAATGACCCCTTTCTACCCACATGGGTGTAGGGTAATATATACAGAGAGCTTTTTTTATCAGTATTCATTTCCCCTATGTATACCTGCAAAATACGCGAGTCAAACGCATTGATATATGTGTGCTTAGTTGCCTATAACACGCAACTGAACACACATATGTCAAATAAGCAACTAAACATACACACATTAATCGATTCAATGCGTTTGACTAGCGTTTTTGCGAGCATACACTTCCCCTAATGTATACTGATAAAAAAACCTCTCTGTATATATAATATTTAAATACAGTCGAGTAAAGTGAATTTGTAAAGACTTTCTGTATGTGATCCGTTTCCGTTCTCATTCTCGGATTCTTAAGAATTTTGGAGTATCCATTGTGGTACCTCCTTACCAATCAACCTTTAGTTTTCAAAATTTTATATTTATTTATTTAATGATTATAAATACAATTGTGTGAAGTGAATCTGCATTTTGTTTTGTTTATTTTAAATTTATTGCAGTGAAATGTTTACGCTATGGAAGATTTTAACAAGGAAAAAAAGTATATCGGAAGGTGAAGGAACATCGAGCTTAGCGAGGGTGTTGAATACGTTTGATTTGACTGCGCTGGGTGTAGGGAGCACACTCGGCGTTGGATTGTACGTTTTAGTAGGAAAGGTAGCTAAGGAGACGGCTGGTCCGTCTGTTGTTTTATCATTCCTAATCGCTGCTGTAGCTTCAGCTTTCGCAGGTAAGATATTTGTTTGATTTTGATTATCTGGCAAAGGCTGAAACCTCGTATAAACTATAATAAGCAAATATTATTTATCATTATAATAATAATAATAATTTTGTTATTATATTGTGTATAATTATAATAATTTTTTTTTAAATATTACTTGAATGTGTGTTCAATTTGGAGTATTTTTTATCTCTTTATAAATTTCGATAATTTGCACAGTTTGGCCACAAAAAAATAAAATGCAAAACAATTACAATGAATCATAATTAATTAAAGACGACGCAAGCGCCACCTTTTGCCTAATTATTTAATCAATTAATTAATCATTAAATGTGAATTACAATGAAATTAAACAAAGAAAAATTTTTGCCAAACATTTTTCTTTGTTTAATTTCATTGTAATTTAAATAACTGCAAATGTGTGAATCATCTTTGATTCATTTTATTTAATGCAAAACAATTCTTTCTAACTAACTAATCATCTTTATTCAAATGTTTATATGTATGTAAAATAATATATAAAATTAGAATTATATTCTGTAGATGAATCGGCTATCGACCGGAGGTCTTTCAGCCCTTCATTCTATTTATTTTCTAAAATGCGAATCTAGTTACATAACTAAAAGAAAGACCTCCGGTCGATAGCCGATTCATCTACAGAATATAATTCTAACGTAAATAAATGTGACTTATTATTTATTCTGTCCGAATAAAAATATATTCAAATGTTTATATGGCGGTACTGCTGTATTCTATACTTAATATTTATTGATGGCGGTAATTTTAACACGAATGATGTATTATATTAAACCATGGTAAGTTTCATAAAAATCGAATTAAATCGATTCGATTGTTATTAATAAAACAAATAATATTTTGTTTGAGTTTGAAGACGATTTCTGGCTCAACGGTTAAGTTAAATCATCATATTTTGGTCCCAGAAACTTGGGATTAAGCCATTTCCCAATATTAACAGGACACCCTGTATATATATATATATATATATATATATAATTAATAAATGTTTCTTTTTGTTTTACTCATTTAAATCTGTGTATTTATAGGTTTATGTTATGCGGAATTTGGGGCAAGAACCCCGCGGGCTGGTTCCGCTTACGTTTACAGCTATGTTTGTGTGGGGGAGTTCATTGCCTTCGTCATCGGATGGAACTTAATTTTGGAATATGTAATTGGTACGTAGACTTAAACAATGCCGATAATTCCATATAAAGTAAATTAACAATATAATTCTTACATTATGTGTTTACTTTAGAACACGTTTATTGACTGTCGGTCTTTCTGCCTCTTAAACAATATTTATTGCATTTTACATTTAGGGGATAAAATAATACTAAATTTTAATATTTAATTCCGATTCACAATCGCCCGGGAAACAGAATGGAATGAAAAAATAAGCCATAAGATTTATGTGTATTTATTTATTTATTAATTTACGGATTTCTCCTTTTTCAATATTACAAAAAATATATAATAACATATACAATTTATAATCTCCCAGGACTTTCTGTATACAATCAATCCCTTTCCATTCCCGATCCATTCTAAGATGATTGTGAATCGGTTTAAGTTTTACAATTTTATCACTGCTTCAAGAATACAAATAAGGATTTATTCTGTACAACACAATTTAGATTACGAAATACTAAATAGAAGTTTTTTTTTTTTTTTTTTTTTTCATTTACAGGTTCTGCTAGTGTTGCTAGAGGCATAAGCCTTTACATCAACGCCCTGACAAATGACACGATAACAAACACCTTCATCGACATCGCTCCAATCGGAATAAGTTTTCTCTCACCATATTTTGATTTTTTATCATTCTCTATTGCAATTGTTTTATCAGGTCAGTAAGTTATGAAGAAATTGGGTAATTAATTTACATAGACCATAGAAAAAAATGGCCTGTTTCTTTGTAAATATTTTTATTAAAAAAAAAATAATAAAAAAAATCATTTTTTTGACTCGAGTGGATTGATCGGCTTACGTAAGATCGATCATTGATCCACACTATTTCTGTAAGTTGTTCTGTTTTATGCAAACTTTTATTAAGATCAGAAACAGAATGTTATTTAGCTATAAGAGCGAGCAATCTTTTTGATCGGTGATCGGCTTGAACGACTCAATCTTTTTGAGAAGCTTGATACTTGAATTGATAGATCATTGATTTATCGATCCTGCTCATTACAGTGATCGGCTCGATCTTTCTGATCAGCTTTATCGACTCAATCTTTTTGAGAAGCTTGATACTTGAATTGATAGATCATTGATTTATTGATCTTGCTCATTACGGTGATCGGCTCGATCTTTCTGATCAGCTTGATCGACTCAATCTTTTTGAGAAGCTTGATACTTCAATTGATCGATCATTGATTTATCGTTATTGTCCATTACTATTCAGTTCAAACAGAAGATTGTATTCTATGTATGACAGATTATACATAGAATTTTAATTATAAACTATTATGGCATTAATATTAATTTACAATTTTTTTTTATTTTCAGCGGGTTTGGCATTCGGTTTAAAAGAGAGCAGCAAAGCCAATAATATTTTCACAGTTTTAAACATACTCGTCGTTTTATTTGTTGTAATTGCCGGTTCAACTAAAGGTACAAGTACTATTCTAGATATTTAAATCTCTATTACACCCTCTCGGGAGTAGAGTACTGATAAAACTAATATTCGCTCATTAAATGATTCTTTAATTAAAGCCGATATAAACAACTGGGATTTAAAACCTCCCGCGAATACAACCGATGCGGGTTCTGGAGGATTCTTCCCGTTCGGCGTAACCGGCATGATAAAAGGGGCGGCTACCTGTTTTTACGGATTCGTTGGATTCGACTGCATCGCGACCACCGGGGAAGAGGCTATCAATCCGCAAAAAGCAATCCCCTTGGCGATTGTTTTATCCCTCCTCATCGTCTTCCTGGCGTATTTCAGCACGGCCACCGTCGTCACGTTGATGGTGCCGTATTATTTGCAAGTAACGTTTCATTTGTGCATCGTCGCACGTTCGAGTATATCAAGTGTAGTCGGAATTCGTTTTTAGGATGTCGACTCTCCCATCCCGCACGCCTTCGACGAGTTCGGCTGGAACATAGCTAAATGGATTGTTACCATCGGTGGAATTTTCGCTTTAATGGCAAGGTGATTTATTTTCATATTGCTTACACAGGTAATTGTATAAAATAATAGACAAGAAAATGCTAGACCATTTCAATTTACTCTATATATGTTGTGTATATAACATCTCTCGACACCCAATACGGGTAAAAGAGGATAAGATTAAGAAAGATATTTCTGCAGCACCTCACACAGGAACATATATCGATGTTAAATCTTTCTTTCTTAATCTTATCCTCTTTTACCCGTATTGGGTGTCGAGGTTTCGATGTTATATAATACTAAATAAATAAATTTCTGCAGACAATTCTATTTAAAGTAAATTAATAACAAATATTCATCATTCTCTATCGTATTTCACGATTTTCACCATTCTATGGAAGATTTCCTGGACCACGTCAGACTCCGACCACGAATAGTGAAAATCGTGAAATATGACAGAGAATGATCAATATTAACGAAGTAGAAGCCTTCACAATACAGAGTTAACAAAAGCATTATTAACATAAATAATACGTTGTCTTTTCAAAGCAGCTATCGACCATCAGTCTTACTATCATATATTTACTTTTCTCCTCTAGATTAAATTCGAACGTATAGTATAAAAGTAAATATATATTTTTTTTAATTTAAATAAAATTACGCTGGTAATAAAAATGTCCACAATGTGTATTTACATTTCAATTCTTACAGTTTATTCGGAGCCATGTTTCCCCTACCGAGAATAATATACGCGATGGCAAACGATGGATTGATTTTCCGTTTCCTGGGTAAAGTAAGCTCCACATTTTCCACACCCGTCATCGGAACCCTTTTAGCCGGCCTTCTCACAGGTACTTAAAACAATTAACAACACTTCCTAACTTTTTTCCAATTTATGAGCATGCGGCTTTCACATAACAACCGTTTTGACTTACATTTTATTCTGTGATTGCACACTCTTAGGATTAATGGCAGCTATATTTGAACAAGGGCAGTTGGTCGACATGATGTCAATTGGAACACTTTTAGCGTACACTATTGTGGCTGCTTGCGTGCTCTTGTTACGGTAAGAATACTCGACTCTTTCCTGATCTATTATTTGCTTCGCTTCGTTGTTACGTCTCGGCGTTTATTGTATTTGTTTGTGTTTGGCCGCAGATATTCTGTAGATGATCAGTCTCATGCTTTAGTTCGTAGTGATTCGGATACTTCTGTAAACGAGTAAGTAAATATATATTCAATTAAAATTTGGAGGAGGTGCTCGCTATTTATTTATTACGACAAATTATTTAAAGGGTTTCAGATTAAATAATTTAATTTCTATTTTAGTTATTCAGTAAACACAGATTTATCCGATGAGGAAAAGGACAATTTGGTGAACGACGATGTCAATAACGACGATTTAACATGTTGTGGGTATACAAAACAAATTTTTAACATAAAAAAATTATCTCAGCCGACGGTTTTATCGGAAAGGCTGGTTACATTCGAGATATGTTTCTTTTGTAAGTGAGATTCATTTATTTAACCGGCACTTTTAAAACAATTCTCGCTTCAGGTTTGCTTTGTTTGCTGCTCAGCTTCTGTGCGAAATATTTGGTACACGACATATCACAAGGCGAACCCTATGCAATTGCCATTCCTTCAGTAATCGGGTTCTTGATGATAATCACATTGATGTCAATAAGCACACAACCGAATTCCAATAAGGTTTTACATTTCAAAGTAAGAAGGTTTATTCATTCGTTTGTTTGTTTGTTTGTTGTGAAAGATGGGATTGAATCTGATTGGTTAACAATACACTCCCCTCTTTCTATCTTCTGATTGGCTTGTTACTGTTCCCTTCCACTGACAAAATGTAAATTATTAACCAATCAAAAATGATTTCTCTTTTCTCACTTTTTATACTCGTTTTAGTTTATTTGAATTGAATCTGAAAATTCATAAATGTGGAAATAATTTATTAATTATTTTCGAATCATTTTTTATTTAATTCATTGCTTGAATCAAATTGTAGTGCAGGGGAGTAAATTATTAACCAATCAGATTCGATCGCTTTTTCTCTCAATTCTGTTTACTTGAATTGAATCTGAAAATGCATTGTTTGAATCTTATTGTACAGCAATTTGCTCTTTTAAAGGTGAGTGTAGAAAAAAGAGAGACAAGAGATTGATACAAGAGAGAAAGATCAATCTTTGTTCTACGAAGGAGCAAGGAAGTAAATAATAACTCGGATAAATAGAAACATTTTTTTATGCAATGAATTATTCTCGTATCTGATTGCAGCACTTTACTCTTCTAAAATGGATATTATTTATATTATTTAAATTAATTTGTATCTATAAAGTATGTTTTATGAACAATTTTATTTATTTAGGTACCATTCGTTCCATTGGTTCCTGCCTTAAGTATACTGGTCAACATCTACTTAATGATGGCGTTGGACGTGACGACGTGGATCCGTTTCGGCGTCTGGATGGCCGTAGGTAGGTCCGAATTAATTTCGAAGCAATACCTCTTGTAAATAACAGCACGATTGCATGTTCCATAGGCTTACCTATTTACCTCTTCTCTGCACATTGCGCTAGCAAAGACGCACACAATGCTTGTAATAGTAGAATTAAAACGCACAAAAGAGTCTCGAATGGGAACACTTACACAAACGCGGGTTACGTGGATGACGAGAAGATTGATACCGCTAACAACTCTGATAGCGCTTTTTACGAAGGAAACGAGAGCGGGGATGATAAGGTTGTCGAGGAATGCGAAAAGGGCAGGTTTTGCAAGGATAAGTTCGATAGGAAGATGTCTGTGGATACGGTTTCTAATACATCTAACACGGTTTTGCATGAGAATGTTGTGGCTTTGGTACATCAGGAGGATAGTTTGATTATTGAGGAAGAAGAGGAGGAGGTTGTTTCAAAAGATAAGAATGCGCTTAATTCAAAAAATGCTGGTTTAAGAAATCAGAGTGTAGTTGGTTCGAACGATCAGGAGGAAAAGAATGGGATTATTTTAATAGATGAAGAGGATTTTATTTCAAAAATTAAGGATGATGTAATTTTAATCAACAATAAAATTACAGAAAGCAAGGATGAAATTATTGATGATGAAAAACGAAGCATTCAGGTTCCAGAAATTAAAATACAATCAGATGAGTGTGAAGAAGACAAACAATTTTCAATTCCAGAAGCCGATTATGAAGAAGATTTATTGAATGTTATTGACGATATTAACAAAATCATTGAGGTCGAGGAAGGTAAATTAAAAGGGCAAGGTTATTCAGAAGCATTCAATAAAAACTTACCGGATGATATGCCTGAAGCCGTTAAAGCTGCCGTGCATGAACTCGAGATGGTGATTGAAATTGAAGAGGGAAAACTCGAACCTTCATCCAGATCATCTCAAAATTCTATTAATAGAGACTTTGAAGAAAAACACGATGAAAATGTAACGGAATATATTGTTCCTGCTCCACCTCCTTTACCCCCTCCTCAATTTAATAAATCCCCTTATTCTACACAAACAAATTCAAAATCATCCGATGATAATAAATTAAAGAATGGCGGAACAAAAACGCCAATCAATTCGAAATCATTAGGAATTGTCGATGATGCGAAATCGAATGGAATAAAATCATCGCCTTCCTTAATCAATTCAAGATCGCCGGGAACTGTTGATGAAACAAAATCAAAAAATGGTCAATTATCACCATCCTTCATCAGGAAATTTGATAAAGAGGCTCCGGTATTTCTGAGGCGTAAAAAGAATCAAGCCCCCTTACCTCCAGCTAACGACACCAATGAGGACGTCGAGATTTTAAAAATCGGTTCCGAGGAGCACAAAAAGTTCTCATCGAAACTACAGTCCCTTCTGACACCGTCTGGGTTGAGTAACAAGCACAGTCCGGAACCGATATTCAAGTTTGAGGTTCCGAAAACGCCTCCATCAGCTCTTAATAGAAATGCGGAAATTAATCTCAGAGACGAGAGCAGTAAAGATTCCAGAAGCGGCTCTTTCAGTTCAATCGATGAAAACGCACAAGTGGGTTTAGAGGGCATAAAGGAAATGCTAAATGATTTGTTTAAGTCGAGGAGTTTTAATTCGGAAAAAAGTCGGTTCGGAGAAGTCGATGTGGGTGAGAAACTGCCGAAGAGGAGGCTTTCGCAAACGTTTCCTCGCAATAAAGATCAGTTGATGCACAAGGAGCGAATGCAACAGACTCTGAATAATATTAAGTTAAGGATGTTGGAGACGAATAAACAACCGGATTAAAATCATTCTTGTGGAGGATTTTTGAATAAAATTTGGTTTTAAATGTTAGGAACTGATTTTATAATTTTTGTGTATAGGAAATTTTAATTAGTTTTATTATTGATATTATAGTTGCTATAAGAATTTTAATTGTCATCGGCTATGAAAGCCTACATAGTGGCACATATGATGAATCATCTAGTGACTGTCGAAGCCAATATTCCGGGCTATTAGGCCGTATTAGTTTGGATTTTATTCGACCCAATAGCCCGGAAGCCATCATAATGAATCAACTGATGAGTCATAGCATTAATTTTAATTGTATTTAAATAATCAAGATAAATGTATTTAAATAGTTGATGGAAATAATTCTTTACGTTCTGGAAATCAATGTTTTGTGTCTGTAGTATGAATTAGGTAATAATGCAAAGGTTTCGATATAAATAAAATTAAAATTTCGATCGAAAAATGAAGAATATAATTAAAATTAATGTAGAGCAAAGAATGCAAATAATTTCTCATTACATATTGTTTTCAACTTTATTAATTTCTCACTTAACATTTGGTGAAACATATTTAAACAATTTTACCTAATTACATATTGTTTTATGTAATTGAATTATTCGTTAGCACAAAAAATTTCTGATGATATTAAAAATAATAAATATATATATATAATCTAAAATCCCCATCTACCATAATGGTGGTGTAGGGGAATAAATAAATAAAGAAGTGATATTCTTATTAGCCAAAAGATGGCGCTTTGTGCTATCTTTTCAATTAAGTGACATTCCGTTTGAAGATTTTACTTACATAAATTCGTTTTATTGCTAGGCAATTTGTTAAAACCTTTGTATTATTAATGCTAATTCATTTCTTTTGCTTTTAAATTCATGTTATGCGAATGGGTATATTCTTAAAGTGGAATGAAAGTATGCTAGCGTATCGCCAAACCTGCACGCCACCAGGACGGACCATTCAAATATCATTTGCCATTGGTGTGGTATGACACTGATTCCAAGAATCGACCCTACGGTGTGCTTTAATTAATTTTCGCAATTCCTTCCTTCAACTCCTATACCACCATTATGGTAGATGGGGATTTTACATTTTAGATATATATAATTCCTTCCTTCATCCATTCAATTCCTTTTTATTGCTTTCCCGTTTTTATCTTGTAAATTTTAACACATTTCCCCTAATATTTGAAAGTTGAATTCTTAATTCAAACTCTGAATAAGCTACAGATTTAACCTAATTCGCTTGCACTTTGGCAACTAACATTGCATTTTATAGTAATTGTTCGTTCTTATTTGCTTCTGTTACGTATTTATTCCTCTCACCTTTTGTCGCTTGTTGTTGGACTTAAGTTTGTCTACGTGTTTTCAGGTTTTTCCATTTACGGACTATACGGTCTTCCAAACAGTTATAGAACTTACAGAGATTATGAGAGATTAGATTAATGATTGTACAATTTTTAATCGACGTTTGTAATAACTTTATACACATTTAAAGAAATTTATTTATTTTAGAGAAATGTACACCCAATGAAAAATAAAAATTATTATGAATGAAAAAAAATCGAATTTTCCTGATTGGTTTCTAATGATGCCACACGCCTACCCCGACTTCCCAAATTGTTTTCTAATAAAGGACTGTTTGTTCGAGCGGTTTTTCAATTGCGGCTTACGCTTCGTTTAATTTAGTTTCACTTTTATGATTTATAATAATTAATTGTTTAGCAATTTAAAATGGGACTAAAATTAATGTTGATTTTTATTATTATTATTATTAATGTTGAATTTTTATTTATTATTAATGTTGATTTTTTTTATTATTATTAATGTTGATTTTTTTTATTATTAATGTTGATTTTTTATTTATTATTATTAATGTTGAATTTTTTTATTATTATTAATGTTGAATTAATTGAATAAATGTTTTATTACATTATTAAAGAAATATTCTTATTCTTCTGCT
This sequence comes from Philonthus spinipes, assembly GCA_963082785.1. Taxonomy (NCBI): domain Eukaryota; kingdom Metazoa; phylum Arthropoda; class Insecta; order Coleoptera; family Staphylinidae; genus Philonthus; species Philonthus spinipes. The sequence continues at coordinate 23,182,362 of OY720311.1, forward strand.
ATCCCTTATTGCCCCTTAGGGCGTCGGGTTAAAGAAATATTAAAGAATTTTTCTTTAGTAATTTCAACGAATCTACAGAAAGCTTAAATTAAAACAACAGTTGCAAAAACGGGCATTTGTTTTTATTTATTAAATCCGCATTTATTCAAAAAATATAAAATTTTGTGTTTTTTTTTTTAACAATTACCTTTAGTTGTGTGTATTTTTAAACATATTTTGACTAATTAGCAGCCTTACACATAAACCTGAGACTCTGACATTGAGGAGGGAAGAACAAAAGGACATCGCCAATAAGGAAGAAAATTGAAAGCAACATTGAGCAAGATGGATATACAGAATGAAAAAAAGATCAATAACGGAATGGGAACCTCTAAATAAGTTTTGATCCTTGGTTGAATCAGTCCATTATGTATGTAAGTACCTTTAAAAATCAACTAGAGTTTTTTTATTAGAGATATTTGTAGGTTCTCAGTCGACAATTTTAAATGAATCGATTGATTATTTGTAAATACAACAACAGTATTTTATGTTTCACAAAATTTATTGTAAATTTGAATAAAAACACATAGATTATGAGAGATTAGATTAATGATTGTACTATTTTTAATCGACGTTTGTAATAACTAATAATGGTGAAGAAAGGATTCTAAGTTTTTTTCAAGTTATTATCATCTTCACGTAACTCACTCAACTCAAATATTGTAAATTAGTACACATTATTTATCCGCTTAACAATGCCACTGTGTTGGCGAAACAATTGTCGCAGTGCCCATAATAATTTTTGTAGAACTTAAAAAAACTGTCCTTTTATTTACAAATAGTGTATTATGGAGTTTCACTAATAAAAGCTTACCCTACACCCATGTGGGTAGAAAGGGGACATAGTATATATATATATATATATATATACACATATATATACAGAGAGGTTATTTTATCAGTATACATTATGGGAAGTGTATACCTGCAAAAAACGCGAGTCAGACGCAATGTATGTAAGTTTAGTTGCTTATTTGGCATATGTGTGTTCAATTGCGTGTTATAGGCAACTAAACACACACATCTCATTGCGTTTGACTCGCGTATTTTGCAGGTATATATAGGGGAAATGTATATTGTTAAAAAAAGCTCTCTGTATACTATATATATATATATATTTGTTTTATATATATATATATATATACATATATATATATACTAATCAAAGCTTCAACCATCGATTATTTTAATTGACAGATTATTGAGTGTATTTCATACAATGTTAAGTTAAAGTGAGGGGGTTTGGTAGAGGGACATTGCAATAAACAATATGAGGCTTTTATTATAATATTTATAAAAGAGTATTAATAAAAAAAATATCCTTAAATTAAAACATAAATAATTTTCAGAACAACAATCAGTAACCGTCCATTCGCTTGTCAAGATTATCATTCTTGTCCGCCTTTTCGCGTTGCGTGTTAATATCATTGCTCACCCACAATCCGTATAAAAAGTACACAGCCAATCCTGAAAAAGTGAAATGTGTATACAAAACAAACAGACGTAGTTGTATGAATGGTTATTAGATTTTAGCTTAAAGTCTTTTTTTCTTTAATCTTGATGACTTTCAGGTGTAAGGCTAGATTTTAGCTAAAAGTCTTCTTTTCTTTAATCTTGATGCCTTTCAGGTGTAAGGCTAGATTTTAGCTAAAAGTCTTCTTTTTTTTAATCTTGATGACTTTCAGGTGTTAGGCTAGATTTTAGCTAAAAGTCTTCTTTTTTTAATCTTGATGACTTTCAGGTGTAAGGCTAGATTTTAGCTAAAAGTCTACTTTTCTTTAATCTTGATGCCTTTCAGATGAAAGGCTAGATTTTAGCTGAAAGTATTTTTTTCTTTAATTACCCAATGCGATCCAGATAACGAATCTGATCCACGTCGCACCATCTAACATGGTCATTAAATAGACATTGATCATGATACTGAGTGCGGGAACCCATGGCACGAAAGGTACCTGAAATTAATTGAATTAAAAATTGAAATAGTTTATAATATCTTTTTATATATAACAATCTTTATTAACAATTAAGTTTACAATAAGGTAACAAACATTGATTAGGCAAAAGGTGGCGCTGGCGTCGTCTTTAATTAATTATGATTGATTATGTATATCACACAAAAATTAATTAATTGTTAAATGGCTATCGACCAAAGGTCTTTCTGCCTAATATCTTTATTATATTGGATACTTTCTTTTCATTTATCATTTGGAAAAATATTTTTAATATTATTTGTAAAAGCTGTTTATCGTCAATAAATATAAAAATTGATTTAAAAATATTAATATTAGGTAAATTAACACACTTGTTATGTTCCGTATTTTTATTTTCAGTTTCCTGACACATGTTTCGATCTTCGCAGATCATTTTCAAAGTTAAACTAAAAATATTAAAACACGTATATTTATTTCACTTGTTTATGTATTTAATTCAAGCAGTTTCGGAGTGATTCCATTATCAAGATTCGTGGTAAACTATTTGAATTAAATACATAAACAAGTAAATTCAACTAGTTTCCGTGTGATGCCATTATTAAGAAACTTGATAAACTAGTTGAATTAAATTCACAAACAAGTAAAACAAATCCACGTGTTTTGATATTTTAAAATCAATTTTATCTTTATTATTCTCTTATATCATATAACATTTTTTGTTCTTAATGGTTTTAATATTTAGACATTGGTAGTTCATATTGTATGAAATAAATATGAATAAATTATTAAAAATCAACCAATAAAACACAGATTAGATTGAATAACTTTAAATTCTCGACTAGTTTCGGGTTATTAGCCCATTTTCAAGAGAATTTAAATTTTTTTGTTCTATGCATTAAATATTCTCGAATCAAAAATTGTTATGCTATACAATCATTTTTTATGCAACAGCAAATGTTCATTGTATACTTCAATGTCTAGCGGGGTATTTGCCCAGGAAGTAGTTGTTTCTATGGATGTTTAAGTACTTACATTATGTAAGTCATAAAGTTGCAGTAATTAAAGAAATAATTTAACTGTCGATTCGCTTAAATCACAAACATACAATTTACAAAAAATACGATTTTTTTATGCTTACCACAAATGATAATTTAACTGTCGATCTCGGTTGACAATTAATCGATATTAAAATGAGAATCGCCAGGGAGAATAATATGACTGCCCCGCTTACTACTAATGGATCGCCATTAGTTAATTCCTCTTCGCACTGGCTGATGATGCCAGCTAATCCAAAACATACACAACCTAGAATTATAAAAAAAAGCCTTTATTTTACTTTGCCTGTAATCGATGAATCAAACAAAATCTCACATTATGTTTGTTACGGTAATTTTAGGGGAATTGATTAATGTTTTTAAGTAATCAGAAATTTCTTATTGTTAATAAATCGATAAACATTTCATACTGAGAAGTAGAGAGGAACATATTTATTTTATTTAGTCTTATATAACATCCGTTATACTTCTACTTCGTCTACTTCTCAGTGTGAGGTGGAGGAGAACGATGTTATATAAGACTAAATAAATTATTAATCGTAATTCACCTCACACTGAGAAGTAGAGAGGAACATATAACGATGTTATATAAGACTAAATAAAATAAATAAAAAAGGGACTTACAATATGTTGCTACATTTATAGAAACTAATTTGGATGTGAGGTTTGTCGGATTCCTCAATTTACAATTGAACAATTGTTTCATCGTGGATGCGAATGTCAGGGATAGATTATCATCGTCTTTTTTGTTTGTCGTTCCTTCGTCAAATCTATAAAATAAAAAAAAAATAAAACAGTTTCAATGATAAAAAAAAGTTTTAATATCAAATATAGAAAGAGGGAATAATTTATTAATTATTTTCAATTTTTGTTTATTTGATTTATTAATTTTTATAATATTGGGTAAATTTAAAGGCTTGTTTCGTTCAATGTTTTTTTATTTTCAGTTGCCTGATACTTGTTTCAATCCGTTACGATAATTTATATATATATATAATTTATATATATATATATATATAATATGTCATTTGTCAAATTCAAACTAATTTTCACTTTGAAAATTATTGTAACGGATCAAAACACTTGTCAGGCAACTGAAAATCAAAACATGGAACAAGACAAGTGTTTAAATGTATCCAATATGAACATTTGGTTCAATCAAGAAATAACATAACAAGTATCGAATATATAAAAAAATATGTATAATTTTATCAATTAATTTGATTAAAATTGTTTTAATTAAAATTATTGTTTTGTAATAATAAGGTAAACCCTACAGCTGAAAAGGTAGAAAGGGTCATATATACAGGGTGGCGCAAGATTACGATGAAGTCCAATATCTCAGTTATAAAGAAGTACACAAAAAAATGTTACTTACATTATTAGTAGCTACTGTCAAAATTCACATTTAAAAATTAGTTTTATATATACAAGGTGTCCAATAATCACGTAACGTATCAAACATATGTTTTTTTAAATGGAATGATATATTTTTTATGAAGATTTTCGATTCTACGTTTAAAAATAATCATTTTTTATATAAGATTTAATAGGTCAATTTTTCATAGTTTAAAAGTTATAAACAAATGAATGTTGAAATTGATAGATGTTTAGAGCCTAATATTTCAATAATGAAAAATGAAATAAACATTCTGTCAACGCCATACAAATGCAAAAATACTTAATAATAAAAGAAATACTCTTTTTTTCTCTTAAAACAAATTTTTATATACAAGGTGAAGCAATACGCAAAATGATTTTTTTCTCTTTTTACTTAAATGGGACACCCTATATTTTTTATGCTATTTTAATAGAAAATTAATCACTCTTCATTTTTTATATAACATATTAAGTAGTTACCGTCTACCGTTTTTGAGATATTTAATCTCAAATACAAATTTGGTATAGAATTTTTAATCAAAGTAGGCCGTGCAAGAATAACTAATTTATTTAGTTGTGAAAGTTACGCGAACACAAATATAAAATAATTTAGTGAAACGAATAATCAAGTGTATTAATTAAAATACATCATAATTCATACATATTTTTTTTACCACGGGATAAATGAGAATTTAATAAAAAAAAGTAAATAAATATTAAGCTGTAATTATTTTAATACACGATAATATTGAAAATACAACAATTTAAATAGGTATGTTCTTGGCTGTGCGCCAGGATCCAGGTACAACGAATCTTCTTATCTCAGGAATGCGTTCTCGGAGTGAGTCGTCGATCGTTTTTTTCTTCTTGATTTGCGATAATTGCGCTCTTGTATTTCGATTCAGTCGTCCGAAAACGCGCAGTGTTCACTATTCCGGTTTAATTTTTAACGTTAGAAATTATTAATAATTAAAAACGCGATTTATTTTTGTTTATGAACAAGTGGTAATTAGTGAGTGGTGGAGGTGAGTTGGTTTTCGATTCACCAGGAATGGGTTGGAAGTTATTTTTTCTATTAAGGTATGTTAATATTAATAATTTATTTTTAAACAGATTTTACGATTACTATTATTATCATCAATTTATTCTCCAAAATTGCATTTGATTAAATAATTTGGTATAGAATTTTTAACCAAAGTAGGCCGCGCCAGAACAACTAATTTATTTAGTTGTGAAAGTTACGCTTAATATTATAATTAGTAAGTAAAGTACATTTTACGTTATATTTTGTAACACTGGTGCAGTTAAACATACTTCTTCAATAAATGATTCATTTAATTGTTAAAAACTAACAACAACTATATTTTTTGGTTATTATTCGAAAAATATTTAAAATATTCTTATATGCTTCTTAAATTGATTTACAACAATTCATGTTGTCTGAAAAACTGAAAATAGATACTAAGTGAAATAATAAAATATTTATATCATTATATTTTGTTAACATTTTTATCTATTTATTTCACACATTCACATTTTTTTTAATTCAATAGCATTCAAACATCTTACAATTTTTTTCTTAAAAAATATGTCCCAATAACCATTATAACTCTCAAAATAATCGTTGAGCAACTATTTTCTTTATATTTTGCATGCGCCTTTAAATATCGATTGTCATTTGAATATCCTTTTAGGTTAGGGAGTAAGTATGTTATTAAATACCAGAAAACGATTATGAATTGCATTTGTTTTAATTATAGCCTACTTAAATTATAGATTATAAGCAAAACTTATAATTTTGTACTTTGAATTGAAATTGTTAAAAAATGGTAACAGATAGGGGTATAGTTTATTATACAAAAATTAAAAAACAATCAATTTTCTATCGAAATAGTGTAAGAAATATAGGGTGTTCCATTTAAGTGAAAAAAGAAAAAAATCATTTTGCGTATTGTTTCACCCTGTATACAACATTTGCTTTATGGTAACAAACGATTATTCCTTATATTATTAAACATTTTTTCAATTAAATTGCGTTAACAGAAAGTTTACATCGTTTTTCATTTTTGAAAAAGAAGGCCCCAATCTTCCATTGATTTCAACCTTAAATTGTTTATAACTTTTAAAATAATAAAAACTGACCTAATAAACCTTATGTCAAAAATGATTAATTTTAAGCGTAAAATCTAAAATCGACATAAAAAATATAGCATTCCATTTAAAAAATCATATGTTTGATACGTCACGTGATTATTGGACACCCTGTATATATGAAACCAATTTCAAAATGTGAAGTTTTATAGTAGCTACAAATTATGTCAGTAATATATATATATATATATATAATAATAAGGTAAAACCTTGATTGATTGACTATTATTTAAATTAAACGTACCTTAAAATAAGCACACAAGCTGCAACCATGGAATAAGCCAAAAGGGTTCCAATCGACATCATTGAGAATAATTGTGTTAAATCGAAGATGCACGCTAACACACCTGCAAATATACTACTATTAAATATTTAGTCGTTTGTAATAAATATTATATTCTAGATTTTTAAAAAGGTAAATCCATTAAATAAATAAATATTGCTACTTTAATTTTATTCCTCCTCACTTTTTGTTTGCATTCATATATTGAAGTTTACCTGTAAAAACTCCAGCAAACAGTGTCCCCAAAAAGGGGGTCTGGAATTTTGGATGAATTTTTCCCATGAATTTGAAGAGGAGGCCATCGGCAGACATCGCGTAAATAATCCTGGGCAGTGGAAACATTGCACCCAAAAGACTAAAAATTTAATATTATTAATGGCAATAAATAAAAATATTATTGATAACAGAGATATCCGTAAATAAATATTACTTTTAAATGATATTATTATTGAATGTCATTAAATAAAATAATCAAAATTATCTTCCATTTATCACAATAGGAATTTATTTATATTTAACATATGGTGAATGCGCCCCCACAAATATTATTAATAACCCCTTACTAATCCAGTAAGGGGCCAATAATAATATTTGTTTGAAAGAAGAAGGGAAGAAAGGCGAAACCCGGCGCATTCACCATATGTTAAATAAAAATAAATTCATATAACAATTCGCTGTAAAAACAATTATTATCCGGAGATTATTTAACATATGGTGAATGCGCCGGGTTTCGCCACCACAAATAGTATTATTAACCCCTTACTAACACAGTAAGTATTTGTTTCAAAGAAGGAAATAAAGGCGAAACCCCGCGCATTCGCATGACAATTCGCTGTAAAAACCATTATTATCCGGAGATTATTTAACAAATGGTGAATGCGCCGGGCGCAAAAACTGCGCGCTGCACAAAAGATCCTAAATATATTAATATAACATCTTTATTTCTGCAGACAATTTTATGTACATTAAATTAAAAATATAATTCTTATACTATGTCATAAGTTGTCCTTAGAAAACGGCTATCGACCATAGGTCTTTCTGCCTAAAGGTATTATTTTAGCATAAATGGCTACATCGTTGGCAATTCGCTATTAATATTCTTATTATCCAGATGTTGGCGACTGAATATTATCATTAACCCCACAATGGATTAATTGACAACTCGTTGTCAAAACCATCATTGTGTAGAGATTATTTAACAAATGGTGAATGCGCCGGGCTTTAGGTTTGAAAAACTGCGCGTTTCACAAGAGATACTAAATGCATTATTTTAGCATAAATAGCTTCATCGTTGGAAACTTGCTATTAAAATCCTTATTATCCAAATGTTGGCGATTGAATTTTTTATTAACCCCACAATTCGTTGTTAAAACCATCATTGACTGGATATTATTTAACAAATGGTGAATGCGCCGGATTTTAGTTTGAAAAACTGCGCGTTACACAAAAGATCCTAAATATATTATTTTAGCATAAATAGCTACATCGTTGGAAATTCGCTATCAAAATCCTTATTATCCAGATGTTGGCGATTGAATATTATTATTAACGCCACAATGGATTAATCGACAACTCGTTGTCAAAACTATCATTGTGTAGAGATTATTTAACAAATGGTGAATGCGCCGGGCTTTAGTTTGGAAAAACTGCGCGTTACACAAATGATCCTAAATATATTATTTTAGCATAAATGGCTACATCGTTGGAAACTTGCTTTTAAAATCCATATTATCCAGATGTTGGCGATTGAATTTTTTATTAACCCCACAATTCGTTGTCAAAACCGTAATTGTCTGGAGATTATTTAACAAATGGTGAATGCGCCGGACTTTAGTTTGAAAAACTGCGCGTTACACAAAAGATCCTAAATACATTATTTTATCGTTGGAAAATTACTATTTAAATCCTTATTATCCAGATGTTGGCGATTGAATATTTTTATTAACCCCTCAACGGGTTAATCGACAATTCGCTGTCAAAACCATTATTATCGAGAGATTATTGGTGAATGCGCTGGGTTTTAGTTTGCAAACAAACGCGCGTGCTGCACTAAAGTTCCAAAATTTATTATTTTAGCATAAATGGCGACATCGTTAGCAATTTGCTGTTAAAATCTGTATTCGGAGATTTTTTAAGAAATGGTGGACGCGCCGGGTTTAATTAGTAAGCAAAATTATAGAAGTAAAATTAAGTTAAAAACTTACAGTGTAAGTAACTTAATTTTTGTAAAATTAAGTTAAAAACTTACAGTGTAAGTAACTTAATTTTAGTAAAATTAATCTAAAAACTTACAGTATAAATAACTTAATTTTAGTAAAATTAAGTTAAAAACTTACAGTGTAAGTAACTTTTTGTAGTGTTGAAAAAAGGAATGATCGAATTTTAGTAATCATTGTCCTTATTTATTTTTTTATAAATACACATCTTACTGAGCAAAAAATGACAAGACATTCTTTTTTAATTTTTTGTTGTTCTTATTTGCTCAGTAAGATATGTATTTATAAAATAAAATAAATAAGGACAATGATTACTAAAATTCGATTATTCCTTTTTTCAACACTACAAATGACAATGATGTTGTATTATATTGTTCTAACGTTGATGCAATATTTTGTTCAGCGGGAATTTTTTTTAAATAAAAAAACCTTACATTGATATTGTATTATATTGCTCTAACGTTGATGCAACATTTTATTCAGCGGGATTATTTTTTTAAATAAAAAATTACCTTACCTTGAAAAAAGCCCACACAAAGCACCCACCGTTACGATGTATTTAGCAAAAATCCAATCAATTTCGTCGTAAACGTGTGGAAACGGAGCCTTCTCGTCCTGTTACAAAAACACACACCCAAATAAAAAAAAATCAAACAAAATGGAATTTCAATATTAGTATCCCGACACCAATTGGCAAAAGGGGACGTCGATTATATATATATAATATTAGTATTAAAAAAAAACAGTTTTTATACAATCTTCAATTAAACGTACCTGTTCGTAATAAGGCAGCATCATTGTAAGCACTGTTGAAATACTGAAATAGGCTAAAAAGACGATAAATAAAGACACCACAATTGCAATGGGGATGGAACGCTGAGGAGTCTTGGCTTCTTCACCTAAAAAAATATTGGTTATCGTATACAGATGCAATGTTCTATTTGGAATAAATTATAATCAAAAGAAGTCTGACTGCATTTCCATTATATATATATATATATATATATATATATTTATATATACAGAGAGATTTTTTATCAGTATACATTAGGGGAAGTGTATACCTGCAAAAAACGCGAGTCAAACATATTAAACCGATTAATGCGTGTATGTTTAGTTGACTATTTGGCATGTGTTTTCAGTTGCGTGTTATAGGCAACCAAACACACATGCATTAATGTAATTGACTCGCGTATTTTGCAGGTATACATAGGGGAAATGTATACTGATAAAAAAAGCTCTCTGTATATATGAATTATTATTATTAACTGTTCCATACTTTCTGAACGCCCTGTATATATATCATAATAATTGAAAAGACAGTGCAAGTACCATCTATTGTCTAATTTTATTAACTGTGAAATTGTTTTTTATTTGGAATTTTTATTATGAATTTATCCTATGTTTGATGTTTTTAATAAAACAGGATTAAGTTGCCAAAATGAGAATAACATACCTGCAGTGGCAATGCAATCGAATCCAATAAACCCGTAGAAGCAAGTAGCCGCGCCTTTAATGATACCCCTTATTCCATACGGAGCGAACCCACCGGTGCCAAAAATTGTCGAATTAGTCTCACTCAACACTGTTTCTTGGGGTATACTCCAATTGCTAGCATCAACTGAAATTTAATTTTCGCATTAACACGATTACCACACGCGGCTTTCAAATATACCTTTCCACAAGCCGCTGATGACGACGAAGAGTACCACGGTTAAATTAACGACTGTGAAAATGTTGTTGACCAAAGACGATTCTTTCGCGCCGAACGCCAAGGCTAGAGAAAATAAAATCGTGACTCCCAATGAGAACAGATCAGGAAAGTCCGCTATGTGCTCCACGTCGATGGGCATTGTTTCTTTGAAGAAGCGCGACATGACGTGGTCCAGCAGGGCGTCCAAGTATTCGAAAAGGCCTTTCACTACACTCGCGGAACCTACAAAATAAAACATAAGTTATCATTCAGTGGAAAAAAAAATCAGGTGAATAAGAATTTTTGGTGGAACACACCGATTGTTTAAGAACAAACCATGTGTTCTTAAATACTTGGTTTGTTTCAAATTTATGTTTTTTTTATTGTAACACATAATTGAAAGTAGCTTGAATTTCATGATTGTTTAAGAACAAACCATGTTAAATTAAAGACGACGCAAGCGCCACCTTTTGCCTAATTTCATTAAATGTGAACGAACCATGTGTTCTTAAACACTTTGTTTGTTTCAAATTTATGTTTTTTTTTTATTGTAACACATAATTGAAAGTAGCTTGAATTTCATGAAGAGTTAATCTCTTACTTATGTAACATAAGTCGAAATGTTAGAGTAACTAAAGAGGGAATAATTTTGTCAAATTTGCTTTATGAGTTATGTGAAGTGTGTTTGATAAAATGAAAAATAAATGATTCGTTTCTTACTTCACTAAAATAAAATTCATAATAGCTAAATGTACATTTCGAGTATTATGCACTCATTATCAATAGCTACTTGTTTCTACGGGATTCTATATATATATATATATATATATATATATATATATTTTCATTTTTGTGAATAATTAATAATTTTCAAATTCTTTTTATTTAATTTGTAGAATCTTTGCTTGTTATTACGAGCGCCAAGGAACGGATTCCGAATGCAAAAGAAATTGGAGCAATATCGAACGAGGGTTGATAGAAACATTCGGAAACCCCTAGCAATTTCGAAATAATGGTAACTTGTTTCATGGACTTTTTTTTTCACTAGTCAAATTATTCTTAGTCTTATTAGATAAATTGTAAGTATCTGCTTACATATACAGGATCTTAACTTACCAATTACATATTCTAAAATAAGATTCCATCCGATAATGAATGCTATAAACTCCCCAACACTGACGTAACTATACACATACGCTGATCCGGCTTTCGGCACTCTTGCCCCAAATTCGGCGTAACAAAGACCTGAAAAAATAATATTTTTGCTATTAAGGATAATTGTGAAAATGTTTTCATTGCAGTTTTAATTGAATTAAATTTATTAATTTAATTTGATATTCAATTCATTTATTTATTTATACAGAATAATAACAATATTCAAAATGTATTTATCTAAACATTTTGAATATTTTCGGGTTATTAGCCCATTTTCAAGAGAATTTAAAATTTAATTTTTTTTTGAATATTGTTATTATTCTGTATAAATAAATAAATGAATTGAATTATTGTAGTTTTTTCTTTACTTCCCCGGAAACTGTCGAACGATTAGTATTGTGATCGTGAAAAGAATCGTATCGCTAATTTTAACGGATATTTACGTTTTGAGGACCCTTCATTCTATTGGTTTTTGAAAGGCAAAAGGCCAATTTTGAGCGCCAAAACAATACATTTTTGTTTGTTTTTCTTTAAATATTGGTATTGGAATCGTCTATGTAAGTACAACTCGTTCAGGTAGTCGACAAAGGTGCTTTGGGGCCTTAATAATGAGTTACACGAAAGGTTCTTACACTTTTAGCTGCATAATTAATTCGTTAAAAAACTTTTGCTAGATTTTTTTTTAAATTCCCGTCACTACGCATCAAGAACTTTCTTTCTTAATCTTATCCTCTTTTACCCGTATTGGGTGTCGAGGTTTACATCAAGAACTATAATTCGCAATTATGAGTATAAATCAAGAATCGTCCTGTATTTATTCGAGTAATAATTTTAAAATTATTTCTTTGTTACATACATAAACATCTTTATTTCTGAGATTAGAATATACAATTACAATACACTAACATTCACAATATATTTCCAACTCTGAAACTGGCTATCGACCAGTGGTCTTTCAGACTTTTCTTTGTTATTTACCTGCAAATACAGATGCAATAGCTGCTATGAGGAATGATATTACAACGGCCGGACCCGCGTAATTTTTCGACACCTCTCCGGCTAAAACGTAAACTCCAACGCCCAGCGTGCTCCCTATGCCTAAAGCTGTCAAATCCAGAGTCGTCAGGACTCTCGCCAATTTCGTGTCTTCGTTGAAATCGACTATTTTCTTCCGTTTGAGCGCGTGTGTGAATTGAGACCATGACATCGGCTTGAAATACATTATATCACCGAATTCCTCTTTGAGAGCTGCAAAAAATAAATTTTCATATAGATTTTCATGTTTATTAAATGAAAATAGGATTACATTAAAATATCAGTATAATGGCAGAAAGACCTCGGGTCGATAGCCTATGAAAGGACAACCTCAAATTATATACCGTATTATACTATACATCCTTACACCTAACGGTAGAAAGGAAAAAGATTTAAAAAAAAATTATACTATACAATACTGTACTTAATGTAATGTAAAAGTCCCTTCAATATAGATATTTGTACATATATCAGTATAATTAAGACAGTAATTATATAAATTACATATTTCCGATTACATTAATACTATTTTGATTGAGATAAGCGTTATAAAAAAGCACTTAAATTGTATGTAATTCTCGGATCGTATCTCTTAAAAATTGTTGGTATTGATTAGTTATACACGGACTTACATATGTTACTGACTGATAATTGCAAATTAATGTAATTATAATCTTTAAGATAAATCGGATTAAAAATCGATAAAGTTGCACATATTACTCGCGAACAAAAAATAAAGGATACAGAAAATATATGAAACACTGTATACTTTTTTTTCTATATTTAAAAAAAAATTGTAATTCGCAAATCACCATAAATTCATACAGGGCAGGAAGACTTATAATGACAGACTATTATACATATTGTTATAATAAATTTTTGTTGTCATTAGAATAATAATTATTGTCTTACTTACCGTATATTATTTTATTATACATCTTGAATTCGTATTTCATGCTTTTTTCTTAAAATAACAATACTAATATATCGTTTATACGATGCAAGTGTGAAGCGATGTCATTACGAAATGTGCGTATGATAATGACTGAGAATGCCGGAGTTCAAAATGATCAGTGGAGCAAAGCAAGTCGTCGGGCAATTTGATCAATTCAGGCGTCTATAAATGCAATTAATATTAATCGAGCGCCAATTCGAGAGCCTCTTGCTCTTTAATTCAACCAAGCATCGAAAGCTTTTGCGTAGGCATATGTTTTTATTAAGAAATCTACGCGTGCATTTAATGTAATCACTGTGTTTCATTCCTCTTGCTCTTTGTTTTTATATAAGCAAAGAGGATGAAATACTAGTTACTCTATGATATAAGTATCAATAATTTTCATGCAAAAAGAGATATTTAAAAAAGTTTTGTTTATTATTTTATTGCCTCCTTTGTAAATATATTTTGATTTTAAGGTTACAAATATACAAAATATAACAGCACTGTCTAATTATACATTTTCCGTAGAATACATTTAGTGCTAACAGATGTCTAAAAATCCAAGAATTACACAAAATATTAATAAAACATTTTAAAAACTTTTTACCATATGGTGTCGGGTCCTCTGATTTTTTCACATAATTTGATTTAGTTAAATTGAAAACTGCTCGACACCCAATACGGGTAAAAAAGGATAAGATTAATAATAATAATAATCCTTTATTAACGGTGGCCATTAAATAAATTAAAAACAATAAATATATTAAAAGCAATAAATTAACATATTAAAACTAATATATGAAATACTAAATATAAAACACGAAGCTTAAAAGACTAATAAACAAATAACTAAATACAAATAAGCAACATAAAATAAATATCACTGTTTGAGAGCTCGCCGCAAGCGGTTTATGGAATCATTAAAACCATCGAAATTATTCATGCTAATGATTATTAAGAAAGAAAGAAATTGAAAACTGTATTTTCTGAGTGTCAGCAGGACGTTATCGTATTATTTTTTTATAAAGCATTTGATCCGATAATCTATCTTAATCTATATTGCAACAATGCACCGTAAATTCTTTATTTTCCAGTCTGATATCTTTATATCAGTAAATTTTACAGCGGCAATTATTTATTTAATTATCATTGACATATATTTTACTACAAATAAAATTATCCTGACATTAAAAAATAATTATACTGATAACTCAGCTGGCAGGGAAACGGAGTAGAACCAATCAAAAATAGAGATTGTCATAATATTAAAGTAATTGATTGGATTAGAATAATAAATAATAGATTAGAAAAGTGTAAAAAAAACATCATTAATTTATAAAATCTTCAATTAAATTAAAAAAAAATAAATTAAAAAAAAAATAGTGAAAGCGAACGATTATTTCATTAATAAATAAAGCCATTTTAATTATAAACAAATATAATATAATAATAATAAATAAATGAGAATAAATTAAAAATTAGAATACTCACGCAACTTAAATAAATTAATATAATTAAATCTGATCCAGAACGCTGGGTAACTAAAAAAAACGAGAAAATAATACGCGGAACTTTAAAACTTAGCGCTGAATCACCTGTTCAGCGCGAGCGCCGGTCTACTGTACGTAAGGTCACAAAATTACTTAATTGTTTTATTAAAGCCAATTGAAGATATGAAGATAAGCGCGTTATCTTAATTATCGATACATTGTTTAATCACTCACTCGAAGTGTTCATAACCCACATAATCGCATAATCTAAGTAACTAAACACACATTTTTTTTTATTCGACTTTTATACACAATAAATCATTAAGAAAATTGCAAAACAACAACTTGAGTAAGTAAGCAGTTATGTATTTTTTTTTTGTTTGTAATAAATAAATACAAAATATTTATTTTTTATGTTAATGAGGATAAATTATATTTTAAAAGCAACAAAAAAAGCAATTATTTGAAGTCGCAGCCATCTGCAGTATAAGTAAGCAGTTATGTTTTTTTTGTTTGTTTGTAATAAATAAATATAAAATACTTATTTTTTGTATAATTTTAATATAGTGTTAAAATAAGACACTTTGTGAGGATAAATTATTTTTTAAAAGCAACAAAAAACGCAATTATTTGAAATCGCAGCCAACTGCAGTATAAGTAAGCAGTTATGTTTTTTTTGTTTGTAATAAATAAATATAAAATATATATTTTTTTGTATAATTTTAGTACAGTGTTAAAATAAGACACTTTGTGAGGATAAATTATTTTTTAAAAGCAACAAAAAAACGCAATTATTAGAAATCGCAGCCAACTGCAGTACTTATAAGGGCTTAATTGTTCTCAGAATGTGCCCGTAATATGATCCCGAAAAATCCGTCCAAAACCCAGTCCAAATCCAGAAGGATAATAAAGCGAACCGTGGATCACCATTTTGGGGTGGTTAACTCTCATATATTTCCTGAAATCTAGCTGAATCACCCTGTATAATACATCACATGTAGGTGTTTTAGTCTGTTTAAGTAATCGACCAGAATTAAGTTTTTCTGTCCTCATCATTCGTTTTTTTTTTACATTCAAAATTCCTCAATAATAAACAAAACCTCAATCTAGTAGGCTCAGACATTAATTAACAAAACAACTCCTCGATCTAGTAGGCATTAATTAGTACATGAATTAATATCTGAGCCTACTCGATTGAAGTGTTGTTTTGTTAATTAATGTCTGAGCCTGCTAGATTAAGGTACTGTTTTGTTTATTATTGAGGAATCAGTATTGTAAAAAAATAATTAATAATAATTAATAATAGAAAAAGGTAGATAAGTCAAATTGTCACAGTAGCTAAAGGGAAAATAATTTATTAATTAATTATTTTCAAATTCTTTTTATTTAATTTAATATTTTTTTATTACCTTAATTAAAGGCCTTAGGTTAAAAATATCATTAGCGTTTATATTTATTTTTTTTTCAGTATTGTAAAAAAATAATATTTTTTTTTATCTTAATTAATGGCCTTAGGTTAAAAATATCTATTTTTTCTTCGCTTCTCAATGAAGATTTTCAAAGTAAAGCAAAATTATATATATAAAAAAACATTTATTAATACATTTGTAAATAATTTAAAAACAAACATTTTGTACAGTAAGTAGTTAAAATTTGTTAATTTAATAAAAATTATTGGAAGACTTCTTATATACTTGTCATAATACAACATTTTCTTTTTTCATTCATCTGCTTGATGAAGATACAATTATTACATGGTCAAACAACATGAACAATAAAATCTTTTTAATATAAAAAAATGTTGTAACCCGTGGGAGAATATAATAATAGTAATAATAAGAATAACTTTATTTGTCCAACGGAAATGCAAACAAATTATGGAAATTATAAATTGTATTGGTGGCAATTTAAAAGTTGTCCTGTATTGATGACAATTTAAATTTTGTTGTAAAAATAGACAGAATTTTTTTCCAGCCTACTTTCTGTTGGATTTTATGAAAAAAAAACTTGTTCTGTATTTTAATGACATTGAAGAAAAGCAAAAACAAAATAGGACCATAGTGTGATCCTGAAAGATAATAATAATAATAATAGTTTATTTAACGGATAGCCTTACACCGGAAGGTAGATAGGCAAAGGAATAAATAAAATAAATATTTAACGGATAATTCCTCTTTACAAAAGTAATACATATAAATTTAAACATTACAATAAATTAAAAAAAATATACAGACACACTAGTCACACAATATAACACATTTCGCCTCATTGGCAAGCATATTAAAACTAACTCCAAAAATATTAACTCTGTTATGATATTTATTAACAATGTTAATCATTCTCGCCAATGGACTGTTCATAGCATAGTTAACTCTATGAAATTCAGTAGCTAATAATGGCGGAAGTCTAGTAAATCTGCACGGAACATACAATTTGAACATGCTTAAGATACATTAATTAAATTTGGAACTTGTTTACCAATGCATTCTTAATAGACTGATTTTTTACGTTTTCTTCACTGAATAATTGTTTTTTTTTTTTCACTGAATAATTGTTTTTTTTTGTAAGAAAAATATTCAGCATATGTACTTATCTTGTAGTAACCTGACGCAGTTTCACTCTGGTCATGTATGTATTTATCACTTCGAAAATAAGAACCTATTCTACTATACTTTTATATAAAAAATATTAATTTGTAAATTAAATTCACTTGGTTTTGTTTCACTTATTTGTATTTTATTTTCTACTTTTTTTAAAAAATGTTTTATTAAGTGATTAATGAGAAAAAAGTGTCCGATATACTTTTATATATTGATTTTTTTGTTAATTACTCTGTAATTGGGCTATTTTGTCCGTTGGGTAATAAAGTTTATTATTATTATATAAAAATCATTGTAACTCGAGTAAAAATATCAAGTAGGCTGGAAAATTCTGTCAATTTTTATAGCCATTTTTTTTTCGTATAATACAATTTAAAACTAAAATTGATATGTCATAGCAGAAACGCCTTTTCTTCTCTGAGTCAGAATACTGTAAGATTCGTCCGGATCACATTATCGTTTTTGTGAAGTTTGATTAAAATTGAGTCATCTCCCTTTTTTCCTTCCCGTTCCTCCCTTCGTGGTTCCTGTTGTCCGAGTGCACCGACGCCGTCGCCGCCAAACTCGGCCTCGAGTCCGTCTTCTTGGGCTGTTTCGCGGTGCTGTGACGGATTCCATACAAAAAGTAAATCAAGAAACCTGAAAAGAAAAAAAAAACAAATTGAATTAATTAATCGATAATGAAATGTGAATGTGTATCCGTTGAAATTAAATATTCTAAAAATTTCACGATCACAATACTTTCCCTTGGAGAGGGAAGTAAAAATAAATAAAAATTAGTTATTGTTATATTGCTGTCACATAACCAACAAATTAAAAGTCTGATTTACAAGATAACGCTTGAGTAATCTTGACCTAACCTAAAACTCACAAGGCTAAATTCTTGGGAGATCAAATTTGAAAGGAATTTTATTGTTATATTGCTGTCACATAACTAACAAATTAAAAGTCTGATTTACAAGATAATACTTCAGTAATCTTGCCCTAACCTAAAACTCACAGGGCTAAATTTTTGGGATATCAAATTTGAAAGGTATTTTATTGTTATATTGCTGTCACAGTCATATAACCAACAAATTAAAAGTCTGATTTACAAGATAACACTTGAGTAATGTTGCCCTAACCTAAAACTCACAGGACTAAATTCTTGGGATATCAAATTTGAAAGGTATTTTATTGTTATATTGCTGTCACATAACCAACAAATTAAAAGTCTGATTTACAAGATAACACTTGAGTAATCTTGCCCTAACCTAAAACACACAGGGCTAAATTCTTGTGATATCAAATTTGAAAGGTATTTTATTGTTATATTGCTGTCACATAACTAACAAATTAAAAGTCTGATTTACAAGATAACACTTGAGTAATCTTGCCCTAACCTAAAACCCAAGAATTTAGTCCTGTGAATTCTTGGGATATCAAATTTGAAAGGAATTTTATTCATTTATTTTTGTTAGCTAAGCGTTTAGTTGTGATGGATATTCGGGTGCAGGAAAATGCCCCCTATCCGAATTGAACAAATAATAGATACAGTGTCATTTGAAAAAAAAAATGACTCTTGCTACATTGACAGTTGTCATCGTATTATCAATTCGGTGACAGCATTAAATTGAGAATTTCTTGCCGTTTACAAATATATATGGTTTGTTATAGTTTATTGTTAAAATAAAAAAGTTAGCAGGGGACGAAACACCAAACTAACTGAATCACCCTATATGTTACAACACATGTAGGTGTTAGTCTGTTTGGGCCATCGACCAGAATTAAGTTTTCCTGTCCTCATCATTCGTTTTTCTTTACATTCAAAATTCCTCAATAATAAACAAAACCTCAATCTAGTAGGCTCAGACATTAATTAAAGCAACACCTCAATCTAGTAGGCATTAATTAGTACATGAATTAATATCTGAGCCTACTCGATAAAAAAGTTAGAAGGGGGGCGGAACACCAAACTAACTGAATCACCTTGTATATTACAACTCATGTAGGTGTTAGTCTGTTTGGGCCATCGACCAGAATTAAGTTTTTCTGTCCTCATCATTCGTTTTTTTTACATTCAAAATTCCTCAATAATAAACAAAACCTCAATTTAGTAGGCTCAGATATTAATTAACAAAACAACACCTCAATCTAGTAGGCATTAATTAGTACATGAATTAGCAGCCTACTCGATTGAAGTGTTGTTTTGTTAATTAATGTCTGAGCCTACTAGATTAAGGTATTGTTTTGTTTATTATTGAGGAATCAGGATTCTAAAAAAATAATATTTTTTTATTATTTTAATTAATGGCCTTAGGTTAAAAATATCATTAGCGTTTATATTTTTTTTTTCTATAATAATTACAATAATTTATTTCTTGTGTAACATAGATGTATTCAAAGATTTACGGTACAGGAAGAACACACTTACCTACTAATAGCCAAACCGCAAATCGTATCCAAGTATGAGTGTCCAGTTGGAACATGAGGTAAAGGTTAATTATTATACTTAAACAAGGTAAAAGTGGAACGCAGGGGACCTGTAATCATTAAAAAAATAATTTTTAATTAAGCAGAAATACCTATGATCGATTATTTATTTGTTTTATGTAATTGTTATAAACTTAAATTGCCGAACGCTTAAATATTAATAAAGAATTTTATACAGTGCGAGTGTAAAGTCTCGAACTAACGCAATAAATATTTTAGTAAAGGTTTTTTTTTTAAACAAAAATCTTTATTAGCAGGCGTATTTTTGGTGTTGTAAGTTTTTTAAAGTGATAATGAATTTTTCCAACGAAGAAAAGCGTGATATGCTTGTTTGTTACATTCAAAACAAAACAAACTTATCGAAACAAACTAAATATGGAAATGAATTAATGTGTGTTTAGAATAAACAACCGTAATTGTTTTACTTTTGTCTTTTTCATGGCTAACTATTTTTTTGGTGTGTGGTAAAATTAAAAACGACTGTAACTTATTTTATTTTAAAAATAACTATGGCATATGTTATATCGGATTAAAGGAAAAAAAATAGCCCTTTTAATAAAGTCATAGCCAACTATTGTTTCCATTAAAAAAAAACGTAAGTTTGTGTCATATCTCCCAAAATATGAGCGATTTTTTTTTGATATCTTGTTATTAATCTGTGTAAAATTTTCTACAACTTTGTCCTTTACAGTTTTTTTTTCCTATCTATGATAATAATAGAGATATATTGATTTAAAAAAATTGACACATTTTACTTTTTTCAAAATATCTAGTTACCCTTGACTTTTTCAAATATTTTGAAAGTGTCATTTTATTCGTCTTATAAAACTACACTTCTTTCCCCATTTAACCGTTTTTCTATTTCATAGTTTTCGAGATCCCCATAGAGAACATCGAAAAAAACTCACCCTGTATATATATATATATATACAGAGAGGTTTTTTTTATCAGTATACATTTCCCCTATGTATACCTGCAAAAAACGCGAGTCAAACGCATTGAACCGATTAATGTTTGTATGTTTAGTTGCTTATTTGGCATATGTGTGTTCAGTTGCGTGTTATAGGCAACTAAACACACATACGTTAATGCATTTGACTCGCGTATTTTGCAGGTATACATGGGGGAAATGTATACTGATAAAAAATGCTCTCTGTATATATATAATTTAAAATTCTGTGTTATTCTGTAATAGGCTATTGACCAGATATTTCTATCATTGCAATGATTTCGGAATTATTATTTTTTTCTTTCTTACCATAAACGCCAAATTCAGATCCGGTGTGGGTTGCCTGTGAATGATAATGATCGATACGATGATGCCCGCTAAAATCACAGCGAACGCTACAATCGAGTATGTATCGTCCATGCTGTTGGAAAACTGGATGACCGAACAAAAGGCCAGAGACAGCAAGCCTGGAAAAATATATTAAAAAAAGAAGCATTTCTAAACGTTTTTCGCTTTCGAGAATCTTACAGAAAACGCCGACGGTCCAATTAGCCGCTAGAGACGAAAATTCCGTCGGGGTTTTGTTCATGTTGAGATTCATTAATTGTTTGAAGAAGTCGAACGGGGTCGTTTCCGATTTCGATTCGATGTTGGTGAAAGTGTCTTCGCTTGAGTATCTGTAATAAAATTAAACGAAACCATCATTTTTGAAAAAAAAAAGAACAAAAGGCGGAAAGAACACTGATTGTTATCTAATTAAATTAAATAATTAGTTAATGGTTTTAATATTTAAAAAATATTTAATATATTTATTTTATTTTGGTAGTTCGTATTGTATGAAATAAATATGAATAAATTATTCAACATATTATTCTATGATCAATAGAGCTTTCAAAATTCCACTATCAAAACAATCATTCAATAATGAATTAAATTTAATAAGAAATATTGCTGCAAAAATGGTTTTCCTTATCACACAATTCAAAAACTAGGCAAACGTGTGAATCATCTTTGTTTCATTTTATTTAATTAACAAAGAATCCAGAAAGAAAGCACTTTTTAAAATTTATCAAAAAATTAAAGAAAACAATAAAAAATATTTAACTTTAACATATTTTGGAGAAACTTCAGAAAAAATTGCAAGTATATTTAGAAAAAATAATTACAAAATAAGATTTAGAAGTAAAAATAAATTAGGTAATATATTATACAATAGAAAAGATAAAACAGAAAAATTTAACAAATCTGGTATTTATAAACTTATATGTTCTGATTGTAATAGTGTGTATATTGGAAAAACTAGTCGAAATTTTAATATAAGATACAATGAACACTTTAGAGCATTTAGATTAAATAAAGATTGTAGTACTTTTTCAAATCATATACTTACAAATAGTCACACTTTTCCAAATTTAAATAATACAAAAATCTTACATCATTGTAAAAAAGGTCAAAAATTAGATATATTGGAAGCAATCGAAATTTATTTACACAATAAAGACACTAATTCATCACTTCTAAATGAACAAGTAGATCTATTATATTCTTCACTTTATGATTTATTATAAATACTACTTTTCACTTTATTCTATTATTAAACCATATATATATAATCTTTATATTTCTATTAATTTTAACAATCCAACTTATTTATAAATAACTAATTTTGTTTTATTTTAGCAAAATAATTCCAAAATGATCCTGAGGATGGTTTTTTAGTGTTTTTTTTCCACATTGTGAGCAAATGCTGGGACAGAAATTATTTTGCCTGCCCCACAATTAAATTAAAATAAAAATTAAAAAATCAATATATCCATTAATGTAAATATCCATTGAAATTTTAATAAAACAAATTTTAAATTCTCTTGAAAATGGGCTAATCACCCGAAACTAGTCGAGAATTTAAAGTTATTCAATCTAATCTGTGTTTTATTGGTTGATTTTTAATAATTTATTCATATTTATTTCATTAAATAATTAGTTTATTTAAATAATTGTAAGCACCTCACACTGAGATGTAGATAATAAAATTAATAGAAAATACTAATTAAATATATATATATATATATATATATATATATATATTCAATGACCCTTTTTATCCATATGGGTGTAGGGTTAAATACTAATTAAATAATTAGTAGAAAATAAATAAAAATAAAAATTAAAGTTATACAAACAAAGTGAATCATTGTTTTTTTTTTAATAAATAAAAGATGAGTCATTAAACTATGCTGCCAACTTTTCAAATGCCTATTTTTTAATCACAATTCCAATTCCTAAATGTAATTATCACATATCAGCATTTGTTGAACATTCCGTGGAAACACACTTGTAAGATAATATTTGAAGCTTTGAATTTGATTAGATTAAACGTTAATGAATAAAAAATGTTTGATAATAATCGCGAGGTTGTTAAAAAAATGCACAGTGATTTAAAAAAATAGTTCATTAAATTTTAGGTGGGAGGTTTTTGCACAGTGATTAAAAAAAATAGTTCATTAAGTTTTAAGTGGGAGTTTTTTTTTAAATATCGAATGGGAGAAGAAATAGAAACACGGAAAATAATGAAGAGCAGTAGCATGACGAATTAAATATAGAAAATCGCACGTGTAGAATAATAGAATTAATCCATCCTACAAAATGGATTGTAAGGACTTTTTCATAAAGCAGTGGATCTCCACAAGGAGTGTGCTTAAAAAAAAGAATTGGATTTTGAGGGAAATCATCATCCTAAACTAAACGTCTTTATTTTTTTTTACTTAGGCTTCTACCATTCAGTCACGATCAATTAAAACGATAATATTTTAAATGCCGAAAATAATTTGCGGTGTTTCAAATTACAAATATTCTGAATTAAAATAAAAACTCACCTTTTAAAAGTCCAGCCACGAATTCGATTGCCACTGTGAGCAAATTTAGTATCGTAAAGAGATTATTCAAACCATAAAGCAGTGGATCTCCACAAGGAGTTTGCTTTTAATAATAAAAAAAATATAAGTGGGAAGGTTTTACTAGACTTTTTTTATTGTATTGAAAGTGCGCCACCCTCGCCGCCCGTTGATTGTAGAGTGGCTGAGGGGGTGTACCGCGAGTCTTGCAATGGTCGCGGAGCTAATCCCTTTCTCAACCATTACAAGAACAACAACTTGCTGTAAATTGTAAATTCGTAAAATTCTGCGTCCGTTGATTGTAGAGTGGCGGTACCGCGAGGCTCGAAGATTAGCAAGAATAACTTGCTGTAAATTAGTGTGACCTCCACACCCAATACGGGTAAAAGAGGATAAGATTAAGAAAGAAAGAAATTAGTGTGAACTTGCACTCCTCTGGGTTTCTTGGGAACCACCCCCGTAAACCCCACCCGTTTGCAGAAAGTCTTACCTTAAAACGAGCACACAGATTGCAACAATTGTGTAGGCCAGCAACGTTCCAATGGACATCATATCCACCAGTTGTTGGAGATCAAAAATTGTAGCCATTATTCCTAAAAGCAAAGGAGGAAAGATTAGAATCATCTCCGTTTTTTTTTAATATGAATGAATTTAATAAAATGTTCAACTAGTGAGGGTCATTTCGGTTTTCAGACCAATGTGTTCCATATAAAATGCCTTGTTTGAACGGATTTTGTGTTGCACTTAAATACCTAATATTAATCATAATAAATGGAAGACGACGCAAGCGCCATCTTTTGCCTAATTTCATGTAATGATGCCACATGAATTTAAGCAAAAGAACGCGCTTGATGAAGGCGGTTGAACGGATCTTGTTTTGCAGTTAAATACCTGATGTGAATCATAGTAAATAGAAGACGATGTAAGCGCCATCTTTTGCCTAATTTCATGTGGCATCATTATATGAAATTAGGCAAAAGATGGCGCTTGCCATTTATTATAATTAATATTATAATAAATGGCAATATAATTTTATTATTCCATTTATTATAATTCATATCAGGTATTTTTAAGTGCAACACAAAATCCGTTAAATTCACACCTGATGTGAGTCATAATAAATGAAAGACGATGCAAGCGCCATCTTTTGCCTAATTTCGTTTGATGATGCCATATGAATCTAGGCAAAAGATGGCGCTTGTTGAAGGCGGTTGAACGGATCTTGTGTTGCGGTTAAATACCTGATGTGAATCATAATAAATGGAAGACGATGCGAGCGCCATCTTTTACCTAATTTCTTGTGATGATAGGCAAAAGGTGGCGCTTGCATCGTCTTCCATTTATTATGATTAATAACAGTGAAAATCCATTTGATAAAAATTAAAAAAAAAACATTGATTAAATAGAGAAAATAGTAATTATTGTTAATTTTATGTAATTATAAAGGTGGTTTGAATATTTCACGTTTAAAGAAAATAATTAATTATCTTTCTAATTGTTCTGCAAATAGACTTACGAAGTAAATAGAAAGAAAAAGCAGATATCTATCGAAACAACTACTTCTGTTGATTATTTTTGGACGGATTATTAACAGCAAATGCCATTTTAAAGTCACAATATTTAAACACGCTCTCATATACAAATGATAGCGTATGGATAACTGGTGATGGCCATTTCGGACCCTCGTTAGACTAAAAACAGACAGACAAAGAAAGACAAGATAGACAAAGAATCCAGCAGTATTTCCATAAAAAATCATTTTTCTGAATCAGAAAAAAAAAATCGCAAAATCGATTTTCAAAAGCCAACATTGCGAGCTAATTGACTGAAAACTAATGAATCAATCTAATTAAAATTCTCACAACGTATGCTCCCATTATGAATGCGGTTGAACAGATTTTATTTTTTGATTAAATACTTGCTGCGTTTGCACGGTTGTCTATTTTGTAGATGATGCCGCTTGGAATTAGGCAATAGATGGCGCTTCCAATTTTTCTAAGAATTAGGTCTTTCATGATATTAAAGTAAAACAATAAATTTACAAGGGGAAGTCAGGGTAGGTGTGTGGCACCATTAGATACCAATCGGGGCAAATTTGATTTGATTCTATAAAGGTTAGTCACGGACTCCTCCGTGCAAATGTTAGGGAACCTAACTTCCCCAAATAAATAATAATAATAATAATAATAACTTACAGTGTAAGTAATTTTTGCAGTTAGAAAAAGGGATCGATCGATTTTTATTGATCCTTGTTTAATTCCATGTAACAATAAATTGTGTTCAAATATCACTTGAAATTTCCACTTTGCGCTGGTATTTTCTAAAATGCAATTATCAGCATTTTAAAGGTTACAAAAACATCGACGCTATTAGGAAATGTAAAGTTCGCGCTTCATTAAAACAGAGATTACATGACGAGTTGATTCCACTCAACTGAATTGGAAACCGATCAAAAAAAAAAAAATCTTGAATGGATTGACATACCAGATAAAATTCCCGATAAAACCGTTGCCAAAACCGGCGTGTGAGATTTCGGGTGGACTTTCGATAAAAACTTGAACAGCAGCCCATCGTTGGACATCGCGTAGATGACCCTAGGCAGAGGAAACATGGCGCCCAGCATGCTCGTGCACAGTGCGAAAATCGCCCCGATCGTCACTATCCACATTATCACCGGCCATCCGACTTTCTCGAAGACGTACGGAAACGGCGCGTCCGGATTCTGAAAGAAAAATTAAATACGAATAATAATCAATCATAATTTTATTGTATCACAAAAGCTCTTTCAGCCTTATACATATGTCAGTACTTACTTCACCTCACACTGAGAAGTAGAGAGGAACATATAACGATGTTATATAAGACTAAATTACCCCTACACCACCATTATGGGTGATGGGGATTTTAGATTATATATAGTCTTATATATACAGAGAGCTTTTTTTATCAGTATACATTTCCCCCATGTATACCTGCAAAATACGCGAGTCAAACGCATTAATGTATGTGTGTTTAGTTGCCTATAACACGCAACTGAACACACATGCCAAATAATCAACTAAACATACACACATTAATCGGTTCAATGCGTTTGACTCGCGTTTTTTTGTAGGTATACACTTCCCCTAATGTATACTGATAAAAAAACCTCTCTGTATATATATATATATATATATATATATATAAGACTAAATAAATAAAATAGTACTTACTTGATCATAATACGGCCACATCATGGTTAAAACCGTGGAAATTCCGAAATAAGCGAAGAAAATTATGGTCAGCGAGAATATTATCGCTAAAGGTATATTCCTCTGCGGGTTTTTAGCTTCTTCTCCTGTCGTGGCCACGGAATCGAATCCTACAAATCCGAAGAAGCATTTGGCTGCTCCGGCCATTACGCCGGCCACCCCGAACGGCATGAAGCCACCCTCTCCGACATGCGTCACATTAGCCGGTATGTCTTCTAATTGAATATTCCAATTATTCACATCGACTGTAAGAAATATAAAAGGGAAATTAAAAGGGGTTGTTTTTGATTGATAATTTATGATCGGTGCAGTTAAATGGAAGTGGAAACACATTTAATATACAAATAAAACCTCCGAATTTCATTAATCGATCGCTTCACACTCTCTTTCCGTAATAAACATTTAATCATTCTCCCGCTCGTTTTTATTTTCTAATTTCTTCCCGATTTTTTTTTTCCTATATCTTTACACAATATTGCTTCTTCGCTTTAGGGTAGCCTCATGATATTTGCGTGGTCCAGGAAATCTTCCGTGGAATGATGAAAATGAATAAAAAAACCGTGTGGTTAAAATGTTAGTCACGGGATGAAATCCTTGCATGTGAGTTGCAATTAAGGGAAGCAAAGAGAAGATTTTCTTCTTAAAATTCATAACTTAAAAAAAAACGCACTGCTGGAAAGATCTATAACCGTTAGCCGATTGTTGTTTTTTCTTACGTATGTGTTATGAATAGAATTGTTATTATGATAAACAGCACTCATTCAAAAGTTCAAGCAAACAGAAGTAATTGACTGATTTTGTTTTTAGTGATAATTATCTCAAAGATCGATCAATTAATGAGGGCCCGTATTCCTGAAATAGGTCGTACTTTTCGGAAATTATCAAATTCACATGTAAATTCCTATCTAAATGACAGATTTTATGAAATCTCATAAAATCTATCATTTAAATAGGAGATTTTATGAGATTTCATAAAATCTGTCATTTAGATTTTATGAAATCTCATACAATCTGTCATTTAGATAGGATTTTATGAGATTTCATAAAATCTGTCATTTAGATTTTATGAAATCTCATACAATCTGTCAATTAGATAGGATTTTATGAGATTTCATAAAATCTATCATTTAGATTTTATGAAATCTCATAAAATCTGTCATTTAGATTTTATGAAATCTCATAAACTGTCATTTAGATAAAATTTTATGAGATTTCATAAAATCTGTCATTTAGATTTTATGAAATCTCATAAAATCTGTCAATTAGATAGGATTTTATGAGATTTCATAAAATCTGTCATTTAGATTTTATGAAATCTAATAAAATCTGTCATTTAGATAGGATTTTATGAAATTTCATAAAATCTGTCATTTAGATAGGAATTTACATGTGAATTTGACAATTTCATACGACCGAAACGTGCGATTAATTTCAGGAAAGAAATTTCAGAAAGATCGAGCCGCTCATAGAGATCGATCGGCTTGATCTTTTGTGATCGATCTTATCCATCACTAATTCCTTCTTTTCCTACTTGAAGACACTTTTTCTAATGCGAATGAACAACAGACGATGAACAGAAATCGAAAACAACTCCGTCAAAGTAAAAAATAAATAAATACATTTAGTGTGACGATGCCACATGAAATTATACGAAAGATGGCGCTTGCGTCGTCTTTCATTTATTACGTTTAATGTTGGCTGATGATTTCCATCAAAAAAAAAAAAAAATAGAATTGGATTTTGAGGGAAATCATCATCCTAAACTAACTGTCTTTATTTTTTTTTACTTAGGCTTTTACCATTCAATCACGACCAATTGAAACAATGAACAAATGAACAACAGGCAATGAACAGAAAATTGCGTCGATCGGAAGTAAAAAAATATAAATACATTTAGTGTGACGATGCCGCATGAAATTATGCAAAAGATGGAGCTTGCGTCGTCTTTCATTCATTACGTTTAATGTTGACTGATGATTTCCCTCCAAAAAAAAAAAAAATAGAATTGGATTTTAAGGGAAATCATAATCCTAAACTAACTGTCTTTATTTTTTTTTACTTATGCTTTTACAATTCAGTCACGACCAATTAAAACAATGAACAAATGAACAACAAACAATGAACAGAAAATTGTGTCGATCGGAAACATCTCCGCCAAAGTAAAAAATATATAAATACATTTAGTGTGACGATGCTACAAGAAATTATGCGAAAGATGGCGCTTGCGTCGTCTTTCATTTATTACGTTTAATGTTGGCTGAGGATTTCCCTCAAAAAAATAGAATTGGATTTTGAGGAAAATCATCATCCTAAACTAATTGTCTTTATTTTTTTTACTTATGCTTTTACAATTCAGTCACGACCATTTAAAACAATGAACAAATAAACAACAAATAATGATTTTGGATTTTGAGGGAAATCATCATCCTAAAAAAAAGCCTAAGTAAAACAAAATAAAGACAGTTAGCTTTATTTTTTTTACTTAGGCTATTACCATTCAGTCACGACCAATTAAAACGATAAAATTTAAAATACCGAAAATAATTTGCGGTGTTTCAAATTACAAATATTCTGAATTAAAAGAAAAACTCACCTTTTAAAAGTCCAGCCACGAATACTATTGCCACTGTGAGTAAATTTAGTATCGTAAAGAGATTATTCAAACCAGTGGATTCTTTCACGCCGATCGACAAGAGCACTGGAAAATAAAATAAATCAGTTTCAACTGTGAATTGATTATTCACTAAGAGTTTTCTATAAATGAAAAAGAAAAAAAAGAACTGTTTCGCTGATTTATATAAAAATTCAATCCTTATTTTAAATACAAAGCGTTTTGAATTTAAATACAAAGCGTTTTGAATTCAAACTCTGTATATAAAATAAAAATGAAACTTTGGATGCAAACAATCAATGAAACAGTTATTTTTTTTTAAAACGATTAAATTAAAACACTTGTTTTTTTTTTGTTTCACATTTTTTTAAGCCCGTGGTCGATAGACTGTTCAGCCTTACTGCACCGTTTATTGTGCCTACCCTTCTGTCTTTATTCTGCAATGAATCCTACCGGGACATCCTGGCAGGTATCCAAATTTATTGGAAAACACTCAATCAATTTGTTAGAATAACATAACGTATGTGCTTACTTTTATTTCCAACATATTTTTTGCAGGAAGATCAAATGATCGATAACCTGTAAATTGGCAGGCAATTTTTATAAATAATATATTGATTTTTGACAGATATGCCAAATTAATAATATAGGCAATTTTTATAAATAATATATTGATTTTTGACAGATATGCCAAATTAATAATATACAAATAAACACATGTCCTTATGTGAAAATTATCTGAAAAATGGTTATTTTTAATTTTAACTCTTGGTAACACTGAGATCATTAAAAGTTAAGTAGTGGGATTTGTTCATTATGTAAAGAATTGAATTATTTAAAAAATATAAAAGGTAATGAAAGTTTAATTTCAAAGTACCTGAAATACTCGGAATGATATACTTTCCGGGAACGATAAAATTAACATTCGATTATTAAAAATAATCGATTATTTTGTGTTACATTATTGAAATAGTCGATTTTGCCCACTACATTGTGAAGCAGTTGGGATCTGCATTACCATTTGTGGTCTTTGAAAGACTGTGCGGTTTCAATTACGTACCTGTCAACAATAAAACGACGAAAAACGATAAAAAGTCTGGATACGGCGAAAGGAAATTGATGTCAATGGGAAACATCTCCGTCAGGGTGTTTTTCATGGTGTTATTCGCGAGAGCGTCGATGTAGTTGCTTAAGCCTCTTGCCACACTAGCCGTCCCTAAATAATAAAAAAAATAGTGCTCACGTAAGTTATATAAGTTTTAAAAATTCAATGAAATTATGGTTAAAATGGCGCTTTCTTTTCTTTCTTTCTTTCTTTCTTTCTTTCTTTCTTTCTTTAATCGTATCCTCTTTTACCCGTATTGTGTGTCGATTTTTTTTTTAATATTACCTATTACGTATTCCAAAATTAAATTCCATCCAATCACGAACGCCAGCAATTCTCCAACGCTCACGAAAGTGTAAACGTAAGCGCTTCCAGCTTTTGGAACTCTCGAAGCAAACTCTGCATAGCATAATCCTGAAATGAAATAAATTCAAGTAAAAATAAATTAAATTTAAATTTAAACGTTTTAAAGGAGACAATTATTGCTTGGAAAGCAACAAAAGTTTACAAAAAAAAATATTTTGTAACAATTATTTCAAAATGCATTGGCGTAATGAAATTTAATAAATAAATAAAACAAAGAATGAAATAAATTCAAGTAACAGTTAATTAAATTTAAATTTAAACGTTAAAAGGAGTAAAAGCAGGAAATTATTGCTTGGAAAGCAACAAAAGTTTACAAAAAAAATATTCTGTTACAATTATTTTACAATGCATTGACGTAGTGTATAATGAAATTTAAAAAATAAATAAAACAAAGAATGAAATAAATTCAAGTAAAAATTAATTAAATATAAACTTTGAAAGGAGGAAAAGGAGGAAATTATTGCTTGGAAAGCATCAAAAGTTTTTTAAAAAAATATTCTGTAATAATTATTTTACAATGCATTGGCATAGTGTATAATGAAATTAAAAAAAAATAAAAGAAAGAATGAAATAAATTCAAGTAACAGTTAATTAAATTTAAATTTAAACGCTAAAAGGAGTAAAAGGAGAAAATTATTGCTTGGAAAGCATCAAAAGTTTTAAAACAATTATTTCACAATGCATTTGCGTAGTGTATAATGAAATTAAAAAAAAAACAAAGCATGTTTTTTTATTATTTCGTGAAATTCTTATTATTATTTAAGTAACTTCTGGTTGCGTTCAATTAACTTTTATACGAAAATCCAACAATGTTTTATATAATTTATGAACTTTTCCTGTATTTAATATACTTTAAATAAAACACAATGTTTTTAATACATTTCACAATAATTTTATTGTTGAAACAATTGTAGCGGTGTTCTGCAACAAAATAATAATAATTTTTTAGTCGGCAGTTTATTGTTGAAACAATTGTAACGGTGTTCTGCAACAAAATAATAATAATAATAATTTTTTAGTCGGTAGTTTCCCGGACAAAATCTGGAAAGAGTCCGACACAACGTCCGTAAACGGATTTTCCCTTCCACAGCACAATAATATACAGATAGGTTTTTTAACATTTCATTTGTATACATTTTCGATCAAATATTTCACACAATTTGAAGTTTAGCGTTTGATGTTTAGTTGTGTGTTATAGGCAACCAAACAAACACACATTAATCGGTTCAATGCGTTTGACTTGGTTTTTTTTGCAGGTATACAGTTCGCCTAATGTATACTGATAAAAAATCCTCTTTGTATATATATTATCAACAAAAAAAACACTTTATACCCATAAAAGTGTAGGGTTAATATTGTAACGACAATTGTTTCACCACACAGTGGTGAAGATTTCTTCACCTGAAGAATTGTCGTGAGACAATAAAGCAAAATTTCTTTTGAAACTATACACTTTTTGTGTTTTTTTTCCCCAACAAATAAATGGACATTGTGTTAGTTATTTCAGAGTCTGATTAAACCCGATTTCGTAACGGTATAATAAAAATTGAGGAAAACAGAAAAAAAAAATCGAACATTTCCTGTGTTTGTTTGTCGTAATTGAAATACGAAGTAATAATATTAACAAATATATTATACATATTTTCTATTATTATTAATATATTGTTTGATTATTGTATATATATATATATGTTAATTTATTCAATATTTATTTATTTTCTATTTTGTAATGTACCCCTGAGATTACCTGACCACTCTTAATTTTGAATTGTAAAATCACTTGAGATAAAGATGTTCAAAGTTTATGTTGAATAGTTGACTTATTTGTGTATTATTATTTATGATGATTTATGTAAATGTTTACAGTTTTTGTAGAAAGGAGATTTCCGTGAATAAATGAATTAAAATAGGCTTTTATGTTGGTGCTCATAAAGCACACTAAAACATTCGTTCAATCAAAAATTTCAGGCATACCATTGTATTTTTAATGGTATCGTATGCCTGAAATTTATCGCATATTTCGGCCCTGCGCAACTTATTATTATTATTATTTGTACTACCACAGCATAGGCCTTAGCTATCCACTGAAAGGATTATTTCAAGATTCATTTGACATTATGTATGACTGTTGGTGTGGTGTTGTTTTGTCATCCCCCAAGAACTTCCTAACTATGCGACAAGTGTTGAGTATTACTGCGTTTTGTAATTCTATGCAAGTATACTTTGGCAGGTTATTATTATTATTTAAAATTTAAATAATTTATTTATTATTCAAATTTACGTGTAAATTCCTGCATAAATCACGGATTTCGTACGAACGAAACGTGCGATTAATTTCAGAAATATGGTCCCAGGTCTGATGAGATCCATCACCAGTCGATTCATTTAGTAATAATTTTAAGATAATCTCCGCTCATAAAATCTCCGAGTTGAGCATAATGATATAAATAACAATCGACCGCAACGAATTAAGCCAACCTTGAGCTGCGAAAATAACTTCACAATACGCCAATTTTATTGTATGAGTTAACCAATAATTACGTTTACACAACATTGTGTACTTATTGATGACAATTTTCACACATTGCATATATTATATTTAAAACCACGATTGCGGTTTTAAGTTTGCATTAGGTGTTTGTGGGAATTTTAAAAATAGATTGGGTTCTTGTTACATTATTTAAGAATAATAAATAAAATAAAGCATTAGTGATAATAGAGGCTTCTACTTCGTTATACATTGTTTTAAGTTTTAATAAAAACGCTGCTTCACTTTGTTTGTATAACTTTAATTTTATTTTAGTGACTATTAAAAATTATTAAATTTTAAATTCAAAGTTATTCAATCTAATCTGTGTTTTATTGGTTGATTTTTAATAATTTATTCATATTTATTTCACTCAAACAATTTGTTAGAATAACATAACGTATAGCATGTGCTTACTTTTATTCCCAACATATATTTTTTTTATGTAAAAAAAATTAAATCAATTTAGAGAAGAAAAGTTCTCGTATGGTGTAAAATTAACAAAACCAGGTTGGCCTCTTTTTGCAAGATGCAAAAGTCGAGTTCAAGAGAATGGTTTCAAGGTGTAGATATTACTGTTAATCAACAGTTTGTATAGGAAGACAAAAAAAAAACAATAATTCCACTTTAAGTAGGGTAAATTTATACACACACAAAAAAAGATAAATAGCCATTTAAAACGCAATCAACCTTTTCGTTTCCTGTTTATTTTTATAAAATATATGATTTTTTTGCATTTATAATGGAATTATTGTTAATTACAAACCGCAAGGTTTAAGGAAGGTATTGCCATAATGGATTTATTGTTAATTATTGAAGCCTCTTCTTTGTTACACATCGAAAATCACTTAATAATTATATGGATTATAAAAATAATACAAAACAATATAGTATTAATATTTACAATACATTGTTAACATAAGATAAAATATTAGGTTTGCCAATTGGCTATGGATCAGTGGTCTTTCCGTCTGGAATTTCGTCGTTGTAAAAATATACGGAAAAAGTATTAATTACATGAAAATTTATAAATAGGAAACAACAGTTCATTTGTAGCAAAAGTTATATACATCTATATATACCTAAAAAAAAGTGTACTTAAACAAAATCAAGTGTTTAAATACGAATGCCTGAAAAAGAAAAAATCTGTTGGAAATTTTGATACAAAATAAAATAAATAACAGTGCATAATGTTTTTAATGGCCACCGTTAATAAAGGATTATTATTATTATTATTATAATATATAATTACACCGGAATGAGTAATAAAATGTAACCGTTAACATAATTAGATAACAACGGAAAAATACACTCTTCTAAAGAATAGAAAAAAGAACAATTCTAAAACTTCAGAAATTTTCCTCGGCGATTTGGAACAGTTTATTGCACCTAAACATCGAGTTTGTTGTTGTTTTTTTTTATGTCGAAATGCAATTACGTAATAAAAAGAAACAGGCTTGTTTAATTTTTTTTAAAATACTTATTTTTCTAAGCAACCTTGTGTGATATAAAAATCGAAACATTTTTTCCGCGAGGAAATTGTGTAATATTTAATGATGAATATAAAATGATGTGATCATTATTGGTAATTACGGTAGCGTTGATTATTTTCCTGTAATTGTGTTTAAATTAATGTGCTATTGTCTTGAAAGTTTGTAGCAAAGGACGTGCGTTCAAAGGAAGATATACACGTTCTAATCTAATTGTTATTAATTTATTGTTAGTTAGAACTGCAATAAATTTTCATTGATTACCGTTGGTTTTTACGGTCATCAATGGCCTTGCTTTAATGGGAATTAGAGATTTCTAATAATATATATTTTATTGACATTTTTTTTGAGTTGACAATAATGAGAATAAGAAAAATATTTTAAAAATGTAATGGTTACTCGTCAACGTTTTAAATTTTTTGCCATTGTCTTTTTTTGCAAATTATTTCATCGTTGATCGCTTAATTAAACTAAAATAAAATAACAAGTTATACCGTGTGAAATTATATTAAAATATTTTTTTTATTAAAATAAAATAACAAGTTATACAAACAATTTAATTATTATTATATTATAATAATATTTTATTATTATATTATTTATTTAATAAACATAAAATATATAACCAAGTAAAGCCTTAACAATCAACAAATTAATATACTAAATAGATTTTCAATTATTCATATTATTTTTATTATTTTATAAAACATTTTTTTTTAATTTTAACTTTTCGTCTGAAATTAATTTCTCACTTATCCCTTATATATACAGAGCGGATTAACAAAACCATTAATGACAGGCAGTATCAGGTAATGTGAAAACTTATTTTTTTCTTAATTATTACACACTTTCAAGGAGAAATATATTAAAATAATTTATAATCTATTGATTTCTTTCATTATGTAAGCATTGTTTTTTTTTATGAACTTTCTGACCTTTCGATTTTACGAAATATGCCTTTTTTGCGTAGTTTATTACCTGCAAAAGCTGATGCAATGGCTGCTACTAAAAACGATAAGCAAACAGCGGGCCCCGCTTCGTTTCTCGCTACCGATCCAGCCAAAACGTAAACGCCTAAACCTAACGTTGATCCAACTCCGAGGGCGGTCAAATCAACCAAATTCAAAACCCTCGCGAGCTCGCTCTCCACACCGTCATCCAGCATCTTCTTTCTCGAAAACGCTTTTAGTAGACCCATCTGTAATGAAAATAAACGCAGGTTAAAGTCTTTCTGCCGTTTATATTAATTATTATTATTTCAGAGAATTTAATTTACATTTTTAATCTTTGCAACCCTACAGCCTGAAAGGGTCATCGAATATATATATTATTTAAATTCTCTAAAATAATAATAAATAATACAAATATTTTTTTTTAAGTAAAACATCAACGAAAATAAAACTATTCAATGATTCATCGAATATAAAATAGCATAATTATTATTTTTCAGCCTGAAAGGGTAGAAAGAGTCATTAAATTTAAATTCTCTATAATAATAATAAATAATACAAACATTTTTTTTAAGTAAAACGAAAATAAAACAATTCAATGATTCATCGAATATAAAATAGCATAATTATAATTTTTTTAAGTAATACATCAACGAAAATAGAATAAAATTCTTCAATGATTCATCGACTGTAAAACAGCATAATTATTGTTTACATTTGTTTTTTAATTGCTTTAATCAATTCACAAAATGTTTAGAAATATTTTTAAAATGAATGACACATTATATTAAGAATAATTGAGCGAACACGGGAATGACAATTAATCACACAATGTATTAATTATATTTGTAATCGGTCATATTCGTGTAAATTATTAATTAATTAACACGTTTGAGTAATTAATTAAATGTATTTGTTCTGTAGGTATTTACATACTGAATATTCATTAAAATGTCGAGTATTCTAATTTATTCTAATTATTCATAAGAGAAGCTTCCACTTTAATATGCAATGTTTTTATATGTATGTATATATATTTTTTTATCAATAAAAAAAGATAGGAAAGGAAATTAAAATAATTACACCTTAGAAAAGAGTATTCATTCACTTGGTCACAGTTATTTAAATATATTAAATAAATATATTGTATACCTTTTTCTCATTTACCACTTGGTAAAACATATTTAATAACCGTTTGTTTTAATGAAAT
Source organism: Philonthus spinipes (assembly GCA_963082785.1). Taxonomy (NCBI): domain Eukaryota; kingdom Metazoa; phylum Arthropoda; class Insecta; order Coleoptera; family Staphylinidae; genus Philonthus; species Philonthus spinipes. The sequence continues at coordinate 23,220,149 of OY720311.1, forward strand.
CACTTGGTTTTGTTTTACTAAAATAATATTAAATAAAAATGATTTGAAAATAATTAATAAATTATTTCCACATTTAACGTACTTACCTAGCGTAAGTCAAAAGTCACAGAGCTAAATGTGGAAATAATTTATTGATTATTTTCAAATCATTTTTATTTAATAATTACACCTTGTTTTCCATCAGTTTCAGCTTCAGTCAAAGGGAATACAGTATTAAATCAAATTTTGAATTAATTAGTGCATTTTTTTAAGAGAGTTAGCAAGAAATTGCTAACATCATTGAACAGATGGAGTTACAGAAACACGCCGTTTGTTGAACGTTCCTAGATAATTTCAAATTTATGTGTTTTTGTTTGTATAACTCGAATTGATTTTATTGTTAACTATAGTAAAAGATGTATATGTAATGTAATTTATTTCATCTCTCAGAAATGAAGATTTTCTATATACAAAAAAAAAACATATAGAGAGAAACATCAATGCTCGATAATTATTTTCTGAGGCCTAAAAATTGCAATGATGTAAATGTTGTGAAATTACATCACAATCGGGGCTATTCTATAAGAGAAATGTTAAGATTAACGTGCGTTATTTTTTATCATCATTTATAGAATGTGAATTAACGTAAGTTTAAAATGTGTTATTTTTTTATCATCATTCATAGAATGAGAATTAATTAATAACGTACACGTAAACTTAACGGAACATCCCCGAATATTTAACTCAAAGATATTAAAATACATCTATATATATATACAGAGAGGTTTTTTTATTAGTATACATTTCCCCTATGTATACCTGCAAAAAACGCGAGTCAAACGCATTTAACTGATTAATGTGTGTATGTTTGGTTGACTATTTGGCATATGTGTGTTCAGTTGGGTGTTATAGGCAACTAAACACACATACATTAATGCATTTGACTCGCGTATTTCGCAGGTATACATAGGGGAAATGTATACTAATAAAAAAAGCTCTCTGTATATATAAATCATACATAATAATAATTAAATAATGAATATATATATATATATATATATCATACATAATGATAATTAAATAATGAATTCCTACGCCGGACAATTACAGTAATGACTTTCGTCATCAGCCGGAGCATCAAGTGGAATCGATTAAGAGCCTTACCTAACGGATCATTGCTAAACACTCTCGTTTTCTGCTAATTTGTATTATATGCACTAATGATTGCAAAGTAAATAACGATTGCGTTGCGTTTGGTCAAGCGCCTTGAGTTCCCCTTTTTTTGATCCAGATTGCGACAAGGACGCCGAGATTCAAAGCGATTTCGCTGCTTAATTTCGTAAAAAATAAATGAAGGTGTGAATTGAGGAAGAATGACACTGGTTCCTTCCACAATTCTCGCTTTTATTCAATCGACGGATTGTATTGATGTTGAATAGCCCTATATTCCGTAAAAAAAATGTTAAATTTAACATAAATTGAAAAGAGTGAGTGGCTGAAAGATCGATGGACGATAGCTATTTTATAAATAATACAATAAATTCTATTATATATAAAATTTCATTAAATGTAATGCAAATAACATCTATGATGACATTTTTATGTAGAACCTTAATTTAATTTTTATAATTCATTTTAGTTCTTATTTTTATATTATACTTACAGAAGTTATTGAAACATTTTTAGTTATTAATTAATTGATTTTTATATTTTTTTTTTTCTGATATTTGTCCTTTTATAGCCGCGACTGTTTTGTATGAATCTTATTGAAATCGCATTGACACTTGCTTATTATTACGCCCCAGTTGCGACAGGATTCAGTTGCGACAGGATTTCAATTATTAATGAGCGCTTTAACCAGAATTAAATCATTTAGAAAATATCTTCGAAATATGAATATTCAAATATTTATTTATGGCAGATACACATGTTAGGCCCATAAAGAGGACGATTTCTAAAATTCGAATGGCACCAGAAATACAGGCAATTTCTATCTACATACAAAAAGAGGGAATAATTTATTCATTATTTTCTAATTCTTTTTATTTATTTTTATTATCTTCAAATTATAAGAGCTTCAACTTATAATTTTAAAACATTAATTATTATCAAATTATAAGAGCTTCAGCTTATAATTTTAAAACGTTGATTATCTTCAAATTATAAGAGCTTCAATTTATAATTATAAAACATTGGTTATCTTCAAATTATAAGAGCTTCAACTTGTTTTTTTTTATTACACTTTTTTTCTATAAATATATATACATGTATATGATTATAATACTCTGTCTTATTCTTGTATATATATATTTGAAATTTATGAATGTATTTATAAATTTTATTAGCTACTATATAACGGAAATGATTTCGAATTTGTCCTGTTTATGATAATAAATTAGTATTTATTTAATTTAAAGGATATTTAAACAAATAAATAACTTTGTTTGTATAACACTCTGTATATTTATAAATACAACTGCAGTTTTGGCAAATCAGCTTGCCATTATCAAGTATAATGTATTTATTTACTTGGTTTCATTAATTTAAATTAATTAAATAAAAATAGTCGTTCTTTCTCCGACTTATTTTGTAAATTTCGGGAATTCTTATTTCCTTATAGATTCTTGGAGAAAATATATATCAATTCCAACGAGTTTAAATTTTTATGAATATTTAAAAGCCTTACACCGAAAGGTAGATAGGCAAAGGAATAAATAAATAAATAAATATGAATATTTAAAGAATCTGTTATATTCAGTTGATCAAGAAGCCATATCTACTAATCTTTAAATTAAATTAAAAAAAAGACTGTTTTTAAATTCTGAACACATTTCAATTCTTTTCTTTTTTTCTCTAAAATAAACAGGGAAGCATGAATTTGCATATTTGTTTTTTTTTACAAGTGAAATCACTATCACTGATCGCGTCAACATCCTGTATATTAATTATTATTACAGACTGTCATTAATTGTAAAAAAGCAGTGTTGGGCAAAATCGAGTGAATTTAGGTTACGTAAGTACGTTAAACAAATGCACATTAAAACAACTACTTCCCGGGCAAATACCCACGCCGGACATTGAATTACCTAATAGTTAAATTTGTAGTTATCACAATGCCTTCATAATAAAATAGAGTTTATTAATCAATAGGTAAAACTTTCAAATATTAATATTAGTGTTGGGCAAAATCGAATAATATTAGTAATCGAGTATTACTGAATGTGTCATTTAAAGTATTTAAAACGAAAAGGTAACTTCAAATTTATGTTTATTAATAAATGGGAAGTTATTTTTGATATTTTTATAATAAGTAACATTCTTAAAATTATAATATACTTAATTTAGCAATAATAAAAGGTCGACTTTGCCCATCACTAATTAATATTATAAATATCATTAAGAAAATTGTCATAAACTTCATTTTGCAGTGACGAAAAAGATCGAAAAGATCGTCTTTTCCCATCTCTAGTAAAAAGGTGATTTTCCGTAAATAATTAATTAATTATAATTAATTAATTTTAACAAGAGAACTTTAAAATATTCTCACGTATTTAATATACAAAAAAAAAATAACGAAAAGAATTACTAGTATACTGTTTAAAATTTCTTTCTTTATGTGAACATACAGTTTACAATTCAAATATTTAAAGTATTTTCCAATAATGGAAATTGAAATTTTCCAGGTATTTTTTAATTGCTAAAAATGCCGCCACACATATCCAACTTGTTGATAACAAACATTCGATTTTTTTATATATAACATGTGGCTTTTGAATACATCCATTAGAAAACATAACATTTATTTTGTAAATAAAAAAGTGTATTTACTCACTTGGTCACAGTTATTTAAATAAATTAAATAAAAAACGATTTGTAAATCATTAATAAATTATTTCCACATTTAGCTCTGCGACTTTTGACTTACGTAAGTAAAAACAAATGCACATTAAAACAACTAAAACAGATAGTCTACTTTTGACTTACGTTACGTAAATACGTTGAAAAAATGAACATTAAAACAACTAAAACAGATGGCCTTATATTAAGTAACGTTATTTTTTGTTGTTTTTGTATTTTTCTCGGATAAAAAAAATCTTGCATGATGCAATATTTTATTGATACGCAGCAGCAGGTGTACATTATGTAATTCAATGTCCCGCGGGTTATTTGCCCGAGGAGTAGTTGTTTTAATGTGCATTTGTTTAACGTAAGTACGTTAAACGTTCATTTGTTTAACGTAAGTACGTTAAACAAATGCACATTAAAACAACTACTAACATAAGTCAAAAGTCACGGAGATAAATGTGGAAATAATTTATTAATTATTTTCAAATAATTTTTATTTAATTTATTTTATAAATTGATTCTTATAATCAACTACTTCTCCTATACTTATAACTAGTCCTAAGACCCTACAAGAATAAATAACAATGGATACACTTCTTGCCAATTTCGAAAATGAAGTAATGTTTTCCATGCGGATCTTTAAATAATTAAAATAATAATAATAATAACTACACATGGAAAAATAATATAATGCTAAGCGTAATTGTAATAATTACGTTTAATATGTGTACATCTGAACAACACTCGTCATTTACACGAGAAATTAATTCCAAAAATAAATTTTAATTACAAATAATTATTCGTAATTATTGAGCGTTTAGAAAAAAAAACAATTCTTGTCTTATATAATTTCTATTGAAATTATTGAAATCGAAAATACATTATTACGTACCTCACATCTGTAAGTATCTTGGAATAACAATTTATTTTTGCTTGGAGCAATTATTAATGCGGTAATAATTTTCTAATTAATAATAGGATGAAATAGGGTAGAAAGATGAAAGCAATTGTACATATTGTTATAATAAATTTTGTAACTTTTTCTTGTCATATTGTCTGAATAAAGATGTTTATATAAGATGAAATAATTTATTAATTATTTCCAAATTCTAGATAATAATAATTAATAACGTTTCACCTTTTCAATATAATAAACAGCTTTTTAATAAACAATTAAAAATTTACATACATGTATATATTTCGGGAAGTTTAATTATTAATTTCCCGAAATATCATACTTGTATGTAAATATTCCAATTATTTATTAGCACGTGTCGTTGTAACTTTGCGTTATTTATTAATAATACATGCATTGTATCCTTGAAACGAGGTTGACAACATAAGCGATTAGCCGGGCCGGACTGTGAATATTTCGTATTTTCAATGTTGAATTAAATTCGGTTTATTTGGGTTAAGGATAATCGGCGATCATTCAAGAATGAAGATTTCATTCGCATTGTTTTACAGTTAAAATAAAAAAAAATGTGGACGATTCACATATTTGCGGTTGTTTAAATTACATTAAATAAGAAAATATACAAACACGAGACTCGTCCGTAAAAATCCTTCCACAATAATATTCCAATTCATTGTATCTTTGCAAGATATAAACAGTTAAATTTACATTGAGGATTTTAAAAATTAAATTAATTAATTTGTATTTTTATAAACGCAAATAAAAAAACATTAATGTTTAATTCAGTTAATTCAATTGTTGTATTTAATTAGTTTAAGTTTATCTACTTTCGTTATTTGTTCTCTTGTGAGTTTTCCCTTGGATAATAAAGTTCATTATTATTATTATTACGCCCAACAACAATACAAATTAATTAATTTGTATTTCTATAAACGCAAATAAAAATAATATAGAACAAATAGTTTATCTACAACGAGCGTGGCTTTAAAAATGTCCAACTTTAGGAACTTTTGTAGACAATCACAAAACCACATTTTTTTTGTTTGGAGTCACCGAAATCAACGATTTTGGTGTTTAATAATAAATTAAACTGTATTCTCATAATTCTATTCCCATTGGAAGAAACATATTACGGTTATTTTTTATAAGGCAAAGCTGTACTGACGAGCGAATAATCCCAAAACACGCGTCTCTAGTTATAATTAAAACTGATTAATTTAAATAATAATACTTATTAATATTTTTATCTATTAGGAACATTTTGGTGTAATTTGAAGTTATTACGAGAGTTTCGGATTTTTCACGAAATAAAAATAAATTTAAAAATATTCAAATTTCAATTTTTTTTTTCCTTCCGAAAAAATCTGAAAAAAATCTCAAATACTCTTAAATATATTAGAGAAAGAGTGGGCTATTTATTTTGCTAGAAAAAAATCATTTCCGATTGATTAAGGCCATTTGAATTGATTTCGTCCTATTTACATGTAGTCTTATGGGAACGGATTAAGTGAGACGCTCCGATTGACGCTTTTGGACGGGACGTTGATTAAACTAAGATAACTTTCTTCACAGATCCGATAGAATATTGGAACTTGAAGGATGTGATTCGGAAAGGATTTACCTACATTTCAGCCAAAAATTATTAGAAAGGGGGTCTTGTGCTTGTCTACGAAAAATCACAAAGTCGGACAATATTTTCGCTCATTTTTAAAACGCTCGATTCACACGCCCGCTGTACAAAAACCGTCAATTCAATTTTGCTTAAATTTTCACAGTTAGTGCTCCCATTTATGGGGAACGTTTTGATGTAATTTTAATTTAATCCGTGAGTTTCAGATTTTTCACCAAAATCTACCAAAAATATTCAAATTTCGATGAAAAATTTTGTTTTACGAAAAATTCTGAAAAAAATCACGAAGATTCTTGATGGTGTTAGAAAGAACATTGGTTGTTTATTTTGGCAGGAAAAAATCATTTTCAAATCTTTAGGGAAAATTTTAAATTTACGTAGGTTCTTATGGAGACGGTTTAAGCGAATTGTTTTTTTTTTACACTAAAATCCTTACGCAATCAAGTATTTTAGTGAAACAAACCAAGTGAAATTTTCAAATATTAATATTACGATTATGTTTCATTTACTACGAATAATTAGAATAAATGAAGCATAATCGTAATATTAATATATATAAATTAATATATATAAATGAAGCATAATCGTAATATTAATGTTTGAAAATTTCACTTAGTTTGTTTCACTAAAATACTTGATTGCGTAAGGATTTTAGTGTAAAAAAAAACAATTAGTAATAATATTACGATTATGTTTCATTTACTACGAATAATTAGAATAAATAAAGCATAATCGTAATATTAATATTACGATTATGCTTCATTTATCACGAATAATTAGAATCAAATAGAATATATAAATCATCTAAAACTGTGATCATTTTTCAACTGTAATTTTATATAATAATAATAATAATACTTACATTAAATAAAATAATCTTATATACACAATAAACAAAAATAATTATCACAGACACTTAAATAAATTCAAATCAACCAAACAAAATCACAAGAATTTAACAACAATTTAAAAAAAAATCACATTTTTTTCTGGCTTATTTATTTACTATTGTTGTTTATTTTACGTTCCGTGATGTAAGCAAGCAAATGCGAATATAATGCGATGGTGATTAGTGAACGGCGCGACGTCAACTGGACAAAATCAAAATAAGCGACAGGTAAAAATCGCTCGCCCAGGTGAAAAGCCAACAGCGGTGCGATCGCTCCGGCTAAATCGCTTTTTTTTCCTCACAAATTTTAGTTTCTCAATTAACGCTCGCCGTTTTCACCGGATATTGAACTGGGAAGTTTGTTTATTAATTTTTTTTTTTGGGCGTTGTTGTTTGGAGATGTGTATTGTGGGATTTTTTTATGAGCGAGTTATTATTTTCTCATTAGAAAAGTAATTCGAATTTGGCAAGATTATTATAACTAATTATCTGTTGTTTTTTTGTTGTAAATAAATTATAGCAATAAATAAGTAACTAATTATTATTTTGTTGTTTCTTCAATTGTTACTAATGTAAGTATATTAGCGAGGGCCTTTCTACCTATATGGGTATAGGGTTTCAAAAAAAAATCATCAAAATTTGAATATTTTGGTGAAAAATCCGAAACTCGCGGAATAGCTTCAAATTATACCAAAACGTTCCTAATAAATGAAAGCATAAGCTGTATAAATTTGAGCAAATTTGAACGAACAGTTTTTCAATAGACAGCTTGTAAAGTAGGCCTTTGTAAAGTTGATTAAACAATTGCTCAATTTTGGGATTTTTTATTGAAGAACACACTGCACGTTTATCGCCAATTTTTTGGGTGTTCTGTAGAATAATCTGTTGTGAATATAATGCTTTAAATTTCAATGTTTTATCTCATCTGTGAACAAAGTTATTTTAGTATAATCGGCGTCGTGTCTGAAAGCTTCGATCGGCGCGGTTCGCTTAAACCGTCTCCATAAGACCCTATGTAAATTTAAAATTTTCCCTAAAGGTTTGAAAATGATTTTTTCCTGACAAAATAAACATCTAATGGTCTTCCTAAGACCATCAAGAATCTTCGTGATTTTTTTCAGATTTTTCGTAAGACAAAATTTTTCATCGAAATTTTAATATTTTTGGTAGATTTTGGTGAAAAATCTGAAACTCGCGGATTAAATTAAAATTATATCAAAATGTTCCCCATAGATGGGAGCACTAATTGTGAAAATTTAAGCAAAATTGAATTGACGGTTTTTGTACAGCATGCGTGTGAATCGAGCCTTTTAAAAATGAGCGAAAATATTGTCCGACTTTGTGATTTTTCGTAGACAAGCACAAGACCCCCTTTCTAATAATTTTTGGTTGAAATGTAGGTAAATCCTTTCCGAATCACATCCTTCAAGTTCCAATATTCTATCGGATCTGTGAAGAAAGTTATCTTAGTTTAATCAACGTCGCGTCTAAAAGCGTCGATTGGCGCGTCTCGCGTAATCCGTTCCCATAAGACTCCATGTAAATGGGACGAAATCAATTCAAATAGCCTTAATCAACCGGAAATGATTTTTTTCTAGCAAAATAAATAGCCCACTCTTTTTCTAATATATTTAAGAGTATTTGAGATTTTTTTCAGATTTTTTCGGAAGAAAAAAAAATAATTGAAAATTTAATATTTTCAAAGGAAAAAAAGTGGATTTTCGTGAAAAATCCGAAACTCTCGGAATAACTTCAAATTACACCAAAATGTTCCTAATAGATGGAAGCATCAACTGTATAAATTTGAGCTATATGGAACAAATAGTTTTTCTACAGCAGGCGCGTAAATTGTGCTTTTGGAAAATGAGCGAAAAAAATGTGCATTTTCGTGAATTTTTGTAGACAAACACAAAACTCTTATTTGAATGATTTTTGGATTAATTATAGATAAATCCTTCCCGAATCATATTTTTCAAGTTCCAATATTCTATCGCAAATATAAACAAAGTTATCTAAGTTTAATCAACGTCGCGTCGGAAAGCGCGGATCGGCGCGTCTCGCTTTAACCGTTCCCATAAGACTCCATGTAAATGGGACGAAATCAATTCAAATGGCCTTAATAAACCGGAAATAATTTTTTTCAAGCAAAATAAATAGCCCACTCTTTTTCTATTATATTTAAGAGTATTAGAGATTTTTTTCAGATTTTTTCGGGAAGAAAAAAAAAATAATTGAAATTTGAATATTTTCAAAGGAAAAAAGTGGATTTTCGTGAAAAATCTGAAACTCTCGGAATAACTTCAAATTACACCAAAATGTTCCTAATGGATGGGAGCTTCAATTGTATAAATTTAATCAATGTGAAACAAACAGTTTTCGTACAGCAAGAGTGTAAATTGGGCCTTTGAAAAATGAGCGAAAAAATTGTCAACATTTGCAAAAATCCGTAGGCAACCACAAAAATCACATTTTAGTGATTTTTTAAGCGAATCGTAGAATAATCCTTCCTGAATTCCATTCTTCAAGTTCCAAGATTCCATCGCTTCTGTGAGAAAAGTTATCTTAGTTTAAACAACCCCGCGTCGAAAAGCTTCGATCGACGCGTCTCGTTTAAACCGTCCCCATAAGATGCCATGTAAATTGGATTTATAAATTGAAACGGCTTGAATGAACCGGAAATGCTATTTTTGGACAAAATAAATATTCTATGCTGTTTCTAACATCTTTGAGAGTAGATTTTTTAGAAGTAGAAAGATTTCACCATTTATGAATTCATATAATCGCACATAAATGACTAACATATAAGACAATGGATTATTTACAATTTTGTAAATAAAAATTTGAATTATTACAGTTGATGCTCCTATCCATTGAGAACATTTTGGTATAATTTGAAGCTATTCCGCGAATTTCGGGTTTTTCACCAAAACCAAAAATATTAAAAAAAATGTTTCCTTCAAAAATAAAAAATAGTCTTAAAAAATAACAAATATCGCTAAATTTAGCCAAAAATTCAATAAAATGGTAAAAAAACTTGATGTAATTGTAAATATTACAATAAAAATGATTATGTATGCATAAAAAAAATGGCTCGAGATAAAAAACAATCAATCTTCACAAGTTATATATTTGTATTTGTGTAAAAAAAAGCTACGTTGCAATTATTATAATTTTATAGAGGTGTGTTCGGATATTGGACACCTTTTGTAATTTTATTTCGACTATTAAAAAAAAACGAAATGTGTTCGCATCGGGTTTTTACGGCTTCAAAGACGTATTTGGGGAATTACCGCGCACGTGTTATTAATATTAATTTGCTTTTTTTATGTAGAACAAGTTCGTTATAAATAGAAAGTGGTTATCGGAAGAATATTATCGAATAAATTGATATAAATAAAAACGTGGAATTTTTACGATTATTAAATGTTGAAAATAAAATTGAAACAATTCATAAAATATTTTTTTTATTTAGCTAGTGTCATAAATTAAATTATATTGCAATTAATAAACAATTATTCCTTTTATTTCATTGTTTATCCAGTGAAAACTATAGTAGTTATAGTAAAATTTGATTTTTTTTGTTGCCAATAATAGTACATATTTTTGCAATTACTTTTAAGCGAGTGGAAAATTCAAATTGCAATAAAATATATTGCAAAAATATTAACAATTCAAGTTAGATATTATTGTAAATCTCATTAAAATATACAGCTTTTTCAATGTATGGTTTTGTTATGGCTTTAAAAAAGGCTAAAAATCACTAAAAATCTCCAATAACAATACATTTTCTGCTGTAACTTCTGTACTTCCCCAAAACGATTAGACAGTGACTGGAAAGAACACTTTTTAAGATGTCTTTCAGCCAATTTCTTTTATTATTACAGAACCTAAATTGATAAATTAGGTAATGTTTATCAAACGGTGATATATTTCGTGAACTTTACAAGAAATACAGTCGTTTGTTATTAAAACAAAATTTAATTCAACAACTGGGCAATAGATGGCGCTTTGTACTACCTTTCCAATTACGTTATCGCGCACAGCAAAATCACTTCGTGCTCGCTACCTCACTCACTCAAACAAAATTATTATTAATCTTCTTTATGTTGGTTGTGGAGACTTTAATTATTTAAATAAAAATTATTATTGCTTTTTTAAAACTCTCCTCTTCGGTTGAGGAAAGAAGATACACTTTGAGACTGGTCCTGATAAAACAGATTGTCATAGCCTGTCACAATCTAAACAGGAAGACAAAAAAAAAACATTTTTTTTAAAAGCCAACTTTATTTTGTCATAATAATACATCGTTAGACAATCGATTACAACCGAAACAATAATTAGTATCAGATTTTGCGTAAAAAGATTTCAACGTTTGATTGTATCGTTCAACGGGCGATAAATTATAATTGGGAGTTTGTGTGGAAACCCAGTGGGAGAAATTCGTTGATTCCGCTGAACACAAATCGTCTTCGATATTCTCCTTTGGAGCCTGAAAAAAAAAGGAAATAAATAAATCCTCATCAAAATAAATTCAGCGATTAATATTCCACCTTGCATAATTCACACTTGTCGTTGTTAACAATTGTTTTATCCACAGCCAACTTGTCTCCAGTCCTCACAATAGTCGTTATAGTCGCAGGGTAGTTAATTTGCAGATTTTCAATGAAATTCTTCATCAAATTCTGCACACTTCCGTAAATGTTAAAACTCTTTTCGGGCAACACGATCACGTCCAAATTATTGAAATGATTGTACATGGCCAATTCTTTCATGTCGAACAAACGCATCGGCCTTATAATTGTACAATCTCCATCTCTTGTGTCTGCAATTCCCTGTTGTACAATTTAAAAAAAAAAAATAGAAAATGTATATTATAATTCAATTTACACACTATATAATTTTAAATTATATGTATATATTACTAATACATATAATTTTACGATATGATGTCGGGTTGATTGGTAATAATAAATATAAATAAATTAAAATAAAACAAACATGATTCACACTTTAATAATTATGTTATTTAAATTACAATAAAATTAAAGAAGGAAAAATTACTGGCAATGATCAATAAAATTTGATCCTTCCTTTTTTTCTTCTGCAAAAATTACTTAATGTCTAGCGGGGTATATGCTTGGGAAGTAGTTGTTTCAATAGATGTTTGTCAAAAATTTACATTTTTGCCGTTTGAATAATCGAATTTAAATAAGTAATACATTTAAGTAAACTTACAATATCCAAAGGTAAATGTATACCCCGTCCTAATGAAATGTTTGTCAACATCTGCGAAGCTATATCAACAGAAACATCAGTTGTGAAAATTTTCGTACACTTTAACAATTTAGCTGTGTTTATAAGCAACTGTTGCCTGAAAAGAAAATAACATTTCATTTATTAATAATTCAAAATTGAAATTGTTTAATTTTATTTATTTATTTAGTCTTATATAACATCCTTATATGTTCCTCTCTACTTCTCAGTGTGAGGTGAATTGTTTAATACTTACCGAAATCTATTCAATATCTCCGTTTTGTTTGTTTCGTTTGCGTTCATTCCGATTGCTGCTTTAATTTTCCCTTTATCGTCTTCGCTTAATTGTAATTCAGTTATGTCATTATAGATGATATCTTTTAAATCGTGCGTTTTCGAAATGTATGAAATCAGCGGAATGAAGTTGAGAGTGAAGCCGTTGTTTAACACTTGCGCGTTTATCGATGTAATAATTTTTAGGCGTTCTTCTATCGAATAATTGTACTTATCTAAAATTTAAGTCAAATTGGATTAGTTTGCTTTTTTTAAATATTTTGTTCCTCGACACCCAATACGGGTAAAAGAGGATAAGATTAAGAAAGAAAGAAAGAAATATTTTGTTAATCAATTTTCATTTTTTTTATTAATAAATCTAAATAAATTATTATTATTCATATTATATATGAATGAATTAATATGAATAATAAGTAGGAGAAAAAATTTAAACAATAAATCAAACATTATACTCAAACCAGTTACATTAATTGGATTTTGTGTTTTAACTTTAAATTCTCGGTTACTTTCAGGTAATTAGTTAGCCCATTTTCAAGAAAATTTAAAATTCTAGTTGAAAATTTAAAGTTATTCAACTTAAACTGAAATCCGACACCATATGGTAAAAGGAGATACTGTTTATATATATATATAACTTAAACTGTTTATTTTATTGGTACACTTTAAATAATTCATTCATTTTTGTTATTATAATATAAACCACCAATATTTATAAATTATAAATATTAATCATATTAATTTTTTTTTAGATTTGATGATCATAAGTTTACACCACAGCCAACACTCATTATTAATATACATTCTGGCGAAATTTATTTCTTTTACCTTCAATGTATAAAAATATCGGCTCGAATCTCAATTTCTTCGGCGTGTTCAAATCCAGACCAGTGCGCAAGAAATGCAAAAGTGCTGCGCTGGAGTGTCCGTCTTTTAAAACGACCAAAACTTTATCGTTCGGCTGAACCAGCCTATGTTTCCCCAGAAACGACTTGAATTTGTGTACGGTGCCCGTTAGGAAACAATCTCGACAGTAAACGTCCTTGCCTCTCAAAATCACATTGGGGGAATTTTCTCTGCATTTGTTACATTTATTAATCTTCCTAGAAATTCATTATGAATATTATTTGCATTTAAATGATTGTAAATTTTCAATTTTGTTGTAACACAGTGGAAGTTTTATCTTCAGATAATAATTAATTATGTTTGAATTGAAACAACAGCACAAAACGTCATCGGATCTGATCTGATGAGGTCAGATGGACCATCACCAGTTGTATAAATGTTAGATGAATGATGGTTAAATAATTAATTTAAAAATATGGGCCAATTCACAATCCCCCAGGAACGGGAAAAAAAAAACAAAAATTGAAAAGACAAACCATAGGATTTACATGTATTGATTCAGAATTGCCGGGAAGGGGAACGGAAATGAATAAGGTGAATCACAATCTCCCAGAAGGAAGCCGTTTTGTGTATACAATCCGTTTCTATTCAATCCCTGGGCCATTCGTGGAAGATTTAAAATCGGCCCTATGTTTATATATTCGACAAGTATGGCAGGAAAATCATAAATATTCAAAATACATCCTATTTTAGAACAACCAATCAATTATTTATATTAAACTTCAATACCACTTCGCTACAACATACACACTAAATTTTACAATTCTTATAAAACAGAGCTGAATGTTACGATATGAGATTTTTATTAAACGGATGAACAAATACGTACAGATTAATTTTTGGGGCCTCAGGCATGTATTTTTCAGCTTCCTGGCCCTCCAAATTATCATCTCCAATACTACACATTGCTAATTTATTTAAAAAAATAGTAATAGGTTATGAACCTTGTTATTTTTTGAGGTTAATCATAGAAAAGATTAATTATTTTTTTTAATAAATTTGAAGTTGGTAATTCAAAATCATAGAAAAGAATATTCATACAGCGCCGCGGTGATAGTGTTCAGAACTAATAATTTATATCTATGAAATTTAGACAGTAGCGTTGCAGTGTCCGTTTTCTGAACTAAATGTATTGAAACTATTCTATGAATATTAAAATATTTATTCTATGGTTGCAGTTTATAATTTTAGGTTATGGTTGGTTTTTAAATTTAGGTTAGAGCAGAATTTCCGAATTAAAACTTTAGAAATGCAGAACAATTACTTAATACAAAGGATTTTGAGGAGTTCCAGGCCTGTTTACAGTATACGCACACAGTCTAATCAACCTCTAAATATAGAAAAATTGGAGGCAGAAAATGCCGTAGAATTAGAAGGTAATTTAATGTTGTTTTAATACTTACTTTCGATATCAATTATATTTTTTAAAAACTAAGTCATTGGGCCGATACATAATCGCCTGGGAACGAAAACGGAAGAGGATTTACGTACATCGCCCAGAAAGGGGCCTTACTGACTTCCTGTATATTATCCGTTCTCTTTCCTGGATGATTGTGAATGTATGCTTGAAATGATATGACAACTTATAGTTTGTTTCTTTAATTAAATAATATTCAATACATTTCATAAATTAATTAATAAGGAATGAATGGAAGGTTTATAACAATATTTTATAAATTAGGTATTGACGAGGAAGCTAAATTAAGAGAGGAACGCATCGAAAAGAGCCGTAACAAATCCCGATTATACGATCACCATCAAAACATCATCCACGGGAAGCCACCGTTTCCCGAACCTAAGATTTGGGTTCACGGCACAGTTACATACCAAAGAAAAATATACGGGCGTTACGGCAACAGCAGTAATTTCGATCCGGCACTATGCTGGCCTACGAAAGAAGACCTGGCTTTGAAAAAGGAGTACGAGTCGATAGCTCACCCGTACACGATTCAGGAGATGGTAAAGATGGCGGCGGATAAACAGAAAGAGAAGAAGGAAACGATTAGGAAGCAAATGGAGACCATCGAGGCTAAAATGATGAAATTGGAGGGGTGGAAGAAAGAGTTGGTGCAGAGGATCGAGAAGAAGGAAGCGGAAGCTACTGCTGCAAAAGTAAGTTTATATAAAAGTACATATTATTATAATCATTCTACCACACAGGGTGTCGGGTAAGTGCATAACTTATTAAAAATATTTTTTTATAGGAACGCAAAGAACGTTTAATTGAAGAAGTCCGGCGTCACTTCGGCTACACTGTAGACCCGAGAGACGACCGCTTCAAAGAGATGGTGGAAAAGAAGGAAAAAGAGCAAAAGAAGCTCATGAAAGAGGCGCGAAAGAAAGCGAAGGAGGATAAAATGATAGATAAGTTGAAGGCAGTGGGTAACGAAGCTTCCGCACAGGTCGAGCAGGAAAAAGAAAAATAAACTTCAAGAGACTTTCTTTTTTCTATTGACACATTTAGATGTTAATTAATTAAATACAATAATTTACTAGAAATGTTTATCAATTTTACATAGAGATGTTCACCTTCCACCACCGGCTGCTCCTTCTGGATTGGCTGCCGATGATAAGACCATGACTAGAACTACAGGTACTATGTACATCCACTGAAACAAAAAGAATAATTAAATATTTGTTCGTTCTTAACAAAAATTTCTGTTGAAACAAGAGTCGTAATAAAATAGGTATTATTAATTTTATTATGATTCGAGTTTTAACAGGGATTTTTGTCAAGTAGTAACAAATATTTGAAGTTGAATATAATAAATATATTTCATTTATGAAAAAGGTTGTGTTTAACAATAGCGATCGTAGAAACTCAGTTGTTGGACGCTATAAATTTTAGGTAATTAAAAACGTGTAAATATGTTGTATTCTACAGATATTTGATATTATCTGAATTTAAATGTTTTGTTTTCTCCTGACACAACTATCACAAATAAAACATTTTATTCGATGCAATCCTCGAATTTGTCAAGAACTTCACATCTGACGTATAAAAATTTTTGAATATTCATAACTAACGAGTGTTCACCTCCCCCCTCACTGTGAGTAAGTAAATTTTGAAAATATTTACTTCATCTTTTCACAACACACATTTCTACTTACATATTTGGCTAAGAATGATCTTTGGTCCTTCGCTTCTCCCTTCTCCTTGGCCTCTCGTTCCCTTTCTAATTTCTGAATGTATGAGGCGGTATCAGGTCTGTAGAGAAAGTAATGTGAGTATGACGAAAATTTAAAAATTGTGAAAATTAAACAAACCCTGGCCCGCTGTGCGTGTGGCGAACGTAAACGTTTGTGTTGAATTCTTTCATTTTATCAAGCGGAACGTCACTGCCTTGACATGTTGAAGTTGAGGCTATCGATTCGGTGATCGTAAGAATTCTTCCAGTGTAATCTAACGTTATTGTAATAATGTCTGATAATTCAGCTTCGGCAATCATACACTAGAAATATAATCGACACAATTATTATTTCAGAATTTTTACATTTTTTTATAAATGTTGAAGCAAAAATTTTGTATCTTGTCGAACATGATTTAGGAAAAATATTCATTAATCAAGTAATGTTCAATTAACATCAATTTATTTTTAATTCTACGTTTAAACGTTTTTAAATTTTCAATTTTCTTCGGATACTTACGGCTTTAACGAAAGACATGTACGTTTGTGGACCTTCGTTCCCGTGAACCGTCGCTCTCAACTGGTAGAACTTATTTCGCAGAGCGAGATCCTTAATTCTGTTTTTCTCCTCGGTCGTTATTTTCTGTTGAATATTCCACGTGCCCAGCTTCAAGCTGGTGATGCTGATATTTCCACGCTCGGTGAAAACTGGACTTTCCGTCCCGTCTAGGCCATGCTCCAATTTGATCAGAACATGACCGTCGTATTCTACATTGCTCTACAAAAATAAAAAGCTATAATAACAGCACAGACAGGTATTCACTTTTTAACACGCAGCGGACAGTCCGTGATGATAACTAGAGATAATATGATATTGCATTTGCGTCTATTATTTAATTCTGAGCCTTTATTCTTGAAATTGATGGCATATTTCGGTCGTGCACAACTGTCTAATTCACATCTATCTAAATGGCAGATTTCGTAGGATCAATTTCAGAATAATCGATGTTAATGCACGATCCTAATTATAACCTCAAAATTAACGTTAATTATATATTAGATATTTAGCCCCTACTATTTTACATTCAGAAATAATAAAGCATTGAATTGGTGGTAAAAAGCATAATGTTTGCAACATTTTTAATTCAAATTAATATATTTTTTTTCTTTAATTAAATCGTATTTTATAAAAATGTGACTTACAGCAAAGGTACTTCCTGATAGTAAAAATAATGTTAAAGCAGGAATAATCCACATGACTCTCTTCTTTCTTTCTTAAATTATTCGCAAGCTGAATTAATTTATTAATGATAAATCATCAAAAATTAATTATTTTTGAGGTTATGTCGTCGTCTGCACCTGTCATCGGTTTTAACCATAGATATAGATGTGCATCAATAATTTTCTATGATGTGCATTCATAGTCCTAATAATTCTATTATCTTTAGCGAGAGCGCCCCCTACCTTAATTTTGCAGTACTTCAAACGTTTCCATCTTTAATATAAGTTTCTTTGATTAAGACAGTCCTGCCAACGTAAGGAAGTGAACGTTTTTCAAAATTTGAATGAAATTTATTATTATTAAGGACAGAGAAACCTATTTGAAAATATTTATTTATTATATTACGTTAAATTATTTACAATGTGTTATTTTTTCTCAGATGGTAAGGATTTAGAAGTAGCAGTATTATTAGCTTTGATCACAAAAGAAAATGAATTTTCTACTGGCTTTAATTTTACAACCCTATTTTGGGGAGTGTAAAAATGCTTATTTTTTTTATAATAATTAAATAGAAATTGAAAAAAATATTAATAATGTTGTCATAAATTATTACATTTCCTTCAGTTGGTATTATATTACCAACTTTTAAATGCGTATTTTTTATATAAAAAAATAAATAATATAATGCTAATGAATGAGTAATTTTCAATTTGATTGATTTATTTAAATTTTACAAAACGTTTTCCTGTTTAAAATAGATTTTACTGTATAAAATGATTGTTAAAAAGCCGTAGAACCGTGCGAAAAGTTCGACAACGCCGCCATCGCTGCGTCCATTGTTTATGCCAGTGCACACAATTTTATCCGCTCCCTGCGTTCCCTGAAGGCGTCGAAACGCCGCCCCCGATGCCCTGCAGCCGAAATTTCGGCTTTTCGCAAGTCCGGGGCCCCAAATAGTATGCAGTTTCTCTCATAAAAACCGCCTGGCCGGTGAGCGTCGCCTTCGGTACCTGCCCGAAAGCGGACCAACCGCGCTCGGTTGGATCGATGTTTGGTTTGCCATTGTACAGTGAGCTCATTCAAGGTTCCGCGCTCAGGACTTGGGATTGCGTTACACAAATTGTCGCTTTCCTCTGGTACAAATTTGCGAATTTACGGCAGCCGATCACGGTGAGTGTGGTTTTCGTTGATTTGGTGTTATTTTGCGGGCGGGCCGATGTGGCGGCCGTTGGATTTTTCGCGAGGAATTCGTTCGGGTTTTATAGACGCGTAGTGAAAAACATGGCCGCGCGATTATCGCCCGTATTCTGTAATTGAGGCGGAATCGAGGTTAAGGAGGGAAAATCTAATGCGTTTTCCTCATTCTTTTACAATTAAATTACCGATTCAAAGAAATTATTAATATTGAAATAGATTGTTTACGTTTCATCGCATATCGATTTTGTTTATTGTAACAAATAAATGAAATTACACTATCTTGATTTAAATTAAAAAGAAATCTGATTTTTGCAATCATAATTACACTAAATAATAATTAATACCTATATGAAATACATTTTCTTGAAATCTTACACGAAATACAATCAATTTACAAATATTTTGCAATATTAACAGTACACGTTAAAATTTAATATACTTTGGAGAGCTTTATTAAGATTTCTAAGAAATTATATTTACAAATAAAAGTAAACACTTTAAATCTTCACAGTAAAAAACTTTGCGTAGTAATTTCTGCTAGGAAGTAATAATTATGATTAATTTTAATTAAATTAGTATAGGTTAGGTTTTAATAAAATTCATAATCGCCCGGGAACTGCAAAGATGAATCTTAAGATTTACATGTAATGAGAACACAACGGAAATGGAAAAAATGAATCATATAATTTACGTGTATCCATTGATAATTGCCCGGGAAAGAGCTTTATGTACTCTCTATATACGATCTGGTCTCAGGTGATTGGGAATCGACCCATAAAGTGGGAACATTGGCTGCGTTCAGGAGTCCTATTAGTGGACTATCGGGTCGAAAAAAAACACAGTTTTTAATGATTATAAAGTTTAGGAAATTAATTATATATATATATAATCGATGTCCCCTTTTACCAATTGATGTCAGGGTTAGGAAGTTAATTGAAACTATAAATTATCATAATAAATTAAAGACGATGCAAGCGCCACCTTCTTTTTAGTCTGATGAGGTTCGAAAAACCGAAATGGCCATCACTAGTTATCCATACGCTAGATGAATGGTGGCTGGACGTTTCATTAAACTATAAATTATGTTCAATTCTACAGTTATTTGCTATTAACTGCGAAATTTGCTGAATTTAAATGTTAGGTTAGTTCCACCAGTCACACCAGTAGCGTCTGTTATTTCTATTTATTTAGTCTTGTATAACATCGTTATTTGTTCTTCTCTACTTCTCAGTGTGAGGTGAAGCGTCTGTTATATATATATATATATATATATATAGGGTAGCGTCTGCTATACGTGACCATTATTCTCTTTCACAATTAAAGAAATGTTCGTTGCCGATGCCACTTGAAATTAGGCAAAAGGAGGCGCTTGCGTCGTCTTTAATTTATTATTCTCTTTTTCAAATTATACTCAAAAGACTGTTAATAAAAGTAATAAATAAATATTGCTAGACACTTATTCCTGAAATTAATCAAACTTTCATGTCAGTCGTACGCGACTGTCTAATTCACTTGTAAATTCATATTTAAATAACGGATCTTGTGCCACCGAAATGTATGATCAATTTCGGGAATACGGCTGCTGGAACGGAATAAAGATTTCAATTTGGAGTAATATAGGTTAGGTTGGATGGAATTACGTTCAGGATGGCCGATTTTTTATTGTCTTACTGTATACATTCCGTTCCCGTGCGATTTTGAATCGGTACTCAGTTTATTCTTAGAATTGTTAATTACGTGTTTTGACATTTAATTGCCGACTTTTATTCACATAAATGAATACAGCTCCAACGGTCAAATTTATTAAATTACATTTCATGTGAAATTTCACAACAAAGTAGAAGCAAACATAAATCGTCGCAAATATTATTTGAAATTTTGTGCCGATCCGTTTACTTACAACTGTTGTTGTCGTGTCAGATGCCACGGTCGAGAAGGAGACACCATTCGAGGTCCCGATCCAGGTCCAGGTCGCACTCCCATGATCGCGACAGGGAGCCCAAGAGGCGAAAAATCGAGAGCTATGACAGTCCTCATCACAGGAGATCAGTAAGGTTTGTGTCCTTTTTAACTCATCAACTAATTGCTATAATAATAATAATCTTTATTAACAGATATATACAGCAAAAAATATTAAATATATATATATTATCAAAAAACCCTTTATACTCATAAGAGTGTAGAGTAAAATATTTTCTTTCTTTCTTTCTTAATCTTATCCTCTTTTACCCGTATTGGGTGTCGAGGTTAAGATTAAATAATAATATATGTTCCTCTCTACTTGTCAGTATGAGGTGACTTTGTATTATACGTACTGTATGTTCCGCCTCGAAATGTCAAGTTTGAGCGGCCAACTTCACTCTGGAGTATCGAGCAGTAACTAGGTTCTAACCCCACTTTTAATGTTTTCATCCAATTAGATTGATTTATCTTTTTAATTAACAAACGAATTAAAATTTGAAATCTGTTGCTAACTTCACATCGGTTTAATTAAAGTCGTAGGATTAATTGAAATTCACCTGCCTTATTCTGCATTTTTTCTATATTCTCTAAAAATTAAATTTAAATCTCTGTATTAAATTTAATTTTTATAGAATGATTAATTAATTTTTTATACATACGTTTTATAATGTTTTTGGTGTGTCATACTTTTCTTGTAAATTTTGTATATGTAATTTGGAGGTTTAAAAATCTATATTTAAATTGCCCAGGTTTAAATATGGATCCAGATGATTAAAACTCACGAACAAAAAATAACACAACGTACCCTGTATTATTTTTATTATTTTTCATTTGGGAGTTTTAGTTCCCTGGATATATGTTCAAATTTTAGCAATCACCCCCCTGAATAGCAACTGGAATAAGCACATCCCCCTCCCCACTAAATACTCTTTTTATAGTTACAAGTTACAAAGTTTAAAAGTTTTGTAAATATCATTTCTTATGTAATATAAATACAATGAAATGGAGATTCCGTTAATATAGTAAAAGTTGAATGAAAACATAAAAAGTGAAAAAAAAAAAAAATAGTTATAACTATCTACATTTTTGACAATTCTTAAAAGATCAGATTTATTTAAATAAGTTTATTTTTTTTATTGATACGGTTATGTAATCTGTGATTATGTATGTTGGGTTACCTATAATACAACTTCATTGGCACAAATATTCTTTAGTGTTTTATAAAATTTCAATCGGGCACAGAAATTTCGAGCTTATGTAAAATTTGAATCAATTTTAGTTTACTCTCTTGAAAATGGGATATGCACAAACCCTCTAGACCTCCCTGTTAAGCTTCTCCCCATCAAAATTCTTCCCATAACCCCCAAATCCTGCTTTGCTTTCTCTTCCACAATCCTTTTTTCCCTACCACCCCATCCTATTTTGCCCTCCCCTCAAACATTATAGTCTGAAAGAAGCATTGATTTTAAATAAGAAAAAATCTTTAGCAACATGTTTTTTTTTTAATGTCGAATATTTTTCAATGTTAATTGTTAGATTCAGAAAATAACTTCAGCGCACATCAATCAAGAAACGTGATTTATGCATTCCCGACTTTCCAACTAATTATACTAACTAATATCCGACTTGGTCAATACATCGCGTGCCTACTGTCGAATAAATTTAAGAGTCTTATTATGTTATGATAATTCGTGTGGAAGCGCCTTTTTTTTTGTTTTGTCGCGACCTTCGGGCGAAAAATGCGAACGAATTTTCGCAACGGCCGCGCATGTAACCGAAACGCGATTGCGTACGCGATCCGAATAATGCAATTCGAAAAGAAAATGCGCCGGAATCACAATGGAGGTAGGTACGATGTTCGGGTAGGAAAAGAGCGAGAGGATGAAGAGGAATACAATAGAAATCGCAATCGGGTTCGAATGGAAATTTTTCCGTAGGCGGAACGGATTTGAAATCTGAATGTCTAACCACTTTCGGACGTTTGATGGTTGCTGCTTAGTTTGGAAATTTATTGCTGGTTTCCTTCCATTAATGATTGCAATTGTATACAGGGTGTTTCAAAATTGAGGCTCATCATGGATGGAAGCGAAATCCCCAACGAATAATAATTTTATCGTTCCATCCATTAATGATTGCAATTGTATACAGGGTGTTTCAAAATAGAGGCTCATCATGGATGGAAGCGAAATCCCCAACGGATGATAATTTTATCGTTTCTGTGAAATAAATGTGAAACAGTATTTATAATAATTCTGGTAAAAACTTAACCAGAATTATTATAAATAACAGTACTTATAAAAATAACAGTATTTATAATAATTCTGGTTGAGTTTTTAATAGAATTATTATAAATACTATTTCTTTAACCGATGAGAAGTTGGCCACGAATTTTCAGCCACGAATCCGGCGCCTCCACCATCTGACAAAACATAAAATTTTGATATTATCTCAAACAATTATATACAAAATAGTGTTAACCAATTAATAATCAAACACCTCAGATACTTTAATAACTTAAAAACTTTAAAAACATTTATTTTCAGTAAATTATTGCAGTAAGAATTCAATGAAATTTGTATAATTGTTGTCATTGTTGGGCGCTGTTGATTTTTGATTTTATTGGCCATAAATGTTTATTAGGGCGTTGTTTATAATATAAAACAATAAAAAAATGCCACATATGTCTTGTTTTTGTTTAAACAATTTTTTAGTTGGACACTTAAATCGAAAATTCGAAATTTTCAAAGTGTCAAAAGTCACTGTTGGGCGCTGTCGATTTTTGATTTTATTGACCATAAATGTTTCGGTTAAATAAGTCGTGCAAAAGATATTTATTTCATTTTTTGTAATTGGAATTTTTTAAGAGAATGATTTTTTTGGGTATTGCAAATGGAGAAAGCATAATTCCGTTTTATTATTATTACGATAATAAAAGAAATGCTATAAATTCGTTTTAAGTTAATGCTTTGATTTATAAATTAAATTGAAAAGTGATAATAAAACTGCAATTCCTTCTTTAGCGAGTTTATTGCAAAAATTTATAGAACAAGATTGGCTTCCCCTTAGTCATCGACGTTATTTTATTATTGTCCTTTTTACAGCATTGGTAAATCATTGTTTATTAGTGCGTAGTGAGACTGGTTCTTCAATAAAAACGCAGCAATTAATGCGTCCTGTTTCTATATCCGTCTTCTCCATCTAAAGTGAATCACACCTCACAGCCGTTCCATTTCAAAACGATGCATCCTTTTTCCTTTGTTGCGCTAGGATCAAGAATCATCGTCTGGCTCGAATTTTCAAAAACAGCGATCCTCCTACGCCCATTTGCATACGAACAATACCGTTTCGATGAGTTTTCGGGGGGATTCCGTGTTTGTTTTCATTTTTTCTTCGAATATCGAGAATGGCTTTTCCGCCCACGGTGGTCGTGGGCATTGTTCGAGTTGCATCCTGCGGTGGCCTTGGGGTCGAAGCCCCTTTGGGGCCGATGCACCTGGACTGCCCACACTTTGGTCGTCGCCGTCGTGGTTCCGAGATTGCATGCTTCCTCGCGTAAGCGAGAGCGTAAAATTTCTTTGTTCCACTTTAAAGGCGTCGTTTTGAAGGTATTGTTCGTTGGGAAAACAAACTGTGGAGCGATCGATCGTCGTTGGAGCGTTAAATTGATTTTCGATGGGAAAAAGAAGTCTTCCTTAAAAAAAAAAAAATAGTGAAAATTGTATTATAAATATTTTGATTTTCACAAGAAAACGTATCCTTGCTTATATAAAATCGAATGCTATAATGTAATAAAATTTATTATAGAGATAATAAATTAAAGACGATGCAAGCGCCACCTTTTGCCTAATTTGAAGTGGCATCATTGTTTCATTGAGAATCACTGTTTCGCCTGATCATCAGGCATAATAATCATGAAAAAAAGACTAATTATTTGCCTGATGAAAATTGCTACAATTGTTTTCATCAGGCAAATAATTTGCCTTTTTTTTTCTTATGAATCTTAAAAAAATGTTTTATTTACAAATAGTGTAATATAGAGTTTCATCAAGTAAAAGCCTCAACCATCGATTATCTAAATATAAGAGTTACGTTTAAATATTTTTTTATGCGTAATATATATTTTTTTGACACAATGAGTAGTTTTTTTTAAATTCAGATTTAAATCACCTGTTATTGTAAACAATCACTCAACACGACGTTCACTTTTTTAAACCATTAACATATTCATGAAATGTATCCTTCTCTCCAACTTTTCCACTCATTTAATTCGTATCAGATCGAAAAGCGTTATTAAATTACCCCCAAGAAAATAACAATCCTCAAACCATGCGAACCGACCCCCGATAAGTCTTCGAATAAATTCAAATGAATCACCCGGCGAGGGTATTATGAAAATTACAACCTCGTTATTTAGCTATTCACATGTTGCCAAAATGAAAAGAAAACGCTTTTTTATGCTCATTAACATTCACCTAATTCTTTCTCAGCCAGCAATTATAACGGTCGCGTGTTGCATCATGCAATGCAGGTCGGAGTTTTGTTATTTTTTCATTTCTTATATATATTTTTTACAATCCGAGCGGATACGCAACGCTCATACAATTCGAGTTTGCGAAATTGTTTATAAGCGAATCCCGCCGGGTTTTGAAATGTTTTGGTTTATATAATGGAAAGAACCTTTTTTCGGTTCGGTTTGTTTTGGCGAGGTTTTTGTTGTGTGGTGTATGATAATCTATTTAAATATTGTATGTGGGATCTGGTTGGAGTCCTTCAAGGATCGAATTTAGCGGAATGAGGAAGTGATTTCGTTAATAGTTGTTGATAGTAGTTTTGATTTATTTTCTCAATGTTTTTAAATAGCAAGTTGTTCATGAATCACGATCGTTGGGTTGATATTGGAATTGGATAATTTCTGTTTACATGTTTGTAAATTGTGCAATTCAACTATGTTTGTATATAATTTATATATTTATTTACTTAACGGAGGCCATTTTATACTGTAACATACATAAATTTTGTCTTTTTCGTGGCTAACTATTTTTTGGTGTATGGTAAAATTAAAAACGACTGTAACTTATTTTATTTTAAAAATAACTATGGCATATGTTATATCGAATTAAAGGAAAAAAAAATAGCCCTTTTAATAAAGTCATAGCCAAAACTATTGTTTCCATTTAAAAAAGGTAAGTTTGTGTCATATCTCCCAAAATATGGGCGAACATTTTTTTTGATTTTTTGTTATTAATCTGTGTAAAATTTTCTACAATTTTGTTCTTTACAGTTTTCTTCTATCTTTGATAATAATAGAGATATATTGATTTCAAAAAATTGACACATTTTACTTTTTTCAAAATATCTAGTTACCCTTGACTTTTTCAAACATTTTGAAAGTGTCATTTTATTCATCTTATAAAACTACACTTCTTTTCCCATTTAACCGTTTTTCTATCCCTTATAGTTTTCGAGATCCTCTTAGAGAACATCGAAAAAAAACTCACCCTGTATATAAAATAATATATTTAACATAAATATATACAACAAACATGGGAGAGGAGATTCTGAAAAAAAAATGATAATAAAGAATGGACAAAAATCGTAAAAAATAAATAATCGGCGCCTGTATTATACGAATTAGTATTTTGCCTTACTTACCAAATAAGGTAGTTTGATGAGTATGTTTAAAATTTTCTTAGAGGTAAGAAAGTCATCAGGTTCATAGAGGACGTGGGACTGCTTGGGAAGTGATTAGGAAAGGGCAGAACAATAGATCTTACAGGTCGCAGTTCACATGAGGCTAACTTACGTCTCACTAGCCCCGTATAACCTATAACATATAGAGGTAAATGAGATGGACTCATTGGTTTAACACAAAGTCAATTGGTGTGTAGTCAATCAGGAGTTTTAACTCTAACAGTTACAAAAATGTTTCATTGTTGAAAAATTTACTACACACCAATTAACTTTATGTTAAATTTTAATATTTCCAAAAAAAAAATATTATAGGTTAATTTATGGTGCATATTGAACTTGTTTTACCAAATAACAAATTAGAAAAAAAAATCCGTTTGGGTGAAATGAGGGAAATCTGTAAAATCCTGTAGATTTACGAGTATTAAGACTGAGCGAAATTTCACAATATTCTTATTTTTATCTTCTTGCGCTGATAATCGCTTATTTTAGGTTGCCTTTCATATGTAAAAGGGATTAACCTGAATTCACAGAACCAAAAAAAAATACTCGCGCAATAATATATTGCATCCTGTATATTACCATGTAGGGTATATTATAAAAAAAAACAACACAACAAGAAAGTGTTCGAAATATTTCATGTGTGTCGAACGCGCGCGTTGAATTTCTTACGCATTCGCCCCAAAACGAACTGGTTTTGCATACAGACATGCAAGTCGAGTCGAGTATTACTGCTGGCTGGCGAGTAATACTTTCACTGGAAGGGGCCGCCAACTGACAACTCTTGTTTCCATTTCCAATGGAACACAAACACATTATCTCTTAGTCACAACTTACCTTCCGACCGACCTTCCACAATCTCGAATCGGTCTCTTTGCGTTGCCACACGCGAACATGATTCAGTCCGTGCGCGATGTGATTGCTCTCATCATCTGTGATAAAGCGAATCGAAACCACCCTCTTCAATAATTAAAACAAGCCTACGCTAAGATAAAAATAAATCATGTGATTACTGTGATTTTTGTGATTAAATAATTTAGTGCTTTTTTTTTTATTTTTTCGCTTAGTAAGATTTGCAATTTGCACAATTTAGGTCTTTTTTACGAAAAATTTTCATTCCATGTGTTTCTTGTATCGGCGACGCCTTGTTGCAGAAACCGGCATAACTTAATCCCACGTCGCGACCAAAATAGGAAACGAGTGCCGCTTTTTTTTTCAATATCGATGTAACGATTTATGCCCTTTGAGGCGAGATTGCGAAAGACCGGTGCTATTCATTTCGATTCTTGTTTCATTCTGTCCATATCTTGGAAACGCGTGGGATTTTTGTTATTAAAAACGTGTGTGATTATTATTGGAATATCGTAAATGTGTTTTTTTATTGAAGAAAATATACAAACAAAATAAATAGAAATAATGGGTCGATAGCCAGTTTGTGAATTTTGCTTTATTGTAACAGACAGTAATTATAACATATATTAAAATGTAAACACACACCTCATTGTACAAAATTCATAAATAAAAATATTTATATATATAGAAATAATGGGACAGAAAGACCCCAGGTCGATAGCCCGGACAGACTAACACAATATTTGTTCTCTTATTTAAATATAAATGTATATTTACAATTATGTAATGATGTTGTCTGAATAAAGATGTTTGTATATATAGAAATAATGTATATTAAATATTAATAGTTTTAATATTTAAACATTGGTAGTTCATATTATATAAAATAAATATGAATAGATTATTAAAAAATCAATCTATAAAACAAAGATTAGATTGAATAACTTTAAATTCTCGACTAATTTCGGGTTATCAGCATATTTTCAAGAGAATTCAAAATTTAGTCGAGAATTTAAAATTATTCAATCTAATCTGTGTTTTATTGGTTGATTTTTAATAATTCATTCATATTTATTTTATAATTTGTTGTTGCACAATAATAACATATTATATTATACATTTTTTTAATCGAAAATATTTAATGCAAAAATGGCAGAAAGACCGATGGTCGATAGCCATTTTCTGAGGCTTAACTAGAGGTTTATGATTGTAATGTAAATATTTAACGTATTTCTCAGAAATGAAGATTTTCTATATATATAACGCAAAAAACAACACTAATTAAAAAGTTACGTAATATAAGGCTATCTGCAAACACGTGTTCATTTTTTTTTTCTATTAAATTTGATTTTAATAATAAAATTTATTATTTTTAATTTAATTTTATTATTTTTTTATTTTAAATTCATTTTGATACTTGTAAGGTAGTACGAATACTAAAATGTGTGACCTTAACTGTCGAAGTGTTCCATATTAAAAAAAAATATTTTTTTGAATATTCTGATATCCAAATTTGGTTATATTAGTAACACATGTCTGTGAAATAATTATGAATTTAAGATGTTGTAGATAATTTTAATATTTGTGATTCAACCTTGAGGTGTACAAAATTTAATGATTATATCTGCCTTAAAAGGTAGAACAACATTTGGATTAAGTGAGTATAATATCGCAGTTTTAATTAGGGAATCATGTCCTGTTTATGAAGTTCAAATAAAACTCGGATCATTTACGAAATTCCAATAATTAATACATGTTAAAATAAAACAAACTTGCATAATAATTATCAGCGTCTGTTCTTGGTGAAGCAAGTAAAAAAAAAGAAAAGACGTCTCCCGTCCTTGCCCCGAATGCGTACGCTGAGCGTAGCAAGGTCGCCAACTTGAATTTTAGCTTCAAGTGCGCTGAATACCATTTAAGGCGACAATAACGAAAACGCATACCGTTTCGCAACAGCCTATGTTATTTATTTTTTTTTAATGCGGCCCAACATGGTCACGATCACGCTAGTCCGAGCCTCGATTATTCCGCCGATGCGAAAAGGGAGGGTGTGAAATAAACGCTCGTCTTTTTGTGTGTGTGTTCGGGTAATATGATGGTGACGACGCCGCAGAGGAGGGTGCTGGCACCCCTGCACGAACTCTCCAGGCTGCGTATCGACACGAGGAGGCCGGACATGCCGGTCCTTTACGTTGCTATGGCCACTTGGATACCCAGATGCAATATGTACCATAAGTATGTCAAAGACAGTTGATCATCAATGTATTTTTTTTGCACACTATAAAGATTGTGTTTTTTTTTTACCTCAAGGTTGTTTTATTTATATTAACGTAATTGTATATTTTTCAATTTATATAAATAACGATTCGTGTTGGAGAATAGCGGACCGAATATGGTAACACATCTTCATCGTTATTTGTAATGCAGTACATTCCTATACAAGGTGATAGAAACGAAATTTATTAAAAATTAATGATTTCGAGCGTTTTTTTCTCAATCCATTTTTTTTAAATTATTTGTTTGCTATCATGCGAATCGTTTCAGGAATAACAATTGGGGTTTGCAAGCAATTTCCCAATCTCATAGAGTACCCGGCGTAGCCACCAAATGTCATTCTATGTTGCAATGCGTTTGGCCCAAATGGCATCAGTGGTTGAAACACGAACCTGTTAAAAAGTAGGCATCTCAAATCTGCAGCAATCGGAAACGATTTACGGAATCACAAGTATTTACATTCCGTAAATCAGAAATTATATTCTGATTCATCAAAAATTATATTACGGAATGTAAATACTTGTGGTGAATCAGAATATAATTTCTGATTTACGGAATGTAAATACTTGTGATTCCGTAAATCGTTTCCGATTGCTGCAGATTTTCGGAATCGTAGAATTATATTACAATTCAGTACTATATTACGAAAATAAACAAAATATCTGCGACTATAAGTTTATTTAGAGTCCACAAATAGGATTTGCATATATAATTCTGTTATAAATCATAAGTTTTGTTGTTTACAAACAAATGCATGACGATTTGAATAAATGAAACAATCTTTTAATTCGTTTGTATAACTCGGATCTGCGTTATACAAACGAAGTAAAAAAATGTTTCATTTGTTAAAATTGAATTAAAATATATGATGGATTGTTACCAAAGTGGCTTCGGGCTATAGTGTAAGACTTCATTTGGAAATTTTTGAATCATCGATAGCCCAAAATTAAAATGTGTGTGAAGTTGGCAATATTTACAGCAATAACCCGCCGCCTCCACCATGGGACCAAATAATAAATTTATTACATAATTAGAGCATTCACGAGTAGAAATACGCACTGTTTCAAATGTTTTTACTAGATAGATTGATAGTGATTAATATAAAATAGAAAACACGTAGATTTTTTTACTCCATACTTAAAATAAATTCAACGCAAAGATTTTGCGGCAAAACCGGGTGATCCAATCCCCGGTTTTTTCAATTGTTTTTTGTAGCCAACTATCCACTGGTTAATATAGAGTAGAATTTGTCCATCTGGGAAATGTAACTCTTGTCGATAATCAACTCGACACTTAGAATATTTCACGAATTAGACAACCAATAAAAAAATCGATTTTGCGGGAAAACTAGCTTATGAAAACCCCGGTTTTCTCAACTGTTTTTTGTAGCCTAATGTCCACTGGTTAATATAGACTAGAATTTGTCCACCTGGGATATGTAACTCTTGTCGATATTTGACTCGACACTTAGAACATTTCACGAATTAGACAACCAATAACCTAGTATGGAGTAAAAAAAATCTACGTGTTTTCTATTTTATATTAATCACTATCAATCTATCTAGTAAAAACATTTGAAACAGTGCGTATTTCTACTCGTGAATGCTCTAATTATGTAATAAATTTATTATTTGGTCCCATGGTGGATGCGCCGGGTTATTGCTGTAAATATTGCCAGCTTCACACACATAAAATTAAATCCTAAACTATAGCATATCTGGTTACATTTATATCTG
This sequence comes from Philonthus spinipes, assembly GCA_963082785.1. Lineage (NCBI taxonomy): Eukaryota > Metazoa > Arthropoda > Insecta > Coleoptera > Staphylinidae > Philonthus > Philonthus spinipes. The sequence goes on from OY720311.1 coordinate 23,251,918, forward strand.
CGATAATTAATTTTTGGGCCTGAATTAATCATCAGGCCTAGAAATCACAAAAATGTCTCAAGTTTAGCAATAATATGGTCCCAAAATATCATGAAGAAAATATTATTTTTATTAAACCAGGTGCCGGTTTTCGAATGAGTTGATTTCGTCTTATTACGACTAAAAACGAAATTTGAGTGATATTGAACCACGGTTGATAGAGAGAACTTAATAAATGTTTCAGTGAGAAGTTAACTAAATATATCTTACAGTGTTGAATTGTTTCTTCCATGGATGTGGATATAAATGTAATGTACAGTGTTGAATTGTTTCTTCCATGGATGTGGATATAAATGTTATGTACAGTGTTGCAATTTTTCTTCCATGGATGTGGATATAAATGTTATGTACAGTGTTGCAATTTTTCTTCCATGGATGTGGATACAAATGTTATGTACAGTGTTGCAATTTTCTTCCATGGATGCTTATGTGGATATTAACGTTATGTGAATAATTGCGTATATTTTTTTATATTTGGTGAAAATTCTATACAGGTATTAATCATTTAATCAACATTTTACTAACAAACACTAACAAAATCAAATGTAATTTACAACCCACGTAGGTTGTCATATCCACCTAAGACCGAAATATTTGCACCGTGGATCTTTAGAAAGTAATGCAAAAAAGCAGAAATTTAATTAAGGGACAAGCGATGCATACTCAGTAAAACAAGTCTTGGCTTTTCTAATCGGATCTAGGGTTTTATTTTGGTCTCTGGCTGGAGTGAGAACTTACGGGAAGCCGTTTGCCACCCGAAAGTACTAAACATGACGTATTTTTCTAGCTCGGAGCCAGAGGCCAATCAAAACTGCGACGACCAATTACAAAAGCAAGACACCGTAAAAATCTGCGAAAAAACACCTCCGGGCGCTGAAAATTCCGATTCTCCGCGAAAATCGAAATCTCTAGAAGGATTGAAAACTGAAAACCCCGGAGAAGAATCGGATGTTTCGAAATCAATTGATACTGAAAAACCGAAAGATGATGCTATTAATAAAGAAACCGACTGTGATGCAACAAACGAAGCAATCGAGGATGAATTAAGCGAAAGTGGTAATTTGGATGACACGAAAGACGACCCTGATTTAAGCACAAACGATTCTAAAAACAACTCCAAGGAATCCGTCAGCGAGGATGTTGAAATGAAGGAAGAATCCGCAGAGAAAAAAAGCGTTATTAATAAAGACATCAAAATCACGCCGAAAAAAGCCTTAACCCCGAAACAAATCCAAAAGAAATTAGAATCCGAGAAGAAGCGTCTCGAGAAGCAGAAAGAGAAGGAGGAGCGCGATAAGAAAAAGCAGGAAGAGCGGGACGAGAAAAAGCGCGCTAAGGAGCAATTGCGTTTGGAGAAAGAGAAGCAGCTTTTGAGGGAAAAAGAGGCGAAGCAGAAGGAGAAGGAAATGCGGGAGTCGAAGCGGAAGGAGAAGGAGGAGAAAGAGGAACAGAAGAGGAAAGAGAAGGAGCTGGAGAAAATTCGCAAGCAGCAGGAGATTGATGAGAAGAATAAGGAGAAGATGAAGGTGGAGGAGCAGAAGCAAAAGGCTGCGGCGGCTTTCGCGAATTTTTTCGTGACGAAAAAACAAGAAGGGGATGAGAAGAAGAGGGAGGTGGAGACAACCAGCGGATTCATGCCTTTTGAGGTTAAATCAGACATGCGGTTAGCACCAATTGTTAGAAAGAATTTATCAGATGCAGAAAAAGAGCATTTAATGAGCGCTTTGGATAAACAAGAATTCGAGATACTTTATTTGAACGAATTAAAAGAAGGGAAAACAATTGGAAGGGATGGAAAAACCTGGGTGTATGATGATGGTAGCGATGATGTTACTATTTTAGATGATCTTGGTGAAAGTATAGTTGAGCAAAAAACGAAAATGCGCGTTAAGTTCTTGAAATTCCACGAAAATCAGCGGCCGCCGTATTATGGCACTTTCAGGAAATCGAGCAAATTTGTCACTGCTAGAAAACCTCTCGGTCAAGACACAGACGTATTTAATTACGAAATTGATTCGGATGATGAGTGGGAAGATGAAGAGGAAGGTGAAGATATTTTAGGCTCTGATGAAGAGGATAAAGAAAACGAGTCGGAAAATGATAACGACTACGAGGTAGACAACGACTTTTTCGTCCCTCATGGCCACTTGAGCGATGACGAAGGAGAAAAGGACGAGGATGAAGTATTCAACGCGGAAGCGCAAAAAGTAAAGATGAAACTGTTAAACAGCCAATTTTTAGAAGAAAGAAAGTCGAAGACTTCAAAAATAAAACCCCGCGTGATAGGATGCATTTGGCAAAACAACGAGAAAAAGGAGGATGATGCCTTACTGCGCTACCTCCAACCATTTTCCATTATATCAAACAACATTCCAATAATAATTCGTAAACGCGCAGAAAATCCCTTACACGCCCATAAAAAGTCGTATTTAGGATTAGAAAAAGAATACATTCCCGATTTCTTACGGTTTTTACATGGAAACACCTGCAAGAAAAAGATGAATATTGTTGATGATTTTTTGGAAACGCTGAATAAGAAAAAGCTGTCCATCACTGTGCATAAATACGGTATCGCGAAACAATTGAAAGAGTTCGCCCAGTGGATGAAGTGTCCCGAAGAAGGGCCTATGTTTAAAGTGCCTTGTTGGTTCGTCAGTGAGGATGTGCAAAGAGAATATCACGTTAAATTGGATTTGTCTAAGAAAAATTAAATTTTATTCCATCAACTTTTCATATTTTTTATGTTGATTAAATATTTCTAGATTTTATACTTGTATTTTCTTTAAATAAAACCTTTAAGAAGTGTCATTATTCACTTTTTTTAAAATCCCATTCTTTTTGAAGCTAAAAAAAAAAACTTTAATTTTTTGATTGTTGAAGCTTCTAATTTATTATATATCGTTTTAATTCCATTAAATATCATTCTTTTTTTTTAATCTTTTTCCTTTCTACCGTTAGGTGTAAGGAGAAATATCATTCATAATTTAATAAAATGTTCAGCCACTATTCATATAGCATATGGATAACTAGTGATAGCCATTTCTATTTTTCATGTGTAATTTATTATGATCATTCATAATAATTGGAAAGACCGCGCAAGCGCCATCTATTGTCTAAATCGTTGACGTTGCCACTTAAAATTAAGCAATAGATGGCGCTTTCTTTCCAATTATTATGATATTTAATCACAACACAAGATCCTTTCAACCTCCTTTATCAAGGCATTGCACATGAAATGCAGTGGTCTTACAATTATTTGGATCATGTATTTTTCTAAGACAAGCTAATGAGATGTTTTCATCTTCTAATTAGATGAATTTATTTTGTGGATCTTTTGAACTTATTAATGATTTTCAGCAATTACTTTAACTAATTATGCAATTAATATTATATTAGTTAATTCCATCTTGCATAAAAACAAGAATCTTACTTAATTAAATAAAATAAAACAAAGATGATTTAAATTACAATGAAATTAAACAAGGAAAAATCATTGCCAGAAATTTTCCTTGTTTAATTTCATTGTAAAGATTTTTCACGATTTTTTCGCGATTTTTGATGATTTTATTATTATATGGTTTAAGAGACCAGTACTTACTTTCAGTCATCCAATTAATTTTCTCTTATTTGAGAGATTCATTTAAGGAAATAGTCAGGTGTTACAATTTTTTTTTATTTCATGAACGCGGGACTTCTTTTTTCTCACAAGCAAACATTTCCCTGACTTTTCATTTATATAATGAAACTTAAATAACGAAATTTACAATTACTAATCAAAAATTGGTTAATTATTTTTCACTTTGTACAAATTTTGACACTTTAAAAATAAAGTCATTATAACCATGTTTTTTTTTTGTTTGTTTACAATCAATACAGCATTAGATCGAGTTGCTTCTTTCTATAAAAATATGTTATTTAGTATGAATAGAATGTGTATTAATTTATTATAGAATCTCGCGCCTGTTGAAAACAGCATCATCCGTTTTTTTTCTTTTTTACACTTTCCTTACAGCAGCGAAAGAGCACACAGATCCCGCCAATACGACAGAGGCTCCAGCGCCGAGAGGAGGTACAAGAGGAGCAACCGCAGATCCCCGACGTCCAAAAAGAGGCACAGGCATCGCCACGAGAGGTCCTCGTCCAGGCACAGGAAGCACGGCAGACGGTCGTACTCCGAGGACAAGGTCAGTACCTACAAATCAATACAAGTTTTCTTCCGAGATGTATCGCATCATAACCTTACTTTTAATTCTATCACTATTACAAACCTTCGCCACCGTAATTTTCAGCGCGACAACGCTTCGACTTTTTAACTCCTGTGCACTTTTTAGGGGTGGTAAAGTGAGGAAGAATTTTGGAAATATAACACTCTTATTGTTTTGTTTAGAAAGAAGGGGGGTATTTGAGGTGGATTAACCTAATAGTTTTTTTTTTTGCGAGAAAGTAGTTTTATATCTATCTCTGTCTTAAAGTCTTACATCTATGTTTGTCTTAAAGTCTTTAAAAACTTTAAAACAAACAGACATGTAAGACTTGAAGACCTTAAAGCAAACATAGATGTAAGACTTGAAGACTTTAACTTCAGGATGTAAGACTTAAAGACTTTAACTTCAAGATGTAAGACTTGAAGACTTTAACTTCAGGATGTAAGACTTAAAGACTTTAACTTCAAGATGTAAGACTTGAAGACTTTAACTTCAGGATGTAAGACTTGAAGACTTTAACTTCAGGATGTGAGACTTGAAGACTTTAACTTCAGGATGTAAGACTTTAACTTCAGGATGTAAGACTTGAAGACTTTAACTTCAGGATGTGAGACTTGAAGACTTTAACTCGAAGTTAAAGTCGACCACAGTTGTTTGCCTTAAAGGCTTCAAGTCTTACATCCTGAGGCAGTGTTTCCGAATGGTGTCACGGGATATATAAAATTTTGAAAACGGAATTATGGGTAAACGTGCGTGAAATGAACGAATCCGAAGTCAAAATCTGTAGGAAATTTAGCGTTTTGTCACAATTCGCATTTAAAGTCCCAATTTTGAGGTTATAATTGATCAGATTTTCGGCTAAATAAGCACATTGCGAGTATAAATCGTACACATGATGAAATAATCTTCTAATTTATGACGAAAGTTAACAAATTTGTTGCGATTTTTTCATTTACTCAGCCTAAATTACGATTTTAATTTTATACAGAAAGTGACGTTTACTGATGTTTATGCAAAAAAATCAATATATATTTTAGATCCATTTGCAAATAATAGATATTTTAATTTATGATATCAAAAATAGATGGCGCCACCGCTCCACTAAATCGAATGTATTTTGTACAATATAATAAAAAAATAATACAGAATTATTCATCGATTATTTTAAATAATACATACATATTTAATTAATGATTTTTTAATGAAAATATTGGATAGATTGGTACAACTTACGATCTTTTGCACGTTTTGTCGACTTAGGTTAGGTTAGGTTTATTATTCATCATATTAATAAATAATGTATTATGATTATATTTTTGTATCTTTAAAATTAATTTACATAACTTTTATATTGTCTTGTTATTACGATTTGTTTCCTGTTGGAAAATAAAGATTTATTATTATTATATGTTATTGTTATGCAACAGGAAGTGTCCATTATGTAATTCAATGTCTGGCGGGTTATTTGCCTGAGAAGTAGTTGTTTTAAAGCACTTACGAAACGTTACAGTAGCAAAGATGGAATAATTAATTGATTATTTTCAAAATACTTTTTATTCAATTTCTAATTTTTATTCTCAATCAATTAAATAAAATAAACGTGAAAAACTATATGCAAATCACAGAAGCGCTAGCGTTCATTTTCGGCAACGGCTATTCTTAAATGCGGTGTCTATTCTGAGACATTTAAAGTCGCGCCTCACGAATTGAATCACACGCTCCTCTCCCGTGTGTATATGCGTGTTTTTTTTTCGGAGCGGACGCCATCAGTCGATGATTAATTCGGTTTGCGACGCAATGTTCGCGGGTCCGGGTTGAAGATGGCACATTGGCCGGCGGCACAGAAGGAAGCCGCCGCCAGGATATTTGCCCTAGCGCTGCCCCCGGCGCCGGCCGTTCCCCGGGTCCCCGTGCACCGCTCGAAGCCGCCCCCCAAGAAACCCGAAACACCTTCCAGCAGCGATTGCGATCCTTTTTCTGAAGAGGTGACACCACGCAAGTCGACATGTGTGTGTGACAGTTGTTTGTTTTTTTGCATTTAACTTAGCAAGCGGGATTGTGCTTGAACACGGTGAGGTTTATTTAGTTTTACCATGTTGGTGAAAGTTTCAATAAAGCCTTATTTTTTTAATATTTTTAAAATCCATAGAAAGGACTCATTTTAAACGTTTTCTAATTCTGATCCGAAATTTTAATAAAAACTTGTTCCGTAAGCGTGACTAGAAAATAAAAACTTAGAAATCAGGTAATTTTAATCATCGGGAAAAGTCAGCAACTTGAATATCACTGTATCTTACATGTATTGCCTAATGTCAATTTTTATCTTAGCTTAATTTTTACTTTAAAATCAATGGTTGTTACTATTTTTTTCTAATTTCAACTTCAAATTTTCTTTAATAAATAAATCTTTAATTAATTAATTTCAACAAATTTATAATAATTAAATAATTATAATAAGGACTAATTAAAAAACTTCATTAATGATAGACAAATATAAAATGCAAAATATAGGCGAAGTTCACTTGATCCAATCAGAATAAACTGCTGCTCTTCCATTTAAATTATATCTCACTATAATTTCAACAATTTATACTTTTAATTATCAAACTAAATGTTTTAGTTTCATATCCCACATTGCCAAATTTAGACAGTAATAATGGCAGTGTCAGTACCTAATTTTGGCATTAAAGTAATTTTTTAAAGTCATTGCCTACTTAAGACTTTAGTCTCACTGTTTGCTACTTTAATTGATTAATTTCTGTTTTTAAAATAAGCCAAATTACCAAAGTTAGTCAGTAATGTCAGTTTCAATGCCTAGTTTCAATATTCTAGTCACATTTCGCTACAGTTATTGCCTATTTTCGATTTTGAAATCATTTATCTTGGCTAATTTAGACATTAATGTCAGTTTTAGTGCCTAATTAGGACATTAAAGTCATTGTCGGCATAATTTAGACTTTAAACTTAATATTTGTTACTTTAATTGACTAATTTAAGTTTTTAAAGTCATCCGTATTGCAAAATTTAGTCAGTATTGTCAGTTTAAAAGCCTACTTTCTACATTATTGTCACTTTTGCTACAGTTATTGCCTAATTTCGATTTTAAAATCATCCATCTAGACAGTAATGTCAGTGCCTAATTTTGACATTAAAGTCATTATCGTCAAAATCTTTTCCTAAAGTTATTTTTTGTCACACGATATTAAAGTCGAAATTAGACAATAAGCCTAATTTTGACTTAAATGTCGTCGTATGCCACTCTTGATTTCTATTTACTTATCTACGGTCACTTGTATTGTCTAATTTAGACTTCAAAGTCATTATAACTATTGGAAGATAACGCAAGGTGCCATTTATTGCCTAATTTCAATGTCATCGCACGCCATTCTTGACCTTTAATTTGTTTTCTACGGTCACTTTTATTGCATAATTTTGACTTCACGGTTATTTTAATTGTCTAATGTGTACTTTTAAGTCATTGTTATTTTTATTCCACAATTTTGACTTTAAAGTCACTTATTGTCGTTTTTATTGTCGAATTTCGACTTTAGAGTCACTGATCGTCACTTTTTATTACCTAATTTTAACTTTAAAGTCACTTATTGTCATTATTATTACATAATTTCGACTGTAGAGTCACTGGTTGTTATATTTATTGCCTAATTTTGACACTAAAGTCACTGATTGTTATTTCTATTCCTTAATTTTGACTTTAAAGTCACTGATTGTTATATTTGTTGCCTAATTTTGACTTTAAAGTTACTGATTGTTGTATTTGTTGCCTAAATTTGACTTTAAAGTTACTGATTGTTGTATTTGTTGCCTAAATTTGACTTTAAAGTCACTGATTGTTGTATTTGTTGCCTAATTTTGACTTTAAAGTCACTGATTGTTGTATTTGTTGCCTAATTTTGACTTTAAAGTCACTGATTGTTATATATTTTGCCTAATTTTGACTTTAAAGTCACTGATTGTTATTTATATTCCTTAATTTTGACTTTAAAGTCACTGATTGTTGTATTTGTTGCCTAATTTTGACTTTAAAGTCACTGATTGTTGTATTTGTTGCCTAATTTTGATTTTAAAATCACTGATTGTTATATTTCTTGCCTAATTTTGACTTTAAAGTCACTGATTGTTGTATTTGTTGCCTAATTTTGACTTTAAAATCACTGATTGTTATATTTCTTGCCTAATTTTGACTTTAAAGTCACTGATTGTTGTATTTGTTGCCTAATTTTAACTTTAAAGTCACTGATTGTTATACTTGTTGCCTAATTTTGACACTAAAGTCACTGGTTATTATTTTTATTGCCTAGTTTTGACTCCAAAGTCACTAATTGTTATTTCTATTGCTTAATTTTAACTTTAAAGTCACAAGTTGTCATAATTTTGGCTATAAAGTCATTAATTTTCATTTTTATTGCCTATATACATTTTTTAATAAAAGAATGAAATATTCCTTCTGCCTAAAATGGCAATATAAACTTCTTAGTAAATTTTCTTAATTATTCATTATTTTGAGATTATATTTCTTTATATTTCATGGATAATTTTTGTATATTCAATATTGAAATGAAATAATATTTAGAAAAAAGTAAAATAAATGTATTCTTAAATGTCTTTAATAATTCGTTAATATGAGGTTGTGTTTCTTTATACGGTTTTCTGGGAGGTGTGCACAAACGCACAAGCATGTATTAGGCCCTTAATGCTTCCCTCCCTTTGAGATAACAAAAAATATGTCTTTATATTTCATGGATAATTTCGGTCTTTTAAATATTGAAATAAAATAATATTTAAATATATATATTCAGTGACCTTTTCTACCTTATCAGGTGTAGGGTTATAATATTTAAAAAGTAATATAAATTTCCTTAAAAAATCCTTTATGTTATGTTTTTTTTTTATATTTCATGAATAATTTTTGTCTTTATATGAGTTAATTCGTTGTCTACGATAAATTTTCCAAACCTATTATAAGTAGATTTTTTTATCGCTCAATATTATTATGAATTAAACATGTAATTGATTTTCCATGTACTTCATGACTTTTATCGTGTAATTAACAACGATTCCTATCAAATGATTACAATTCATATAAATGCAAGCTCCTATTGAAGCACGCACTTGTCTATCACCGTAATTTACATTCCCCCATGAGTCGCGCTACCTCCAATCAAGCGATTACCATCACAAGATCTTTAAATTATCACTATATTAAACCCCGCCGAAAGAAATGAAAACTTTCTCCGTTTAGTGTCTGTTGTGTTAATGGGAGATCTATGGTCGTGCAGCACATAACACTCGAACCGCCCTCCGTTTCCCGCTTCGATTTTTCGCCGGGCACGCGAGGTTCTAATAATCGTATGTAAATTGTAATTCTCCATCGGGCCGATTTAAAGTGGTGTGCCGTGTCGGTTTCTAGTCATTCACTGTCCGATTGCTATTCGACCACTATCTAACTGAAGTAACTGGAGAATAACGTCAGATATTTGTGTTTAATAATTATTAACATTTTTTATGATAAAAGTGGAAGAGTGATAAAGGTCTGAATAATTTTAAAGTGAATAATTGTAATGAAAATATAATAAAACAATTATAAAAAAATAATAAAAGTGAAAAGGGTATTATTTAAAAAAAATAGAGTCAAATATTTGATTTTTGTTTAATAATTATTTCTGATTATAATCATAATGATGGTTGCGACGTGGTAATTCATAATCAGTAAGTGTTTTATTCAGTGATTTCTGATTATAAAATTGGAAGGGTGATAAATAAATATAAATAATTTTAAAGTGAAGTAAAAATATTTTCAAAAATAAAAATTCAAAGAGAATTGCGTTAAATATTTGATTTTTTGTTTAATAATTGTTATTATTTTTAATGATGAAATTGGAAGGGTGATAAATAAAAGTTTAAATAATTTTAAAGTTGAGTAAAATGTGTTAATAAAATATAATAAACTGAAGTTATTTTATTTTTAAGTTATGATAATAACAATATGTATAAAAAACATAATCATTCGAAATTTTGTAATTCATACAATAGTAATGAGATATTTGAGATTAAACGATAAATTTATAAGCGCGCGGATAAAGATAAATCGAAGCGAAGAAAACCGAAAATAGGGTGGCCCGTGCACATTCTTGAGTTATCCTTGCAACCTTGAGCACATCCTCAATCACCTCCAACAATGGTTTCTATTAAAACCACAAACAGCCAGCGAAGTTAAGTAGAGCGAACGGACCAGGCATTATCATACTCAAACTATAGCGCTACATTTGCATCAGCGATTTCACAATAAGTAAATAGAAATTACATCGGCTAAGAGTTATAACAAACGCGTATTCTTATCGTTTTTTTTTAATTTTCATTCGTTCTAAATGCTTATCACCGGTGTGCGGCTTGTGTGTGCATAACAAACAGTGCGGTTAGATGGTGATGGTGTGTCTACCGATAAAGTTGCGTTTCGATCCGATCGGGGAATGATGTTATTGAGTGTGATTTGTGATGAGTATAAACCGAAATCTGATTTTAATGCGAAATTAAGAGTGAGGATTAAGAAGTTACTGAAGAGGATATTGCAGGTTCGTTTGATTGATTGGTTAAATTAATTGAGCTTTATCGCGCGCACTATCGTTACTACATGGAATTGCGTTGAAGTGGAAGGGTAAATAGCATGGAAGTTTTGTTACCTAATATTGTTCGATTGATAATTTTTGTCAGTTCGAATTGAAATGTAAAGATTTAAAGAGAATCGTGCGAGGTCCGAGTAGACTATTCCTCTTTCAATTCAAATTCTAGTGATTCAAAATTTCACGAAGAATTGAGTTTTATTTAAAAAATATTCTAAATATTCGATAGCCGATTCATCTACAGAATATAATTCTAATTTTTGTATATTATTGTACATACATATACACATTTGAATAAAGATGGTTAGTTAGTTATTCTAAATACCCCTTATTTGCATTTATTATGACAAGAATTAATAACTGTGGCTAAGTAAAATGTTTTTTTAAAAATGTCTTTAAATAGAAAACAAAAATCACTGGTCATCATATTTATATTTAAAGAACTAACTAAACATCTTTTTAATATTTTTAATATTTATTTATGTAAATAAACTTTTCTCCTCTAGAGTGCTTTGATTTTTTTACTCAAAAAAATATATATAATAAAATGAAACGGAGATGATTCACACATTTGCAGTTTTTTAAATTACAATATAACATGCTCGAAAAGTAGTTGTTTCAATAGATGTTTGTCAAAACTTACAGTGTGTGTAACTTTTTCAGTTGAAAAAAGGGATTGATCGAATTTTATTAATCATTCCCAGAAATTTTCCTTGTTTAAATTTATTGTAAAGAAAATATATTGCCATATCACACGCTATAGGTTATGTTATTGTAATTGAAGAATTTGTTTTGATAAATAATAACACATGTGTCGTTTTACTTGTTTTTATTCACTACTGCCGACAACATGTAAAATAAAGAAAGAAAACAAAACAGAAAAGTTCGCAATTACATTCTGTATACAATAAAATTAAACTGTTTGTTCTGGGCTATCATCTTTCTGCCTTCTTAATTATTCTTTTCAATTATTCACTTCATTTATTATTTAAAGAAAATATTAAAATTTATCGCTGACGCAGAACGAAAAAAGTTAATTTAATTATAAAACCGTTGGATCAATAGCACAGACAAATTATTATTTTTTATTAATATAATTGAAACTTAACAATTTCATATGGCATTGTTGTTTATGCCACACGAAATTAGGCAAATGATGGCGCATGCATCATCTTGGCGGGAAAAATATTTTAAGAGAAATTTTTAAAAATAAAAGAAAAATATGTTTCCACCAAAATGCAAATCGAAAATATGCAAAAAATGCTATCAAGTTCTGCCTTTTGTTTTTTTACATATTTTTATAGAGCAAGCTTTGCTTAATATGCTCACGCAGTTTCATTAAGATTCGCCTAAAATAGTAATTTTTGTGATTTTTTATAATTGAAAATATGCAGAAAATTCCAGTAAAATTCGTCTTTTCCGCATTAAAATGAAAATATCTCAAAAACTCTACATGGGGTATTTTGAGATTTTTGCATATACTGAAAGATCAAGCTTTACTTAATATTTCTACGCAGTTTCATTAAGATTCGCCTAAAGTAATATTTTTTGCGATTTTTTTAAAATTTGAAAATATGCAGAAAATAGCAATAAAATTCGTATTTTCCGCATTAAAATGAAAATATCTCAAAAACTATGGATGGGGTATTTTTAGATTTTTGCATATGCTGAAAGAGCAAGCTTTGCTTAATATGCTCACGCAGTTTCATTAAGATTTGCCTAAAATAGTAATTTTTGTGATTTTTCATAATTGAAAATATGCAGAAATTTCCAGTAAAATTAATCTTTTCCGCATTAAAATGAAAATATCTCAAAAACTGTGCATAGGGTATTTTGAGATTTTTGCATATACTGAAAGATCAAGCTTTACTTAATATCTCCACGCAGTTCCATGAAGATTCACCTAAAGTAATAATTTTTGCGATTTTTTTAAATTTGAAAATATGCAGAAAATAGCAATAAAATTCGTATTTTCCGCATTAAATTGAAAATATCTCAAAAACTGTGGATGGGGTATTTTGAGATTTTTGCATATTCTGAAAGAGCAAGCTTTACTTAATATCTCCACGCAGTTTCATTAAGATTCGCCTAAAGTAATATTTTTTGCGATTTTTTAAAATTTGAAAATATGCAGAAAATGGCAATAAAATTCGTATTTTCCGCATTAAAATGAAAATATCTCAAAAACTCTACATGGGGTATTTTGAGATTTTTGCATATACTGAAAGATCAAGCTTTACTTAATATCTCCACGCAGTTCCATTAAGATTCGTCTAAAGTAATATTTTTTTTTGCGATTTTTTTTAATTTGAAAATATGCAGAAAATAGCAATAAAATTCGTATTTTCCGCATTAAATTGAAAATATCTCAAAAACTCTACATGAGATACATTTCATTAAAATCATGAAATTAAAAAAATCATAATATTTGAAATTAAAAAACGGAGATGATTCACATTTTTGCAGTTATTTAAATTAAATAATGAAACATCGCTAAAAAATATCACAAAAATTGGAATTCTGTAATCCAATGTTTAGCAAGGTATATACCCGAGTAGTTGTTTCTATAGATGTTTGCAGTGTACGTAGTGATCATTTCCAGTAATTTTTCCTTATTTAATTGGCGATTCGAAAATTTTTACGATTACAATACTTTCACCTGAAAAGGGGTTTTGGGAAAGTAATGGAGGAACGAATAATAATTGATTAATTTTGTACTCTAAGATGAATTAAAATTGTGAATCTGCAAAGTGATTCGTTCGTTGATTGATAAATAAATTTGTGTTCCGAATTAACTCTTGAAAATATTTATGAGGTATGAACGCGATGGTATTCATTAATGCAGGATAAACAGATTAGTAACACCTCATGAGCCATCGATTATGAAATTATGTGTATAAAAGTTAGTATGTGAATGATCAAGGGGAATGGGCGGAGGGAGTGAGAACGAGAGTGTTATTTTGGTGTAGTGAATCTGGTCCAGAATAATCCCGTGCGAAGCTTACCTTTAGTTTTTACGTAACCAGTTAACAGGGCAGGGAGTCTGTAGTCATAGTCAACATCGACGTCGTCGTCGTCGTTTCGGCTCTGTATCTTTATATCTCACGCAGACACAGAGAGAGAGCAGAGCGTGGCCTATGGAGCGCCGGTAGCTGTTTGGTATTTTTAGTTTGGCGGTATTTGGCATCGGGAACGGATGCGCGTTTTATCTCAGTTGTCCGACCGATAATAACGTTATTAACGTACGTCAAAGTGTTTCGATTAAATGCCGACACACCTCTTTTCATAAATGTACGGTTCGGGTTTGTCATATTCGCGTCAACGCAGTGCTTACGATGATTACGATCGTCTTGGGTACAGTTGGCATTCGGCACCTTGGGCCTCTTCGGCTCCGGCTAGATCCAGCAGTGGGACGTCTGTTAATTCCATGGCTGGGACGAATCAATCGGCGAGGAGGACCAGGTATGCAAGATCATCAACGGCCAGCGTGACGCAGCTGCTGAGCGATTCGTGCAACAGCTTGCTTCAGAAGATTTCGACTAAGGTGCGTGGGCCTTCGGCTTCGGTGGATCAACCCATACATGCGCCTAGGAAAACTCCGACTTTGAATAACATCAATATCAACAATAACACCAGTGCGCAAATATCGACCCTTGGATCGGCGCGTACGAAATTTGAGGATAAGTACGCTTCTGTTTTGGATAGGATTTATGGGAGGAAACGTGAAGTGGAAAAAGCTTCGACTACAACAGGACATGCTCTTTCTAAAAGCGCGACTACCTCGAATGTCTTTGCTGCTGATAAAAATCAATACACATACAGCAGCACCCCCAGGGAGAAAACGCCTTATGCGGCAGAAGTGAAGAAGACGCATTTCCATCCCGAACCACCCTACTCGTACCTGGATCGGGATTCAATTTACACCCGCCTCAGACATAAATCCAAGCATTCCGATCTGCGTCCTAGAAGATCCGCCAAGCCGCAACGCAAAAGCGAAACAATCGAACGCAAACTAGCCACTAATCTAAAACTGGTCGACATACCACTCGACGACAAGAAATACGCTTACATCGACGATGACGTTACACCCACGCCTAGCAACCCGGAACCGCTCACCGAAAGGGAGACGAAGCGCAAGGAAATACAAAGTCTCATCATGAAATACTCAGCTTTGGACGAGGCTTACAACCGTGATGCTACCTTAAACATAAACGGTGGTGGTGGAGGTGGTGTTACCACGAACAGCAACAACGCCATATCGTCTTCAAGTGATATTAAAAGTGCTTCCTCCTCAATCGCCCAGAAGTACCAACACCACCACCACCATCACCACCAACAGCACAATAAATCATCGGCTGTAAGTACAGGCCGTGTGTGCTGACCCCCTTAACACCGTGTGTGCCGCTCTAACGCCGCCGTCTAACTTTGTGTAAGTCCACCGTAATCGGTGTCACGAACTTCAATGTTGTTTATTAATAAACCAAGCTATCTTCCATTTCGCGAAAATAATATCACAACAACATATAATCACTCTATAATACCGCGTGGTATCATTTCGCAACAGTTACTACAGAAATATCAACATGTGGTTGCTATTATAAAGTTATCGAGCCGATCATTGCAATATTTTACTACCTGGCGGTCTAAAATTAGGGTATATTTAAAAATGTGCGTGCCAAAGTAAATTTGGTTTTCTATTCTGGACTGTGTGGTCTGTTGGTGTTGATATTTATTTCCAAATCGTCGTGGCTGCCGAGACAGCATTTATTCATGAATTACATTTTTTCTCCATGGTTATTTTTTTGCGTGACAAACTTGTTTTTGTTTATATTGAAAACAGTAGCGTATCCACCAGCGAAAAATCTACTAATTTCAAGTGTCATGTTGCGCAACTTAGCTCCTCTCGCTCGCTCAAACCCTTTTAGAATGTTTTAAATTCATGGTGGATAATCTCCATCCTCTACCCAAATACAACCAAATATCTCGCACTTTCTACAACCATAAATATGAAAATTAGGCCTTCATCGTGTTCTTTAATTCATAAGCAATTGTTTTGCATCCAGTTTGCTCTAATATTTAAAGGATCATTTTATATAAACTACGAAAGCATTTATCTCCTAGACCAGATTCAGGGAGGGATTTATCTAAGACAGTATTTCCCAAATTATGGGTCGCGCTAATGAATATTGAGCCATTGTATACATGAATTAAGAAAATAATATATTTTTTTCATTTCAATTACAACAAATAAGACTTGTGGCGAGTCGTGGAACTACTTAACATTAAGTAGTTCCACGACTCGCCACTAGCAAATCTTTAGTTAGTTTAGTTAAATTCTGGGAGCCCTTTAGATACGCCAATGAGTACCCCTTAACAAATGGCCGCCGCGATGTCGATATTTATGCTTGACGCTGGAAGCATACCTTCTGCTTTGGGCTAGGCATAGGGAGTTATTTATCTAGTATATACTTAATGCTAAGTAGTTCCACGACTCGCCACTAGCAAATCTTTAGTTAGATGAGTCGGAGCTCAGTCAACTTTGGGAACCACTGGCCCAGGAATTTAAGGGGGACGTGTTTGGCTGAATGGTAGACATCGTCACAAACGCATAGGACAAAGCCCTTAAAGGTTAAAAATGGCATGCCTTTGCAACCTTTCCAGGGGTAAAAAGGAACCACCTTGATGTAACCAAGAAGTTTCTTTACTGAGAAAGAAGGCAATCCGAACGTGATTGAAAGCAGTAAAGAGATATATTCTAAAGCTTTAAGAACGCGATCGAAACAAACGAGGAAATCATGGAGGAAATTCTGTAATGAGATAGAAAACTCTTCGAAGGAGAACAGGCTCAGACGAGAATTGCTGAAGTTGACTTGATCATGCAAAGAAACCTTGGAGATACTGATGAACTACCACTTCCTAAACAATGCTGTTGAAACTCGTCTCGCCAGGCTAAACCAAAACAACCAATGGACATAAAAAAAAATCTGGGCTAAGATTGATTAGCATGGATTACTATAAATTTAGTGGTACAATAAAATAAACAAGGAAATTACTGTCAATGATCAATAAAATTTGATCATTCCATTTTTACTTTCCCCGGACCCCTGTCCAAGGGAAAGTATTGTGATCGTGAAAATTTTCGAACCGCCAATTTCAACAAATATGCACGTTTTGAGGTCCCCTGAGTCCATTCCATCGAGTTTTGAAAAAGTGTCTGTATGTTTCCGCGGTAGCGCATAAACGGCTGAATGGATTAAATAATTAAAAATAAATAATTATTTTAATGACAAATAAAACGCCAAAGTGCCGTTATATTCAGCACATTCGCAAAGTTTGAAAAAATGAAGAAGAGTGTGGAGAAATGATTGTAACACATTCTAAGGTTAGAAATAACACACTTAATTACAATATTCTTCTAAATACTCGGTTTTAACTTTGAAAGACAACAATTAATTTTTTCTATTAATCATTTTGCTTTCCTATTAAATTTTCAATCAGAAACTTATTTGACCGTATTCACCGGGGAAAATACCATGATGGACACATCACCATTTTTTTTATTGATCATTGCTCGTAATTTTCCTTGTTTATTTTTTTTTTAATTTAAATAACTGCAAAAGTGTGAATCATCTCTATTTTATTTTAAATTTAGTATTATACAAACAAAGTTTAAACTATATTTTTTTACATTTCATGTAATTTATAGTAATCCATGCTAATTTCGTTTTCCTTGTTTTCATAAACAGGACAAATCGCCTTCCTTTAGTGGACGAAACAATGATTCTCGGTCGTCTACCTTGTAGACCTAAATCGTTCACGATTTAGGCAAAAGATGGCGCTTGCGTCGTCTTTAATTTATTATATTTTATTATTAGTTAATTCTCATATTTCGTTCATGCATTGATTAGTTAAAGAAAACTTTATTTATTTTTTTGTTCCCAGATTATTTTTTTTTGTTTGCAAAATTATTTTCCTCCTTTTCTACGACCACTCTCCTCCATTGATGGTTTCGATTTAGGTCGTTAGTGTGCACGTTAATTAATTCTTATTTTAGAACGAACTCGCGGCGCGCAAATCGCTGTGCGCTTTAAATCATCACTCACTCGTAAGAATACACAGGAACGCCATTTGCGTGTGTGTTTAGTATGATTTTTTAACACAAAAAGCACTTAATTTATATTGCGTTTTGTTAAAATTGAAAATGTGAAAATGTTCCCCGGCGCCATGCAACATTAATCACGCAATGGATGGCCGTTAATAATAATAATAGGTGTTTCGGGTTTTAAAATAATGCACGATCGAAACTTTTATGGATTTCCTATTTTTAAGAGGATTATCAATTTTGTATTCCACCGGTTACAATATAGAAATAAGAATCATAATAAGTCTTTTTTTTTACATATTTAAAAGTTTACAATATTCAGGTAAAATACGACTCACTAAAAACGTCGAAAACTTGTACACACCACAAATTGTTACGCTATTTCCCTGTCTAATCAATTTGTCTGGAATGAAGTAACGATCGCGTGTACATTTTATAAGTAGCCGAAGGATCAGTAGGTAGAAGATAATCTATTGGAATTATTCCAACGAATACAAACACATTTAAATGACCATCGAGAAATATTGACCTTGATTTCGGTTATTTATATTTCGCAAGTGTTGATATCTATTAGCTTGATATCAGTGCCAACGCGCTGGTACTATTTTAGTAAGATTTTTCCTTATTTCGAGATCTGAACAATATAATCCGGGCTATTCCGTACAGAAAATGTAAAGTTTAACATTTGAGTTATTAAATAAATCCACATTCTATGCATATATATCTATTAAAGTTTTTTTTAATAAACATTGAAATTATAAAAAAATTGAAAGTCATAAACAATTTTGTTTTTAATAAAAAGTAAATAAAACATTTATTAAATATAAATTTTGTTTTCATGTAGGAGGAGGGACAAGATTTATTTAATTAATTAAATACAATTCTTATCTTTGCATATATATCTATTAAAAAAAACTTTAATAGATATATATGCATAGAATGTGGATTTATTTAATGCTTAGTCTATGATGATAAAAAAATAACATACCCGTTAAACTTAACATTTAGTGACTATAATTTCGACTAACATTAATATTAAATTATTTTCATTATAGTCATTTATTTAATACGGAATATCCTCTTTACAAAACATATGCTATAAATATAATTTAATATTTTTTTAAATAATTTATTTATTTATTTACGGAAAATTCATCATTTTACAAAAATTGTAACAATTTTTTACTATAAGTAGTAAATAGGCTATTACATATAAATAATAAATATACTTAAATATTTACATTAATAATTAATTAATAGAAATTAATAAATAGTCTATTAAAATACTTCGTTTTAGAGTAGGCTATGAAGAAAAAAAAGACGCATCTACGATTTCAAGAAACAAAAGACAAAATCAACATCAACAAACAATTCAGACTGCTTTTATTAAAGCCTCTATTAATTTAAGTTAGTTTCTGTAAACTCCACCTTCTACGTACTAATTAATACATTACATTTCAAATCTTATTATGATCGCATATTTTTTAGTCGCTCGATATAATGGAGGAGGGGTAAGTCGCATCTTGAAATACAGATATTTAAATTAAAAGAAATTGATTATTGATATTTGAAGTAAACATTGAATTGCAAATGGCCGCTAAGGAGTAATATATATTTTTTAAGTTTATTAGTAGCCTCGATATTCAAACGCAATCAAATATTCAGTGTCGTAAAACAGTAGGGCCTTTATTTACAAAACAACATTCCGGTTTTGATAACATAACCTAACTAATTAAGAAAAAACGAAAATCAAGCAGTTTCCCAAATATAACCGCCAAATTTGATAACATAACCTCAACAAGGGGAGTAATTAAAAAAATCGAGTAGTTTAAGAAAAAACTCAAGTTTTGATAACATAACTTCAATAAGGGGAATAATTAAAAAACGAAAATCGAGTAATCTCAAAAAAAAACATACGATTTTGTTTCGATCGTTGTCAAATTCAAATGTCATAGATGTATATGCATAAATAAAATAATAAACGATTATTATTATTATATACTAGATGAATCTCCCTATGCCTAGCCCAAAGCAGAAGGTATGCTTCCAGTGTCACGCATAAATATCAACATGGCGGCGGCCATTTGTTAAGGGGTACTCATTGGCGTATCTAAAGGGCTCCCAGAATTTATTATATATGAACATGCATAGTTTCTGTACTTTTACGGGGTCCTTTAGATACGTCAATGAGCGCCCTTTAACAAATGGCCGCCGCCATGTCGATGTCTATGAGTGAAATTGGATGCATCACTTTTGTTTTAGGCTAGGTATAGGGAGTTATTCATCTAGTATATGTTTATATATCTATGACATGTGAATTTGACATTTGCGTACGATCGAAACTTTTCAACGCCGAGTTATTCATCTAGTATATATATACATCTATGTCACATCTAAATGATGGATTTCGTACGACTAACACGTACGATAAATTAAAGGAATCGAGGCTACAAAATCTAGGTTTTAGCGATTTTCATAGATAATATATATATTTAATTGTAACTTAGTCGTCCTAGTCAGCTTCTATTTCTGTTGTGATTAATTTAACTATTAGTATTGCTCACTGATATTTTTTAATTACATACCAGTCAGAATATTTTATATTTAATATTGACATTTATAGCATATTTATTTTTTGTAAAAAGGATATTCCGTAATAAATAAATAAATGAAGAAGAATATAAATACATAAATAATATCGAACGTGAAAATTAGAGACGTATTAGCTGCACAGAAATCGTATACCCTTAACACTTGACGAAATACTTTTCCAAGTAATAATAGAAAAAGGGAAAATAATTTATGAATTATTTTTAAATTCTTTTTATTTAATTTACTTTTCCAAGTATTTTAAGTTATAAATTTTAATATTTATTATAGTGGTTTTAAACGTATTTAAGTAGCGTAATTAAATTAATTTGTTTTTAAATGACAAAGTCGTTGCTTGGTAGTGATTTTCCATTTGCAATAAACAGTTTCATACGGGAATTATTTTCCTGTATCAACAGAAAATACGCAATGAATAACAAACATTGGAATCATCTGGTGTAGCGACGTCGGGCGAAAAGCCAACAAACATTTGAACAGCTTTGGCAAATGCTACTCACAATACACCGCGTTATGGGAATCGACTCCAAAAAAGGATTTTTTAATTACAAAAAAGTATAAACATACACTTATGTTACTAAATTAGTCTCAATTTAATAATTATAATAAAAAATAGTTATCATTATCATTTTGTAGTCTCTGTTTTATAATAATAATAATTTAACAAAAATACATCTATTTACAGGGAAAAATATGTAAAAAATTTCTTAAGCTAAGTCTAATAATACGAATATAGAAATTAAATATTATGTTTTCCTCAGTTAAGGGTGCGGTTTATTGGAAATAGCTGACAGACATTGATGTCCTGTTAAATGCACAATATTGTATCTTATGATCGAGAAGAGTATTTTGATTTTTTTCTTTATTATATATTTTGTTGGCACCAGTGAATAAAAACAAATAAAACATCACATATGTCATTATTAGTAAAATCAAATTCTTATATTTGAATCATAGAATCATAGATTTCATCAAATATTATCACAAATAATTACAATTATTCTTTCAATAACTGTTTGAAGTATTTTGAAATTAAACTTTCATTATGTTTTGTAGTTATCAAATAAATCAATTTATAGTGTGTCCTTACTTTTATTGAGAAAATGGCGCAGACAGAATATTTATTTGAACTTGTCAACAATTTACCATTTTGGCCGCGTGAGGGCGGGTCGTATGTGATGGCACTTCATTTTTATTATTTTCTGTAGTGATTATTTTAATAATCGAATGATAATTTTATCGTTTCTATGAATCATAGATTTCATCAAATATTATCACAAATAATTACTATTATTGTTTCTATAACTGTTTGAAGTATTTTGAAATTAAATTTTCATTATATTTTGTAGTTATCAAATAAATCAATTTTGCCCATCACAAGTTTTCTGAATAAAAGAGCAGAACGCTTTGCGAACGCCACAGCAAAAACATCGCCGATCTGCTCTTCTGAAAACAAAGACAATCAGATCCACTCAAAGACTCACAGATAGAGTCCGACCACGGCAGTGGATAAGTTCGAGGAATATTAGATAAAGCTGACTCCAGTAAAGCAGGAAGAAAAAAAAATATTTTCTGAACCCAAAGTACAACAAAAATTAAGAAACTTCCAACAAACAATTTCCACAAGTGTAAACCAACCTCCACAGCAACATTCCCTAATAATAAACACCCATTTTCACGGAAAACTTATTTTAAACAATAGAAACCGAAAATGCGTGGCGAATCGTAACCAACAACACACGCACACACGCGCGCGCTGCATTTATTTTGGAACACTTTCAAGATTCATCAAATTTTTGTTCTTGACAAATCTTGGCCATGTCCCAGATCAGCTCAAACTCACATACACTCACTCCTCAAATGAGTCATTTCGTTCGTTTATGAAAAAAAGCGCTTAATTTGAATAATCGAATTTGGTTAATTGCATCAATTATCCCGCGCGGTGTTAATGTACTTGGTGTTTCAAACAATGAAACGGGAGTTTATTAATAGGTTTGTGCTATTTTCTGGGTTCAATAAATAGTTCTTTGATCGAATTACGGCGTATTGCTTAACGCCGACCTAAAATTTAAATTGTAATTGACATTTTAGTATATCTATGAGGATTGTTAGCAAACGTGAAATAACGCAGTGGTGATTGAAATATGGAGGATGTTGAGAATTTATGAAATACGTAAGAAATAAAAAAAACAAGAATTTAAATAAAATTTAACAACTTTTAAATTTAACTAGAGGAAATATAATGATTTTACCTGAAAGGGAGGGTATAAGTATTCGAGAAGAATTTCTTCGCCCGATGGAAGCAACAGTGTAGCAAAAAAAATTGTTGCTAATAATAATTATATTAAAAATAAAAAAATAAAGTTAATGGGTAAATTTAAAGAGAGAGAAACAATCTTAATTTACAGAAAGCATAAACAATATATATATTATCATATAACCCTTATACCCTTTCGAGTGTCGGGTATAAACAATATTTACAAATTATAAATATATTCATATAATACATTTTTCTGTAAAATGGCTATTTGATTGCAAAAAAATTGAACACAGATCCAGGAAAGCTTGTTTGGGATCTGAATTAATAGAAACCTAATTATTCGAGTTTTCAGGGAGATTGCAAAAATTTGAACATGTATCCAAGAAAACTCATTCTGGATCCACCCCTGTATTTTTTTTTAGTAAACGGTGAAAGATTTATTCGCAATAAATGAATTCCAGAATCCACGCCTGTATTACCAATATTATAACACAGACAAAATATGTTTGTAATTATAATAATATTTATGCCCTAAGGTCTTGTGAATTATCATTCATTTTTTATTTATTAGATATTTTTCACCCTTGATAATTGAAGGAGGTTGAACATGTGATATTCCATGTAGTAACTGTTTCCAGTGCTATTGTATTAAATTGTTTACGATTAATTTCATAATATTTGGCACAATCCCGTAATAACAACAATACGTTTCGTTTGCTTCTGCGAGTGACCTTCGAATGTTTGTGCAACTATTAGTCAATCACCTTAAATGAAATAAACAGAACTTCAAGAGGCATTTACGTTAATTTCTATCGAGTTTTAATTTAAACAGAATGTAAAAAAAAAACTTACGATTGAAGGAATTTTTGCAGCAATGAAAAAAGGAAGGATCCAATTTAATGGAAATTAGAATTAAATAAAGAACATTTTCAAAAATATACTTTATTTCACAAAACCTTCCTTCTATTATTATTATTTTTTTTAAATAATGTACCATACAATAGACACCAACAATATATATTTTTTTAAATTATATTTAAATAAATAATGTCATTTTTGAAAATGTCGATTTTATGGTACATCATTTACAAAATTAAATAAAATATTAATAACAGGTGTTCACTTATTTTAAGTTTAGAAATATTTTTTATGATAATAGTAAATGTTATATAAAACAAAGTTTAGAAGTGTTTTCATTATCATATTTAAATATGTACAATGAAGTAGAAAATATTTTTTACAGAAAACACTTTTATAATTATTTTACCCCACAGTTAACAATCACAATTAATCATATCAGCTGATATGATTATTAAATATTAAGTTAATTTTTTATTGGTAATTTTTTTTTACATAAAAAATTGAATTAATGAAAAGTATTGCTACATTTCATATATTTTTGTTATGAAATTTAATAGTTGCAGAAAACATAAGAGTGTTATATTTAACCAAAATTTATAAACCTAAGAGTGCACAGGTGGATTTAAAGAGGGTATATGCGTTGTGGCGTTGAAAAGTCCTTACCTTACGAATTAAGAAAATTATATAAACCAAATCATAAAAGCCCAATTTATTTAAACATACTTGCAAATATTAATAAATAACCCACACACCCATATGCCTTCATATCTCTGTCTATTATTATGTTACCGGTGCACACTGTGTGTATTAAAAAAGTGCGCCCCTTTATCTGAATCTCTGAACCGTGTTGTTGATTTGGCAATCCGTTGTTGTTTGCCCTTCCTGTGTGTTGCTGGCCGGTGCTGACCCACACCCACCACGATGCAATCGATGATCTGATGTCGATGATGATATGCTGTTACTACCCTGATGTGATGATGATGATGATGATCCGATGATGGCAGAGCTCGCGCGCACCCTCCGTCGAGGACGATGAAGAAGGCCACCTCATTTACCGCTCGGGAGATGTCCTGCAAGACAGATGTTCGTGAATTCTATCACTATCTCACACACTACTTAGCAGTTGGATAAGTCTAATATTCTATCCCAAAAATTCCCTTCCAATTTATAATTATATTTATACATAACAATCAATTACACCTATATTTTATATATATTACATATATATATTTATATATCTACCGGTTTTACATTAATGATTTTTTTTTATATAATACGGCGGTTTTAATCTTTCTTTCAGCCAGGGTTTACATCCGTTGGCCCTGTCCAAATTTATTACACATTTGTTTCATTACGATTTGATTGGACTTATATGAGGATTCTAAATAATTAAAACAAATACACATTTACAACTCGCTTACAATTAAAACATACATTAATTAAATTTTTGATAACGTTAAGTGAAAAATAATAATATAATAAACAAATTAAATTGATTGATTGTATTACGTGAAGATTAAATTAATTTGATGAATAAAGCACTAATAACATTTCTTCACACTTTGTGATTAAAGACAAAAAAATATTTTCAATTCTCAAATCCTTATAGCCGGTTATATAATACAATACCTATTTTACTAGAGACGGAGCTCCAGCAATTGAATCAATTTCACCTGTTTTGAAGTACGTGCAAAAACAGTTTCACTTCACAGCTGTCGTTGTTTTAACTTCCTGTTTAATTTAACCTCTAGTTAAGTATACATTATAAAACTGGCTATTAAGCAAATAAAAAATACAGACAGTATTTTACTGTGCAAATGAATGAGTAATTAAAATAAATGATTAAAGTATAAATGTTAAAACAAGTTTTAACACGTATTAACATTCACATTAATAAATAAGTGAAGAGAAACATACAAGTTTTTCATTATTTGATATTAAACTTAAAGCCAATGTTTTTATTTAATCTTAAACATTAACACAAATGTTGGAATTTTTTTCATTATTAAATGTTAAACTTATTTTGCATAAATTCAGAAAAGAAGAATCCTCATATTAAGACACCATCTTTAACGTCCATTAATCTTAGTTCTAATGACTACAGATGATTTGGGAATAATGAAACATCTAAATAGGTTTTCTTTGAATTCATATACGTTCACAAAATAATATTAATTTGAAAAAACAAAAAAAGAAATCAGATTGAAATCCAACATTTATTTTTAAAGAATCTTATTTAATTTAACACCTCACGCTGAGAAGTAGAGAGGAACATATAACGATGCTATATAAGACTAAATAAAAATTTAATTTAAAATAAAGCCTTAATACTCTACAACTTAACCTAACATATTTAATTTGAAAGTGATATAAAAATTAATGGATTTATAATTTGAACATATTTATTGCCTTTTAAATTACTGTTTTCTTTTTTTATATCGACACTTGTTAAAACATTGTTAATATCAGTATTAGTTTACCAGAAGTGGAATTCCACCAAATGAATTAAACAGGAGGTTAAAACAATGACAGCTGTCAAGAAAAACTATTTTTTTTTTTTTTTCATGCATTCGGTGGAGTTCCACCTCTAGTTTACTAGATGATCGACTAAATCAATCAAACAAGAGGTTAAAACAATGACAGCTGTAAAGAAAAACTGTGTTTTTGCATGCAAAAAAATAGTTTTTCATTGTTTTAAACTTTTGTTTAATTCAAGATACAAATTTAACAGATTATTTATTTATTTAGTCTTATATAACATCGTTATATGTTCCTCTCTACTTCTCAGTGTGAGGTGTCATTGTTTTTAACTTTTGTTTAATTCAACATACAAATTCAACAGATTAACAATATAAAAAAAAAATATATCACAAGAGAAACTATGGTTTTGCAGACAAAAAATAATTTCTCTTAACAGGAGGTCGCTGTTTAATTTAACATAAAAATTAACAATATAATTGATAAATGATCAATATATTGATCTTTTTTATTTAAAAACAAAATACAAATAAAATCATTACATATTTCAATCTGATTTCTTTACGACAATTATTAAAAAAAGTCATCGTTTGCATGCTCCGACGAATACTGTCGAATTCAACTAAATTATAGTTTTATTTATAATTAATAAAATAAGTGATTGAAACAGTGCGTGCATCTGATAAACCGAAAAATTTAAAAAAAAATATAGAAAAACTCGATCCCGGAGTTATTAGAAAGTGTAGGGTTTTTCTTAAAAACTCCGGCGGTTCGGGTCGTTTGTCAGATGGCACTTCATACCGGTTGGAGTTGAGCTAATAAAACCCGTTCAATTACAGATAAGATTCTTGGCACCCTGGGAGAAGGAACGTTTGGCAAGGTAGTCAAAGTGAAGGATTTGGAAATGTAAGTCTATTAATTTACCCGCTTATGATGTACGGCTATGAGTAAAGTAGAGTGATTGTTATCGTAGAGAAAGTGTTTTTTTTTTTTGTTAAATGCCCTTATTTTTTTTCCACAATTGGTAAAAATAAATAATAATCAATATCGATTCATTATCTCATCAGCAGGACAGAATTACTGTCACTGCACTTTTTTTTTTTAATAAAATTCACCTTAATTTTTTATTCTTTTTAATTACGAAAAAAAAAACCTTTATTGGCATTGTTTATATGTTTATTTAGTATTTTAGGTTTGATGCATTAAACCTAAAATACTAAATAAACATATATCCATTCTCATTATAAATAACTATAAACATTAATGACACTCACTTTTTTTTTTCTTTCTTTCTTAATCTTATCCTCTTTTACCCGTATTGGGTGTCGAGGTTGTTGTTTTTTTTAATTACTATTATTATTATAAACTTTCTTCTTGTACCATTTCGGGTGTCAAAGTCCTTTTAATTATTTCAAATATTGATACTGTAAAAAGAGAATTCTAATGAAGGGTTTTTAAGAATATAAAGTAGAAAAGAAAATTTCAGTCACAGTTATTTATATTATTTTAATTTAATTTATATAAAGTGTTTTATTATAAACAAAACAATCTTTAAAAGCAATCTTTTCTTTAAATTTTAATAAAACCCTCTATTTCTGAAAGTCCCATCATAATAAATTTATTATGTAGATCCGTTAGATATTCACCGCTGATAACAGGGTGAACCGGAACAGATGGGCATTTATATATAATTGATGTGGCATGCCGGCCTGTGCAATTTAAATTCCATTGTCCGCTTTTGGACAGAGACCTGCAAGGGCATTGATTATTTCTATTTTCAGGGACCACTCTATGGCCTTGAAGATTATCAAGAATGTGGAGAAGTACAGGGAAGCGGCCAAGCTGGAAATTAACGTCCTGGAAAAAATCGCTGATAAGGATCCGGATTGTGTCCAGTAAGTGACCGTCATTAATTCTCACTCAAGAGAGGCTTCATCATAATTCTTTTCTTGTCTTTTATCTAATACATTAACTCAATTTTAGATTATCATATTTTTTTGAGTTATAATACAAAACAATAAAAAAATATGGAAATTAATCTAAAATTAATGTAATGCATAGATACAATTTTTTTTTTAAATACGATCAATTAATAGAAGATTAATAAATTGTTCAATCACTATATATTGAACGTATAACAAAAATCGATGACAAAGTTGGCATTGGAAATCTAAAGTCATGTCTGAACTAAAATCACACGTGCATGCGTAAAGTACTGGTTGTCATGTTGACCGCAACCAGCATTTCACGTGTGTGATCTTAGTACAGATATGACCCGAGACTTCCAACGCCAACTTCATCGTCGATTTTTGTTATACGCTCGATATAAATGAGCACTGTAAACTATATGATCGAAGTATACATTTGGTATTAATGAAATAACAGTATTTCCGTTTGTGAACCATATTTTATATAAATTGATTAATACCCTACACCCTCACTGGTATAAAGGGTTCTTTCGAAAATATGTATAAATTGATTAGTCAACAGGGCTTCCAATTAATTTCGCTCGAGATTAACACTCTTGCTAATTATTTTGCAATTAATGAAATTTTTGTTTTATTTGCAGCCTTTGTGTTAAAATGTTAGACTGGTTCGATTACCACGGCCATATGTGCATAGGATTTGAAATGCTCGGACTCAGCGTATTCGATTTCCTGGTAAGTTGAGGATCCTCTGCTTCTCGATCATAAAAGAATGAAGCAATTATAAAAAATCGGCCAAAGAAGAACAAACAAATGCCATTGTAAGGCATGTACCGAGTGGTTAAACTTTATTGTCAAAATATATATTTTTTAAGGCTCCTAATATGTTAGACGGATAGTAATCACATAACCTGCTACTTTACAAAAATAGCTTGTGTTCAGAAGAAAAGTCCAATAGGCGGCAGCACTATATGTAGCGATATTTCGGCGGTTTACAACTATCTTGGTCCCAGCTCTTACACTTTATTGAAAGAATTTTTTAATATGATATACAAATAAATAACTAGTAGAAGAGAATATTCCTTATAAATTGCTGAAATATTGCTAGATATAGGGGCATAATGCGGTTATAATAAAAATCAAAGATAGTAAATTATTACATTAATTGTTATCTTTTAATTCTTAAAAAATAAAATTAAATAATCCTTTATTGATAATTAAAAATAAAATACTAATAATTGCTTTATAAGCATTAGGATTGGTCGCGTTCAGGGAATTGTAGCACTTAAGCGCTTTACGAAAGCGGTTTCCCTGAACGGTACTGCTTTATCAAGCGGTAAAGCATATATTTTTTCCGCTTGATTGCTTTTCAAGCCATGCAGCTGTAAACAAAAGGGCTATATTTTCGTGAACATCCTTAACATCGAAAGCGCTACATCTCTAAAATTTCCCCGAATGCGACCATTGTGAAATAAGGATTTTGGAATAGAAGTACAGCTCATACACCACACCCATTAGGACCTAATTTTAAACCCATTGTTTTACCTCTCATTGCAAACTATGTTTTACATGTATTTTCTCCATATAAAAAAGAGGACTACGGAGCTTTATTTTCCTCATAGATTAAAATATATCACATTGTAATTTAAAATCATAAAATCTTCAGTAATGATTTTTTTTTTTAAATAGTCAACTAAATTACGCACAGACAAAAAGCATAATTAAAGAATTTTTTTCTAGTGAATGAAAACAGAGCCTTGAGCTGATTTCTTATTTATTTCACATCGGTGATATATTTTCTAATATTAGATATGAGAGTCCGGTCTATTTTTACATAAATGCGTTTAGTTTAAATGCTTGGCTTACGAGAGGGAATTTTAACTGTCAACGTCTATTTACTCAAATTAAATCCGATTATTTAATTAATCTTCCATTACAGAAAGACAACAGTTATCAACCCTACCCGTTGGACCACGTGCGACACATCGGCTACCAGCTGTGTTTCTCCGTGAAATTCCTGCACGACAACTTCTTAACGCACACAGATCTGAAACCGGAAAATATCCTCTTCCTCGATTCCGACTACGACGTTGTATATAATAATAAAAAGGTAATTTAATAATACACATCATTTAAATAAAAATACTTGTCCCTTTCTCAAGTATTTTTATTTAAATAATTAAAGTCTCCACAACCAACATAAAGAAGATTAGAATATACATCATGATGATTACTGTTACTAAATCTGCAGTCAAGGACAGGCACAGTAAAATCATGAGTCTCGGTGAAATTCCACTAAAAAGGCATACAATTCGAGACAGCCTTATTTGTTTTATTGATTAAAAAAAACATAGTAAGTGTTTTATTCAGTAAACATAACATAATTTATATTTTTCATTTATTTACATATATGTTGCTATTTTTCAGAGGAGGGATGTTAAAAGAGTGAAGAGGACTGATGTGAGATTAATAGATTTCGGCAGTGCGACCTTTGATCACGAGCATCATTCGACGATAGTCTCGACGAGGCACTACAGAGCGCCAGAAGTCATATTAGAGTTAGGTTGGGCGCAGCCCTGCGATGTGTGGTCTATCGGTTGCATACTGTTCGAACTTTATTTGGGCATAACTCTCTTTCAAACACACGATAATAGGGAGCATTTAGCCATGATGCAGAGAATTTTAGGTGAAATTCCAGCTAGGTAATTATCACTTCGATTAAAAACGCATTCGAGTATAAAACATGTTTTTATTTGCTTCCAGGATGGCTAGAAAAACGAAAACAAAATATTTCTATAGGGGGAAACTGGAATGGGACGAGAAAAGCTCTGCTGGTAGATATGTTAGAGATAATTGTAAACCATTAATGGTAGGTTTTTATTTTATTACCACAGTATTATATAAATATTCGTTGTTTCAATTTTAATGTATAAGTAATTTTTTAATGTGACAATCTAATAGTGTTTTTTTGTTACAATGAAATTAAACAAGGAAAATTTTTTGGCAATGATCAATAAAATTCGATCAATCCCTTTTTCCAACTGCAAAAAATACTTACACTGTAATTTTACAAACATCTATTGAAACAACTACTTCTTGTTGGAAAAAGGGACTGATCGAATTTTATTGATCATTGCCAAAAAATGTTCCTTGTTTAATTTCATTGTAATTTAAATAGCTGCAAATCTTTGTTTCATTTTATTTAATTTGATTATATAACAGTTGCACAATTTGTTATATAAAAAACAGTGAAACAAATCAAGTGTTTTAATTAAAATATTCCCTAATATTAATTAATGTTGATGTGACTCGCATAATGGGAAAGATAGCGCCATCTTTTGTCTAATTGATAAGTTGTATTATTAACACTTCGAGTCTATAAACACTAGATGAATATTTTATTAAATTAAAATAATTTGGAACTAAGTGAGTGAATATACTTTTCTATTATTAATGCGTTTAATTTTCCATAACAGAGATACAAACAAAGCGACGATTCAGATCACGGCCAGCTGTTCGACCTAATCCTGAGGATGTTGGAGTACGAACCGTCACAGCGTATCACACTGCGAGAAGCCATGTCCCACCCGTTCTTCGAGAAGATCCCCAATCACCAGCGGCTGGGGGAGAAAGGCTCCGGGGACGCGCCACGGCGCAGCCTCTCGGTGAACTCCCGATAACACCCCTTACCGTGTTTAGCCGGATAATTGGACTTTAAATGAATTTTTTAAAATCAAATGTGCTACAAAAATAAATTTCTTTTTATTTGATTTTTGGAAGCATCAGGTTTTCCTAAATGTATAAGTTGTTCATTTTTAATAATTGAAGAAAAAAAAAACTAAGAAAAACAAGATGTGTCGTACATAAATACATCGTTTATTTATTATACCCGCAATTATTTGTAACAGTAAGTTTATGGTTTATCCCGCACAAATGATACAATATTGACGCATACAAGGTGCGGACAGACAGACATGCAGGTAATGTGATTGAATTTAAATAAATGTAAAGTTTTTTTTTTTGTAAGAAATCTGTACATTGTTAGGGTTACTTAACAGCATAATTAATTTCGTTATCAGTTATAAATATTTTTAGAGCATAAATTAATAGTTATAAGTAATTCGCAGTTCTGTCTATTTATAAATATTTTCAAATACAATGTAGACAAAAGGTGAAATAAAAAACAAGTATTTTTCAGTGATTTTATTTGTGTGAATTCAATTTAATTACTAATAATCAATAGAGAGAATAAGAGCACTCACGATCTCAATTAATTCATTAACAATTGCCCCTGTGGGTTCAAGGTAGATTGAATTTTGATATAGAGAATCATTGCGCAAGATAACTGTAACGGTTGCACAATTTGTTAATATACTTGTTGAGCCACTAATTACGATTAACTAATTGTTACTTAATAATTTTCCTGTGCAAAATTTGTGGTACAAATTTAGTTAGTCTCCAGTTAATTGGAATTACCAGATTGTTCAAATTCAAAATACATTTACATATAATCATAATTTTAAATCATATTTATTATTGTAAATTAAGTTATTAAAATAATAATAAGTTATTATTTTTGTCAAAGGACAAAAATGTTCATGTAGAACATTTTTGTCCTTTGATAAAAGTTAGATTCGGTAAGTAAAATTTTATAACAAGGAAAAAGGATTAATAGTACGATTAAAAAAAGGGAAAAATAAAATATCAATAGAAATATATAAATTAACATTGTTAATTCGCATCTTTTAATTTGCTGTCCAGTTCCGTGTCACAAATATAAAATATATCAATTAACAATGCACTTAAAATAGAAACTTATTTATTTATATAAATCATTGGGCAGGTTGGTCACCTGTGGGCATCGAACGGATGATGTCCGAATCTCCTGGATCCGTGATCGACATGACGCACACCCTGAAGTATTTACCGCAAGCTGTGCCTAATTCGATGTTGTTACCCGTGTAGTGGTGGACCCCGGTCTTGGCCAACATGGCGTAATATTCAATTTCGCACTTCCTTAGCGGGGGAGTGTTGTTGGCGATTATGATCAATTTGGCTTTACCTTGCCTCAGAGTCTGAAAATAAAAAAAATATACATTAATCCCTTTAACAAAAATAAAATTAATTATCATAACTATTTCTACAACTAATTGAAGCATTTTCAAATTTCACTTTCATCACCCCTTGAATTTTTTGAATTATCAATTAATTTCTTCTATTAGTTGTATGAAGTTCTTGTTTGTTATAATTAATAGGTGAAAATGAATTAAGTATAATCACTTACTATGCTTTTTAATATAATTATTATGAATTACAGTCGCAACCATCATGATAATTAAGTAAGTGTTATCTCAAGACAGTGTTGAAATATGAATAAATCAAATTACAACTTATTAAAACAAATACAACAAATGTTTGATACAACACTAATAAACATAACCCCGACACCAATTGGTAAAAGGGGACATCGATTATATATATATACTAATAAACATTTTGTTCGCAGGTGGTTCTGCAGTGGTGCAATAAACTCTGTTGCTTTGCAAGTATATCCAGTTCATGTTTTATGAAACTACGCACAACTAACTCTGTTACAGCCCAAGTTTACATTATATGGAACTACACACAACAAACTTTGTTGCTTCCCAAGTAAGCCCAGTTCATATTTCTACACACGTTCATTATAGAGCTACATACTATTATAATTATAAGGCATTAGTACCTGTAGTTCCATATACTACCATACCATACATAGGTATGCCCTATAATGAACATTAGTACAAATATACAGTTTTAAGTTATAAATCTCTATTTGTGAAATTTAAATAATATAAAAACAATACATTAGAAAACTGTTATGCTACTTTATAAAATCCACAAATTGGCTATCGGC
Organism: Philonthus spinipes; assembly: GCA_963082785.1. Classification (NCBI taxonomy): domain Eukaryota; kingdom Metazoa; phylum Arthropoda; class Insecta; order Coleoptera; family Staphylinidae; genus Philonthus; species Philonthus spinipes. The sequence goes on from OY720311.1 coordinate 23,285,926, forward strand.
CAGTAATTTTTCAGCTATATTTCGAGTTATTTGCGAAACATAAAAATTCTAAATGTGAAAAACAATAAATTTCATTTTAATCCGGCTTCAAACGACTAATATATAAAGTTAATACTATTTGTGCTACACTCTTGATGGATCAAGATATACGGTGAATAAACAAGAGTTTCCATTCACCAGGTTAATATATAGTTCACAAAACAAGCATTCGTTCATAAACAGACACTTACAGCTTCGCACAAGCTTAACCTAAAAAACCAAACTAACCCCATCAGCCACTCCAAAAAACAACATCAATGAAAATTAAAACAAACACTCACCTTCAGCGTCTGTTTGTATCCCAGGCAGTATTTGCCTGATTTCATAACAAGGGCGAGCTTGCTGTTGATCGACTCGATGGCCTTTTTCTGTTTCTTCTGGACGACCATGTTTTCTGTAAATAAGCCACGTTAGGTTATGGTTGGAAATTCGCGCCGAACGTGGCGGAATCGACGCGTCGGTTGCGGCGACGGGTTGGTTTTCGGTAATTGTTAAAATTCGTACGGGTTTCGGAGGATTTCCACGGGATTTTACCTGTTTTCGTTTCCCACGTGTAGCACAGGAACGACGGCGGTTCTAAAAAGAAATATGGCAGCTTGTCACTTCCCGTCGTACAATGGTGCCAACCTATTTTGTGTGTGTGTGAGCTAGGGGAATTGTATATAGCGGGAGATTTGAATTTTGCAACAGTTTATTATTGTTAATTACGACTTTTTGTGAGAAAAATATTTATGAAATAATGTAATTAATACAATAAATATTTTATTTATAAAAAAAAACACACAAATTTGTTGCTTTTAATATCGATTTTGCTCGCGATTTTTTATAGTTCATATCTATGATTTCCAATATTAAAGAAATCAAAGATAAAATAATTAATTAAAAATCTACCAAATAAATAAATTAAAAAAAAAACAGATTATTAGATTAAAATTAATAACGTTAAATTCTTGACCAGTTTCGGGTTATTAGCTCATTTTTCATAAGAATTCCTATTTCATAATATTAGGGGTGTGAAAATGATAACTTACGTCATGATTGTTGTAATCATAGAATAATATTTAAAAAAGATAGAGGCACATGATTTTGTAATTTAAATAAAATTATGATAATTTAACCAATTCATTATTTATTTCAAAGAATGAATTAAAAGGTTATAAAGCTCTACTTTATAATGTTAGGGGATATAAAATGATCATTTACGTCATGAGTGGTAGGAATCATAGAGTTGAAAAAAATTAAAGAGAAACATGAATTTTATGTTTAAATAATATTATGATAATTTCATAATTTAGCCAATTCATTATTTATTTCAAACAATGGATATTTTAGGTGGGCCAAAGTCCCATTGCATAATGTTAGAGGATAGAAAATGATAACTTAAGTCATTAATGATAGAATCATAGAGTAGAATTAAAGATAGAAGCACATAAATTTTATATTCAAATAAAATATTGATAATTTAGCCAATTCATTATTAAGATAAAAAATGGGTATTTTTGGGTGGTTCAAAGTCCCATTGCATAATGTTAGGGGATAGAAAATGATAACTTACGTCATTAATGATAGAATCATAGAGTAGAATTGATGATTGAATATATATAAATAAAATAATGATAATTTAGCCAATTCAATTATTAAGATCAAAAAATGGGTATTTAAAAGGTGGACCAAAGTCCCATTTCATAATGTTAGGGGATAGAAAATAATAACTTACGTCATTAATGATAGAATCATAGAGTAGAAACACTTAAATTTTATATTTAAATAAAATTACTACAATTTAGTGAATTCATTATTTAGTTCAAAGATAATAAATAATTTTAAATAAAATTAGGGTCATTTTATTTTTCATAATGTTAACGACGAGAGAATGATAACTTACGTCATAAGAATCATAGAGTAGGAATTTAAAGCAAAAACAGGATTTCCTTTTTTTTATTTAATTGAAATAACAATTATTTAATAACTTGGTTCTTGTAAAACATGTATGCGATAAAATAAATAATCTAGGAAATATTGAGATTAAACCTTAAATAAATATAAAAACATTTGCAACAATTATCTCGTTACAAAACGCTTGTTTATTGGTTGGTATTGTGTGATGAGAATACGCGCGGTTTTATTTAAATTTGAATATATTTTGAATTCACAAATTAATGTAATTTCATTACCTTATTATTAAAAAATATACTACGAACTGAGTGTCTTATATATATATATAATCTGAAATCCCCATCTACCATAATGGTGGTGTAGGGGTACTGAGTGTCTTTAAGATCCAAAAAAATTTAAGTTTCACCTTCTTATTTCGTTTTGTTGAACGATTGCGAAAATCAGCAAAAGCTTTGATGAGCTAATTTCAATAAAATTATAAAAGAGTATGAACATATGATATATGAAATGTGTGATAAAAAATATATCATGGCAACGTAAATTGTAACTGTCAGTGTTAACCATAACTCAATCATTAGAAACTCATGTTCAAAATTTCCAGTGTTAATTTCACCTCACCAAAAAAATGTAAGTAATTACAATCCTGTGTTTTGCAATAATGATTAGAATTTCATTCTGGTATGTTTTAGAAAAAATAATAAAAAAGCAAGAAATAGACGTTTCTTAAGAGATTTATTTCGAAAGAAAAAGAAGAAATACATTCACATCAAGACTATTGTTATATATTAAAGAAAAGGCGAATTAATCTAGTTCTGCAGTTTTTTTTATATGGATCCAATTCTGCCGCCTCCGAAGCCGACGTGGCGTGATATAAAAGAGTTTATCAGAAGAAATGCTATGCCGAAAAAATACCCGAAACCACCAAAAGTTAATGTATGTGTGTAATTATTATATTTTAATTAATATCCTTTTTTTGTTTGAAAAGAAATATGTTTTTTTCGATAATTTGAAGTTCTTTATATTATTGTTCTTAGCGAGGTCCAAGAGGCGGACCTTCAAGCGATCGTTTGGCATTCCTTTCGACACAGAGCCCACGAAAAATCTACGTACATCCATTGAAAGACAAATGCAGCGCAGCTTATCATGAAAAACATCTTGTAAGTATCGTAAATTATATTTGCTAAAAGAAGGAGTTCGAGTTCGCCAGGAAAATAAAGTGCTTTTGTAGAAAAGAGAAATACAATATTTTTTCAAAGCAATGTTGTAGACCGTGCAGAAGCAATATTTTTTTGTATGTGCAGAAATAAGATTTATTTCATAGCAAAGTTATAGACCAAACGTTGCGTTCTTGCAAAATTCATCTACTTGGTTCGCGTGTTAAAATTTTGACAAAGTTCAAAATTCAATTACAATTTTATTCGTAAATAAAGAATTTAATTAACAATTCATTTCTCTGTTTACCTAGGTGAAAGAAGGTGCTTTAAACTATGTAGCAACTGCAAGGATTATCGAGTTGGCTGAGCCGAGGCATAAATTCGAGCCGCCTTCACAGAAACCTTTGGTATGAAGCTTAATTCAATATCCATATAGTATAGCTAATAATAGTAATAAGTAATATTTATTATATTTTCTTTACTTCTTTATTTTATACTATATGCACATTTTGATGTATCAAAATTGTGTTTCAGGTAAAGGAGGAAGCATTACAATACATAGCATCTCCGAGAATCATTGAAATCTCCCTACCTATGCACCCGAGGAGAAAATGGAAAAAGAAGAGGCCGGTTTGGGTTAAAAAGAGCGCTCTCACAGCTAAAAGTAAGTCATTATATATATATTATCAAAAAAAACCTTTACATCCATACGAGTGTAGGGTAAGTCATTATGATTCTTAATTATAATTGTGAATGAAAAATAATGAAAGAAAATTATTATAGTTGGATTCACAAAACCAAAAAAACAAAAAAATTGCAATTATTTTGCAACATACTGTTGTTGCAAAATAATTGCATTTTTTTATCCGTTCCGGGACGATTGTGAATCTTTCTTTCTTTCTTAATCTTATCCTCTTTTACCCGTATTGGGTGTCGAGGTTCGATTGTGAATCTGCCCTTAATAAATTTACAAAAAAATACCGTTTCTAGGTTCCGCGATTTGACCCATATTTATTTTTTCGCTTACATTATATTTTTCAGCTTCGCAAAGAGTTACATCGTTGGCTCAACCGAATCCACGCCAAAATCCACCCTGTAAGGATGGCTTCTCCGTTAACCCCGCAGCGCTTACAGCGTACGCATCCAAGAGAATCAGGCTTCTAGCTAGACCCAGGCCATTGTACACCCACGTCAGAGAACATCCGATAAACCCTAAGTTCCGAAAAAGCACAGCAGCAACGGATGATGATGATGAAGAAGAAGAATAAATATTTTAAGGAATGAACAAAATTTGGTGTATATTTTTTTGTTGTTGAAATATTTTGAATAGCGTTTTTTTGTCGTTCTACAAACTAGTCTGATCGAAAATAGCTTCCATAAGGACTTCTTCTCTAGGTTCTCAATAACCAAGTAAATCCACAAGACCAAAGAGTAAACAGTTGAAAAACATGTTTGATATAGTATATTCAAATGTTAGACCAAACTTTCTGGCCAAACAATAATTCCAAAAGGATATTCAGTAAAAGGAAACAACTCTTCTTTGTGTGTAGCATGGCTTCCTACATAATCAGGGCGAAAAGTGTTTCCGAATGCAAAATGAATGCCATTTAAAGAAAAACGTGCATATTTGTTGAAATTGGCGATTTGAAAATTTTTACAATCACAATACTTTCTCTTGGACAGGGGTCCGAGGAAAGTAATTAACAATAAAATTCAATTAATTAATAGACAATACTATTTTTAAACTTTATATATTGTTGCTTAATGTTACAAATGATAAAAATGCTTGAAAAAGTATTGCTGCTTATTATTTCCGTTGTGCGTGTTTCATCTTTGCTGTTTCTGTGATTTTCTCTGTTTCGCTCTTTCGTTCCTCCTCTGCTCAGCCTCGGCATCCCTGTTTTCCATGTACTCCTTGTGACGCTCAGAATCGGGCGTAAATTTCGGCGTGACGTGGCTGGGCGTCGCGAGTTTGTCAACTCTGGGGGTGCTTTTGTACTCTAGAGCTTTCTTGTTGACGGCGTAAGGGTTTTTCCTGTTGATCGTGTCTTTACGGACCACGTGTTTTGCTAGTGCACTTGTCCTAGCAGAAGCTGTTGAAAAAATAATTTTGAGAATTACAAAAAATATATGATAGCAATAAATTAAGAGAATCAACAGTTTCACTAAGTAATTAATAAGTATCAAATAGGAAATATTTGCCAAAGGCAAAAAATACCCAAAGTCTATATTTTTTATATGTCTTTTCAAGTTTGACAATTTAAGAAATTAGTCTGTGTGTAATACAAGCGATGTGAAAGTTCATTTTTTTTTTGTAATTCATACATATTGAGAATAATTGTAGTCCTGTTTGAACAGCACTGAATTTAGGAGAGGTTGGTAACTCTCCTAAAGTCAGTGATCAGGGAATTTTATCACTGACTTTAGGAGAGTTACCAACCTCTCCTAATGTGTAATACAAGCGATGTGAAAGTTCATTTTTTTGTAATTCATTCATATTGAGAATAATTGTAGTCCTGTTTGAACAGCATTGACTTTAGGAGAAGTTGGTAACTCTCCTAAAGTCAGTGATAAAATTCTCTGTTGCTGTTCAAACAGGATTAGAATTATTCGCAGAAAACATACCCTAAATTAGCTCATATTCAAAAAAAGAAACAATTTCTTCACGTCAGTATAAATTTAAATAAAAAAATCGGAATACCTTTCCCACTTAAAGCACTCTTCTTTACAAATCTTTCTTTTCGTGGTTTGTACTTCTTTCCCTTCCTCCTTGGTTGCGCCAATGAATTTATCCTAGCTGTAGCGTTGTATGAAAGAGCCGATTTTTTCACCTTTTAAATAAGAGAGGAATAATTTTTATAACTTCCCTTTAAAAAAAAAATTAAAATACTAACAAAAAACAAGATAACTGTGACCAAGTGAATGAATACTGTTTTCTATTTATAAAAAAAAAAACAAGATGTTTACTCTTAAAACTTACAAATGTTTCCTCTGTTGGCCTGTACTTTTTTCTAGGGTGATTCGGCTGGGCCATTCGTTTTATCCTTTCGGATGCGACGTATTGTTTCGCCTTGTCACTGATCTAAAATGTAATGTAGATTTAGAAAAAAAAGATTATCAGTGATTTAAAATGATAAAAAATTACCTTCATAATTAAATACCAATTGAGGCATGGATCATAACGCGGATCCTTGAATTTTAGCCTCTCGGGTAGTTCCGATAAATTTCTAATCCTTGTCGAAGCTCTGTATCTTAACGCTCTGAAAGATATCTACGAAAAGTAACAAAAATAAACAAAGAAAAAAAAAACATGTGGGCGGAAAGACCAAGATATATAAATGTATATATACGATTATGTAATGATGTTGTCTGAATAAAGATGTTTGTATATATCATTATCCTTTTTCAACTCGATTTATTATATTAAATCCAGTTGAACGAATATTCAGTCCGCTGCAAATTCAACAGATATTTACGTTGTTCCGCATTCCAAAGCTCCTTCTTGCAAGGGCTTATTTATTTATGTGTTTTATTGTAATTCAATAAACATACTTTCAAGTAATCTCTTGTCCAATTCACACCAATATCCTTTCTTGGTTGGCACATCATGTTGATCCTGGGTAAAAGATTTTGCAATTTATTCGTTTTTCCCCTCTGTAAAAAAATAATAAAATACAATACAATCACATTCACCAAATCATTTTTGCGAACTATTAAGACTTGTACTTGTTAGCCTTGCTATCCTTGATAGTTCAACACAGATATTTTTATTGCACGCCACTATAAATTCAAGACAGGGTTGATAGGCCAAACACATAAATGTTATTGCACTTGTACACTGTAAGAGACTCACACCATCGGGGTATTTGCTCTAGAGCAGTAGTTAGATATTTGTCATTTATATAGTCTAAGTAATTTTTTGAAGCGATGAAATGATTGAATATTTTGATAATTTTCAGTCAGTATTTTTCCTTATTTTTTCATTTTCTAATTATTACTACTTTTTCCCTTATTTTTTTTATTTTCTAATTATTACTACTTTGTTATACTTACATTAATTTTCGGTGGATTTGGATATATTTTCGGTCTTGAATTTTCGTAACACCATTTCTTCATAGAGGGCTTCATTTTTAGTTTTTTTTCTTCTTAAAATCAACTTAAAAGCACCCAAAACAGTATAATCCTTATTTTTAGTTCACACTAATTATTATACCAAATTCATGAATAAATTATTCTCGCTCTCTAGGTTTCGCCAATTCCAAAATCCTGGGCGAGGGCTTGTACTTGAGAGCGTTGGGATTAATCTGGAATGCTTCTTCGTTGTAGTCGTTGTCGTTGCTTGCGGCCTTTGGTTTGGGCACGGCGAGCTCCAAAATCCTCGGTGTTGCTGATAGAAAAGAAATGACGATTTAATGGATTTTTTTTTTGGTGTGGAATGAATGAAAAATGATCTATGTGGTATGACACTGAAATTTTGATTGATTTATGTTTGATTGAAAGTAGTTGCTATGGAGATTTCGATTTTGTAGATTTAATTTATATTTATTGAGAGAAAAGTACGTTTGGATAAAATTACAAAATTGGCTTAAAATACTGAAAAGCGTATTTTTTATAATTGATAATATAACGCAGCAGTCAAAGATTTTTTCAGTCCAACATTAATGGACGAATTTTATTGATCATGAAACGTAGCAGTCTTTTCAATATTCATGGAAAGATTTCAGAAAATTATTGCACAACAATCAAAGTTTTTGAGACGAAAGGGCTTCAGCACTTTCGCCCCAAAAAAAATGACTGCAATAATATTGTGAAAAATTTTCGTACAATTTCATCCTTTTTTGTCTACTATGGATCGACGGTGTATGCACTATGGTCAACCATAGTGTACACGTTTTCTTTGACGTATATACGAATTATGTACGTTCCATGGACGAAATATGCTCTTAGCGAAAAAATCGCAAAAACAAAATGTTTGAATCATTTAATGCTAACGATTACAAAAGCGCTCTTAAGATCCCGTTGATAGTCTACTTACGTTTAGCAGTTAGTGCTTCCGGAACAACCTTACCCAGTGGTCTAGGCTCGAATATAATCCTTACCAAAGGTTGCGCCAATTGCGCCACGTTATCACTAATTATGTATTTCAGTGCAGCTCTTTTCACCTACAGAAATTAACGCTCAGCATTCTCAAATAGTTTAATCAAAGACAATCCAAACAAACCTTGCACCTATTCTCAATATCCAAGGAATCCTGCGACGGCCTCTTGTACATATGCTTCGGACGCGCCAGTTTTGAAACCCGTATCATCAACTTATCAATATCCCCAGTTTTTCCCCGCTGAAAATAAATTTTAATTAATTCTGATTAAAATTCGCTTTTCCTCTCGAAAAATAAATGTTAATTAATCCGTTGAGGTATAATTACATCAATTTTCGGTGGTTGGTAGACTTTCTTCGGCAGCGCTAGATTCGCGCACCATTCCAAAGCTTCCTTCAGTCTTTCAGCGTGAGGGCGCTTTCTGCGCAGAGCCGCCAAAATTCGCTGGGATTTCGAGGTGGTGGGCTTGTGGAATATTCTGCTTTCTCTAAATCGTCTTTGTAATTTTCTTCGTCTATAAATCGATATAATTTACAAAAAGGAATAAACACAAAGGCCCGTACTAATTAATAATGGATGCTTAAATCCTTCAATCAATTGTCAAGTTTATTATATTTTAAACAATCCTTGAATCCACCAACAGTATTCGCGAATTCATTTTAGCGATTACAAACAATCCTTGGATCCACCAATAGCCGTACTAATAGCCGCAGCTTAATCCTTGAATCGATCTAGGATATATAGGATAATTATAGATTATATTGCAATCAATAATATTCGCGAATTCAGGATTCAAATTGATTTAAGGATCAATTGTTTAAGATGCATTTTAGAATATATTCCTAAATTAATACTGGGAGAATTACTATAGCCATTAATCAGGGCTCTTCCGTATGAGAAATACCATATGATGGAAAACTTTTCTCCTCTAGAGTGCTCTGATTTTTTATTTAAAAAAAGTTATGTTGGTAATAAAAGTAACCACACGCTATAGGTTATGTTATTCTAATAAATTGAATTGATAAATAATGACACATGTGACGTTTTATTTGTTTTTACTCACTGGTGCCAACAAAATGTAAAACAAAGAAAAAAATCAAAGCACTCTAGAGGAGAAAAGTTATCGAGTGTATGGTATAACTCAGACTTATTAGATTATTATTGTTTTACTTGATATCAAAATCGATAAATTTGAAATATTTTTTGTCAATATAAAAATGTTTAATATAATAAATACATTGTTGTTTCTTTTGTGAGTTGGTGTTGCATTTTGCGCAAAATAAAGGAATCCCCATCGACGAAACTTAAAGCAATCATTCATAAATAAAGTAAAACAAACCGTGGACAAGCATTTATTTAACGCAAGCATCAAAAATTCACAAAATACATTCTCAGTCGAAATACAAGTTATTCATCGAACAAATATTTTATGTACCTACTTCAAAGCCACGCGGGCCCTGTCGTACTCGTGATAGATAGATTGCGAGGCAACTTTGATCTTGTTATTCATCCTGGTATTGAACTTCTCCCCAAAGTGATCGCCGAATATCTTCTTCTGGGCTTGATATATCCTGAGGAAAACATAAATAAAGAAAACAAAAATGGTTTAAATTATTAAATTGATTGAATAGATAATAAAGCACAAATAGGCCAATCAATGCACAATGAGGACGCATGTCTTAGTAAAATCAGACAGGGTTAAAAGATCATGCCTCATAGAATGTGGTCGTGTGTCTTAGCAAAGTCAGAGTAAGAGAGAGAAGTAAGATCTCCTGAATTTGACTATATCAATGGCAAATTAATGCGCGATGTAGACGCATGTCTTAGTATAATTAAACAGCGTTAAAGCTTTATGAATTTGTCCAAGTAATCCAGATAGTATGTGGACGTAAGTCTTAGTAAAATCATACAGGGCTAAAGTCTCCTAAATTTAACCAAACTAATGGCCAATCAATGTACGATGTGGACGTATGTCTTAGTAAAATCAAACAGGGTTAAAGCTTTATGAATTTATCCAGTAGTCAATCAATGCATGTTGTGGACGTATATCATAGTATGTGGACGTATGTCTTAGCAAAATAAAACAGGGCTAAAGTCTCCAGAAATTGACCAAACCAATGATTCTTGATGTGGAAACATACCTCAGTAAAATCAAACAGTATTAAATTTACATGATTTTTTCTAATAGTCAATCAATGCATGTATGTGGACGTATGTCTTAGCAAAATCAAACAGAGCTAAAGTCTCCTAAGATTGATCAAACCAATGACCAATTAATGTTCGATGTGGACGCATGTCTTAGTAAAATCAGACAGGGCTAAAGTTTTGTGGATTTGATCATTTATATCTTTTGTTGAATGAAAAATTGTAAGATATGTTGAGGAACTGAACAGAAAAGTAGCAAAAAATTCAGAGAAAAAAAACTAAACAAATCTGAAAATCTGCAGAAAACTAAAGAAAAGTAAATAATAAACAAAAATGAAGAGAAAATTAATGAATATTAAAAAATCATATAGGAATAAAATCAATAGAAAATTAAACAAAATTAAAACATTAGAGAATATCAAAATAAGCTGAAAATTAAACAAAAATTTTTACGATCACAATACTTTCCCTTCGACAGGAATCCGGGGAAAATAATCAGAGAAAAGCAAAATTAGCGAATAAGATCAATAACAAAAAAATATGCAATACCTAGCGGGATAAACACTCATCTGCAGCATCCGCTTGTATCTGTTATCATCGTGCTCAATAGGAACGAACTTCTTCGACTTCTCGGTGATGGACTTCGCATCGGGAGCGGGCTGCTTCAGGCTGATTTCGCTCTCGTTGAAGTCCTTCTTCATCTTGATGAATCTGAATGCTTCCAATTCATCCCGCCGGCCTTTCGGCACGGCCAGCATGTCCGTTCGCCAGTTGTGCCTGAACCTCTTCTGCTTGAGAGGGTTCTTCGGCTTCTTTATCTCCTTACGGACCCGGTTGGACATTTTCTTCTTGTTATCAACAACGGAAATAAAAAAAGGATGAATTTGGATGATTCGCGAGCTTGTATTGTAACTGAGAATTTGAGCGATGTAAACAAAAATTGAATGGATGAATGTCAACGCATGGATGACTATTTTAAAATGTTCACGACACACTGAACAAATTATGTTGTATCAATATAATAATGATTAATAAAAATATTAATAAAAGTTAATTTATGTAACAATATTATGTTCGTTCTGATGAGTGGAGATTTTTCCACGATGAAAGGATTTTTTGACTAGAAAAACATTTTTACTAACATTTCAAAGAAATTGTTAGACTATACTATGGAAAAAAGTGGAATTTCGGCCAAAAAACAAAACTCCAAATTATTTCATTTTATACCAAAATGTAAGTAAGGAAAAGGAGAATTAGCTTTGAAAATTCTGGCTTGCTTGAGAAATTAGTTTTCCGTCACTTGCAAAGTTTTTTAGCGAAATTTGAAAAAATGTAATGAAAAAGAAAGTAGAATTTCAGCCAAAAAAAGCTGAAATCAGTTGCTGAAAACTACAAACGGATTTTTATTTTTTTATTTATTTTTTTTTTTTGGTTTGAAAATTTGTCTACACTTTTTATTCGTATTTTAAAAATTAAAAGGAAGTATTTCTAAGTGAAATAAAAATTTTCTGATTACGAATTCGTATTCGGCACACTCAAAACAATTTGATATTCTAACTTTAAAAATTACAAAAAAATATTTCTAAGCTGAATAAAAATTTTCTGACTACGGATTCGAATTCACCACGCTATAATTTATCTTTGTGGAAAGTTTCGGCCAAAAATAATGTTTCATGAAAATTAAAAAAGTTGTAAATAAATTAACTTTTTAATTTTTAACTCGCACTTTCAAAACAATATTTTTAAGCGGACTAAAAATTATCTGACAAAGCATTTGAGTTCACCGCACTGTAAACTATCTTTGTAGAAAGTTTCCATCAAAAATTAGTTTTGATGAAAATTGAAAAAGTTGATTCAATTTTTTTTGTTAAAAACAGGTCGTGTTTCCGATTGAAATATTTCTTTTTAAATGTTCAGTACGCTGAATAACATTTTGGAATCAGTTGCAAAGATTTTTATTGCAATTTGAAAAATTCGTAAGGCTATATTATATATTTTTATTTATTAATTTAGTCTTATATAACATCGTCATATGTTCCTCTCTACTTCTCAGTGTGAAGTGTATATTTTATATACTATGGAAAAAAAACTGGAATTTTGTCCAAAAATCTGTGAATGACGTTTTTGTATATCAAAAAGCTAAATTGTAAATGGTCAGTCGTATATTGAAAAAAAAAATGTAGCTAAGGAGTAGGAAAATTAGCTGTGAGAATTCTTGCAATTCGCCTGCAGTTGGAAAATTGGCGAGGCAAAATGTAGCTAAAAATAAAACAAAAATAGTTAAATTATCCACCATCAATTACTATTTTAGATTTGTTTTTTCTTTTGCATTGAATTGCCTCAATTAAAAATAATAAAAATCCTGTTCAAATGAGAAATCTGTAATTCAGTTAGTATACAGAATCCTGTAATTATATTAATATAGAATTCTGTAATTCGGCTAATACAGAATCCTGTGATTTTACTAATGTAGAATTCTGTAATTCAGTTAATACAGAATCCTGTGATTCTACTAAATAGAATCCTGTAGTTTCACTATTACAGAATCCTATAATTTTGCTATTATAGAATCCTGCAATTATACTAATATAGAATACTGTAACTCTTCTAATGTAGAATTCTGTATTTCGGATAATACAGAATCCTGTAATTATACTAATATAGAATACTGTAACTCTGCTAATGAAGAATTCTGTAATTCAGCTAATACAGAATTCTGCGATTCTACTAAAATAGAATCCTGTAGTTTTGCTATTACAGAATCCGTTAATTTTACTAATACATAATCCTGTAACTCTGCTAATGTATAGTTCTATAATTCGTTCAATATAGAATTCTAATTCAGTTAATACAATAATATGAAGGAGCCAGTCCAACAATAATTAATTGAATATTTCATAGTACAATCAAGAAAACGGAAACTAAATTAATTGAATAAAATACTTTAAACTGTGTTTGTATAACACAAAAAAAGTTTAAAGTGTTTTATTCAATTGATAAACAATGTATAACAAAGTTGAAGCCTCAGTTATTAACAATGTACTAAATTAACTGTTCTAATTAATAATAATAAGTTTGAAATGAGATTTGAAAAATGAATATATAATCTTAAAAAATTATTCTTTGTTATTTTGTTGTATATTATTCAAGAAATTGTGTTTGTTCAATAGGAAATAGAATAAACTCTTCGTTGATTGGAAAAATAATGATTTATTAATTATTTGGCCTTATAATGAGTAATACACATTTTTATAGTTTGCAAACACTTAATCCCAATAAAAATTAAGTAGCTGCCGGTCAGTTTTTCATGAAATAGGAGTCCTGTCGTTGAAGTCAATGTTCTGAAGCTTGCTCACGACTTCTCCTAAGCCGTTTCCACTTTTCATTTCTGCTCCATCTTTAGCAATGTTAGTTTTAAGATAATCAACAACTAACGTTGCTAAAGATGGAGCAGGAATGAAAAGTGGAAACGGCTTAGGAGAAGTGTTGAAAAATCTTCATGTGGAACCAAAATCCGAGGCTGAAAATCCAGAAAAGTCACACTTAAAAAAAATGTGTTTATTCTTAAGATATATTTTTTATTAAATATAAAATACAAAATATTATATATATATATAAAGATTAAAAACTTCAAAGTAAAGCGTAAAATTAAATTAAATCCTCGGATCGTCGTCTTTCAAATTGACCAGCTTCTCAGTCGCCTCCCACAATTTCTTCGCCTTGTCCATATCCCTAGCGCCCGAGCTCAAGCCCCTCTCCTTGCAATCCATGAAATATTTTCCAGACACACCCTCCACTTCCTCAGAACACGCCAAGTACACACTGGTCTGACAGCCCTGTTCGGGGGTTTTGAAAAATCCCTTCACGATCAACATCAAAGGCCAGCTGAGGGGGGCTGGTACGTTTCTCCATATTCCGGAATTGATCATGCCGGGGTGCAAGCAGTTGACGGTGACGTTGGAGCCTTCCAGGCGTCTGGCCAGCTCGTTCGAAAAGCAAATGTTGGCGTATTTTGAGACGTAGTAGAGGTATACTGGGAAGTAAGTGTCGACTGGGTTCAGCTTGTTCAGGTTTAGCGAGGATAGCCGGTAGAGTTCTGATGCGACGATGACGATTCTGCTGGGGCTGGATTTTTTTAGAAGATCTGTACATACATAAAAACAATTATTAATAATGTATAAAAGACGACGCAAGCGCCACCTTTTATCTAATTATTAAATAAATAATAATCTGGATAAAAGATGTTAAATATCTGGGAGTCACCCACGGCAAGAAACTAAATTAAAAAAAACATCTAATTTAAAGTGAACTAACAGTTGAGGGTCTTTTATCAACGTCAACGTGCTAGGATTAATTAAAATTAAGAAGAGTGGTGTTAAAGGGAGATTTCGAAATATTGGACTGTTTTCTTTTTGTTTTCAACAACATCAAAAAATAATTAATGCCATACACTAAGAGCATTAATTATTTTTTGATGTTGCTGAAAACAAAAAGAAAACAGTCCAATATTTCGAAATCTCCCTTTACACCACTCTTCTTAATTTTAATTACAGTTTTTTAACCAGTATTTTTTTTATGAACAACATAACAAAATAGCTTGTTGTTGTTGATAGGAATTCCAATATCCTATTTTTAATTGGGTAATTAAATTCCAAATTAAATTAACAGCATATAGACGAGCTTCATTAATAATGAAATGACAGTTATTTGAAATTAATTACAATAAATACTAGGAAATAATTGCTGTTAATTAAAAATCGTTTACCGTGATTTGTAGATGTATTAAGTCAATATAACTCAAATAATCGAAAAGGCTTTTCTAATTAGTTATTTAATTATTAATATCACCGATTATCAACGAAATTGGAAACTTGAGTTACGAAAAACTCAGAATTTCATTTCGATTGGGTTGACTTCATTAATAAAATTAATAAACGGAATATTCTAAATGATGTCAACAAACATAATAGTAATTCTTAAAACAACCTAATTTCTGACTAAAAAAAAAAGAATGACAAATAATAAAAAATGCATAATTTTATTATTTATTCATTTTTTGTTACAGTTTTTTTTTAATGAAATATTGGTAGATTTTTAATAATTTATTCATAAACTCACCTATTAATAAATGTGTAAGAAGAAACGGTCCAAAATGATTTGTCGCCATGGTCATCTCGATGCCGTCTTCGGTGACTTTCGTTTTCGTTTCCGCCGTCCCGGCGTTGTGCACCAGGACGTCCAATTTTCTTTCCGTCTTATTGATGTCTTCGGCGAATTCGCGGATCGATTTTTGCGAGGAAAGATCCAATTTCTTCAGCACTATGTTGTTGTTCCCCGTCGCTTTCACAATTTCCTCTGAAATAATAGGAAACAAAAATTCAATCTATTACTTGGCGTAAAATATTTAATAAGAAAAACACTATTTAGTGATTTATGGCTATTATAATGCACCAGTGAATAATATAATATATTATCTACTATTGCATTATGGCGACCATATATTTACAAAACTGATGGAAATTGCGTTGTAAATATTTGATAAGTAAAACAGGGGTACATTATTCTTATATTTAAGAAGTTAAGAGATTGATAAAAAATCATAAAAAAATAACTAAAACACATATCCAAAATGTTCTTCCTCACAATAGTTGCTAAGACTACTAACAATAATATAAGACATTTAATATCAATTTAAATTTCATATAAAATAGTCATTTTTTATTTTGAACATTGTTTTTATATTTAAGAAATTAAGAGGACGGCGAAAAAATTCATAAAGAATAATTAAGACGCATATCTACAATTTTCTTTCTCAGAATAGTTTCTAAGACCGCTAATAATAATAGAAGACAGACAAGTTCAATTTAAAGTTCGTCTAAAGTAGTCATTTTTAATTCTGAACATTGTTCTTATATCTAAGAAATTAAGAGGCCTACGAAAAAAATTCATAAAAAAATAATTAAGACGCATATCTACAATTTTCTTTCTCAGAATAGTTTCTAAGACCGCTAATAATAATACAAGGCAGATAAGTTCAATTTAAAGTTCGCCTAAAGTAGTCATTTTTGATTCTGAACATTGTTCTTACATCTAAGAAATTAAGAGGTCGGCAAAAAAATCACAAAAAAATAATTAAGACGCTTGTAGGACGCTTTCTGAGTATGTTGCCGTTTTGAGTAATTAACATTATTGTTTATACCTTTAGCTTGGTTTCCTGTTTCCAAATTCCTGCAGGCCATGATGACCCTGGCGCCCCTCTGGGCCAGCTCCTTGGCGGTCTCCTTCCCAATGCCCCCGTTGGCGCCGGTGATCAAGACGGTCTTTCCCTCCATCCTCTTCTTATCGGTGCAATACCCGCAGGTCAAGTGGGCGAACACTTTGAGCAGAACGAGCAGAACGGTGCAGCCGGCGGCCAGCGCAGACACTAAACAGCAGACGTCGATTCCCAGCAGGTTCATCCTGCAAATGGGAAAAATCGCTTTAAACCTGTATGCGCGCGAAGACCTTGAAAGACGACGACGCCAAGGCGAGGAGTAATTTCGATTTAATGATTCTTTTTTTTCTTTTAGAAAGTGCGTCTGGGGTGCGGAATTTTCGGTGAAAGTTTTGTTGTTTGGCTCGTTAGCGGAATATGAATACGAATGCCTGATTATGTATATTTAAGTAGGATTTAAAATATATTCTTTTATTATTTGTAGTAAAATGAGTTTTAAATTCAATAATTTTAACTAAACAAAATGATTCGTTAATTGTTAATGCTTTCACTTAGTTTTACATTTTGAGTTCATTAAATATAACACTTTTTAACTTTGTATAACTTGTTATACAAACAAAGTTAAAAAGTCAAAAAAATCACTATTCTCACAAATAGAATTTTCGAGTATTTTTGAAGTAAACCTATTGATGAATTAAATACAGTCCAGTATGCCATTCTGTACTAATTACAGACAAACTAAAAATGTTTTTATAATACAACTCAAAGTTGAGCGAATGATTAATAAATAAAATTTAATTATCCGCCTTCATCAATAAATCAATAAAAAATTGTTAATTTTTTATTGATTATAATTAAAATGTTCGTTATGGGATGCATTTGAATCGATATTATTAGGCTCACTGGAGTGAGTTATTTTCTTTAGAATTGTTAAGCAAAAAGTCAATAATGATCGATTATTGTTACATCAGAAACGAAACCTTGACTACAGTTCTGTCGCTTCAATCACTCCAAATTTATTTAAGTCGCATGCAAATGAAAAAAATTGTCAACTCATTGTGTGCATGCAAATAGTGATTAAGTTATTCCAAGAAGGTAATTATTTTTTTTAATTACAACTATGATGACATCACAATGTGCAATCGTTTATAGATTTTGGAAGTGAAGTGATTGCTGTAACGAAATAAACTGTAGAAGGTAAAAATAAATCATTACAGTAAAATTAGTATTCCCTACTTATATCTACGATAAATTACGTGATTTTCAAAGGATAGCAATTAATTTTCCACAGATTATTTCATCCTTTTTGCAACCATGAATTACTTGATTTTCTAAGGAAAACAATAAACCTCCCACAGAGTATTACCTTCTTTGATTACAATGAATTACTCGAGTTCCTGAGGAAACCAATAAACCTTCTACAGATTATTTCTTCTATTTGACTATAATGAATTATTTAATTTTCTGAGAAACTCAATAAACCTTCTATAGATTATTTCTTCTATTTGACTATAATGAGTTATTTAATTTTCTGAGGAACTCGATAAATCTTCTACAGAGTATTTCTACCATTTGTACAGCAATGAATTACTTGATTTGCTAAAGAAGACGATAAACCTTACAGAAATTATTGTAATTGTTATTAATTATTTTCCTCCTTACACCTAAAGGTAGAAAGGAAAAAGTGTAAAAAATAATTATTTTCAATTTATTTATAATAATATATCTTTATTCCACACAAGTCACAGAAATATTTAGTTTATATGATTTTGTTATTATACATAAAAAATGATTTTCTTGTTTTGGAATTGGCTATCGACCAGAGGTCTTTCCGCCAATTTTTTTATATTTAATTAAGTTATTTTATATTAAATAAAAATGATTTGAAAATAATTAATAAATTATTTATTGATTATTTTCAAATTTTCAAAATAATATCTTCAGAATTTTGAATAATTTTTCTAAAATAAAATAACTTAAATAGAAAAGAGTATTCATTCACTTGGTCACAGTTATTTAAATATATTAAATAAAAATGATTTGAAAATAATTAATAAATAATTTATTATTTTGCAACTTATTGGCGAATACTGGGACTGAAATTATATGGCCTGCCCACAAATCAAAATATCATTTTTCTGTTAAAAATGATTGTATAATCATAGAAATTTAAATAAATTAAATTTTTAATTATCTTAAAAATGGGCTGATAACCCGAACCTAGTCAAGGATTTTAAGATATTCATTTCAATCTGTGATCATTATTTATTATTGCAATATGCAGATATAAATCTTAAATGATAACTCACGTTTATATTTTATCGGTGTATTTTAAAATCTGCAGGGAATTTCACTGGGCCAGCACACATGCATGCAGGTGAACGTCTTACCTGCAGCTAACGAACAACGCGAGCCGAGTTGTTGCTGATGAGGCAGAGGCCCACGTAGACAGAAAGCCGGTCGCAGGAAAAAAAGCGCAGTTATTCACCTTGGCAGTGAACCACCTATCTGGCTATCTCCTCCATGCCCCGGTGCCCACACTCCGGCGATATTCGCAAGAATATTACGAGAGAGAGAACGCCGACGCGAGTTCCGTGACTTGGGCGTTTTCAACACAATTACGATGGATGGAAAAAGAAAAATTCCACGGGCGTAAATCACAGCGTGGGAGTCGTGTTATGCAGAAAGTTGAGGCAGGTCAGATATGATCTGCAATTTATGTATTCGGAAGACTCGAAATAATGGTGTAGGAAGTTGTAGGAATTGATATTGTTAAATTTTAATTATTAAAAAAGATATAAACCTCGACACCCAATACTGGTAAAAGAGGATAAGATTAAGAAAGAAAGAAAAAAGATATATCCATCAAAAATATTTGATCGCCTATACAAAATAAATAAATAATAATAAACAATTTTGTATTCCTCTTTTATAATCATCAACTAACTTCGATCCTGATGATAGATAGAACAAGAGCCAGTAGAACCACGACTCTACTGGATCTTGGCCAGTAAAGTCGTGGTTCTACTGGCTCGTGATAACTAAACTCATTGATTAACATTAACACTTTAATCATAGGAAAAGAAGAAGTACAATAAGCCAAATGGATGCAGTGATCGAGCACAATAAAACCTTCACCGTATCTCCAGCATTCACCGCCCCCTCCGCATAGGTCATATAGCAGCTTGTGTCGTCCACTGCTGGACATAGGCCATTTTGCTCGGCCTTGGGCATCTTGGATCCACTTTGAGGATCCTTACCTTCAGCTAAATCCATCTTTCGTGCTCCTTATAATACCTCCTTTGGCCTCACGACATTCTTTATCAAACCATAGGAACCTCCTCTCCTCCGCTTCTTCGAATTTTGCTCCTGCATCCTTCTATCAATTCCTCCATGATTTCCACCTCAGTTCAATTGATTTTCTCCAATTTTTTGTTATGCTTTTCTTCGTCTGCTAATAGTGAGAATAATAACGTGGTAGTTATTATTCTCACTATTCCCCTATCCACCCCCTTCATTACTTTTTGAGAGACTTCCACCACTCTATCTCTCTCTGCATCTCCGTCTTCCATTTTTATTTTTTTTACTATTCACGTATTTACTCCCTTCGTTATTTTTTTAAGGGTGGTCCGATGCTACATGAGTAACATTTACTTATAAGAAATAAAGGCTTTTTCATTTTTTCTATCAATTTATTTTAAGAGAAAATGCGCGAATGCAATTTTAAAGATAAATCCTAATTTAATTTGTGACCTTTATTTTGTAAGATTTAGAAAAACTACAGTAAATTGTTTGTTTTTAAAAAACTAACAAAAAAATACGTGTTTTTAAAATTTATATGCCTCTACTTATCAATTATACATATATATATATATATATATATATATATATATATAATCGATATCCCCTTTTACCAATTGGTGTCGGGGTTATCAATTATTTGTTAATGTTTATTGTAAATTTTCAATACTTTCAATATTTTTTTTTTATTTTCAATTTATGATTACAATAATTGAAATATGATCTGTGTTTGAAAAGATTTTTTATTCGCCGTGCATCATCATAAAAATACATTTAAAAGACGATCATCCTTTGTAGCCTCCTTTTCCTCCTCCATGGCCACCACCTCCCCAGCCTCCACCGCCTCCTCCGTGGCCTCCGCCGCCCCAACCGCCACTGCCTCCTCCTCCTCCGCCACCCCAACCTCCACTGCCTCCTCCATGGCCGCCACCACCCCAACTTCCACCACCTCCTCCTAGGCCTCCTCCACCTCCGTGTCCACCACCTCCCCAGTTCCCTCCGCCTCCACCACCCCCTTTACCACCGTATCCAGGTGAACGTTTTTCCCTTCTCAAATCCAATTCTGAATCATAATTATCCGCCTGAAAAATTATTTTAATAATTATTATAATTAGAGACTCCTCGGCACCCAATACAGGTAAAAGAGGATATGATTAAGAAAGAAAGAATAATCAGAGACTGCATCCTTAGTCCCTGTAAAAAATCTTGCAATGTTAGGGTTGGAAGGGATAAGAAAAAATAAATTATGAATTAGGCGATTATAAATAATGTAATTTTGTAAAATTATATGAAATGATAGATAGGATTAATTTTGTGCTAATAAACATGTTTTTTTTTCTTAAGCACTTGAAAAACAGCCATTGAATCAACGATTTCCTGAGAAAATACCCCGCTACGGTGTTTTAATTAATTTTGAATTTGCGCAACGTTTTTGTTCCCACATTAAATATTCTCGAATAATATAACATTGGATTATATTATTCGAGAATGTTTAAATATAATAATTATTAATTAAATATTAGAATGTTGAATATGGGCAACATTTGTGTTCTCCGCATTAAACATTTTCGAATAATATAATCCAATATTATAGCAACCCAAATAGGTTCAAAATGTCTCCACTTTGGCGCTGTTATCTCAAATAATATAATCCAATGTTGTATTCTCCAATAATATAACATTGGATTGTATTATTTACTAGTTAAATGTTAAATAAATATAATAAATAATAAAATGTTAGAATTTTGAATTTGCGTAACATTTCTGTTCTCCACATTAAACATTCTCGAATAATATTATCCGATGTTATATTAGCCCAAATAGGTACAGAATTTCTCCGCTAAGGCGCTGCGATCTTAAATTGTATCTTCAAATGCATTGGAGATACAATTTAAAAAATATGAATTAATTTCTTGAAATGTCAAATTTGAAAGATCATGTTAAGAAAAATAGACTATTGTACAACAACTTAGCTCAAATAAATTCAAACCAAGGATAATAAAAAAAATAAAATAAAAAGTGAAAAGATAATAACAAATATTAAAAAAAGATTAAAATATGACTATCAGGTTATACAAGTCGAAACAAAACTGATTAAACACACATACCTTCAAATTATGCACCTTCATTTGCTCGACAAAGTCCAGCCGGTCCACCAGCAATCTCGTACACTTGTCCAGCAATTTCAAAGTGGCTTTATACTCTCCAACATCAACATCGGAAGTTTCGGCAATGCTAGACTGCAGTGCCGCAGCACAAAGCACCAACAACAAGGCGAATTTTCGCATCTTCTCGACGACTGAATGCAACCCGAACCATCGGGATCTTTTATACGGTTCAAGATCAGTTACGTAAAACAAATCCAAACCACAATGTAGAAGATTTATTGAAATGATTACGTAAAGGTAATATCCGATCGGGGAATAACAGCTCGGAATAATAAGGGAACAAAAAATTGAATAAATTAATTAGTAATTGGATAATTATTACTTGGAATTTGTTTAATCCATTGTTTAATGTTTCGGAATTATTTTGTTTATGTAATATGATTATTTTTGATTTGCCATTAGGAAATGAAGGAACAGATAATTTTTAAAGCAAATTAAGGTTGCGGTTTAGTAGCTTACAGTAAAGTCAAATTAATCATTGATGAGAAAAAAAGTGAGGTTCTAGAATTAATAACATGAATTTTATATTATAACACACAAAAAAACTAGACAATTGGCTTGATATGTAATTATTAACTATTTTCTTTAATTAAGTCTACACCCATATGGGTAAAAAGGGTCATTGAATATATATATATATATATATATATATATATATATATATATATATTTAATTAAGTTAGATATTTTTCTACTTGGCATGTGAAAAATGCAAGATTTTTTTTATTCTAACAAAAAAAAATAGAGAATTAACGTGATTAGCCATTTTCTTTTTAATGAAAATGCAGAAATATTCTACCATACAAAAGTTACAAAAAGAAGGAAACAACGCGTCTTTTTTTTTTTCAAACAGGTTGATTTTTTTCTACTTTACATACGAAAAATGCTCTTTCTACTAAACCGCACCCTTAATATTAAAAAAATGTAAAACGAGAAGCTGTAGTCCTTTAAATTATTCTCGTTTTAAACATCAATATCTCGCGACAACCGTCATGAATTATTGACAATGTTTCACTTTTTTGAAACCTGTCAAGGTCTCCAAAATTTTCCGTGGTTTCTTTTGCCCTGAATGTGCGAACAATGCCAGAAGGTGGTCGCCGATATCGCCAAAGCCCTGAGGGCGAACACCCACTGTTGCACCATATCACAGAATAAGGTAAACAATTTAGCCAATAATTTATGAAAAAAAAAAACGCATAATCTCGTACTTTTTTTTAGTGTCCAAAAGCTCAGTATTGTAATGCTCAACGAAATAACGTAAGCAGGTTCCAATAAAAAAAATTCTTCATGAAATAATCTTTTGTTCTGGTTAATTTTTGTTTTAGTGTCCAAAAGCTCATAGTTGCTGTAGTTCACGGAATAATGTAAGCAGCTTTTAAAAATATTTCCTACAAATAATGATAAAATTAAACACATTAATTGCATCAATTATTCTTATTTTAAATAAGTGAAACAAACCATGTGTTTTAATTTTAATTAAATTATCCTGAATTAATTCAAGCCTAACACACAAGGGTTTTTGATAATATATTATTAATATATAATATATATAATAAATAATAATTATTAATAATAATAATATATTAATTCAATGTTTCACCTTGGGTTAAGTGAGAAATTAACTAAGCATGCATCAATTATTGTGGATTAGTAAGTGCATATTTTAAATAATATAATTTTGTTTGTTTAATCACATGGAAACGCAGTTCAAAAGAGAGCATTAAATTTTCAACCACTAAGTTCTAAATTCCGTCACTTTGGCGCTGCGATCTCCAATTGTTAACCATGTTTCACCGAGATGAATATTTTATAAAATAAATTGTATTTCCAAAAATTTCACCAAATATTAATCGAATGAAAAGTGAATAGTTTATAAAATAATTTTGATTTATTTTGTTTTTTTTAGTGTCCAAATTGTTGCAGTGCTTTACGGAATAGTGTAAGCGACTTTAAAAAATGACCCAAAAAAAAGATATCTTGTTTGATTTTTTTTTATTTTTTACTTTATTTTAGTGTCCAAGAGCTCACACTTGCAGTAGTTCACGGAATAACGTAAGAGCGACTTCCAGAAATACCTTCTCGAAATAATGCTAATTTCGATTGTTTCTGTTTTAGTGTCCAAATTGTTGTAACAGTTCACAGATTAGAGTAAGCAACTTCTGAAAATATTTTATTTATTCTCGGATTTTAATTATTTACATCTCGACTCAAATTTGAACATCATTGTAAAATTTCAAAAATATATGCTTAAATTTAGCATATATTTTTGAAAATTTTATTCTTATTATTTTAAAGAGATTTTGCTCCCATTTAAAAATATGTATGATTTTATAGTTTTATCTTTAAAAATAAGAAAATTTATATATAAATAGAAAATAGTATTTATTCATTCACTTGGTCATATATATATTAAATAAAAATGATTTGAAAATAATTAATAAATTATTTTCAAATCATTTTTATTTAATATAAGAAAATTATAGTCCTGGGGAGTCATGTCTGAGATATTGTGTGTATAATCTTTATTAACAATCGATTTTTGAGGTTTTTACTCGATGAAACTCCATAATACACAATTTGTAAATAAAACAACAGTATTTTAAGTTTCACAAAATTTATAGCAGAGAAACTGCTACGTTTCACCAACACAGTGGCATCATCAGGCAGATGATTAATTAGTAATGTGTGTTGGCAAAACATTTATAGCAGTGTCTCTATAATACATTTTGTAAGACATAAAAAAAACTGTTGTTTTATTTATTAATAGTATTTTTATTAATCTCGACACCCAATACGGGTAAAAGAGGATAAGATTAGGAAAGAAAGATCTTTATTAATTTAACCCTACACCGAAAGGTAAAAAGGGTCAATGAATAAAAAAAAAATCTTAATTAATTTAATAAAATGTTCAACCACCGTTCATTTAACGTATGGATAGTAGTGATGGCGATCTTTAGTAATAATCGAATACATAATTTATATCTGTTAATTGATGATAGACCGCCCTTCTCTTCCGTCCTAGTTTTAACATTTATTTTTATTTTAGTGCAACAACACGAGGAAAGTGATTTGTGAAAATTTCTGCTCGGAAAACGTAATAAAGCAATCATGAAATAAGCGGAATTTATTTAAAAGAAAACACAAAACAAACGGTTTCAGATTGTCCCTCGTCCCCTGTACTACACGGAAACGACTATTCCGAATACGTTGGAAATAAAATCATCGGATGATAACCGAGATGGGTATAAAGAGAGTCCGGATCGGAATAAATTGAAGAAGACTGGAAACGGCAATAAAAATGAACGGAAAGTGGTGAAGAATTTTGTCGAGGATGATGGCGATGACGAAGTTGAAAAGAGGGTGGTCAAAAAAACGGTTAATAAGAAGGATGGAAATAAGGTGGTGAAGAAAAACAACAATTTCAAAGAGAACAAGGTGGAAAAAGTTGATAGAGTAAAGAAATCGTTTAATAACAATAATAATAATAATAAGGAAGATAAAGAAAGAGTGGTGACTAGGACGCCCAGTAGTAAACCAAGTACGAAAAAGGTGATTAAGAAACAAAAGGTACGTTTAAATATTTTTTTTTTCTAAACGCTTAATTGTTTTAAACACAATTTATTATTAGCATTTGTGGTGTTCCCTATAATTTTCAATAAAATTCATATTTGAAATTGAATTAAATAAAATGAATTTCTTACAGGAATTTTCCTTTACTATTCATCATTTTTCTATTTTTGTCGTTTGTATTTACATAAAATTTTAATATTTATGGTTTTCCCTTTCGCAGCCAAGAAAAACTTTCAAAAATAAAGCTTTTGATTGCCATGACTCAAATATTCTTTATTTCAAGGTGTCATAATAATCACAAACAAATTGAAACAGTGTCAGTATTAAAATATATAAGTAATTTTTGCAGTTGGAAAAAGGGATTGATAAAATTTTATTGATCATTGCCAGAAATTTTTCGTGTTTAATTTTATTGTAATTAAAATATTCGATATTGGAGTTCACTTCCGATTGATTTATTTTTTATATCTGTAGTGGAAATATCACTCGACACCCAATACCCGTATGTAAAGAGGATAAGATTAAGGAAGAAAGAAAGGAAATATCAGATTCTTTACTGTTTTTAATACGATTTAAACCTTTTTTTATATCAGTATTGGAAGAGGCGATTCATTACCACTTTTTTTTTAATACGATTTAAACGATTTTTACATCAGTAGTGAAAAAGGAGATTCTTTACTGTATTTTAATACGATTTAAGCCTTTGCTTATAGACACGTTATTTACTTTGCATTGAGGGTAAATATCTTACTTTTTTTCAGAAAAAATAACACCTCTGTGTAAAGAAAATGACATTTCAACAACAAACCTTGATGTAATACTGAGACAAATCAGTGTGTTGAAAATTTTCTACAAAGTCATTAAAGAGAAAAGAAGTGTCTGATGTACGAGGGAAATTAGAGGATGTACGAAGAATGGCTAATTGTCGCTTATTACACTAATTCTTGTTAAAAGAGTAAAATGTGCGAGATTTATTTTTAATGTTATTTACACTTTTGTTTGCAGGACGATAATTCTTCGCATACCTTCAAGTACGTACCACCCAACAGCAGCAAAATAGATAAAATTGAGAAAATACACAAAACGTACAAAATCGATAAGACAGATAGAACAGATAAAACGGATACAGAAGAGCCGAAACCGAAAAGTAAGTCAATTTTTGTTATTTAATTTTTATTGTACAACATATCTTCTGTATGTTGATTGTGGAGACTTTTATTTAATTTCATAAAAAATATAAAATGTCTAGCAGAAAGACCTCTGGTCGATAGCCGGTTCAGGACTTTAATAAACTAGTGATGGGTAAGATCGACTGCTCAATCATTGCAAATAATCAAGCCGTTTGATCTCTGTAAACCGGCTCAAAAAAGATGGAGCGCACTCCAATAGTTACAGATTAATTAAAATGTAGAAAAAGTGTAAATTTTTGCGTTAAGAGCAAAAATTATAAATAAATCTAAAGAAAAATTGATAAAAATCATGTAAAAATGAAAAATTGTACACAATTACAGCTATAACTTTTGAAATAAATAACATAAAGCAAATGTTCCAATTAAGTGGTAAGAAAGTAAAAGTTTCATTTATTTATTTAGTCTTATATAACATCGTTATATGTTCCTCTCTACTTCTCAGTGTGAGGTGAAGTTTCATTTAAATAAAATAATTATTTATTACAGGGAATATTAATCAACTGTGGACGCCCAAACCGAGAGTTTGCGTTGGGGAACGACCGAACCCGTACGCCGTCAGTAAAAGGGCTTTAGTTTACGTCGCATCGGACAGAATGGAATTTCTAGCGAAACCGAAAGTCGATCGTTCAATTGATTGGTGCAAAAAGGAAACGAACTCACGGATTCTCTCATCGAAGTCATCGAAGCGTAAATAAATTTCAGTAATGATGTTACTTAGATCGACCACATTAAACTGATTTTTTTATCAATTTTTGAACGAAGAAAATTAAGTGGAGCGCATACATTTTATCTATGATTAAATTAAATTTCATCATATTTTTTGGATAAAAAAAGAAAATTATGTCCGTATTTAATGCGGTTAGTTCCACAAAAACAAATGTTTTAACCGTAAACATATTTTCTTATTTATTTCCCGCACCTTTTTAATACTCTCCCTTCTTACTCAGTGCAGTCTTTGTAATTGTTTGCAATGTTGGGACCGGTGGTTTCTGATTAATCTTCATAAATGTATTTCCTCTACTAATTTTATTACTTACTCTTCTTCCTCGGTGCAGTCTTTGTACTTTTTTATTTAATTCTTCCGTTAACAATAAATTTTACTATTTCTGAAATGCTTTAGAATCTTTAACGATGGATTCGGCGGATCGATCTTACACCAACCCGAAACCGAATCCGTTCGGTGTAAAACAAGAAGCTCTGCTGTATTGCCCTTCGAAACGCATAGAACAACTAGCAGTTCCAAAAGTGAGGTCCGAAACTATTCGAACAAATAAAATCTCGCCATCTGCATTGAGAGCTGTTGGTAAGTACCAGCATGAATTAATTATAGTTAGCGATTTATTAAAAACTAAAGTTTTAAATCAAATAAAATGAATTTGAAAATATTTTTCTTTTCTATTTCAGCATCAGATAGGATAAAAAAGTTAGCACAGCCAAAAATACGTACTTCTCCTGAACCCGTGAAGGATCCTTTCAGTGTATCAGCAAGTGCGCTCAATTACCAACCCAGTGAACGGATCCTGAACCTTTCAGTGCCAAATTTGCGTCATGTAACTTCTTGTAGCAAATCAATTTTGAAAAGAGAGTGTCCCCAGGAAATGATGCTGGGGGATGAGTGTTTTGCTTGACTTTCTGTGAATTACTTATATTAACTGAAATAATAAAAATTATGTATTTGGGATTCGTACCATTCATAATGCACGAATATACATGTGTAAAAAATAAACAAATCTCGACACCCAATACGGGTAAAAGAGGATAAGGTTAAGAAAGAAAGAAAGAAAAAATAAACAAATGAAAGTTGGAGATGTACTTTCATTTGTTTATTTTTTAATCGTTTTTTAATGATTTTATTAAATAATTTAGTTGAACCTCTATGTGTAACCAGGAGAAGGGAAGGGTGTTCAGAGAACACTTGCTAAGGATTAAGGATTTTTTGTGGGGTTTCAGCAAGTTCACTGCGTCCACTTAGGCCACAACCTCGGGTCCATTGTAGAGCCTCCCATTCTAGTAGCTAAATGCTTAAAATCCAAAATTGTTGCAAAACTACCAAGTGATTAATGCCATCTATTCTGAATTGGCAGTACAAACAAAACAATTAATGATAAATTACATTTTATTCTTGGGTTTTTATGGGTACTTTTTAATCATCAATAGTAATTGATTGTTTGCTGTATTTTTGTAAAAATAATAATCGTAATTTACTCAAATTGATGTTCTGAAGGCCGAGCAAACAGACATTTGTCACACACAACCATAATTGAATTTCCACTCAATTACATTTTAATTTAAATGTTAAAATTGTCATATAGTTAATTTTGTAATAACAAAAGAGATCGACTTTGCCCATCTCTAATTTTTATGTTAAAATTGATTTCTTATAAATATTATTATATAGGTGAATTAATTCATTTTAGGAATATTATTTAAGTAAAGTGTATTCCACAATGATAACAACTCTATTAGTCAAAATGTACAATAACAAACTGATTACATACTCATAAAATAAATTAATTGATCAAAACCTTTACAGTAATCACGGGCGGAAGTAAAAACAATAAATAAATAAAATGCGCGACGCTATGTAGTCCTGAATACATAAAAAGGCCTGTTTCGTTTAATACTCTTAGTTTTCCTTCTTTTTTTTTTAATGTAAATGGTTAATCACTGCGTAGGTGAATTCCTGCGTGCTGGACTGCCCGCCAATATCTTTGGTTTTGACTTTGCCCTCCTTCAAGACCTTCTCGACGGAGTTCCTTATCATCATCCCGTAGCTGGGTAGGTTGATGTGGTGAAGTAGTTTAGCTGCGCAGAGTAACATTGCTGTGGGGTTGGCTACGTTTTTGCCGACGGCTTCGGCAAAGGTGTGACGCGCACCCTTAAAAAATGTTTAAAATTCAAATTTTCTAATCAACACAATAAATTGAAGAAATTGTGATGCGAACATTTTTATGATTTTTGTTTTTGCATAACAAGAAATATTTTCTACACGATACTTACAGGTTCGAAAACAACAGAATCCGCAGAGTAAGAGGCACCAGCAACAACACCGGCACCTCCCACCAATCCCGAAGCCAAGTTGTCTACGATGCTGCCGTACAAATTTGGCATCACCATCACGTCGAATTGTTGGGGTTTGGATACCATCTGCATCGTGCAGTTATCGACAATCATTTTCTCGAATTCAATCTTCGGGTACAATTTGGCAATCTTAAACAAGTGCAAGAACCTAATTAATTACGTTTGCTTTCTCAAAATCATTCTTCTTGTAAAAAAATTACAAATAATTAAGGATTTGTAATAATAATGCTCACCTCACACTGAGAAGTAGAGAGGAATATATAACGATGTTATATAAGACTAAATAAAATAAATAAAAATAATAATGCTAATATTCAATGAAATAGAATTCTGACTGTACTCGTAACTTGGTATTAACGAAAATAAGAACACAACTCACTTCTTCGCAGCTCCTCAAAAACAGCCCATCCCCAAGCTTCATAATATTCGCCTTATGAACAGCAGTCACCTTCTTCCTGTTGTTCTTTGTGGCGTAATCAAACGCAAACTTCGCTATCCTCTGTGACTTCTTCCCAGTAATAATCTTCAAACACTCCACAACACCGGTGACGCTCTCGTGCTCCAAAGCCGAGTACTCCCCCTCGGTCTGCTCTCTTATAATAACACAATCGATATTCTGATGCCTCGTGTTCACCCCTGGCAAAGACTTGACGTGCACCACGTTAGCGTATAAATCGAGGGAGGTCCTCAGTTTCATGTTGAGGGTTTGGAGTTCGCCGGTGTGGCTGTAATCGGGGGTGGCCAGGATGCCTTTCAGGCATACCCGGTTCGAGGTGATGGAGTTGACGACGTCCTCGAGGGGGGCGCTCAACGTGGGGTTCACCTCAGAGAAGAAGAAGGTTTCAAAGTCGACGGGAACGTTGGCGGCTTTGAATACTTCTTGGACGGAGTAGATGAGTTCCGGGCCGACTCCGTCCCCTGGGATCAAGGTGCACCGCGTGCGGGTGTCTGGACGATCGGACACATTCTTTTCACAGAAAAGATTATTTAAAAATACAAGAAAAATTAAACGCGTCTTTATCTGTATAAATCTATTTAATCGATCTTGAATCAAATACATTGCACAACTATGTTCACCCGGGAACGGAAACGGATCATAGTCCGTAAGACCGCTTCCAGGGGAGTGTATCGTTAAACGTAAATCCTACGATACATCATTTCCGTTCTTTTCATTTTAATCTTATTTTTTCCAATCTAAATATAAAGCTTGTTTACTATGTAATAATAAGACTAAAATTGTATATTAAATTCAACATTTCACATTCGGAATACCTCCAATAAATTATTTCCATAATCGATCTATTTTTAAACACCAATATTTCGAACGTAAACTACGTATCACACTACACTAAACAACCTTTCGAATAGTAAAGCAATACTTACGGCTGCATTATTCACACCACTATTGTGCACAGCCCTCACGGAGGCCGTTTGAGAAGCCTGCAAATGGAAAATTGAGAACGATCATATGACATTCTGTCAATCAATTATATCATCACGTAAACGGACTTTGGTTAAACCACACTTTGTTTACCTGAGCTAAAATCCTGGCTATATTCCTAGTTAGAAGGGACATGTTTACAGACACAACGTGCTCGCGCGGTGGTGTTGGATTTTGCAGAAATCAGATGTAACAAAAAGGTTATGTGGTGATCCTGAATTATCATAGAGTGAGAATTATATTTTACATCTATGTGAATTATCATCCCCCCTCTTATTTTCGCATTGTTTAAAAGTCCTTGCCACGTTGCCGATTATCTGGATGTTACAAAACTTTTCTTATCTGGTTTATGTTTTTATTTGGCAATCAATAGAAATGCTTATTTTGATAACAACAATTAAAATTATATAAATATCTTCATTTGGTATTTTGTCATAAAATAATTCTAATTTCTCATAGAGTTAGAATAACTATCTTATTTCTAATAGAATTACATTCCTCTCAACAAACACATAAGAAATGTATAATTAAGTAGACTTTTTTATAGATTCCACTATTTATTTTAATTATTGTAAAAATACTTTAATTCATCTTGGAACAAAACAAATTAAATTTGGGGAAAGTTACTAAAATTGTCTTCTTTTGGAACAGTTCCGCTTTGACATATAACTGTTCCGGTTGTTCCATAAAGTGTATTTGTTCCAAAAAAGGATGAAACACACTTTATGGAACAACCGGAACAGTTATATGTCAAAGCGGAACTGTTCCAAAAGAAGACAATTTTAGTAACTTTCCCCAAATTAGTTTTCCATAATTACTGCTAATTATTAATTTCTAAATGTTTTAAATTAAAATTTTATTAAGGCAAGAAGTTAAGCGATGAAATGTATTTAGAAAATCGATTTTTAATTTTTACACTCACACAGACGAAGTGGAAAACATGGAAAGCCGCGTCAACAAACGATAATATTCATGTTTTGAGTAATCAGTTATGAAAATTAAGTGATAAAATAGTCAAAGAAGATGTCGCCAATTAAGGAAACGCTTTTCCACAAATATTTGACTATTTTTTTGGTCGTTAGCGGCTATTGGTAAGTGGGGCAATTTATTCAAGGTTATGTTTGTTTATTAAATCCATTAATAAGTTTATTTATCATAAATTGAAAAAGATAAGAAAACCTTTAGTAATTATTGTAATTTCTGTGCGAAACTAGAGTTTTTGATTGTTTCAAAATTAATGCAATTGATGTCCTGATTATTCTGTTTTCAATTCTATTCATTTAAAATAATACACAGGATTAATGTCCTAATTATTCTATGTTCAATTCATTTAATTTAAAATAATACATAGAATTAATGTCCTAATTATTCTATGTTCAATTTATTTAATTTAAAATAGTACGCAGAATTAATGTTCCGATTATTCTATGTTCAATTCATTTAATTTAAAATAGTACGCAGAATTAATGTTACGATTATTCTATGTTTAATTCCATTTATTTAAAATATTACATATAATTAATGTCCTAATTATTCTGTGTTAATTTCCGTTTATTTAAAACATTATACAGAATTAAAGTCTTGCTTATTCTGTGTTCAATTCAATTTCATTCACTTAAAATAATACCCAGAATTTTATATTCAACAGTCATTATAATAACTTTGAAATTGTTGTTAATTTCCTTGTAATATATAATTTATACAGTTCCCATTAAATCCAACAGTAAACATATCCAATCATTGTTTTTATTAGTGATGGGCAAATTCGATCTTTTATTAATGCTAAATTAAGTAAATTATAATTTTTTGAATGTTATTTATTATAAAAATATCAAGAATAACTTTCCGTTTATTAATAAACAAACATAAATTTGAAATCATTTGTTCGTTTTAAATACTTTTTAGTAATATTCGATTACTAGTATTATTCAATTTCGCCCAACACTAGTTTTTATCAATACTTTCTCGTTTCTTTAGGATAGTTTCAATTTTAATGGTATTTGTAAACAAAGCCCTGCTGAGTGACATACAACTGGACGCACCTATGTTTATAGCATTCTTTCAAACTATCATCTCGACGTGCATATGTTTCGCAATGAAAAACTTCGGGGGAATTTGCAACGGATTCAACTTTCCGGAATCGAAGCCGTTTCATATGCAAACCATAAAAGATGTAATTACTTTTTGATTGCATTTTTAATTTACATTTTCTGCGATTAATAAAAACACTTTTCGTCTGCATAAATGAAAGCAAATCAAAAGTTATATTTGCTATCAGTTATACAAATTAAAAGTACTGTTTGTAAATAAAACAACGGTTATATATCTTTTGATTCTGCCAATTAGTGAAAATTGTTTTAAAAAAAGTCATCCTGAGATGAAGAATTCCTAAATAAATAGTTAATTTATACATAATCAATGTTTGTTACATTATTGTAAACTAGTTAATTTAGCAATGTTTATAAAAGGTTTTTGGTAGATTAGTCGTAGTTGCCAATATCCAATAAAAAAATGAAAAACATTTTTTTTAAGTTTGATTAATTTTTTAAGATCAGTTTCATAAGAAAAAATTGACAGCAAAAAGCAATGTTTTCAATTGTAGCGGTGTCTCTACAATAAAATTTGTGTAAGACTTAAAGAACCTTTATTTTATTTACAAATAGTGTATCATGGAGTTTCATCAATTATTAAAGTGTTTTCATTAATTCATACTGTATTACTAAATATGAGCTTTAATAATTAATGACATTTTTTAGGTACTTCCGTTGACTATAATGTTCACTTGTATGATAGCGACGAATAATCTTTGCTTGAAATACGTCTCGGTAGCGTTTTATTACATAGGCAGATCTCTGACGACGATTTTTAACGTCGTTTTTACTTATCTCCTCTTGGGGGAGAAAACATCGAAGAAATGCATATTTTTTTGTTTGATGATCATCTTCGGGTTTTATTTGGGCGTCGATCAAGAAAACTTGGCTGGTAAGTAAATGCATCACCTCACACTGAGAAGTAGAGAAGAATATATAACGATGTTATATGAGACTAAATAAATAAGTAAAGTAAATGCATTACATTTTTTGTAACTATAAATTTATATGGTTGAAGAGAAACGTGTAAAAAATAAATAAATTAAAAATAAATGTAATTGGAAAGGAATTTATCAAATCATTCATAATAAGAACTAAAAAAAATGATATACAAGGCTACGAAAAACGGCCGTTAAACATTTTCGGGGTTCCCGACAGAGGAAAATTTTGAAAAAATTCTACATTGTACGGAAAGTGAAAATTGTGAAAATATTTTCCATGCTCCTCATGGAAAATATTTTCACTTCCGGTTGTGCCGGAAATGGCTATCAACTTTGTTATTTTAAATGAAACACCCTATATATTTTAATTTTTTTTTTCGATTTCCCGCCCTTAATTTAGAACGACCAGTATGTGTTAATGCAAATAAAACTTTTGTTTTTTTTGTTATGATTCGAAAAGTTTTCACAATGAATCGTTTTCAGGCTCGTTATCGATCAGTGGGACAATTTTCGGAGTCCTCGGTTCGCTCTCCCTCTCTTTGTATTCGATATTTACAAAGCGGGTACTACCTAAAGTCAATCAAGAAATTTGGTTACTCTCTTATTACAACAACATTTATGCCAGCTTCTTATTCATTCCAATAATCATTTTAAACGGAGAAGTTCCTGAATTGCTGAATTACAGCGGACTGACGAAGGCGAGCTTCTGGCTCGTGATGATAGTCGGCGGGATCTGCGGATTTTCTATTGGATTTTTAACGTCTCTACAGATCAAGGTTGGTATCGTTACATTTTCAAAGGGGCTTATAATAAAACATTTTAATTATATAAGTTAAAACGTTTCCTCACCTCACACTGAGAAGTAGAGAGGAATATATAATGATGTTATATAAGACTAAATAAATAAAACGTTTCCTAATAGACCACATAGAGCCAAACCTTAACAATTAACAAGATTAAGAAAAATATAGAAACAGACACTAAACAAAAACTCCTTACACCTAACGGTAGAAAGGAAAAAAGATTAAAAAAAAAAGTACAGAATGGCAAGCGCGTGTAACAATATTTTACCCGAATAATTTTCTTAGTAGAGCCATCTAACGGATGGCATTTGAATTATGAAAAACATCCGAATTTCATTGGTTGAGTCAGAGCCTACTAAACACACAGGTCTCCACAGATCAAGGTCTCTAAATTAACTAAAAGTTATATTTTCACCGAGTAAAATAGACGTAAAAACATTTTGAAATGCTGTCCACTTTCTTAGTAGAGCCATCTAATAGATAGCATTTAAATTATGAAAAACATCCGAATTTCATTGGTCGAGTCAGAGCCTACTAAATATACCACAGATCAAGGTCACTAAATTAACTGAAAGTTATATTTTCACTGAGTGAAATAGACATAAAAACATTTTGAAATGCTGTCCACTTTCTTTAGGTGACGTCTGCATTAACGCACAACATTTCCGGAACGGCGAAGGCGTGCGCGCAGACTGTTCTGGCCACGTATTGGTACAACGAGATCAAGTCGACACTGTGGTGGACTTCGAATTTCATCGTGCTGATCGGCAGCGCTGGGTACGCACGAGTGAAACAACTCGACATGGAGAAGAGACACCGGCAAAGTGCGCAATATACCAAAGTGTAATTAATTATTTATGTACTTGTATATACAGTTATTTTATTTTGATTTTACGCAAACGGGAAATGTATAGAAATAAAACATTTTTCATTTGCCAACTTAAACAGTGCTTTAAAAAAAAATCCTCGTAACACTTGTTCATTCGTAATACGTTTACGAAGAGGCCTGACAGCTAACGTGCTAAGCGTTATTGGATATATTGTAGAAGAAGGTGTACAAGTGCGATGGGAAATAAA
Source organism: Philonthus spinipes (assembly GCA_963082785.1). Lineage (NCBI taxonomy): Eukaryota > Metazoa > Arthropoda > Insecta > Coleoptera > Staphylinidae > Philonthus > Philonthus spinipes. Next base: position 23,322,133 of record OY720311.1, read on the forward strand.
AAAAATCCCCACAATTTTTGTAGATTCATACGACGTTTACAAACCTGTTCCTTTCGTAGATTAAGCATTCTTGGACACATTGCCAAAGCCCGATCTTGAAATCGCACATCAAAACTGTTTTACTCACACACTCATTCGACATTTACCAATACTTTCTTTTCGTATATTAAGCATTCTTGAACGTATTGTCAATATTTTGCTGTAAAAGAAAGAAAATATATTTTTTAAAGAATTATTATTAATTACGGATCTTCCATACAAAAAATATTATATTAAATAAAAATGATTTGAAAATAATAAATTATTTCCACATTTAGCTCTGTGACTTTTGACTTACGTTAAACAAATGCACATTAAAACAACTACTTCCCGGGCAAATACCCACGCCGGACGTTGAATTACATAATGTACACCTACTGTTGCACATCAATAAAAATATTATGTTCAATTAACCTCACAGATAGTTGCTAAAAATGGTAAGATAAACAATATATTCGTGAGAAAAAATATGCGTAGTTGTGATGATGAACGAACAATACTTATAAGGAAAAAAAACGCATTAGTTTGCTAAAAATGATGAATCATATATTTACATTATTAAAAAAAAAAAAAAGATGCGAAGGTACATGGCAGTAAAATATATAACCGATACAAAAAAAAAAACAACTTTTAAAAAAAAATCACCGTACAATCGTGAGTACAGCACCTTGATCTCATGTACACACGAAAGTGGCGGTAATTTACAGACTTTAAAGGGTTACACAAATAACATAAACTAGAAAATAAATGAGTTTTTTTTTATATATATAAAATACACAACTGGTAAGACCTACTCGATAAAATCAATGAATATAATATATATTTATATATATAATAACAAACGAGTATAGGACATTCAGTTTTACTATGCGTTTACTATTTTTATCATAAAAAAAATACTTTGTTCAGTTTCACAGTACACAACGCCACACGCTCATTCATACCAAAATTTACAAGTTTCTCTCTTTTATTTATTTTTTTTAGTCACTTCTATCACGCATTCACCTACATTCACACGTGTCGTTTTTTATTTTCTTTACCTTTCTTGTTAATTCCTTAATTACGTTTTCTTTTTTTTTTGTTTAATGTACAGGAGTTTAAAACAGGGCGGATTTATTGTTCGCTGTTTTTTTTTTTTCATTCGCGTTTTTATCTTCCATCCGCGCAGTGTTTGGAGAGTATTTGTAATTTTTAAAGCGCTCTTGCATTCCACCCTCCATTTATCCAACGGTGTTGATGAATGGAGAGTGGATTGCGCAGATATTTGTTTCAATTTGTTAAAGGAGTATTTGTCTAGAATAAATGAGAAATGTTTTGGATTCTTCGTGGGAAAGGAAATTGTAATTTAACGAGTTTGTTCACAGGATGGAAAAAAGAACCTAATTAAAAGGGAGGACTTTATGCCTGAAAATTAAACCATTTTGGGATTTTTTTCCTTGAAGTCGAATGATTATTCTGAAATGCGGTTTTGTTAGTTGTATCGGCCACACAATGGACTACAAATTTCCAGCTTTTAAAGAAAAAAAGAAGGCATCCAAAATGGCAGCTTTGGTCTCCAAGCAGACACATGCATGCAATGTTGAATTCAGCACAGAATTAAATATTAATTGTTTAAATTTGAGTTATGTGAAGTTAGTTAATCACAATTAAAACACTTTTTATTCCTTACTTCACTTTTAAGGAATAAAAAGTGTTTTAATTGTGACAGAATTAAATTTTCGTTTTTTTTTTCTTTTTTAAATTCTGACAATTCGTAGTTCATTGTATGGCCAATACAACTGTCAAAACCGCATTTCAAAATATTCACTCGAGAAAAAAAAAATCCCAATGTTGACCCATTTTTCAGGTGTCGTGTCCTTAATTTTTTTGTTTTCGTGTAACCTAATTTCACTAAACAATCCCCATTATTTTCTTACCCACAAAGAAAACCTCCAGTTGCAAGTATTTTGTACAGTTTCTTAGGCCTATATTTACTACAAGATATGCAAAAACTATTGCCTGAAGTTTTTTTTTTATTACTTATATTTCTCATTATATCATTCGTGGATTATATATCACAAAATTTTCTAAAATACACATTAAACGGAAGCGGATCTTTGTTTTCTTTAATTTTTTTTAATGAGACTTCAGTTCTATTACACGATAAACTTGGGGAACAGCCGATGCAAATGCGAGATTTCTGCTGCATACAGGACGATATTTTTAAAATAGACTAGAACGTAAAGAAAACGAAATGATGAAAAAGGGAAACTAAAACTCATAATAACGAATAGTTCACCCCTACACCACTATTATGGTAGATGGGGATCTTAGATTATTTATAATAACGAATAGACAGGGAGAGGCCTCAAATTAGTGCAGGGACCCAGTTAAAAATGACCCATGAAGAGATACTGGATACAGTGGTTTATTAATAGAGATTTCGGTTTTTCTTTACAATATCATTTGAAAATCGGTTAATAGATAGCGCTTTGCGCGATTTATAAAATATTAAAGCACTCGTTCTAACAAATTTCGCTTAAAAAATAGAAATTTAAGTATTGCACAGTTATTGTAAAACCAACGAAAATCCCGCATAAACAATCGAATCACGAATCTGCTAGGCCCGGTGTGGCTTAAGCCCCAGAACAACAAGAACTAAAAAAATCCAGAACAACAAACGGATGTGTACTTTTTAAAAAAGTTTTGTCTTTACATTCAACTAATGAACCCTACACAATAAATTACTAAGGATTAAAACGAAAACAATAATAATAATAACTAAGGATAATTTAAATAGGGGAAGGAGGGGGGGGGAGCATTTAAAGTTTCATACTTATTGTTTTAAAGCATTACGAGTATGTAACAGGACGACGTACACTAGAGGCACCCGGCGTCGGGGTGCTGCGATTGGGACTTCCTGGATTTGGTGCCCTTACCTTCCGCCTTTACCTGCTCGATGCTGGTCTTGCGCGGGTTGCCCAGGGTCACCAGGGTGCTGGCTATCGCGAGGCCCGCCGATTGTCCCTGTACTGTATAAGGCTCACCACCTTAATCATTCGAAAAAAAAACAAACAATTATTCACTTTGAAATAAAATTATAATTAAATTGAAGAAACTCCATAATTTTAAATAAAACAATGTGTTTTTAAATATTTCACTTCTCGAATCCTTATGTTCTTTCAGGTATCGGATGATTTAAGTTTCACAAAAATGTTTATTTTTTAAATTCTTGTGCAATCAAAAAGAAACATTGCTTTATTTACAAATAACAATTGAATTTCTTTCGGCTGATTGGAGAAAATCCTATGCCAAAAAAAAAAAACAATTGAATTTAAAAAAAAGCTAAATACAGCAAAACTCTACACCCATATGGGTAGAAAGGGTCATTGAATATATATATATATATATATATATATTCAATAATATATATATATTCAGAAAAAGTGCTGAGAATTCCCCGCCATTTTGTTTTAGTGTTAAATTGCGTTGGAAATGAATACATGATAAATGCATTAACAATTAAGATATGGATGAGTAAATACAGGTTTCATATTTACATGTAAAAACAAACCTGTAGGTAATCGAACCAAAAGGCTAAGCACAGCAGCCCTATTCCCACTGCAAGGCTCTAAAGCAATGGGACTGGGCGCGTCCTTTTTATTCTTGGACCTGTCCAAAGCCGCCACGATGGCGTTATCGGAATCCAACCTCTCCTTCACCTCCATCTCGACCAAAACCTGCGAAAACGGCCTGGAGGCCATCTGTTCCATCTCGACGAACAACCGCTGCCTCCGCCTGAACATGTCGTACTTCTGCTTAGCCTTCCAGAATATCGCCGCGACCATCAGCAGCATCAGGAAACACCTTAAGAACACGAACAGATCATACATTCTTCGCAAACATGGAAAAAAAGAAGAAGACACGGAACCAACGACTAAACTACAACGATCACCCCTCTACTCTACTCACGTGGAGAACGTTATGAAGAACTGCTGGAGGTTCAGCTTGGGGTACTGCGAGAACGAGATTTGTATCCAGAGCGGCGGGTGGAAGTCGTAAACGTAGACGTAGAACGTCGTCAGGGTGGTGTTGTCCTCGATGCCGAAGTTGTACTCCGATTTGGCGAAGCGCGACCGGAATGAGGTGCAATTGTAACCGGTGAATATGGGTTTCTCTTCTTTGGAGTTGGCACGTTTTATTGTTATGTTCATTTTTGCCAGTTCTGAGCACGTTATCGAGAAGTCGGCGTCGATGTCCGCTTTCGTGGGGGAATTACGGAAGTTTATCTGGGTGTAGTGCCGGTCTTCCTTCTTCGACAGATTGAATGTGAATTGGTAATCGATTGTGAGATCATCTGAAATTAATTAATTTTAATACCAAATTATTTCTTAAACAAATATTTTCAATATATATATCTTATTTTTTTATTATAGAGGTTTTATGACATAAAATAACCCTCTTATCTAATTATCAAATTATAACAAATTTACAAACGCCCAGGAATGAGAACAGAACGAAAACGGGAATAATAAATCATGAGAATTAGAAGTATCGAATCAACCACTTACACTTACGAGAAGCACAAGGGTAAGTCGTATCAAACATTACATTTATCGGAGGGTAGTTGCCAGTAAAATAAATATTAAACCCTCGAAAATTTCACCATCCAGAATTCACTATTCTTCATCTCATTAAAAAAAAAATGATATAGTTTTTTTTTTATTTTAAATTAAGTTATTTTTATTTTATTTATTTGTTTAGTCTTATATAACATGGTTATATGTTCCTCTCTACTTCTCAGAGTGAGGTGAAGTTGTTTTTAAATAAATAAAATTATCATACGTTTATTTATAAATGTAAATAATTATTGACTTACAATAACAAGATCCTTTATTCATGGGATCTGCGTGATAGTGATTGGCAGCATCACACTTCTCACAGTGATCACCTCCCAATCCCTTAGTGGTGCAGTAACACTTCCCGGTATCCAAATGGCATTGAGTTGCGTGTCCGTTGCACTCACACGGCTGACAACTACCGCCATTCACCGGTGACCCCCAGTACCCGTCCTTGCACCTCTCACAATGGGGTCCTGTTGTTAAGTCGTTGCACGACATGCACTTGCTTGTATTGCCCACGCAGCTCGAGTGTCCATTGCACTGACATACTGGACAAGTCGTGAAATGCCACCGTTCTGATGGACAAGTGCTGGACGGTAAGGATTGAGTGTGGAGTGTAGGGCCGGCATAACCACCCGGCATGCATTTTCCCAAACCGGTGCGGCTTCCGTCGTCGCACCAACCGCAAGCGGGATCGTCCCGGCATTGCGCACAAGTTGAATAGAAGCTGCACTGGGATTTCTCTTCGCTACCCTTGCTGCGGCATTTTGTGCTGACTGTAGTCCACTCGCGGCACTGGCCATATGGGAAACTGGCGGTGTAGGCGTTCTTGTCGACACAGCGGCCTTCGTTTTGACACCAAATGCACTCCTCCTGCGTGCAGTTTTGGCATGAAGTGTATTCGGCGCAGACGCGCTGACATTGCATTTCTGCCTGTTCCGGGGGGATGTCGTCATGATGATGGGTGCTGTTCGGGTGGTTTTTTACATGTGCAGTGCATTTTCTCACGTTCTCAATCTCGTACTTCCATTTACCTGCAATTCAAGAATAGAAGTAGAAACATTTATGAGCAAGCGATGTTTTGGAAACTTACAGAAAGCGGAGAGCGAAGAACACGCCTTACAGGTATGCAACTGCTTGCACATTGATGTCGCATCAAAGGGACATTGTTCTAACGTTGATTTTTCAATTTCACTTCCATCCATGCAACTTTCATATGTACAACCTGTAATTTATTTATAATTAATGTAAAGATGGTGATTTTTTCTTAATAATAAATTTAATAAAACGCACAAAACGGCATACTGGTCGTAAGCCAATTGCTGTCTTATTTGTTTTTTTATTTATTTAATCTTATATAACATCGTTATATGTTCCTCTCTACTTCTCAGTGCGAGGTGTATTTGGTTTTAAAATCCATAAATTTGAAATATTAACATAACAATTGTATAAACATTATATCATTATCAAAGAGTGAACGAAAACGTTAAAATTGTATAATACACTGAATTATTCACTATTTGTAAATAAAATAACGATTTTGTGTTCACAATAAATTTTTTTGTGAAACTTAAAAAAACAGTTGGTTTATTTACAAATTGTGTATGGTTGAGTGTGTTGAGATGCATGCCTGAACCATCGATTATTTAACTGAACTATTTACTTGCACCATAGAACAAGATCGTTAAATGCATGCCGGACGGTTATGCCGGTCCTTGCCGCCCACCACTTGTCCATCAGAACGGTGGCATTTCATGACTTATCCAGAAATATCTTTTTAAAGAAGTAGATAGGTTTTGTGAATCCGACTATAAGGATAACTCACCAGAATCACACCAGACGCAATTCCTGGTATTCTGGACACAGCTGGCGCAATCCTCGATTTTCGAGCACTTCTCCTTATTCTGTATCATCATCACCGTAATATAGTGCCTCCCCATTTCCGGACATTTCGAAACGACCCCATCCCCGTGCCTATCCGAATTCAGCAGCGTCTTCGGTATATCCTTAATATTCACACACTTCCCGTTCTTCTGATCCCAAACGCACTTAACCCCCGGCCGGGTGCTCAGGCAACTCTTCTGCGCGAGCAAGTGCGTGCACGAACCGGGCGTATACTTCAGAATATCCGACAGCATCTGCCCGTTGAATCCACCGTAAATATAAAGCGAGCCTTCGAAGACGGAAGCCGAGTGTCCGAACCTGGCCAAGTCCAGTTTTATGCTGTCCGGAGCGTTGAACGACTGCCAAGTGTCGCAGATTACGTCGTAAGCCATCATGTCGGCGCTGTAGCACTTCGCGCCGACGCTGTGCGAGGTGTCGTTGTGTGTGTTGCCGCCGAAGACCAGCATTAAGGCGGGAGAGACGAACGTGGCAGTGTGGAGGAAGCGAGCGTTGGGCGCGTCCGCCAGGAGAGTCCAGATTTTTGAATTCGGATCGTACGAATAGAGGCTCTTGCTGAGCACCTGAGCCGATTCACTTTCAGAAATTACACCTGAAATAATTTTTATTTATTTATTTAGTCTTATATAACATCGTTATATGTTCCTCTCTACTTCTCAGTATAAGGTGTGAAATAATTATGATTGTAATAATAAATACGAATGTATTATTAAAAATTTATCAATAAAATAAATAAAAACACAGATTGAAATGAATAACTGGTCAATTGGAGAAAATCCTATGCAAAAAAAAATGAATACCTTTAAATTCTCAACTAGTTTCGGGTTACCAGCCCACTTTCAAGAGAATTACAAATTTAATTATTATTACAATATGAGTCTTACACGACACAGTGATAGAAAGGTCAATGATTAAAAAAAAAATTATAATATGAACTACCACAAGTATGTTTAAATTTATTAGTCATATGTATTTGGTTTGAGTTACGTGAAGAGATGAATATAATTAAATAATTAAAACAGTAACACTTCCTTCACTTTTAGTGAAAAAAGTGTTAGTGTTTTAATTATTTAATTATATTAGTCATAATTATTTATAGTTTTTAATCGATACAGGATTTTTTATATCCACTATTGATCGGTATAGATAGACCACTTTTATTGAATACAATTCTATCGATCGATCTACCATACCAATAATTTTTTTTTTAATTACCTCCATAAACGTAAATTTTTGAAGTGTAATAATCCCAAGCAGCTGTATGTCCATAGCCACCTTTGACTGGATAACCAGATGTCCTTACAATATGCCATTCCCTTGTTCCAAAGTAATATTCTTGAACTGTGTTTAAATATCCTAGAAACAAAACAATAATACATGATAAAAACGTTTTTAACAAAAACTTAATAGCCGATTCGCAATCGCCCGGGAACGAGAACGGAATCGGATCGTATACAGCAAGTCTGTAAACAATTGTGAATCGATACATGTAAATCCCATGATTTATCTTTCTCATTTCCGTTCCGTTCTTATTCCTGGGAAATTGTGAATCGGCACTTAGGGGTTAAAGTTTTTGAGGTTATAGTGGTTGTGGCGCCACTTAGGCGAAACTTTAGGCCCATTGTGGTATCTCCCTTCCAGTGACTAAACCCACTCTACAGATCTGGTGATGTCCAGTATCTCTTCGTGGGTCATTTGCAACTGGATCAGCCCTTAAGTTGTAGCTTTTTAAATACATCAATTTTATATATATATATATATTTTTTAAATTAAAATAAATACAATTCAACAATAGAAAAAAAAGTACACATTATTATTTTTTTTTAAACTCCTTACACCTAACGGTAGAATGGAAAAAGATTAAAAAAAATATATATATATTTTTTTTAAATAATGAATTTTCTATTACACATTATTTTTTTTTTAAATAATGAATTTTCTTACCTAACAAAGGTGAATGCCCAAAAATAACCACCATCCTATCAGCCTTCTTGTTGTTAACATTAATAACAACAGTAGCCGTGTGTCCAGCACTCTTAAGAGGCCCGCATAACAAATAACTCCCATTGCACGACACTGCTTTAACCGTAATATTCTCCCAAGATTTCGCGTTTATATCGAAAGCCCACAACTCCGATGTCGGCCCCCTGTTCCCCACTATCCCTCCGTACAAATACAACTTATCCCCGTACAACACGGTGGAATGTGCGTATCTTATGAAAGGCCCTTCGCTCAAGTGCGGAGTCTCCCAGATGTTACCGTTGAGATCATAAGTGTACAACATGTGGCCCAAATTGTAACTCTCCCCGGAGATTATGTAGAGGGAGTCTTTCCAGACGGCCGCTCCGTGGGACGCTGAGCCCGGCGGGACGAAGCTGCTTTGAGCGATGCTTTCCCAGTAGCCGTTCACTACTAACTGGGAGCAGTCCTCGCCCCGGTAATCTCTGTTGCATCTGCAACCCGTCTCCGGTTCGCAAGTTCCTCTGCCCTCGTGCGCTCCACAGTTGCTCGGGCATTTCTCTAAATGACAGGCTACCCCCGTCCAATGTCCTATATTTAAAAAGATGACAAAAAAAAAATATCAGAATGAAGTCAGTGTAAATATTTTAGGCGGATAAGATGATCAAATCTTATCCGTCTAACTGTTTTTTTATATAACCCACAATCACTTTCTAAAAGTTTCATATTTTTCAGTATGTTTTCAACTAGCAATAATCGCACCTAGGATAGACCTCATCGGTTACGATATCACCACAGTATGTAAATGGCTACGTTTGTAATCATAGAAATTTTATTTGAAAAATCTCTAAATAATTGGCCGAAAACATTAAGGATGCCCACTTAGGCCGCAAGTTTAGTCCCATTGTTGCCTCTTGTTCTAGTGGCTAGACCCACTCCTCCAGCACTCGGCTAAAGAAAATAGTTTTAGAGTAATAAAATCTCTAAGTAATTGGCAGAAACAACAAGGATTAAGCAATTGAGCGGGCGCAGAATGTTCACTGTGCCCATTTAGGACATAACTATAGGTTTATTATTATTCCTCTTGTCTTAGTGGCAAGACCTATTCCACCAGAATTTGGCGTTTTAGAGTAATAAACAATTTTGTACTCAAATTTTGACCATTTTATCCAGCTAAAACTGTTCTTCTTTATTCAAAAATAATAAATAAACTTTTCGATGAACGTCAACAGAATTATATGACTGGAAATATAGCACAGAGCGCCATCTGTTGCCTAATTAATAAATTAAAATAATAAATAAATTTTTCGATGAACGTCAACAGAATTATATGATTGGAAATATAGCACAGAGCGCTATCTGTTGCCTAATTTGCATCGTCAACAGAGTTATCAAAAAAAAAACTTAATTTTTATATTAAGGAGGAACCTTTTAAATTAACCACTTTATAAATTTAAATGACACCCCTCATTTCGTGATATCTCATTTAAAAGGAAATAAGAAACATAGTCAGCAAAAAAAACAATTGAAATCGGTTCACTTGTTTCTAACGAAGCCACCCTGATAAACTCTCAATCGGATAAATTTATTTTATTTAATCTTATATAACATCGTTATATGTTCCTTTCTACTTCTCAGTGTGAGGTGTCAATCAGATAAAAATAAGGTTTATTCCTAATTTAGATTTAGAATGGGCTGAATTGTTTAGCGGTTCTTTATAGTACAGATGGACAAGATCGAAACAGTTAAAGTATCGATCCGCTCGATCTTTTCTGCTGATAAAAAAAAATCATGCCACTCATAGACCGTTCGATTTTATCACTTGCAAGGATCAAGCAAGTTGATCTTTTTTGATCGATTTTATCCATCACTACTTTATAGAGAATGTTGTATAAAATAAACATTCACGAGTAAATAGACAAAGACAAGAACAAGACAAAGGCCTGTCTTTGTCTTGTTCTGGTCGATAGCTATTTCATAAAATTGTAACATGTATGTATTGTAAATAATATTTAATTGTGTAGATTTACAGGAATAAAGATGTTATAAATAACTAAGCATTAGGGTAATTTTTTTTATTATTTTATTCTTATACAGGGTGAGTTTTTTTCGATGTTCTCTATGGGGATCTCGGAAACTATAAGAGATAGAAAAACGGTTAAATGGGGAAAGAAGTGTAGTTTTATAAGACGAATAAAATGACACTTTCAAAATATTTGAAAAAGTCAAGGGTAACTAGATATTTTGAAAAAAGTAAAATGTGTCAATTTTTTGAAATCAATATATCTCTATTATTATCATAGATAGAAAAAAACTGTAAAGGACAAAGTTGTAGAAAATTTTACAACTCACCCTGTATAACATCGCTAAATATTCCTCTCTACTTCTTAGCGTGAGGCGTTTTTTTATTACTTACCTTTATTTAAATTAAATGAAGAATTATTAACTCACCGTTACAAGTACACTCTCCATCAATACAAACACCGTTTCCGGAACAGTCGATGCCAGAAACATTGGACGGGCAGGCGTTAATTCGATAAGTCATGTTGAAACCTGACATGTTGAAAGCGTCGTCTGAGAAAAAGTGGACTAAAGCGGCGCCCGACCGAGCGACCACCTCCGGTATCCGCCGTATCCGGTAGCCGTCCTTGTACATCAAACCGCTGAAGACGGCCAAGAGGGGGGAATTCACGCTGTCTCCGTCGAAAATGTACAAGTGATCCCATCCGCATTCCGTCGCGAATTCTTCGAGGTGTATCGTGATGGAGGAATTGGGCGCGTCTATCAACCAGCTGCACTTCACTCCGATGGAATAATTGCCGTAACCGTCGTGTATCGTTCCATTGGATGTACCCAGCCTAAGTGTAAAGTTTGAATAAATAATAAGAAAAATAATGTAAGAAATATTAATATTCTCACAGACTAAGTAACTTATGTAATAGATATACAGAGAGGTTTTTTTATCAGTATACATTAGGGGAAGTGTATACCTGCAAAAAACGCGAGTCAAACGCATTGAACCGATTAAAGTGTGTACGTTTAGTTGCCTATTTGGCATATGTGTGTTCAGTTGCGTATTATAGGCAACTAAACATACATACATCAATGCGTTTGACTCGCGTATTTTGCATGTATACACAGGGGAAATGTATACTGATAAAAAAAGCTCTCTGTATATTCATAGAATATGAAATAATTAATAACGTACACGTTAAACTTAACATTACCGATACAGAATAGCCATATATATATATAATAGATTTTCCCTTTTACCATTAAGTTTTCGAGTTGTTATATATTATTGTATAAATATTGTATCAAACAGTAATAAAGATAAGAGAATGGTTGTAATTTAATAAAAACTTAAAATAAATAGGAGAAAGGAAAGTATTTTTTATTAAAATATATTTAATATTAACGAACAATAAATTAAACATTTTCGTAATGTATTCCGTCCAATCAGAAATGTCCGATTAATAATTCCAAATTAATGAGGTAACAAACAATCGAATGTACAAAACAATTATTGCAAACACAGTAAAATAATGCTCCAAGTGAAAGAGCACCAACATTACAATCATTACCTAGATTGAATACAATAACCTCGTTTTGTTGTTTACAATGGAAATAAATTAGATGCATTGATGCGGTGATGAAAAGTAATGAATAACAACAATTACAGGTATGCCATGCAAAACTTATGAAGGAAATTATTGTGTTAAGTAGAAAAGGGATTTTGAAGATAATTAAATAAAAATGATGATGTATCAATCACAGTATACAGGGCGAGTCATCGAAGTGCCCGACTTCGATATTTCCCTTATTGTTAGAAATTCAGCATTCATTTATTAATAAAGCTTGTTTGATTCACGAAAATGCATAAAGCAGGAAATTATTTAGGTTATCAGCAGTTTTCCAAGTACAGAATAAATGTATGTTTGTTAAGTTGATTCATATAGCCACGAAATTAGGCAACAGCTTAATTTTAAGCCTTTGATCTGTTTGATGTATTTAAGTGATATAAAGATTATTTTAGTTACACAAAAATATTTATTATACCGAGTGGCATATTTTAATTTATCCAGTTGAATATTTCAATGATATTATTATTAAAATTAAGGGTGCAATTAAATTGTTGTATTAATTACACCCCAAATTTTAAGTTGATGTATTTGTAATATTCCAGTACAAGCAAAGTTGATTTAACTTTAACTTTATTTTACGGAATTCTCCATTATAATTAATTACATTATACAATAATTTACATATTTGTATATAATCAGGTAAGTATTAGTAAACTATTAATAATTAATAAGTAAGATAAGTGCATTCCCAAACGGTTCAAAGAATTGATTTATCTTCTCAATTAAGAAAAATACTAAAATTTTAGGTTAATTTCGCACCTATAGATTCTACAGGTCATTAAATAAAAAGCAGCTTATAAAGTGTGTAAACAAAAAGACATTACCATTCGTGTGCTATTTATGTACATGTTTTGAAGGCGGCCATTCAATATATTATTTGTAATTTACATAATTGCATATTAATAAGATGTTTGTTTTCTAAACATCCTTGATCTTTAATACACAATACAATAAAAATCAAATTAATAATAAAAAAAAGCAGTCGTAAACTTTGTTTTATGTTTTGTTTAATTTCCCTTTTGCAATCACGCAAAAGGAACGAGAACGGATCTGAAATGGGAAAGAATGTTGTCGCGCCAAAGGGATTGTGAATTAACCCTTTTCCGTATGTTAAATTTAACATACACGTTATTTTTTTGTCATCATCGTCTAAGCAAGTTTTATATCTTTCTTAATCTTATCCTCTTTTACCCGTATTGGGTGTCGAGGAACAAGTTTTATATAATATATATATATATATATATAGGATGTAGCCATTCGCATCGTATCTGAAACAGGAAAAAAATATTCTCTATCCGAAGTGATTATGAATTAACCCTTATTCCATACATGAAATGTTAAATTTGACAAACACAATATTCCTCACCATCATAACTTAAGGGAGTTTTATAATTGATATATTATACATAGATCGTGAAGGTAAAAAATAACGTATACATTAAATTTAGAAGTTTTACAGAATAGCCCTGATTGTATATATTAGCGGGATATAATCATAATGGTTTTATTTTAAATGTAATATTTTTCAATTAATTAAATATGAGGAATTAATGTGATCATGAATTTTTAAATAAGTTGTGAATGTTAAATAAAATAAAGTGTAACGAAGTCGAAGCACGATTGATGAATAAATTGTGAATCGGCTTGTACTGACCTGACTTTTCCTCCGCAGAACTGGCACTGTGGCCCCTGCCACCCGTCGTAACACACACAAGAGTCGTTCAAGCACACACCGTGCCCGCTGCAACCGACGCTGCTGCTGCACTTGGACTGCACGCTGGAGAAGTGCGCCAACAGGAAGATCCCCACGCAGCCCAGCAGGACCTCCTGGCCCAGGTGCTGACCTGCCCGGCATTTTCGCCTGTACTTCGACTTGAAGAGGAATAAGAACATCTGCAGTATCTCCAGCATGACTCGGGCGGCCGCTTTAGCTGGACATCACACTTGGATAACTGTTAATTCGCAGCGCTCATCGTTTTCAGGCGTTGCGCGAGTTCGGGGCGCCGGGCCGCACGGCCTCCGCTGACCGCCGACGGGTAACCAACGGGGAGCGGCGTCGCGCCACTTTCACGGGGGGACACGCTGAAAATACGGCCAGTTTCTGCGCCCTATGTGTGTTTAGTTATCAAAAATCTGTCGCGAAACTTTTTGACATTTCCAGTGATACTGACATTCGATGTGATGACACTTTCGATGCGAAACAACAAAAATCATTGACAACGCATGTTAGAGATACCACAACTTTAATGTTAGTAGATAATTTTGTTCCGGATGTAAAATGAATGGATTACGACCAAAAAATAAGTTGAAACGATTTCAAAACATAATTAATCGAGAAAAAATCCAACTTGCTGTAACAATTGCGACTTATTCAGAATCTCCTAACTGTTCCGGTTTCATTGTTCCAAGACGATACACTTGCTTCTATTGTTCTATCTGTAAATGATGAAATGTCGAATAAATCCATCTTTGAGCCGATTTACAATCGCCCGGGAACAAATCGTATAGAAAAAGTCAGTAAGGTCGATTACCGGGCGATTATAATCGATACACGTAAATCCCATGATTTATCTTTTCCCTTTCTATTCCTAGGCGATTGTGAATCAGCCATTTATTCGGGGCTATTCTGTAAGAGAAATGTTCAATACACGTTTAAATTAATCAATCGTATTAATTGTTAATAACTATTTTCTTTCAATGTTTTTTCCTTTTTATAATAAAAATCTATCTATGTTTTTTTTATTTTTCTTATTTTGGCACTAACATGAAGTTGCCTACAATATGCTTCTGACAGTTCGTTATTATTTAAATTATTATTTTCATCGTTATCTCATTAGGTTTTTAAAATGAATAATTTACAAGGCTTCCAGTGTTCTCCAGAAGGCCACTTGCCCTTGTGCGAAATAGATGGAAGGGTCCAGTATACATCCAGTGAATTTACAACAATATCAACATTTACAAACACGGTGAGTTTTTTTTAGGTTATGGTACTGTTAACCGCTAAATTATTTTAGAAAAACTTTACAACCATACAAAAAGATCTTAAATTTAACGTAATCATTATTAATAACTTCTTTCTTTCTTAAACTTATCCTCTTTTACCCATATTGGGTGTTGAGGTATTAATAACTTCATGATCTAAATATATATATCACAAAATTTGCTTTAATTGTAATGGTAAAGAATAGCGTGTACGTTATAAATAACATTCATGAAATATTAAAATATTTCATGAATGTATTAGCCCCATTTTTTAAATATAAATTTACATATGTTCACATAAGGGTAGCACAAAGTTTTTTTGTAATAAGATAAAATTAATCTAAAATTTCCATAACCGCACACCTGTTGCTGTTCAAAATAAAGTTGATTAAATTACAAATGTGCCCCTACATCACCATTATGGTAGATGGGGATTTTAGATTATATATATATAAAAATTATAAATGTGTCATTGTAACTGTTAATATATTTAAGATATTCATATTTTTTAAATCTGTAGGTTGACCGTCATCCCAAAATACATGTCACACGGGATATGCTCCACCCGAGCAAAACCCTAGAAGAAAGCAAGGCCTTATTCGTCTCAGGAGACAAATCCTACATAGACCATCTTATCGAAATCTATTATGAACACGGCATCACCGAAATGCTCGAGACCCTCTCCAATAACCCGAAATTAGCACTCTCTGTCTCGGCGAAATTATTATTGAACGTTATCATGAAAATAAATAAACTGAAGAGCCTGCTGAATCCGAGCGCGAAGGAAGCGTGCGAGACTGTTATCGAGAGGTACGCGCAGACGAGGAATTGGGGACAGAGCTCGGTGCGCTGTTTAGCGTGGCATCCTGTTCTGATGAAGGTGGCGGTGGCGACGTCGGATGATACCGTTAGAATTTTCGGAGTCGAGAGCGGGTTCGTTCCGATTTTGAAGTGTAAACAGCAGAGGAATGTTACTTGTCTGGCGTGGAGATCGATGTCGAATTCTGATATTGCTGTGGGGTGTGAAAATGGAGTTATTGTGTGGAATGTCGACCCAAATTCCGTGGTAAATATGATTTTATTGATCATATAAAAATCAAAATTTATTATTTTATGAAATTTTAATTGGTTTTAATGAATTGTAATAATTGGAAAGATAATGCAAGCGCCATCTATTGCCATTACCAGTTAACCATACGCTAGACGAATGATGGTTGAATATTTTATTAATTGTATTTATTTATTTAGTCTTATATAACATCGTTATATGTTCCTCTCTACTTCTCAGTGTGAGGTGAATTAATTGTATTAATGAATTTAATAATTTAATTTAATTCACCATTTATCTAGTGTATTGACAACTGGGCCTTAATTCCTGAAATTGATTGCACATTTCGGCTTTAAGCGACTTTCAAATTCACATGTAAATCCCTATTTAAATCACAGATTTTGTACAATCGAAGCGAACAATCAATTCAGGGTGCTGGTGAATTAGGCAATAGATGGCGCTTGCGCTATTTTTCCAATTGTATTAATGAGTATTAAATCAAATTAATACTTTTTTTAGATGGCCCGTCCTTCTATGAACAACGCAATTGTCCTGGCCCGTTTGGACCATAAGCCTATTGTGAGTATAGCATGGAGTCCCAGGGGTGATATTTTAGCCACGGCTGCCGCTAATGATAACAAAATTTACTTATGGGATCCGGAGCTTGATCGTACAAGCCAATTGAAAAGAGCTGGCTCTACGGGGTATACTTTATTAAAATGGTCAAATTCGGGGGAGAAGCTGTTTTCAGCAACGACTTCATATATATTCAGGTATTAAATTAACAATCCTCAATCTTAAATTTTATAGTAAAATATATTTAAATAAGGCAGAAATAAGGCTATCGACCATAAATCTATGGTCGATAGCCATTTAATAATTAAATAATTTTTGTGTTATATACTTAATCAATTATCGTTATGTTCTTGTAAACTTATATATATATATATAATCTAAAATCCCTATCTACCATAATGGTGGTGTAGGGGTTTCTTGTAAACTTAATTGTTAATAAAGATTGTTATATATATATTTAAATAATTAGATAAAAAAATAAAAGTGTATAAAATTATGTGAAAGAATTGTTTTAAATATGTTTTTATTACAGAGTTTGGGATTGCAAATCGTGGCAGGCCGAAAAGTGGAACATTGCATTAGGAAGAGTACAAGCCGCGACTTGGTCCTCAGACGGTCTTAACCTAATATTCAGCACGAGCGAAGAGCCTATACTGTACGGGTTAACGTTTGGGCCTGCCGATGTATTTTCCTGCGAAATAAATAATTCACCAAACGAAGCAGTGCCTTTATACGACGTGAGCAAGATTGATGTGAATGGCACAACAATCGGCGGTGTTGTGCAATCATTGGAATGGGATCCCAGGGGAAATCATTTGGCAGTACTCTTTCACGATACCAATGGAGTCGTCGTTTTTTCTGTTGTTACAAAACCGATTTTCCAATTATGTCCTGGGTACGTTTGTTATTTATTGTGATAAAGAAAAAACAGATTTGATTTTTTTTTTAATTGAAAAAAGATGTTGGTAATAAAAGTAATCACATTCTAACTATACAACCAATAACGTTGCATCAACAATATATATATGCTTTGATGCGTTCCTGAACAAATCGAACATAGGGAAATTTACATTGAATACATTCTAGCATGTTCGGTGTTACATAAAACTCTCTGTATATATTCAATGACCCTTTCTATCCATATGAGTGTAGAGTTAGCATCAACAATAATCGTTAATAAAACATAGATGCTACTTTTTTTCAAATAAAAACAATAATTTTGGTGATGAATTGATTGAATTGTCAAATAATGACACAACTTACGCTGGTGCCAACTAAATGTAAAATAAAGAAAAAAATTAAAGCACTCTAGAAAAGAAAAATTCTCGATCATATGGTACTATAGTGACACATTATTATTTGTTTTTATAATTATTAAATACGATTGTGTTTTTCTTTTATTTTAGGATTGTGATTATTGGAAATACGGAGGAAGTCCCGAACGCGATTGCTTTCCAACCACACTACGAGTTCGGTGCGTGTCTGACGATTGGCTGGTCCAGCGGACGCGTTCAACACTTCCCGATAATATACTCAGATTTTTGCGCTGGTGCCACCGGCTCGCCGCCCCCGAACCATGCTAATTCGTTTAGTTACGCGTCCCCGCAGAAATTATATTATTGATAATTTATTTGTTTCGTTATTAATTTCACTGATGGATGAACTAATGTTTTGTAATGTAATAGTACTTGTTTAAGAACTGACTGTTTTTTTGTAAATAAATTGGTATTTTTATATTCGAGCGTTTAAAAATTTAAAGCAAATTGAAAAGTTGTAGATTTATCCGATAAATCTACAACTTTTTAATTTGAATTTTTATTCTCCAACGGTTTGTAACAAGGAAAACTGATTTTTACTGTTTCAATAATTATTACAGCTGAGATGGTTCGGATATGAGTGCCGCATGAAAGGAGATAGAACAGCAAGAAGAATATATGAAACAAGAGCGCAAGGAAGAAATTACCGGGGAAGACCGAGAAAAACATGGAATGACATAATTAAAAAAAAGGACATAGACTGGAAGGACATTAAACAATTAACCAAGGACAGAAAGACATGGAGAGAAAAATATAGAAACAGACACTAAACAAAAACTCCTTACACCTAACGGTAGAAAGGAAAAAGATTTTTTTTCATTAATAAAAAAAATTAGAATGGAAACGATAAAAACAAAAAGAAAACAATTAAAAATAAAAAAGGAAACGATTGAAACGAAAGGTAAACGATAAAACAAAAGGAAGCAGATTAAAACAAAAGAGGAACAATTTAGAAAAAAAGGAGGACGATTAAAATAAAATGACAATCGTTTTAATTAGAAAGTGATTAAAACAAAAGGTAAATAATTAAAAGAAAGAAAAAATGAATAAACATAAGGAAAACAATTGAAAGGAAAGGCACATGATTAAACAAACGATTGAAAAGAGAGGAGAACAATTAAATAAAAGAAAATTATTAAAATGAAAGGAGGATGATTTAAACAAAAGGAAAACTTTAAAAATAAAAGGATAATCGTTTTAAAAGGAAAATGCTTAGAACAAAAGAACGAAGTTTTAAACAAAAGGAAAACAAAGCGAAAGGGAAATGATTAAAATGAAAGGAAAATAATTGAAACAAAAGGATAATCATTCGAATCGGAAAATAATCAAAAGAAAAAGATTAAAACAAAAGAGAAATGATTAAAATGAAAGGATAATCATTCGAATCGGAAAATAATCAAAATATATATATATATATATATATATATATAATCTAAAATCCCCATCTACCATAATGGTGGTGTAGGGGTAAATAATCAAAAGAAAAAGATTAAAACAAAAGGGAAATGATTAAAATGAAAGGATAATCATTCGAATCGGAAAATATTCAAAAGAAAAAGATTAAAACAAAAGGGAATTGATTAAAATGAAAGGGGTTTGATTAAAAGTAAGGAAAACGATACGTTATAAAGTTGTAAATTTTGAGAACTATAACTTTCTAAAAAGAATTCTTATTCCATCTTCACTCGCCGAAAATTATTTGCTAAACTTTTTATGTTATTTTAAAAATATGTTTATTTGCATAGAAATAAGTTATTTACAATGAGTCAAAACGAAACAACAAACTTAATGATGGTAGTAAGCTGGGGCGGCAGCGTAGTGTACTGGGGTAGCTACCACGGCCTTGTGGATCTGCTGTGGATGGGCAGCGTGTCCGGAATATTCAACATGAGCGTTGAATCCGTTATGATGATCAGCGGTGTAGTGGACAGTACGCTTGGTGCCATCAGGCTGGACAAGGGAGTAGTGTCCCTTGACTACATCACCGTCGCGTTCTTCGTGCTGGTCCTTGACGTCTCCGGTGTGTCCGTCATGGACTCCGTAGTTGAAGGCGTATTGTGGGTGAGCGTCAGCGTAGACTTCGTGGTGAGCTGGGGCGGAGTGGTAGGCTACTGGAGCATGGGCGTAAGCTACTGGGGCGTGGGCGTAAGCTACTGGGGCGGCGTGGGCGTAAGCCAGTGGAGCAGCGTGGGCTACGTGGTTGTTAACGGAGGAGTACGAGCTGGCATGGTGGACGTTGTGTCCCAGCTCGAAGACTCCGGCTTGGACGGAAGCCACGAGGGCTACGACAGCTAAGATCTGAGAAGTATACATGATTATAGAGATACATTTTTGTTTAAATCTAAAGAATTTTATATTATCACAGACAAACTGTATAGACGGTTCTTAGCGTATTAAAAAGTGGACACCCGAAATGGATGGCTACACCATGTGTTTGTCACCACTCTTATTTTTTTTTTTCCTTTACTTTAGTGATCTATCGAAAGTATTTCATGTTTTAGTTGTAATAATTGAAGATTGTGTTTTATGTGTGGATTTCATATTTTAGGTTTGATTAAATAAAATTACAAATTACTCATATTATGAGATATTTAAAGTTTATTGTTGTTTTAAAGTTGACGCAGCATTATTGTTCATAGAATTATAATGACTAAAGAAAACATACACCCCGTTTCTATAAGTTTTCTTAAAATATGATGTATCAAAAATAATAATTGGAAAGCTAACGCAAACGCCATCTATTGCCCAATTCAAGTGGCATCATCAATAATTTCTACTGATGTATCAAAAATAATAATTGGAAAACTAACGCAAGCGCCATCTATTGCCCAATTCAAGTGGCATCATCAATAATTTCTATTATCAGGGTATTGCACATGGAACACACTGGTCTGAGGAGGTTCGAAAGAATGAATACTGATTGAACATTTTATTATATCAAAAAATAGTTATTAATTCAGCACAAAATAATTATTGCTAATTTAAAAAATGTAAGTAGAAACACAAAAAAAACAATAATTAAATAGCGAATATTCGAACTGTTTGTCATATCAAAACATACGTGAATGAAACGTGTTCATAATTTCGCCGCTGTGGCGCTGCAACTGAGCAAAACGGACATAATAATGTTGCACCAATGTTACATTAACGTTTAATGTTGTTTTTAATGTTGATGCAACGTTATTTGTGAACATTTTGTTCAGTGTTTTTTTTTGCAAATTATTTCGTCACTGTTAAACTATATAAAAATTGTTAGTCTTTTTGAAATCGTCACTTTGGTCAATTTAACTGTCTAAGAATGTAATGAATTGAAATATTGTTGTGGAGGATTTTATATCTATTATTGTTATTTTTTTCATATGGAAATTTTGTTAAGTTACCTAATTAGGTTATTTTTGTCTGTTGCGTAATAAAGTTGATTATTATTTTTAGTTGTTTAATAATAAAGAAAACAAAAATAGAATTATTAATAATTTTAATGTGCATTTGTTTAACGTACTTACGTAACGTAAGTCAAAAGTCACAGAATTAAATGTGGAAATGATTTATTAATTATTTTAAAATCATTTTTATTAAAAAATAGAATAAAAAAGCACTTCACTACCCTATGTAATCCACCACCGTAATAAAATTTCTTAGCTCACTTACTTTTGAGAACATGTTTGAACGTTTTTGATCGGATAACTGGTATCGCACTGATTCGAAACGGCAACCGGTGCGATTTTTATACTAAAAATTCCCGCGCGCCGGATTTTCGACCGAAAATCTGAAAGTGCGCGCCTTGCCCAAATCTGGATCAAGTTCGAATCTTTTCGGTAATAGTAAAAGCACGCACAAAACAGGCACTAAAAGTAATAACGAATATAATCCAGCGCCGGCGTTGCCCAACGCCCCGGAATTTTCAGATTGTTTTCGGAAGTCGTTCGTACCTTATTATTCTATTATTCGGCCGGTCTCTTGCGAAACGCGCGCGCGCAATTATAAATCGAGATGTGTATTTCGACAGTTCCTAAATTACGAACTATAATTGGCGTCTATAACGTATCGGACGGGTTAATTAATTATTGGTTAACGATTTCGTTGTGGTTGTAAAAATCAATTTACGAAAAAAAGGAATGCTCTTATCTTTACTGCGATATAATTTTTAATTAACCAATAAATCAAACTGCGTACAAAAAAATATTGCATGGGATTATCTAAACGAACATTGAGATGTTGGCTTTTATATAGACTTAAAAAGTCGTAAATTCAATTTATTTTTATTGCATCTTAAAAATAGAGAGCCGTCCTTTTTTTTCGTTTCTTATTCGCGCTGATCAAAATGAATATATGACATACAGAAAAAAAGTTGCATCATTGCTATATTAGCAATGATGCTACTTATAAATTAGGCAACAGATGGCGCTTTGTGCTATTGTTCTAATTTTGAAATAGTACTAAATGTTTCAAAATTGGAACAATAGCACAAAGCGCCATCTGTTGCCTAATTTATAAGTAGCATCATTGATTTTTGGGTTCTGCTGTACAGTGTACATTGGGCAGGCAGGAACCAAGTTTTGAAAGCCGCCTCTAAGAACTTACAAAAATCCACAAAAAAAATCAACAGACATTGAACCGAATATTTTATTTTCAAACCAACAAAATTTAAAATATTACATACGGGTAATAAAGGACAAGAATTGAATTTATAGAAATGCCTCGAAATAATATATATATATATATATATATATATATATATAATCGATGTCCCCTTTTACCAATTGGTTAGTGCCAAGACATCTGGACTTCTG
This sequence comes from Philonthus spinipes, assembly GCA_963082785.1. Taxonomy (NCBI): domain Eukaryota; kingdom Metazoa; phylum Arthropoda; class Insecta; order Coleoptera; family Staphylinidae; genus Philonthus; species Philonthus spinipes. The sequence goes on from OY720311.1 coordinate 23,344,990, forward strand.
CACGTCACTATTTTCGCCAGGAATTGACTTTAAAGTCTTTCTAATTGCTAGAAATTTACGGTTAATTCCCTGTGTTTCATAGTTTTAGCCTAAAATTAACTTAAAAGGCAATGTACCTCGTTATTATTGCTGAAAAATTACTATAAAATCACTATTTTCGCCATTCATTGACTTTAATGTCATTACAAGTCTCTATTATTGCCAGAAATTGACTTCAAAATCACTGTCAATATATTAGTCAAAAAATATCTTTAAAGGTACTTGAAATTGACTTTATAGTCATTGTAAGCCTCTGTTATTGCCAAAAATTGATTTTTAAATCAATTAAAGTCATTATACATCACTATTTACGCCATTAATTGACTTTAAAATCACTATAAGTCTCTGTTATAGCCAGGAATTGACCTCAAAAACAGTGTCATTATTTTAGTATTAATTTAAAATTACCGTGTGTCGCTATAATTGCTTAAATACGATTATAAAGTCACTATTTTCGTCATTAATTGACTTTAAAGTCATTATAAATCTGTTTAATTGCCCAAATTTATCTCTAAAGTCATTATGTCTCACTATTATTTCTTTAAATTTACTTTAATGTTACTGCACATCACTATTATTGCTTAAACACGACTATAAAGTCACTATTTTCGTCGTTAATTGACTTTTAAATCACTGTAAGTCTCTGTTATGTCATTATATATCACTATTATTTCTTGAAATTGACAGGTCACTATTATTGCTTAAATATGACTATAAAGTCATCATAAATCTCTGTAATTGCTATAAATTGACTTTAAAGTCACTGTACGTCACTATTTTCGTCATTAATTGACTGCGAGTCATTATTTTAGTAAAAAAATTATTTTAAAGTTACTGTCTGTCGCTATTATTGCTTAAACACGACTATAAAGTCACTGTATGTCACTATTTTCGTCGTTAATTGACTTTGAAATCACTGTAAGTCTATGTGATTACCAAAAATTGACTTTAAAGGCATTATAAGTCTCTTTAATTGCCTAAAATTCTCTGTTATGTCATTATATCTCACTATTATTTCTTGAAATTGACTTTAATGTTACTGCACATCATTATTATTTCTTAAATATGATTATAAAGTCATTATAAGTCTCTATAATTGCTATAAATGGACTTTAAAGTCAATGTATGTCACTATTTTAGTTAGAAATTGACTTTAAAGTCACTGTACGTCACTATTTTCGTCATTAATTGACTGCGAGTCATTATTTTAGTCAAAAAATTATTTTAAAGTTACTGTCTGCCGCTATTATTGCTTAAACACGACTATAAAGTCATTGTATGTCACTAATTTTGTCATTAATTGACTTTGAAGTCACTGTAAGTCTATGTGATTACCAAAAATTGACTTTAAAGGCATTATAAGTCTCTTTAATTGCCTAAAATTCTCCGTTATGTCATTATATCTCACTATTATTTCTTGAAATTGACTTTAATGTTACTGCACAACACTATTATTGCTTAAATATGACTATAAATTCATTATAAGTCTCTGTAATTGCTATAAATGGACAATGCATGTCACTATTTTAGTTAGAAATTGACTTTAAAGTCACTGTACGTCACTATTTTCGCCATTAATTGACTTAAAAATTACTGCGTGCCATTATTTTAGTCAAAAAATTACTTTAAAGTTACTGTCTGTCGCTATTATTGCTTAAACACGACTATGAAGTCATTGTATGTCACTATTTTCGCCGTTAATTGACTTTGAAATCACTGTAAGTCTATGTGATTACCAGAAATTGACTTAAAAAGCATTATAAGTGTCTTTAATTGCCTAAAATTCTCTGTTATGTAATTATATATCACTATTATTTCTTGAAATTGACTTTAATATTACTGCACATCACTATTATTTCTTAAATATGACTATAAAGTCATTATAAGTCTCTATAATTGCCATAAATGAACTTTAAATTCAATGCATGTCACTATTTTAGTTAGAAATTGACTTTACGTATCACTGTACGTCACTATTTTTGACAGTAAAGTCAGTATATGTCCCTAAATTGCTGCAATTTGTCTATGTATGTCACTATTTTCGGTATGAATTGACTTTAAAGTCAATTTAAGTTTCTATTATTGCGATAAATTGCCTGTAAAGTCACTGTGCATCACTATTTAGTTAAAAATTGACTTTAAAGTCACTCTACGTCATTATTTTTGACAGCAAATGACTTTAAAGTCTGTATATGTCTCTATATTGTTGAAATTTGTCTATAAAATCATTGTATGTCACTATTTTCGGTATGAATTGACTTTAGAGTCAATTTAAGTCTCTATTATTGAGATAAATTGGCTGTAAAATCACTGTGCATCACTATTTTCGTCGAAAATTGACGTTGAAGTCATTATTATTGCTTAAATATAAAAATAATATGAATTTATTTCTATATTAAATAAAAATGATTTGAAAATTATTTCCACATTTAGCTTATTTTCACTATTACTTCTAGGAATTGACTTTAAAGTCATTATAAGTGTCTCTAATTACCTAAAATTGTTTTTAAAGTCTCTGCGTAATAAAATGTTTAATTATTCCATCCCTTATTTGCTAAGTAATAAATAATAATCACAATAGATATACTGTCCATATTCACGTGAATATAATTTACTGCATACTCCTTGTGAATACCGAAAGTAAAGACTAGTCGGAGGAAATAAGCGTATTTTAGTGAAACAAACTAAGCGTATTTTTCAATTACTAATATTGTGATTAATTACCATTGACTCTTGAAACTTATGTGTACAGCAAACATACATAGATTTCAAGGGTCAAATTTTATTTTTACATTCCTTCGCATTACTTTCAAATACAATTATAAGTATTCAGGAATCAAATTTAATGAAATCCAAATATTTCAAGAAAGCAATCTCTAATTAAAAAAATCCAATTAATAGAATCATATTTAATTAAAAAAACAACAACATTACAATGAGTCTTTGCGGAGACGTTTTGTATTACCCGGCGCATTCACCATAAGTCTATCCGTCCGATTATACCACTTGTTCCGGTCGAGGCGACACGCTTTATCTAATATGCACTTCGAGAATTGAATTAACATTTCAAAATTATAAATTTAATTTTATTTTGAAATTGTTTTTAATTTTAAATGAATTAACAAATTTTAACGGGTATCAATTTACAAAGATGAGGGTGTATATAATAATTTTTAAACTTTTTTGGTCTTTCTTTTTTAGGTTCTTCTTGTTATTCGAGACAACTATTAAAAAAAAAAGATAAAGAAACGTCAAGAGAATGCCGAGTCTTAACGTTTCTTCTAAGTAATAAATAATAATAATAGATATGCTGTCCATATTCATGTAAATATAATTTGCCGACTCTTAACGTTTCTTTATCTTTTTTTATTTATTCCGCAGATTTACATCTGACCTTCCATTATTTTTTTTTAAATTTATTTACTGAATATAATCCATATGTAGTGTATTACGCTAAAATTCCAACGCAACATATCCATTAATTTAAATAACTAATATATAGTATTAATTATCGGATTCAGCCTCATCCGAGTGCACAGATGAAATTTATACAAAAATATGCGAATACCTTTAAAAATATCAATCCGCACGAGGTAAATGTTACATATTTTTTTGCAATAGAGCAAAATTATTCACAACATTCCTTTTTGCAAATTGGTTTCGTTTCCATCTGGGTCACGCCGGTCCGATAACATTTTGCTGAAAAGAACGCGTCCGTCCGATCGGATTATGGGTCGGTTGCGAAATAAATGCATGTGTAAAATGCGTAAATAATTTGATTCGAGATAAAAAGAAAGAAACGTAAACAACCGCTCCCACAAATCACTAATCAGCGCGTAATTACAATTCAAACAAGAATTAAAAAAAAATATGTATACTTAATTAAAGAATTCTTTGTAAAATATTGATAATGATTGAAATTGACATATGTTAATTAATAAAATAAGTGAAGATACGGGAAGATTTATAATATATTTATTTACGGTATCTCCTTTTTACAAAATATATGCAACAAAAATCAATATTACAACTAAATATATAAATGTATGTAAATGATAATCAAACTGAAATATAATTATAAATTTACAGTGAATAATACTAATATTTTAAATTGGTCATAAAAAAAGTATTAATTCCGTTGATTTAATTTGAAAGATATATGAAAACATACCTTTCAAATCTTCACGAAACTCACATTTAATTAAGTGAATAATATAATTCTTATACTATATTATACGTTGTCCTTAAAAAAAAGGATATCGACCGTCTGTCTTTCTGATGATTATTTATTTCAAATAACATTATTTTATAAGTGGGGTTAATATGTTGGACAAGAAAGGTTAATATTATTAGAAAATATTGAATCAATAGAAATTAATTGATTTAAAAATTACTGCATGTAATTATTTTAGTCAAAAAAAAATACTTTAAAATGACTGTCTGTTGCTATTATTGCTTAAACACGACTCTAAAGTCACTATTTTCGTTATAAATTGAAATCACTATAAGTTACAACAGAAATTGTAATTTAATTACATTTATAGTACTTTACAGAATTTTTACAAAATATACTTAATTCTTTTTTATTAATAGATATATAGAAAATAAATAATAAAAGTTACAAAAAATCATATCTGATAATTGGCAATCGACCTGGTAATTATTCATATTGCATTCTATTGTATTATTTCTATAATCTGAATAAATGTATACATACAGATTTTTTTTCTTGAATCTTGTAGGCGTTCACTTCGTGGTGCATTTTCAATTTTGATTCTTTATATCAATAATAATTTTTAAGTAAATTAATTTCTATTGATTCAATATTTTCTAATAATATTAACCTTTCTTGTTCAACTTGTTAGCCCCGCTAATAAAATAATGTTATTTGAAATAAACAATAAATTATCAGAAAGACAGACGGTCGATATCCTTTTTTTTAAGGACAACGTATAAGAATTATATTATTCACTTAATTAAATGTGATTTTCGTGAAGATTTAAAAGGTATGTTTTAACTTTTGTATACCATAAAAGTGGTATAAAAAAGTTAAGTGTTTTTTTTACACCAGATTTTTTTATTTGTCTTTCAATCCACATTAAAAAAGAAGAAATGGAAATTATGTGCAAAGACTATACGTTTGTCTTCTTCTTATTATTGCATCAACGCTGAAATAATTAACGAGACTTTCCGCGAATAATGAATATTCACGGTGCTCATGACTTTGAAAAGGCACACCACTTTCGTGCGTAATTTTCACTCATTGTAAGCGATCCTTGCACAAGAGGCCATGCGTTTCGTTTTGCAACGCACTTAAAATTTTATTGTCCTAGCAAAAAAACAAACATCAAGGCGAAGCAAATCGTTACAAAATTACATAAAAATTATTACTCGGCTGCGTTTATAACATGCTTAACACAATTTTGAGTTAATTTGATAAGTTACGGTTTATAAAAGAATAAACATATAAAAAAAAAACTTATTCCCAATAGAAGACGCTATGTATGTGTTAAATAACGAAGTGAATTTCTAAATTCAAATAATATCAAGTAATCAAAGGTTTAAAGAATTATTATATTAATTATATAAAAAAAATAATTGTATAAATAAAGCGTTGCAATTTAAAAAAAATAATTGTATAAAATAAATTGTTGCAATTACGTTTTTTTTATATAGTTAAAACTATTATTCTTTCAATAATTTATTTAAAATAAATTATATTATTTAAATAAGAAGTGTTGGTATAATTGGAAGATTGGTGATAATGCCCAAAAGTGTATACCTCTTTGTACAGTAGGTCAAGGAAACGACGAGATTCGTCCATAATGGTTTTAGTTGATGATGATAATCATCATAATAAATGAAAGACGACGCAAGCGCCATCTTTCGCCTAATTTCATGTGGCATCGTCAATGATTTGACGATCAAATCTAGTATTCTAGTAATCAAGGGCTTGATGATACATTTAAGGACACAAATACATTAATTTAAAGGTTTAAAACTCAATTAGACCTTTAAATTTCACCGCGATCGGATAGTTTATTCTAGCTCATATGTGAGATCCTACACCTCCTTTTTCTGATCCATGGTTTCTGAGCACCCTATAATTCTTTGAGGTCCATCTCTTCATACTTTATCCCCTCTTATTCATTCAAGTAATTTTTAATTAATTTATTTAAATGTGAACGAAAACTCCTTTCAATCCACATTAAAAAAAAAGAAATGGAAATTATGTGCAAAGACTATACGTTTACCGTTAATCCCAAACTGTTCTAATAAAATAATTAATCACCACGGGAATGAGGCTGTTTGAGTAAAATTAATTAAACGAAATTGAGCAAACAATATTATGCGTATCTCAGGAATATTTCGGTTCACAGCCGACCCCAGATTTATGTGACTTTCGTCGATTGCGAGAGATTCGCCGGGCTCGTTATGCGAAGCGAAATTTGTCGCAACAATGGGTCTCTGTTGCTTTAATACTGTTTTAATTAATAATTATGGGAACTTTTCGGTGAATAAGAAGTGGTATAAATAGCGGGCCGGCTATTGTCTAAAACATCAGTCCAGTCGGTTTCGAGAACAGTGCATGTGCTACGTTTTTTTTTGGGATTACCATGTTCAGCAAGGTGTGTGTGTGCAGAATCCGGTGAAAGTGTCGAAGAGAAGTTTTTTTTTTGTTGTTGTTTGTTTTGGTTTCAGATTGTCGTCCTTTCCGGCCTCGTAGCCGTTGCTTGTGCCGGTGTAGTGTCTTTGGGAGGGTATCAGCATTTGGAGCACGGTGGTTTTGATCAGTATGATGATGGCCACGAACATGTTGATTATTATGTGAGTGAAATTTTAAATTTCTTACTATAATAGTGTTAAATAGTGAAATTTTGAATATGGCTACTGTAATATAATGCCAATAGAAAAGAGTATTTATTTTGGTCACAGTTATTTAAATAAATTAAATAAAAAATGATTTGGAAAAAAATAATAAATGTAATATTATATTGTATCAACTAAATATAATGTAAACGTTTCTTAATATACTATTTGTAAACAACAGTATTTTAAGCTTCATAAAATTTATTACAGAGACAGTGCTACAATTATTTCGGTTTAAAAGACGAAATAGATAGCTATATAAATATTGGCAATCACTAATTCGAGTTAGATTGCTGTTGTGATCAATGAACAATATTGTATTATACAATAAATTAATCTTAAAATAAGCAGGAATTTTATCAGATGAATTAAAAATTAATTTAATGTTTAGTTTGTGTGAAAAACAATTATGAAAAACAATGAAAATTGATCAAATTTATAGCAAATTTCAAATTACATTTTTGCTAATAAAAACTTGTGCAATGAAAATTTAAAGGATTTCACTAAATTCTGCATTCAAAAAACTTAGCAGACATGACCTATTAATTTCTTTACATCTTACAATTTTCTTTTCTAACTTGAACTAGTAAATTGACGTAATACACGAAAATTAACGATTCATTTTTTATTTAGACTGATTCTTTATACTTGGTAGAAAAAAATATAATTACACATTCATATTATTAAATCCAAAAGAATGGCTCTTTTTCAAACGATTTTTTCCATTAATTCAGGATGATTCAATTGAAATTAAAACACTTATTTATAAGTGAAACAAACCAAGTGTTTTAATTTCAATTAAATCATCCTGAATTAATTCAAAAATGTTTCACCACGGGTTAAGTGAGAAATTGAGTTTTTCCATTTTACTATATAGCCATCTCTTTTTAATATATTTTTTGTTGCTTCTAGCCATTGAGCATAAATAAATTATTATTCTTTAATTAAAAATGGTTGAAATTCCTTTTGCAATAGTTGCCATGCTTCTATTTATTTATTTATTTATTTTTCATACAATTTTAAATCTTCAATGTATCATTTAGGCTCACCCCAAATATCAATTCAAATACGGAGTCCAAGATCTTCACACCGGCGACCACAAGACACACCACGAGGAGCGCGACGGGGATGTAGTCAAGGGCGAATATTCTGTCGTTGAACCAGATGGTACCATCCGCACTGTTCACTACACGGCTGATGACCACAACGGCTTCAACGCCGTTGTGACCAAGAGCGGTCACGCCACACACCCCGAAGTTGTGGCTCCAGTCTATCACCACGCACCCCTTCATCATCATCATCATCATTATTAAAAAAAAAAACAAGACACGCTCGTTGATCGTGCGTGAGTGTTCATCCAAAGAATTTTGTAAATTATATTTTCATTAAATAAAAGAAAAATTGAGGCTACTAGCATCGATTAAAGGAATTATTATTTCCTATCATGACTGTCTAAGCTGCATTTTAAATAGATATGTACATTGAATGTGAATTTATTTAATAACGTTCACGTTGAATTTAATTTTTCCCTTACGGAATAGCCCCGATTATCTGCTACAATTGTTTTACTGTAAAAATTCTCAATGAGCAAAATGGACATAAAAACGTACTAAATTAGATTGGATTAGATTAGATGGATTAGATCATAAGAATATTCATTTATTTCTGTATATTCTTATTCGGGGCTATTCCGTACAGAAAATGTTAAGTTTAACGTATACGTCATTAATTAATTTCACATTCTATGAATACATATATTAATTAAACAGCTGCGTAGAAAAAATGATGATAAAAACTAACGTACACGTTAAAGCATTTTCTTTACTGAATAGCCCAGATTAACGGGTTAAATAATGTATATATTCATGGAATATGAGGTTAACTAATAACGTACACGTTAAACTTAACATTTCTCGTGAGGAATAGCCCCGATTGTCGAAGTTATTGTGATTGTGTAAAAAAAAGATTTAACTTTGAAATTGTAAGTTTATACAACATGTGAATAACTGTTAAAATGTTAGGGACAATTTGAAACCTTGTGGGATACCTGACATATTTCATAAAAATATGAAATAATAAGTTTTTATAAAACGGTTTCAAATTGTCAATTTGAAACCTTGTGGGATACCTGACATATTTCATAAAAATATGAAATAATAAGTTTTTATAACACGGTTTCAAATTCTCCCTAACAGAACTATTTTCTGTTAGGGACAATTTGAAACGTGGTGGGAAATCTGACATAATTTAACTTTGAAATTATAAGTTTTTACAAGACTAGAATAACAGTTCAAATGTTAGGGACAATTTGAAACCTTGTGGGATACCTAACATATTTCATAAAAATATGAAATAATAAGTTTTTATAAAACGGTTTCAAATTGTCAATTTGAAACCTTGTGGGATACCTGACATATTTCATAAAAATATGAAATAATAAGTTTTTATAAAACGGTTTCAAATTGTCCCTAACAGAACTATTTTCTGTTAGGGACAATTTGAAACCTTGTGGGATATCTGACATAATTTAACTTTGAAATAGTAAGTTTTTATAACACGTAAATAACAATTGAAATGTTAGGGATTACTATAATTATGTGTGGCTTAAATATACAATCTTGTCTAGTTATCTTGTCAGTTGATGAGGCTATTAAGTATATTTTGAAGACTAGAAAAGAAGAATTAATAAAACCTGAATAAGTCTACGCAGAAAACTGAATTAGTAATGATATAAAATTAAAACACTTGTTTTTTTTTATGTTTCACAGATTATACTAGTTTCGGTCAGTCACCATTATCAAGGAGTTAATTTTATATCATTATCAATTAAAAATGTTTCACCACGGGCTAAGTGTGGAATTTATTCAGAATAAATTCATTATTTTAATTGAATTTCAATCCAAATTCTTTTCAGAAATTTCTATTATGTTTATACAAACATAGGAGTGTTTTTTTTTACTCAACAATAATATTTCTTTGATTATTGGATCGTGTTGAATTTGTTTGCGACGTATTGGTATGGATTTTATTAAATTGCTTAACCACAGTATACGTGTACTGTGGCTTAAAATAAAACACTTAATGATTTTCAACTTCTTCAATGAAGAACTTATATATTACAAGTTCTTCACCGGAACAAGCAACAACGTTGCGAAACAATTGTCGTGAAATACACAAGAAATAGTTGAAAATCATTAAGTGTTTTATTTTAAGTGATCATGGATTTTCAAAAATTAAGTGCCTCCACTATCTACGATACGTATACTGTGGCTTAACTGGCTATGTTTAGTGAAATAAACTCCTCACTGTATACGCATATATTGAACCAATTACTTTGAGTTAATCTTAAACCTACGCCGAAGCTGTCTGTAATTAATTATTCAATTCCAATTAATCCGATATGCAATTATTATTTATATCTCATTATTTTTTTATGGCCGGGAAAAATTATATAATCCACCTTATTGAGGAAACAACTCCGAAATATAGAAGTAAATATTAAATGAAAGCGACAGAATATTATCTAAATTATAAAACTAAATTGTTGTAAAGTGTTTTTAAACTAACTTATGACTAAGTTATAATTGTTATAAGGTGTTTTTACACCACTACACCACCATTATGGTAGATGGGGATTTTAGATTATATATATATATATATATATATATATCGAAATGTTTATTATTTTATTATTATTTAAATTGGCTTATATATATATATATATATATATATATTATTTATTTAAATAATAATAAAATAATAAACATTTCGAGCATTTAATTTCAATTTCACGAAACTGTACTAATTATTTAATTGCTTTCGATTTAATATAAAACGAACGAGCGTAGGTGCGACTTTCTGCAGTTACTCAACTTTCTGCAACCATGATCGTTAAGGTAAGTGAATATTTTTTTGTACACAAGATGCTCGGAATATCAATTAACGCGGAAATCATGGCTAATGCGATGCGGAAATTTATTTTAATATTAATTTCTTAAAGTTACAGTGATATTTTTATACTCGACATATAAAAAAAATATATATACATATTAATGAATTCTTAATAAATGTGTATAGAATTTAGTATATAGTTGTATTATTGCATTGTATTAAGTTTTGTGAAGAGTATAAATAATTGTACCATACACTCTTATGGGTATAAAGAGTTTTTTGATTAATGAGGCACTTAATTTTTGAAAATCCATGGTTACTTTAATTAATAAAATATTTATCATTTTCAACACTTTTTAATTTAATTTAATTATTAACTTTCTTCACCTGAAGAAGCTACAGCGTAGCGAAACAATTGTAAAATTAAATTAAAAAGTGTTGAAAATCATAAATATTTTATTAATTCAAGTTTTTTTTGATAATATAAATATATATAATTGATTGTATTTTTTCTTCACACTTTATTTTCTTGCTTAGATATATATTTCGCGTGCTAGGCAACACGGTGATTAATAACAAGTTTTTATTGTTTAGCAATCGAAATATATATCTAAGGAAGAAAATAAGTGTGAAGAAAGAATACATATAACATAGTATAAGAATTATATTGTTAATTTTTTGTATATAAAATTGTCTTCGGCAGAAATAAAGATCTCGACACCCAATACAGGTAAAAGAGATATATTATTTATATATAGATATAGATATATTATTTATATATATATATATATTTAAGGCATTTTTTCTTTTAAATTGTGATGTGTTTTAACTTTGTAGATTTTTTCCATGTGCTTATTTGTGGCACAGCTTGACGCTCGTATAATTCCAACTCACGAAAAACATGACGTTTCTGATGTCCAAAATCAGCACGAGGATCAACAACACTTTGATTACCATGTAAGTAAGGTGTGCTAAAGTTTTAACAATATTCTGTCGAGTCCTTACCAACATTCTTGAGTTTCACATTCTGTAATTGTAATCTATTCATATCCTTATCAACATTTTGGAGTTTCACATTCTATAATTGTAATCTATTGATAATTATTAGTTTGTGTTAGAAATATAAATCTATCTTTCATTTTGATTTTTTTTTAATTTCAGTCACATCCGAAATACGCGTTCAATTACGGCGTGAACGATCCAAAAAGTGGCGACCACAAAACGCACCACGAAGAGCGCGACGGCGACGTCGTCAGAGGGGAATACTCAATCGTTGAGCCAGATGGCACGATTCGCACTGTGCGGTATTTTGCTGACAAACATACCGGATTCAACGCGGTTGTGACAAAGAGCGGACACGCACATCATCCAGAAGAAGTCTCACGAGAACACGATCAACAGTATTACGAAATACCGGAGGGTTATAATGAAGACAAGTATTATTATTTTTATTGAGATGATGTTTAATGGCGAAATTTATTTATTCCCACTGGGCAAAACGGACATAATAATGTTGCACCAATGTTACATTAACGTTTAATGTTGTTTTTTGATGTTGATGCAACGTTATTTGTGAACATTTTGTTCAGTGGGTTGTTTCTGTTTTTTTTTTTAATAATAGTTTTAAAAGGCGAAAGATTTATTCGCTTTGAAGAGAGACATCGTTAGTTTAATTGTTTTTTTTTTATGTAAATTACAAAAGGTTAATCGTACTTAAGATTCATAAAATAATAATAATAATATTTATTATTATTATTAATGGTCAATTTACTGAACTTTGCCTACAAATCATGTATTTTCTTTGTATTTACTTTTCTGGATATTTATTCATAACTACTTGATTGTTTTAATAATTTTACATTGTGAAGTGAGAATTGATGTCCGGTTTGGAAATTGTGGAAAGCTATTGCTGCGTTTTGACTTTTAATATGATAATTTTGTTCTTTGAACCTCTTAATTAAATTTCTTTAGGTTTGACCAATGTATACTTTATCGCAATTATTACAATTAATTGAATATATACCGGATTTGTGAAGATTATTAATTTTTATTAAAGGTGTTATTTAAATAAGATTTTAATTTTGATTCACTGTAATACGCAGCTGTTAAATTGAAATTTACTCTATGAACAAATTCTTTAGGAAATCATTTATTCCATTGCTCTACGTATTCTTTTTATTATAATTAATTCATTTATATTTTTCTTCTTCGAATTAAAAAAAAAATAAAACAAACTTCTTTCTGCTAAATTTTATTAAAAATAAATATTTCACTAAATTAAACTATTAAAAACACAAAATTAATGATGAGGATAAGCGTGATGTACTGGAGCAGGAGCATGGTAAACTGGAGCAGCAGCAACTACAGCAGCTTTTTGCACTTGTGGATGATCAGCGTGTCCTGAATACTCAACATGAGCGTTGAAACCGTTATGATGATCAGCACTGTAATGAACAGTACGGGTAACACCATCAGGTTGAACCAAAGAGTAGTACCCCTTCACAACATCCCCATCGCGTTCTTCGTGTTGGTTGTGGATGTCATGAGTGTGCTCATCGTTGACTCCATATTCGAAAGAGTAATGAGGGTGGGCATCTGGGTATTCTTCGTGGTGGGCGTTGTAGGCTCCAACAACCGGGGTTTTGATTACAGCTGGGGCTGCGTGGTAGACTGGGGCTTTGATTACAGCTGGGGCGGCTTTGAACAAAGTTGGTGCAGCGTAGGAGGTTTTTACAAGAGCTGGAGCGTGGTGGTAGTCGTTTTGGGCGTCAGCTCCGTGGATGTTGATTGAGGAGTAAGAGGAAGCTTCGTGTTTTTGAGCGGATGCTCCAGCCAAAACGACAGCAACAAAGAATACCTATGTGATTGTTTTTTTAAATTATAGTTTGCTCGTTTTATTTAAAATGCAAGTATAAATAAGAAGAAAATGCGTTAAAAATAAAATATTTGATGAAGAAAAATACTTATTATGTTCCATAATTTAATTTTCAGTTTTCTGTTATGTTTAATGAAACGTTCAGCCACCATTCATTCATTCTGTCATGTGTTAATGTAAAATATTAAAAATACGAATTGGTCTTTACAGATCAAAGTTTTTTTTTAGCGACTAATAATGATCCACTTAGATCGAAAATATAAAAATTCGTAAGTTGTGATTTTTTCGAGAAATCTTAATGTAACTTTGTGGGAATATCAAGCAAGTCATCCCCTTTCAGAATATGTAAATTGCGAAAAATACCCCATCCACAGTTTTCGAGATATCTCCAACTGAATACTCAGGTGGAGGAATTTTGCTTGTGATTTCTGTTAATTGAAAATATAAAAATACCATAAGTTGAGAATTTTTTGAACAATCTTAATGAAACTTTGTGGGAATATCAAGTAAGTTATCCTTTTTCAGTATATGTAACAATAAAAAATTACCCATCCACAGTTTTCGAGATATCTCAACTGAAAACACAAGTGGAGGAATTTTGCTCGCGATTTCTGTGAATCGAAAATATAAAAAATCGCAAGTTTTGAATTTTTTGAACAATCTTAATGAAACTTTGTAGGAATATCAAGTAAGTTATCCTCTTTCAGTATATGTAACAGTAAAAAATTATCCATCCACAGTTTTCGAGATATCTCCAACTGAAAACACAAGTGGAGGAATTTTGCTCGTGATTTCTGTGAATCGAAAATATAAAAATATCGTAAGTTGAGAATTTTTTGAACAATCTTAATAAAACTTTGTGGAAATATCAAGTAAGTTATCCTTTTTCAGTATATGTAACAATAAAAAATTACCCATCCACAGTTTTCGAGATATCTCCAACTGAAAACTCAGGTGGAGGAATTTTGCTCATGATTTCTGTGAATCGAAAATATAAAAATATCATAAGTTGAGAATTTTTTGAACAATCTTAATGAAACTTTATGGGAATATCAAGTAAGTCATCCTCTTTGAGTATATGTAACAATAAAAAAATACCCATCCATAGTTTTCGAGATATCTCCAACTGAAAACTCAGGTGGAGGAATTTTGCTCGCGATTTCTGTGAATCGAAAATATAAAAATATCATAAGTTGAGAATTTTTTGAACAATCTTAATGAAACTTTGTGGGAATATCAAGTAAGTTATCCTCTTTCAGTATATGTAACAATAAAAAAATACCCATCCATAGTTTTCGAGATATCTCCAACTGAAAACTCAGGTGGAGGAATTTTGCTCGCGATTTCTGTGAATCGAAAATATAAAAATATCATAAGTTGAGAATTTTTTGAACAATCTTAATGAAACTTTGTGGGAATATCAAGTAAGTTATCCTCTTTCAGTATATGTAACAATAAAAAAATACCCATCCATAGTTTTCGAGATATCTCCAACTGAAAACTCAGGTGGAGGAATTTTGCTCGCGATTTCTGTGAATCGAAAATATAAAAATATCATAAGTTGAGAATTTTTTGAACAATCTTAATGAAACTTTGTGGGAATATCAAGTAAGTTATCCTCTTTCAGTATATGTAACAATAAAAAATTACCCATCCACAGTTTTCGAGATATCTCCAACTGAATACTCAGATGGAGGAATTTCGCTCGTGATTTCTGTGAATCTAAAATATAAAAAAATCGCAAGTTATGAATTTTTCGTGTACATTTAATAAAACTTTGTGGAAATATCAAGCAAATCATCTTCTTTCAGAATATGCAAAAATCAAAAAATAACCAATAATGTTATGGAAAAAATAAAAATATTATTATTATTCATCATTCTCTATCGTATTTTACGATTTTCACCATTGTACGGACCACGTCGAACTCCGTGGATAATAAAGATTATTATTATTATGAATTTTTTTGTTGGTGATAAACAAAAAAAATCACATCTTTTCACGCCGTAAGAATGTAATTACTGATAATATTCAGATAAGTTGAATGTTCCATTCACTGTATACAAATTTAATTGTAAATCTCACCTTAGAAAACATATTGGCTAGTTATCCGAAACACTGGAGTGAACTGATGATCGGTTAATGCACGGGCAAACTTTTATACTCTCGAATTATTAACGAGAACCCCGATTCGAAGATTTCGCAACGAAACTGTCTTCGGCGAGATGTGGGCCGGGGAGAGTTACAGGCGTACCTTCCAGGTTTAAGGCGGTTCTGTCACATAACTAACTAGGTTGTCCGCACGGATCTGCGTGATGTTTTCATTTTTTTTTTATTATGTAATTGTAGATTATTCACCCGAAACTCGAAAGGGTATGAGGGTTATATGATAATATATATATAATTGTAGATTATTCATATCAAAATAAATAAATAAAATATAAGAAATACAAAAACAACAAGTTATCCTTAAAACACTTTTTATTCCTTACTTCACTTTTATTTTTTATATAACGTATATAAATATATAACGTATATAAAAAATAAAAGTTATAATAAAACACTTTTAACTTTGTTTGCACAAAAAAAAAAAAATAGTTGTGCAAACAAAGTTAAAAGTGTTTTATGTACAACCAAGTGGAAGCCTTAACAATTAACAAAAAAATAAAAGTATATAACGTATATAAATATATAACGTATATAAAAAATAAAAGTGAAGTAAGGAATAAAAAGTGTTTTAATTGTGATTAACTAACTTCACATAACTCAAATTTAAACAATTAACAAGTTATCCTGATTTTCAGGATATTTTACATAATAAATACATAATAAATTTTAATTAGTGTTGGGCAAAATCGAGTGAATTTAGTAATCGAGTATTTCTGAATAACCAATTTTAAGTAGCTAAAGTTATTAAGTAACAATAAAATTGAGTTTATTAATCAACAGGTGAAACTTCCCAATATTAATATTATAAATAACATTAAGAAAATTGTCATAAACTTCATATTGCATTGACAAAAAAGATCGACTTTGTCCATCTCTAATTTTAATGTAAAATATTGAAAATACGAAGAAGCAAATTGTCTTTATTTTTTTAGAATATATAAATACAAAAACAACAAGTATTAATGTATAGTTAGTATAAAGCAATATGTATTTAAATGGACTTACCGTTAATAAACAATAAACAAATTATTTTAGGTTTGGATCAAAAATGAAAGTCCACGAATGCGATTTTCATCTTGATTAAAAAATATATATATAAAATTAAAAAAAAAAAATTAAAAAAGGGCGTTTTTGTAAGTTGTCTGTGAACTCGGCAATTTGGTCCAACAATAGATGCATCAGAAACGGCCAATCGACGGGCTATTCCCATAAGACTACGTAAATTTCTGTGAGTAATTTAAGCGGCTAAAAACTGATTGAAAATGATTATTTTTCGTGGAATTAAATAATCTACGTTATTTCTAGTATCAATAAGAGCTTCGGTGATTTTTTTTTTGAGAATTTTTTGAAAGAAGAACTTTTGATTGAAAATTAATTAAAATCATAAAGAAAAAATTGGAATTTTCAGCGAAAATCCGCAAATCGCCAAATGATTATATTATATTATACCAAAATGTAGCTAAGTAATGGGGGAATAATCTGTGTAAATTTCAACAAGATTGAGTAATTAGTTTTCCGTCAGTTCGCTTGCAATATTGATCTTTGAAAAATAGGCCAAATTTTAACACGTTTTTGCGATTTTTTTCCTGGGGATCAAGGGAGATCTAGAAAGATGATTTAATGATATGAAATTAAAACACTTGGTTTTTCACAGATTAATCTGTGAAACATAAAAAAAAACAAGTGTTTTAATTTTATATCATTATTAATTAAAAATGTTTCACCACGGGTTAAGTGAGGAATTTATTCAGAATAAAGCAAATTATTATTTTTTTCCCGAATATTTTACATATTTAAGTATTCAGAATATGTAAAATATTCTGAAAAAAAAAGATAATTTGCTTTATTAGATTTTCATTATTTTTTTCTAATACAATTCTATTTCGCAACACTGATAAACAATAAAAAGCAATATTATTACAAAAGATATTTTTTTTTAGCAAAGCCATACCCTCAATTGTCCAACTCGGTGTGAAAGTAGTCCACGGATTTAGCCCCATGCTGTGTGCATTATCGCATGTTGTGGTTAATTAGAAGAAAAAAAAAATGGTTTCAATCTAAGTTAATAAATAGCAACAAAAAAAAAATACTTATTATAACACTCACAATTAATGACGTAAAAATATTTTAATTATATAAGAAAATCCCCCTTTCTCAAATAATTATCCAGCAATAAAAAAAAATCACCTATCAGAAAAATATTTTATGTCGCAACAGCCAATTTGCACCTTATGTAAGTGTGAACTTGACATTGGTGAAAATTCAATGAAAATAAAAAGCGTTTACGTAATTTAAATGATATAAATATTTTATTATTTCACTTAGTATCTATTTTCGGTTTTTCAGTCAACATGAATTGTTTAAATAAATCAATTTAAGAAGCATATAGGAATATTTTAAATATTTTTCGAATAATAACCAAAAAATATAGTTGTTGTTAGTTTTTAACAATTAAATTAATCATTTATTGTTTAACTGCACCAGTGTTACAAAATATAATATAATATTAAGTGTAACTTTCACAACTAAGCGCTCTGCAACTGCAAGATTATTTAGGACTGCGGGGCGGGGATTATGGAATAGGATAAAAGCGTATTCGAGCAAGGGACGGCACATCTTCCATTTATTATAACATTTTGTAAGAAAAAAACAAGTGTTAGTTTTTTGTAAAATTTCAAAGATTATTCAAAAATATTTCACCGCGGGTTAAGTGATGAAAATGATTAAAAAATTACGAAAAAAGTGTTTTCTTTGTTGCAAAATTAATTTATTGTTAAACATAATTTTTGCGATGTGGACGATTTAAAAGAATAGGAATCGCAAAACAAACTAGCAAATCTTCATTAATGAATTTAGAACTAATGTATACCTACTTTAGTCTTGCGAAAATCGCATTTGTTTATTGCGAAAGTAATTTATTGATAAATGCAATTTTGGAGGATAAATTGATGATAATAATAGGAATCGTAAAATCTGTTTAAAAATAAATTATTAATATTAACATACCTTAATAGAAGAAATAACTTCCAACCCATTCCTGGTGAATCGAAAACCAACTCACCTCCACCACTCACTAATTACCACTTGTTCATAAACAAAAATAAATCGCGTTTTTAATTATTAATAATTTCTAACGTTAAAAATTAAACCGGAATAGTAAACACTGCGCGTTTTCGGACGACTGAATCGAAATACAAGAGCGCAATTATCGCAAATCAAGAAGAAAAAAACGATCGACGACTCACTCCGAGAACGCATTCCTGAGATAAGAAGATTCGTTGTACCTGGATCCTGGCGCACAGCCAAGAACATACCTATTTAAATTGTTGTATTTTCAATATTATCGTGTATTAAAATAATTACAGCTTAATATTTATTTACGTTTTTTTTATTAAATTCTCATTTATCCCGTGGTAAAAAAAATATGTGTGAATTATGATGCATTGTAATTAATACACTTGATTATTCGTTTCACTAAATTATTTTATATTTGTGTTCGCGTAACTTTCACAACTAAATAAATTAGTTGTTCTGACACGGCCTACTTGTATAAAAATTCTATACGAAATTTGTATTTGAGATTAAATATCTCAAAAACGGTAAACGGTAGCTATTTAATATGTTATATAAAAAATGAAGAGTGATTAATTTTCTATTAAAATAGCATAAAAAATATAGGGTGTCCCATTTAAGTAAAAAGAGAAAAAAATCATTTTGCGTATTGCTTCACCTTGTATATAAAAATTTGTTTTAAGAGAAAAAAAGAGTATTTCTTTTATTATTAAGTATTTTTGCATTTGTATGGCGTTGACAGAATGTTTATTTCATTTTTCATTATTGAAATATTAAGCTCTAAACATCTATCGATTTCAACATTCATTTGTTTATAACTTTTAAACTATGAAAAATTTTTCGACCACGGAAGGAATTATTTATTAAAAAAAAGTGAACTTATTAATCAAGAAAACAAATAAATATCCAACGTTTGTTCCATCTCAATCACTTAATACACCAGGGGTGAAATCACCTCCAACGTTTGTTCCATCTAAATCAATTAATTGATACTCCATGGTTGAAATCACATCCATCACATTACACTTAGGAGCTAATTTGGAAGGAAACCACAAAATTAGCCCCAAAATTTATTTTCTAAATTGACTTTTCTAATTGTCTCTGTTATGCTTGACGGAGCTTCATTTAGACCTGCTTATAAAAGGTCGGCAACTTTCCACAATACGAAACATACCACTCCCTATCTAAAATGAAAATTTATATAGAGATTTTACTTTTTAATAAAAAAATAAATAAATATGTGTTTTATTGGTTGATTTCTAATAATTTATTCATATTTATTTCATACAATATGAACTACCAATGATTAAATATTAAAACCATTAATTATAGGAAATAATTTATTAATTATTTTCAAATTCTTTTTATTTGGATTAAATAAAACAAATTTCTTTCTGCTAATTTTTATTAAAAATAAATATTTCACTAAATTAAACTATCCAAACGTTAAGTTAATGATGAGGATATGCAAGATGTACTGAAGCTGGGGCATGATAAACTGGAGCAGCAACTACAGCTTTAACCTTTTGCACTTGTGGATGATCAGCATGTCCTGAATACTCAACATGAGCGTTGAAACCGTTATGATGATCAGCACTGTAATGAACAGTACGGGTAACACCATCAGGTTGAACCAAAGAGTAATACCCCTTCACAACATCCCCATCGCGTTCTTCGTGTTGGTTGTGGATATCATGAGTTTCTTCGTCTTTAACGGCATATTCGAATGTGTATTGGGGATGAGCGTTTTGGTATTGTTCATGGTGAGATCCTACTGCGGGGGTTGGAGCGACGTGGTAGACTGGGGCTTTTATCACAGCTGGAGCATGGTAAGCTGGCGTTGGGGCGGCTTGATGAGATGCGCTGTTGAAGTTGATGGGTGAATAAGACGGAGATTCGTGTTTTTGTGCGGATGCACAAACAGCGATTGCGACAATGGCAAGGATCTATTCAAATAAATTTTATTGTTAAAGCAATTTGACTTAATTATATAAAAAAATAATTATTAAAGAAATGTTGCGGACTTGTATCGGTGGCAACCACGACCACCATCCTCGTTAACATAAGAATTGATCGAATTGATACTTGTGGGAATTCCACCTTTAAATCTTATCAAGCTGTATTATTTAGTTGTATACTTTTTAAAGCAATCATTTGAGTTAATTTGTTATTTTCCTGTATTGTGTGTATAATACTTATTTGTATATTAAATAAAAATTATTTGAAAATAATTAATAAATTATTTCCACATCATTTAGATATTTTATGTTATAATTTTATAATAGAAGATTTTGTTAAATAGGCGATGTCCGTAAAATAAATAAATAAAATAAAAATAAGCGAGATTTTCAAGGCGAGATTTGAATCACCCTGTACTTTATAATAATTTCTACAAATAAAATTTAAAAAAGTATACATACTTTAGTAAACATGATTATTTAATTATTTTAAAAAAAGATTTGTTAATTTAATGAAATTCAAAACTACACTGGTTATCAAATTTCTCGGTACCGAATTTATATAAAACCATTTTAACAATCGCCATACCTTTAATATCGAACGTTATATAATTTGAAAGTGGTACATTGTCCTAAGTGGAGCACGGGTGTCTCCTATGAATTGCGTTTAAGCGTAATAAGTGCGAATTAGACAAAAAAAATACGCTCTTTAGGCATTTCACTCGCGGCTATTGGTCACAACTCATATTCGCGTCAAATTATTTTTTTTTGC
Source organism: Philonthus spinipes (assembly GCA_963082785.1). Lineage (NCBI taxonomy): Eukaryota > Metazoa > Arthropoda > Insecta > Coleoptera > Staphylinidae > Philonthus > Philonthus spinipes. Next base: position 23,366,636 of record OY720311.1, read on the forward strand.
GTCGTGCGTGTTGATTTGTGTAATTGCGTTATACCCGCGGATATCTTGATTTTACTTGCGTTTAGAAGTTAAGTCAAGCGTGTAGTTCAAGTGTACGTTTAGCAAAATTCATTCAGATTTTGAATGGATCATTCTGAGAAAAAAAAGAGTCATCTCAGAAATAATTGGTTAATAATTATTTTCAAATTCTTTATATTTTAATCTTTATTTCCATACTTTAGATATATTTACAATGCGTATACTAAGGTGTTTGACTTCACTTTCGAAAAACGGCTACAGACCAGAGGTCTTACCGCCTAATTATTTTTATTTAATTTTGATAACTGCGAGCAAGTGAATTAATACTCTTTTATACTATCAGAAATTTTGTTTTATTCTTTCATTCTTAATCTTATCCTCTTTTACCCGTAATGATTGTCGAGAATAATTTTGTTTTATTGCGAGACATAAAAAGAAAATATATATATTATCAAAAACCCTTGTACCCTTACGGGTATTGGGCAAAAAGAAAATACATTTTAAAAATAAAACCCTACACCCATATGGGTAGAAAAGGTCATTGAATATATATACAGGGAGTTTTTTTTTTTCAGTATACATTAGGGGAAGTGTATACCTGCAAAATCGCGAGTCAAACGCATTGAACCGATTAATGTGTGTATGTTTAATTGCCTATTTATTTGACATATGTGTGTTCAGTTGGGTGTTATAGGCAACTAAACACACATACATCAATGCGTTTGACTCGTGTATTTTGCAGGTATACATAGGGGAAATGTATACTGATAAGAAAAGCTCTCTATATATATATAAATGAAAGTTTTGAGAATAAAAAGTTGTAAATTTTCATAAATTATTAAACGTCAATCTCTTTCTCTTGCTAATTGGCTTTGAGTGGAAATATTGTTTAATCATATTCCAAATCAGAGCATTTAAAGATGCGTCGAAAAGTAATAAACATAACGGTGAGTGGTTTGGGATTTTGTTGTAACAAAGAATTATCAACAGCAGAATTATCATTATTAAACTAAATTATTATCCCAAACTAATTATTTAATTACAGAATTACAATTCAGCTTAAAGGCACCGATATGTAACAATGCTCACAAAAACTTTGCAAAGATTTTAATCAATGCCATTTCTTTTTTTTGCGCATTAGTGGATATACCTCAGGGGTGGTTCCATTTTCGGCATGACAGTACCATTATTAAAAAAAATCAACGCAATTCGGAGTTACACCCATGGACCACCCGTAACGATGGTCCACTTTCAAATTGTATAACACGTTAATGTCGCAGCGTGCATTGACAAAAATAATCCCATATAAATGTGAGCCCCCGCGAATTATTAATCAGTGCAATTCAAGCGTTCATTGTATTTTCATCATGTTCTCTAAAGTAAGTGTTTTTATTCCTTACTTTAAATAATTATTGTATTTATATTTGAATTGTATTTGTACTCATATTTTATTTTAGATTTAAGACATGTTTATATCTACTTAAATGGACATCCGTTAAATAAATAAATAAATTACAATTATTCAGAATTGAAAAAAAAAAATGAAACAAAATTCACAATTATTCAGAATTGAATAAAAAAAGAAATTGAAATATTCAATGAATTACTTTGGCAATTTTTGTTAATTAAAAATATAAAAAATCGTAAGTTGAGAATTTTTCGAATAATCTTAATGAAAGGTTGTAGGAATATCAAGCATTTGAGAATATGCAAAAATCAACAGTCACAGTTTTCTAGATATTTCCCTGAGGGAGGAATTTCACTCGCGATTTCTGTTTGTTTGAAAATATGTAAATATAAAATTTCGCTATTAAATTATTTTTTTGAGAAAACTTAATAAAACTTTGTGGGAATATCGAGCAAGTTATCCTCTTTCAGAACATACAAAAAAATACCCTATCCTCAGTTTTCGAATTATTTCCAATTGAATGTCCAGAGAAACGAATTTCACTCGCGATTTCTGTTAATTGAAAATATTAAAAAATGAAAGTTGGAATTTTTTTTGAGTGCATTTAATAAAACTTTATGGGAATATCAAGTAAATTATCCTCTTTTAGAATATGTAAAAATCAGAAACACCCCACGCACAGATTTCGTGATATTTCCAACTGAATGCCCTGAGGAGGGAATTTCACTCGCGATTTCTGATGATTAAAAGTCGTAAAATGGGAATTTTTCGAGCAATCTTAATGAAACTTTGAGAGAAAACAATACAGGTTATACCTTTTCAGAATACGAAAAAATCAAGAAAAACCCTAACCACAGTTTTCAAGATATTTTCAACTCAATATAGTTGAGAGAGGAATTTTGCTCGTGATTTCTGTTAATTGAAAATATAAAAAATCATAGGTTGGGAATTTTTCGAGCAATCTTAATGAAACTTTGAGAGAATATAACTCAAGTTATACCTTTTCAAAATATGTAAAAATCAAGAAATACCCTACCCACAGTTTTCAAGATATTTTCAACTCAATATAGTTGAGAGAGGATTTTTTCTTGTGATTTCTGTTAATCAGTTGGGAATTTTTCGAGCAATCTCAATAAAACCTTGTGGGAATACCAAGCAAGTTATCCTCTTTCAGAATATGTAAAAATTAAGAAATACCCTATCCACAGTTTTCGAGATATTTTTAACAAAATGCCTAATGGAAGAAATTTCACTCGCGATTTCTATTAAATAAAAATTCGAAAGATGGGAATTTTCCGAGCAATATTAATGACTCTGTGCTATTAAGTAAGCCATCCTCTTTTGGAATATGCAAAAATAAAAAAAAATACCCATCCACAATATTCGAGATATTTCCATATGAATACTCAGAAAGAGAAATTTCGCTGGACGTTTTTTTTTTTATTTTAAAAGAATACATATTTTTTAAAAAAATAGGTTTATTATATGTTAAATCCTATAAAGATATTAATTTTACTTAATATAATTCCATACCTCACACTGAGAAGTAGAGAGGAACATATAACGATGTTATATAAGACTAAATAAAATAATATAATTCCAGATTGTAATTCTTGCTGCTATTGCGGTCTGCGTATCCGCACAAAAATATGAAACCCGCCCATACCATGGAAACGAACAACACCAAAACGTCCCTGCCGTAACAAAAGCCGTTTTCAAAGCCCCAATCCAAACCGCTGCAGTAATCAAAACCCCACTTATCGGAGCCTACCACACCGCCCCAGCTCAACACGAACAATACCCAGACGCTCATCCTCAATACTCATTCGAATATGCCGTTAAAGATGAAGAAACCCACGATATGCACAACCAACACGAAGAACGCGATGGGGATGTAGTGAAGGGATATTACTCTTTGGTTCAACCTGATGGTATTACCCGTACTGTTCACTATACTGCTGATCATCATAACGGATTCAACGCTCAAGTTGAATACTCGGGACACGCTGATCATCCACAGGTCCAAAAAGCTGCCCTTGCCAAAGCTGCTCCCGTTTATCAAGCTCCAGTACACCATGCTTACCATCATTAAGTTATATTAATCGATTTCTTTTTTAAATAAAACGTTAAAAGTTAAAGTAATCTTCTTAAAACACCTTTAAAAATAATGTATACAAAAAATCTACAAAATTCGCTCTTTCAATTGAATGATTTTTAATATTCCTAACATTTAATTTAAAGTGCATGTTAGTAAACATCAAAGTCTAAGCGAATTTGGTAATTATTATTTGTATCCTTGGGATTACCACTAGTGTGTTCCGAATAAGAAGGCTTCGCAACAGCAAGAAAGAATTCTCTATCTCTCAATCGCGGTTAAAAATCGTTGCAACTTGGTTTTTAGTCACACTCATTCGGAATCCAATACATTCATTTATTGTAAAGATATTGTTTATTAAAAAAAAAACATTATATTAAGTTCAATTTAAGCCTCATTCACCTCACACTGAGAAGTAGAGAGGAACATACAACGATGTTGTATATATATATATAATCGATGTCCCCTTTTACCAATTGGTGTCGGGGATACGATGTTGTATAAGACTAAATAAATAAAATCACTTGGTAAAACATTTTTAGAATGATAATGGCAAATTGCAGAAACTAGTAAAAATAGATACAATTTTTACATATAAAACAAATGAAGTGTAACTTTGTCAACATTTAGGGAATGAGTTTAACACTATTTGGAATAAAAATATAGTTTATAAAAATATGAATGAATTAGGATATAACAATTGTTTTAGAATTTTTAAATAAATACTATTTACAACATTTATTCTTACCAAAATAAAAAATATGTATCTAAATAAAATAAAAAAATAAACACCCTTCAATAAACACTCTTAAACAACTTAATAGACACATCGACAATAAGCAAAGGCAGGAGTATCCAGAAAGGAATCAGCACGTGCCACATGGTCAAATTCAAACTGGAGTACTCGAGTTTCAGACAGATCAGGATCTGCGCGACGATTTTCAGCACGACTATGAAAATGATGTAGTTGTCTTTGTTGCTGGCGATCTTGCGCAGCGTCTCGTGTTTACAGTGGACGATGACGTGGACGAGTCCGTCCATGAAGAGGATGATGTCGTACACCCACATCGGGAGGAATATCAGGAACCAGTTCCAGTGTATGCGCATCTCCAGCTGCAAGCACAGGAAGATGAAGAAGATGAGCAGGATGAACCACGTGAACAGCGCTCGGTGCATAACCATCCTTTTTCATTTTATTCCAGTGTGAATCTGATAATAAAAAGTATTCATTCAGATTGGAGCATTATTTTGTTAATTGTGATTTTACGTATATATGAATTTATATTATTTATTAATGTAACACACAATTTTCACTTTTACACTTTATTTCACTTTTTCTGACACTGCAAATAGATAAATAAAATACTAAATTTAACGTAAACATTGGATTTTAACCTCACAATCTAAGAAAGCATATCAATCAGAAAACTCCCCGATATATTATTATTTAAACTCTTTTCTGAGAATAACATATACATCTAACTCTTTACATTTTTCCATTCTATGTTTGTACTAAATATTCCTATTAACCTTTTTATTTTATAACTGCTTTGTTCATGTAATGAACAAGTGCAGCACTTTCAAGCTTTCTCATATACAGAAAGTCCGTAAGCGCTTTCCCGGGCGATTGTGAATCGATACATGTAAGTCCTGTGATTCATCTTTCCCATTTCCGTTCTCATTTCCTAGCGATTGTAAATCAATACAAGTAAATCCTATCATTCATCTTTATTGTTTCCGGTTCATTTGAGGATGATAAGTTCCTGCACTTGAGTTTGCTCCAAATTGTGTGAAAATAAATATTAAAACATTGCGTCGATTATTTAATCGACACATTTTTTATGGAAGCACAGATTGCACTTATAACACAACAACAGCTGCTAACGTGCTCGATATAATAACAATTCTGTTTAACGACTAACAGATTTCTTATGTGGGGAAATTTAAATACCCGAAATACTTCACAAGTCCTTAAAGTAACTGTTAAGATTCATAATAATTGGAAACATAAAAACACATTGGTCAACGAGATCAGAAATGGCCATCACCAGTTATCCATACGCTAGATGGTGGTTCAACATTATATCAACTATTAAGAGTTGTTTTCTAAAAAAATATAACATCCAGCTCTTAGTAAATGCATAAAATGGGGGTTATTCCATACGTGAAACGTTAAATATTATGTTATTCTTTATCATCCCAATCTAAGCGAGTTTTATAATTGTAATTGTACACCTTAAATTTTACATTTCATGCACGGAATAGCCCCGAATAAATAATTAGCACCCAACACCCTATGCTAAAAGGGATTACTGATTATATATATTATTAATTAGCAGTAAACAATCATGGTTTTGATACGGTTTCGCACAAGAAATATTAATTAGGTTAGGTTTTAATATTATTAAATGCTATTTCTCACCTATCCATATTTGAAAAATGTTTAATATATAAATCCAAGCTTAAATTCCGGAAATTAAAACATTTTTATTCGCATTTCAAAGGAATTAACGCGAAAAGACTTGTTCACTGTTTATTATTCTATAGACTTGTTTATATTTTTTAAATAACATGAATATATGCAACCACGAAATAATCATAGAAAACCTATTTTAAATTTAAGTTGGTAGAAATTATGTCGCGGCGTCATCTATTAATGCAACCGCAAACTAAAATCAATGTTGGCAGCACTTTCATCACAGCGTCATCTTTAAATGCAACCGCGAACTAAATATAATGTTGGCAGCAATTACATCGTAGCGTCATCTATTAATGTAACCACGAACTAAATATTATGTTGGCAACAGTGACATCGCAGCGCCATCTATTGATGCAGCCACGAACTAAATATAATGTTGGCAGCAATTACATAGCAGCGCCATCTATTAATGCAACCGCGAACTAAATTTAATGTTGGCAGCAATTGGGTCGCAGCGCCATCTAATAATGCAACGGGGAACTACTATCAATGTTGCTCACAGCGCCCTCTATTACTCTTTTTTTTTAATGGGAACTATTTTTAATTCGTCTACTATCTACGTATTGGAAGATAGATTTCATTTAAGTATTTAATGAGACCGCATATAATTTGATATATCTTATCTGCTTAATTTATCTTCAGTAAGTTAAAGAAACCACAACAGAGATGGCAACAAGGAGAGTACAGATTTTTACTAGTATAAATTTTAATGCTTTAATAATTCCAAAAAAGAACTAAATAATTAATGGTTTTAATATTTAAACATTGGTAGTTCGTATTGTATGAAGTAAATTATTAGAAATCAACCAATAAAACACAGATTAGATTGAATAGCATTAAATTTAAAAAATCTATTTCAGTAAATATCTATGAAATTTTTAATAAACTAAGTTTTAAATTCTCTTGAAAATGGTCTAATAACCCGAAACTAGTCGAGAATTTAAAGTTATTCAATCTAATTTGCGTTTTATTGGTAGATTTTTAAGAAATAATAATTTCGGTTTGGATTATTTTCAAGAGAATTTAAAATTTAGTTTATAAAAATTTCAATGGATATTTACATATTATATGAATAGATATATGATTTTTTGATTTTTTAAAATGTGTTTTGTTATAGTGAATTACGGTTATAAGCCTTACTAATTAATAAAGCAATAATTATTTTTGTTTAGTTACTAAAATCTTTAGGTAAGAATGATTACTAGTTTAATTTTAATTAATTTAAATTATTTGTATATAAACAAACTAATTTTATGACAAGTTGGCAATACTTAACGCCAACTTCACGCTGTGTAATTTTTTTGCGGGGCCGCCTGTTGTTCTGTCAGAGCGGTGTCAAGTTTTCCGATAATCAAAAAAACGGTCGCGTTATTTTGAATGAAACCGAAAATCGGGTGCATGGCATTGGCGTGAAATTTATGGCCGGCGGGGGTGTGCAATGGGTAAGGGAGGCGCGGCCAGATATCCTCCGTTTCGGAAGTTTGCGGTGTTTTCATGCGTCCCTTTTTTTTCTTTCTGTGCAGAGAACAGTGTAGAGTCGGTCGATTCTTCGATAGATCTCTCCAAGAAGAAACTCAAGAAGCTCAACAAGCCAACACCGGTCGAAGCCCAGGCGACGATACTCATCTTGGACGACAATGAGCTCCAACGGTTGGATAACATCGATTCATATTCGAAGGTTCAAAAGGTAGTGTGTTTTGATGTAAATTATTACGCACCACTATTGAGAATAAGTTGGTGATTTTGTAATTATATTTATCGAACATGTAGATTCTGCAAAATAGATCGGAGACTTTATTGCTCTTGATAAGAATAAGTTGGTGATTTTGTAATTACATTTACCGAACATGTAGATTCTGCAAAATAGATCGGAGACTTTATTGCTCTTGAAAGTTGAAAACTAATAGAATAAATTATCATAAATCAAACAGAAGCCGGATGAGTTGATTCCATCTATTCCAACTAAAACTAAGTTGGAACAATAACTAACTATTAATAGAGGGAGAACTCAAGTCGAAGTCTTAATACCATCTAACTTGGAATCCTCTAGCAGAGAATTGTTTAAAATCAGATTGTAATAAATGTGTCAGATTTCTTTACTGCGCTCAAAATTAAATTCTATAGCACATTAATACATATCGCATTAAAAATCAGAATTAATTTTAGCATACAGCAAAGATAAAACAATTATTTACCCTCAGTTGTGTAAACCATAAATATTAATTAATTATGGGAAATTTACTCAGAATGAAAATGTTAAAAGTGGTACATTTAATAGATAAATAATTCGATTTAATATTCATAACAATTATCTGTAAATATTCCTTTTATCTTTGCTCTATGCCAAAATTCAAATTGTTGATGCGATAAAGTATGTGTTAATTGTATTTGCATATTCATAGCTATATTCAATTGAGTCCAATTTAGAATTACATCATATTCTTATAAACAGTGTGAAGTCTAATTGGAGTAGGTAGACTTTTATTGTACATCATTACATACAAAAAAATATGATTATGCTTATGTTTGTGAGATTACAGGGAATTACTTAATAATTATTATTATTGAAAGTCGCATATTTCGATATTAATTAAATAAAATTCTTCTCCCCTCTTACTTGTTTCATTGAATTAACTTTACAACAAAAAAAAGTAAGAGAAAGGACAAGAATTTTATTTAACTAAATAAATAATCTACACAATCAGTCCATAGAAGAATATATTTAGATAGATATTTTATTTATTTAGTCTTATATAACATTGTTATATGAACATATCTCAGTGTGAGGTGTGATATGAAATTACAAATTTCATTATAAGGGTCAATTCACAATGGAACGGGAACAAGAACGGAACAGAAACAGGAAAAATGAATCGTGTATCCATTCGCAATTGCTTACACTTTCTATATACGCTCTGCTTCCCGGGCGATTGCGAATCGGCCCCAAATTTTTATAAACATGTTCTAAAATGTTATAATTATTTTTTTTTACAGCTATCAGCAGTACGAAACCAACTTCTTCGGATGTATGGCGTTTGCCGGCTGCACAACTTGCACACTTTGATACTGGCCAACAACGGCATACTCACAATCGAAGGTCTCAAAGAACTCGTCCATCTGAAATGTCTCAATCTCTCCGCAAATAGCATCAAAGTAAGGAGTTTTTATATTTAAAATATAAGACGGTAACATGAAGAATATTAAGAAGAAAGAATAAATAAAGACAGATGTTGATTTCAACAGCAACGACAATATCTAGGAATAAAATATAATTATATTATTGTTAAAGGAGGAAAGGTACTTTGTTGAACGATTCTAGCTCGGGAAGAGCAACTAACTCAAAACAATTGGTCTAAATGATAATCGATATACATTTACACAAACAAAAAAGAAGCTTATAAACAATTGAAACCTCGACACCCAATACGGGTAAAAGAGGATAAGATTAAGAAAGAAAGATAAACAATTGAATTAAAAAAGAAAAGCTGTCCATTCATATTCAAGAGGCAGTAGAGATAGAACAAGCCTGGCTGCATGATAACCATGTGCGCACTTTAATAGACACTTGCGATTGGTCGTTCGGTTCAAATTTTCGTCTCCGTTGTAGATTGCTGTAAAGTGTTGAAAAAATGCGCCAATAATTTTTTTTTTATTCACATTTTACAATTAATATATTATATTTCTACATTTTCAGACAATTGAACATCTAAACACCAACATAAACCTGGAACACTTGGACTTGTCCGAAAACTCAATAACCCACATCACGGATCTGTCCTTCCTGAAAAATCTCAAGGTAAAAAAACGCCAGCATATCAATCACGCTCCCTCCCCCTCTCTGTTTCCCCATTGTGTGGTGGCTTTCGGGTGTGAAGGTGTTTTCTTTCTGTTTTCTCTTTTTTTTCTAGGAGTTGCTCTTGCACAACAACAAAATCGGCCACTTGAGACAGTGCGACCGCTACCTACCGACCAGCCTGGTCACGTTAACCCTAGCTTCTAACAATATCGCCGATCTCAACGAGATCTCGCAGCTCGTTAACCTGACTAACCTCAACAGCGTATCGCTGGCTAATAATCCCTGTGTTAACATGACTGGGAATAAAATGTATCCTTTCGTATTTTTCGCCTACTTGTGCGGTGTCGCTTAGTATGTTGTGTTTGTTTGTTTCTTTTGAATACGAAGCAAAGTGGGAAGATTTCAAAAGTGAAATGGATTTTTATATCAATCAATTAATAAAAAATGAGTGAATTGAATATAACTTTTACTTTAAGATTATTCTTTTTTAATTAAAGCTTTAGGGTCGATTCACGAACGCCCGGGATCAAGAACAGAAATGGGAAAGACGAATCATAGGATTTACTTGTATCGATTCACAACCGCCCCTCACTGACTTTCTGTATACTATTTATTTCTGTTCCTGGCCGATTGTGATTTGGCTCTAATTTTATTTGCCCGAGAAGTAGTTGTTTTAATATGCATTTGTTTAACGTGCTTACGTAACATAAGTCAAAATGTTACGGAGCTAAATGTGGAAATAATTTAATAATATATATATATATATTCAATGACCCTTTCTACCCATATGGGTGTAGGGTAATAATTTAATTGTTTTTTTTTATTATTATTTTGTCGTAATTTGTGATTGGTAATTTGCCTTTTTTTTATACATATGTTTTGTAATCTTTTTAGAGCGTCACACTTTTCTTATAACATTTTTAATATGTAATTATAATTGTAATTTGGAAATGGAGATTCCGTTAATAAAGTAAATTGAAATTGGAATTAATTAAAAAGTTTGAAATCATAAATAAATTTGTTTTTAATAAAAAGTATTAATTTTACCATTTACTGCCTATTTTTTTTTAATTAAATGATATATTATTATTACATAACTAAAAGCCTGAGAAGAATTAAATAACTTCATATCTTTGATATTGCAACAAACAAACACAATATTGTAAATACACAACAGCAACAACAATAAAACTACATATTAATCCTTAATTGGTGTCCAGAGGTTTTGATTACCGTCCATTTGTTATTAATTGGTGTATGAATGTTCAAGTTATAGATGGTTATGTGGTTGATGCGATTGAAAGGTAACAATTCATCATTCCAACGAGTGTTTCTTTGCATTTTTAAAACGGCAATTTCGTGTTGGACAGTTTACGGGGTGAATGGTTGTACTCCCAAGGCAGGGGTCGGCATTTCCGAGTCGGGGACCAACAGGAGCTCAGCCAGTACTTGGCGTCCGTTTGTCCTCTTTCGGGAGAGCAGCTGGAAACTGAAGAGGATCGAAAGCTGAGGTTGATTCTGAGCAAGGCTCAGCATCATCAGCAGCAGTTACGGGAACAAGGTATAATTGTTTGTTTTAAAATATTTCCGTAATGTAAGTCAAACAGGTTTAGTAGCTGAAGAGGAAATGATTAGTTAATTATTCAATTGCGTAAATTAATTATTTTCATATTCTTTTTATTTATTTATCTCCTCAATTACAAAAGGAAAATGCGAGTTCACTTATAAGCTAAACATGAATTATATAATTACTTATATACTAATTGGTGTAAATTACAATTAAAATTGAAATATAGACGCATGCAAATTATTGCTTCGGTGAAAAAACATCGACTGCATACTGTACTTCGTGAGCATAAAGGAGAGCGTGAATGATGAGTGGCTTCTCGAAAACAATCGTGGCACTATTGTGGAAACAGACATTTTTAAAAAATCTACGGAATGGACTCGGGGGATCTCAAAACGTGTTCGTTGAAATTTGCGATTTTTGAAAATTTTTACAATCACATTACTATCACTTGTAGCTTTTTAGAGCTACAAAATTATCAAACGAAATAAACGGAATATATTGTTAATGTACCATTTTTGTTTGGGAGATTTTAAACATTTCAAAATAATTACTTATCATCAGCACAGAACAATTCAGCTGGCTAGCATAAATTTTTCTATATTTTCATAATAAATTCATGACAGGGCAGAAAGACTTAACTCTGGTCGAAGCCCCGATAGACAGACTAACACCTACCTGTATTGTAATTATTTATGTTATAATATTTTGTATTATCTTTTAGATTATTAAAAATCTAAAAATAAATTTAATAAAATATACAACCAGCATTCATCTAACGTATGGAAAACTGGTGATGACCATTTCAATTTTTCGAACATCGTCCGACCAGTGTGTTCCATGTGCTAAAATTAAATTTTTAATTCTTTTGAAAATAAGCTGATAACCTGATTTAAATTTAATTTAAAGTTATTTAATTTAATCAGTATTTTTATTTTATCGGTACATTTTGAATAATCTATTCATATTTATTATTATATATATATATATTCAATGACCCCTTTCTACCCACATGGGTGTAGGGTATCTTTCTAAAATATTTATCATTACAAAACTGAAATTAATTAAATTCGGCAATAAATTAAATGAATGATTTAGGAAATTCCCCAGTGCCGTCGCCGTCCGTCCGCAAGAAGTTCCAAGGCTCGAAGTCATCTCCGAGGATGAACTGTAAGTCGTTCCGAAACATTTTTATATACATCGTCGGTCGTCCCGGTTACACTGGATCAATTTGTTATGAATTATTAACCTGTTGATCACTGTCAAACTCCAATCAATATCACCTAATTATTGATTCGGCAATTATGTAGATAGACGATTGTTGTGTTATTTTTTTTTGTTTAACTATTAACGGCTATTGATTTCGTTTTGTACAATTTTATTCGAGGGTGTAAGTGTGAATGTTTTCTTCAAGGATTCGTAGCAGTTTTAGGGATTTAGAATGTATATTCCAAAAGGTAGGAATTTCTTTTTATAATATCTTATTATGCTTTGTTTTTACCTCACAATGAGAAGGAGAGAGGAACATATAACGATGTTATATAAGACTAAATAAAATAAAATCATGCTTTTTTTTCCATTTATTTAACAATAAAAAACGCTCTTCACTTTTGCTTTCTACTACATTTGTATTGATTTTATTTAATTTATACAATTTTATTTATGTGTGCATCTGTGAATGTCTTCTTCGAGAATTTGTAGTGGTTAGGGATTTAGAATGTACATTCTGAAAGGTAGCAATTTGTTTTATAATATCTTACTATATTTTGTTTTTCTTTAATTTATTTAACAGTATTTACTGTAATATAAAAAAAGCTATTCACTTTTATTTTTCTGTGTTTGTATTGATTTTATTTTGTTTTATTTCAATTGTTTAATTTTCAATTAGTTTTAACCCAAAAATATATATAAATAATCATTATTAACAGATAATAATGCTGAAAATATTTTCATTGCCATTTTAATTAAATTAAAATAATTTATTTATATTAAATTATAAATTTTGTTGTATTTAATAATTCCATCATCTCATCATGTTTTTTTCTTCTTATTAATTAATCATTAAATGCGTACAAATTCATCGTTCCATTGATATCAATTATTAATCGTATTCATTTTAACCATAGGAGTACCTAGAATTCACAAAAGACTTATGTTTATAATAATTTATTTATTCCCAACAGCCAGAAGCCAAAATGCAGAGATAATTAAAATTCCGAGAACATATTTAAGATTTTATAATATTCATATGAAATTTAGCTTTTTTTCAAAAGTTGGAAAAATTTAGCAAAAGGGGGTCAGTGCGTTTTCGAAAACCCAAACCTCTCTCCCTTGGTTACGACTTTGATTCCAATTATATTCTGAGAGTTGAAATAAATGTTACAATTTACTAAAGAAATATCCTCTGGATTTTTAATCCAATTTAAATCTAAGTTTTTAATATATTGAAAACTATTGCTAATAACACTATAGTATCTTTTCTTCACACTTAACACAAAGTATGAATAACACTATTGTATATTTTATTTTCGCTCCCTGTGTGAAGTGTGAAGAAAGGATACAATAGTGTTATTTTTATTCGATAAAAAATTGGCTATCGGTGTTTAATATTTCTCCTATGAAAGTCTATTTCTACAGCACAAACTTTATCTTTGTTTATTTTTTTTTGTATGCTTATCAATAATGCATTTAATTCGGCAAGAATTAAACAAAACAAGAATGATTGAGAATAAAATTATTTTTTCCGTTTTTATTACACGAGACGATATGCTTGATATTATATTTATTTATAGTTGAAAAACCTTGCTAATTTTCACGATTAATCAAAAGGAAAGTCGATCCTAATAAATCATGCTTTATTACTACAACAGGACTACGGCCGCACTATTACGTTGAAAATTCCAGTTTATTACTCCAACAAGCAATATGCAAATATTTTAAAAATTGAATGCGTATTGAAAATTTTTTACAATTTTTTTTTTAATTGCAGCTTCGAGATTAAGCGGGAGACCGAAGACTCCCGACAAAATGACGACTAGCTGTTACAACAACATGAATACGAATAACCCAATGGAGGCGTCGATATTGATGAGCCAGAGTTTGGATCCCACTATCTTAAGCCAGACTGTGATGCAAAGTAAACACGATTTATCTAAGGAGACGACGAATGGAAATTGTATATACGGTAAAGATGATTGACATTTATTGAATATTTGAATTCATAAGAGGAATTGAAATGTGCAAAAATGTTTTATTTTACTTTATTATTATTAACATCTCCTTACACCTAATGGTAGAAAGGAAAAAGATTTAAAAAAAATGATTAACATTTTTTGAACATTTTAATTCATAAGAGGAATTGAAATGTGCAAAAATGCCTTATTTTACTTTATTTATTTTTTGTTAATATGTTTGCATTGATTTGTGTTTCTTTCATAGATGGAGAACCAGTAAATAGTCCATTGCAGGCCCTATCCAAACTAGTCCCAGTGCCGGAATCGCTGATGAGCCCGGATTACAGACCTTCTTCAATAACGAGCCGTCTTACGTCAGTCACTTCAATATCACCGCCCGTTGGTCCGAATAAAAACTCGGCGAAGATCGTGCAACCGGTCAAATCACCCAAACTACCGAGAAGCAACATTGCTAAACCTAGAGCCAATTTAAACGTGGATCATCGCAGGACTAACAGCCCTAGTCCAGTAAGGAATAGACGGATAAATTCATCAACAACAACGAACAGGTTAGCTATTCCGTTACTATTTGAAAAAAGGACGTCTTTATTGTTGTACATAAATTATTAAACACTACAGTCTTAGGGATATAAAGGGTTTTTTGATAATATATATATATGAATTATTAAATATATAAGGTCTCACGTATGAGCCACAATAGACTGTTTGGTCGAAGTGGAAGGTCTGACTGTATCCACTTAAATATAATATCATTAATTTAATGCATTGTTTTTAGAAAACAACCATCAGTTTTTATTCCTGTCTTGGTCTAGATTTTTTTTTAACAAAAATTTAATGATATATATATTTTGATGTATTTTAATATCAATTTTACAAAATATTAACAACTGAGAAAAAAAGGAAGAACACTGTTACATTTTCCATCTAAAATTAAGCTCCAAGCTGCTTATATATATATATATATTATCAACAACCCTTCTACCCTTATGGGTGTTGGGAAATTTAATGATAAGAATCGTTAATGAATCCGATACTTGAAAGGGAATAAGGTTTCGAAAAGAAGAATTGTTAATGAAGGATGGGAGAATTTAGGACTGATATTAAGGTTATTGAATTGCAGTAAATCGCAAAACAGCACACCGCCCCCTTACCACAAACCGTTAGTTTCCGTATTGAAAAAGTCTTCGAGTACAGAAGACGAATCGGAAATATGCGACGCTAAACTCCACACAATACAAATGAAAGCCGAGGAAAAGAGGCAGCAGAAGGATACTGAAATTTCGAGTAGCAGCAGTGGCGGCGAGGACAAGGCGGAGCTGGCAGCTATTTTCATTCAAAAAATGTGGAGGGGCTTTTACACGAGAAACCGAGATAAGAACGTTCAAGACGCCTATAAAACGCTCCAAGCACAAAGGGCGGATGAATATTTACAGTAAGTACACAAAATAGACCGTTCGGTCTCAGTGGAGAGGACTTTACTTATATAAAATATTGTTATTAAGCAGAGGATTAGGATTGATCATATGGCCAATTCAAGTGCTATCTTGTAATTCGTGCTTTTAATTTTCTGGTTATGAGAAGAGTAATGTTACAGTAATATATAAATTTAATTAATTTATTCATATGGCGATGTTATATAAGATTAAATACAAAATTATAACAATGCTGAAATGAAAAATTTACACGGCTTAACCACTCTTAAGAACAGGCATATCCTCTCCTTTCTCTTCTCAATTCCTTGTGATGTCCTATTAATGAATCGATGATTAAGAATAATTTTTAAAATTATTCCAATCAGGAAACTCGCGAGTGATATGGAATCAACGAAAGCAGCTTTAGAAAGTGAAAGGAAGATACAAATGTTGCAAATGCAGGCGATAAACGCTCTCTGGAAAAAAGTGTCCGCTCTGCAACCGGACGGCACCGAACAACAGCCAATAGCGAGTGCAGCCACGACTTCAACAAATCTCAATTCCATGAAAACTCTGGACAATACGGACATTGTGAATAATTTGGCGCAGACGTGTTCGTCTTTACAATGTCAAGTAAGTTCGAAAAAAATGTATATGATTCAATAACAAATTGAACATATGCAAACCAATAAAATTCTGCTGCATTTTTTTTTATAAATTATTAAATTATTTATACAGATACAACAACTACAAGGTTCAATGCAGGACATTGTTAAATTCATGACAATATTCAGTCAGATGCCTGGACTCAATCAAACATCAAAGGAAAACGTCGCTGGCACACAAACAGAAATCATTGCTGTTCACACGCCACAGGTAATTTATTTAACCTTGTCTCGCTATAAGAATTCCCATATGGCAATTACTCTTCTCGGGCGTTTCAACCTGTGTAATGAAAAACGTTTTACTCCGAACACATTATCCAATTCTCTTAATTCATTTATAACCATTAATTTCAACTTTTTTTATTAGGGTGATGGTGCGAAGCTATTCCCCTTCCAGAAACAAACCAGACCGTCCTCCCTCCCCCTGCCGGTAAGCCAGAAAACCGTGAAAAAAGACAGCCAGACGAATACAGGCACCACGATGGTGGCCGAGGCCGACGTCAGACAATTCGCTGGGACCCTCGTGGATGGCGTGATGCGGACGGTGAGCGAAACACGCTCGGACTCCCAGAACAACACGGAGACCACGGTGTCCGATTCGGGGAGGTGGAGCGAAACAGCCGAGTCCGTCATCAACGATTAGAACCCTCATTTTTGTTGTGTTATTTCGAACAGAGAAAAAAGTACCTAAAGAAAATTTATTACCTTCTTTTTTGAGAGAGCAAGGTTTCAAGAGTAAGAGAGATTAAGTCACGCGTATTTATATATATATATAGGCTACGGTTTTTATATTTGAATTAGCCGATATTGATATTTATTAAAGCACTTGATTTCAGTTGGTAATTGATATTTTCACATTTAAAAATGCAATAATAATTCAAATGTTTTTTTTTTTACAATTATTAATCTAATTAAAAAAATACAACTATTCGAAATGAACACAATTTATTTATAAATAGAAAAGAGTATTTAAATTTTAACCATTTGAAATCACTTAAATAATGCAGACGACTAAATCACAAATTAAAAATAAACAAGTGAAGTAAAGAATAAACCAGGCCTACTAAATATACAGGCCGGAATGTTTGGAGTGAGGAGGATTCCAAGTCGCAGGCTTTGGAGTGCCCGCTCTTCTCCCGCACTGCTCTAATGCAAGCGGCTTAAGTTGTAACATTCACATGAATGAATTCTCCCATGTGAATTTCGATTTCAAAGCTTTAACAATTCATCAATCCATATTATTAAATTTACGATTCATTTTTGTTCTTTTTAACTTAATATATTAAAGTCCCACTCCAATATTTAGTAGGCTCTGAATTAACTCATGTTTGTGATTTAGTGAAATTCACAAACACGTGTTTAAAATATTTGTATATAAAATATCCTTTCATACAAATATTCTCAACATGTGGGTGAATATCACAAAATCACAATCATGAGTGTATTCAGGGGCCTTATTCCTGAAATCGATCGCATGAAATCGTTCATACGCAACTGTCAAATTTACATGTAAATTCCTATCTAAATGACAGATTTCATACGCCCGAAACGTTCGATCAATTTCAGGAATACGGGCCCAGAGCTTACTAAATACAGTGTAGCTTTCATTTTATGCAACAAAAAAAAAACTCCCTTCCCTTCTTCGTAATATTATTGGAGAGACAGTGCTAAACGCTATCTTTACTAATTTGAATGATCGCACAAAGCGCCATCTTTTGTCTAATTATTAAATCTCCGTTGTATGTTAAAAAAAAACACAATTAATTATGAAGAAATTTTATATAAAAAAAATAATGTATTTTGTTTATACTCTCTTTTTTTTTTTCGTTTAAACACTTGAATTATTATTAAAAACCCCCGACTCAAAGTCGAATTAATAATAACCCACTTTTACTAACTGAAATGTTTTTTTTTATAAAGTATTTATTTGCTACCAAAGAAAATATTTATTATTAGTTGTAAGTTTTAATTTTGTTGTAAGAGCAAATTAAAAAAAAGGAGGAAGAAAGAATGAACTTCTGTCATTTTGTTTAAGCAACACAAATTGTGTACATTGTTGTATTTAATGACATAATTATAAGTGAACACGAATATTAGTGTTTTAAATCAAACTTATTTTTCGAACATTGAATATTACTTTTTTTGTATATACTATAGTGTGGTTGAAAAGTTTCGTGGATCGTCTCACTGACGAGATTAAAGGTAGCATTGATTTTTTTTTTAAGTAATTTGTAATGATTTGTAAAATGAAAACGAACGTGCAGTATATTTAATATAAAAGAAATAATTTTAATCGTGGTGCATGAGTGTAATGAAAAATGAACCCTTAATCTCTTAAATCTCATAAATTTAATATATTAAGGTTTTGAAAAATTTTTCAGCATCTTTTTTTAAATTTATATTTGAAAATGTTTTACCAAGCGATTCATGAGAACAAAATTGAAGATACTCTTAAATCTCGACTAACTTATATATTCACCACGGCAAACGTTTATTCGCAACACACCCTCAAACAACTTCCATAATTAATTCGCCTCGTTTCACATTCGGAGCTATTCTGTATGTGAATATGGGTTAACTTTGTAATTGCAAAATTTAAGTTAATGTTTTTGTTATACGCTTCCAAAGAGCGAATTTCAAAAGACTGTTTAATCGAGTCCGGAACGATCCTTTTCTGATTGTGCTTTGTCGATGTTGAACCTTTAAAGTAACTTGTTTCAAAAAAACGTATGTGTTTCGCTTGTGCACTTGCCTTAACGTTCACTGAAATGGATGATCTGAAGTCTGAATAATCTTAAAATTGGGGAATCAATTTTACAGTTTCGAAAAAAATTAAAACACGTTTTTTAAATAGCTTGCCATGAAACTACTTCCCTACACTTTTCCGCAAATGCTATAGAAAATGTGAAAAGTTTTAATTATAGCGACGACTATAATAAGAAAGTTGAATTATGGGATTTATTTGTATCAATTCACAATCGCCCGAGAAGGGCGTTACGGACTTTTTGTATACGATCTGTTCTTGTTCTGTTCACAGGCGATTGTGAATCGGCCCTTATACTTATTTATTAATAATTGTTGATTAATTGATTGGATTTATGTTATAAATTTGCAATTAGAAACAAAAATGCTTAAATATAAAATAAAGAAAAAAAATCTAGAGGAGAAAAGTGAACAAAAAAAAAAAAAACTCTCATGGAATTAACACCCCGTTTTTAAATTTACAGGTATTTTTATCCATGGAGTGATTTATTTTTCAAGTATTTTTGTTCCATCGATATCTTTTCTCCTCTAGAGTGCTTTTATTTTTTTCTTTATTTTACATTTTATTGGTATCACTGAATAAAATCGAATAAAACATCACATATGTCCTTATTAATCAATTCAAATTGTTAGAATAACATAACCTATGACGTGTAGTTACTTTTATTGCCAACATTAATTTTTCTAATAAAATATGTTTCAAAGAGAAAAGTTCTCGATCATAGGGTATATATCTTCGAACCAGTAATTGGCATAAAAAATCAAACTAGTAAAATTGATTCTTAAAGTTTACTCCTAATTTACATTAAGACCCTCTTCTTTATATATTTATATTTTTTCTTTAAGAATTTATAAATACTTCTTAATGTAACATAGTGAAAAAAAATACATGACGATACACATGTAAGGGTTATTCTAAGAAAAGTTGGAAATTTTTAAAAAAAATTAAGAATGTAATGAATTATATATGAAACTATTAAATTTATTAATAAAAGCTTATTGAAGTTTTATTCGTCGACATTCACTAAAATACAGAACCGTTTATAATTATAATTTTTTCGTTATAAATTAAACAAAAGTCTGATGAGGTTCGAAAAACCGAAATGGCCATTACTAGTTATCCATACGCTAGATGAATGGTGGCTGAACATTTCTTTAAATGTGAAAAGAGAAAAGAGAATGTGTTGGGAATTTTTCGTAATTTATGAAAATTAAAAAAAATACTTGAACCGACAATGCAGAAAATAAAAGGGATTTCGTTACTTTATGCGTGAACACATAATCAACATTGGCCAGCGAGGGTTGATGGGGCGCGTCCCTTTCAGAATTATCCAACGCTGGGTCAGAAAGAAGAAAAAGCAACCTTCCCCAGCTTTTTGTGTAAATAAACTTTCTTTGTGATCACAAAGTTTTAAAAAGTTTATATCTATGATTTCACAATAAGTTCAATTCCCGAAAACTAGATGTCGACACATACATCGAAAATGTTTAAACGTCGCTATTTAAAAGGCCGGGATTGCATCTCCTTTTCTAAATTCTCTTCTAACTGTCTCTTGTCTCTGATATGCGAGGCTATTCCATAAGGGAAATATGAAAGTTATTAAATAAATTCACCCCTACACCACCATTATGGTAGAAGAGGATTTTGGATTACATATATATATTAAATAATTTCACATTCTATGTATATAATTATTAAAAAGACAGCTTAGACTTTGATGATACAAATAACGTACACGTTAAACTTAACATTTCCCTTACAGAATAGTCCGGATTCTTTTTGTTTTTGTATAAATAATTACATCTTTTAAAAATAAGAAACATAGATATTATATAAATCTAATTCTATGAGTGGATTTAGTCGGTAAATTAGCTCCCTTTATTTATTCTATGAGTTGTAACCAACTTCACTTTAATCAACTTAAATTTCCTAACCTATAAATTTCGTTGGTTTGTTTATTGATGAATTATAGGCGTTTAAGTATATAAAATGACTGGTTCTGCTGCTGTCGAGATGATTATTGAAGAGAAAAAGGAAGATGGTGTAGATCGGCAAAAGGTAATATGTGTGTGTGGAATTATTTCGTAAAAACTATTCATAATAAGGTGTAGAAATGTCTGTACGCAGAAATGTTTAATTTAACGCAAAACGTTATTAATAATCTTATAATCTAAGTTTACGTATGTACTACGAAACATTCTTAGACAGCAATAAGGAATTTAATATTTCACGTACGAAATAGTCGCGAATATCCAAACACAATTGTCCGGGAACAAGAATGGAAAGGAAAGCAGAAAGATCAATCGTACGATTTACGTGTATTGATTCAGAATCACCCAAAAAGGAGCCTTAAGGAGACAATGTAGTGCAATGGGTTAATATATCAACTATTAATATCAAATCCGTCTAATGAATTTGTTATTTGTTAATTTTTATGAATTTTATTTTAATCATCGTTTCTATAAAAAATTAATATTTTAAGTCAATGAATACATTTTTTTTAGGTGTGCCCCTTTCTGTTAAGAGTATTCGTATCGACCAACGGCCACCATCACAAAACGTCGGAGTACAACAAGGGCAACGTCCCCGAAAACGAACTTCAGATTTACACCTGGAAAGACGCGACACTGAGTGAATTAGCCATTCTCGTCAAGAAAGTGAGCCCCGAAGCGAGACGCAAAGGTACAAAGTTGACCTACGCGCTGGTTTACCCGGAGGCCAGGGCGTCCGTTTACAGGATGAGGGACATCGGCTCGACTATTTCCGGACAGAAAGGCCCGGACGATTTGAAAACGCTCGGACAGTCAAGGTTGACGATCGGAGATTACATGGATATCTCGATTTCCGCGCCCGAGCCCTGGGGAAACAGTCCCAGGAAAGGGTTTTCACAGTCTTACAATAATCACAGGCAACGGCCATACTGATTTTAATCGAGGATTTTTGTATTATTAAGTTAATTTAAATATCGTTTTGGATTGGATATTGTAATTTGCGGTAATTTTTTATTTCATAAATAATGAACACGTGAAGAAAGTAGTTTCAATACTTTAAATTCCTAAGTTGGCGATGAATTAGTCACTGGGAGGGAGGTACACCACAATGGGCCTAAGTGGGTGCACTGTATGAGCTCCCTTCCACCCCAAAATCCTTAATCCTTACGATGAATTACAAAGCAGTTCATTACAGTTAACATGTCCACTAAGAATTTTAAAAACAAATGAAATATCAAAATTATGTCATCTTTGTTGTAAGCGCAACTTCTCTCAATCTGTTGCCCTTACAACAAACATGGCATAATTTTGATACTTCATTTGTTTTGTTTTTTATTGTTAACCTGTGGCACAAACACCCAAAATTTGATCACATTTAAAAAAAACAGGCTTTATACTTATTTAAATTTATTAACAAAACAATTTTTACATCCAATATAAAAAAAATTAAATAAACATTAAATCATAAACTTAATATTGAGCAGGTAGCCTGTACGGCTTCTTACCAGCTTTAGGCTGCTGTTGGGGGATTTGCTGGGCCAGTTCTTCTGGATCCGGATCTTCGCATTTGCCGCCCGTTTCGTAGCTGTACTCGCGCCTGACTCCCTCCGGATCTACGTAACCGTATTTACCGCGGGTGATGCAGTCGTTGCCGATGGTTTCCTCTTTGAAGGATCCGTCTTCGTTTTCGTAGCCCCAGGTGATGCTTCCGTCGGCGTTGTCGGTACGGTACTTGCGGAGGATTTGCACTGGGGGTTTACGCGGGCGCGTCGGTTCGTCTTCTAAGTATTGGGGCGCTGGACGGGATGGAATGCGCGCAGGCGCTTGACGGGCTGGTTGAGCTTGTTGCCGAATTGGCTGAAAAATAAACAGCAATATTAGGTCCATATTTATTTTATAATTTTTATCCAATTGATCAAATGAGTTTCACTACATTTTAAATGTATCTAAAATTAAATCAAAATTTATTTTAAATAAAATACAGAGTTTTGTTTTATTGTATTATGTCGAATACCTATCTATTTTATATAAAGTAAATATATATACAGAGAGGTTTTTTTTTATCAGTATACATTAGGGGAAGTGTATACCTGTAAAAAAACGCGAGTTAAACGCATTGCGCCGATTAATGTGTGTATGTTTAGTTGACTATTTGGCATATATGTGTTTAGTTGCGTGTTATAGGCAACTAAACACACATACACTAATGCATTTGACTCGCGTATTTTGCAGGTATACATAGTGGAAATGTATACTGATAAAAAAAGCTCCCTGTATATATATATTATCAAAAACCCTTGTACCCATACGGGTGTTGGGCATATAAAGTAAATACAATAGAAAAACTCTGTATATTCACTCATAAAAAATCGCGTAATAATGGCTTTAGAATAATCATTGGAAATTTATTAATAAGTGTTTGACCCAGTAAGGTATAAATCGGAGATTTCTCGTGAAATGAACAACCTTAAAATCCACTCTCTTTTGTCATATAAGGATGCTAATAACCAACAACTCACAAATCAAGTTTCGATTGCGTAATAAAAGCCCACGTAAGCTAATAATTCATATCGAATCAAAAGACTTAACACTGGTGGTTAGCCCAGACTGAAAATAAATTTATTGTATATAAATGTTTTTATATATATTCTCAATATAAATGTTTATATATACCATCTGAGCAAGAATTTTTCTCTTCTACAGAGCTTTGTTTTTATTTTACATTTTGTTAGCACCAGTGAATAAAAATAAATAAAAAATAGCCGAGTGAGCAAAGGCCTTGCTCATGAGGCAGAGACTGCAGGTTCGAGTCCTGTCCCGGAAGGAATTTGTTTGAAAGACAAATTTCAATTTAGGATGATTTAATTGAAATTAAAACACTTGTTTTTTTTTTCCTTCACGGTGCCAAACTTTATTAATCCATAAATGGTTATTTAATTTAGCGAACTTGATTAGTGAAACAAACCAAGTGTTTTAATTTCAATTAAATCATCCTGAATTAATTCAAAAATGTTTCACCACGGGTTAAGTGAGAAATTAATTAAACATATGACAAATTTCATTTGAGGTCCATGGGTGTATTGCAACGTCTTAAATTAATATTAAATATTAAGCTAATGCCATTATCCTCAATTCATATTTATAAACACAAATAAAACATTACGTGTCATTATTTATCAAATTATATAAAACGTTACATGTTTTATTGGTTGATTTTTAATAATTTATTCATATTTATTTCATACAATATGAACTACCAATGTCTAAATATTAAAACCATTAATTATATTAAATTCTTCAATTTGTTAGAATAACATAACCAATAGCATGAGATTACTTTTTATTGCCAACATTTTTTTTTTATTCAAAGCACTTTAGAGGAGAAAAGTTTTCGATCATACGGTATAAAGGTGTACATTATAATTTGAACATTAATTACCTGAGGAGCGGGCCTTCTCACTTGTTGCACGGGAGCTTCGTATTCCTGCCTCTGCGGCGCCGGTCTCGGGAAACTCTTCTGCTGAACCTGGGGCCTCGGGCTCTCCCTAATATCCTGCCTCAACACTGGAAGCGGGCGTTCGGGCCTGTAAATAGTTTGTCTTAAATCAGAGTATTAAATAAAATAAAACGCCACGCTTTTCCCCATCGGAATGTCCATATTAGTGTATCACCTGAATGGCACCGGTTGCGGTTCCTCCTCGACTTGCTGGCCGGCGCCCTGGAGGTTCGAGATTCCCAGTTTGTTGACTTCGTCTTCGAAGGTGTTCTGCTGGGGCTCTTCCTCCGGTTCTTCCACCACGGGGCGGACCTCGCGCACCGGGACAGGAATCGCGTTTTGGATCCTCGGTCGGCTGCGCGGTATCGGGTCTAACTGTTGGAGTCTTTGGCGGAGGATCGGGTTCGGTTTGGAGCCTACTAGGACTGCTCCTGGGATGTTTAAACGGGGAGGTAGTTGTGAGTATGATACGTTTATACATATCTGGAATTTAAAAAAAGATTAATAACTAACTAACCATCTTCATTCAAATGTGTATATGTATGTACAATAATATACAAAAATTAGAATTATATTCTGTAGATGAATCGGCTATCGACCGGAGGTCTTTCAGCCAAAGATTAATATCTTAACGTTATTTTCGTAGTGTAGTAGTGTTTGTTGAAACTTCATAATTTTTGGGATAAAATAAAACACAAAAGTGTATAATTTCAAAAATTTTTTGCTTTATTGTCTCACGACAATTGTTTCGCCACACAGTGGCTTCTTCAGGTGAAGATGTCATCTTCATCATCATCAATAAAGCAACAAATTTTTGAAACTATACACTTTCGTGTTTTATTTTACCCCAACGTTATTTTCATTGAACGATCGGATTTAAAAAAAAGTAAATTATTATTAATGGTTTTAATATTTAGACATTGGTAGTTCATATTGTATGAAATAAATACGAATAAATTATAAAAAATCAACCAATAAAACACAGATTAGATTGAATAACTTTAAATTCTCGACTAGTTTCGGGTTATTAGCCCATTTTCAAGAGAATTTAAAGTTATTCAATCTAATCTGTGTTTTATTGGTTGATTTTTAATAATCTATTCATATTTATTTCATAAAATTATTATTAATCCGACACTCTTATATATATTTATATTATTACTCTCCCCTTCTTGCATGAAAGAGAAAAAAAAATACATCAATCACTCCCAATTCTGTCTCACGAATTACGCAACGCCAACACGGTAAATTGTCTCGAATTAATTTTCCGAATAAAGAAATTTCTATCAGTTCAGCACGGCCGAGAAAGAAAGTGGAACGAACCGAAAGCGAGTTTCGAGCATTATCAGAACCAGAAATTACGCAACGCGTATTTAAAAAACGAGAAAAACAATTTACATGTGGACACATGCACAACAAACGAGTTACGAATCGGAATTCGATTTAATCGAAAAATCGGTGGTGCATTTCACGCACAAAAAAATTAATAAACAAAATGAGGCGGAGAAAGCCGGTTCTTCACTGCGGTAATGGAATTTGTACTTTTTGTTGTTGTAGTTGGTGTAATTGGCGTTACGGTGGGTTTAACTTTAGAACAGTTATGCCGTGTTTTACAAGTAATTGCATGAGGCTATAAAAAAAATAAGACTCAATTATATATAGAATCGTAACTCGCGTAGATTGGAAAATTCTGTCTGTTTTTACATTTTTTTATTTTTTTAATTGTCAGAGTAGAGTACTTTTTGAGTATTAGCGACGACTTAATTTGGTAAATGGTTACTTTTTTTATATAATTATTAAAATGGAGTAGAGAGAAGAGGCAACAATTTTATTTAATTAAAAAAAATTCTTAATCGGATCAATAAATGCTATTTTAAATCATAATTATAGTGTTAAGGATAGAATTATAAGCAGCAAGAGGAGAAAAGGGAAGAAGAAAATCTAAGAGAGACTTTTATGAATTTACCAGTTTTAAATATAAATAAATTTTAAAGCAAATGAGTGAGTAAATAAATTAATGAAAAATAAATACGTATTAGTAAATAATAACACAAGTGTTTTTTCCCCACTTCACTTTTTATTATTATTGATCTTAATCGGATGTAAATTGTATTAATTTTCGCGTATTAAATTCATATCTTTCTTTAATCTTGATACTTTTCTATCATTTCAGGTGTAAGGCTATATAATAATCTATTTTTTTTTCTAATTTATGAATAACCAAATCTATAAAAACAAAAGAAAAAGTAATCAACCACGATCTTGACCTTTACTACATCAACAATTCCTTTTCGTGTTCCAATTAATAATAAAATTCCGAATGAATAGAAATGACCGAAAATTTCTAGTAGTCGAATGTCCGTCCACCGTTTAGCCTTGATTGGACTCCTTTAAGGTCATTTTTTTTAATCTGCACCATTATGTCAACCCATTTCCTTGACAGCATAATAACCATGCGGTTTTTAAAAGTTAATCCAATATTATTAAAAAAAAACGCGCGCTTATTAATTTTCTTAATTGCCTCATATTTTATCCGAGTGTTAAAAATAGAAAGTAATTTAATTATTAAAAAAATAATTAACCCCTACACCACCATTATGGTAGATGGAGATTTTAGATTATATATATATATATATAAAATAATTATATTAAAAACGAGAAAAACAATAATAATAAAAAATGACAAAATACGGTTTATTTTGTCATTTTTTATTATGCAATTAAAAAAATGCATTAAGTTTTTAGTTTAAATATAGAATTTATCTTTTGTATTTTTTTTAATTATTTTTTTTTTATTTATCTTTTGAAAGAAAGAAATTCTACATTTAAACTAAAAACTTAATGCATTTTTTTTAATAATTGCATAATAAAAAATGACAAAATACGGTTTATTTTAATATAATTATTTTTTTTAATAATTAAATTAAATTTTAATAATTAAATTACTTTCTATTTTTAACGCATTTTTAAAAAATTGTAATCAAATGAAGAATTTATCTCTTTGCATAATAAAAAAATGACAAAAATACGATTTATTTTAATATAATTATTACTTTTTTAATAATAATCATTATTTAAAGTATTTATCTCATAAAATTCCTGCATGTTTTAAAACTACTTTAATGTACAATACAATATTTTCCACTGATCATGATATCTTTGCAACACGAATTAGTGATAGTGCAGCTATCTATTTATACTAAAGGATGTTGCTTAAGAAAAAGACTCAAATTGATTCGACAATTTTTCATAATACACAACTTTTTTATTATGCAATTTATAAAAAAAATGCATTAAGTTTTTAGTTTAAATAAAGAATTTTCTTTTGAATTTTTTTTGCTAAATATTTTTTGTAATTTATCTTTTGAAAGAAATAAATTCTACATTTAAACTAAAAACTTAATGCATTTTTTTTATAATTACATAATAAAAAATGACAAAATACGGTTTATTTTAATATGATTATTTTTTTTTAATAATTAAATTAAATTTTAATAATTAAATTACTTTCTATTTTTAACGCATTTTAAAAAAAATTGTAATCAAATGTAGAATTTATCTCTCTGCATAATAAAAAAATTACAAAAATACGATTTATTTTAATATAATTATTATTTTTTTATTATAATCATTATTTAAAGTATTTATCTCATAAAACTCCTGCATGTTTTAAAACTACTTTAATGTACAATACAATATTTTCTACTGATCATGACATCTTTGTAACACGAATTATTGATAATGCAGCTATCTATTTATACTAAACAACATCCTTAAGAAAAATACTCAAATTGATTCGACTATTTTTCATAATAAACAACTGAATTCTTTTTTTCTTTCTTTCTTTCTTAATCTTATCCTCTTTTACCCATATTGGGTGTCGAGACAACTAAATTCTACTATATCAAAAGCAGCCCACCATTACTCAATATATTAATTATTAATAATATTTTATTTTTTTTTTAATTTATCCTGTTATTAGATCATGTGAATCTGTTGGATAATAAATAATAATAAATAAATAAATAAATATTACAAAACTGTCCAACACTAACAACAAACCATTAGTAAAAGTACTGACAAAAACTGGACATTGTTACTTTCACGTTTCTTTGTCAATTCTGAATCTTTTCGTTTCTCTCAAACAAAGCGAAGGCATGTTTTTTTTTAAATATCACCGACCGGATCACCTTGCACCTTTTACAATAAGCAATAAAAATAACACACGCACAGATTATTGTAACTGTAGATGAATAACGTTACGAGATTATCTGCTTAATGCAGGTTACGATTGCTCCAGATCCATAATATTTCCATACGAACGCGCTTTCTTCTCGAATGATTGGAGGTAAGCAGTTACGCGAAAGGTAAATAAATGATGGATTTTACACGCAACCATGAAATTAAATAAGAAATATGAAGGATTGTTTGTAATAAAAATATGCTTAGAAAAATGCTTGGATAATATCTAATAATATATTAAATAAAAATTATTTGAAAATAATTAATAAATTATTTCCACATTTAACTCTGTGACTTTTGACATACGTAAGTACGTTAAACAAATGCACATTAAAACAACTACTTCCCGGGCAAATACCCACGCCGGAAATTGAATTACATAATGTACACCTGCTGTTGCACATTAAAACAACTACTTCCCGGGCAAATACCCACGCCGGAAATTGAATTACATAAAGTACACCTGCTGTTGCACATCAATAAAATATTGCATAATGCAATAAATTTTGATCCGAGAAAAATCTTTTCTATTTATATTAACTTTAACTTTATTTTACGGAATTCTCCATTATAATTGATTACATTATACAATAATTTACATATTTGTATTAAATAGAAATGTTTTAACATCTTTAAATTATGTAAGGCATAGCTGTACTGACGAGAGTTAGATCCCGAAACACGTGTCTGCAGATGGCCTTATATTAAGTAACGTTCTTGTTGTTTTTACATTAAATTTTTTCTATACATTTGATTTTGTAATTTCTTAATATTTATTTAGTACTTTTTGCTGTATATATCTGTTAATAAAGATTATTATTATTAATCAAAATGTATTAAAAATTCACTAGAGAAATTCCTATGCAAAAAAAAAATACTTTGAACTAATTTTACAAGTAAAACACTAGTTTGTTATAATGAAATCACTTGGTTTTATTTTAGTAAAACAAAACCAAGTGATTTCATTATAACAAACGGTTATTAAATATGTTTTACCAAGTGATAAATGAGAAAAAGGTATACAATATAAAACACTAGATTGTTTTTAACTTTAAGATTTTAAAAAAGTGTTTTATTATAATTTTGCATTTGATGTCTCAGTTATCAATAATTTAAAAGGTATTATACAAGGACAATAGCAATACATTTTTTTTATTTTATTATTTTTTATGTTTGTTCGTTCGTTTTCTGAATGAGATAAATATTTCGTAGATAATGGAAGACTGATATTTTGAATGTTGTACGTTTTCAAAAAAAAAACCTTTTCTTTGTGTACAAAAAAAAATAAACTGATAATAAATCATTGAATAACAGATACATAAAACATCGGAAAGAAAGTCCGTTTCGTAGTTTTGGAAAGGTGGAGTTTGAACTGAATAAACAAAATCCATTCAGTTTATGGTTGCGTAATGTGTATCAAAAGTCTTCTTACAAAATCTGAATGAATTAATAAAAATGTTACATATTGGTTTATTGTGTAATGGTTTGTTATAAATTTATGTAGCAAAATTTAGTATATATATATATATATATATACAGGGTGTTTCAAATTTATTTAGTATTTAAGTACTTGTTTTTCATACTAGATTGTTGCTGAAAGTTTAATTAACGATTTGAAACAAAAAAATCAGGAGTAGGTATTTCGCAACTTTTTTTTATTATTTTAATCTTCATCTAAGTTTTTTCGTATAAAGAAACGAACTTTTCTAAGTTCAAAACGACGGTGTTTGACACTATTTAAGTACTTGTTTTTAGTGCTATATTGTTGCTAACAGTCTAATTAATGATTTAAAACAACAAAATCAGGGGTATGTATTTCGTAACTTTTTTAAATGATGTCCCCTTTTACCAATTGGTGTCGGGGTAAGAGATAGATGGTAGGTTTAAATTCGGCACTTTTGCCGAATCATCAATATCAAGGATAATTTCGACGAAAGTTGGAACTTGTCGGAGAAAATAATCATATTTTGGTGAAACAAAACAATCATATAAAGAAAGTCCTGCTAGTTTTTTTTTAGGTTTCTGAGACCAAAATATAAATAAAAAAATTAATAAAAAATATTTTATTGATAACAATCGAATGTTCCATTCGATTTGAATAAAATTTACTGTGTTTCTCGCCGGGGGGTATCCCTTAGGTATCCGCGCTTGGACGAAATTGCATCGTCCCTTGTAGTCTAGCCTCTAAATTAGTATATTATTAATAAGCGTTCAAGTGATGCCTATATAGTGTAATTAAGTAATTCAGACCGACTTTGGAATCAATTAAATCGGATACGATATAAGGAAGTGACCGCTAGAACTGGTAACCGAGATTTCTGCATGATTGCTTATAGAAATGTACAAGTTTTACTTTACTACTACAGCTATATTAATTCAACGCTAATGCTAATGCAATTTTCGATTCTTGGATTAAGAAAACTTTCCAATATTTTATATGAAAATTGAGTAAATGCGATTTCACATTTTTTTATTATTGAGCAATAATAATTATTTAATGAAACCATGGTCATCAAATTCTCAGAAGAGAACCTTTTTTTAAGAAAACACTAATATTTTCTTAAGAAAATTAAAATAGTAATAATTTTAAATAGCCTACACCCATGTGGGTAGAAAGGGGTCATTGAATATATATATATATATATATAAACATCTTTATTCCCAAAAGTAACCAACAAATTTATATTTTTATACAGAATATTTAAAACCAACAATTTATATAAATAGAAAACAGTATTCATTCACTTGGTCAACAATTTATATATATACATACAATGTACTACAGGGAAACGGCTATCGACCGGCGGTCTTTCAGCCTAAATTAATTATTTATGTATGGATACAATTATTGTGGTACAAAAAAGAAAATGTTTATTCAGTCAATATAAATTGGTTTGAGTTTACGTGAAGTGTTTTATATCAATAAATTAAAACTTGGTTTTAATAAATAATGATATAAATTTTTTATTTTTCATAGATTATACTTTATTCTCCGACTAGTTTCGGTCAGTGTTTATATCATTATTGATTAAAAATGTTTCACCACGAGCTAAGTGATGAATTTATTGAGAATATTGGTTTTAATTAATTAAGTGAAAAAAAGTAATAAACCAAGTTTTATTAATTAAGTTCCTCCCCGAAGATGACCAATGGTCGAAACTAGTCGGAGAGATAAAATATAAATAGTGAAACAAACCAAGAGTTTTATTTAAATAATATATATATATCGAACCAAGTTTTAATTTATTGATGTTTATTCGGTGATTATATTAAATATTTAATTAATAATACATTAATATAATTAAAAAAAAAATAATATAAAAAAATAAAATTAAATAATAATAAAAATAATATTAATAATTTAAAAAAATATATATATTATTTTGAACTACCGTAATCTTTCATGCTGACTTACCACTAAAATAAATGTGGATAATATCCCTACACTATTCATCTTGTCTTCTTAATTCTTGAACAATTATTTTAAAATGTATTGTTTTCACACAATAATAATAAAAAAATATTTCTTGTGTGCACTAATTTACAGCATATTACGAACTGGGCCGGTTTGTAGTGCAATTTGAGTTTTATACAACCGCGCCCCACTGCATTCCGCCCAGCCCGCGCAGTAACTTTCACCCTCTGTTCCTTCGCCGTCAATGGTCAAGTCTCTGGCCGACACTGTCTCAACTAATAAATATATATCGAAAAAAAAAAATTATTCCGGTTAAAAATATCGCACCTAAATTTTTTAATATATATATATATATATATATATATATTATCATATAACCTATTCGAGTGTCGGGTTGAATTTTTTAATACAAATTTGTTTGAATAAAAAACACTTAGAATCCTTTCTTCACTATTTTTATTTTTCACCAAATGTACATTGATGATACAAATTTGTATCAACCATTGATAATAGTTACTTTGTGTCCGAAATGTACATCTGGTGAAAAATAAAAATAGTGAAGAAAGGATTCTAAGTGTTTTTTTATTCAAGTTATTATCATCTTCACGTAACTCACTCAATCCAAACAAATTTGTTATTCCGTAGGGGAGATTTTAATTGTAATAAATTCCTATTCTCATTTATATCTATTACAAAAATTACTTGAACTGTGATGATAAAATTAAGCTCAATATTCCTCTTACAGAATAGCACAGAACATACTCAAAACCCCGATGTGGATTTTCCAGCCACGGATTTGCCCGGCGCCTCCACCATGTCGGATATTTTTAAACTGTTTAACGTTAATAGTTTAGAAAAGCTTGAAAATAACCTGAGTATGCAGAAGTTATCACAATAAACATCTCAGTTATTTTAAAATAATTTTAACACTTAATTATTAGCTTCAAATCAGCAATTAGACTGTTTCAGTTTCAAGGTCAAAAACAAAAATGTTTGTCGCTATTTAAGTACTTGTTTTTTTTCTAGATTGTTTCTAAAGGTCTATACAATGATTTAAAATAATTAAATCAGGGATATGTATTTCGTAACTTTTTTTATATTTTTTAATCTTCACCCACGTCTTTTCGTATAAAGAGACGAACTTTTGTAAGTTCAAAACGACGGTGTTTGACACTATTTAAGTACTTGTTTTTAGTGCTATATTGTTGCTAAAAGTCTAATTAATGATTTAAAACAACAAAATAAAGGGTATGTATTTCTTAACTTTTTTTAAATTATTTTAATCTTCACTCAGGTTTTTCGTATAAAGAGACAAATGTTTCTAAGTTCAAAACGACGGTGTTTTACACTATTTAAGTACTTGCTTTTAGTACTAGATTGTTACTAAAGGTCTAATTAACGATTTAAAACAACAAAATAAAGGGTATGTATTTCTTAACTTTTTTTATATTATTTTAATCTTCATCCACATTTTTCGTATAAAGAGACGAACTTTTCTAAGTTCAAAAGGACGGTGTTTTACACTATTTAAGTACTTGTTTTTAGTACTAGATTGTTGCTAAAAGTCTAATTAATCATTTAAAATAACAATAGCAGGGGTATATATTTCTCAACTTTTTTTATATTATTTTAATCTTCATCCACGTTTTTCGTATAAAAAACACACTTTTCTAAGTTCAAAACGATAGTGTTTGACAATATTTAGGTACTTGCTTTTAGTACTAGATTGTTGCTAGAAGTCTAATTAATGATTTAAAACTACAAAATCAAGGGTATGTATTTCTTAACTTTTTTTAATTATTTTAATCTTCATCCACGTTTTTCGTATAAAGAAACGAACTTTTCTAAGTTCAAAACGACGGTGTTTGACACTATTTAGGTACTTGTTTTTAGTACTATATTGTTGCTAAAGGTCTAATTAACGATTTAAAATAACAAAATCAGGGATATGTATTTCTTAACTTTTTTTTAATTATTTTAATCTTCATCCACGTTTTTCGTATAAAGAAACGAACTTTTCTAAGTTCAAAACGACGGTGTTTGACACTATTTAGGTACTTGTTTTTAGTACTATATTGTTGCTAAAGGTCTAATTAACGATTTAAAATAACAAAATCAGGGATATGTATTTCTTAACTTTTTTTTAATTATTTTAATCTTCATCCACGTTTTTCGTATAAAGAAACGAACTTTTCTAAGTTCAAAACGACGGTGTTTGACACTATTTAGGTACTTGTTTTTAGTACTATATTGTTGCTAAAGGTCTAATTAACGATTTAAAATAACAAAATCAGGGATATGTATTTCTTAACTTTTTTTTAATTATTTTAATCTTCATCCACGTTTTTCGTATAAAGAAACGAACTTTTCTAAGTTCAAAACGACGGTGTTTGACACTATTTAGGTACTTGTTTTTAGTACTATATTGTTGCTAAAGGTCTAATTAACGATTTAAAATAACAAAATCAGGGATATGTATTTCTTAACTTTTTTTTAATTATTTTAATCTTCATCCACGTTTTTCGTATAAAGAAACGAACTTTTCTAAGTTCAAAACGACGGTGTTTGACACTATTTAAGTACTTGTTTTTAGTACTAGATTGTTGCTAAAGGTCTAATTAACGATTTAAAACAACAAAATCAGGGGTATGTATATCGCAATTTTTTTTATATTATTTTAATCATCATTCACGTTTTTCGTATAAAGAAACGAACTTTTCTAAGTTCAAAACGACAGTGTTTGACACTATTTAGGTACTTATTTTTAGTACTAGATTGTTGCTAAAAGTCTAATTAATGATTTAAAGCAACAAAATCAGGGATATGTATTTCGTAAATTTTTTTTATATTTTTTAATCTTCACCCACATTTTTTCGTATAAAGAGACGAACTTTTCTAAGTTCGAAACGACGGTATTTGACACTATTTAGATACTTATTTTGGTACGAAATTGTTGATAATTAATAATTTAAAACAATTAAATAAAGATTACGTATATTGTATTTTTTATTTAACAATAAAATTTCATTTTAATAAGCAAGATCCCCACGGTGAGACTCGAATTTGAAGCACCCTGTAAAATATCCATTTCCCAACCGCAATTTATTTTTTTATAACATCAATTATTAACACTATAAAAATTACATCCATTAACAAATTAAACCATATTACTGTAACATTGTTTAAATAACTTTCATGCGCAAACTTTTAGCTCCGGATAATTTTACATTTTCGTTCATCGTTTATGCAAAATGGACAAATTAATTACGAGCAGGCAAATTAGGATTTCGTGCGCTGAAATCGAGTTCGG
This sequence comes from Philonthus spinipes, assembly GCA_963082785.1. Classification (NCBI taxonomy): domain Eukaryota; kingdom Metazoa; phylum Arthropoda; class Insecta; order Coleoptera; family Staphylinidae; genus Philonthus; species Philonthus spinipes. Next base: position 23,402,488 of record OY720311.1, read on the forward strand.
TCTGCTTTCTAGTTTCCGTGAATTTGAAAATGGAGCGGCGCTAGAGCAAGTGCTCTGGATGCCCAAAAGAAAAGTGAATACTGGGACGTTGGGAAATTAGGATTTTTCTCACGTTTACAACTTTCCAATTCCGAAAGCCATTACAATCAATTAGACAATTACATAGGCAAATTTGTTGTTTTTACAAGTGAGTAATTATTGCTACAAAATAGGAGTGATCATTAAATTAGTAGCAGCAATAAAAAAAACAACAACAATAAGACAGACTATGTCCAATTAAATAAAATCCGTATAAAAACAAACCCTACACCCATATGGGTAGAAAGGGTCATTGAATATATATATATATATATATAGAGAGAGAGTTTTTTTTATCAGAATACATTTCTCGTACGTTTTTTTGCAGGTATATGTATATAAACATACGGATTTTATTTAATTGGATATTTTTTTTATTCATTGACCTTTTTACCTTTCGGTGTAGGGTTTTAATTGGACATACTATGTCTTATTATTCCATGTCAATGCATTCATTCAAGTAATAATAATAATATTTATTTACGGAAAATTCACCATTTTACAAAACTGTAACAAGTTTTAATTAATGAAACTTCTTTTTTTTATTTTAGAGATTATAATTTTAATATGAAGCAGATTCATTGTTTTAGTTCATCTAAAAAGTATTCAAAAGTATCTATTACAAAAGCTACTGAGACTGTGTTTATCATCACAGTCTAAGTAGCTTTTCTAATAGATGTCGTTTTAAATTATTAATTAGATGTGAAGATAATTAATAACATACACGTTAAATTTAAAATTTTATGCACGGAATAGCCAGGATTGCCCGAAAGGGTAAATGGTATTTTGAAAATATATATGTATATATATAATTAATTATTGTAAATTATTTCTTGAAATACACAATATATACATTATATAAATTCAGCCAGGATTATCTAAAAATACAATTAGGAACTGTTTTAAGTAATTAATTATTTTTCTTAATTAATAATTCCAAAGTGGACCACTCTAACACAGAACACATTCCTTTCATAATAACCATTTATTTAACGCAATTTGCATTTTAACACGTACGTTCTAACCAACAGTACTTACATAAATACCCAGAGCTAATACAAATATGAAAATGAGGAATTATGCAAAAAATTATTGCAGCGGTAAAAATGCGGTGTTGCATAAAAAAGCGTTGATTGATGCCTGTTGTAAATATTCCAATCGGACATCTGAATGAGAAATCTGACAATCCGTTCGATCTCTTGTTGTTTTATTATTTTCACCGCACGCCATCATTGAACTTACCTTCAAAACGACGTTATCCTTGAACGACGCCAAGAATGCTCGCCTGTTGTAACAATTATTGGAATGTCTTTATGGTGTAGTTACAAAGCTACTTCCTTCTATATGTTTAATTTCGCGTATTTGGATTACATCAAGATTATTTTTAGAATAAATAAGTGAAACAAACCAGGTGTTTTAATTTCAATTAAATCATCCATTTTTAATTGAAATTAAAACACTTGGTTTGTTTCACTTATTTATATTTTCTCCAACTAGTTTCGACCATTGGTCATCTTCAGGGAGGAATTCCTCCTCCTGTCTTAATTTCAATTACATCCTGAATTAATTCAAAAATGTTTCACCACGAGTTAAGTGAGAAATTAATTAAACATTTTTAGAATAATTTGAATTTACTACAATAATCAATACATTAAACAAAAATTATTTGAATCAAAACAAAAGCACCCTGGTTTCAAAAAAAAAAATATTTTATTCTAAATTAAATTCAAAATTACTTCTCCTTCGCTCAGTTATATTTAAAACCACACGAAATTAATAAAAACAAAAAAAAAGTCGATTATATGCATATTTCGGCATTGCACCAATTTTGATTTTTTAGTAGTACAATGTCACATTAGGAATTCACCTCGAAAAGCATATATATTTTTTTCTTTATTGGTTCTACTATTATACTCTCCCGTCTGTGTGACCTTAAAACGAAGTATGCGATAAAAAAGCAAAATTATATTGAAAAAAAAAACCGTATTGACTTCACCCAGAGAAAACCTGTTCTCAGCCTTACTCATTTTCCTCTAATCACCGGCATTAATTTGAAATGTTAATAGTTTCCTCAAGAATGGCGGGATAATGAAAGAGATGCAACGACCTAGATACGCGAAAAAAAGTGTCGTTTCCAATTAATGGAAATAAATATTATTTAACGGGACAGAAAGACCTCTGGTCGATAGCACAAACAAACACCTACATATATTATTTATGTTAAATTCTTTTGTATTATCTATTGTCAAAAAATACTTACACTGTTTTTTGCAGTTGGAAAAAGGGATTGATCGAATTTTATTGATCATTGCCAGAACATTATCCTTGTTTAATTTCATTGTAATTAATTTGTTTCATTTTATTTAATTTCCTTTTTTTGTACAAACAGTAAAAGAAAACTGACTTTTCTAAGTTGAAAGTGTAGATTTTCCTCTTTGGACTTCTACAGGAATCTTTAAGATGTATTAACTCCGGCTGATTTAAGCTTCCTTACAATCAGATTGGAATGGAAGCCTAAATGACTTTTATCATAAAACAAACTTGGTAGGTTTTTGTAATTAAGTATAAAATAGTGTTCCAGAATTCATAATTGAATAGAAAGGGATGTGAAGAGGATGGGAATAATATTTCTTCTTTTAAAATGCCATGTATTTTATGCAAGAAAAAGAAATGGCTGAACATAGTGAATGCCCATATTGGGGTATTCTTTATAAAATTTAGCTGATTTTCTAACGAGGGAGATATCGAAGCCTGGCATTTCTATTACTCACCCTGTTAATAAAAAATAAATAAATAAATATATATATATATATATATATATATATATATATATATATATATTCAATGACCCCTTTCTACCCACATGGGTGTAGGGTATAAAAATAAGTAAAGAGAAGTTAAAAAAATGTGAAAATGAGTAATTTATTTCTGACAAATAAAAAAAAAACATTCCTTCACTTCTTACCCTTTCCACCCTTCTCTTTCTTCCCTTTCTTTCCATCCTTCCCCACTTTCCCCTTATTCGCAGCAACACTAACCCAATTCTCGAAAATATCCATAAACAGCGTTTCACTGGCCGCATCAGCCAGGGGAAACATGAACACCCGATTCTCCTCCCTCTTAATCCTCTCGGCCTCCTCCAGCTCCGCTAGTTTCTTCAGCCGCGCCATTTCCTCCTTGCTGATCTTCTCCGGTTTCGGCGGCTTCTCCTTCGCGGGCTTCGGTTTTTTCTCCGCCTTGGGTTTCGGCTCCTTTTTCGGCTTCGATTTCGACTTTGGCTGTTTGGGCGGCTTTTCTTTCTTCCTCTTGGCGGGCTTGGGCCGCTTCAACTCCTGCTTGATCACTTTGGGGACGAGCCATTTGTCGTTGAGCTGCTGGGTGATCGTGAACGGGGTAGAGCGGAATGCTAGTTTTATTAGCGTGAAATGGAAATTTTCATAAAAACTGAAAACAACAAAAAATAATAATAAAGGTTAAGTGGACTCGGGGAACCTCAAAACGTGTATATCCGTTGAAAATGGGGATTCGAAATTTTTTACGACCACAATACTTTCCCTTGGATGTCCAAGCGTTCGGGGAAAGTAGAAACGAAACATGTGTTGAAAGGCGTATTGATATTATACCTAACGAGTAAACAAATTTAAAAAAAAATCTTAAGAAATAAACACCTCGACACCCAATACGGGTAAAAGAGGATAAGATTAAGAAAGAAAGAAATAAACAAATTATATATATAATAATAATAATAATATATAATTATCGTTGCTCAAATAAAATGACGAATAAATTTCTTAATTTCATCCCACACTTACTATTCAAAAACAAAATCCACAATAGCTTTCAGCATCCTAAAATGTTTCACCCTCTCCGCATCGCACTCCACATCCACACTAGACTTCCCCGAAACGTCGTCCCCTGCACCACGCTGAAACTTCTCCACGACCGTCTTTTCCTCCATCGAAAACCAAGGAACCCACCCCACCGCAGGATCGTCCATGTCGCACATCCTCTGCTCCATAATCAAGAAATGCGTCCACTCCTCCAAAATCTCCTTCTCCCAAATCTTCTCCAGTTCCTCGCTCGTCAGTGAAACTTCCTCGGATTCGATCGGTTCAGGTATTGAGAATATTTCGGGAGGTCTCGTTGCTCTCATTGGTCTCGGGGGTGCTTCGCTGGGTTTTCTGTGCGAGAGGTAGGTGAGGATTTGCGAGGAAATGTTCATGTCTCTGGCCCTTTGAGGTGCGTTGCGGTCGGAGATGACGGTCGTTGAGGAGGATTTGGTTTCTGTTGTTGTTGTTGTTGACGTCGACGATTCTTTCTCGTTCAGGTTGTTAATTTGGGTTTCTTGAAGCATAAGAGGGAATGATAATATTTAAATTAAAAATAATTTGGTCTTTTAATATAATAATAATAATAATCTTTATTTCAAATACCATTTAATTACATACATTTTTTACACAAAAGATAATAATCAAGTATTTGGAATCTAATGGCGAAGTTCAGTTTTTACCTGAGACGCCACGACTGTTTTTCAACTTAACCATTGAAAACATAAGTAATAAATAATAATAATAATAAGCAGTCTTTATTCCTTTAAAAATATACATATCAAACAAGCGCAGAAGTTTGTTTCAGAGCGTTTTATATATCAATAATTTAACTATTTAATAATTAAATCGGCAATATTGAAACACAAAAATATAAATCTATCTGTCTTTAAGATGTTTGTCATAATATTCACTGAAAGTTAAGACACATTTCACTTTGCATTCTAGCGGTACCTTATTGTACACTTTAGAAATTTGGATTGAGAATGATCTTGTATATTAGATTAAACATATATTTAATAAATCGTAGTATTTTCTACAATAAATCTGTAAAATAAAATAAAAAAACTACTTATTAATTTAATTAAAATGTTACCTTCAATATTTTCCGCTTCCAAACACGTGCATGTATACGGTGGTTGGCATACGTCCATAGTTTCCGTACTCTCTGGAAGTCTTTCCGACGAGTCGATTTTTTTGTATGAAAGTTCATTTTTTTGAAGAAAGTCACTTTTATCGTCAGAACTATCCGATTCTTCTTCCATCGACCCTTCAAGTTTCGTCGAAGATGGGTGTGTTTCGGAATAGCAATGATCTAAGAGAAGAATTGGAGGTTTCAATCAGATATTACTGATTTAAATGGAAATCTATGGGAAAAATCATATCTCTGAAAATGTTTTATATAAAGAATATCAGTTTTAATCAGACTCGGAAATAAGTAAAACAATGTCTATTTATTTATTTACAGTGCACTTAACACATTTATTAACATCACACTGTTACTATTTACACACACGGCTATGGATTTATGTAATAAAAATTGTGTCTTAGTTTTAGAATAAAATGCTGGTGTTAGGTTAATTTTTTTAAATAATTTAATTAATCTATAATTTAATTTAGGTTCATGAATAATTTTAACAAATGTTTTATTTGTATTTGTTTCATTAATTCTTTATAATTTTGTAACATCATTAATTAAATATTTCCTTTTTTGTTTGTTAATTAATTTTTTAATTATTGAAACATCATAATTTAGAAAATCTGCAATATTTAGAATTAATTTAAATTCCTCATTTCTATTTTGTTCTATAATTGGTAAATTCATTGTTCGAAAAATCATGCTGTTAAAAATTGAAAATTTATGTTTTATATTACAAAAAGAGCTCGAATGTATATAATTAAAGGTGTGTGTTGATTTTCTATAAATATTAAAATTTAATTTCTTATTGTTTCTAATAATTAAAAAGTCTAAAAATGGAAGACAGCCGTTAGTTTCAGTTTCGTGTGTAAAATTGATACCGTGGAATAATTTGTTTAATTCATTTATAAAAAAATGGATATTAACGTTATTTTTAATAATAGCAAAAATGTCATCTACATATCTAAACCATAAATTTGGAAAATTAGAAATTTTAGATTTGGCAACATTTTCTAAATGGTTCATGAAAATATTTGCTGATAATGGATTGCCCATTGCTGTACCGAAAGTTTGTTAAATTCAAAAGTATTGCAATTCATTATTAATTTAGTTAATTTAATATAAAAATTAATTTCATTTTCCGTTTTATTGTTTTCTTTAAGAATATTTTCTAAAATGTTAATTGTTTGATCTACAGGAATGTTTGGGAAAAGTGAAACAACATCAAAAGAGATTATTACGTCGTCATCTTCAATATTTATATTTTTTTAATTTTGTTGTCAAATCAAATGAATTTTTAATAGAAAAATCATTGTTAATTTTGAGAGATTTGAATTCTTGTACTAACCATATGGCAATTTTGTAAATAGGTGAATTTATGTTAAAAACAATTGGTCTGTATTTGTTGCCGGGTTTATGAGTTTTTGGAAGACAATATAATTTGGGTAATTTAGGATTTTTAACTTTTAACCCTACACCCATGTGGGTAGAAAGAGGTCATTGAATATATATATATATATATATATATATATATATATATATATATATATATAATTTAAATAGGATAGTTTTATCAAAAAGGGTTGTTGGTTAATTGAGAATTTTTTTTGATTTTACTAATATATGAATTTAGTGGATTTTTTGGTTGTTCTAAATATGGTCCTGAAGATAACATATAATTCATATCATTGATATACTCACATTTTTTTATTATTACTAAAGAATTACCTTTATCTGATTTTAGATAATAAACATCTTTTTCTTTCATTTTTTTTTAATAATTTGGTATTCGCTCTTCTTTCTTGTCTCGTGATTTTTCTTTTTGATGCATTTTTCAACTTCTTGTTTTGCCAATTTTTTAAAGGCAGTAGAATCTTCCATATTTAATTTAGATGAAGCTGTCTCGATGTCATTTATTATCTCTTAAATGGAAATTTTATAGGTGTTATTGAATGCTTAAATCCTTTTTTCAATAAATTGATTTCTGTTTCACTGAAATTTTCTGGCGTTTTGTTATAAATTAAGTTTTCTTCAAAATTTGGATAATTTCTACGATTGTCCGTTTCCTTTAAATGTTTTTCTTCTTCTATTTTTTTTTTAATTTTCGTTGTACTTTTATTGATTTTTTGTTGATTTTAGCTTTTATTGAAATATGCATTTTGTTTAAACATTTATCCCAATTTTCTGAAGTTGTTGTATTAGCTAATTTATATTATTATAACTAACTAACCATCTTTATTCAAATGTGTATGTACAATATACAAAAATTAGAATTATATTCTGTAGATGATGAATCGGCTATCGACCGGAGGTCTTTCAGCCTTATTATTATATTTTATTATGTTTTTAAAATTAATTTGTATTCATCAATTTTTATTTACATAATTGTCTTGTTATTGGGAACATTTCCTGTGAGGCAAGAAAATATTATTATTATTATTTTAAATGCAGATCGTAGGCTAGAATTTCGATGTAGCTCCGTTTCGAATGAAGTCTGCTAATTTCCTTTTTAATCAATTTGACTTTTGTTTCATTAATCAATTTTGAAATAGGGACTGTCTCTGGATATGCTACTGATATACTTACATGTATTAGCCAGCGGATTATTCTTCTTCAATCTGCGAATATGCTCTTTGATATCGAATTGTGGCAAAATCACGATTTTGTCGGCCGTTTTAATCGATAACGTAGAAGCATACTCGTTGCTGGATCGAAATTTTTCACTGAAATCACTTCTCGATCCATAATCACTCTCCATTTCCCCGTCTGCATTTGTATCCTCGGTTAAAATAAGTCTCTTGGAAATTTCTTCTAATATTTCCGTACCCGGAAAGTTGCATTTGTGACTGATTTTTTTATACAATGAGAGTATCACTTCTTTGAAGAGGGACAGAAAGTTTTTTCTTGAAATATTTATTATAGGATCTGCAATAATATGATTATTAATTAAACATTTTGTTATTACCAATAGAAATTTATAAATTAAATAAAAATAATTAATAAATTATTCCCTCTTTAGCTACTGTGAATTTTTATATTTACGTGACGTAAGTACTTTAAAACAAATGTTCAATAATGGACATTTACTATTGCATATACAAAAAATATTTTAATTAAGTCGACTTTAACACCTCACACTGAGAAGTAGAGAGGAACATATAACGATGTTATATAAGACTAAATAAATAAATTAATTAAATTTATATTCCTTTTAATTTTATATTATATTATAAATAAAGTTGAGTTTAAATAAGTTGATCTCTCAGCTTATTTCCAGTTTCAACTTTATTTACGATCAGAGGCCCCCCATTCACAGTTTTAGTGCAATGGACTCACCGGTGAAAAAATGAATGAATTATTTTATGTCAAGTTTGCGAACGACTGCAAACTTAATTAGAGTGCTGGATTGGTAAATTTAAGTGTCGAGATTGCAAGAGGCAAAGCTTAATGTACAGCAAAAGCGAGCTTAATGAAAGGTCTAGACTGACAAAGCTTAATATCAAATGTGCGAGCGAGAGCGGGCTTTATAAGTAAACTTTGCCGGTTCAGAGCGCTTATAAAGCTTGACTTATTTATTTGATCTAATCCAGAGATCAAATAAATAAGTCAAGCTTTATAAACGCTCTGAACCGGCAAAGTTTAGTTTCAAATTTGAGAGCGATATGGAATTTTCTTAGGGTTCTCAACAGGCAAAGTCTGTCAAGTTTGCGAGCGATAGCGAGCTTAATAAAGGCTCTGGACTGTCAAAGCTGGCAAAGTTTGCGAGTTTTATAAAAAGCTTAATTTCAAGTTTGCGAGCGATAGCGAGCTTAATAAGGGCTCTGGACTATCAAAGCTGGCAAAATTTGCGAGCTTTATAAAAAGCTTAATTTCAAGTTTGCGAGCGATAACGAGCTTAATAAGGGCTCTGGACTGTCAAAGCTGGCAAAATTTACGAGCTTTATAAAAATCTTAATTTCAAGTTTGCGAGCGATAGCGAGCTTAACAAAACGCTCACCTCCTCTTACCCGCTATGATTTTAAAAATGGCCACGCACCAATTCAGCACCGACTTCTGATCAGCTTCCTCGAACTTGTAGACCTCCTGCGCTTTCCAAACGCAATCCGTCAAAATGTCCAGAAGCCAGAATTGGATCAAATCGTACTCGCAATTCCCCAAACCCAACTGCCGGCCCAAATTCTCAATCGTGAACCTGATTCCCTCCTCGTTGACTTTGGGGATGTTCTCGATTTCACTGATCCGGATTTCCGGCACGGGGGTTGCTTTGGTGTATTCGATTTGTAGGTTTGGAGTCGGAGGAGGGACATTCGAGCGGGCTTTGGGGTGCTGGTCTTTGAAGAAGTAAATTGCGTCATCTTTTAGGTAATGGAGTTGCTCGTTCTGGGGGCGTATGACGGTGATTGGTTTTGACATTTTTGAAAGGTATGTTGTTTTTTTTAAAGAAGGATGAGTAGAAAAGAGATGGCTATATAGTAAAATAGAAATAATCGTTTAAAAAAAGAGCCATTTACAATCAGGCGGACTTTGAAAAAGGATTTGCGTTTTCATTCTTATAAAATTGTTCTCACTCAAGAACTGAAGCCATTAGACCACCGTGAACGTCGTGAATTTGCTGATTTTGCCTTGGAACAACTTGAAAACGATAACGATTTTTTTAAGAAAATCATCTCCGATGAGGCTCACTTTCATCTGAGTGATGCGGTAAATAAACAAAACTGTCGATTCTGGTGCGAAATTATTCAAGAAAAACCATTACATTCACCTAAATTGACAGTTTGGTGTGGTGTTTCGGTCCGTACTTCTTTCGAAGTGAAGATGGTAAAACCGTTACTGTCAATGGAGAGCGGTATAGATCGACGATAACCAACTTTTTATGGCCGAAATTGATCCTGACAACATTTGGTTCCAACAAGACGGGGCTACATGCCGCACAGCAAATGCAACAATTGAATTATTGCGAGAAAAGTTTGTAGATTCGATTATTTCAAGAAATTGTGACATTGAATGGCCTCCAAGAAGTTGTGATTTAACACCATTAGACTATTTCTTGCGGGGTTATTTGAAATCATTGATCTTTCGAAATAAGAAAAGAGTCTCTTGAAGCTTTACAAGTCAATATTGAACGTGCCATTCATGACATACGACTTGATTTAGTAGAAAAAAGTGCTCGAAAATTGGATTCATCAAAATCGTTCCTGCAGAAGAAGTCGTGAAGGCCATTTGAATGACGTTTTATTCAGAACTTAATTGTATCGATTGTACTTCACATTAAATAAAAAAAAAACATTTGAATTTCCTTAACAATAAGTGTTTTTTTTTTTTAAGAAATCACTCTTTTTGGAAAACCCTGTATATATCATAATGATGGTTGCGACCGTAACTACGTGGTAATTCATGATCACTGAATAAAATGAATGTATATATAATAAAACAAATAATGCAAAAAATTATATAATTTACGTCTGATTACAATTAAGGTCAACAGCTCTCATGTACAGATAAACGAATCTTGATTTATATAATAAAAAAAGATAATTTTGGCTTAATTTACCGATACGTATTCGCTTATTACAATAGATACAAAATTCCCACGTTAACGTTTTATGGATTTAAATTCGTTTGATCCCAATCCGGTAGGCGGCGCAGTGTTAAATTTTTAAGCGGCACGAGTACATTCAATTTCAAATTTATTTATAATGAAAGGTAAAATAAACTCATAAACAATATTGTAAAAGTCTGCCAATTGGCTATCGACCAATGGCTTTTCTGCCTGTAATTTGTGATTGGTAATTTGCCTTTTTTATACGTATGTTTTGTAATCTTTTTAGAGCGTCACACTTTTCTTATAAAATGTTTAATATGTAATTATAAATGTAATTTGGAAATGGAGATTCCGTTAATAAAGTGAAATTGAAATTTATTAATTATTCAGTTGAGTAAATTAATTATTTTCAAATAATTTGATTTAATAAAAATATTCGGAGCTATTCCAAACGGAATATGTTAAGTTTAAGGGGAGGGTAGCACTGCTTTTCTTGCACTCTTTAATCAATCCCTTACACTTTATTTAAATTAATTAATGATTAATTAATGACTGCAATATGTGCCTTATTTTTTATGATCACAGTCTAAGCAGCTTTTGTAATGGAATGTAAAAATAAATAATAACGTACACGTTAAAATTAACATTTTCCGTCGAGATTAGACCCGATTATTATATTATAATTAATAACCGGGATAAAATCATTAAAAAAAGAAAAAAAGGTTTTTTTAATTAAATAATATATTAATATTTAAACAGTAATTCTTTAAAAATATTTCAATATCTACTGAATTCTTTATGTAATATTTTTTTTAAAGCTTACTTATCTAATTCCCTGGTCGAATATATGTATAAAAATATCAATACTCACTCAATATATGTACAAAAATATCGATACTCTATCAATATTGGAGTGGACGTAAAGAATAAGAGGGCCAGATCCATATATTTAGCGGGAAACGCGCGCAACGCCATCCAGTGCTCAAGTGGACAACTATTTCCCAAGTTTCAAACCTTTATAAGGTTTTTGAGGTTAGGTTCATATACACACTATAATATATGGCGGCACTTTTGAACATTTTTCTATTTATAATTTTTTGTTCACTATTTTACTTCAAATTACTGATATAAAAGTTTTTTTTTATAAATGTGCTATTTTACAGAAAAAAATATCAGTAGATCATGCAAATTAGAAATTGCAATTAATAAAATATGTCTAATCCAGCAAAATACGCCGGACATTTTAGACAACGCGAATCCCGATGATAGAAACAATCACGAACTTCCCATTCTCTGTTTTCTCTGTAATTTTCTCTGTTTCCAGTGAATCCATTGCACAAAGTGATCAACAATGATTGCGGATTAATAGTTGGGTGTTCAAATATATAATGAAATCAATTTCGGGTAATTCCCGCGCCAGAAACACTGCATTCCGCCATCTATCGGTGAACGCTGTAAACATTTCCGACATTTGCGCCTCTGGTGGATTGGAATGAAACGACTTACATTCAATCATAAAATGACGAAAGCCTGTGGAATTAACGGGGTCCGGGGTATTCCCACTCCAATAAAGCAATTCCGCGAAGTGATCACTCCATCCTTATCTCGCGGGAATCCCATGGAATTTCCTTCTTTTGTGACGCGACTCGCTCGGAATTGCGTTCGCGAGAACTCGTTCGTTTATAGGTGATTATCCTGTCTGGCTTGGCTAGCATTTTCGCGGAGTCAATTTAGGTGTAAACAGTGCGTATTTTTATTACACGGCGTCAGTATTCAGGTGAGTATTTCTGAGGGTTTTTAAATGTTGTATGTATAAGGCAATTTGAAAATTCCGATTATGGGAGTGTGCGGATTTATTAATTTTCTTGCGCGGGAAATACGAATATGACAAGTTCAATCGAAACACGATTAGGAGGATTATCGAAAGCAAACCAGATATGAAGGAGGAAAATAACTTGTTTACTTTTTAATATGTAGTTTTAACAATTACGCAATATTTATCGATGTGTCGTAGCCATAAGAAACCCTGGTTTCTCTAAATTTTTATTTATATATTGTATGAGGTGTGACGTTCTGTTCCGCGCAGAATCAATTCCAAGTAAACGCAAACGTGCTTCCTTTTGTTCTATTTATACTAATGTTGGGCAAAATCGAATATTATTAGTAATCGAGTATTACTAAATGTGTCATTTTAAGTATTTAAAACGAAAAACTGATTTCAAATTTATGTTTATTAATAAATGGGAAGCTATTCTTCAAAATTTTATAATAAGTAACATTCATAAAATTATAATATACTTAATTTAGCAGTAATAAAAAAATCGACTTTGCCCATCACTAATTTATACCATAATTATTTAGGTTTTCTATCTATCATACGGAGCATAGAATACTACACAGTAAGAGTGATTGGAGAATTTTTAGGTGTACAAAGCATGGCTTTTGTGTATTTATAACGAAGCTGGTTTGCAATTAATTTATCACAATAAAATTCAACAAAGAAAAATTACTGGCAATGATCAACAAAATTCCCCTTTTTTTTCCAACTGCAAAAATTACTTACACTGACAAACATCTATTGAAACAACTCAAAAACTTTCTGTGTAAATAATTTTTTTTTCTTTCTTAATCTTATCCTCTTTTACTCGTATTGGGTGTCGAGGTAAATAATTTTTGCAGTTGGAAAAAAAAAAAAGGATATTTTATTGATGATTGCCATTAATTTTATTGTAATCCAACAATGACTTTTGGCACTTTGAAAATTTTAATTTTTTCGGAATGAGTGTCCGATAAAAAAATGTTTAAACAAAAACAAGACATTTATGGCCAATAAAAATCGATCGACAGCGCCCAACGATAACTTTTGACACTTTGAAAATTATACAAATTTCATTCAATTCTTGCTGAAATAATTTACTGAAAATAAATGTTTTTAACTTTTTAAAGTTATTAAAGATCCTACACTTGAAAAGGTAGAAAGGGTCACTGAATATATATATATATATGTTATTAAAGGATCCCCTAATATCCTCTAATTATTAATGGGTTAATACTATTTTGTAAATAATTGTTTGAGATATCAAAATTTGATCTTTAGTCAGATGTCGGATTTGTGACTGGAAATTCATGGCCTACTTCTCATTGGTGAAAAAACAAAATATTTTAAATGAAAATTTATATATGAAAAAAAAAGAAGCTGGAAAAAGTAACATGTTTTAAGCTAACCTATCCTGATAGCACATTTTAAATACAAATCTATATATGAAAAAAATAAATAAATAGAAAAGAGTATTCATTCACTTGGTCACAGTTATTTAATTTATTGAAAAAAATAAAAAAACTTGTAAAATCCAACACGTTTTGAGCAAACCTAACCTGAAGGCAAAAAAAAAACTTTTAACCAACCTAATTTTACACAATTATAGACAAGTTATTTAAATCTGTTATTTTGTGTATAAATTAATATCCTTTATATTGCGTTTAAAACCGAGTTTAATTTTTTTTTCCATATTTTATAGAATGGCGGAAAAAATGGATAAGGAAGCCGTAAAGGCCCTCCAAAACAACTTCATCTATTACTTCATTCGGAAAATCGAAGATAAATTCAACTTTTACCTGGACATTCTCGAAGAGCATTCCGAATCGAAACCGACGAGCACCATAGGCACTGCCATATCGGCGGCTACGGGTCTAATCCCTTACATTGGAACCGGCGCGAAAGCCGCAGCCAAAGAGGGCGATACGCTGCTCCTGAAGAGGATCGACAAGAAAAACGCGCTAGCCGTTGCGGAAATCGTTTACTTCCACAGGGATAAAAAGGAATCGGCTCGGAAAATCTTGAGTCGAGCGGCTTATGAGATGTTCTGCTGTTTCGAGAAGCAATTCTTGGAGTTGACTTGTGATGGCGGGGAAATAAGAGCGATGCAGAAATTGGGTTACGATGCCGGGCAGAGGTTTATAAACGAAATCGTCGGGAACGAATCGAAGGAAATTACCAGCGAATTAATATTAAACAGCATAGTGGTGGATAAATCGAATATTTTAAACACACTCGGGATTGTTAAATTAGGTCGTACCGTAAAAGACTCGAACGACAAGAGTTGGAACAGTGCGGACATCTACAATAAAGTCGGATTATTTGTTAAAGAAACCGGGTTTTGTTATTACAAAAAATCATCGGATTTACATTCTTACGGGCACCGATTAAAATTCGAGCATGAGAGCGTGGAAGAAATCGAAAACAATTACGAAAAATGCGAGCCGTTTTACACATACAAATTCACAACCAGCTTAGAAAATTTCGAAGAAGACTTCCCCTCGGTGCTCGAGTTTATGTACAAGCAAAACCCTGTGGATTTCGCGAAATACGACAGGGAAATGAAATACGATGAAATCGTGAAAATACTAACGAAGCACCACATGGAATTACTTGAAATTAGCGCCAATCAATATCTGAACACAATTGAGCATAATGAAAAGTTGCATTCGAACATCATCGAAAAGACTGATAAACAACACGAGGAACTCACGACTATGTTGTCGAAAATTTCCGACACGCAGGAGACTTTGGTGCATCGGCAAGAAACCCAGCAGGTCGACCTAAAACCGGCCCTGGATGTGGTCAACAATATTGTTGAGGAGAAAATGAAGACTTTCGATGGGGAAAGCGTGGGGAAGAGATTGGGGAGAGAAATTACCGATCAGCTCAAGAAAATTGATCCGACTCAAACTCATGAATTTAAAAGATTAAGGAATAATATTAAAAAAATTAGACTGTAGTCTATTATATACAACAAAATATTATACTATTCAATTTTAAATTTCTATAAATTTAAACTTAAAGGATACCATTGAATTCTATAAATCATATAATCAGAAAGATAGCTCTAAGCGACATCTTTTGCCCGATTGGAAAAACACCACAAAGTGTGATGTTTTGCCTAATTAAAATTCAATATTTATGTAAACTTCAAATTACAATGATATTAAACATGGAAAATTTCTGGCAATTATCAATTAAATTCGATCAATCCTTGGTTTAAACTTCAAAGTCAATACTTGAAAGATATCGAGCATATAACAAAAATCGACGACGAAGTTGGCATTGGAAATCTAAAGTCATGTCTGAACTAAAATGACACGCGCACACATCAAGTACTGATTGTCATGTTGACCCTAGAATAATAAACAGTTGACCACAACAAGTATTTCATGCGTGTGGTCTTAGTACAGACATGACTCGAGACTTCCAATGCTCGAGATATAAAAATCAAACTATATTTTACTTTATACAGCAAAACATTTGTTTTTATCGCTTTTGACTATTTTTACTAACAGTTTTACTGCATAGCTTTAAATCTACTTAATAAATATTTTTCGTAAATTGTGTTTTTTTAAATTGACCCTGTTCTATCAATTTTTATTTAAAAGCCATGAACAAAAATTCTGATTTTGTGGTTTACAATTTCTTTTAGTTTTTTTTTATTCAAATGGTGATAAAATATACTGGTTTATTATTTTGTCAATATCATGAAAGCACGATGCTCTTTCATTTTTATCAATATCTTGAAAAAGCAATGCTATATCGTTCCTTGGATTCCACACAACAAAAGAACATCGCGCTTTCAAGATAACTAAATATCTTGAAAGCGGGATGTTCTTTTGTTTTTCCCCGGTTTTTATGTTTTTAATATCGGGAAAACGCGATGCTCGTGTTTTTCCAATTTCCCTGTTTATTTTGTTACCATCTTGAAAACTCTATGCTCTTTTGTTTTACTTATTAATAAAATAAAGTGTGATTATTTTATTAATAACTTTAAAACGCAATCCTCTTTTGTTTTTAAAATGTCACCGTTAACCCAGACACCAATTGGTAAAAGGGGACATCGATTATATATATATATTTGTCACCGTTGTAATTCCCGGAAAATTGTTTACTACTTTTCTAATTCAACTGTCAATTCAAGTAATAACAAAGTATACATATAAACAAAATATATGCAAACATTATTAATTAGATAGATATTATAGATAGATAGATAATAGAAGATATTAATTAGATAATGTTTGCGTATATGGGTTGTTTTCAGAATTTAACATTCGGGATTTGGAGATGTTATTTCAAACTCGCATAGGGGGTAAATAAAAAAAAAATGAATCGTGTTATTTGATTATTTACATATTAATTATTCTAGTATGGACGTAAATAACATGACAAATATAATAAATGTATTAACAAGCAAAAGAATAATTTTTTCGAAAAATTGTAAACAAATCATCCGCGGTGATATCTAATCAAGTGACCGGCCTCGACGTGAGTATCCGAGACAAACGGGAATAATAACATACGTTCAAAACGAGGAAAGTATAATAATCACTAAAAAAAAAATTGAAATAAATTATTCATAGTGGTCGTTTTGGGCCCTTAGAAATTAATTAAGTACTAAAAAAAAGAGTAGTTTAAAAACAGGTTATATACATAGTGTGTGTCTCACTAAAAAACTAAATCTAATAATAGAAAAAATTAGATATCTCTTTCATATAAATGTCCACAGTAAAATAGACACTTCATCTGTTTTTTTTTTTTATTATAAACATCTCTGTGTGGGGGAGGAGGGTGTGTGGGTGTCTGCTTTTTTTGCTTGCTTCTTTCAGCCTGACTTGCGTCAATCCCAGATCTCTGTCGGGAAATTGTTGACCTCCGTTTGTTCCTGCACCACCGTGCCGTCTATCGAGTATGATATCTTTAATCTCATTCGTAACGTGCTCTGTAAAATAATTTAATTATAGCAACATCAAACGTGTGATATTTTAGATGTTGCTGTAATTGATACTTACATTTGACGGATTTGTTATTCTTAATACTTGGGTTACTACATCATTTGGAGCAATTACTGTGCCAGATGGGGAAAGCATCTGCAACTGGAATGTCTGAAAAAAACAAGTGAATAAGAACAACAAAGAGTTTATTGAGGAATTAATTTGAATCCACGAGAATCGATGTTTTGTAAAAAACAGCCAGGTTGATTCGCATTTAGATTTCGAGCAGACACCAGTGACCATAAGGAAGTTCTGTTAGCGGACACCGGTGTCTGCCGTGGCGCTCAACCTGTCAATTGTAATCATACAACAAAATATTTATAATAATTTACTGTGTATTTTCATTTCAACGTACACTCGGATATATTTGTTGCTAATCCATTGTAAAGATTTAATCAATGTGGAATTGTCCTTCCTTTATGGTAACAATAATGTTTATAGCTAATTAAGAGAAGTTTTAAATAAAATATATTACCCTAGGAACGGCCGCTTGAAATAAAAACTCGGTCATATCAGACAGTGTATTATTGTATGCGGAAACTTGTATCGAAACTGTCCTATTGTCCAGCTTCTCCAAACTGAAAATAATCTTCAGTCCGTCTTTATCTAAAGCTGTTATTGTAGGCACATCTGTTTCTGAAATAAACATAAAATAACACATATAAAATTTGTAATTATGTATTATACAATATGATAGAAAACTTTTCTCCTCTAGAGTGCCTTGATTTTACACTTTGTTGATACCAGTGAATAAAAACAAATGAAACGTCACACATGTCATTATTCATCAATTCAATTTATTGTAAATTGGTTCTTAGTCTTCAGTTAGTTGTGATTATTAAAAGCAACAATGCAACAAACAAAGTTTGTGAAAGAATAGGAAAAATTCAGTCATTATTATCTATTGTGATTGAGATGAAGTTATGTGGTTTTTTTTTTCAATATGGAAGAATAAAAACAGTTGCATTAAAGTGAATGCAATTGTTTTTTTTATTCTATATTATCTATTACTGTTCTTCCACTTAACTTATTGCGGTTTTCTGTTTTAACAATAAAATGATTATTATTATTATTACCTTCTTCCTGTGAAACTAACAACTCACCATTTATATTATTAGTGTTTAATAAATCACCAGCTAAGAAATTCGAGTTTTGATTGTTGACGTTAGCGTTGGGCATCTGCAGCGGGTTGTTGTTCTGCAGAATCAGCCCGACGCCGGTGTCCACAGAGGGAGTGGTCGGTATCGTGTCCAGCCCGCCCAGCAGGTCCAGCAAGTCCTGGTTGTTACTGTTGGACAGAGGCTGGCTGGGCGTCGTCATGGGATTCGGTTTTATTATGTCCATATCACTCGAGTCACCGCCCAATAAATCCAGAAGGGCATTCTAAAAACAATTTATAATCATCGCATTTATAAAAAAAAATATAATTTTTCAAAATTAGCGCCTTCCTTTAGTGAACGAAACAATGATTTTCGGTCGTCTACCTTGTAGACCCAAATCGTTGACGATGCCACTTGAAATTAGGCAAAAGGTGGCGCTTGCGTCGTCTTTAATTTATTATGAATAACTATTCCATTTACCGATTCATTGTTGACATGCTGCGGACTGTCGTCTAACTTCAGGTCGTTTTGTTCCGAATCGCCGTTCGTCTGTATTTCCCCTTGGTTCCTCACAATCTCCATAGGTGGCATCTTTTCCAGCAGTGCCGGCCTCAAGTTACTGTACTTTCCGAACAACTGCGTAAACTCCACTCCCCTCTGCTGCAGTTCAATATGCAGACTCGAACAAAATGAACTTACTATTTGCTGTATTTTACTAAAACACATAAAATACACTGACTTTTTTTTTCTCTCCACTTCGATTAATTTTTACTAAAAACTGACGAGTCCGAGTTAACATCACTCTTTATGGAACACATAAATTTATAAAGAATGATGATCTTAGTAAAAATCAGTTATTAATTAATTAAATTGATATTCATTTTAATTATATTTATATCTATGAAATTGAGAAAATTCCAGTGTACAACGCTGAGATATATTTTATGTTAAATATAAGTGGAAAAGAAGCACTGGGTGAAGATTTGTCGTCACATGTCTCTGTGGTATAGTTGGTAATACACTCGGCTAGAAATAGGGGGACATGAGTTCAAATCCCATTAGAGATGTTTTTTTTTTATTCCACTTATATTTAAATTATATCTCAGTATTGTAGACTAGAAATAGTCGGCTAGAAATTGGGGGACACGAGTTCAAATCCCATTAAAGATGTTTTTTTATTCCATTTAAATTATATCTCAGTATTTTACACTGGAATTTTCTCACATTATAAGTATTGTCGTTTATAAGTAAATATATGACAGATTCTCCAACATACAACAAAACCTATAATTTAAAACAATTAATAAAAACTTATATCGGACACTTTTTTCTCATTAATCACTTATATTGGTAAAACCTTAAGTGTTCGCTTACTTTGTACAATTAAATCTAGTGCTGAGCTTAGTCAGGGACATGAGAGTGTACTGTTTGGTCACGGTGGAATTTTGAGGCGACCACAGCAACTTCTGATAGATGTCTATCACTTCACTCTCCGTTGGTTTTTTCATATCACTGCCGTCCTCTATGGTGGCTTGCATTAACAGATCCCCGTATTCGCCGATTGCCCACGTCGCGACTTGTATCAACGGCTGCTTATCTGTTATATCTTCCGCCAGAGCCTTCCAGAGCGCCAGGGTTATATACGCTTGCAAGGAACCCGACTCCGAAATAAGTTGAATGGTACACGTTATTACGTCATCTCTTACGTAATTTCCAGCCTTAATAAAAATAATATTAGAATTAAATACATATATATCCACTCCTACACCACCATTATGGTAGATGGAGATTTTAGATTATATATATATATATATATATATTCAATGACCCTTTCTACCCATATGGGTGTAGGGTTTATTAGAATTAACATAATAATGAAAACAAGTTTTTTTTTATTTTATTTAATTTAAATGATTTATCCAATAAATTATTACTCACAGCTACTAATACTTTGAGCAAGGTGTCCAAGTGCCATTTCTTGTTAGGCGAGTACCTTTCAGCGGCAAAGACAATGTTGGACGAGCACTGCGCTTTAAATTCGGGATCGGCCTTCTCCAGGAAGGTGATCAGTTCCTTCATCATGGTCCTGATGTTCTGTGTGTTGATGAGGGCGAACGAGAGCTCCATTGCCCGTTTCCTGATCGACACATCGGGATCTTTCAGACACTCGAGTATCGTCGATCTGTGCCGTTGGACGGCCGACGTGTCCACGTGCACGGTTCTCAACAAAGTATTCAGTGCGACGTATCTGATGTTTTTATCGTTGTTGATGAGAAATCTGCCCAGGATATTCACTGCTAATACCTTAATAAACAAAATAAAAAATTTATGACAACTGATTCATGCAATCCTAATGATTGGATTCAAGCCATTAGGAATTGATTGGATTGAAATCCTAATGATTGTATTCAAATCCCTGTGAATTGATTCAAATTTGTGAAAATTGGATATGAATCTCTATGAATTGATTAAAATCCTAATAATTCGATTCGAATCCCCGAGAATTGATTCGAATTTAATTTAATGATTGGATCCAAATTCTTGTTAATTGATTGAAATTGTAATGATTGGACTTGAATCTCTGTTAATTGATTCAAATCCTTATGAAATGTTTCTAATCATTATTTTTGTGATTTGAAGACATTTATAAATTGTATTACGAATTCAGATTATAAATTGTTTCAAATGAAAGTATTCAAACACAAATTTCAATTTCTCTAAAATGCACAACTTTGGTTTTTATTAAACAATTAGAATAATATAAACTTTTAATACCCTTAATCCGCCTTCAGATTTAATGTCCATAATCGATAACACGGTTTCATAAAGGATGGTATTCCCGACGTTTTTACTCGTTTCAGTGTTTGTTGCCACTTGCGCCAAAATGTCGTTCATGGACTCCGAAGCATCTGCATCGTTTTTGCCAAGCACTCTTAATAGTTTCAAAATTTTAACCTGAATAAATAAATATATTATTATTTTATAATCCCGTATCAACAGATTGTAGAAATTGACTAATTAATTAAATACAATTCTTGTGTTTTCTCCTACTTGTTAGGTCTATATCTATGTAAGACATAAATTGGAGCAACAACACCAAGCGCCATCTGTTGCTTAATTTGAATGATTCCATCAAATCTAATGGTTCTATTTCGATAGAACTATTCGATCAGATCAAATAGTTTTACCAAAATAAAAAACATAAATAGGAACAATAGCACTAAGCGCCTATTGATGAATCAAATTATTTTTAATAGTTCTATTTCATCAGAACTATTCGATTTCAAATTAAGAAACAGATGGCGCTTAGTGTTGTTGTTCTCCTACTTGTTTAAATCGTTTAAATGGACGAACAACACTTAAGCGCCATCTGTTGCCCACTTTGAATGATTTCGATTAGTTCCATTTTAATATTAACCATTCCACCAGATTTGATCAGATCGAACAGAAAATATAAATTCATCAATCGATAAATCAAATCGTTTTGATCTAATAGTTCTATTTTGAAAGCACTATTCAATATAAAAGAGTTATTCAAATTAGGCAACAGATGGCGTTTAGACCCCGACACCAATTGGTAAAAGGGGACATCAATTATATATATATATATATGGCGTTTAGTGCTATTGTTTCAATTTATGTTTTGAATTATAAACAAACACTGCTAGATTTTTTTATTCGTATAAACAACGTCAACCTTGAGATGTTCGATCTAGCCCGTCACTAGTTATGATTACTTCATTCGCGTACATATATACACACCTGTAAAAATGGATCACTAACGCCGGAAACATCATGTTCGGGCGAATACCCTGCCAGTATAAGATTCTTTAGGATGCGCACTAGATTGGGAACGATCTGCAACACACACGCGTTCGATCCAGTTAATACAAAGAATAGCCGGACCTTACAATTAAGGAAACAAAAAGCGAATAAAGCCAGAGTGGAAGTTGTAGTTGGAAGCTTTAGATTTACAGAGTGCTGGTTAATACGATTACATAAATTCCATTTGCTGTTCACAGAAATCATAGCTGGCAATTACTTAATTAATTTTTATTGAAAAACAAAAAAACAGATTTATATTGTATGTGCTAAAAATAGGCAAAGTTACAAAAGCCAACTGAGATTTATCTGAATAACAAATGGTTTAAGGTGATACATATTGGATTAGTGCTCGGCTTCCTGAAAAAAAAAAAACTCCTGTGAAAACAATTGATAACCAAATAAATTTCTAAGTCTCAATTTGCGTTTTAAGTTGCTCTCCAATTTTAGTTAACTTCATTATCAGCTAATATTACAACGCAATCAAATGTGTAATTATCACTTGATGAAACCAGTTTGAATATTATTTACACCCAGTTTCTCCAACATTACTTCAGACATGGATTTATCAAGCTCAACTTGGGCTCAAGTCCAGCTTATCTCATAGTTTACAACTTGTAGGCTATTAAAGACGACTACATCTTAGTCGAAATAAACATTTAGTAATAATAATTATTTATGAAAGAAAAGTTTTTACAAATGAGGTTATGTTTCACAACTGTGTATCTTGATAAGGAATTGAATATATTAGACCATTATTCTATAAGTGGCTTTCTGATTGGCTGTTTTGAATTCTCCTTCAGTGTATTATCTGGAAAAATATAACCTACAAATTATGTGTCACTTTTTTTTATGAAGGTTATGTTTTATAACAGTGTATCTTGATGAGGCGTTGAATATTTTAAATAATTATTGAATCGTAATAAAAATTAGATTTATTAATATTATTAATTCAATATTATTTCACCTCACACTGAGAAGTAGAGAGGAACATATAATGAACATATAATAGATAAGACTAAATAAAATAAAATTAATATTATTTCCTCGAATAAATAGCGAAGAAACACAATTATTTAAATTAAATATTTCATTGCTATATTAATATTGAGGAAAACTAATTTATTTATAATTAAGACAAGAAATTTATTTAACACATTTTCCTATCCGACACACAATAAAAGCCTTTCTAAAGTAAGCACATGGTATACAGTATTTAGTGGCGGGTGCTGCTTAAGTAGTTCGCTTAAGAGTTGTAAAGTGTAACGTTAACAGTAGCATACCTCACAATTAGAGCAGTCCTAGACAGAATCACTATGTATTAGACTAAATTTCTGTTAACGGCGGTGAACCCCTCCGCAAACCTCCACTCGCGAGGGAAGTTTGTTGAGGGCACGTCACGATTCGTTTCATTCATTAAATTTCTGTGTGTTTTGTGTGTGTGTATGTGAGAGTGTGATATTCAACAAATGCACACAGTGTAAATTGACTTCTCGTTACGGTAATAAATAAAACAGTTATTGTATGTACAATGTACAAAGTGTTTAATTCATGTGATGTCGTGATTCAAGGTGGGGGCTTTCGCGGTGGTTTACTTACTTTTTTGAAGTGGTTTAATGTGTCCGGGCTGTTTTCGCACATCTCAGTTATTAGTGTGACGCCGGTGATTAAAACACCTGAATGAATAAAACAAACGATTATTATAAATATATAACATTGTTTTTTTTTTCTTTTTTTTTTTTTTATTATTATTCTTGTGTGAAATTAATTAATGGCCCTGGCTCTAAAACCTTAGCGACTAGTCACAATACATAGTTATCAGTGTGACACTAGCGATTAAAACATCTGAATGAATAAAACAAAAGATTATTAAAAATACATAATGTTTTTTTTTTTATTCTTGTGTGAAATTAATGGCTCTCGCTATACAGTCTTGTCGACCTGTAACAATATAACAAGAAATAACCGTAATTTTGAAATCTTAAAAGAGAACCCAACCTCAACATCCAATACGAGTAAAAGAGGATAAGATTAAGAAAGAAAAGAGAACCCATATTTTTTTATTATACAGGGTGAGTTTTTTTCGATGTTCTCTATAAGGATCTCGAAAACTATAAGAGATAGAAAAACGGTTAAATGGGGAAAGAAGTGTAGTTTTATAAGACGAATAAAATGACACTTTCAAAATATTTGAAAAAGTCAAGGGTAACTAGATATTTTGAAAAAAGTAAAATGTGTCAATTTTTTGAAATCAATATATCTCTATTATTATCAAAAATAGAAGAAAACTGTAAAGGACAAATTTGTAGAAAATTTTACACAGATTAATAACAAAAAATCAACAATAATTTTTCACCCATATTTCGGGAAATATGACACAAACTAACCTTTTCTTAAATGGAAACAATAGTTAGCTATGACTTTATTAAAAGGGCTATTTTTTTCCCTTTAATCTGATATAACATATGCCATAGTTAGTTTTAAAATAAAATAAGTTACAGTCGTTTTTAATTTTACCATACACCAAAAAATAGTTAGCCATGAAAAAAACAAAAGTAAAACAATTGCGGTAGTTTGAACAGTTCTTATATTTTTTTGTTACTGAAAAAATATATATACTTTTTTTGAAAAAAAATTTTTGATAGATATTCAAGTGAAGAAAGAAATTTAACTAAGTTTCCAATACCCACCGTGATTTTTTTCTGAGAGCAAACTCCTGGTGGCGGGTAGGAATATCTCCATCAGCTCTGGAACGCGTTTGATGATCCTGTACGCGCACAGCGCCGCTTTTTTCCGTATGTAGGCGTTGGGCGACTTCATTAACCGCTCGACTTCGCCGGCCAGATCCCTGGCCATCTCGGGAGAGGCGATTGCGCCCAAAGTGCAGAGGGCTAGCCCGACGACAAATTGCGTCGACGAGTTCAGATCACTGAATGAAGTAAACAATAGTAAAATAAAATAATTTAATTGAAATAAAAACCTCGACACCCAATACGGGTAAAAGAGGATAAGATTAAGAAAGAAAGAATTAAAATAAAATGTTTAATTATTCATCCACGAAATAAGAAATTTAGAATATAAATATCTTTGACAGTTAATTATTCTTCAAGGTTATGGTTATTCCGTATTTCTCTAAACTGTTATCTCAGTTAACATTCGGTGTCATGACAGCTGTTTAAATTGATTGAAATAAGGATTATTTAGTGGGAGAGCAAATCATGCACCACACCCATTTAGGCAAAATTTCAAACACATTGTGGTGCCTCCTCAATTAATTAAACATAAAATGTCCAACAGGCAGAGATGTTGGACGTTGCCAGATATATAGAGTGAGTCTTGTATAAACATAAGACATCCTATGGGTAGAAACTCACAAATTTACACTGAACAATGCTAGATCTGCAGGGTGGGTTTTGTAGATCTGGCAATGTCCAGTATGTGGGACGTCTTATGTTTGACATTCGTGAGCATCTGTCTGTAACAGTGACGAGTCGACAACAAACGAACAATATTTTATTTCTACTAGCAATGTCTCTTTCTCCAGAGTATAATTTATGTTTGACATAGGTGAAACATGTGTCCGTATCAGCGGTGAGTCGACAACAAACAATATTTTATTTGTACTAGCAATGCCTAGTATCTCTCTGCCCGTAGGATAATTTATGTCTGACAGTGCTGGACATTGGTGAAACATGTATCCTTATCAGTGGTGAGTCGGCAACAAACAATATTTTATTTGTACTAGCAATGCCTAGTATCTCTCTGTCTGTAGGATAATTTATGTCTGACAGTGCTGGACATTGGTGAAACATGTGTCCGTCTCAGTGGTGAGTCGACAACAAACAATATTTTATTTGTACTGGCAATGTCCAGCATCTCTCTGTCCATGTTTGACAGTGCTGGACATTTTTTTAAGGACATATCCGTATCAGTGTTAAGTCAATGACAAACAAATAATTTTGTACTCGTATTTGTAAAAGAGTAAGTCCCTCGCCGGTTTCACTTACTTCTTCAAACAGTTGGTTATTAAAAGGTGGACGTCCTGCCGTTCGTCCAATAAAAGCATGGCCCCTAGGTACCCTATGCGTTTGTCGGTGAAACGCTGGCTCGCGATCAGCTTCAAGCACTCTAACTGCCCGAAATGGGCGGGATAGCCCAGCATGTGTATGTACAACAGTTTGGCTATATTCCTACACCTGTGAAAACAACGAATGAAATTCATTAAATACACCAAACGATGATCAAACGAGACGCGTCCTAACCTCCAAACTGTGTCTTCCTCTCTAAAAGTGGACCTAATGTACGCGCACTCCTTGTTCACTACACTACGCTCTTCGGCTGCTGTGCGCGCCGCACGGATCTGTCTGATCAGGTCACGGAGCCGCATCGGTGTGGGCATGCGAACTGTAATTCAACGAATGTTAAATATCTTTATGTACACAACTGTTTCTTTATTGTTAAATAAAAATCAAGAACTTCAGTTTAAAAATATAATGTAGTAATATTTTATTCCTTTCTTCACGTTTTTATTTTTATCACTATATGTACGTTTCAAGCACAACGTGCTCTTTTTCAATATTAAATATTAAACAAACATCTTAGCTGTAAAAATGATCGCAAAAACGTAGTTCGGAGCCATCGAAAAAGTATAAAACCGTTCATGTGGAGTAAATCTTGCACTTTGAAAGATATTTTTAAAATATTGGAAAACTGGGCATAAATTGTTAGGATAAATGATCTTAGTACAGACATGACTGAAGACTTCCAACGGCAACTTCGTTGTTGAGTTTTGTTATAAGCTCGATATATATGAACTATAATTCTTTCTACCCGAAGGTGTACGAAATAAAAAAATATATGTATATAAAAGTTTTATGCTTTTTTAATTTATAACTATTTACTTTATAACTTTTTTTATTTTTTATTTTGTCTTGTAATTATGAAAATAAGTATTTCCTGTTGGGCTATAAAGATTATTATTATTATGGCAAAACTTTTATATACATATATTTAAAAATTGAAATTGGACTTCTTAGAAATTAATTAAAAAAAAAAAATGCTTATATTTATCCTTGGCCAATATTTTCATAAACAAAAATTTCAAACGATTTTCTTTTTTTTCTTTTTTTTATAAAGAAAATTAATTTTAATAAAACCACCAACCTCTCTCAACAGCTTCATTGATGACCTGTTTGATTGTGGCCATGTTGAACGCTGGATTGAACCTGCGGAGAAAAATACGAAAATTAATCGGAGATATTCAACAGCAGACCGGCGTTTCGATCACAATATTTACCCATGTTCTGAGGCATTCATAGCTGCTTAGACAGATGGCAGAACGGCACAACAAACTCTCACTCAAGTTAAGCCACAACTGCGGGGGGGACAAAGAGGAAACAGATAATGCAAAATGAGCAAGGTTATTAAAAAAAAAATATATATATATATACTTGATAGAGTTTCAGTGTGTTTAGTGTACAATGTCACTTAGGAGTTTTTTTTTATTAATTAATTATGGAAAATCACCTTTTTACAATTAATGACAATTTACAATTACAAAATACAACAATATATTCAATTGATTTGATAAAATTTAGACTAATAACTCCTTGATCAAGTATAACCATTGAGTTTTCCAATCAGAATCCATAAACACAATAACAATAATAATACTCACCGTGAATAAATATATAAGTAAATCAAATACACATAAAATATTTTACAAAAAATAGTTACAAACTGCAAAAATTGAATTAAAATCACCGCAAAAGCAATATATATAAATAAACAAGTAAATAGAAATAAACCTTACAAGAATAATGAAAATAATATAATTATACACATAAATATTCGGTAGCAAAAATAATTTCAAAAAACAAATAATTTACAACGGATTGCATAAATATTCTGGTGTCATCCGCGTTGCTGCCACTAACTTATAAATTGTTTAACATGGTTGAATTCACAGTACTTGAGTGTAAGATACATCCGCACAGGCATTTACAAGTTTTTTTATCGAAATCATTTCAATGGGTTTAGACTAATCGAAACCATTTCAATGGGTTTAAACTAATCAAAACCGTCTGAAATACATACAAACATCATGTTGGATTTTCGATTAATCTGAAACCATCGAAAACTTCTAAATACATGTCTGTACGAATATGTCTTACACTCAAGTTCCGTGAATTCCACCATTATTATACTCCTTGTGAAATGAAGTCCCTGTATGTGTAATCGTTTCATCTTAATGACTTTTTAAAATTAAATGTTTTTTTTGTATGTCCCAATTATTATTATTATTTTTTTTTAATTATTTCATTTTGTTGTGATCATAATTTTAAACAGTGGATAATAATTTATTTGTAACAATTTTATATGAAATTGCTCTGTTATTGGGCATTATTATTCTTTTATTTAATTCATAGTGAAACATTTGTAACTATTTTTATTTTTTATTAAAAATTTATTTCACAACTTAATATAAACAAAAAATGATATTTCTGTTATTAAAAACTCATTAGGATGAAACGATTAAGAAAAACAATGAGTAAGAATGATATGACGCAATAGCACTTATTATAATTTACAGCACACCACAGTAATAAATTAATCACATGAATAACTTACTGTATCACGTGTGTATCGAATTTTAATGAACACATGCTTTCATTCACAATACAACAATGAAAACTGTAGTGTATTGTAATTTACTAACTGAATTGACACTTGATAGAATTTTTTTTATTTATTTACAAAAAAAAAAAACCGTGCAATGAAAGTTATTCATGTTTTTCATGAAATATACAGGGTGTCTCAGCGTGCGCGCCGAGTAGCTTTACGGCTAAATGGTTTATTTTTTGCAAAATCGGCTTTCGCAGGCCTATGTAGGTCTATTAGGACCACATTTTAAAATTAGTATCAAACATACAGGGTGTCCCATAAAAGCATGGCGTATCATAGTTATATTTTTTCTAATGGAATGACCTATATTTTATATTTTTTTCAGATTCTACATCAAAAATAAAGTTAACTTTCATAATATGTTCATATGCCTAAACCTAATAACTTTTGAAATATTTAAATATTTCTGGAAAAATTGATGTTTCGAAAAAAAATCATAACTTTCAAATGGGTGAATGAAAACAAATGAAATTTTGTGTCAGTATATCTGATTAATGGGTGAATATTTCAGACTATTAAGAGGAATTCAAAATCTTAAGATGTTTTGATAGTTCAACATATCTCCAGGAGCACATTCGAGGTCAAATTTCGTGCTTATTTTAAATGGCACACCCTATATCTAATAGCTCTATCTTGTAGGAAATTGTATTGTCTTTCAAAAAGTATAAAGATATTTTTTACCTAAACCTAATAGTTTTCAAGATATATGCATTTTCGTTAACTTTTGACATAATATTTATTATTCATAACATGGAAAGTCGATACAAAGCGCCATCTATTGTTCAATATAATATTTATTATTATTGTTCCATAAAGGCAAGAGTTTAGTTATTGTTTATAAATAAAGTCAGTTGACCCAACAAATGATTTTCGAGATGTTTCCTAAATTAATACACTAATTTTATTAATTGTGAATATACTAATTGCATTATTTATTTACACATGTGTAAATTATTTGATAAAAACTTGTTAGAATTGTAAAACAAATATAACGAAATACATCAAATAAATTGACAAAATAGTATTAAAAGTAATTTATAATAAATTTTCAAAAATACTACCATCGAATACATAATTCAATTTTATTTTATATGATATTTTGACAGTTCTCAGCATATTAGGTATAATTGATCTAAATATATTATTAATACTGCTTTCCATGTATTCTTCCAATTCATTGCTTATTAAACCACCTTTTTTGACGAATATTCAATGGAATTAAACTTGTAATTGTGTCTCCTCATAATTAGTTACTGTATTCAAGGTAGTTTTTTTTTTCAAATACTTCATACTGCCTACAGTTTTGAATGTATTTAAAACTTCCTCTACAGTCTTCTTATTAAGATGTCTTCCATCAGAGAACATTTTGTACACTAAGAGACAATCTTAATAACATTACATTATTATTAGAATCATGTTAATTCTTTCATTTAAGGGAACATTATTTTTTCAATTGTTAGTAATAATACGAATGTGTCAATTAAATTTGCTTATAAACAAAAGCCTATTAAAATAATTGGCAATAATAATTATTAAATTAAGCAATAGATGGCGCTTTAGGTTACATTGCCATATTAAAATAATAATGATAATGACGAAAATTAACAAAAATGGATATATCTTGAAAACTATTAGGTTTAGGTGTAGAATACCTTTACACTTTCTGAAAGACAATACAATTTCCTACAAGATAGGCCTATTAAATATAGGGTGTGCTATTTAAAATAAGCACGAAATTTAACCTTGAATGTGCTTCTGGAGATATGTTGAATTATCAAAACATCTTAAGATTTTAAATTCCTCTTAATAGTCTGAAATATTCACCCATTAGTCAGATATACAGACACAAAATTTCATTTGTTTTCATTCATCCATTTAAAAGTTATGATTTTTTTTCGAAACGTCAATTTTTCCAAAAATATTTAAATATTTCAAAAGTTATTAGGTTTAGGCATATGAACATTTTATGAAAGTTAACTTTATTTTTGATGTAGAATTTGAAAAAAATATAAAATATAGGTCATTCCATTAGAAAAAATATAACTATGATACGCCATGCTTTTATGGGACACCCTGTATATTTGAAACTAATTTTAAAATGTGGTCCTAATAGACCTACATACGCCTGCGAAAGCCGATTTTGAAAAAAATAAACCATTTAGCCGTAAAGCCACTCGGCGCGCACGCTGAGACACCCTGTATATGTAATGAAGTTTCAAATTATTGCATAAATCTACAATTAAAATAATTTAAAACTGTAGTGTATTGTAATTTTCTAACCGAATCGGCATTTGATAGAATTTTTTTTTTTTATTTGTTAAATTTCTTTAAACAAATAAAAAAATTCTATCAAGTGCTAATTCAGTTGAATTCGAAAATAATTAAGAAATTAAGTGTATTGTAATTTACTAACCGAATCGGTACTTGATAGAATTTTTTTTTTTTTATTTGTTAAATTTCTTCAAACAAATAAAAAATTCTATCAAGTGCTAATTCAGTTGAATTCGAAAATAATTAAGGAATTAAGTATTTTCTTGCAATTAGTGCCTCGCTCAGCCCCCAATCTGGGCAACACTGGATTCACAAGGAAACGTGAAATCTGTGCCTCGCTAAAGTTTCTGCATACGACCGAACATCTTTTAATTATCAACCGACCGGGCCGCAAGAGCTTAACAAAGTCTTATTATTTTTTACCGTGACCTTTCAACAATTTATTTATTTACGGAGGCCATTTTATACAGTAACATATACAGAATAAAATAAATTAGTCAGGTTTCAGGTTATAACAGGATTATTTAAGTGAAACGATGGATCTAAAGTCATACATATAAGCCACAATAGAGGCGCTGACTGTACATTTTGAATATTATTATTATTCAATACCTCACAGTAAGAAGTAGAGGGGAACATATAACGATGTTATACAAGACTAAATAAATAAATAAATTATTATTCACTATCAATAATTTTAAACTTGTATCCTCATATTGCAGACAAAAGAGTGAACACGGCGGTGTTGCTATTTTTTGTAAACAATATTTATCAACAACTCCAATGATCAGTATCAATTCAATGTCAATAAGCAAAGTTTTTGAATGCGTAGGAACAGAAATAAAGCTTGACAATGCACTTATCAACGTAATATGTATATACAGGCCACCACAAGGAAATAATAAATTAGAGACGACGCAAGCGCCATCTTTTGCTTAATTTCAAGTGGGATCGTCGACGATTTGGGTCTAAAAGGTAGGCGACCGAGATTCGCTGTTTCGTCCACTAAAGGAAGGCGAACTTGTCCTGTTTATGAGAACAGGAAACGAAATTCACATTTGATGAAATTTTCAGCCAGCATTCATCTATTTTATTTATTTATTTAGTCTTATATAACATCTTATTTGTTCCTCTCTACTTCTCAGTGTGAGGTGATATTTAAAAATAATAAGTTTAATTAATCACATTTTATTGGCACTTTTATAATATGAAAGCATTATTTTTTTATTACATCCTTAAAAATTAATTAGCTTTACATTGTAATTAAAAACAAACTCATTTATAGATGGCAATTAACGATAATTTTATAATGAAAGTTATTCATGTAGCAACACCGGATTTACAAGAAAACACAAATCCCGTGCCTTGCTCAACCCCCAATCTGGGCAGGATTTACACAAAAAAAAAGGTGCAATGAAAGTTATTCATGTTTTTCATGAAATATATATGTAATGAAGTTTCAAATTATTGCATAAATCTACAATTAAAATAATTCATGTTTTTTTACGAAATAACGAATCAAATTATCGAATAAATCTTTTATTATTTCTACAATTAAAATAATTCATGTTTTTCACGAAATAACGAATCAAATTATCGAATAAATCTTTTATTATTTCTACAATTAAAATAATTCATGTTTTTCACGAAATAACGAATCAAATTATCGAATGAATCTTATTATTTCTACAAATAAAATAATTCATGTTTTTTTTATGGAATAACGACTCAAATTATCGAATAAATCTTTTATTATTTCTACAATTAAAATAATTCATGTTTTTCATGAAATAACGAATCAAATTATCGAATGAATCTTTTATTATGTCTACAAATAAAATAATTCATGTTTTTCACAGAAAAACGATTCGAATTATCGAATAAATCTTTTATTATTTAAGAAACACTCACAAAATTTTGAAACACGATTAATTCTGAATAGCAACACAAGAAAACAAATGATAAACTAACCAAAATCAAAACCAACGCTCACTATTCATAACTCACGCCGAGAGAGCCAGCCCGGACGTGTCACCTTCGCACCCGGACAACCCACAGGCGAAGCCCGCGCCTCGCTCAACCCCGAATCCGGGCAGCGACGGATTCACAAGAAAACGGCGTTATTTATCAAGAGCACAGGTACATATACACCTGTCCAGGTGTCTAGCCTAAGTGACATCTGTACACAAACGTATTTCGGCCTGGCGTTGGGGCCGTGGGTGCACGCGCGACGGCGTGTGAGACTTACCCGCAAACAAAAGGATCCCGACCAGAAAAATTAAAAAATACTATTAAAATTACGGACTTATTACTATTTTTCAGACCATCCCATCGACTAATCTGACACACGAATTCGCAGTGTGGCCGGCGTTGCCGGTTCGGGCGTTTCGGTCGCTCGCGCGGGGAGAAAATTCTCGACGAGTTTTTGCTATTAAAATTTGTTAACAGAAAAGAGTATTTATAACATGGTGCTCAAAATGTACATTTAATGGTAAATATAAAAAAAATGAAGAAAGGAATAAATTATTATTATATTATATTCATACACTTAATCACTTAATAAATTAAATAAAAAAATGATGTGGAAATAATTTATTAATTATTTTCAAACCATTTCAACTTAAAATTTGTAATAATTGACTTTCACCCCTACACCACCATTATGGTAGATGGGGATTTTAGATTAAAATCAAAGTCTAATCAAAGTTTAATCAAAGTATATATATGTATATATATATATATATATATAATAGACTTTGATTAAACTTTGATTAGTCTTTGATTGTAATGCGATTCATTATTTAGATACACATTTTTTATCAATATCCAGCTGTTGGAGTTACAATATAAGCGATATTCTACCTGGTGGCAAAATTTAGAACTCTCTTTGGGAGTAAAATCTGCTATGGAATTCTAAATGAAACGAACTATGCGAATCGAAGTTCTCTCTCTATCAACCGTTCTTTGGAATCGCTCTATCTTCGTTTCGAGTCGATATCTACATGATCGAGTAAACTAGAATCCGGCCTCTGGCTTCGAAATCAAAGGCGATTTTTTCACAAGTAATGTTACCATAAATGCACTGCACTAAAACAAATGATAACGCCAAACAAACGCAGTAATTAAAGTCGAAATAATCAATTGTGAGAGTGATGTTAGAATCGATTGACAGATAAAAACACGCGTGAATGTAGTTGCGCACTCCAAACGGGTTCTATTTTACGCCACTTTGGCGCTGCGATCTTAAATAACAATAATTGTACATTAATGAAGCAATAATTAGTACTTTTTATTTATTATATATCTTTCTTTTATAATCTTATCCTCTTTTACCTGTATTGGGTGTCGAGATTTATTATATATATATATATATATATATATATAATATAAATAAGTCTTTTTTCTTGTATGGAATAATATGCTATTATTATTAGAGATGGGCAAAGTCGATCTTTTCGATCTTTTTTGTCACTGCAAAATGAAGTTTATGACAATTTTCTTAATGATTTTTATAATATTAATATTGGAAAGTTTTTATTAATAAACTCAATTTTATTGTTATTTAATAACTTTAGCTACTTAAAAATTGGTTATTCAGAAATACTCGATTACTAAATTCACTCGATTTTGCCCAACACTAATTATTATTATTAAAAGTGAAAAGAGCTTATTTTAATATTTGCAAACCGGCAACGTGTTATTTCAGACAGTATGGCCGCCCGTGACGTCACGG
The DNA here is from genome assembly GCA_963082785.1 of Philonthus spinipes. NCBI lineage: Eukaryota > Metazoa > Arthropoda > Insecta > Coleoptera > Staphylinidae > Philonthus > Philonthus spinipes. The sequence continues at coordinate 23,437,502 of OY720311.1, forward strand.
ATGTCTACGTTTAATTTTCGACGTTGTGAAATTTCGCGATGAAAACAAGAATAACATTAAACTCGCATGACCGCTGAGCGTTTATCAAATTATTTATTTGCAGTAACATTTTGCAATAAAATGTAATTAAACAAAACGATGGATTAATAAAAAACATCCAATACTCAATGTTTTTATTAATTTATCGTTTTATTTAAAGTAAATGTAATATTTGGTTAAATAATAAAATTAAATTTTAAAATTAATTGATTATTTTTTTAATTAATTAATTAAGTGAATAAAAATCGTTATTATTAATTAATCACGAGCAAAATAAGAATCGTATGGCGAAAAAAAAAACCATTGATTTGTAGCCAATTTATGAAATAAAAATGATTTGAAAATAATTAATAAATTATTTCCTCATTTAGCTCTGTGACTATTGACTTACGTTACGTAAGTATTATAAACAAATGCACATTAAAACAACTACTTCCCGGGCAAAGTGAATGAATACTGTTTTCTATTTAAATTACGATTTATGTATTAAATATAAATTCTTGGCTGAAAGACCTCCGGTCGATAGCCGATTCATCTACAGAATATAATTCTAATTTTTGTATATTATTGTACATACATATACACATATGAATAAAGATGGTTAGTTAATTAAAAATTCTGAAAGTATCAAACCTTTTAACCATGGTATACGTGTTTGCTTTAAAGTCGCTTAGAACCATCCCTTGGCGTGAAAAGCACCCCTGAATCCTTTAGATTAAGTTGTAAAGTTTTCGTTAATGGCTGATTGGAGAGAATCAAAACAAAACAAAATCTGAAAGAGTGATATGGTAGCTTGATCTTTCGAGAAATAACAATTACATCGAGAAACAAAGCAACCTAGATTTATTTCCAAACAGGTTCTCTATTTCACCACTTACTTCGATCTTAAATTGTATCTCCAAATAGAAAAAAGTATTCATACACTTTGTCAGAGTTATTTAACGTACAAGTAGTGAATTTTTCATAAGTTTCCTTCCAATTTAAAATATAAACAACTTGGAGATACAATTAAATAAAAATGATTTGAAAATAATTAATAAATTTTTCCACATTTGGCTCTGTGACATTTTGATTTACGTTACGTAAGTAGTTTAAACAAATGCACATTAAAACAATTACTTCCCGGGTAAATACCCCGCCGGACATAGAATTACATAATGTACATCTGCTTATTTGCCCGGGAAGTGGTTGTTTTACTGTGCATTTGTTTAAAGTACTTACGCAACGTAAGTCAAAATGTCACAGAGCCAAATGTGGGAAAATTTATTAATTATTTTCAAATAATTTGTATTTAATTGTAGAGATGAGCAAAGTCGATCTTTTCGATCTTTTTTGTCATTACAAAATGAAGTTTATGACAATTTTCTTAATGTTATTGATAATATTGATAGTGGAAAGTTTTGCCTATTGATTAAAACTCAATTTTATTGTTATTTATTAACTTTAGCTACTTAAAATTGGTTATTCAGAAATATTCGATTACTAAATTTACCCGATTTTGCCCAACACTATTTAATTGTATCTCCAAGTTGTTTATATTTTAAATTGGAAGGAAATTTATGGAAAAATCACTACCTGTTCGTTGTTTTTTTTTAAGCACATCCTGCTAGTCAACGCATTTTTACTATGAAAAGTATACTTTAGACGTGATGTCTACAATAATTTGGAAAATGTAAAAATCTCACTTCTTGTAATCTTTGCATATGTGTTTGCATTAGTGGGCTGATAAATTACATGGAAACGGAGATTTTGGTTAGAGTTTTCAAAATTTAGCCACCAGATGGAGTATCGCCTATGTTGTACCTCCAATATTGAGAAATTTTAGACATGTAGCGCTGCAGCGCTTGATATTCCCTGAAGAGACAAATTGTAGTTTAAGTGTTGGTTGTATTAAACATGTTTTACCAAGTGATAAATGACAAACAAGTCTACAACAAATTGTCTGTACTGAAAATATGGCGGTTTTATTCACAGCTGCACGGCTTGAAAAGCCAGCGCAAAAAATGTGTGCTTTACCGCTTGATAGAGCGCTGCAGCGCCACATATAAAGCTATACCGTTCAGTCACAATATATTTTCGGCTGGTGCAACTACTGTGTATACTGTGGTTCAGCGACACTGCTTTCGTAAAGCGCTGCAGCGCTACAGTTCCCTGAACTTGCCCATTGAAAAAAAAAATGATGAAAATCAGCATAATCTATGCACGTGTTTGCGTCACTTGGCTGGCAAACGGCGTGGAAACGCAGATTTTGGTAACAAAGTGTTTAAAATTTAGCCACTAGATGTAGTATCGCCTATTTTGTAACTCCAATAGTGAAGAAAAGATGAAAATCAGCATAATCTATGAATATGTATTAGCGCAGGGCAGAAAGACCTCCAGTCGATAGCCCATGACAAACCACCAATATGTATTGTAAATATAAATATTTGTAAATAATTGTAATTCTGCTGTCTGAATAAAGATGTTTGCGCCAGTCAGCTGACGCAGATTTTGGTCACTAAGAGAGTTCCAAATTGGGCCAGCAGATGGAGTATCGCCTATGTTTTACCTACAGTTGCAAAAACAAAATTGATAATCCGATAAAAATAACCAACTTTTAAACAAGTGAACAACTTGCAGATATTTCGGCGTGTTCATGAAACCGCAAAGTGCAGGTCAAAGAAGAGAGTGCTGTTAAAGAAGTAGGTTTCTCAGAAAAGCTAATGGAACTTTCACAGAAACGAAGGGGGAAAATTTTAAACTAATGAAAGAGTTCACTCTGCAATCATGATGGAAGAAATCTAACTCTTCAATCCCGACCGTTGTAATGAAAAAATAAAAAAAAAATGGCAAAAATTTGCTGAAAGTGCCTAGCACAGTTAATCACGCCTATTACCCGTATTTTCTAAAAAAATCGCAATTTATTGGCATTTTAATTTAATATTAACCAACTTATTTTACATTATTTATTTTTATTCGCACCCAAAATTTCGTAGTTTGATAAAATGCTGACGTGCCGGACACTCACTCCGCGAAGCGACAAAAATCACGCGCAAATTCCTCACTCACCTCCGATTGAGTTCCGGTGGTAAAACGCTCCATTCGGACTCGTAATAGGGGTACATCTTCCTGGCGAAGTAATACGAAAACAGCGTGATAAATTATTGATCCAGCGCGATTATCGAAGGAGAAAAATCTCGCGTTAAGTCGAGATAATGTTATCAGAAAGAACACAAACGGACTAGATAATTACGATAAACTGGCGCATTGACACACCTAGTGGTAATTAAATTGTACTACAATTATGTTTATCATTTTTTTTTGTGCTTATGAAAAATATTATTTTTATTAAAAAAAAAAATGTTTTGAGAAAATTAAGAAATAATATACTTCTTTAACCCAACACCATATGTTAAAGGAGATTACTGATTATATATATATATACAGGGTGTGCCACGAATTTAATGGCCATTATTTCGTGGCCCCACCCTGTATATATAAAGGAAAATCCTTCATTTTTATTTTGACAGTAAACTATAAAAAAGCATATATATTTGTAAACGGCAGAAAATTCTCTATTTAATCGTGTCACCAGACATATTCTGAAGATAATCTTGAGGCATATTCTGAAGATAATCTTCAAGAATATTCCGAAGATAATCTTCAGACATATTCTGAAGATAATCTTGAGGATATTCTGAAGATAATTTTCCAATATATTCTGAAGATACTCTTGATGCATATTCTGAAAATAATCTTGAGGATATTCTGAAGATAATCTTGAGGATATTCTGAAGATAATCTTGAGGATATTCTGAAGATAATCTTGAGAATATTCTGAAGACAATCTTGAGGCATATTCTGAAGATAATCTTGAGGATATTCTGAAGATAATCTTGAGGATATTCTGAAGATAATCTTCAGATAAAGTGGTCACCTTTTCTAGCCCCTTTTCTTGCATAATTAATTTAATGAAATATTCAAACACCATCAATTTTATAGATAGCTGGTGATCGGTCCTCGGACAAGTGTGTTCCAAAATTGTCGACAATGCCGCTTATAAATTAGGCAAAAGATGGCGCTTTGTGCTATTTCTCCAATTTATAAATTAAAAAAAAAAATCACGGGGTGTACTTGATTATTATAGAACACATTGTTATACAAATTTATTATTTTATTTACATCATTCATTTACTTAAGCCTAAAAATATTTAGTAAAAAAAATACATTGTTTATGTTATAAAATAACACGAATCCCAAAATTAGAAAAAAAAAATCGAAGACAGAGTTTGAGATCGTCTCTAGTTATCGTTATTCCTAGGCGGCCTCAGGTAAATATTCCTCTTTATGCAGTCCACCAACCATCGAATACCCTCATCGACTCCCTCCCTTTTTAAACAAGCATACACAGATAATACAATTATAAACTATTGAAGAAAATAAATACCAAAGTAAATCAAAACAAGACATATTAAATATTAAATTAAATTTAAAAAAATTTAGTTTGTCACGTATAGCAATTGTCTTGATTTGTATATTTCACACTGATTTATTATGTTAAACTAGTGATACCTTACTTTAATTTTACAAAATAATATTTAAATTATCCTGTAATTGGCCTTTTGGCTGTTGGGTTAAATAAATAAATAAATAAATATTCATTTTAATTAAAAATTCAAATTCTAACTAATTACCCTGTAAGCGCAGAAACGGGCATCACCATGCAATCCCTTTTCCCGATCAAATGGGCGTTCTTATTGAAGATGGGTTTGACTTCGCGCACGCCCATGCAGTCCGGAATGTCTTGCTTGTTCGCCAAAACGAGCAGTGGGATTCCTTGCAGGTTTTCATTCGCAATCATTTTATCTGAAACATGGTTCGATTCAAAGCGCGGTTCGTGTTTTTGTCGTCGAAACGATATTACCGAAAGTCTCTTTGGAATCCGCAATTCTGTCCCGGTCGTTCGAATCCACGATGTATATTATCGCGTGAGATTCCGCGTAATACTGAAACGCACTTACATGTTTAGTAAATAAAGCCTTCTTCCCCTGGCAATTTCGTAAAAATCTAACTTTCCAGAAATTATCAGGAGTTGCATCGATTATGAAAATTGGTGACAATTTAAAATTTGTGATTGAAAAAAAAAAAAAATGCATGAAACAAGCTTTTCAATCAATCACACTTATTCACCTTATCCCACAAAGATTGCAACTCGGTTTGCCCGCCGAGATCCCAGAAATTCAACCTTATTCCGGACACGTCGATCTTCCCAATGTTGAGCCCTACCGTCGTAGTTATCTTACTGGGGTGCATTCCTTTATAATTCTTCGTGAGCTTCGTCTTGGCTGCTTCGAGGTACGTCTGAAAGTAATTTCAAAAACGACTCGGAGCACAGGCGTTGGCGGGTCACTTACGGTTTTGCCGGCATTGTCCAAGCCCAGGATCAAGACACAATACTCATCCTTCTGCACCATGTACTTGTAGAAACCGTGCAGGAGGGTGTACATCGTGTGCGGATTGTTTACTAGGGTTTCATTCAAGGCATCACAGGGAGATGAAAATTTCTGCACCAGCTGATTAGGGCTGTCACAACACCATTCATAGATGTGTTTTTTGTGGAGTTTCGAAAATTGAGGGATTTTTTTTATGTGGTTCTCTATATAATTTTCAATGGTTGCAGATTTTATAGTATGTTTTGCTTAAACTATAGAGCTTACACATAAACTATAGAATATTCTATGTTTATGGCATAAATTAATGAATCTAGTATAATGAAATTTTAACATATAACACATATATATAGTTATATATATTTCTTGTTAATTTTTTATAAGATTTTTTTTATATATATAGCAACAGTGCTATATAAATTATTACTATTAGTATTTTATTACATTTGGCTAGAGCATAGATGTTAATATACACATATATAGATTAATATCTTTGGGCTAGAGTATAATCATAGATACATCTATCAATAGAAAAGAGTATTCATTCTCTTGGTTGATACATCTATGATTATATCAGCTTCTATGATCAATACAGTTCCCTTCTTCCAGCGTGAAGTTAGCGTCGAAAGAAATCTATCATTTTATAATAAATTTATATCATTCCATAATCGACACTATATTAATTGTTTGTATTCTCTATTAGTATAAAAAATATTTTAATGATAATGTACTATTTTAATAACAACCTATTTTCTTTTTAAAGTAACTCATAGATTTAGATTATTTAATCAATTTCTTTATTTTGACGCTATATTTATTGTTTGTATTCAATATTAACATGATCTATGTTAATATTTAGTCGAGAAATAAATTAATGTGATTTAAAATGTATTATTTGAGTGGAAATCTAATTTTATTTTAAAGTTACTTTTCATATACTCATAGATGTAGATATTTTATAAACTTCATTGTTCCAATGCTATAATTAAATGGGGACAATTTCTGTACAGAAAACGTTAAGTTTAACGTTTGCGTTATTAAATAAATTCAGTTTCTAATTATATATATCTTATTATATAATTATAATAATTATATATATCTTATTAAACTGTGATTTAACAGTTTTTAATAAAAAAAATTAACATACTTAACTTACTTAACATTTTCCTTACAGAATAGCCCCGATTATTAGTAATCACTATTAACGTAGATCATTGAAGATTTATTTAAATTTAAAATGTATTATTTATATTGAAATCTTTATTCTTTTTTAAAGTCACTGTTCCCGCTCTCATAGATTTAGATGTTTGAAAAATTACTTTGCTTAAGTGCTATATTTATAATAACGTATTTTTAAGTATTTTTAATTAAAACATTTCAATTGAATTGTTATTATTTCTTTTTAAACTTTCTTTCCTAAAAACATTTATATTTATGTTTTCATAGACATAGAATTTTGATTAACTTCTTCGTTTTAAAGCTGTTAATTAAATAATTTTGATATTGTTTTATACTTGAAATTCATCGTTAGTATTCTCTATTAATTATTCAAATAATTTTGAAATAAAATACTTTATTTTATCTTTGAAACTAATAAGTAATAATTATTTTTTTAATTGCAATAAACTTCTATGTTTTAAAGCTGTTAATTAAATAATTTTGATATTGTTTTATCATTGAAATTCATCGTTAGTATTCTCTATTAATTAATTAAATAATTTTGAAATAAAATACTTTATTTTATAATAAATAATAATTTTTTTAATTGCAATTTACTTTATTTTCAAATTCTACCACCTTTCGAGTAATTAGCAGCCGACGGCCGTACCGACTTTTAATTATTTTATATAAAATACATCATTTTAATCTTTGAAATTAGTAGATAATTCTATTTTATTTGCAATTTACATCCTTCTTAAACTCTATGGTCTTTCGAGTAAATGACAGCTGACGGCCGGGCAGACCGCGGCTCACTTCACGTCAGTTTAGTGAATTGATTAATGATGAAAGGTGCTGTCATTATTTAAAGTGTCCCAGTGGAAGTGCAATTTTCGGCAAAATGTGCGGAGGATTCACCTGTTCGAAAAACGCGCTGATTGCGCTCAACGTTCTCTACATCGTGAGTACATCTCTTTTAGTCGGGGAAAATCTTTAATCGCCGCGACGAGAACAATGTCTGGACGCGAAGGTTTCGACACCGCTTCCTTGATCTTTTTTTTTTGCTTGGGTTTTCAATTTTCATTGGTGTTGTAAAAGTTGCGACAGTATAATTAAATAATTATAGGTTTTTCAATTATATTATTGCGATACATATATAAAGTAATTTTGTGCTTTCATATAAAAATATTCTTCATGCATTTACCATATATATTTATTATTTTTAGACTACTTGAAATATATTTTTTATGTATTTACATATATTTTTTATTATTTTTAGACTACTTGAAATATATTTTTTATATATTTACATATATTTTTATTATTTTTAGACTACTTAAAATATATTTTTTATACACTGCGCCGCAAAATTAACGCAAAATTCGAAATTTCGTTTTAAAAAAATAATTTTATTGTTTTTCCTGTATTATTGCAGTTTGTTGTTTATTTTCTCATTTTTTGTTCACAAATATGCAAATTAATTTTAATAAGTAGCTTTTAGGAACCACTTCGGGAAAAAAATGGAGAAAAAAAAATAAAAAACAATAAAATTAATTTTTTGAACGAAATTTCGAAATTTGCATTAATTTTGCGGTGCAGTGTATATCTACATACATTTTTATTATTTTTAGACTACTTGAAATATATTTTTTATGTATTTACATATATTTTTATTATTTTTAGACTACTTGAAATATATTTTTTATATATTTACATATATTTTTATTATTTTTAGACTACTTGAAATATATTCTTAATGTATTTACAAATATATTTTACTATTTTTGGCAGAGATGGGCAAAGTCGATTTTTTTGTCACTGCAAAATGCAATATATAACAATTTTCTTAATGTTATTTATAATATTAATATTGGGAGGTGACACCCATTTATTAATAAACTCCAATTTATTGTTATTTATTAACTTTAGCTACTTAAAATTGATTATTTACAAATACTCAATTACTAAATTCAATCGATTTTGCCCAATATTACTTTTTTTTTTCTCTTTTTTAGGGGTTCTGTATTTCTTTGATTTCACTATGAATCGTGCAATCCAATCCTGTGCAATAATGATTTCTATCAATAGAAAAGAGTATTTGTTCAATCGGCTACAGTTATTTAAATAAAAATTTGAAAATAAATTATTTCTAATTAGAATTTTAATTAAAGGTAGATCCACAATCATCTGGGAACAAGAACGGAATGGAAACAGGAAAGGATTTACGTGTATTGATTCACAATCGCCTGAGAAGGAGACTTATGGACTTTCTGTAAGCAATCAGTTTCCGTTCTTGTTCCCGAGCATTTGTGAATCGGCCTCATGTTTGTACAGGAAGTGTAATAGGTGTGAATTGATTGTTACAAAATATTGTATATTGATATGTTTTATAATTTGTGTATTAATTAAAAGTGATATGGTGTCTTTATTTAATTAAATGAGGAGCAAAAAGTGAAAGCCGTAATTATTATGTACTTTTAAAATGCTTCAACGCAATAGAAAGTAGAGTCGCGTTTGATTTTTATTATGCAAACATTTAACAGCTCGTAAATAAGGAAGCCGACTGATGCTGAAATATTCCGATTGTGAATGTGAAATGCTAATTTTATTGTTAAAATAATTGGTTAAATCCAGCGTTACTAAAGTGTTATGTATCCCACCCTATCGATTGCAATATAGAAAGACAGCTAAGCTCTATGTTAGAAAATTAATTATATTATTGAATGATTGCAGAGTTTGTAATTTCCCGTGAAGGTCTCCCTGTTTTTGTTCATTTACAGAGACCACGTTAATGACCTTTAAATTGTATTACTTCCTTTCCCACTGAGGTTGATTGGTATTGGAGAAAGGACGGGCGGCTACGCATTTTGTTTACTGAGTGCTGGCCCGTGCCAACCTGGAAATAAACATTATTTAATCCAACTTGGAATTGTGTGTGTGTGTGTATTGATTTTTATATTATTGAAGTTCAAGACAACAAATATCTATATTCGGTATAATTACGTGAGCTAGTTTTGTGTAATTATTTAAATAAAATTCATGTCCTTTCTCTTACTCGTTTTATTTTACTCAATGTGTATAATTTGTGACCATTTTAGAAATTGTTTCCGTTTCTCGATTGTGAATAAGATGCTAGAATTATACATAATTGCTGACGATAAATGTTTTTTTTTCTTTTAGGTCGTTGGCTCAATTTTAGTCAGTGTAGCTGTATACGGGCGAGCTGCTTCTATCGTGACCAACTTACCGATAATCGGAGGGATTCTAGCATGTGGGATCATACTCATCATGATCTCCCTTTTAGGACTGGTGGGAGCCGTCAAACACCATCAAGTCATGCTCTTCTTCGTATCCTTTTTTGCATTTACTATTAATAAATATTTTAATAACAGAATACGATGGAAATGTATATTGAATTATAAAAATTATTAGATTGAAGAATACAATATATAAGATAAATATATATATATATCTATATATTCAGGTAGGGTATATGACTGGGTGTAGGGTATATGACAAATATAAATATTAATAAAATCAATCATATTTTTGGTGGCATTTCAATATTTTGTTTTCAATGAAATCAAGTTGCTGTAAAAACAAAACACTAACAAATAATGAATTATTAATCCAATCTTTGTAGCATTCACTTCGTAGTACATTTTCAATATCAAAATAAATAAGACGTTTAACAATGTTTGATGTTCTTACTTTCTTGCCTGACAATCAGGGTCTTGTCAGGCAAGAAAGTCTTGTCAGGCAAGAATACATATATCGAGCGTATAACAAAAATCGACGACGAAGTTGGCATTGGAAATCTAAAGTCATGTCTGAACTAAAATCACTGGCTGTCATGTTGACATTTCAAGCGTGTGATCTTAGTACAGACATGATTCGAGACTTCCAACGCCAACTTCGTTTTTATTATACTCTCGATATTTATTATACAGGGTGAGTTTTTTTCGATGTTCTCTATGGGGATCTCGAAAACTATAAGAGATAGAAAAACGGTTAAATGGGGAAAGAAGTGTAGTTTTATAAGACGAATAAATTGACACTTTCAAAATATTTGAAAAAGTCAAGGGTAACTAGATATTTTGAAAAAAGTAAAATGTGTCAATTTTTTGAAATCAATATATCTCTAGTATTATCGTAGATAGAAAAAAACTGTAAAGAATAAAGTTGTAGAAAATTTTACACAGATTAATAACAAAAAATCAAAAAAAAATATTTTGAGAGATATGACACAAACTTACCTTTTTCTCAATGGGAGGTGTGAGATATTTCCTCCTACTAATATAATTTCCTTAACAATTGATTTTTAGTACATGGTGATTTTGTTCCTTTTGTATTTAATCCAATTTTCAGTGGCCTGCGCATGTTTAGGAGTGAATATGGAGCAGCAAGAACAACTCGCCGAACAGGTGAATTTAAAAATAACCTTAAAACAAAAGAGCACGTACTAAATTACATTTTGTTTTCATCAGGGCTGGGGTAGAGTGGATAACAATACCAAAATGGAGGTGCAGGAGGCTTTCAATTGCTGCGGTTTCACCAAAGATTACAGGCAAAACGATACAAAGATGGGATACCCGTCGTGCGATCTAATTATGGTATTTCACAACTTCAATTCTTTCTTAATCTTATCCTCTTTTACCCGTATTGGGTGTCGAGGTTAACTTCAATTCTAATTTCATTAATTGAAACACTCTGCTCTCTCACTTTGTGGTTATGTAAGGAGAGAATTCCTGTGGTTCTTAAATTTAAAGTTAATTTAAGAACTGCAGGTTTCATTCGAAATTTTGTAATTTATTTTTTCGTTTACATAACAAAACCCTACACCCATATGGGTAGAAAGGGTCATTGAATATATATATATATATATTTTTTTTTTTTTCGTTTAGCCGAAATGCTGTCCGAATCAGTCAGATGTGACTTGCGAGTGTCCAGCTTGCATGCCCAAATTACAGAGCACGATAAATTACGCGTTTAAACTCTGCGGATGGATAGGGCTTTTCTTCAGTTTTACTGAGGTGAGTTGTTCATTCGGTAGCTTATGCGAAGTTACAATTGCCAACCGTAAATAACTAATGTAAGCTTTTCTTCACTCTTACTTTTGTTAACACCAGATTTAAGTACATTTCCACCACAAAGTGAACTTCCTCGTTAGTATCTATAACTATATCCACCTTTGAGAATGTTTACCTATCTCATCTGTTTTTAATAAAAGTAATGCCCGGTTTCGAAAATGTTTTACAAACGATTTTCATTACTTAGTAATTAGTTAAACACTAATGTAGTAAAACATTTAGTGTTTAACGTTTAAGGAAGTCATGCCGTTGTTACGACTTGTATCTGTCGCAACCCCAACTACCCACCTCATTAATAAACAAAAATTCTCAAAAGGATTCGTTCTGCGAAGCGCTGTCTTAAATAGTTTTTTAGTTTAGAAAGTGCGGGAGAATTCCTAAAAAAAAAACATGGGGCTGTTAAGCATTCGGCCCTGATCAACCCGAACGGTATGCGCAATATCCTGTGAAAGTGCGGGAATAAATACCAAAGAACATTTGTTCCCGCACTTTCACCGTAAAATCTAACCTATTTATGGCTTAACAAACGTATTAAGGGCCGCTTCGCAAAACGGATACTGTTCGAAATGTTTTTTTTTTATGTAAATAAGGGACCGATACAAGTCTGAAAAAGAGTGAAGAAAAGTTTACAGTATTTGTTTTATAATTTATTTCATCTTCATGAAAACTATCCAAACTATTACTAACCTTTATAACTTTCTAGTTTTTTTTTTAATCTTTTTTCCTTTCTACCGTTAGGTGTAAGGAATATAACATTCTAGTAATTATTAGAAATAAGATTGAAATATATTATTAAATTGAAATATATTATTAAATTTAAATATTATTAAATTTTTAGTAATTTTTATGTAATGTATTTCAAATGTAAATAATTTTTTGGTGTTTGATTAACTTTCTTTTAATTGGTTGATTGTTAAGGCTTTCACTTGATTATACATTTTGAGTTTATTAAATAAAACACTTTTTCACTTTGTTTGTATAACTTGTTATAACAAGTTATACAAACAAAGTGAAAAAGTGTTTCTTTTAATTATAAAATATTTTCCCTTTCATGGTGTAAGGTTATTAAACAAAACAAAAAAAAACAATGGGTTTGGTGTAAATGGGTTCTGCATATTGGGACTATCATTCATTAATAAATAATTGATGGATTTAAATTATAAAAAAATTATTATTTTAAACCGTATTTATAATTTAATTATAATTATTTTTTACTTCACTAAAAAATTATAACAAAAATAACACACAATTCCTTTTTGTTTTGTAAATAGGAATACTAACAATAAAAAAAAATGGTGGTTTGTCTCTTTTGCATGTTTCAGTTTTTGGGAGTTTGGTTAACAGTGCGCTACCGCAACCAAAAAGACCCGAGAGCTAACCCGAGTGCTTTCCTCTAGATCTACGAGTAACAAAGAACCTCCATGATATGTACATTTTATATTCTTGCTTTTATTTATTATTAACACATGTATCTATTCCGTGTACCGTTTTTATTAAAACACAACAAACAAATAGATTATAGGTGCGTTGTTTTCGTGGCACTACCGCAACCAGTACGACCCGGAGGAGAAGCTCGCCACCGCGATTTTCCCCAGGCATAATTTCACGTATTGATTGACGGAAACGAACGGTAATTGAAGATGGGTGTTAAAAATCCTGCGTGCCGCGTCTCTTTTTGTCTAGTCGTTAATTTTTAATTTTATCTCGAACTGGATGATTTAATTCAACAAACCAAAGCTTGCTGTTTTTTTTATAATTCAGATTTTTTTTGTAATACGGATTTGTTTTGTGTAATTTTTTTGTAATTCGGATTTTGTTTTGTGTAATCATACACAGATTTATAAAATATCTGAATCCGGGTTCCAATTGAAATTTTCATGTAATTTTTTTTAGCTTTCAAAATGTTATTTCATTGGCAACCACAGAGTGCAAAGAATTAATAGTGTTTTGTTTTTAACTTTCACACACAGTTTTTTTCTTTCTTAATCTTATCCTCTTTTACCCGTATTGGGTGTCGAGGACAATTTTTTTATGCAGCTTGATTAAATAAGTAATACAACAACAACCATATCAAGTAGTTGATGCATACTGTTTCAAAAAGCGAACAACCACAACGATTGAATAATTTTTTTCTTTGTTTTATTAACTATTAGATTGAATATTTTTTTGTTTTATTTACCATAAGATTGAATTATTTTATTTTTGTTTGTTTTTAATCTCTTTAGTTTAGTTTTTTTTTTTGTTCAAAATAAAAGACATGACAAAACACGATGCTTTAATGTGATGCAGACGTTCTCTGGTTTGTAACTTATTTTTAATTTACGTAAGCGATAAGATACTGTTAGTGCATTTACCATTCAAACTGTGGAACCAGTGTTTCAAAGGCTGTAACTCGAACAAATATTTTAATATTCTTCCTAAATGTCTATAGTTTTAGTGACTTTAGGTAGGTTGTGTATACTAAGTATAAATATACTGTAGGAAGGTTTAGGTTAGTGTCGGTGCGTAATTTATATGTGCATGTCGTTGTGTATAAATTATTGTTCTGAACCATTTTTTTTTGTTTATTGCGCGCGCGTGTGTTGAATGGATATTTCCTGATATTTATAAATAGTTATGAAAAAGTCGTTCTGGAACGTTTTAGCATGGCAGCACATTGAAATTATTAAATAATACACCCAAAAGGGTACAATGGGAAAATTGATTATATATATATATATATATATATAAATAATATAATACTGATAACACTAGCCTTACACTGAATTGTAGACAAGGCAAGTGGTTATATATATATATATCTCTTTCTTTCTTAATCTTATCCTCTTTTACCCGTATTGGGTGTCGAGTATATATATATATATATATATATATAATAATAATTTCCTTATTTGTCCAACAGAATAAAAATTCCAATTACAGGAAATTAAATACTAATTATTTATTTAGTCTTATATAACATCGTTATATGTTCCTCTCTATTTTTCAGTGTGAGGTGAATATATACTAATAACATTATAAATGGAATGTTATGGTAGTATTTTTTATCAATTGTATTTTGTCCATCTATTAAATATTTTTTCTATAGTACTTAATAGAAAAAGCATTTCATTAATCTTGGCAGCTGTAATTTATAAAAGAAATGTATTGATAAGAAAGCACGATTTATTAAAGATCGAATCCAAAAAGTAAGTGTTTAACGAAATTTATTGGGCTTGAAAATACATTTCGAGTCACCCACGTTTCGAAATCTTCAGGAAATAATCCATTCTCTCTCTAAACAATTGTGATGTTTTTTTTTTATTTTACAAATATATTTTTCTATTTTATTATTGTTCATAGCTAGTTTTGCGTTGTATTTATTTTTAAGTGTGTGAGATAAAAAAATTAAATTTATTAATAAAGCAATAGAATCCAGTATTAAAGATTTGGATATAGAAAAAAAAAAAGGATAATGTGTAAACAAATTAATTTTAATGTCGAATCGTAACTTTAAAAAATAATGATAGCAAAATGATTACAGTATGTTTCCTTGCACAGATGTAAAAAGTGTTAATGATTTTTGTATTTAATAAAATGTTTAGCCGGCGATGGCAATTTCGTCACATAAATATTATTTAAAGTTATAATTCGCTCATTAAAAAAAAAGAAACAAACTAAATAATATCTAAATGTGCTCTATTCCTTACAAATAATTAAGTGAAATTTGACGCGTGAAAATTAATGTTTTCTACCGCACACGCAAAGCGAGTTGTTTGAAATCGTCAAGCATTATTGAATAACGTTGATGTAAATTGAATGTTTAGGACCGATTCACAATCGTCGGTGCTTGTAAATCCTATGATTCATCTCGAATGATTGTGAATCGATTCTCAGTTACAATTAACGGAAGAAACAATTTTTGCGCGTCTGTATAATATCTGCTTATTAAAGATTTAACAAAAAAACGGCACGTTCTTGAAGTGGAAATATTTTTAATTGAATTTCGTCTATATATATAATCCTCACCCCTACACCACCATTATGATAGATGGGGATTTTAGATTATATATATATATATTATTTTCATCTACAAAAGGAGATTAGGATTATATAAATATATATATATAATCCTAATCTCCTTTACTGTCGGATAATTAATTATATTATTTGTGAAATTAGCGGTAGAAAGGGATTTTAATAAAACTGTTTCCATTTTGAGTACGGCTGTAAAGTCACATGGATGTTTATGGATCAAATTGTATTTAAAAAAATAATAATAATAAGAAACAAAACAAAAAAAAAACACGATAATCTTGCTTGGATCTGTATTATGCTGTGAATAAATTTCATTATATTGATTTTACTGTTTAAACCTATTAATATTTGTATTTTTCAGTTGCGCAGTGACTTTTTTTACTTCTTCTCTTTTCGTATTGAAAGGTCCTCGATTGTCAATTTTGATCACTCGGAGTGCTCCGCTGGTACCGACATAAAAAAATATATATCGCAAAGATATAAGACATAATAGATCTCGTTGTTCGCTGTGCAAGAAGCTGAACAGTCGAAACGACCCGGGGCATCGCAAAAATATACGTATGTATGCGTAATGAATTTATTAACATTTTTATTTTTCTGTTGGGCATTATTTTATTTATTTAGTCTTATATAACATCGTTATATGTTCCTCTCTACTTCTCAGTGTGAGGTGTAGTTGGGCATTAACGATTTTTTATTCTTCTCTTGTGTCTCCACCTGTACTGACAAAGAGAATATATATGGCAAAGAAATACGAATAATAAGTTAGTTTGCTCTCTGTAATATTCTTGGATTCAGTGCAACTATTCGATGTGTAAGGATTGATTAAATAATTTCATATTCTTTACATTAGTTGCTTAGATTGTGAGGATAAAAATTAACGTCCACGTTAAACTTAACATTCCTCTTACAGAGTAGCCCCGAAAATAATGTTAAAAATAAATGAATATTGTTTCATTAATTTATAACATTCCATTTTATCTTTCTATATTTTTTTTACCTAATACTAGTCTTTTCTATAAACTTAATTATTTGCAAAATTGCATTGATATTTCAAAATATTAAAAAAATGTTTGAATTCAATTTTAAAAATTTTATAGTACTTTTCACGATAAATGCAACAAATTTAATATTTTAAAAATCTTGATAATCTTTTTTTAAAACCATAATTTCTGAATTTTAAAAGATTTCTGCATAGTGTAACGCCATCTTTCGGATATTGCTTGAACTACTAAGTCACTTTCATTTCATGGTAAGTAGATTTCTGCATTGTGTAGCGCCATCTTTTGTACATCGCTTGAACTGCTAAGTCCCTTTCATTATATTTTAATGTATTTATTTTATATTTTTTTATGTTTCTAAAATTAATTTGTATTCATCAATTTTTATTTACATAATTGTCTTGTTATTGGGAACATTTCCTGTGGGACAATAAATATTATTATTACATGAAAAGTAGATTTCTGCATAGTGTAGCGCCATCTTTTGAATATCGCTTGAACTGCCAAGTCCCTTTCATTAAATGGAAAGTAGATTTCTGCATTATGTAGCGCCACCTTTTGTATATCGCTTGAACTGCTAACTCCCTTTCATTATATTTTTAATGTATTTATTTTATATTTTATGTTTTTAAAATTAATTTGCATTCATCAATTTATATTTACATGTCTTGCTTCCTGTGGGGTAATAAACATTATTATTACATGAAAAGTAGATTTCTGCATAGTGTAACGCCATCTTTAATATATCGTTTGAACTACTAAGTCCCTTTCATTAAATGGAAAGTAGATTTCTGCATAATTTAGCGCCATCTTTTGAAAATCGTTTGAACTGCTAATTCACTTTTATTGGATGGAAAGTAGATTTCTGTATAGTGTAGCGCCATCTTACGGAAATGGCTTGAACTACTAGTAATTTTAATTACATGTTAAGTAGATTCCTGCATAGTGTAGCGCCATCGTTCGGATAGCGCTTGAACTGCTAAATAACATTCATTACATGGAAAATCACTTAGCAGTTCAAGCGATATCCGAAAGATTACGCTATGCAGAAATCTGTATGAATGGCGGGATATTTTTATTTTATATATTAAATCAATCGATTTATATTTATTTATTTATTTACTCACGGAAGTCCATTTACAATAATATAATAGATTCGACTTATGGCTAGTTAATCTAAAACTAAACTAAAAGTAAATTACATATATATTATTGCTGGTCTTCCGTCGGTCTCCAAGTATATTCTTTTTTTATTTAATATTTTGGTTCATTAGAAAATGGGTTAAATATTGAATAAAAAAAAGAATGTTTCAAGATTTTTCGTTAATATAAGTTTGGTTTCAGAATTTTTCACTTGTACCGACTCCGACTAAATTCTCCAATTAGTTAATCATGTTTAACTTTAATCGGCAGATTTAGGTTGCAACGAATCAAAGTATACCGAAAAGTAATATAAATCGCACAGGTTAACTTAGTTAGATTGATAACTGCAGTTGAAAGATTTGTTCAAAATTTTGTTTAGTATTCGCATAGCACAAAATATCCAATGGATATCTACCATATCCAAAAGTGCAAGTGCAATGGATAATCAATGTATATTTTCTAATGAATATTCATCAAAGTATATTCATGATTTAAATATGGATATGAATAAATTATTAAAAATCAACCAAGAAGACACATATTAGATTGAATAACTTTAAATTCTCGAGGTTATTAGCCCATTTTCAAGAGAATTTAAAAATCATTCAATATGAACTACCAATGTCTAAATATTAAAACCATTAAATATGGATATTTATATTACTATATCCTATGGATATCCATAGAATATTTATTCCGTATGTTTTAAACATTGTAACTCCATTGCAAGTCCATTTAACGCTCAATGGATATCCACGGATATGCCAGACATGTGAACATAATATGTTAATTATTTTCAAATAATTTTTATTTAATTAAAAAATAAGATGGATTAAATAAAGAGAAATAATAATTCTTTTTATTTTTAACTGTGATCAATTGAATAAATACTCTTTTCTATTTATAAAATCTTTGCTAAAATCAAATTCCATTTAATTATATATATATATATATATATAGAGGTTTTTTATCAGTATACATTAAGGGAAGTGTATACCTTCAAAAAACGCGAGTCAAACGCACTGAACCGATTAAATGTGTATGTTTAGTTGACTATTTGGCATATGTGTGTTCAGTTGCGTGTTGTAGGCAACTAAACACACATACATTCATGCAATTAACTCGCGTATTTTGCAGGTATACATAGGGGAAAATGTATACTGATAAAAAAAGCTCATTCGCTTTAGATTTCTAGGAAGGAATTAATGTTCAACAGTTCGCAGGTTAGATAGGGAGAGGGAAAAGCGTGCGTCCAATACCCCCACGGTATTCAATTTTTGTAATATTAAATTAAGGTGGAGATTGAGAAAATTGTTTTTACATAAATTAGAAAAATATATATTTGTGTAAATGTAGGACCACCCAAAGCCGGTACATTTTCATCTACAAAAGCGTGCCTTCACGTTTCAAAATTCACCATTTATTCATTCGTTTTCATCATATTTTCAAAATCAGCCAATAAATAAATTATTTAATTCCATTTCAATTCTGGTGGTAGAACGGGACGTGGTAGGGATGATTCTTGTAGAACCTCGAGTTCTCCTGATGCCCGAGGAGGGATTGTTGATCGACGCCGTTGTTGAACCCGAACGCCTGCTCCCTGCCGGAGTACTTCTTCGCCCCGTACTGTCCCTTATCGGCGTTGCTGTTGTCCAGCGAATGCTGGTTATCGTAATGGCCTTGCTTCTTCTTCTGTTCGGAGTTGTAGTGGTCGTTGGCGTGGCCGCCTTTGTAAGCCGAACCGGCGTTCTCACCGAAGGAGCCGGATTTTCCGTTGTAGTAGTAGTTGCCGCCTTCGTCGTTGGCTTCGTCGAAGTACTCTTCGGTTTTGCCGGATTCGTCTTTGTGGTGGGAGGTTTTGAAGCCTTTGATGACGTGGCCTTTCTTGTGACCGGAACGGCTTTTCTTCTCATCGGCGTTTTTGCCTAAATTAATAATAATAAAAAAACAACATAATATGAATATCTAATAATTCCTAATAATAAGGCATGTGTATAGTTGTCTATACATGGTTTGGCGAAGCCTAGATTAAGAAGACTAATATTTTTGAGAGCCTCACAGTGACACAGAATATTAGGGTTGTTATTTATAGTTTAATTTCTACCTTCTTGTTGGATATGATGAGCTCCCTGGTATTGTTTTCCATCTTCAAAAGCTTTCTTAGCGGCGGCTTCATCGTTGTAAAAGCCGGAATCGCCTTTGTTGTTCCTTACAGCAACGCTTCCTTGATTGTATCCTTCCTGGTCCCTCTTTGCTTCTTCCAATGATGAACCTCCAGCCCTCTCAAAGCCACCGTCGCTTGATGCCTTCCTGGCCCCACCGTAGGAACTCCTATCTACATATTCCGCACCATGAGCGGGCGAGTAGTATCCATGATAGCCCCCATGATACGACGGCGAGGAGTACGAATAAGGGCCGAAATACCCTCCGAAGCCTCCAGGGAATCCGTACTCGTACCCTCCTGAATACGGCCCAAATCCCCCGTAACCCGGCGAGGTGTACCTACCGAAACCAAAACTACTGGCCTCCGGATAATACCCGCCTTCAACCACATGATACCCATGCACCGGTACAGAAGAAGCTGCCGTCTTCATCGACTCCTCCGTCTCGTATCTGTATTTATAAATAGGCTTCCTCTCAATCTCCACATCCTCTGCGAAAACACAGACGATCCCAACGAAAAGCACCAAGAACTTCATTTTTTTTTTCGATGTTAATCAAAGCTGTTGTTGTTACTTCGAGGTGGTTGAGTTGACTGAAGAACAATTCCTCCCCGGCGGGTATTTATACGGTTGCACTCCACTAGGATCTTAAAAGGACGACCTTAAGGTATGAATGAATTCGGCGTCCTTGTTTCCCCGCGGTTCATTGATCACGATCAGGATATTCGGCCCCGGAGTATTTGTGACGAATTCTCAAAAGACGGCATTCTTGTGCAAGTTTACGCAAAAAAGCGTTAATTTAATAAAAATCACCGATTTATGAATGAAATTGTTTAATGCTGAATGAGCTCAGTTGTTTTTTTGTAGTCGTTATTCTCGTTAAACGTTTTGTATGGTTGGGTGGTTAATGTGGGAGTGGAAAAAGTGATTCAATTATTTTTCTAATTAAAAATCATTCGATGTACTTGTGATTAGTCTAACGTTTTGAAGTATAATTTTATAATTATGTTCATTATATGGATGGATAATTTTGTAAATTAATTTTACGTTTTTTTTTTTTAAAATTCAAAAGCGCACTCTTAGAGCAATGCCTGATCTCAAATCCACGGTCTCTTGTAGAACTCTACCAGTGGATTACTTACAGTATATGTATTGTATAAACGCTGTGGGGTGGTTCTCAAGAAGTCTAGAAGATTTATAATCTTGAAATAGCTCGAAAAATTCTCAACTTACGAATTTTTATATTTTCAATTAACAGAAATCGCAAGCGAAATTCTTCCCGAAATTCAGTTGGAAATAACTCAAAAACTATGGATGGGGTATTTTCTGTTTTTTACATATTCTGGGAGAGGATGATTCGCTTGATATTCCCCCAAAGTTTCATTGAAATAGCTCGAAAAATTCTCAACTTACGAATTTTCATATTTTCAATTAATATTAATCGCGAACGAAATTATTCCTTCTGAAATAATCAAAAACTATGAATGGGGTGTTTTTATGATTTTCGCATATTCTAAAAGGGGATAACTTGATTTAACTTCAAATAATCTAATATAAAAAAATGTAATTGAAGCAAATCAATTTAAGCATTAATCCTCTGCTTAAATTGATTTGCTCCAATTAGATTTTTTTATATTAGATATACCTTAATATTCCATAAATTAAATTAACAAGAGTTGCCGAAAACTTTATTAAATGACTCAATGCAGATATCACAAGCGCGCATCCACAAAGGGGGGAGGTTCGGGGGGTTTTAAAGCAAACAATCACTGCTTAGAACTCCCCAAACCTTTAAATTTCATGAGCTTCTTGATTTACATTTTTTTATATAGGGAATCAGGTAATTACGCACATTTTTCGGGGATTTCTTTGTATTTTTCATTATTTCAAAGTCTTGTACTTTCCGACTTTGAAACAATGAAAAATACAAAGAAATCCCCGAAAAATGTGCGTAATTACCAGATTCCCTAAAAACGCGAGTCAAACGCACTGAACCGATTAATGTGTGTATGTTTAGTTGCCTATTTATTTGACATATGTGTGTTCAGTTGCGTGTTGTAGGCAACTAAACACACATACATTAATGCAATTAACTCGCGTATTTTGCAGGTATACATAGGGGAAATGTATACTGATAAAAAAAAGCTCTCTGTATATTTTTTTTTCACATAATTGCATTCTCATGTTTCGCGTGCAATATTGACTATATCTGATATAACAGATTACCCCAATTACTGTAAATCCAATTAACTGCAGCCGAAATTGATGCTGCAAAACGCAGAAAACGTTCAACGCCGATAAATACGTAATAAGTCTGGGAAACCTCCAGCCGTTCAATAAATAATCAACCCCTAAGCTCCACGGGCACAAAAAAAAATGACGATACCCATTACAAAACCGCCCGGTGAATAATTGAGCAGTTCCAGCAACAATTCGAGTCATTCGGAAAACAACGTGTCCCTTTTTAAATGAAAAGCGAACGTCGATATGAAAACCGAAATCGTAGAGGGCAGACGCAAGAGCAGGAATATTCGGCAGGAACGCACCCTCAGTCCCTGACGGTCGATCCTCAAACTAACACGACGCCGCTCTCTAGTACGTCCGGCCGGTCGCACCCCCATCGCTGACGAACGCAAGTGTTTTCCACCCCCACCTGTAAAAGCATTTCTAAATAAAAATAAAAAAAGCGACAACCCCAGCGATTTCCACGAGTGCCGGAAGTGCACTGTTTTTAAATCCCACGTGTTTAATAAAATCAGTCAAAATTTTCAGAATAATGTCAATTTCGGACGAGGAGAGGGACGAGTAAGTAACATTTTTTTAATATGTATACATAAATAAATTATTTCACCCTTAAAAAAAATTAAATATATTTTAATACGATTCGTTCCATATACAGCGCACGCAGGCGTGGCGCGTTTCAATCGATTCGCACCGGAATGAGAAAAAAATTTAATTTCAAAGGAAATACGGACATTAATGTTTGTTGAATACATTTCAGACAGGATGCGTTGCGTAACGCACGGCGCAACAGTTTCACCTGCGGCTAATTGGATTTTCGCTTTTTTTGCGCGCGTGTCCTGTGTTGTTTCTTTGGGAATTTGTGCCAAGATCTCGATGCGGTTGTTTTGTTCCAGATTTTTTTCCGCGCGCGCGGGGTGAAATATTGTTATAGGTGTGTCCAGAGGCGCACCCCGTGTGTCTTTTGTAGCTATGGAAACTGCCTTGAAAAGTGAAATGCGAGCTTTTCATGGTTAAATTTGTCCGTTTCAGGGGGGTATTTGGCTTGAATCGATTGTTTCTGTGTAATACGAACAAAGAGCCTTGTTGAGTTTCGCAGCAAAAAAAGATACAATTTATCTTTCCAATAAAAAAAACCTGATTATAAAAAGAATGTAGATACGAGTAATCAATTTTGTAGAAAGTGACACTTTTTTTACTATAATTTACATTAGACTATAGATTACTTCAACATTATGAACACTCACTATACTTTACTTATTTAAAATTAAATTACAATTTCTCCTTCTCGAATCCTTATACACTTTCAGGTAAATTGATTGATTGATTGAGTTACTTTCAGGTATTTGATTAAATGATAACTTAAAAAATATTTAAAAGAATAAATTACTTTTGTATATTAAAACCATTTCTATTTTTTGCCAAATATTTCACAGACTTCACTAAGGATATTTGTTATGTCCGTACTAATAGCTTAAAATTAAATTACAACTTCTCCTTCTCGAATCCTTATACACTTTCAGGTGTCTGATTAAATTATAACTTTAACAAAATATTTAAAAGAATAATTACTTCTGCATATTAATTTCTATTTTTTTTTTCCAAATATTTCATAGACTTCACTGAGGATATTTGTTATGCCCGTACTAATAGTTGTAGCTTAATCTTTGAATAAATCTAGGCTTGATAAATGATTATTGGTGTATCTATGGATAGTAGGTAGGTAGATATTAAAATACGAATATCTGTCAATCCAATCTACTATATCTCGCATCCCAATAACATTATTGGGCAACTTATACAATCCTTAATTTGGCCACAACACTGTCTGCGAAAAATTTAATTTAATTTATTTAATTTAATTTATTTTGCGAAAAAATATATGTTATAATAATAACTGTTGGGTTATTTAATAAATAAAATAGTCGTAGCTTCATTTTTTAATTAATTTACGATTGATGAACGAATCCAAGGATTATTTACAATATAATCCAAACTTCTGCATATTAAAAATACATATATACAAATATTTTTTTTTTCATACAATTACATACATTTTTACAAACTTTAAGTATTGGGTTGTTTGGAAAGTAATTTCGATTTTTTTTACATAAAAAAGAAAAATATCAAGACAATCTTTCTTATAGTTAATTAATATATTATTCAATTAAATATATTATTCAATTAAATATTGTACATTTTGATCGCCATCTTCTGGCAGTAGCATGATTCCACGCTTTCTTCTTTTCTAAAAAAAAAAACTGATCTAAGTGATTTTTGACCACCTAAATTGAATTAAATGTTTTACCGTCTCAAAAATCATAAGAAACCGGAGCAAATAATAAATAGAAAGTATCAGATCTCAGTAGGTTGGGTATGGCAGTATATCCACATCCAAGCTCTAAAAGCTTTTTCCTGTTGGAACACTATACTTTTCATATTGACCAATTATGGCCTTTTTTTTTTCTTTAAGTGTCCAATTTCAATTTGTCCAACTGATGATAGTACTCTTTAGAATTCATCATTGTATTGCTCAGTAGAAGCTTAAAATGAACGATTCCAATGGAATCACACCAAACAGATAGCATAATCATTTTTTTATGAATATTGGCTTTCGAAGTATTTCGAGTCTCTTTTCTGCTTTAGGATTGTTTGCGTGTAATATTTTCGTAGATAACACATTTCTCGACCCCAGTGATGATACGCTTCAAAAATGTATCATTCTCTTGGCGTTTGAAAAGCAAGCAAGAAACGTCAATGCAACGAACAGTGGTTCAAACGAAAACAAATTAAATAACTTGAAAACTGCTGGTTACGATTATTTCATATCATTATACAACTAATTTTAAGTTGTGAAAATTAAATTTGCATGCATTTATGCGACGCTGATAAAAAAATAAAAGAAAAAAACTGGACTCAACTTAAAAATTGTAAATGGAAACCTATATCACAGAAGTATCATTGGATGGATATTTCAAAATGAAACGACTTTTACTAGAAAATAAATATTTTCTAGTAAAAGTCTTTTTTTTTGTAAATGCAATACTCAACGATTGTTATAAATAAAATAGAAATGATTCATTTGGGTTGAGTTTAAAGCAGATCTGCTTATACATATAAGCTATTTTCTGTACTCCGCCCATGGGTTTTCTACAATATATATTGTTTGTAATAATTTTAGGATCTTGTAATATTATATTATTGTGGAAAATAAAGAATATTATTATTATTATTATTAACATTATTATAAAAATATTTATTTTTTATACAACAGAATAAGTGAATCCTCCTACAAAATAGGGTAAAATATATAAAGTAATTAAAAAAAATATATAAGAGAAATAATAGCTAATAAATTAACACGAATCTTGTGATAATAATCTTAAAACTAAATTAACAAAAATGTTTAAAATTTTTAGTAAGAAAAATAACGTTACTGGGATCTTGTAATATTATATTATTGTGGAAAATAAAGAATATTATTATTATTATTATTATTATTATTAATATTATTATAAAAATATTTATTTTTTATACAACAGAATAAGTGAATCCTTCTACAAAATAGGGTAAAATATATAAAGTAATTAAAAAAAATATATAAGAGAAATAATAGCTAATAAATTAACACGAATCTTGTGATAATAATCTTAAAACTAAATTAACAAAAATATTTAAAATTTTTAATAAGAAAAATAACGATACTGGGTGCTGATAACAATATGATTGTGTTATTATTATTATTTTTTCCCTTCACATGACTCTTCACTCGAAAAATATTATTTTGGCAAAAAAATCACGACATGAAAAACACCCAGCAACTTTCTTTATCTGTATTACGTCAACAGTTTTATCTCTTTACTTTGTACTTTGTGGAAATTCGATTTAGTTCACGGCTTTCTGGAAGTATATTTAATGCTACACCGACTCAGCGAGTTGTGCTAGGGGAGTATTTTTATCTTTGTAGTGATAATGGTATAATATCGCGTGATTTTTTTTATGTGGCGTTTTATAGTGTGCTTCGAGATTTGATTCCAATCGCTTAATATTTGTTATCGCAAAATAAACGAATATTTTGCTATGAATTGGAGATTTTAATTAAATGAAAAGAATTTGAAAATGATTATTATTTTTTTTATCTGTGACATTTTGACTTACGTGAAGTAAATACTTTAAAACAAATGCAAATTAAAACAACTACATCTCTGGCAAGTACCCCGCCAGACATTGAATACAATTTTAATGTGTTTTAAAGTACTTAACGTAAGTCAAAATGTTGTAGTAACAAGAGAGGAAATAATCTATTAATTATTTTCATATTCGTTTTATTTAATTTATTTAAATAACTGTGACTAAGCAAATATTTAATCTTTTCAATTGGGGATTTGCGTAAAGCAATAATTAAATTTCGTACTTATTGTGTTATTTCGTAGGTAGAAATATTATTGACATTTATTGTTGTTATTACGACCAAATAAATTATCAACCTGTCGTGAATGAAACATTTTATCATAATTTGCACTCGAAATAAAACACAACCGTATTGATCGAACAGCGTTTTCACGTCACGACGACCTCAGCTATTTTTTTAACGTAAAAACACACATATGGAATTCTGTGAAAACGTGACGAATAACCCAACCAGAAACGCATCCGTCATAAACCATAACGGAATTCCGAACGTGAAGCGTCCTCCAACCGCGGCCTGACACACAATATCTCTTGACATCTCGCACACCGGTAGTACCCCAAGACAATGCCTTCCTTCCAAACGCCAGCTGCTTCCTAACGTATTCTCCCCGAAGATGCGGACCGAAATTTAAAAAATAGCAGCTGCCCTTATTATTCCCTCACGTGCCCTTTATTACTCGCCCCGTGTGCAGATATATAACAATCACTTTTACGACCTTAATCATTTGGTCGGGGAACGGCTTCCTGTGCGCTTGAAACTCATTTGTACCGTCAGTTCGTGTGCAGTGGTGCTCAGAGAAAGAAAGCGTGTAATTACAACAAAAAATAAAAAAATAACAAAACGAAAAAAAAAATGTTGGGGGTTGAAAAAGAGGAAAACGGGTTCAACAGTTGTACAAATGGTGTTGATAAGACATTAGCGGTTTGTGTGTGCTACAATGAGGGAGTTAATGGAGATGAATGCGATTCTTGTCATTCCAATCAGAAATGTTTCAGGTGAACAAAAATGTTATTTTTACATTCTATTAAATTATTTTAATTTTAGATAAAATTAGAATAATTCCGCAGAAAAATGTGAATTAATTGTTTTTAAATTATTTTTATATATATATAAATCTTTATTGGCAGATTATTTTTAACAAAGTAATAATAATAAATAAATACAATTAATAGGCTGAAAGACCTCCGGTTGATAGCCGATTCATCATCATCTACAGAATATAATTCTAATTTTTGAATATTATTATACATACATATACACATTTGAATAAAGATGGTTAGTTAGTTAGTTACAATAAATAACTAATATAAAAATAAATCCTTCTGCCAATTGGCTATCGACCGTTGGTCTTTCCGCCAATTCTTTTTATTTATGTAAAACCATAGGTTTTTCTAAAGTTTGACTAATTGAGCAGAACCTATGGTTTTAGATAATTTTAAACAAAATTGTTTGATAAATATATTCTTCTTAGTAGAAAAACAGTATTTATTGATTTGGCAACGGTTATTTAAAATAAATTAAATACAAATAATTTGCAATTAATTAATTTTCTCAATTGAATAATCAATTAATTATTTTCTCTTTGGCAACTGCGACCTTTTGATTAACTTTACGTAAGTACTTTAAAACAAACTTCCGCTGAAACTACTTTTCGGGCAAAGCCTACTGTTTTAAATAAAATTAGAATAAATACTTATGGATTTAGAAAAAATAAAGTAACTGGACAGAAAGACCTTGAGTTTCTGATAAAATTAGAATAGTTGGACAGAAAAACCTATGGTTTAAAAAAAACTGAACAGATCTTGAAAATTAGAAAAATTGCACAGGAAAACCCATGGTTTAGAACAATCGGACTAAAAGATCTATAGTTTTAGATAAAATTATAATAATTGGACAGAAAGATCTTGGGTTTTAGATAAAATTATAACAGGACATAAAGGGTAATTCGTTGAAATAAAAGCCCGTTTTTCGGTTATTAATCATTGTAAAAAATAAATCTATTGGCTTGTAAGATGCTGCATCCTTTAAGAGAATAAGGTCTTCTTCTTATTAATTAACGACCTTGGCTATTGGGCTATTTCGATCAATCATTGCTAGTTGGAAAGAACAAATTAATAATTATGGTTTTAGATAAAATTATAATAATCGGGTAGAATTATTTCTACCCGATTATGGATTTAGAAGAAATAAAATAACTGGACAGAAAGACCTTGAATTTCTGATACAATTAGAATAATTGGACAGAAAAACAAATGGTTAAAAAAAAAAACTGGACAGATCTTGAAAATTAGAAAAATTGCACAGGAAATCCAATGGTTTTAAATAAAATTAGAACAATCGGACTGAAAGATCTATGGTTTTAGATAAAATTATAATAATTGGACAGAAAGATCTTGGGTTTTAGGTAAAATTAGAATAGCTGGATAGAAAGACCTATAGTTGATAGCCCTTGATAAAACGAATGAAATAGAAATTCCAGAGAAAATTAAAATGGATGAATTATTTTATATTTTTTTTATCTAAAGCTAGGTTAATATTTGAAAGTTATTAGTTTTATGTTAAATTTATTCAGCAAAATAAAAAATGTTTTTTTTTAAATAAAATAAATAACAATAGATGTGTGTGTTAGTCTTTTTGGGCTATCAACCAGAGTTAAGTCTTTCCGTCCTGTTTTCTCAATTATTTTCTTACAAAATAGAACAACAACGAGATAATTGACCAAGACCTTGCTCATTGAACTAGAATATCACTCTCTCTGTTAATTTACAAACATTTTCCCGATAATACACCACGCTTCCAACAATCAATGAACGAGTTACGCAACGTCTTACGTTCCCCACATAATTAAATCAGCTTAGAAACAAATCGCATTTCGCGGTGTGCTGGTCGGCAGTTGGTGTCAGCCAGCAATTGATGTTTTTTTTTTCGCCGCAGCAGATTCGGGCTGATAAGGACTTCGGTCGTATGCATATTCCATAAATAACGTTGTTAATCGTAATATTTCATCATTCAGCGTTTCGCGTTTCGGAATTGATTATCGCGCGGTGATTGTTGGTGTTCGGAACGTACAAAAAAATATATATAGGGAATAAAATGTTGGAGGTGGAAAACGGAAAAAACGGGCATTCTAATGGGAACAACGGGGTTCACAAGCCTCTGGCTGTTTGTGTGTGCCATAATGCGGTGGTTAATGGCGATGAATGTAATTTTTGCCATGCGAATCAGAAAAATTACAGGTATGGTTAAATTCCATTTATTTAGGCAAATTATAAATTAAACAAAATTATAAATATTATTAGTCAGAAAGACTAAACTGGTCGACAGTTAATCATTTATAAATTGTTAAGACGAATCATTTACAAATTGTTAAGAATCAGATTCTTAACAATTTATAAATTGTTAAGAATCTGATTCTTAACAATTTATCAGGTTCAATCAGGTTCTTAACAATTTATAAATTGTTAAGAATCTGATTCTTAACAATTTGTAAATGATTCGTCGAAAATTCTAAATTTTTAAAACGAAATTGTAGGTAAAGAATTAGTTGCAATTTGGGCGAACATTTTTCTAAAACTCGCGATATTTTTCTAACGGTCACACGATGAATAGAAACACTACATTTGACGAAAACGTGTCTACATTCCTTAAGAATCGAAAGCTGAAAACTGCATGTTTCAGATTTAGAAAAACTAAAATTTCTTTGAAAATTTGAAAATCTCAAAATTACTTCATATTACACCAAATTGTAGCTAAAGAATGGAAGCGTAAGCTCTGAGAATTTCAACTAAATCGAGCATTTAGTTTCCGGTCGGTCTACTTGCAAAATGAGCCTTCGCGAATTGGGCGAGAATTTAACTGAAATTCACGATTTTTTTCTGAAGGCCATACGCGGAGTAGAAAAATGATCTTTGGTGAAAACTTGTCTACATTCTTTAGGAATCAAATGCTGAAAACTGCATCTTTGTAGATTATCTGTGAAGTTAGTAATTTTGATCTAAGTGCAGTTGCCTCTAAAACGGCCAATCGGCGGTTTTTGTTTAAACCGTTTCCATAAGGCTCCATGTTATTTTCTCGAAGTACTTAAAATGGCTAGAAATATTTGAAAATGATTATTTTTCTGGAAATTAAATAATCAATATTCTTTATACTACCATTAAGTATCTTCGAGATTTTTTTCAGATTTTTTTTTAAAGAAAAAAAAAATTGCCCGAATTTGAAAACATCATGGAAAAAAGTGGATTTTCTTCGAAAATCCAAAAATCTCCAAATGACTTCAAATTATACTAAATTATAGCTAAAGAATGGGATCGTAAGCTCTGAGAATTTCAACGACATCGAGCAATTAGTTTCCGGTCAGTCTACTTGCAAAATGGACCTTCGCGAATTGGTTGAAAATTTAGGTAAAACTCATGATTTTTTTCTGAGAGCCATACGCGGAGTAGAAAAATGATCTTTGGTGAAAACTTGTCTACATTCTTTAGGAATCAAATGCTGAAAACTGCATCTTTGTAGATTATCTGTGAAGTTAGTAATTTTGGTCTAAGTGAAGTTGCTTCTAAAACGGCCAATCGGTGGGTTTTTTTTAAACCATTTTCATAAGGCTCCATGTTATTTTCTCGAAACTGCTAGAAATGATTGAAAATAATTATTTTTCTGGAAACTACATAGTCAATATTCTTTGTAGTACCATTAAAGGTCTTCAAGATTTTTCTCAGATTCTTCGGAAAGAAAATTTTTTTGACTGAAATTTGAAAAAAATGACAAATTTTAGCTAAAAAAACATGCACCTATTTTTCTTTTCTTCGAACAATTAAAAAAAAATCTGGAGCATGTTTTGTTTAGCTACAAAAAAATCCAGGAGCATGAAAGAAAAAATTTTTGACTGAAATTTGAAAAAAATATTCTTACTTGACATATTGTAACTAAAAAACATGCTCCTATTTTTTTTCTTCAAACAATTAAAAAAAAAACTGGAGCATGTTTTTTTAGCTACAAAAAAACAGGAGCATGTTTTTTTAGTTACAATTTGCCAAGTAAGAATATTTTTTCAAATTTCAGTCCATTTTTTTTTCTTTCAGAAAAATCTAAAAAAAAATCGCATAAGAGAATTTGAACCACATCATCGAACAATTTTCATTCAGTCGGCTCGCAAAGTGAGAAATAAATTTCATTCAATGAATAGAAAAAATACATTAGCTGTTATGTAAAACTCTACAACCAGGAAATTCTCTAATCAAGAATGCGGAATATCATGCCTACTTCTATTTTTTTTTCTTTAACGATCATTCTTATTTCTCTTTCGCTCTATAAACTTTTTCAACCTTGACATTTTTATTTTACAAATCGTCGACCTGGAAGTGTGCCGACAGATAATAATTAAAAACAACATCGACGATTATTAAAAAAAATGGTCTTATCAAAAAAAAAAGAAAGTAATTTTAAGTATTATTTTTTGGTAATGATACAATTAAGTCATCTCTTGATACAATTAAATATCCCAGCAAAATAAATTTTGCGTTCCTGGAAATCTCAAATATGCTTTAATTCAGTCAAGAATTATACTATCTTTAATTTACCATAAACTACTGAATCAAAAAAAAATCAGATACCCAATTGTAGTGAAGTAAAACAGTAAGCTAAGGCTTTTTTGCAGTAAATAACAAAAGTGAAATTTGTTAAATTTCACTTTTTATTGTTTCACTGATTTTATTTTTATTTTATTCCTTAATAATGACTTTTGTATTTTGTCGTAATTTGTGATTGGTAATTTGCCTTTTTATACATATGTTTTGTAATCTTTTTAGAGCGTCACACTTTTCTTATAAAATTTTTAATATGTAATTATAATTGTAATTTGGAAATGGCGATTCCGTTAATAAAGTAAATTGAAATTAAAATTGAAAATCGAAAGTAGACGGATGATTAAAATAAAATCAGTGAAATAATACTAAGTGTTATTTAATCAGTAGTTTTAAAGAATTATTCTTAAAAAATCGACGGTTGAATGTGCGGATTGAAAAAGTGTATATATTTTTAAAGTCATTTTTTTCTTATTTTCAGGTACCCTGATGGGTCAGTTAAACTTCGAAACCCCAACATAGAACTTATGGACCAGGACATTCTCTACCATTTAGCCCTTGGTAGCGAATCACATGACTTGGTGGAAATGTTTGGTGATGTAAAAGTAAGTCTTTCTTTAAAAAAAAAAATGATTTAGAAATAAATTTTAATGAAATATTTATTAATATATATTTTCCTTTAATATATCTTTCTTAATCTTATCCTCTTTTACCCGTATTGGGTGTCGAGTCCTTTAATATATAAAAAAGCTTAATGTCGGGTTCGCATAACCAAATCGAGTCTAAAAAGTAAACTATTTTCGATCGGTGTTGTGGATATTTTAACAGAATATATTTTTAGAGAAAATGAAAAAAAAAGAGCTTGTTTTTTTTTTAATACTATCTACTACTTGCAACCGACTAATATTCAAAATAAATTAGTCAAGGCCGTGGCGCCTTTTTTGAATTGCAAAGTGCATCCTTTACAGTTAAAACGAACAGCGGCGTTTCTCGATTAATTCCAATTATCTATCCGAAATGTCAAGTCGAATAAAAAAGGCGCGAATCATCCGATCGATGGAACACTTCCGTGAAAAATTATCGCGGTCGCTTTATATTTGGTTGATTTGAGGTCGGCAGAGCGTTGCATAAACGGAGATAATGGAATGTTTCCCAATTCGCGATAAACTGTTTTCATTATTGTTCGCCGGAGATTTGCTGGATTTAATTTTCAATGGCATTAAAACTGTGGATAATTTGTTTTAATTCGATTTTTTCTTGCGTATCCTCAAGACTTCCGTTCTATTCGGGAGATTTCATGGATCCTTTTAAATTACTGAAATAAATGGTAATACACCGGTGAAATTTAGAGGAAAGGAGATAAAGCAGAACCTTGAGGAATCCCCTTTTTCTAATATAATATATTTTAGAGGAAATGATTTTTCCTAACGGAATATATTTTAAAGTAACGAGGATAAAGGAAAACCTCGAGGAACCTTTATGACATGCTCGATAACAGAATTTGCTTAATTAATATTCCATAATTTTCAGAAGCAATAATTGATTAACCCATTTTTCTTAACGGAATATATGTTAGAGAAAAGGAGATATATGAGAACCTTGAGGAACCAATTTTTCCTAACAGAATGTATTTAAGAGAAAAGGAGATATATGAGAACCCTGAGGAACAAATTTTTCCTAACAAAATGTATTTAAGAGGAAAGGGGATATATGAGAACCTTGAGGAACCAATTTTTCCTAAAAGGATGTATTTAAGAGGAGAGGAGATATATAAGAACCTTGAGGAACCAATTTTTCTTAACAGAATGTATTTAAGAGGAAAGGAGATATATAAGAACCTTGAGGAACAAATTTTTTCTAACAAAATATAATTTAGAAATAAATAAATAAATGAGAATCTGGAGAAAACCCTTGTATGAATCCCATCAAAATTTTACATTCCTGGAAATCTCAATTTTGTATGATTGGGAATGTACTAATTATTATTTGACAAGATCTACTGGAAAGGAAGTTATGAGTAATGATGATTAAATAGTGCGAAATTCGTCAAAGGAAATATTTGTCTAAGAGTGCAATCAAATGGACACAAATATTTCCTCTTATTTCAATTCTGCATATCGAGAAATTAAACCGCAAATTATTATCCTTCCAGGTGTGTTTAGTTTGTGCAGAAATATTTACAGACATTATTTATATTAGCCATAACTTTTCCTCATGAACATTCGATTTTCCAAAACATTTGAAAAGGTGTTTTATGGTAACGAGAAAGGTCGAGGTATTTTAATGCAATAGAAATAAAAAAAAAGGGGAATACAAATATAAAACGCAATAATATTTTGTAATAATTATCATTTCGCAAAGATTAATATTTTCTTTTATTCGAACGTCATTAGCGTTATCTTTATTATGTGTTATCTATAAAACATGTGTCAGCTAATTAAAGAAATTTCATTAAGCAATTTGTTTCTATAATTGTATGAAAATGTTGGTTTATTGATTAATAATCGAGTTTGCGTTTCTTTTAAATAAATTATAGGAATTGCGTTATCTAGCAATTTAATTAATCCGATTAAAATCTAAACGTTTTTTTTAATGTATGCGATAAATGTTTATTGGGCGGTGCTTATAAGTTTAGTTTATTTAATTCCATATCAATAAAATAAATACGGACTAAGTTTATTAATTATTTTAAATAAAATGAAACAAAGATGTTTCACACATTTGCAGTTATTTAAATTACAATGAAATTAAACAAGGAAAATTTTTGGCAATGATCAATAAAATTTTGCAGTTGGAAAAAGGGATTAATCGAATTTTATTGATTATTGCCAAAAATTTTCCTTGTTTAATTTCATTGTAATTATTAATTATTCTCGAATAAACCACGAGTTTAATTTTTACCTAATTCTTTTTATTTTAAATTAAATAAAAAACCTCATTTTCATAAAATATTTTGTTTATAAAGTAGCATTAATTTATTAACAAAATCTTTCATTTAAAAAAAGTATTATTTATTATAATCAATATGTGAAGATTGCACAACTTGAAAAAAGAAAAAGTAGATGAGATCATGTAAAAATTATTTTAATGTTTATATAATAAATGTGATTTCTAACGAATTTTATTTTAATTTCATCACAATTTCGTTATAAAACGCTTATTAATTTCATGATATGCACGATAACCTTTAGTTTGTCAATATTTTCGTAAAACATTATTTGCATCACAATTTGTAAAAAAATGAGATGTAGATACAAGTTGTGATAGTTTTATCATAACAAAATTAGCTTGTATAATTAATATTGTATAATTTTCGTAAATAATAATGATAAAATATTTATTATATTTTAATAAAAAATAAATTTCTTGGTAAATATTGGGAATGCAAATATTTATATATTGTACTCCTACACCACCGTTATGGTAGATGAGGATTTTGAATTATATATATTTATGTATTGTTTTAAGCTGTAATAATAATAATAAGAAAATGTCAATAATCCTGATAACCTTAAAAAATTCTGTATTCTCTGTAATAAAATCTGTAATTACTTGGAATGATCAATTTCAATATTCCACGCCTGTCATCACGCCAACAAACCACATTTTATGTACCTAAAGCTAAGACAAATATTATGTTAAAATCACCTATCTATTATATGAGTGTTAACGCTAACAGACGCTATGATGATATTTTCTGTAATTAATTTTCTGATATAATTTCAAATTTAATTTTGTTTGCTAATATTAATTTATACTTTGTTGTCTTTTTTTCTGTTTAAATTTAACTAACTTTGCTTGTACTCTTCTTATATTATGATTTTGATTGTATATTTTCCCTTGTTGGATTCTTCCGTTGGAAAATAAAAATTATTATTATTATTATTATTAATTTACAACACTATATTCAATCATTATTCTCTCCTTTTGTTTCAGTTTGTGTGTATGGGCGGCACTCCAAAACGAATGGAAACCTTCGCCAATTACATAATGAAAGAAATTGGCCACAAGTTACCAACAGGGACGACCCTTCACGACATCAGCCAGTACTCGTATAGATATAGCATGTACAAAGTCGGTCCAATATTATCAGTCAGTGTAAGTAAAAAAAAACCAAACAAATATGGTAGAATAAGGAATATAGTTATAGAGTTAATTGGAGTATTGATTAAGATGAAAACAGCTACACGAGAACAGCTCCATTATTAATCCTACGAAGTACTTGTAAACCATTGAAAATGTTTATATCGTGATCGAAATGTACATTTGATATTAAAAATAAAAAAAATGGAAGTGCACATTTGATATTAAAA
This sequence comes from Philonthus spinipes, assembly GCA_963082785.1. Lineage (NCBI taxonomy): Eukaryota > Metazoa > Arthropoda > Insecta > Coleoptera > Staphylinidae > Philonthus > Philonthus spinipes. Next base: position 23,473,866 of record OY720311.1, read on the forward strand.
ATAAAAAAAAAAATGGAAGTGTTCTAGGATATGGCTTTTTTTTTTTTAAAAAAGCCATATTCTAGAAATATAAATATAAACACAATTGTATACTTGTAATCGATTTATTATTGTTTAAATAATTGTTGATTCTATTTTTGTTTCTGTTTCAGCACGGAATGGGCGTACCATCGATCAGCATCCTCTTACACGAAATGATTAAACTGATGTACCACGCCAAAGTCAAAGACCCCGTATTTTTCAGGATAGGCACTTGCGGGGGTGTCGGCGTCGAAGGAGGAACAGTCATCATTTCGGACGATGTCGTTGACGCAATGTTGAATAATGAATACGAAGTGGTGAGTTCAAACTATACACAGGCCTTCCTCTTTAGGGTGCCTGTAAACTTTAGTGCAGCCAGCCCTATTTATCCAGATAGTCTTGCAGTGTAGCAGATCATTTCTAATTATTACCATTTACAGCCATTATTTACCCAATATATATTCTTTTTTACTGGACTGAGCCGAGCAAGGGCTAATTATTGCTATTTACAGCCATTCTTTACCAAATATACATTTTTTTACTGGACTGAGCCGAGCAAGGGCTAATTATTGCTATTTACAGCCATTCTTTAGCAAATATACATTTTTTTTACTGGACTGAGCCGAGCAAGGGCTAATTATTGCTATTTACAGCCATTCTTTACCCAATATATATTTTTTTTACTGGACTAAGCTGAGCAAGGGCTAATTATTGCTATTTACAGCCATTCTTTACCCAATATATATTTTTTTTACTGGACTGAACCGAGCAAGGGCTAATTATTGCTATTTACAGCCATTCTTTACCAAATATACATTTTTTTACTGGACTGAGCCGAGCAAGGGCTAATTATTGCTATTTACAGCCATTCTTTAGCAAATATACATTTTTTTTACTGGACTGAGCCGAGCAAGGGCTAATTATTGCTATTTACAGCCATTCTTTACCCAATATATATTTTTTTTACTGGACTAAGCTGAGCAAGGGCTAATTATTGCTATTTACAGCCATTCTTTACCCAATATATATTTTTTTTACTGGACTGAACCGAGCAAGGGCTAATTATTGCTATTTACAGCCATTCTTTACCCAATGTATATATTTTTACTGGACTGAGCCGAGCAAGGATATGCTTCACGGTTCCGTTCTTCTCACAACAGCGGAATTACTTCAGACTCGGAGCATACAAAGACGGGATTGCAAAAAAATCAGGTTATAGGAGGTGCTGCTTGGAGGATGAAACCTAGGAGCATATCCTTGGATACTGCTCAGTTCTTAAGTCCAGTAAAAAATAATAAAAGATTCACATAAATTATCGGTTAAGTGCAAGAACTGGTTTTAGTAATTAAAACCACAATAAACCAAATTTTATTTATTTTTTACTGTATCTTAATTAACAAAAATCCCAGGTTGAAACCTATGAATCACTTGAGTTGAGAAATATTTCATTTTTTTTTAATTATATTAAATAAAAATGATTTGAAAATAATTAATAAATTATTTCCACATTTAGCTCTGTGACTTTTGACTTACGCTACGTAAGTACGTTAAACAATTATATTTTTCATGTTTTCTTATTTATTTAACAATTCATGATTCACGCGCTGAATTCGTCAGTGTTAATTGTGGATCAAATTATATTTACCGTGTAAATCCTGTAATCGCGCGATTATCTCTGTTTACATTCAGGAATGATTCAGAATACACAATTCCCAAAAAATCAATATAATGCAACACTTTCACATTGATTAAAATGGAAGACTGAATGTTCAATTTATGTAATACAAAAAAAATGATAACTTGTAAACACGTTTGTTGCGATAATGACATTTTAAAATTGTCGAAAGTACAGTCAAGAATAAATAATTTAAGTTATATATATATATATATATATATATATATATATATGGTAAAAGGAATTACTGATTATATATATATATATAATCAGTAATTCCTTTTACCATACGGTATCGAGTTACAATTCAAGTGATCCGAAGTACAAACACTTTTCTTGAGAGTATGAATGAGGCTTCGACGTGATTTGGGTTTTTGATAGTGTTTAACGGATTATGAATAGGATTTAAAGGATCCTTCTCTATCAAAAACCCTGTTAGAGCCACACGCCTACCCTTAACGACACTCGGAACAATCCCCCGTCCAGGGTTTCTTAGATTTAGTTGTAGTAATAAATAATTTGTAAGAATTAAAAAAGTGACGCAATAGACGACAATTTGTAAACATCTCCTGGTGTTATTATTGGAAAACATCCTTCCAAGTTCACAGCTCAAATCACCCCTATTGATTTACGCATCCTTTAATTTATAACATTTTGTAAGAAAAAAACAAGTGTTAGTTTTTTGGAAAATTTCAAAGATTATTCAAAAATATTTCACCGCGGGTTAAGTGATGAAAATGATTAAAAATTTACGAAAAAATGTTTTCTTTGTCGCAAAATTAATTTATTGTTAAACATAATTTTTACGATGTGGACGATTTAAAAGAATAGGAATCGCAAAACAAACTAGCAAATCTTCATTAATGAATTTAGAACTAATGTATACCTACTTTAATCTTGCGAAAATCGCATTTGTTTATTGCGAAAGTAATTTATTGATAAATGCAATTTTGGAGAATAAATTGATGATAATAATAGGAATCGTAAAATCTGTTTAAAAATAAATTATTAATATTAACATACCTTAACAGAAAAAATAACTTCCAACCCATTCCTGGTGAATCGAAAACCAACTCACCACCACCACTCACTAATTACCACTTGTTCATAAACAAAAATTAATCGCGTTTTTAATTATTAATAATTTCTAACGTTAAAAATTAAACCGGAATAGTGAACACTGCGCGTTTTCGGACGACTGAATCGAAATACAAGAGCGCAATTATCGCAAATCAAGAAGAAAAAAACGATCGACGACTCACTCCGAGAACGCATTCCTGAGATAAGAAGATTCGTTGTACCTGGATCCTGGCGCACAGCCAAAAACATACCTATTTATATTGTTGTATTTTCAATATTATCGCGTATTAAAATAATTACAGCTTAATATTTATTTACTTTTTTTTTATTAAATTCTCATTTATCCCGTGGTAAAAAAAAATATGTATGAATTATGATGTATTTTAATTAATACACTTGATTATTCGTTTTACTAAATTATTTTATATTTGTGTTCGCGTAACTTTCACAACTAAATAAATTAGTTGTTCTGGCACGGCCTACTTTGATTAAAAATTCTATACCAAATTTGTATTTGAGATTAAATATCTCAAAAACGGTAAACGGTAGCTACTTAATATGTTACATAAAAAATGAAGAGTGATTAATTTTCTATTAAAATAGCATAAAAAATATAGGGTGTCCCATTTAAGTAAAAAGAGAAAAAAATCATTTTGCGTATTGCTTCACATTGTATATAAAAATTTGTTTTGAGAGAAAAAAAGAGTATTTCTTTTATTATTAAGTATTTTTGCATTTGTATGGCGTTGACAGAATGTTTATTTCATTTTTCATTATTGAAATATTAGGCTCTAAACATCTATCGATTTCAACATTCATTTGTTTATAACTTTTAAACTATGAAAAATTGACCTATTAAATCTTATATAAAAAATGATTATTTTTAAACGTAGAATCGAAAATCTTCATAAAAAAATATATCATTCCATTTAAAAAAAAAACATATGTTTGATACGTTACGTGATTATTGGACACCTTGTATATATGAAACTAATTTTAAAATGTGAATTTTGACAGTAGCTACTAATAATATAAGTAACATTTTTTTTGTATATTTCTTTATAACCTAGATATTGGACTTCATCGTAATCTTGCGCCACCCTGTATATATATATATTCAATGATCCTTTCTACCCAAATGGGTGTAGGGTATTGGTAAAATAAAGATTGTTTAATTATTAAGCTAGATGTATGTTTTCTTTTTTTGTAATAATTCTGTTTTAACCAAAAGGAAAGTCCAATTATTTCCACACAATTAAATATTAATCCAAACCAACGGTGAAATAAAGGACGTCCATTATAGCTCTGACCCAATTTAATATCGAGTGCTTCTGAAGTTCAAGAACACTTGTTGGCGTCCAATTTGCACAGGCATTCTTCCACTAATCAATTGCACGCTCCCGCTTCCATCAATCACGAAAATTGATGACTGTTGGCGAGCGGTCTATTGATGGACGATGCAAATGAAAAAAAAAAAGAGCAGACTCAATTTTGGATACGTGAAAACCGCGAAAACTAAAAAAAAAATATTTTTATCGAGCTGTTAATACTAGTATTTTGTATTTTTTTTTTCGTAAAATTTTACGTTTTCTCTTACAAAAATAGCCGCGATTGAAACACTCGAATTATTAAAATTTTAGAAAAACTAAAGTAAGATAATTTTGAAAGTAACGGATTCATGAAAACGAATCCGTTACTTTAAAAATTATTTTACTTTAGTTTTTCTAAAATTTTAATGATTCGAGTGTTTCAATCGGGGCTATTCTGTAAGAGAAAACGTAAAATTTAACGTATCTCTTATATTCATAATCACAACAGTCTAAACAGATTTGGATCTATACACACAAAATTCATGGACATTGGAGGATAACATTCTCATTTTGTTTGTTGTCCCAATCAGGTTGATTGTTTCCACTTTTGTCTCTTTTTACATGAATCACTTCGGACTTCCCTTACATTCGAGGATAACATTATATTATTTAAATAAAAATACTTGTCCTTTCTCCTACTTATTTTTTATTTTACTAGATATATTTCGGAAACTATGTTTCCATCTTCAGTAGTTTCCGAAATATATCTAGTAAAATAAAAAATAAGTAGGAGAAAGTACAAGTATTTTTATTTAAATAATTAAAGTCTCCACGACCATCAACCAATATAAAGAAGATTATAACATTATATATACTTTCTCCATCGAATTGATTTTTGCTAAACTACAAAAAAAATGTTCTTATGTGTATATATTTTTTTTCTAGCCGATACTTTCTCTTACGATTTGATTTTTGCTAAACTACAAAAAAAACTATTCTTATGTATATATATATATTTTTCTAGCCGATGCTGGGGAACATGATAAAGAGGCCGGCGAAATTGGATAGGAAATTGGTGAGAGAATTGAAAGCGCTCGCGGACGCAGAAGATCCATACGATACTATTTCTGGGAAGACCATGTGCACGTCTGACTTTTACGAAGGTAATTCCTACGACTTTCCATCAATTTACTTTATTGCTCTCCCCGTATTGTTAGCCGATCGGCTCGTTCATGTTTGCCCGCTCAATTTATTTAATTGGCAGTTACTTTCGTGAATTGCCTGCACGTGCCATCATTCCGTGGATGTGTTCATAATGAAATGGAAGGCATTCTTACTGTATCAGAACGTTAATAATACATGATTTAGATTTGTTAATAAATAAATCTTAATTACTTAGATAATTGGGTAAATTTGCGTTTTTAAACGGAACACCCAATATATTTTTACTATTTTGAATTCTAACTGGATATACTAGTTTACAAAACTTAAAAAAACTGTTTTGTGTTGTAGGCGTTAACTTTGTGGTACATTTAAGATGTACCACAAAGTTAACTTTTCTTCACTGTATATACAGTTCTTTACTGTATATACAGTGAAGTATATATAGTGAAGAAAAGTTTACAGTGTTTTTATTTAACTCTCCATAATTATTGTTATGATTGTTTGTAAGTACTCTTGTAAATAAAACACTCCTTAAACTTAGTTTAACCACTGTATTTAACACGTAATTATGTGACTATAGTTTCGACTATCTAGTAGTCATTCTCAAACCAAAAGTTTTGATTAAACAAAGTTTAAAAAGTGTTTTATTCACAAGTGTACTTAAAAAAATCAAATCAAAAACAATAATTATGGAGAGTTAAATAAAAACACTGTAAACTTTTCTTCACTATATATACTTCACTGTATATACAGTGAAGAAAAGTTTACAGTGCTTTTATTCAAATTACATCATCTTCACGTAACTCGCTTACAAATATTATGGAGAGTTAGTCAAAATTACCGGAACACCTAAATAATTCTCAAGCAGTAACAACTGTCATGAAATATTTCAAATAAAAGTTTTCTGGATATAAACAAGCAATCATTTAAATAAATTTTGAATATATAGGATGTTCAATTGCCTTCGATAATTGGGTAAACTGGCTTTTTTTTTTAAATAGAACACAAAAAAATATTTTTACCTTTTTGAAATCCATTCACTTTACTAAGCTCATTCGTTTTAGGCCAAGGAAGATTAGATGGAGCATTCTGCGAGTACTCAGAGCAGGAAAAGATTGACTACTTGACGAAAATAAGCAAATACGGCGTTGTGAATATCGAAATGGAGTCCATACCATTCGCGGCCCTAACTCATCACGCCGGCATCAAAGCCGCCATTGTGTGCGTGGCACTTCTCGACAGATTCAAGGGAGATCAGGTAAAGAAGAATATTGATTTTTTTAACTTGTATTTTGCACAAACGCAGACAGGGCTCTTTAAAATCAAGCGGAAAAATATTTAAAATAATCTCGCCTATTCCATACGGGAAATATTATGTTTAACGTGTACGTTATTGCATAAGCTGCTGTGATTATAAAAAAATAACGTTCACGTTAAAGATAACATTCTCTTACAGAATAGCCCCGATTGTTAGATATGAGTGGCTTAGGAAATTTAAGAGTGGCGATTTTGAAACGTGAAACTATCGAAAGAGTTAGAAATCGGAGACAACATTCAAAATATTGTTAAATACGAGTGGTTTAGGAAATTTGTGAATGGCGATTTTGATGTACGAAAAGAAGAACGTGGAAGATTTTCGAAAAAGTTTGAAGACTTGAAAAAAGCCACACAAAGTCTGAAAAATCTTTGAAGACTTCAGATTTCACACTTACATGTCTGATATTACGAAACTGTAATGTTTAATTTTAAAAGTTTTTGCACAAAAAATATAATTATTTTCCAGTATTTAGATTTTGAAAAAAAAAAACTTAACTTCTTTTTATTTAAATGTAGCACGAAGTGAGGTACAAAAAATGAGTGTTTTCATTATATCAAAATTCATTTATTTTAATATCATATTATTTTCTTTCAGGTATCGACTCCCAAAGAAGTCCTGAACGAATGGCAGGACAGACCCCAGAAGCTGATCGCCAGATACATCAAACGCTACATGCAGATGAAGGGCAGACACTCCTTCGAGGGGCACGGCGCCGTCGCCGTGAAGAGCCCCAGGCGGTTCAAGCTCGTCCAGCAGGAATCCCAAACCTTCGAGTAAAACCCCCCCTTCGCTCCTCTTTAAACTTCAACTTGTATGTTCGACATTTAAACCTAAAAACAAACAAAAAAAAAAGAAAATTGTAAATATTCGTGATTTGTCGTTTTCAAGTCAATAATGATTCAAGAACAACAAAATCATAACCGCATCGCTCAAGACGATCTTTATGTAATTTTTCGTTTGTTGGGTTCTGTTTTTAGCAAGTGGCGTTTTTGATTCTTGAAGTGGCGTGAGTTGAGTAGGGTTGTTGTAAAACGTAATCTGTATGGTTTGTGTGATTTTATTTCATTGAATAAACAATGCTCAATGATGTGTTGATTGTTGTAACTTTGTTACATCAAAAATAATATCCTGAAATAGGTAATTGCTTAGGCCGCATTTATAGTGCAGCAAAACCGATATAATTGCTTAGGCCGCATTTATAATGGAGCAGAACCGATACAATTACTTAGGTCGCATTTATAGTGGAGCAGCCCGATACAATTATTTAGGCCGCATTTATAGTGGAGCAGCGACGATACAATTATTTGGGCCTGTCCCACTATAAATACGGCTTTAAGTATACTTGTAAGGCATTGACATGCAACATTAGTCTGGGCTGTGTTTAATGAAATAAAATCTTCACTGTATAAAAAAGAAGTATTGGGAAAAAGAAAACACGAGAAAAAAAGTAAATAATCGAGCTACATAAATATTTGTGTGTAAAGACAGGCAGATCTTGATCCTCACTTAAGAAAGGAAGGAACTTGTAATATTTTGTATTTCTATGAAAAATATTCCATATCGATAGCCGATTCATCTACAGAATATAATTCTAATTTTATATATTATTGTGTATATGTATGACACATTTGAATAAAGATGTTTAGTTATTCCATATTGAACATTTTAAATGTTTCGGAAAGAACAGTCACGTAAAAATTTGCCTTATCACGAGTGCTTGATAAAGTACAGTCACGTAAAAACGGGATAATTTTTATTTGGCTGTACTTTTTGAAGCATTTAAAATTCGTAATATCGTATATTTTTGCGTCACAAAAAAAATAATAATAATGATTTTTTACTGTATTTTTTGAATCTTAACATTCTTAATGATTGTGTTTCTAAAATAATAAATTATTTAAAAAAATATTGGGATTCAATGGTAACCATTGATATTATTTCACACGAACAAAAATTAATATTGTAATTTGTAATTACATCATAAAGCTTTACTGTTATTATTAAAACTATGTTTTATTCAACACAAAATACAAAAAATAAATAATTGTTTCTTGTCTCAACTTTTTTGTATTATTAAATGGATCATCCATTTTTACAAAAGAAACGAAAACTAAAACTAAGATCAATAATATTAATTATTATAGATGAAATCTATTATTTATTTATGTCTAACGTGTTGACTGATCTGGGGAGATAAATAACTGCGCAAAGTGCGTGCGTCTCAAAGAAGCTCGTTACAATGTTGAAATCTTAACAAATATATCTTTTGGTGTAGTCGTAAACAACTTATTAATCTTTTGCAATTAATTAATATCATTTTGTTAAATGTTGTGTTATTGAGTTACCTATACCAATTTTATATGTACTTAATGAATTTTTTGCTAGAATTTTATAAATATACACACATAATCTTTATTAACTTACATATAATATTGTAATATAATATAATATAATATAATATAATATAATATAATATAATATAATATAATATAATATAATATAATATAATATAATATAATATAATATAATATAATATAATATAATATAATATAATATAATATAATATAATATAATATAATATAATATAATATAATATAATATAATATAATATAATATAATATAATATAATATAATATAATATAATAAAATATTATAAAAGTCTGCCAATTGGCTATCGATCAATAGATTTTATATATTGTCCCCTGAAATTTGAAATAAGTACTTCTGCTAGGAAATAAATTATTATTTCAATTTCAATTTACTTTATTAACGGAATCTCCATTTCCAAATTACAATTATAATTACATATTAAACATTTTATAAGAAACGTGTGACGCTCTAAAAAGATTAAATTATTAAAATATATATACAAACATCTTTATTCCGAAAGAATACATACATATATAATTTAATATACAATATTTGAAACAATATATATATATATATTCTTAAGAGAAACAGCTATCGACCGGAGGTCTTTCATCCTGATTAAAATATTTTTCAGCATTGTGAAAATCCCAATATTTTTTTTTTCAAACAAACCTTGTATTCCGAAATATAATAGTTGTTAATAATATTGTTATAGTTTAGAGAGCTTTTCTGTGATTATAAAAATACATACTATATACACGACGCATGGTCGATTGAATCCACTAAATAAATTCGATTAACATAAAAAAATCGAGGTAATGTGTATTAAAGGTGTCTACCCGGTGGTATTATACCAGGAATTAATCATAATAAGCGAGATTGTAAAAGTTGATTGAAATATAAATAAATCTTAAATTACAAAAATAAAAACATCTTGTTTAATCAGGCCAGAAATGGTAATCGATAGTTTTAAGCCATTCTGCTTCTGTATTTTTTCTTTTGTCACTAAAAAAATTAGAAAACCTCTATGCGTTGATATCAAATTTAAAAGAGAAACCATGCTTTAAACTTTTACTTTTCCCATTATTATCTGTCCATCATAATACTTTCTTATATTTCCATAATATAAAAAAATACTACTGATTAATCAATTACAATATTTATAAAATATAAAAAATACAACTGATTAATCAATTACAATATTTATTTATTATATCGCCTTCTATTTCATTGATTTATTTCACATCGTTAAATAATTTTGGGGCACAATGTTCTCACAACCAACAAAACATAATTTTAATAATAGTGAATAATTAATCGTTCGAATTAATTTATTTTTTTTAATAGAATAAATTGAAATTTATTGATTAACAAACTAAAATCTAAAGTTACTTACAACTCACTACTAACTCACATTTCCTTAGGACTCGTTATTCTGGTCCAACAATTTTTTGAAGCAAAATTATCGTAATCCATCATCCCAAGCATTTTAATTTCAACCAAAATTGAACCGAATTTATTCACTTGACTCCAGTTATTTCGATAATTAAATATGAAAAAAACACCTCACACTGAGAAGTAGAGACGATGTTATATAAGACTAAATAAATAAAATATAAAAAAAATGTGCTACAAAATTTCGGCATTCCATCATAAATCGAATCGAAATAAAACAAAGTTTATTCACTGTTGAGGCTTCCACTTGGTTGTACATTATCTATTATAAATTAATAAAACACTTTTAAATTTGTGCAACTGAAATTTTATTTAGTAAATATAGTTTCGACAACATTAGCGTGTCATTATCAATCCTTTTAGTTTTCATTAAATAAAATAAAATTATCAAACTTTTAGTTTTGATAATGACATGCTACATTATAAAAACTAAAAGTTTGATAATTTTATTTTATTTAATCAAAACTAAAAAGATTGATAATGACACGCTACATTATAAAAACTAAAAGTTTGATAATTTTATTTTATTTAATCAAAATTAAAAAGTTTGATAATGACACACTAATTTTGTCGAAATTAAATAAAATTTCAATTGTTAAAAGTGTTTTATTAATTTACAAAGTTTATTCACTTGATTTATGTTATTTCAGTAATTAAACAAGAAAAGAATTATTTTTAACAAACAAAAAAATAGTATGGAATGAAAAAGTGTAAATAGTGGTTTATTAAAATATTTAAATTTTCACTTATTCCGCGCTAAAACATTTTTATGTAAACTAGTCGGAATTCAATTCAATTTACTTTATTAACGGAATCTCCATTTCCAAATTACAATTATAATTACATATTAAAAAATTTATAAGAAAAGTGTGACGCTCTAAAAAGATTACAAAACATGTATAAAAAAGGCAAATTACCAATCACAAATTACGACAAAATACAAAATAATACGCATCAAAATATTTATCAATCCCAAACAGTTCATTGTGAAAACAAACACAAATATTCAAATATAAAATTAGTGAAACGAACAACCAAGTGTATTAATTAAAATTCATCCTAAATATTTCAAAATATATATTTTTTTCTTGCGTTTGAACAATTTTGATCTTTCGGATCAGTTATACAAACAATATAAGTTGATTGTTTAATCAAATTAATCAATCAATTTGTATTTTTAACTATAAGACTTCATTTACGGCATTCCTATTGCGTAAAGCAGTTTAAACAAAAATACGCAATTGTTTGCGCGATTTATTAAATTTAAATCATCCAAAAATTGTTAGGCCAGCGTAATGAAACTTCTAATATTCCGTTCGCTTTTATAAAAACAAACAAAAAAAAAGAGTAGAAAGTATTTCGGTACGCGAGGACGCATGCTTATGAATCTATATAAATGTGCAAACAATATTTTTAAACACGAAACATATCAAAGACGGGACTCTCCTTTTTGTATTTCTCTTTAAACGTATTTGAAAAAAATAAATTAAATAAATTAAAATGTACATGACGAGCTAATTTATAAATTTGTATAATTTCCTAATTTGCGTGTGAAGTTTAATAATAATGTTTAAAAATCGGAGGAGATTCTGTGTGTTTAAATTAATTTCTTGAATCATAATAAATGGAAGACGACATCTTTTGCTTAATTTTATTTTTACTTAAATATGTCATTATTTATATTTTTATATACGTCTTGTTTAATAGCATGTTATATTAAGTTTGTACTTATTGCTCTTTTTGCCTGTTGGGTAATAAAGAATATTATTATTAATTTCATGTGGCATCGTCAACGATTACATCCGAGAATCGTTTCGTCTACTAAAGCAAGGCGAATTTGTCCTGTTTATGAGAACAGGAAACGAAATTCATTTAATAAAATGTTAAATTTCTTGAGGGTTGATTTATTTTAATTTTTATTTTTTAACAAATGGTTTGGGTTTTATCCCCTACCTGTTTCAACCGGCTCTAAAGGTGGGGAATTGTTTTTGTGCATAAACAGGATTTTTAGATAATTATTGGTCTTACATAATAATTAATTTTTATTTTTTTAACATAAATGGTTTGGGTTTTATTCACTACCTGCTTCAACCGGCTCAGAATGTCGGGTATTGTTTTTAGTACATAAACAGAACTCTTAGATAAGACCTTCTAAGCCGGTTGAAGCAGGTAGGGAAAAAAATCCATACCATTTATGTTAAAAATAAAATAAAAATTACGTACCAATACTCTTAGATAAATATTGGTCTTACACAGGCATAGATTCTCATCAAATCCTTATCTCAGGTGTCGCATTCAAATATAATACAAACATTTTTTTAATGATTCAAAGAAATTAATTTAAACGCACCGCAGTGGAAAATTAAGAGGGTGTAAAACTAAAATCGGTGTTGTAAATTGTACATGTGTGTTTTAAAACAAAATATATATATAAAAAAAGAAAAAATCTAGATGAAATTTTAAATGAATGAATAATATACATATATACATTTTTTGACAATACATTTGTTAATATACATACAAAAAAATATATAAATACATAATATGTAGACAACGATCAAATTTTAAGTGGATTATCTTTGCTGGAATATACAAAATATTTCGTAAAATAATTGTTTCACCTGCTGGACATTGTGGATATTTTATTAACTTTATGGCAAACACGGAATATATTAATGAAAATAGTTCCAAAAGACCTTATGTAAATGTGAAAACACTTTGAAATTTTATTTTATGTAAATTATTATTTATTTTCTGCCGCAGTGGTAGAAAGGTCAGTAATTAAAAAAATATTAGTGTTGGGCAAAATCAAGTGATTTTTTTTAATATATATTTTTAAACCCAGTTTTGCCAAGTGAATGAGGCACAAATAATCAAAATTAAATTGAAATTTTAACAAAAAATACAATATCTCAATTCATTACATTTTGTTTCGTATCATATGGATTTAGATTTAATTTAGTTTTGCAATCTATTATTCGAATATAATTTCCGTTGATTGTATGAATAAATAAATAAATAAATTATAATAAACGAAAGTCGACGCAAGCGCCATCTTTCGCCTAATTTAAAGCGGCATCGCGCTGGCTGAATATTTTATGAAATAAACTTCTCAATTGTTAATGGTTTTAATATTTAGACATTGGTAGTTCATATTGTATGCAATAAATATGAATAAATTATTAAAAATCAACCAATAAAACACAGATTAGATTGAATAACTTTAAATTCTCGACTAGAAAAATTTTAAATTCTCTTAAAAATGGGCTAATAACCCGAAACTAGTCGAGAATTTAAAGTTATTCAATCTAATCTGTGTTTTATTCGTTGATTTTTAATATTATATTCATATTTATTTCTCAATTGTTAATATAGAAATAAAATTTTCACTGTGTGTTATTTGCATAACGTAATATCGATGGATTTCGACACCCAATACGAGAAAAAGAGAATAAAAGAATATTGATGGAACACCCATTTACTCCAACAGGTTCAATTTTTATTTTATAAAATATTCTGTATACAAAAAAGAAGAAGAAGAAGAAAAAACAACATGCCTCTTTCGTGTATTTTTGACATGTTACCAGTTGTTGAATTTTCGCTTGTCTGTTGTTGAAATGTCGGTTTTTACGAGGACGTTTATTATTTTTTTATAAATATATTGTAACATAGCTTAATAATGTAAACATAAAATGTATGTACAAGTAGCGATAAATTTGTTAAAGGTTTTGATTGATTCGCCCCGCCCGTTTTCGACTCGTTATTACGCAATTCGCTATTAAATATACATAAAAAAAAGAAAATACAAATGAATATTCCATGTAATGGGTTTGCGCGTTTGGTCACACTCATGATATTGTTATTAATGTCATTTGGATAATAAGTATGAAGTGAAAACTAGCTGTAGTGAATTCATGTAATTGTCGCCTAAACAAAATGTATTGATTAAATAAATATATGATTATTTAAATTTAATTTATTCATTAATAATTAATATACCCTGAAATTTATACTTTGAAAATATTCAAATTTCAATTAAAAACGGATATGATAAATTTATTTTTTATTGTGGATATTAACATAGACTAATATATAAATTAGTCTATGTGAGAATAAAAATATACAGTGAAGATTTTATTTCAATTAAAATAGAATAAAAAAAAAACGGACGCGATTCAAACTTTTGCAGTTATTTAAATTTAAATTAAATTAAAAAAAAATAGTAGTTGGGGGATTTATCGAGGTTCAAAAAAAAATAACAAATTTAAAATACTTTTTGGGTGCTATTTGGTTTTTAACTTACCGTAGGTTTAAACCAAAAAAATAGGAAAAGAAAAATGTTATAAAAAAATAAGAATAATATATTATTTATTTATTTATTATTATTTACGGATATAACCTTTTTACAAAAGCAGAAAAGTATAAATTGTATAAAATATCAAAAAACAAAGTAAAAGGAAAAAAATACAAATATGACAATAAATAATAAATTTAATTTCAATTAAAAATGGATATAATTCGCACTTGCAGTTATTTAAATTAAAATTAAATTAAAAAAAAATAGTTCGAGGCAATATCGAGGTTTAAAAAAGTCATTTTTGGGCGCCATTTCGTTTTTAATTTACTGTAGGCTTAAACAAAAAAAATAGAAAACGGAAAATTTTATAAAAAAATAAGAATAATATATTAATTTCAATTAAAAACGGATATGATTCGAACTTGCAGTTATTTAAATTAATATTAATTAAAAAATATATCGGCGGCGATGTCGATGCTAGAAAAATTAACAAATTTAAAATACTATTTGAGCGCCTCTTGGTTTTTAACTTAGTTGGCTTGTCCCCACTTAAACCGAGAAATTAGGGAAAGGCAAATGTAAAAAAATTAAAATATGAATAATATATTACAGTAGAATGATTTTTTTTAATAATTTTTTTTTAGATTTATCCGAATTAAAAAAAAATCATCGAAATTTGAATATTTTCTAAGGAAAAAAAAATGAATTTCGCGAAAAATCTAAAACTCTCGGAATGACTTGAAATTATATCAAAATGTTCCTAATAAATGGAAGCATTAACAGTGTAATTTTTAGCTTTGTAAAGCAAACAGTTTTCGTACAGGAGGGGTGTAAATTAGGCCTTTAAAAAACGAGCGAAAATATCGTCCAACTTTGCGATTTTTTATAAACCAGCACAACAGTCTCATTCTATTGATTTTTTGGCTGAAATATAGATAAATCCTTTCGGAATCTTGTTCTTCAAGTTCCAAGCTCTTAACGCATCTGTAAAGAAAGTTATTTCAGTTTTATCAGCATCGCAACCTAAAGCGTTAATCGGCGGTCCTCGCTTAAACCGTTCCCATAAGCCTCCATGTAAATGAGAAGCAAAAATTCAAACGGCTTCAATGAGTGGGAAATGATATTTTTTGGGAAAAATAAATATCCCACCCCTATTCCAACATCTTTAAGAGTGTTTGAGATTTTTTTTAGATTTTTCCGGAAGAAAAAAAAAATCATCGAAATTTGAATATTTTCTAAAATGTGGATTTTCGTGAAAAATCTGAAACTCTCGGAATGACTTGAAATTATATCAAAATGTTCCTAATAAATGGAAGTATTAACTGTGTAATTTTTAGCTATGTAAAGCAAACAGTTTTCGTACAGGAGGGGTGTAAATTAGGCCTTCAAAAAACGAGCTAAAATATCGTCCAACTTTGCGATTTTTTATAAACCAGCACAAACGTCTCATTCCGTTGATTTTTTGACTGAAATATAGATAAATCCTTTCGGAATCTTATACTTCAAGTTCCAAGCTCCTAACGCATCTGTAAAGAAAGTTATTTCAGTTTTATCAACATCGCAACCAAAAGCGTTAATCGGCGCGTCTCGCTTAAACCGTTCCCATAAGACTCCATGTAAATGGGAATCAACAATTCAAACGGCTTCAATGGATGGGAAATGATTTTTTTTTGGAAAAATAAATATCCCACCCCTATTCCAACATCTTCAAGAGTGTTTGAGATTTTTTTTAGATTTTTCCGAAAGAAAAAAAAAATCATCTAAATTTGAATATTTTCCAAAAAGTGGATTTTCGTGAAAAATCCGAAACTCTCGGAATGACTTGAAATTATATGAAAATGTTCCTAATGAATGTAAGCATTAACTGTGTAATTGTTAGCTACGTAAAGCAAACAGTTTTCGTACAGGAGGGGTGTAAATTAGGCCTTCAAAAAACGAGCGAAAATATCGTCCAACTTTGCGATTTTTTATAAACCAGCACAACAATCTCATTCTATTGATTTTTTGGCTGAAATATAGATAAATCCTTTCGGAATCTTGTTCTTCAAGTTCCAAGCTCTTAACGCATCTGTAAAGAAAGTTATTTCAGTTTTATCA
Source organism: Philonthus spinipes (assembly GCA_963082785.1). NCBI lineage: Eukaryota > Metazoa > Arthropoda > Insecta > Coleoptera > Staphylinidae > Philonthus > Philonthus spinipes. The sequence goes on from OY720311.1 coordinate 23,490,653, forward strand.
GCATCGCAACCTAAAGCGTTAATCGGCGCGTCTCGTTTAAACCGTTCCCATAAGCCTCCATGTAAATGAGAAGCAAAAAATCAAACGGCTTCAATGGGTGGGAAATGATTTTTTTGGGGAAAATAAATATCCCACCCCTATTCCCACATCTTCAAGAGTGTTTGAGATTTTTTTTAGATTTTTCCGGAAGAAAAAAAAATCATCGAAATTTGAATATTTTCTAAAATGTGGATTTTCGTGAAAAATCCGAAACTCTCGGAATGACTTGAAATTATATCAAAATGTTCCTAATAAATGAAAGCATTAACTGTGTAATTGTTAGCTACGTAAAGCAAACAGTTTTCGTACAGGAGGGGTGTAAATTAGTCCTTAAAAAAACGAGCGAAAATATCGTCCAACTTTGCGATTTTTTATAAACCAGCACAAAAGTCTCATTCCGTTGATTTTTTGGCTGAAATATAGATAAATCCTTTCGGAATCTTATTCTTCAAGTTCCAAGCTCCTAACGCATCTGTAAAGAAAGTTATTTCAGTTTTATCAACATCGCAACTAAAAACGTTAATCGGCGCGTCTCGCTTAAACCGTTTCCATAAGCCTCCATGTAAATGGGAATTAACAATTCAAACGGCTTCAATGGATGGGAAATGATTTTTTTGGGGGAAAATAAATATCCCACCCCTATTCCAACAACTTTAAGAGTGTTTGAGATTTTTTTTAGATTTTTCCGGAAGAAAAAAAAAATCATCGAAATTTGAATATTTTCTAAAATGTGGATTTTCGTGAAAAATTCTAAACTCGCGGAATTGCTTCAAATTGTACCAGAATGTTCCCAATGAACAGGAGCATCAACTGTATAAATTTGAGTTAGGTTAAGCGAACAGTTTTAGCACAGCCGGGGTGTAAATTGGACGTTTGAAAAATGAGCGAAAAAATCGTGAAAATTTGCGATTTTTTTTAAACAAGTACAAAAAAATAATTTCAACAAAATTTACGCTCAAACCTAGATAAACACTTCCCGGAGCTTAATCTTAAAGTTCCAAGATTCCATTGCATCTGCGAAAAAAGTTATCTTAGTTTAATCAACGTCGCATCGAAAAACGTCAATCTCGCTAAAACCGTTGACGTAAGGCCCCATGTAAATCAATTTAAAAAGACCTAAATAAAGGGGAAATTAATTAATGTAAATAAAACAAGTATCCTTTTTTTCTTCACTGGTTTATTTTGTACTACTAAATGTACATTTCGTCCACCAAGTGGACATTATCAATAGTTGTACTTGAATTTACTTTATTTACATTAATTCAACTCATCTTCACGTAACTCGAAACTGAAAGTAATAAGGAAGTTAATTTAAAAATTAAAAATTATTAATTTAATTTAAAATTAATAAATTTTTCCTATTCATTGGGAACATTTTGGTATAATTTGGAGTTATTCCGTGAGTTTCGGATATTTCACTAAAACACGCATTTGAAAATATTCAAATTTCGGGGAGCTTGGGTTAGGTAGGTTGTGTTAGTAATTTTATAGAAAAGGATGTAAATAAAAAAGTGAAATAAATAGAAAGCCATTTTTTTTTCAATCTCTTTATTTAATCAACTCATTTCATTTATTTGAAATAATTTTTGTTTTTTGGTCTTTATCGTGTGAACAACACTGTTTCTTCGCCTTTATCTATATTCATTTTATCATATATTTATTATATTGTATAAATTATAAACACTTCTTTTTTTTTATTCAATATTTAAACATCATCTGTTTTTTATTTTATATAACGGTTTTTATATAAATATTCTTTTATTTACATACATTTTTATATCATATATATAATTTTTTCTATATATATATATATAGTTCTTTTATTTTTTTTATTTACGCCTAAATGTGAGCAACAGTGAATACTTAAATAGTACTTATTTGTTACAAATTAGGTCCGATAATTTATTTCTTTTTTTTTATTATGTATATTTATGTGTATATAAACACTTATACGAATATACGATTTATTTGGGATGGTTTCTGATGCGTGTAATATGCGAGTAAGGAAGGATTTATAGTGAGGAAGGCGATGCTGGCTTTGTAAAAAAAGAAGAATTAATAAGGAATAGTGTTGGAATTACAATAATCATATTTTTTTGTGGATACTAAGTCAAGACGAATTAATAGGGAATAATGTTGGAATTACAATAATCCCCACCATTTCATATTTTTTTGTGAATACTAAGTCTACGTAATAATGATAGACAATTAAAAATGTTTACCACGGGTTAAGTGAGGAATTTATTCAGAATAGGTCTATGTAGTATACGGCCGGATTTATAGTGAGGCAGCACGATGCTAGCTGCATCATACCTTGGAAGGCGCTAATTCTGTGTGTGCCCGCGCCTCCGCGTATGTCAACAGTAAATCTAGAAATTGTTGCATTTTGCTTCGTTATAACGTAATACACACACGAATTACATGAATTTGGATGTATTGTTTATTCTTTATTAATAATTAATCACAGTTTCTTATACGCGCGCACCAAAAATGCAACTATATATGCGACTTTATATGTTATAGATGTACAAAATCCAGACGAAGCATGAAATGGTGGGGATAAACGTTACATGATTTTATATTTATAAATTGTGTAATATTTTGGTAAGTTTATTATATTCATTTTGCCAAAATTGTTTCGAAGCAAAATACAACAATTTCTAGATTCATTGCAATCGCGAATGTGCGAGCACAATAAAAATTAGCGCCTTTTAAGGTATTATGCAGCTAGCATCTAAGCCCCACTATAAATGTTGCCTTATACACCATAGACTTAATATCTAGACGGAGCATGAAATGGTGGGATAAGGTTGTTGTGAATCCCTCTTAATTCATTTTTTTTAAACCTACGATCTAATAAATACAAATGTTGCGAGAAACAAATAATAACGAATTTTGCGCTTAATGTTTATCCATTATTATTTGGTTACAAAAAGCACTTTTTGTAACCAAATAATAATGGATTTTAAGTATATGTCATCGCTATTCAAAGTTATGTTCTTTTAACAAATCAGCTGTACGATAAAAAAAATAACCAACCCCATCCAATACATGCTGGGATTACTATGCTTCCTTTAAATATACATCCTTTTTCATTAAACGTTAAAAAGAGGTTATTTTTTGATCTGAGCATAAACGAAATAGCGCGCGCGTACTAATAAATAGGCTCTTTCAATGTAAAATACAGCTGGCATCCCTTATCTCGCTGCTCCACTATAAACGCGGCCTAAAGTGAAGATGGTCGATATTGGTGAAGGTACGATTTTTTCATTATTGTTTGTTTCGAATAAATGACATTAAATTGCAATGCATGCGTGTTATATTTAATTGTCGAGTGTCTTTATCATTGGTCGATAGATAGATTAATATCGAAATGTAATTACATTTGTAACGACTTAAGAAAATGCAATTTCATTTATGGTGGATGCGCCGGGCGGATAGAGTATTACAAGCAGCGCATGTATCATAAAATATAGGAAATTCAATTCATGTTTTATATTTTTTTATTGAAACAAATTTTTTTTTGTGAAAAATTGCAATTAGTTTATACATATATAATCTAATTGTAAGACTTTATGTATGTATATAGATATAATTTTGTACTATGTAAATAGAATACTTGACAAAAATTGTAATTAACTTTGTAATCACTTAATAATAATAATAATGTTTATTGTCCAACAGGAAACAAATTCCCAATTACAAGATAATTTAGTATTAACAAAACGCATTAAAAGTAACAATTGAAAATAATAACATTAAGAAAATGCGTATTACACGCTGATACACTGATAGCCCGGCGCATCCACCATAAATTGAATCACATTTTCTTAATGTTATTATTTTTAATTGTTACATGTATCATAAAAGATGTGAAATTTATGTTTCGTATTTTTAATTGGAATTAAATTATTTTGAATAAATTGTAACAAAAAAATAAATAATTGAAAATGCTTTGAAATATTTTGTGTATGGATTCCAAAAGTATTAAATAGAAAATAATTGGCATGGAAGAATATAAATTACTCAATCAAATACATTTTATGATATAATTTGTTTTTTTTTATGAAATCTGAGAAATTACACAAGTTTTTTTAATATTATATATTTATATATTTTATATTATTATATATTTATATTGTTGCACAAGATTTAAAATTTTAAATAAAAAAGTCATTCAGACGCTTTTAATATGAAAGATTTTTTCTTGCAATTAAGTTTGAAAAAAAAATTGAGGGAAAAATGTAAAAAAAAATCGAGAAGACAGAAATGTTCTCAAGCTGGTTTTGCAAAAACCGGTTTGTTTCAAGTTGCTCAGAATTATACAGTTTATGCTCCCGTCCGTTGGAAACATTTTCGTACAGTTTGAAGTTATCCCGCGAGTTTCGGATTTTTCACTAATTCCACTATTTTTCCAAAGAAAATATTCAAATTTCGATGAAATTTTTTTTTCCAAAAAAATCAGGAACAAAAAAATAGACGACTATTTCAGTATAATAATTTTAAATAAAATTCCTTCAAAAAAATATATGCTTTTAATAAAAGACGATGAAGACGAAGAAGAATTTAAATAGTAGTTTTTTTAATGTGCATTTGTTTAACGTGCTTACGTAACGTAAGTCAAAAGTCACAGAGCTAAATGTGAAAATAATTTATTAATTATTTTCAAATCATTTTTATTTAATATAGAAAAAGAATTTTATAAATTACTCAATCAAATACTTTTTATGATATAATTAGTTTCTTTTTTTATGAAATCTGAGAAATTACACAAGTTTTTTTAATATTATATATTAATATATTTTATTATTATTGCATAAGATGTAAAATTTTAAATAAAAACATCATTCAAAGAAATAAATGAATTTAAATGTTATTAATAAAAAAAAACAATAATGAAAAAAATCGTACTTCAATGAGAGTCGTTGTGTATACGCCATTTTTTTTTCGTGTACTGTTGACACGGTTCCTTAAATCTAAACTTATTTCAATAAGGATTATTTTTAACCGTTTGCTTTGCCCGCGACGAAATCGTTGTTTGATCGCAATGCAATTTCCATTTGCAAAGCAAACGCTCTTTTCGTATACGAATAATCATCGAGCAATTATTGTTGACTAAATTTTTAATCTTAGAAATGAAATTAATAATGATATTTTTAACCCAATTAAAAGACAGTTTATATATAATTTAATTAGAATAAAGTTTTGATTATTTCGTGATGAAATCAAGGAATAATTATAACCTGATTATTTTGTGTAAAAATGAAAAATCAGATCCTGATTTAATCACAAAATAATCAGATTATTCTGTGTTAAAATAAATAATCAGGTTCTGATTATTTTGTGATAAAATCAGAGAATAATCAGAACTCGATTATTCTGTGCTGAAATAAAAAATCAGATCCTGGTTTAATCACAAAATAATCCGATTATTCTGTGTTAAAACAAAAAAAAAAAACAAGTTCTGATTATATTGTGATAAAATCAGAGAATAATCCTCGATTACTTTGTGCTAAAATAAAATAAAATCAGATCCTGGTTTAATCACAAAATAATCAGATTATTCTGTGTTAAAATAAAAAAATCAGATCCTGGTTTAATCAGCAAATGATCAGATTATTCTGTGTTAAAATAAAAAATCAGGTTCTGATTATTTTGTGATAAAAACAGAGAATAATCAGAACTCAATTATTTTGTGTTAAAATAAAAAATCAGAACCTGGTTTAATCACAAAATAATCAGATTATTCTGTGTTAAAATAAAAAAAAATCAGGTTCTGATTATTTTGTGATAAAATCAGAGAATAATCATAAAGCAATTATTCTGTGTTAAAATGAAAAATCAGATCCTGGTATAATCACAAAAAAATCAGATTATTCTGTGTTGAAATAAAAAATCAGGTTCTGATTATTTTGTGATAAAATCAGAGAATAATCAGAACTCGATTATTCCGTGTTAAAATAAAAAAATAAGATCCTGGTTTAATCACAAAATAATCAGATTATTCTGTGTTAAAATAAAAAAAAATCAGGTTCTGATTATTTTGTGATAAAATCAGAGAATAATCAGAACTCGATTATTCTGTGATAAAATAAAAAAAATCAGATCCTGGTTTAATCACAAAATAATCAGATTATTCTGTATTAAAATAAAAAAATCAAGTTCTGATTATTTTGTGATAAAGCGGAGAATAATTTGAAAAAAAAAATAACATAATTTTCTGAACTTATTTTTTTTATTAATTATGTTTTTTTAGTTGTAATTGTAAAACCATCAACAAAAAAAAACATAATTTTGTGAACTTATTTTTTTTATTAATTATATACTCACTAATAAAAAGAATGTTTTTTTGCAAACATAATTTTATTTTAATATAAAATAAAAAAAAATGAATTAATATGTCTCACAGGGCTTATGTTTTTTTTAATTGTAATTGTAAAACCATCAACAAAATTAAAAACTCGAAACCATCAAACCAATTTCTATGTTGCGGAGAATTGAGCTTGGTGACTCGCATCAAAGATTCAATAACATTCATAATTGCTCGCGGATTACTCAAACACATCATTTCATTTTTAATCCATCGTAGTCTTACTTATACGTTCTCTTTTTACACACCTTAGTGACTAAAAATAGGACTATCTAACACAATTTTAGAAATGTTGTCGCCAGTGGAGCCTCTTTGGAACAAGAGGATCCGGAATATATACTCTTCTTCATATATATATTTTTTGGGTTTTGATTATTACTTTTTTTTACATAAATCTTAATTTCGTTATATATTTATTTCATTTTAAAATTTTATTTATACAAAGTTTACCGATCGGGTTAGTTTTTTTTTGTTTTGTTTTGTTTCTTTATAGTTACTCAATTCCTACGCTTATATACAGAGAGACCATTGTTGGGTTTTGAAAAAAAAAATGATAATGAGTTCGTGTTAATTTGAAAAATTGTTGTTTTTTTTCTTGGATAAATTAATTTTAATTGGCGAAAATTTAAATTATTTATTATAAGTAATGATTTAATGACGATGCCATTATTATCAATAAATTATTTATCACAATAAAGATATCATATGTGTAATCAGAAAAAATAGAGGATTTTAATATGATAAAAAAAAAACAATATGGCGTCCATAAGAAATAAGAAAGTTGATGATAGTCCAGAAGAAATAAAACGTGCCGTTAGTAAAATTTGTACGCCATCGATTAGATTATGAAAAAGTGCTATAGTAATGTCTTCATTGTATTGAAATATTGCTTCAAATAACGAAGATATAAATAAAAAAAAGGAAAATCGCATTTTTCAGATTTTTTTTCATTTTTCTTAAAAAACAAAGAAACTTTTGTAATTTTTATTATTTATTTTGTATATATAAAATTATTAATTTAAAAAGAAAATTATTTGTTTTGAAATTTATGAAATTTATTTATTAACTTTATCTTGATTTTTATTTAATTCAATTTAAATATGTAAATTAAATTTAGGACAGAAAGAAAATTGAAATTAGGCAAAAGGTGGCGCTTGCGTCGTCTTTAATTTATTATGTTTGTTGTTGTTTTCGTTTAATTTTTCTGCACTCATTATCATTCATTCAATAAATTCACGGTTACTCTTTTAATTTTTATTCTTTTTTTTAACACACTGGTCTGTGTGTATATGTTTTTTGTATTCTTAAATTTAAGAACAAATTCTGAATATGTGCGTGAGAGTTATTATTATTATTATTTCCTTTTTTTTAATTTTGTTATCATTTTTTAACTTAAGTTATAAATTCATTTATTTATGTATATATATTTAAAGGGATGTGGCGATATGGGGTTTTGCCGTCGTCGACGCTATCTCCGACAGGCGAACATCGATGGGGATCCGATCGTCGTAGAGGGTGGGCGCCTGCAGGATTATCCCCGCGGTGCCGACCAGCACTGCCAACGTGAAGATCCACAGGAACAGCCGGTCCAGAACCATCGCTACGTACTTCCAATCTTCTTTTACCTAAAACGAAAATAATAAAAAAAAGAAGGATTAAGAAATTATTTTTGATAGTTGAAAGAATTGTTTTTTTTTGAGATCTCTCCTTAATTTAATTTAGTCTTCAGAATCGGGGCTTGATTCTGTCTACTCTAGGGATTTTATCCTGATTTTAAGAAAATAAAAATGCGGATTACACCATTTTTTTTAACGAGCGTCACACTTTTCTTATAAAATTTTCAATATGTAATTATAATTGTAATTTTGAAATGGAGATTCCGTTAATAAAGTAAATTGAAATTGATTAAACAATAATCGAAGCAATTGGATTTTTAATGCTTTTAATATTTAGACATTGGTTGTTCATATTGTATGAAATAAATATGAATAGATTATTAAAAATCAACCAATAAAACACAAAATAACTTTAAATTCCAGAACAAAAAAGGTATACAAAAAGTAAAGGCATCCTTTAGACATAGAAAATTCTTGCCTTAATTTCAACGGAACCCATGGACCGAGACGATTTTATACAGCAATTTAACTTAATCGCATTTCACAGACTTTCATTACTTTCAAATTTCAATTTTACGGCTGCCCGTGCATCGGCTTATAATTATTAACGGAATTTAAAGAGCGCGCGAAGGCCGTTTTTAAGGTGTCGCCGGAAAATTGACGCGTATGCCGTCGGAGCTTAAAGTTAAATAGGAAAGTTTTAATGCCGGCCCGACATAAGCTTCATCTGGATTGGTGTAGACATGTAAAGTTTTCCACTTAAGAGCTTATCTTTATATCAAAATCGCCTCGCCCCATGGGACCCTCGCACAACTTCCATACCCCCACCCCCCATCTCTCTCAAGATTATTCATTAAGTTCGTCACTAATCTCGCGCGAATACATTCGTACATTGAGTTTCCATTTCCCGGACAGAAATTTTGGATTAGATATAATGCAAACATACATGGATGTGTGTTTTTTTTGTAAAATATAAGCGCTCGAATATAACAAGCAAAAGGAAAAATATTCATATCCTTCCTGTAAGCCTAATAAATACAAACATTCTACAATCACTATTCATAAATTGATTTGCGTAAATCATCAGGACAGTTCAGCTTGCTAGCATAGATTTTTTTAACTTCTTCATAAATTCATGGCAGGGCAGAAAGACTTAACTTTGTTTAAGCTGGAATATATTTACAGGTTTTAATTAAAATCCTATGGTAATCTTCTTTTTAACATAACTTATGAAAAAAAATCAAATCAATAAGTTATATAATTACATATTAAATACACCCTACATAAAAGTAGAAAAACTTTCTTTATAGATACGATGCATTGTTGGAACTAGAAGAATTGGATTCTTTTATATATTTCACCCAAAAATATTTCATTGTATCATGTATGTATGTTACTGTATTTAATGGTCCCCGTTAATTAAATAAATAAATAAAATAAATAAATAAAAAAATATTAAAATGTGAATATTGTGCTTTTCTACACAAATTCCCAAAATTGGACAATTTTTTCGCTTATTTTTAAAAAACCCAATTTACTGTATGAAAACTATTTGTTCCATATTGCTCAAATTTATACAGTTTATGCTCTCTTACGTTATGCAAATTTTGGTATAAATTGAAGTACATTTTTCACCAAAATCCTGCCCACGCGAGTTTTTTATTTGCATGGATAAAAAAATGGATTTTGGTGAAAAGTCAAAAACTCGCAGAACAACTTCAAATTATTTTGAAATTTTCATAATGAATGAGAGTATCAACTGTAAAAATTTGAGCAATATGGAACAAATAGTTTTCATACAGTATGAGGCTAAATTGGGTCTTTTAAAAATAAGCGAAAAAATTGTCCATTTTTTTGGAATTTGTGTAGACAAGCACAATATTCACATTTTAATAATTTTTGGGTGAAATATATATAAAAAAAAATCCGCCTAGAATCCAACTCTTCCAGTTCCAACAATGTATCGTATCTATAAAGAAAGTTATTCTACTTTTATTAACGTCGCGATCTAATAAAGCGTCAATCGGAGCGTCAATATGCTCCAGGTAAAAGGATTCATGATTATAAAATGCCTCCAATGAACCGGAAAATGATTTTTTCTAGCAAAATAAATATCTCACGCTCTTTCTAACATATTCAAGAGTCCTTGTGATTTTTTTCAGATTTTTTTGAGGGAAAAAAAATTCATCGAAATTCGAATATTTTCTTGTAAAAAGTGGATTTTGGTGAAAAATTCGAATCTCACGGAATAACTTCAAAATATACCAAAATGTTCCCAATGAATGGTAGCATCAACTGTGTAAATTTAAGCTATGTGCTACAAATAGTTTTCGTACAGCAGGCGTGTAAATTAGGCATTTGAAAAATGAGCGAAAAAATTGCCAAATTTTGGGAATTTGTGTAAGTAAACAGAAAATTCTCATTCTAATGATTTTTGATTAAAATATAGATAAATCCTTCCTGAATCCAATTCTTTAAGTTCCAATGTTTTATCGTATCTATGAACAAAGTTATTGCATTTTTATTAATGTCGCGTCCTGAAGCGTCGATCGGAGCGACTCGCTTAAACCGTTCCCATAAGGCTCCATGTAAATGAAATACATGATTACAAAATGCGTTTAATGAACCGGAAATGCAATTTTTCCAGCAAAATAAATATTCCACGCTCTTTCTAACATATTCAAGAGTCCTTGTGATTTTTTTCAGATTTTTTTGAGGGAAAAAAAATTCATCGAAATTCGAATATTTTCTTGGAAAAAAGTGGATTTTGATGAAAAATTCGAATCTCACGGAATAACTTCAAAATATACCAAAATGTTCCCAATGAATGGGAGCACCAACTGTGTAAATTTAAGCTATATGCTGCAAATAGTTTTCGTACAGCAGGCGTGTAAATTAGGCATTCGAAAAATGAGCGAAAAAATTGTCAAATTTTGGGAATTTGTGTAAGTAAACAGAAAATTCACATTCTAATGATTTTTGATTGAAATATAGATTAATCCTTCCCGAATCCAATTCTTCAAGTTCTAGTGTTCTATCGTATCTATGAACAAAGTTATTCTATTTTTATTAACGTCGCGTCATGAAGCGTCGATCGAAGCGTCTCGCTTAAACCGTTCCCATAAGGCTCCATGTAAATGAAATACATGATTAGAAAATGCGTTCAATGAACCGGAAATGCAATTTTTTCAGCAAAATAAATATTCCACGCTCTTTCTAACATATTCAAGAGTCTTTGTGATTTTTTTCAGATTTTTTCGAAAGAAAAAAAATCATCGAAATTTGTATATTTTCTCCATGTAAATTTGATGAAATGAATTGAAATGTCTTTATTGAACCGGAAATTATTTTTTTCCGGAAAATAAATATGCCACGCTTTTCCTAACACCTCCAAGAGTATTTGAGATTTTTTTCAGATTTTTTTGAAAAAATTTTTTTTTATCGAAATTCGAATATTTTCTTGGAAAAAAGTGGATTTTGATGAAAAATTCGAATCTCACGGAATAACTTCAAAGTATACCAAAATGTTCCCAATGAATGGGAGCATCAACTGTGTAAATTTAAGCTATATGCTACAAACAGTTTTCGTACAGTAGACGTGTAAATTAGACATTTCATAAATGAGCATTTTTTTTCGGTCAATTTTAGGAATTTGTGTAAGTAAACATACATTTTTTATTGTAATGATTTTTTATTGAAATATAGATAAATCCTTCCCGAATCCAATTCTTCAATTTCCAGTGTTCTATCGTATCTATGAACAAAGTTATTCTATTTTTATTAACGTCGCGTCCTGAAGCGTCGATCGGAGCGTCTCGCTTAAACCGTTCCCATAAGGCTCCATGTAAATGAAATAAATGATTACAAAATGCGTTCAATGAACCGGAAATGCAATTTTTCCAGCAAAATAAATATTCCACGCTCTTTCTAACATACTCAAGAGTCTTTGTGATTTTTTTTCAGATTTTGTCGAAAGAAAAAAATAGGTCGGCAGTCAGCATTCATTTGAAGACCCCATAATAAGAGTATGTATTCTCCTTATTCTGTTTATTATTTTAGTCCTTACGTTGAATTGAATAAGTTCTTTCTTATTTAAGAGAATTTAAAATTTGTTTTATTAAAATTTTAATAAAACAAATTTTAAATCTTAAATAAGAAAAAATAAGAGATTTTAAAATTTGTTTTATTAAAATTTTAATGAAACAAATTTAAAATTTGTTATTTAATTCAACGTAAGGACTAAAATAATAATAAACAGAATAAGGAGAATACATATTCTTATTATGGGACCTTCAAACCCGAAACTAGTCGAGAATTTAAAGTTATTCAATCTAATCTGCGTTTTATTTGTTGATTTTTAATAATTTATTCATATTTATTTCATACAATATGAACTACCAATGTCTAAATATTAAAACCATTAATTATAAAGAAAATATTATCTCAACCTACGTATTTTTAACATCAATGTATAAATAAAAACCGTATACGATTGTGTTTACTTAAAATACATTTCGATTATATCAGGTGGAAGACCAGAGAGGGCAGTAAATAAAACCACCGCCAAAAGAAAATGATTATAAGGGTGGAAGGACAGGCCTTAATGAAAAAAAAAAGCGCGCCATCGTTCCTGGCCCTCTTACTCAGGGCAATTTTCTTTACGTCCCAGAACTTCGACATCACCCTAATCGAGTTTATACACACTGCACCAATAAGAAGAAAAGCCAGAAATATATCGAGTGGAATTAAAGCTCATTGTACTTTTTTCTTTTCGCCGCCGCAATTCGCACTTACTGGATAACATTGAAGTGAAATAAGGTAGGCAAATAATTAGTTGCTTTCAGTGCAAAAAGTTAAATGATGATTTTATTTCATCACAAAAAAAAATATATAGATTTTTTTTGATAAATTAAATAAATTATAAATTTTGAACTAATTATTATTATTAAATTCTCTTGAGAATGGGCTAATAACCCGAAACTAGTCGAGAATTTAAAAGTCAAAAACTCGCAGAACAACTTCAAATTATACCGAAATTTTCATAATGAATGAGAGTATAAACTGTAAGAATTTGAGCAATATGGAACAAATCGTTTTCATACAATATGCGGCTAAATTGGGTTTTTTAAAAATAAGCGAAAAAATTGTCTATTTTTTGGAATTTGTGTAGACAAGCACAATATTCACATTTTAATAACTTTAAAGTTATTCAATCTAATCTGTGTTTTATTGGTTGATTCTTAATAATTTATTCATATTTATTTCAATTAATTAATCATTTTCAATTTCTTGGATTAATTTCTCATCTGGCACTTGGTGAAACATATTACACTATGTAAAATAATTTAAAGAAAAGACACTTCGTATTGTTTCACAAATTAATAATTTATTAATTATTTTACATAGTAATCATTTTCAAATTATTTTTATTTAATTTATTTAACAACCTGTTTTGTTTTTAAGATTCCGAATAGGCAAAAGATGGCGCTTGCGTCGTCTTAAATTAATTATTCCGAATAGTATTTTAATTAAAATCCTTACCCTAGTAGAGTCCTCTTCCCTCCTCGTATGATCAGCAATAAACCGCACACCATCAATCGCTTTGTGCACTTCCGGACAGTGATGCCACGAATGCGCTTCCGCGCAAAGCGTGTCCTCTAAGCACCCCGCACCCAGCTCAGTTCCCAGATCGTGCCCGAGCATCGCGCTGAGACACGGCGGCGGCGTCATCCCGTGTATCCTGCAGGTGTTGAGAGCCCCGGCCTCCAATTCCCTGCACAAGGGATCCTCGGCGTCGATGGGAGCTCCGGTGGCGGTGGTTGCGGCGGCCGCCAACGGAGGCTCAGGGCTGCCGGTCGAGACGTACCTAGGGGTCAGCTCGTCCCTGGAACTCGCGCTGGGGAAGAGGTCCGCCGGATCGTCGATCAGCCCCTGCTCGTTGTACATATCCGGGTCCCGGAGCTCCAGCCCGTTGCACGTACGCACCATTACTCTGTGACTGGAAGTCATCATACTAACGAGAATAATAGGCAATATTAAAGGGTAATGATGAACGAGTCGCTCATTTAACTCGTTGACACGCTGAAGTGTTTAAAATAATGAATAAATGGTAATAGTTTTTTCAATGTTTAACATTAATTATTAATTTCACTTTGAATATTCTGTTGCTGATAAACCTCGTCAGGCGTCTATTCACGGGGGAGCTGATTCGATTTAAATTTCGTAAGTTTTTCGAGTTTTAAAATTTTTAACTTGGGACGCATATTCACGAGGGAAGGAACGAGCTGTTTCGGTATATATATAAAAAAAATAATAGAAAATTAGAAAGATGTCTCCCAAAAAATGTTTATTATTAATATTAGGTGTATTAAACAGAAATACATTATTTTCTACTAGATTGATAGCGATAAAAATATGAGATTTCGTACTAAAAAAAAAACTTTTCCGGACAATTTTGTAATTAGTTGACGCAGATTTGTTTCAGCATATTTCAAAGGTGGATATTAGTAATAATAATTTATTTTCTTTATTTTTTCGACCACGAGGGATTGGGAGACGATCTTTCTAATTTTCTATTATTTTTTTCCCATTTTTTATTTTTCATTGTTGTCAGGTTTTACCGCTCCCCTTTGCATTTTAAAAAACTCATTCACCAGGAGGGAGGGAGGTGAAGGCGGACTTTCTATTTTGAAGTTTTGAATTATTTCAGTGAGTTGCCTTTGTATTTCTCATCGTTGAATTTCAAAATTTCATTGCCATATCTCCCCTTGCGCTGCATTCCACAGCTATTATTTTTACTTATAAAATCGCGCAAATCCTACTTCATTATTTATTGACATTTAGACAAGGCCAATATATACACATTTTTTTAATTGCGATAATTACTTTAAGCTGTTGGAGATGCTATTTATTGACCAAGTGAATGAATACTGTTTTCTATTTATATTATTTACCTTCGTCTATCTAATTGGTAATGTGGCCTGCGCATTACCAATAACCTCGGAAGAATATGTATGAAGACACGTTTAACCCAGGGCGCCATCACGTGGGTCTGGGGTGATCGGAAGTGAACGTTTAACACCACCACTGTAACACATATGCTGCAAGAAGAAAGAGAAAAAAAAACGTGCCGTTTTAGTAAAAACATTGCGCTGGAACTAAGTAGCGATGGTCACCTAAATGTATCCAAAATCATAGTGAAAAGCACGAATTTTCCCAGGAGCGGAACGACCAG
Source organism: Philonthus spinipes (assembly GCA_963082785.1). Lineage (NCBI taxonomy): Eukaryota > Metazoa > Arthropoda > Insecta > Coleoptera > Staphylinidae > Philonthus > Philonthus spinipes. The sequence goes on from OY720311.1 coordinate 23,505,912, forward strand.
CGACGTCGGAGGGATGATTTCGGCCAGCAGTAGGAAGAACACGGTGAGCGACAGTAGAATTGAGATTGATAAACTCACCTGAAAAAAAAAAAATGTTTATTATTAATATAAATAGAAATAAATGTGGAAATAATTTATTAATTATTTTCAAATCATTTTTGTTTAATATGTTTATTATTAATATTAGGTGTATTAAACAGAAATCCATTATTTTCTATTAGATTGATAGCGTTAGAAATATGAGATTTCGTACTAAAAAAAACTTTTCTAACTGTTTTGTAATTAGTTTTGTTACAATGAAATTAAACAAGGAAAATTTCTGGCAATTATGAATAAAATTCGATCAATCCCTTTTTCCATTTGTTGTTTCCTTTCATTAAATAATTTCGACTCAAACCGTTGCAATTCGCAGTAGTACTGCCATGCAACAACAAATATCTATTATCCAATATCCGGCGGGGGTATATTCTCGGAAAGTAGTTGTTTCAATTGATATTTATAAAATTTACAGTATAAGTAATTTTTTACATTTGGAAAAAGGGAGTGATCGAATTTTATTCATCATATATTAAATAAAAATATTTTCAAATCATTTTTATTTAATATATTTAAATAACTGTGACCAAGTGGAATGAATACTTGTTTTCTATTTTTATTCATCATTGCCAGAACATTTTCCTTGTTTAATTTCATTGTAATTTATATAACTGCAAATATGTGAATCATCTTTGTTTCATTTCATTTTATTTAATTAGTTTTGTTTCAACATATTTTAAAGGTGGATATTACCAAAGGGAAAATAGTAATAATAATAATTTTTCTTTATTTTAAAATTTCCCTTCTTTACATAACACAATACAAACAATAAAAAAATGCAGCATTGTGTATATCGTAACAAGTAAAACTCAAAATATTGTCAATAAAAAAAAAAATAATAAGAAATTAAGGCTGAAAAAAATTCGATCAATAGCCGATTCATTTATCGATTCAGAATATAATTCTATATATTGAAAATCTTTATTTCTGAGTATTACATTATATAACTTTATAATACATTGGCACTATATTCCAGGGGCACAGAGGGATGTGCTGTTTAAAATTCGAAATTGAAAATGGCACTTACTTTTATTAAAATTAAAAAGACTGAATAAAACTAAATCCAATAACAATAACATATAAAAGAAAAGAAGACTTGGAATAAACTACAATATATTAATGGTTTATCACACAAAATTAAATGAACCTTTAATGAGAACCAAATCAAAGATTTATACAGAGATTATGAGAATTAAAAAAAAAAACGTGTACCAGATGTGTTGATGATTCATTTCTGTTTACTTTTTAGCTAAAGAAAACACGTTATTTAGAATGGATTGTTAAAATTTTGATTGATCCAACACACTTAGCCCATCTTCCAGGCTATTTATGGATTTTATAGATGCCATCCACAAAACAACTATTTCTTCTTTAAGCTGAACCATTCATATAAAAATAATTCAAACTTTTTAGAAATCGGCTGTACTTCGTCGATTTCTAAAAAGTTTTAAATAATTATTATCTTTTTGAATTATTCTACGATTTTTTTTATTATCTTGACACCCTAGACATAAAATTATTGTTAATTCTATTATTTTATTATTGTAACTATTCATTTTATCATGTATGTATGTTATTGTATGTAATGGCCTCCGTTAAATAAATAAATAAATAAATAAATAAATAAATAAATAAAAGGGTAATATAATCAATATAAATGATTATAATCAACTTGCCTTTTCTCCACTGTCTGAAGGTAAATAGAACACAAGTACGGTGAGGAAGGAGATGCCCATGCAAGGTATTATCAAATTCACTGTGTAAAATAGGGTTTTCCTTCGCATGGTTATGTTGAACGTTATATCTAAATACGGCTCGTCGCAGCACGTGTAGAATTTCTCATTTCTGTAAAAAGAAAATGTACGTTTTTGAAAATATTTACGGAAAAAGTCGCAATAGCTAAAGTAAAATAATTAATTAATGAATTTAATAGTTAATAGAATAATCTTCTTTATGTTGGTTGTTGGTCGTGGAGACTTTAATTATTTAAATAAAAATACTTGTCCTTTGTCCTACTTATATAAGTAGGAGAAAGGACAAGTAGACTTTAATTATTTAAATAAAAATACTTGTCCTTTCTCCTACTTATATAAGCAGGAGAAAGGACAAGTATTTTTATTTAAATATTTAAATGGTTAATAGAATGTTCAACCGCCATTCATCTAGCCTATAGGTGAACATTTTATTAAATGAATTTCCTGCTCTCATAAACAGGATAAATTCGCCATTCTTTAGTGGACGAAACAACGCTTCTCGGCCGTCTATCTTGTAGATTCAAATCGTTGACGATGCCACATGAAATTAGAAAATAGATGGCGTTTGTGTCGTCTTATTTTATTATAATTAAAAATGTTAATTAATTAATCACCCCTACACCAACATTATTATATTCCTTTTTATTTACATAACAAGAATTGCATCAAATGAAAACTTTAAATTTTCAAACCTTATTTTTTTTACAATAATAATAAGATTCATCATTTATTTATTTTCAGATAATTTAATTTTTTCAATAATAAATTTTTCTAATACTTTAGGAGCCAATTAGATAGGGATTTTAGATTGTATATATATATAATTAATTATTTATTTTAGAATAATCCATAAATTGCAAGAGGAACGGGAATTAAATTCTGACAAAAATTCTAATGCAACATCAGACGTTATCAACGAAATAGAAGAACGTAACCGCCGCTCAAAAAACATTATTCAATATTCATCCTTCTACAAAAGGAACTTCAGTTGAAAGAAGTGACGATGACATGCGATATTTGATACACTCGGAGTTTCTACTGCCCCCACTAAAATTCTTCGTGTTGGAAAAGAATATGCAAATAAACAACCCATAAAAGTAATTTTTCCTGATTCTGAATCTGTTCTTCATATCCTAAGACGACGTAGACAACTCACGAACAATGATATTTACAAGGATGTTATGGTTAAACCAGAATTATTTTTATTTGATTTATAAAAGTGAAGCTTAATTAAACTTATCTCGGTTTAAATCGGTGGGTTATTTTGATTGTGATCTTTTATTTTTTTACTCAAAATTATTACAATGTTATTTTCTGTCCGTTATTTCATAGCACTGCAAGATTATATTTATGCGAGATATAAATCAAGTAGTTGATGAATTAACCGTAGTACGCGAGTCAAATATACAATCAAACGGAGGGTTATGTAAATATCTAATCGCATGTCTTCGGCGAAACGTCCGCATTGCTGAATTTCTGAAATTTGTCCCATTAAAGGAAAAGAGAGAAGGGAAAAATATGCGGGAATGGGGAAATAATGGCCTTTCCCATTTGCATACCGAAACATGCGATTCTTTCGAGAATTTAAGGGCTCCGCTCACCTTACGGCGGGTACCTCCAGGATGTCCCACTCGACCGATGTGTAGAATTCAGTGAGGTCCACGCCGATGTCGACCACGTTCTTTCCTTTCTCTTCGTCCACGTGACGTAAATCGACCTGAAAAAATTATTTGACTTAAATATTTTAGAATAATTATTCAATCAAGTTAGTTAGTTAGTTAGTTAGTACAACTATTTATATATAGTACTACAAATAGTAGTAGTAAATTGTTTTTTTTTTATTAAAACGAAATTAAACAATGAAAATTTCTGGCAATGATCAATTAAATTCGATCGATATTAAATTAGGATCAACATTGAATTGTTTGTTTATAATGTTTTCAATTTTTACGACAGCACAAGAACAGTAACACGTAATTCCGTGTTTATTGCAAAACCCGAAACACCTAATTCCCCCCTCCAGAAATCCGGCGTTTACTGTTTACATAATTAGCAATAAAGCGCGGGAATTGGGGTCGGTAAATATAAGAGGGTGTAGCGGACGAACCGATTGTGGACTTTATCGAGTCAGTGCGGAGCTGAGCAAACAGAGCCGGCAACTTAAATTAAACATAAGCAATCGGAAACCTTAAAACAACCGCCAATTCCGAAACCCTAGCGGTACCATTATGTGCAGAATGAAAAGGAGGGAATTCTTTCCCACATAATGTACAGCTTTTATCCGCTCTCCGTCATTCGATTCTTGGACGTGAAACGAAAACGAAACACTCAGCGTGATGAAAGTCGCCGGCTAATAGATAAATAGATGAAGTTTTCGAAGGAATTTGTTGGGTTTGTGAAGATTGTTGGATTGGATGTCGATGTGTGTTTTATTTGTTTGAAAATTTATACAGAGAGATTTTTTTATAAGTATACATTAGGGGAAGTGTATACCTGCAAAAAACGCGAGCCAACCGCATTGGATAATTAATGTGTGTATGTTAAGTTGACTATTTGGCATATATGTGTTCAGTTGCGTGTTATAGGCAACTAAACACACATATATTAATGCATTTGACTCGCGTATTTTGCAGGTATACATAGGGGAAATGTATACCGATAAAAAAAGCTCTCTGTATATATATATATAAGTTACCTGACGCCAACACAATGGACTTCATTTATTATTATGAATAGAATTAATTGTTTTATACATACTCTGTAAATTGATTACTCCGTTAATTATTATCTTATGCTTATTCGTCACTTTATTGTAATATAAATTGTATTTTCCATTATAATAATTCAGATACGTATTAGAGTTAGAACGTGTAACGTCGTTGTTATAAAATAAAATCCTTTAAAAAAAAAACAAATCGTGGAACAGTAAAGTTAATTTATATATAATCGATTGTTTTGTCTACCATTCGGTGTAAGGCTTTGAAAATGTAATTTAATGTAAATTCATTTTAAACCGAAAGCTCTATTTATCAGCGGATGAATGCGCTAAGCTTGAATAATAGCTAATCAGTAGCTTAATTCTTAGTAATTAATACACACTGTCATTATTAAAAGCAGGATTTTAATAATGACAGTGTGTTTTAATTATACGCTTTAACTTGAACGGTTAAATTATTTTCAAATACATCATTTGTATATTTATATATATATAATCAATATTCTCATTGTATCCTTTCGGGTGTTGGGTGATTTGTATATTTAATTAGTTTAAAATTAGAAATAATATTGACTTAATTTTGTTTTACTTAATAAGTGAATCCACCATAATCTCCGAATAATATTATTAATTATTTTTCCAACGAAGATTGCCTGAAATTTTGATTATTTATTTACTGATTCTAGATGCTTCTTTAAAAATAGTTTTCTTTCGTAATTAAATTGATTTTATTATTATTATGTTTCCAGCAACATCCCGGCGCATTCACCATAATCTCCGATTAATATTATTAATTATTTTTTCAACGAAGATTGCCTGAAATTTTGATTATTTATTTACTGATTCTAGATGCTTCTCTAAAAATAGTTTTCTTTCGTAATTAAACTGAATTTATTATTATTATGTTTCCACCAAAATCCCGACGAATCCACCATAATCTCCGAATAATATTATTAATTATTTTTCCAACGAAGATTGCCTGAAATTTTGATTCTTTATTATCTGATTCCAGATGCTTCTCTAAAAATAGTTTTCTTTCATAATTAAACTGATTTAATTATTATTATGTTTCTTTATTCCTGAAATAACCGAGGCTCTACCTGAGTCCTTAGGTTCTAGTCTCCAATTAAGAGTATTTTTCTAATTACATGGGCAGTGCCTAGAATTTTTTTGTGTGTGTACTGCATTTTAGGGTGCTTCACTAATTATATTTTTACGATGATGTACGAGATATTTCTATTTCTATTTCGAGATTTTTGTATTCTAAACATTTTTCGCCGTATTTATCATTGATATTGGCATCACCAGGAGCTAAGGCGGTGCAGCCTGAGATAATATGGCTAATATGTTCTTCTCTTCGATTATGCATTTACTATCTACGTTTTGATTTCGAGCACTAGTAAAATCCCGGCGCATCCACCATATTTTTTCGAATTATTTTAATAATTATTTTTAAGCTCGATGCATTTTACAAACACTCGTGTGAATAGAAGTAAACATGTTTAGCAGATAATATTTGATGATTAAGTATTATCTAAATATATTTTGAAAAAAAAAATCGAATGTGGAAGAGTTTGAAAAATTATTTCTTATTTTTTTATGCACCCTGAGATGTTTTAGAAAGTTCAAGATATCCAGATAATCGTTTATGAAAAATACAATCCATCGTGTAAATACGATTATCATTTAATTATACAAAATCCCGGCGAATCCACCATAATTTCCTTCAAATAATTATAATTATTACTTTTCGAACAAATAAGCGACAAAATCAATGCATTTTATAAACATTCGTGTGAAAAGAGTAAATATTTCGAGCAGTTGTTTTCAAAATCGTAAGTGGTGATAATTCCAGCAAAATCCCGGCCAATCCACCATAATCTCAGATTAATTTTAAAAATTATTGTTCGAAAAAATAAGCGACAAACTGAATGAATTTTACAAACATTCGTGTGAAGGAAAGTAAACATTTTTACAGTTGATATTTGTTGAATTTGAATTATCTAAACATATCTCTGTCCAAATTATCAATTAATTATTTTTTTTAATCTAATGTTATAGAAAAGTCCGTTGATTGTTTCTGTCTGTAATTATTGCAAGCGTAGTAAGGTCTATATAACTGTTATTTTTACATTAGTATTTATTACATTTAAGCTTTAAACTTTATGTAAACATTTGTTAAAAGGTGTATACCGTAAATAAATAAATAAAATAAAATAAAATATTTAGAAAAAAAATCAATTGTGAGAAAGTTTGAAAAATTATTTTTCAATTTTTTTATAATTAAATTATATTTTATACTCCCTCAGATGTTTTAAATAGTTTAATATATCCAGATTATCGCTTATGAAAAACACGATTAACATTTCATTATATATAATCCCGGCGAATTCACCATAATTTCCTTCAAATAATTATAATTATAATTATATAATAATTTATAAATGGTTGTTTTGTGAATAAAGATGTTTATATATATATAAGCGACAAACTCAGTGCATTTTTTTATAAATATTCGATTGAATGAAAGTAAATATTTTTTACAGATTCTTTGAAAATATTTAGAAAAAAAAAATCCATATTTTATAATTAAAATGATTTTTTATGCTCCCTGCGATGTTTCCAACAGTTTAATACATCCAGATTATCGCTTATGAAAAACACCATCCATCGTGTAAACACGATTATCATTTCATCATACATAAGCTTCATCTTCCCATCCGCGTACAATTTGTATTGGATGGGGCTAGCTTAAAAATAACTTGATTTTATTATGCCATCCATCCGTCCGTCCGTCCATCCCTCCCGTTGCGGATCGCCGGGGATTTGGCAGCGAAAGGAACCGGAATGGGAATTTAATATCTCTTAGTTCCGGCAGAACGATCTCCCTCCTCCCGCAGCTCCTACCATTTTTACTAACCTGAAAGCCGTCGTAGGTCCAAGAACCGAATTTCATGACGCAGGTCTGCTCGTCAAACGGGAAATACTCGACGTCGATCTCGCAGGAGGACTTGTAAATCGCCGGCGGTTTCCATTCCACGCGCCCTGTATAATTCAGCGTCGCCTTTGTGGCCAGCGTCACCTCGAAATTACCATCGGCACTGGAAATAAGAAACAAGAAAGTAGGCTTCGGTTTTATTAGGATTAAATATTGAACTCCTTTTTATGGGAAAGTGCGAAAAATCCTTCCACTTTTTCAGCAACAATATAAACCTCAAACGTAATGTAATGCTCGATTTTCAGCGGATTAATACACCATTTCTTGCAGACTGAAACCTAACCCTGTCATTACGCCAGAAATTAATAAATAATACGGAAAATGCAAATTCTAACACAAGTCGGATAAAACATCAATCTGGATAATTAATTAAAATTAAAACACTTGGTTTGTTTAATTTTAATTTTAATTAATTATCCAGATTGATGTAAAAATGTTTCACCACGGGTTAAGTGAGAAATTAATTAAACATACGGATAAAACATGTTTGTAAAAGGAAAGCGAAGATTAACATTAACCTTTGTAATCGATGATATTAAACATTAAGAAAATTTAATGTGTAAAAATAAAATTAAAAAAAAAAAATGGAATTAGCACAACAGTACGTCCCAAAATCCTTTCCACTTGGGACATGGCCTATCAAAATAAATCCTAGCAAATTTCAACTGTTTATCCTATACCATAAAATTGCGGTGCTCTTAATAATAATTGTGGGAGATCCCATTCAAAATTATCCTTCAAATCCATTATCCTATCAACAAAAAACAAGAATGAATATATAGTGCATTGCATCTAGTTTTGCAGGAAAAAAAATGTAATGGTTTAAAAAATAATAATAAAAAAAATGGCTTGAGATATAAATAATTTTCCAATTGTAATTCCTTGTACCGAATTACAGCTTTATAATTGTTGGATCTGCTTATGGATTTTTATTAATTTTAGAAAATAATTTTTGTTTTTTCATACTGCTTGATTAAAAATAATAAGTGCTCGAAGATTCATTTTATTCGTAAAAAAAAATCCGTAGAGCTATTTTAATGACATCACAACTAAAACTCCATTAACGTTGACATTAATACACCGGCCTCAATTCCCTACAAATGTTAAGTATTGCAGCAGTGTTGACACTATCCACTAAAAAAAAACTTAACGATCCCTTTTCTCAGCCTTTTATACACCAGAGAACAATCACCATCGATATCGGATTACCGGAACCGCATTGTTCGCCCAACATTCGAGCACTTGACGAAATGACCATAAATCTTGAGGGGCTTTAATCCACTCCCGATCAGTCAGGTATAGAACGGCGCGAGGAAACGAGAATAAAAAGCAATAATAACAACACTATCCCCTTGTGGCGGTGGTGGATTTACATACGCCGGATCCATTGTGTTTGTGATTTACCGCAGGGAGGATATATACGTCAACGTTGGTCGGGAAGGATGCAGGCAGCATACATCGGAATTCGGGAATGCTGGAATGGAAAATCGATATGGTTCTTTATTACCGTAACCGTCCGCGCCATCCATCAAATCAGATGTTTGTACGGCGATTTTTTTTTTTATTTTATTTTTTGGAAATCTATCGCGGGGACAATGGCAAGCCCAGAAAAAAAATATATTACGAGATTTGATAAATTGTGTCGTCGGGCTTACTTGTTGTATAGGACAATGTCTGGCCTCCATATGTGATCGGATGGGACGTGCAGCATTTCCACGCCTCCGTATTCTTTTGGGTCCCACTTGAGTTTATAATCATACCATGACTGAAACAAAATAATATAATTTAATAACAAGAAAAAAAAAAAAAATGGAAATAATTTGTGTATTGTTTGTTGATTCAAAAACCTCCACATATATAAATATTTTTTTTTTAATTTAACAAAAGTTAAATAAAAATGATTTGAAAATAATTTAATAAATTATTTCCACATTTAGCTCTGTGACTTTTGACTTACGTTAAACAAATGCACATTAAAATAACTACTTCCCGGGAAAATAACCACGCCGGACATTGAATTACATAATGTACACCTGCTGTTGAATATCAATAAAATATTGCATAATGCAACAAATTTATTATTTTGAAATCATTTTTATTTGACATATTTGAATAAGTGTGACGAAGTGAATAAATACTCTTTTCTATTTATAAAAAGTTAATAATTTATTTTATTCAATAATGAAGGTTAAGTCATTGTATTTGGTATAGCTCACAAAATGCGATAAGTTGCGTCAATACATATCTTCTCTAACAATATTAAAGATATTTTCAAAATTTTCAAAATTCAAGTTCTGAAATGTAATATTTTCCAAAATCCACAATTTATTTTCGTGTTTCTTGAATATTTTACTCAAATGGTCTTTCTTTCTTTCTTAATCTTATCCTCTTTTACCCGTATTGGGTGTCGAGGGCTCAAATAGTCAATAAACAATAAATATAAACTTTCAGAAAAGTGTCACCTCTAATGGTTAATTTGTTATCGGATTGATTGTGAGCTCGAACATTTGTTCAATTTAGCAAACAAAAAAATCATAACTCAGTAAATCCTTCCATTTGTTCTGATTTTATTTTATAATATATTTAAACGATCATTAAACAACAAATATTTACTGTCAAAATTGTGTCGACAACAATTGTTTAATTTGTAATCAGACTTATGCTAGCTCACACCTACATTCAATATGATAAAAATGAAATAATCATATCTCAGAAAGTACACTATTTATTTTTGATTTTCTTCCATAGAATGTTTAAACAGTCAATAAACAATGAATATCAACGAGCAGATTGTGTCACCTACAATTGTTCAGTTGTTATCAGACTTATTGCTGGCGCTCGCATCCATTTAATAGGGCGGATGATTAAAAAATGCATAACTAGGAAAATCCACCATTTATTGTTGATTTTCTTTCATAGAATGTTTAAACAGTTGATAAACAATGAATATCAACTAGCAGAAATGTGTCACTTACAATTGTTCAGTTGTTATCAGACTTATTGCAGGCGCTTGCACCTATTTAATAGGGCGGATGATTAAAAAATGCATAACTAGGAAAATCCACCATTTATTGTTGATTTTCTTTCATAGAATGTTTAAACAGTCGATAAACAATGAATATCAACGAGCAGAATGTATCACCTACAATTGTTCAGTTGTTATCAGACTTATTGCTGGCGCTCGGACCTATTCAATAGGGCTGGCGATTAAAAAGTGCATAACTAGGAAAGTCCACCATTTATTGTTGATTTTCTTTCATATAATGTTTAAACAGTTGATAAACAATGAATATCAACGAGCAGATTGTGTCACCTACAATTGTTCAGTTGTTATCAGACTTATAACAGGCGCTCGCACCTATTTAATAGGGCGGATGATTAAAAATTCATAACTAGGAAAATCCACCATTTATTATTGATTTTCTTTCATAGAATGTTTAAGCAGTCGATAAACAATGAATATCAACGCGCAGAATGTGTCACCTACAATTGTTCAGTTGTTATCAGACTTATTGCTGGCGCTCGCACACATTTAAGAGGGCGAACGATTAAAAAATGCATAACTATGAAAATCCACCATTTATTGTTGATTTTCTTTCATAGAATGTTTAAACAGCCGATAAACAATGAATATCAACGAGCAGAAATGTGTCACCTACAATTGTTCAGTTGTTATCAGACTTATTGCTGGCGCTTGCATCCATTTAATAGGGCGGATGATTAAAAAATGCATAACTAGGAAAATCCACCATTTATTGTTGATTTTCTTTCATAGAATGTTTAAACAATCGATAAACAATGAATATCAACGAGCGGAAATGTGTCACCTACAATTGTTCAATTGTTATCAGACTTATTGCTGGCGCTCGCACCTATTTAATAGGGCGGACGATTAAAAAATGCATAACTAGGAAAATCCATCATTTATTGTTGATTTTCTTTCATAGAATGTTTAAACAACCGATAAACAATGAATATTAACGAGCAGAAATGTGTTACCTACAATTTTTCAGTTGTTATCAGACTTATTGCTGGCGCTCGCACACATTTAATAGGGCCGACGATTAAAAATGCATAACTAGGAAAATCCACCATTTATTGTTGATTTTCTTTCATAGAATGTTTAAACAGTCGATAAACAATGAATATCAAAGAGTAGAATGTGTCACCTACAATTGTTCAGTTGTTATCAGACTTATTGCTGACGCTCGCGTCCATTTAATAGGGCTGGCGATTAAAAAATGCATAACTAGGAAAATCCACCATTTATTGTTGATTTCCTTTCATAAAATATTTAAACATCCAAAAGACAATAAACATCAACTGTAAGAAATGTGACATTTTATGAAAAAAAAAAAAAAAATATAAATAAATAGTGGACTTTTCAAGTTATAAATTTTTTAATAATTAAATTGTTTATAACAAATTAACAATTGCTGGTAATACATTTCTGTCAGTTGATATTCATTGTTTTTCGAGTGTTTAAACATTATCTGAAAAAAAATAAATAAATAGTGGACTTTCTGAGATATGATTATTTCATTTTCGTCATATTGAATGTAGCTATTATAATTCTGATAAAAAATTAAACAATTGTTATCGACACAATTTTGACAGTAAATATTTGTTGTTTAATGATAGTTTAAATATATTATAAAAGAAAATCAGAACCAACGGGTGGATTCATTGAGTTATGATTTTTTTTAAATTTTTCTTGCTTATCTATTGGTTAATTTGCTATCGGCTCGCAATAAGTCCAATAAAAAATTAACCATTACATGTGACACATTTCTGAAGGTTTATATTTATTGTTTATTGACTATTTAAGCAAAATATTAAAGAAAAACAAAAATAAATTGTGGATTTTGGAAAATATGAATATTTTAAAATTTGAATTTCGAAAATTTTGAAAATATCGTTAACTAGGAAAATCCACCATTTATTGTTGATTTTTGTTCACAAAATATTTGAACATCCAAAAGACAATAAATACCAACTGTTAAAAATGTGACTATGAAAGAAAATCAAAAATAAATGGTAGACTTTTCGAGTTTCTTTATTAAAAATAATTGATCTTGATGGAGGCGCCCACCAGAATCAATTATTTTTAAAATGTTTAACAACAATTGCACAATTAATTAAAAACTCACTGTTCTCCATCAAAATCAATTATTTTTAAAATTTTTATTTTAAATGTTTATTGCTTCACACACATAAAATATCAAACGTTATAATATGAATTGATGAATAGGGGTTGTGAAATTCGTGAGGAATATTAGGGTTTTATTTAAGGAATAAAACCTTCTAATCCTTGAATTATTGGGTGATTTGATTGATAGCAATAACCGGAGGATTCTTTGCAACACCATTTCTTTCAGGCGAAACAATTGTTAGGAAGTGTGAAATAATGTGCGATTAATGCTGAATTATTTTTATTATTAATATTCAATTCAATTCAATTTACTTATATTGCCAGTGATTTTCCCTTGTTTAATTTTATTGCAACTGCAAAAGTGTGAATCAGTTCTGTTTTATTTTAATCCAAGTTGGATTATTCGTTGAGTATTTTTTTTTAAATATTACCCTCCGCATCCAAGTTGGATTATTCGCTGAGTATTTTTTTTTTTAATATTACCCTCCACATCCAAGTTGGATTATTCGTTGAGTAAAAATATATATTTTTTTAATATTACTCTCCGCACGAAATACAAGAAATATAAATTTCAATGGAGTTAATTAATTTTGACATTTTATATTAGCGGTGTTGTCGGATGATTATTATGCAAATGGATAGGACGTACGTGTTCGAATATAAAAGGGCAGTGTTTTTCCGGGGAAAATTAAATTAAACGAATATGAGCCCCGGAATTTGCATTCGCAATGGCGGAATGGACGGCCTCCTAATTGTTATGTTTTTAATTTTAATGCCAAAAAAAAAAAAAACGAAAGTATGAATAATTTAATTTGGGTTTCTAAAATCACGTGAAGTTCAATTAATATTGAATATTTTTTCGAAAGTATACTTTTCCTGTTAAATAAAGATAGTTTTTTTATGGCTACGGAAGCTGGATATCCATTTACGGACTGAGGTAAAATTTAAACCTAGAATAAATAAAATAAAGCCTGACAATATCTAAAATTTTTATCATATTATTAGCATCTAAATATTTCAAAACTTTTTCAGAGGAATTCAAATTTCAATTTTTTTTAGAAACTTTATTATCTAAACATTTTAGAACTTGAAAATGTTTAGATAATAAAGTTTCTAAAAAAAATTGAAATTTGAATTCCTCTGAAATAAACGTATGCATTATTAAAGTTTTAAAAATATTAAAAATTTTAATTCCTCTGGTTTTAATTACGGGAAAAAAGTATTAATCCATTGATAATGGTGACTTTTGTGCATATGGAATTAAAAATAAAAGTGTGAAGAAAGGTTATTAATGCTTTTTTTTATCAATTAAAAAAAAGTGGCCACGTCCGGAGCCGAACAACGCTCTCCCGGAATATGCACGAAAAGCAAACTTTTTTCATTACGAACGCCATCCCGTAAAAATCCCGAAAATCGATGAGTCGGTATAAAAGTCTCGCACACGTTCAGGTGATAATCCCCGGATCGATCCGGGCGCGCGGAATTGGTTAAAGAAGCGGAGCGTTTCATCCTTGCTCCGGCGATACCTCAGCTGAAATCGAGCTCAGAGCAAGTATGAGCATGTGTGCACACGTGTGTGCGCGCTTTATGCTTTTATGAGCTACTCGACTCCTTTTCTTTTGAAGTCGCCGCGCCGCTAAAGGCCGTAAAACGGGAAAACAGTCTCCTGTGGATGCGAGTTTCTACGTGGCCTTTTATACGACTTCGTCGGAAGCACACCTTTTGCACGACTGCTAAATAAATAAAATCACAATCTACACTCAAACGCTGCTATAAACTATTTTCTTTAATTTCTAAAAACACCTGCTTTTATGTATATACCTTATATATATATAATATTTTATATTTATTTATTTTATGTATGGTGAATGGGTTAAATATATATATATGCATTTAACCCATTCTACCATACATAAAATAAAGTATATAATATTTATTTACATTTACATTACAATTACATTTTTCACAATCCATTTCCTTGATAAATCAGCTTCTGTATTAATAAATAAAATAAGTGTGAAGAAAGGATACAACAGTGTTAATTATTTTGATTATACTCTTCACGTAACTCAAAACCAATCATCTATTATATTTTTAGTGACAAAATGATAATTTCAATGATTTTACTAAATCAAATTCTAGATTATTTAACTTTTGCTCTGTCATAGTTGTGTGTAAGTTTTACTTACAAATAAAGGATTTAATTACTTGGTCACAGTTATTTAAATAAATTAAATAAAAAAATCTATTAAAATCACTTACAATTGTTTTCTTAAGTATTTTATTTAAATATTATATACAGAAATATTTGAGATATTTTGTGCAATTAATTTTAGTTAATTAATTATTAATTAATAGATTTAGTTTTCTAATGGAAATCCATGAAACTTAAAATGTTTAACAACAAAAAAATGTGATTATATGTAAATCAATTTTAAATTGAATACAATTGAATTAGAGTAAGGATTTTCGGGCGCGATATATAATTATTGGCAGCCACTAATACGTATTGCATTTATGTCCTGGTGAATAGAAAGTATTGTATTGTAGATTAAAGTAATCTTAAAACATTTCGTGACATGAATTAAAAATAATTTAAATATCAATAAAATATGTGTGTTGCATTTAATAAAAAAAAAACTACAAAAAATATTATTTTTATTTTTTATATATTTAAAAAAAAAATTAAATTCTCGTCTAGTTTCCAGTAAAGAGAATAAAAAAATGTTTTATTTATATCTATATACAAATCAAAAAATTATATGCATGGTAGGAAAAATATTTAAAAATTATTAGCAGTATCAAAAATATTTTAATAAAAAGAAATTAATTAATTAAAGTAAATATTAAATTCTTCAAAAATTCATAGAATAATTGATTTAATAATTTTAAAATTATTTTATTCTTTTCTAAAACGTTAAAATACATACAATTATAACCACGGGGTAAATAAATAAAACAAATATTATATTAACCCCAAATTTTGGGAATTCAAAGATATTTTATTGGTAAATTTTTAGTATTTTTATATAAGAAGTAATGTTTACTTCATAGTGATGGTATGAAAGTCGAAATTACTGACACTTGTTGACAATTTTCATGAATTGAAAATTAATAATAATAATAAATAAATTTAAAAAAAATCATTGAAATTAGTTACGACTTTTGTAAAAAAATGATAATTTTTAAAATTTACAGAAAAAGTTTAAACTTCCAACCAAAATTTAAAACGACCAAAAAAAATACGTAATTTTCAACAGAAAATTCAAAATTTATTAAAAAGATTTTCGAAAAATGAAAAATAGCTATATTTAAAAAAAAAATGTGATTTTTTTTTGTAAATTAGTGATTGATTTCCTGGCAATCGCAAAGAAAAGAAATCATGGATTATATTTTTAGTGACAAAAACGCAGCCAATGAAATTTTCAATGATTTTACTAAATTCTACATTATAATAATTTTAGAATCATTTCCTATTAATTTCAGAATATCTTAGAATTTTCTTTTCCAACAAGAATTAGTGAATTTTCGTAATCTACAACAATTGGCTATTTCTTAAAATATTTTTTCTACTTTACATAAAAAAAAATATGCAAGTACATAATTTTATCCTTAAATCCTGAAGATTGACTTTTTAATCGATTATTTCCATTTTACTGTAGAGATATCTCTTTCTAAATAATCAGATTAATTATTAAATAAATTATTAAAATGTGTAAAATCGAACGTAATTTTAAGGCGACTCGCGACACGAAAAATACTTTCGCAAAAGATCGGTTCGGTATTAAAAAAAACATTCTTTCCCGGAAAGAGCAGCTTTGATCTGATTTGTAACTGTTTCATTCGTGCTTTTTCGAGATTTTTTCTTAATTTAAATTCATGTTTTCAAATTAAATAAATTCGATAATTCATAGACTATTCTATATATTAAAGTGTTTCTTTCGGCATTTGAAGCGCACTTCTTTTAGTTTAAATAGAAAAAAAATTGTAAATATATTTTTTCAAGCGGTTACAAAGATATGATTTTTTTATTGACCCTCCGCGTAACAACAATAAGTCCGCGTATGCGTCACATAAAAAAATCCAAATGTGTGAATCATCTTTGTTTCATTTTATTTAATTATTATTTTATTAATTAGAAAAGATATTCGTATCCATTCTTACCTGCTCAACCCAAAGATTCGTTGTCATGATTTGGTTCTTGAGATTCTGTAACAAACAAAAAAAAAACAAATAATTTAAACACACTTTTGTAATTAATTGTAAATAATATTAAAAAATATATATGAGTAAAACTACTGAAATACCTCGGCCGATGGCCTTTTGTAACTCTTTTGAGTTCAATAAATTGATTTACAAATAGAATAGAGTATTTATTCACTTGGTCACAGTTATTTAAATATATCAAATAAAAATTATTAATTTGTTGCATTATGCAATATTTTATTGATACGTAACGTAAGTCAAAAGTCACAGAGTTTATTTATCGGATTTACCTTTTTACAAATCTACAATATAATTAATAATATTTATAAGTTAAATGTGGAAATAATTTATTAATTATTTTCAAATCATTTTTATTTGATATAAATGGATTAACTGCTAATATATGAGTAAAGAAAAGAAATAAATGTATAATAAAACATTTTTTAAACTTTGTTTAAAAATGTAGAAGCCTCAGTGATCAGTAAATAAATGTATTCATCTATTTGTTTCCGAGGGGGGATGGTGAAAAAAAAACTTTTAAATTTCTAACATTATTTAATTTCGTTGCTAAAATAGTTACATCATCTTTAATTTTAATTCACTTTACGTGCGGTGAATTTAATGCGCGTAATTCATGTTAATTTAATGTACTTTTTTGTGCGTTCTCATATCATTTTGACGGGGTGTATTTTTTGCGGGGTCCAAAGTTGAACGTAATTACTTTAGGGCGGGCGCGCGGAGATTTCCCGCGTCTCTTGTCTTTGCGGATTTCGCTGTTGCCCGAAAGTGGAAATTTATCGGAAGGTTGTGACCGAATTTCAAGAGCTCTGCTGACTCAATCCGTTCCATTCATCTCGATAATTTACACTTTTATTGTATTACGTTATTCTCACGTTTTGATTACAATCGCTCTTGTAATTTTAAATTATTTTAATGATTTCAACATCTCTATTATTCTATGTAAAATAATTTAAAGAAAAGACACTTTATATTGTTTCACAAATTAGACTTATTCCGACTACTTTCGGTTTATTAGACCATTTTTACATTCCTTTGATTAGACCATTTTCAAGGGAATGTGAAAATGGTCTAATAAACCGAAACTAGTCGGAATAAATCTAATTTGTCAAACAATACCAAGTGTCTTTTCTTTAAATTATTTTACATTGTGTAATATGTTTCACCGAGTGGCAGATGAGAAATTAATTCAAGAATTCATTTTATTCGTCATTGTAAATTGTATTGATTTTTAATGTATTGCGACTGCATTTCTTTAAACTATATCAAATATTGTCATTACTTGTACACGCTATCTTATTTATGTATTTATACATTATTGTTTGAATTTTTTATATTTATTCTGTTAACCCAACAACTCGTAAAACCACTTGGGATAATAATTGATTAATTTATTTGTTAATTTGTATTTTTAGTTATTGTTTATTTATATGTAATAGCCTATTTACTACTTGTAGTAAAAATTTGTTACAATTTTTGTAAAATGGTGAATTTTCCGTAAATAAATAAATTATTATTAAATCTCTATTATTAATAAAATTTAATAATAATAATAAATGTCTTTTATTCAATATTAAATTTAATAATTATTTCCCACGAAAGCGCAGCACTGTGCAAATACTTTATTATATTCAAAATCGAAAAATTCGATTTTAATTGATATTGTAATGAAAGAAAAAGAAGCAACTTCCTATCTACTAATTATTAATTAGCTTGATGTATTTCGCAACAACGAATTTATGCATTTTTCAATGGCTTTTAAAATCGATTTACATTTTTACGAAATCAGGTTTCGTCAGACTAGGAAATAATTTATTTTTTTATTTTTTTATTTACAGTAAACTTAACACATACATCACACTGTCACTATTTATTTCTAACTAGATGTTGAGCACTCGGACCTTCGTGACAGACTGCCCGCCTCGCCGCTAGCGTGCTTGTTTCGCGAATATTCCAGAACTTTCCATGACGCCACGTTTACAGTCGCGCGCTCGGTGGAACATTCCAGAATGTTCTTCCCAGTTGCTTCTATCTCTTTCGTTAATCAATTAAAATTAAATTTTTCGATTTTCAAAATAATAACATTTTTGTACAGTGCTACGCGTTCATGGGAAATAATTAAAAAAAATCCTAATCCCCTAAATCAATTATCAATTCTGCGTTCCACCGTTTCCAATATTGAAATTTTTAATTTTAATTAAAATCTAAAGAAGGAGATTTAATTTTAATTCATTTTACGTAAAATAAATTAAAATTAAATCTAATAAATTGAATTAAATAAATTAAAGAAGGATATTTAATTTTAATATATTTTACGTAAAATAAATTAAAATTAAATCTAATTAATTAAAATAAATTAAAGAAGGAAATTTGATTTTAATATATTTTACGTAAAATAAAAATTAAATCTAATTAATTAAATTAAATAAATTAAAGAAGGAGATTTAAATTTTAATTTTAATTTAAATCTAAAGAAGGAGATTTAATTTTAATTCATTTTACGTAAAATAAATTAAAAATAAATCTAATAAATTAAATTAAATAAATTAAAGAAGGAGATTTAATTTTAATATATTTTACGTAAAATAAATTTAAATTAAATCTAATAAATTAAATTAAATAAATTAAAGAAGGAGGTTTAATTTTAATTTATTTTACGTAAAATAAATTAAAGTTAAATCTCCTTCTTTAGATTTCCACTATACGTGTAAGCTCCTTTTTAGATTTCCGTAAAATAAATTAAAATTAAAATTTCTATATTGGAAATGGTGGAAAGCAGAATTGACCCTCTTGAAATGATAATATGATCATTTAAGAAAACGTCATCGTTTGCACGTTTTAATCATTTCCAAACGCCATACAATATAGCGAAATATTTAAATCGACATTGGATTTATCGAAAACTACAACGATTCTAGGAAGTTTATCATTCTTATGCGTTCAATATTGAATATAAGATTCATCTATTATATTTATATATGATCTTTACTGACAAACATAATACAATATCTATTTCTAACATAAAATATTACAATGTATATCGTAAAAGTCTGCCAATTGGCTATCGACTATTATTTTCTATTAATTCATCTAGCAATATACTTCTATAAATTTTACATTGAACCTCGACACCCAATACGGGTAAAAGAAGATAAGATTAAGAAATAAAGAAAGAAAGAAATTTTACATTCGCATTGAGCAAAAATGCCAAGATCAAGTCGTCCAGCACTGCACTATTGTAAATTTTATATTCGCATTGAGCAAACATGCCAAGATAAAGTCGTCCAGCACTGCACTATTGTAAATTTTATATTCGCATTGAGCAAACGTGCTAAGATCAAATCATCCAGCAATGTACTATTGTAAATTTTATATTCGCACTGATCAAACATGTTAAGATAAAGTCGTCCAGCAATGTACTATTGTAAATTTTACATTCGCGTTGAGCAAACATGCTAAGTTCAATAGAAAGTGCCCAGAGTATCCAATTCGCAAGGGAACATCTTTTTAGCGCGTTATTTATTTAAAAGCACTTAAGAGAGAGGCCTCGAAATCCAAGAAGTAATCGATAGCTCCACCTGTCCATCAAGCAAACGTCCTGTAAGAGGAAATTGATCATTTATGGAGGACCACTATAAGTGTAAGCTCTTATCAAATATTTGCCTTTAACGCTTCATCTTATAAAATTCGTCAGTTTCGGTTTGTTTTCTGTACCTCACACTGATTCATCATTAACTGTTCTTTAATTAATCAATATCTAGCTACGCACTTCATTTTATCAATTTTATTTTTAGCTGTAAACAAAACAACGGGTTTTTCTTAATTTCGCAAAAAAAAAGATTATTAATCATCTGCCTGATGATGCCACTGTGTTGGCGAAACAATTGTATCAGCAATAC
The DNA here is from genome assembly GCA_963082785.1 of Philonthus spinipes. Classification (NCBI taxonomy): domain Eukaryota; kingdom Metazoa; phylum Arthropoda; class Insecta; order Coleoptera; family Staphylinidae; genus Philonthus; species Philonthus spinipes. The sequence continues at coordinate 23,526,751 of OY720311.1, forward strand.
AATAAATTTTATGAAACTCGTTGTTTTGTTTATAAATAGTTTTTCAATGGAGTTTCATCAACCATAGATTATTTTATTTTGAATTAATTTCTCACTTAACCCGTGGTGAAACATATTTAATTAATAGACTTTGATTAAAACACTTGGTTTATTTCACTGATTTTTTATTTTAAAAATAAAACGTCATCGTTTCTTAATCATTTCCAGAGGCCATACAATAAAGCGAAATATTTAAATTAACATTGGATTTATCGAAAACTACAACAATTCTACGAAGTTTATCATTCCTATGCGTTCAATATTGAATATAAGATTTTTTTATTTTAAAAATAAAAAATCAGTGAAACAAACCAAGTGTTTTAATCAAAGTCTATTGATTATTTTATTATTGATATTATAAATACGAAGTAAATTCTATTTAATTTTATTTATCAAGTGAATGGAATGAATAGAAAAAAAGTAAACTATAAATTTGATAAAGTTTTCTCCGTGTGATATTCCCTCGTTGACTAATTGTCGTCCCTTTGTGTGTAAATATAAGGTCTTCCTTCGGCGAAAGGAGGTCAGGAGCTTAATGTGTATCCTGCGAGGCATGTCTTCCTTCCGGACAAGAAGGGCGTCCAGAATGGTTCCTTTGTGCCGCACTAAAACTGCTAATGTGCTCCACTCCATCCCTCACAATGCACATTTTTTTTTCATACATAACTCTCGGTGCATCAGCAATTTTTGCAGTGTATTAAATTTGTCATGTAAAATGCACTTTTTTTCAAAAAAAAATGACTTTTTTTGTTTGCAAAACCATTTATATTTTATTGTAATTTAAATAACTGCACAAGTGTGAAGCATTTCTGTAAATTCCGACTTAGATTTAGAGGATTAACAGAGATACGGTTTGTAATAATAGAGTTTAAAATGTTGATCTGTGTGAAATTAATTAATAATTATTAATCCACAATTTAATTAAGTATTGATTATTGTGTTTCTTATTAAAATCAATTTTGAATGTAATTCTGATTATTTATTTTGCGCGCTGTTTGAAAATCTGTGCTGATCCATGGTTGAATCAGAGGCTAATCCGCGGCCCAATTAGTGTTCAGTGCAGTGTACATTGTGGACACGGCCAATTAGGATCGGTATTTACTATCCCTTTTGCAATTAAGCCCACGTGACCTAAGCAAACATCTCGACGTTTATCTTTGTCGCAACACCACTTACATCAATAACGCCAGGGTTGACATAAAAGAAAATATGTCAATAATGAGCGCGAAAACATTTTAAACTTATTATCTAAGCATTTAAAAACAATTATTATATTTCAAATTCGAAATATATATCGCTTATTATAAGAGATGGAAGTTAGGTTTAAATTTGGCACTTTTGCAGAATTTCATACTGAGTAATATTTTATTCAGAAAACTGGACTAACTGTCTTTGTTTTCAAGAATAATAAAAAATGCAATATTCTTCGTCATTTTAACCAAGATTTTTTTATGACCTAATTGATTATGTACTAATTTTTTCAATAGCGTGTTTAGTTTTATTTAGTCCACCATCAACTTTCGTCTAATAATAATAACATTTATTGCCCAACAGGAAACCCACTTACGGCATAATTTTATAAAATAACAATAACAACAATAGTACTGCAGATCATGAAAATATAGTAAAATCACAAATATATACTTTACTAAACATTACAATTTATTAAAAAGTATGTCTCGTTCCGAAGACGTAGAATGCCTGATACTTGATCGCGGTACATGAAAATTAAACCTTGATAAGAGAAACGGTGCATCTGTCACATTATTTCCGACTAACTAATTAACTAACTAAGATATTTAACTAAGATCTTTATTCAAACAACATGAATAAAGATCTTTGTATATATTTGAAAATAATCCGGTGAATAATTAATCATCTGCCTGATGATGTATTACAATTTCAATAATTTTTTTAAATAGAAAACAGTATTCATTCCACTTGGTCACAGTTATTTAAATATATTAAATAAAAATGATTTGAAAATAATTAATAAATTATTTCCACATTTAGCTCTGTGACTATTGACTTACTTACGTAAGTACGTTAAACAAATGACCATTAAAACAACTACTTCCCGGGTAAATACCCACGCCGAACATTGAATTACCTAATGTACACCTGCTGCTGCATATCAAATGTGGAAATAATTTATTAATTATTTTCAAATCATTTTTATTTAATATATCAATAATTTTTTGTTTGTGATACTTACAAAACTCACATAAGCTTATACATACTTTTATATTTACTTAACAAGAATAAATATTGCTTTGGTGTTTCTGCCCCATTTTCAGATATTTTTGTAATTAAATAAAATTAAAATTATTATCATGTTTCCCCAAAATAAATTTCTATATTATACAAATTCGGTTTGGCTTTCTTTAAATTCAATGTTTTTTCTGTTTCCTCTGCTTGTGTCACAGTAAATATTCGATAAAGAAAAGAATCGCCCGGGCGTACTTTAATGGATGGTGAATTTATAACGAGGTGAGTGTGTTCCGGGAGCCCTCTAATTCAATTCGCTCCTTTATTTATTTTATATTTTCCACGAATTTACATATCCGAATGGCAAACGCGCGTATTCTATTTAATAAACGAGCCGTTTTCTGAAGACGCGATTAAATGCGATGGGTTTGTAGTCGATTTTCAAAAACGATTCCTTTCCATAAAACATGAGTTTAATTATAATTGTATTTGGCCGCATTAAAATAATTGAAATTTGCATTAATATTAAGCCCCGACACTAATTGGTAAATGGGGACATCGATTATATATATATATATATATATATATTAATATTAAGTACAGAGGGCGGAAGGACCTCCGGTCGATAGCCCAGGACAGACAAACATTTTTTTAATGTATATACTCAATATTACAGCTATTTCGACAAAATGTTCTACTTCCTATCAATATAAAGGATTTTTTTTTTGTGAAAATCGATGTGAGAGATTGTAAATAAAAACGGATGAATTAATCGAATTATATTTAATTAAATTATGAAAACAAGTCTGTTATAATTTTTTATATTAAATGAAAAACAAAAAAAAAAACACTTTAAACTTTGTGTTTTTGTGTTACACAAACAAAGTTTGAAGTGTTTTTGTTAAAAAAACTTTAAACTTTGCGTTTTTGTGTTACACAAACAAAGTTTAAAGTTTTAAACTTTGCGTTTTTGTGTTTCACAAACAAAGTTTGAAGTGTTCTTGTTAAAAACTTTAAACTTTGCATTTTTGTGTTACACAAACAAAGTTTGAAGTTTTAAACTTTGCGTTTTTGTGTTTTACAAACAAAGTTTCAAGTGTTTTTGTTAAACACTTTAAACTTTGCGTTTTTGTGTTACACAAACAAAGTTTGAAGTGTTTTTGTTAAACACTTTAAACTTTGCGTTTTTGCGTTACACAAGCAAAGTTTGAAGTGTTTTTGATAAACAATGTATAACAAAGTTGAAGCCACGGTTATTAACAATTTTTTATATTGATTTATATTGTTAAATTTTAAACAACGAATTCCATAATTAATTGCGTGCAGATTTCTATACTAAATTAAAAAATGTTTATTTCAATGTACAAATATATATTTAAATAAAAGTCTATGTGAAAAGTCCCTCTCAGACATGTACTTAATTGTCTTGAATGTTGCGAAATGAAGTGATAAATTCATGAAGGGTTAGACTGGGGAGTTTAGTGCTTATAGTTTTATTACGTGGAATACATACGGAGTTTATTAGTTCTAAGTTCATGGGTGAACTGTCTTAATAATAAATTGTTTTTTTATACAAAAATAAAATAAAGTAAACTTTATTTTCCTGGAATGAAAATACGAGAATATTTTTGTAAAGTCCCGGGCCATTATTGTTATTAGGCGGTTCGAGTGTTTGGTAAATTGCGTGAAGTGTCTGCGGGATGCGCGTGGGGCGCAATTCGGAGCTTAATCGAATAACCTTCGAGTGGAACTTGTCGCGCTAACACCGGGAAAATGGAACGGAAATAGTATCAATTTGTTCGGGAGAATAACTGAGGAATTTTAATAAAAATCAATTTAACTCAATTTCTCACTCAAAAAATAATTTAATCGTAATAAAAAAAAACACTTATCTTAAACTCTATTATCGATGAATTATATAAAAATGATTTGAAAATAATTAATAAATTATTTCCACATTTAGCTCTGTGACTTTTGACTTATGTTAAACAAATACACATTAAAACAACTACTTCCCGGGCAAATACCCACGCTGGACATTGAATTAAATAATGTACACCTTCCGTTGCACATCAATAAAATATTGCATAATGCAACAAATTTTGATCCGAGAAAAATTCAATGTAAAAAAAAAACAACAACAAAAGGAACGTTACTTAATACAAGGCCATCTGCAGACACGTGTTTCGGGATATATACCTCGTCAGTACAGCTATGCCTTACATAAAGATGTTAAAATAAATTAATTCAAATACAATCAGAAAAAGCCTCCAAGACTTCTACTTCCACTTTAAAAGTGTTATACAAAACAAAGTTTAGAAATGTTTTTAATTATCATAATTAATAAATTATTCCCTCTTCAACTAATGCGACTTTTTTTTACATTACGTACGTACTTAAAAACAAATATCTATTGAAACATCTACTGCTCGGACAAATACCCCTACAAACAATGGATTTTTTATTATTTATTAATTTACGAAGGCCATTTCATACAGTAACAATTTTTCAAACAAAAGCTCAAATATTTTGTGATCGAAAGATGTTTATATTCAATTGAAGATTTTTTTGTTTAACAGATTGTTTTAGGTTATTATCTTATTAATTAGTTATAAGTTACATAATTTCGAGGATACGACGTTTTTCATTTGAATTTTCATATTGTTAACTTTACTGTATGTATTTACAATTGAAAATAAACTTTATTATTATTATTATTATTATTTACTGTTCTAAGCTCATGAAAATTTATGTTCAATTATTACTCAAAAAAAAAATTGTCGTAAATAAATCGCAGCTTTGACGCGAAATCAATGAATAAACATTATTTAACCACAGTTTCACATAATCCGCACAATTTATACCAAAACAGAAATACATAAATCATTCCGTACATATTGCACATTAGTATTCTATATGTGGCCGCGCGTTCGTGTATTATTAATGCATACGGATGGTCGTCGCTATAAACACATTTTATCTCTGTAAAAAAAGAAGCGGAGAGTGGAGAAGAAAGAAAAACAGACGCGCTAGTGGAAATCGTATATAGAGTAAGGGCGCGGATGATTTTTTCATGAAGGAAAATGGGATCCAATCCGGAAAGTTCAACAGTCTCCCCGGGTTTTGAGCGCGGCTCTGTTAATAATTCCCAAGAATCAAGAATATGGGAGTCGGGATCGTTCGATCTTTCGAATTGGATTTACGGCCGGATGCGGTTTCTATGTCGCGGTTTTTATTTAAACGTGCTTATATTTTTTTTTGTTCAGTTTAAATTCAAAATTAATTGAGGACATCGCTGAAAAAAAAGGAGGATAACTCAAAAAAAAATAAATAAAATAATAAAAAATTGTTAAAGTTAATAATAAAGAAAATACGTTTAACTTCAACTTACATTCAAAATTAAATGAGGACCTCACTGAAAAAAGAGGGATAACTCAAAAAAAAAGTGTTGGAGATAATAATAAAGAAAATACGTTTAACTTCAACTTAAATTGAAAATTAATTGAGGACCTCGCTGAAAAAAAAAAGAGGGATAACTCAAAAAAAGTGTTAGAGTTAATAATAAAGAAAATACGTTTAACTTCAACTTAAATTGAAAATTAATTGAGGACCTCGCTGAAAAAAAGGGGGATAACTCAAAAAAAAGTTAGAATTAATAATAAAGAAAAATACGTTTAGGTGTTTAATTTTTACAGGCAATCGATGCAGTACTATTCGATAATTTATTAATTAATTATTTTCAAATTATTTTTATTTATTTTAATTATTTCCAAATGTAACATTTTGACTTACGTTACGTAAGTACTTTAAACACCGTCTATTTATTTATTTTTATTTACGGGAAAACCCCTTTTTACAAAAACAGTTTACAAAAATAACATTTCTATAAATTTCTATGTAATAATGTAATATAAATAAAAATTATAATATTTATTGCGCGTTATTTATTGCTGCCTTCCCATTGAACCGTTCATGCGGAAAAAAATGTTCGAATTTATAATAGCTTCTAAACTGACGATCCGTTATATATTTTATGTAAATAATGATTTCGTCGATATTGACACACTGACAAAAACCGAGGGGAGATTTCGACAGGATAATGCGAATAAAGGATGATGGATAATCGGATAAAATTATGTTGCACAAATCACCTTTTTTATCTATTACATCTAATTTTTTACACGCCAGAAAGTAAAAAGAAAACGACGTGATTTAAGAATATTTTTTCCATCACTTGCTTAAGTTAATTTATTTTCTAAATATGCATTAAAATAAAAATAACACTAGGCAGAAAGACCGATGGTCGATATAAGGACAACGTATAACATAAGAATTATATTGTTAATAATTTAATAATCTATTCATATCATCTTTATTTCTGCAGACAATTTTATATACATTAATATAAAATTGTCTTCAGAAATAAGGATGTTATATATATATATATATATATATACAATATTTAAAACAATTTAAAATAAATATATATTCTTAAGAGAAACAGCTATCGACCTGAGGTCTTACGGCCTCTAAATCTATTATTTTTACATACATAAACATCTTTATTTCTGAGATTGGAATATACAATTACAATACAATATCTAACAATACACTAACGTTCACAATATATTTCCAACTCTGAAACTGGCTATCGACCAGTGGTCTTTCAGCCTTGTTATTTTCACAAATAGAAAAGAGTATTCATTCACTTGGTCACAGTTATTTAAATATATTAAATAAAAATGATTTGAAAATAATTAATAAATTATTTCCACATTTTTGTTATTTTTATTTATTTAATAATTTTTATTTATTTTTTGTATTAAAATAAACAGCTATCGACTGGAGATCTTAAGGCCTCTAAATCTGTTATTTTTATTTATTTAATATTATATTATTTATTAAAATAAACAGCTATCGACTGGAGGTCTCTAAATCTATTATTTTTATTTATTTTTGTATTATTTTTTTTTAATAATCCATGCCTCATCATATAAAAAAAATCATAAAATATTCTAAATGAAATGAATGCATTCAAAATCTGCTGAAAGCTCAAATTTTATTATTGCGAAAACGAACCTCTCGCGTTCGCATACTGTACATTTCGAATAAATAGATCGCTTTGGCGTTCGATTCAACGCTTTGCTTTCTGTGGTCATTTTTCATTCGAGCCGTTTCTGCGAGTGTTTGAAGTATCTGTAATGGAATATGTGTGTTGCTCAATCGAATGTACGTGATGAAAATGCGACAATTAGTGGACTTAATTGGAATTCCAACCGTGCGCTTTGTGTATCGGAAATCGACCGAAATATCTGTTGGGAAAATAAAAAAAAAAAGAAAAGTGCACCGCGTTCAATTAATTCACAAACAATTCACAAGGATCATAAATAGTATTTTTTTTAATAAAAAAATATTTTTAAATGAATGATAGAAATATTAAAAAAAATAATAATATATATTGGGACATTGGAGAGGGATAAAAAAAAATAAATGAAAGGAATAATAAAAATATAAATATAATAGAGAGTAACTATTATATTTATATTTTTATTATTCCTAAATACATTTCATTTAGTATTTTTTTTTTATCCCTTAATTCGATTGTTTCATTCTTGAAAATATTGCCATTCTTCGGCGTTTGGTCGAAGTTGGTGCTTCTTTTCTCTTCCGTTTCCGGGGGTAGTTGTTGTAAAGCTCAATGTAGTGTTGGCTGCTACTTCTGGCATTTCAGTCTATTTTTCATTTCTTCTTTCCTTCTCCCGGCTTTTTCTATCTTTAACTCTTCCTGAAATTCTTTATATGTATATGTAGTAAAATCAGATCAAATGAACTTCATCTGGCTTGATGGGAAAAATAAGATCAAACTCAGGAAGACAATCACCTACCTGGCACCACGATCGATAGAAAGCTATGCTTCAATCAGAATGCTCTACATTTGATCTGATTTTTCGCCGAGTGTTTATGGACCATATTCAGCAGTCGGTTCAAGGACAGTTTTCCTAATACTCTCTCTATTTTTTCATTGAAATTTTGCTATTCGGTCCAAGCATGCTGTAGAGCATTCTGATTCTCTTTTGGCAAGTTGGATTCATGCTGATTGAAGCATAGCTTTCCATCGATCGTGATGCCCAGGTAGGTGATTGTCTTTCTGAGATTGATCTTATTTTTCCTATCAAGCCAGATGAAGTTCTTCTTGGGTCTTTTGTTGCCGAAGAGTCAAAGCCCTACTCACCGGCAACAAAAGACCCAAGAAAAACTTCATCTGGCTTGATAGGAAAAATAAGATCAAACTCAGAAAGCCTTTATTTCAAAATCCAACGTTCTTGCGTAAGCCATTATCCTTTTCATCGCTTTTGCAGTTTGGCTGTGATTCCTTTTCCGGCGATTAGGATTATCAAATTGATAAATTTATCTTTGGTAGGTCGGATACAAATGTGTTAAACAATGCCGGGGAAATTGGAGATCCCTGCGGTAGTCCTTCACTTGCAGTTAAAATCGGAGTGAGTGTCGTTGATTCTAACCCTGAACTTCCTCTCTTCCAGCCAGTCTATCGTTTTGACTAGCCAGAAGGGGAAGTCAGACACCATCTTATAAAGCAGGCCTTCCCTCCATACCTTGTCATAGGCCTTCTCCACGTCCAGGAGGGTAAATATATATATATTTATTTTATATATTGTATATTAAATTTAATATGCATTCTTTGCGAATCTTGGTGGAACCAAATTTTCATTTTCAACTGTAAATAAAAAAAAACATGAAAGAAGCGTTTAAATTTAACCAATATTTTAATTAATGCTCCATTTACTCGGAAGAATAAAACAACGAGAGCACGAATTAGGAATACAAAAAGAAATCCGTCCTGCAATTCGGTACGTGAAACACATTTTAAATCCTTTGAACTTTATTGACAAGGAAAATGGGATTTAAGATTTGACTTTTAATTGCTTTTTTCATTAACCCACTTTCGCCTGTTTTTTACATTATACTTAATTAAGAAGAACATCCTCCGCGACGAGTTTTTTTATTGCTTTTTTTTCGCAATTAATTACTTGTTACGTTCGTTTAATAAAATGCGGAATTAAGCGATTTGTAGATAACCTAATTAAATTGGATTTTGTCCGCCTCGGTCCAGAGGTCGCTGGTTCGATTTCAGGAGTGGGCTGGTCGTTGTATGAATGGTGTGATTCAAAATTACAAATAAACAAAGGTGATTGGGTAATATGGTTAAACCGATATCCAGGTGTGAGTGCTGCAAAAAATGGATTTTTTTGTAAAAATAAGCTGAAAAAATAATAAATATGAATAACTCAACCAACCAAATAAAAACACAATATGAACTACCAATGTCTAAATATTAAAACCATTAATTAAAAAAATAATAATAATAAAATAACGATTAATAAAAATCGCTGGTGAAAATTCTCCATTTGGGCATTCAGTTGGAAATAACTGGAAAACTGTGGATGGGGTATTTTTTGTTTTTTGTATATTCTGAAAGAAGATAACTTGCTTAATACCTACAGAAAGTTTTATTGAGATAGCTCGAAAAATTCCCAACTTACGATTTTTTATATTTTCAATAAACAGAAATCGCGAGTGAAAATTCTCCCTCTTGAAATTCGATTGGAAATAACTCGAAAACTGTGAATGGGGTATTTTTTGTTTTTAACATATTCCGAAAGAGGATGACTTTCTTGATATTCTCACAAAGTTTTATTAAGATAGCTCGAAAAAATTTCAACTTACGAATTTTTATGGTTTGAATCAACAGAATTCGAAAGTGAAAATTTTTCCTTTGGGTATTCAAATGGAAATAACTCAAAAACTATGGGTGGGGTATTTTTTGTTTTTTGTATATTCTGAAAGAAGATGACTTGCTTAATATCTACAGAAAGTTTCATTGAGATAGCTCGAAAAATTCCCAACTTACGATTTTTTATATTTTCAATAAACAGAAATCGCGAGTGAAAATCCTCCCTCTTGAAATTCAATTGAAAATAACTCGAAAACTGTGGATGGAGTATATTTTGTTTTTTACATATTCTGAAAGGGGATGACTTTCTTCATATTCCCACAAAGTTTTATCAAGATAGCCCGAAAAAAATCTCAACTTACGATTGTTTATATTTGTATTCAACAGAAATCGCGAGTAAAATTCTTCCCTCTTGTAATTCAATTGGAAATAAGTCAAAAACTATGGGTGGGATATTTTTTGTTTTTTATATATTCTGAAAGAGGATGATTTGCTTAACATCTACAGAAAGTTTCATTGAGATAGCTAGAAAAATTCCCAACTTACGATTTTTTATATTTTCAATAAACAAAAATCACGAGTGAAAATCCTCCCTCTTGAAATTCAATTGGAAATAACTCGAAAACGGTGGAAGGAGTGTTTTTTGTTTTTTACATATTCCGAAAGGGGATGACTTTCTTGACATTTCTACAAAGTTTCAACAAGATAGCTCGAAAAAATCTCAACTTACGAATTTTTATATTTTGAATCAACAGAATTCGAAAGGGAAATTCTTCCCTTTGGGTATTCAAATGGAAATAACTCAAAAACTGTGGATGGGGTATTTTTTGTTTTTTACATATTCCGAAAGAGCGTGACTTTCTTGACATTCCCACAAAGTTTTATCAAGATAGCTCGAAAATATTTCAACTTACGAATTTTTATGTTTTGAATCAACAAAATTCGAAAGTCAAATTCTCCTCTTTGGGTATTCAAATGGAAATAACTCGAAAACTGTGGATGGGGTATTCTTTGTTTTTTACATATTCCGAAAGAGGATGACTTACTTGATATTCTCACAAAGTTTTATTAAGATAGCTCGAAAAAAATTCAACTTACGAATTTTTAAAATTTGAATCAACAGAAATTGAAAGTGAAATTCTTCTCTTTGGGTATTCAAATGGAAATCACTCGAAAACTGTGGATGGGGTATTTTTTTGTTTTTTACATATTCTGATAGGGGATGATATTCTTGATATTTTCACAAAATTTTATCAAGATTGCTCGAAAAAATTGTAACTTACGAATTTTCATATATTCATTCAACAGAAATCGCGAGTAAAAATATTTCCTTTTTAATTCAATTGAAAATAACTCGAAAACTGTGGATGGGGTATTTTTTGTTTTTTGCATAACCTAAAAGAGGATGACTTGATTAATATTTCTACAAAGTTTCATTATGAAAATTCCCAACTTACCAATTTTTATTATTTTCAACAAAATTCTAGAGTGCAATTCTTTGCTCTTGGCATTCAGTTGGAAATAATTCTGTCTGGGGTAATTTTTAATTCTACACATTCTGAAAGGGGGCGAATTGCTTGTTATCCCCACAAAGTTTCATTAAGATGGTTCCGCTAATTCCAAACAAAATCGTATGTTTGGAATCAACTGAATTAACAAGAAAAACACAGTCCTTTTTAATTGCAAAATCACCATCTGAAAAACAAAAACGAATTTTAAATAAAAAATCCCCCATCATTCCTCCCCTTTTCTCGTTTTGTTTGTTTGCGGAAATGCACTCTGGCGAAAGGCAATTACCGAAAGAGGGCGAACGTGCACAGAGTGCCGGCTTAAACTCGTTAAGAGCCGCACGTTTATGCCAATAATTTAATAAAGTTAAAAGGTGTATGTTTCCCTGCAGGCCCCCCTCCGCACGTCCCACAGTTTACCGTTGTTTTCCCTTAAAGCCGCATCCCTCCTAAATAGCTACACTCTAATTAACTACAATAGCTACTAAAAGCATCGCACAGTTTATGTATGTGGAGAGACGCGTCCAAATTGAAACTAGAATTGACACACAGCGCGATCCCCGTTGACGGTTTACAACTTGGAAAATTATTACTGCTCTTGTCGGGACATGTAATTTAATAAGGAAAAATGTGCGGGTTTTTAATTGGGTGTTGTAAAGTTTGAAATTGCGGAAACAAGTGAAATAATGAAATTCTCACCGCTTTTATTATTATTGTAAATTTTCATATAACCCGCAAATATTTACAGAAAATAGTTTAATAAAATTAAAATTAAAACAAACTGATTTATTTTTTTTATTAAATAACTTAAACATTTACCAGGAAAGAAATTAAAAGAAAGAATGTTTTATTTTTTCTTTCTTAAATAACTTAAACATTTACCAGGAAAGAAATTAAAAGAATGTTTTATTTTTTATTTCTTTTAATTTCTTTCCTGGTAAATGTTTAAGTTATTTAATAAAAAAATAAATCAGTTTGTTTTACTAATATATTAATTTTATTGAACTAGCTTTAACTTGATGCTATTTTCAAGAATAAATATTTTTTACTACCCTCAATTTATCCTTTAGAAGTATAAATAAAATAAATGCGAGCGTTTAAAAAATATTAACATAATTCTAAATCCCAACGTTTAATAGAAAAATTGAGATTAAGAAGGGCGAAATTACCCGGAATTTCAGGGTAATTTCGTCCTTTATCTCATTTTTATTTTACTTGATGTTAGGATTTCCCTTTTAAAAGTATTTTTTTTTTAATTGAAATAAATGAAATTGTTTTAAAATGGAAACACAATCCTATCTTCAGGTATTCCGTGTAATTTCGTCTATCTTAATCTCAATTTCTGTATTTGATGTTATGATTCCCCTTTAAAAGTATATAAATTTTGCAAATAAAATAAATGCGAGCGTTTTAAAAGAGAAACACAATTCCATCTTCGGGTATTCCCTGTGATTTCGTCCTTCTTAATATCAATTTTTCTATTAAACGTTAGGATTTAGAATTATGTTTATATTTTTTAAACGCTCGCATTTATTTTATTTCAAAATTAGGATTATTCTGTAGAAGTATAAAAAAATAAAATCGAAACACAATTCTAACTTCAGGCATTCAGTGTAATTTCTATACATTAACAATTCCTTTGAGTTGATATTAAAAGCGGCCGCCGCTGTTGTCTGGATGGGAAAAAGTTTCCGTGGGGCGGGCGTGCATGTGTCAATTATAAATTCGAGAATAATGGAGTTTGTTGCCAAAGTTGGCCCGCCCTTCGTCCTCAGTTAGACCCGCGCGCACGGTGGATGTATGTGTGCAAGGGTGTGCCAGAGGATATTTAAACCCCTTTCGCCAGCACACGTCCATGAATTATTCAAAACGCAAACGGAAATGCGCATAATTATCGCAAATAAATTCTCGCATTACATCGACGTTACACACTGCATAAATGTGTAATATTTCCAAATGAATTCGGAAAATAAATTAAACGGTTTTTATGATAATGTAACTGTTTTTGAAAAAACTGCAAAAATGTTTAACTGTATAGCTTCGAGTTTACGTGATTAATCACAAAATAGAAAGAGAGTTATTCCTTACTTCACTTTCAATTTTTATGTTAGATGTATATTTCGAGACACAATGTGCTCATTATCAATAACACGCAGTTTGTTATTGATAATGAGCATAAAAATAAAAAGTGTAATCTTTCTATTTTGTGCAAAAATTTTATTCAAAAAATATATATATTACTATACAATTAAAAAAATAATAAAAAGTAAAGTAAGTCTTTCTATTTTGTGCAAAAATTTTATTTAAAAAAAATAAATATTATTATACAATTGAGAAAAATAAGGCAAGCCTTATTAAATGCGACGTTCATGCGAATGCAATGTATTACATTCCATTTTTCCAAGCCCCGCTGAACACACAAGTGCAATGTACAAAGTTATGAGTAAGAAGCAATTGAAGTTTCGCAGTGAATTTCATCCCGGAAGAGTCCTTTTCCGCGACACAAAACAATTTTTATTAAACGTCCCGGGGCTTTTTCTTGCGCTGTTCTTATTTCAGATGCGCTGAAGATTTTTCGTATCCGAAATGAAGCCTCGCGAACAAAGAAATGTTAATAATGATTTTTTTAATATTCAAATAAATAGTTCATGATGTGAAAGAGGGGCTTTCTAGAGTTAATAAATTCACCCACTGCACAACGTCGTCGCAACAAAGTTTATTTAATGAAAAATATAAAGAATTGGTTCTTATAAATCCTTAAGAAATGTGATTTTATTTAATGAAAAATATTTTAAAAATCCTTAAGAAATGTAAGAATAATGTGAATTCTAACAAAAATATGTATATAAAGCTCTAAGCTTTGATTTGAGTTTAAAAAAAATGCACACTCTCTTCTTAGAATTTACATATATACGAGAAAAGAAGAAAACAAAAAATAAATTTTAGGTGAAAATGTTATCAACGATTAAGACATAATATTTTCACGTAAAATTTATTTTTTGTTTTCTTATTTTCTCGTACATTTTTTTTCTATTGTCTGTATAATTTCCTTGTTAATATTAATTCGAAATTACATCCGGATTTATTGTAGCTGGAGTGTAATTTAAGGGCGACGTTAAACGGCCATTACACTTGCGGAATGAGAAGAAAGGAATTTTAAGTTTGCCATTAAAACGAAAAGGTGGAACTATAAAATATAAATGCCCGCTCAGTGCAATGCGTTTCAACGATTGCAGAAATCCCTCGGTGGAAATCATATTTACATTTGTAGCGAAATTAAATATAAAATAAGTTAAAAATATTTTTTTTTAAGTTTGCATGTTTCTTTTAAAATGGAAAAATAATTGCAATATTTATTTATTGAATAAATATTTATACATAGGCAGAAGTCGATAGCCGTTTTCTAAGGACAACGTGCATTATAGTATAAGAATTATATTGTTAATTTATTTTAATTGTCTGCAGAAATAAAGATGTTATATATATATATATATTAATAATATCAGTTAGAATATTATTTATATATATATACGTTATATATATTTTTTTGTAGCATATGTTTTGTAAAAAGGTGATTCCGTATTATTATTAAATAAAAAAAATCATTACATTTTTTTTTTTATTTTGTAGCTTATTCTACCCCAGTGCAAAATAAATGTATATACAACAAAAACAGCTTTCGTTTCTAACAAACAGAAAAAAAATCATCACACTGTTAACACAACTGACTCCCAATTATAAATAAATGTATTCACGCATCTGTGTGTTTATTTTCCAACATCCTGTATTTATCCAGAGAGAAAATTGCCGAAATCCAATTATCCCGCCCAGATTCACACCGCCCGATGTTTTCGATTCGTTCCGAATCGAAGTGTTAATCGCCCGACCCCCCGCGAGCGCGTTTAAATCGCGGGGATGATTTTAACGCTCGTTGCCGGTTTCGGTTTAATTAACCCTCCTCCTGTTTGCGTTCGGAAAATTCGCGACGTGTATTAAATTTATTCCCTTAATTGCGAAACTTAAAAGTGGCGAGGCCCGGTCGGTGTCTGTCATACGTTGTTGCCGCGGGATTACGCGCTTTCGCGTGCGACTTTTGCTAATTTCGCGAGCGTTGAGTGTTGTAAGTCAAACGGGCCCCGTTGTTTTCATTGCGGCTCTGCTGCGGGGTGTTCGCTTTAATTTCGTGTCGTTTAATTTAATTAATTGTTCGGTTGAGCTCTGGTGAAATTTTTTCAATGTGTTTTATTTCAATTTAATTAACAATATCTTGAACAAACTTCTCATCATTCAAAAGAAGAAATCTAGTTAATAATGTTAATGAGACACTTATACAAATTTGATAAAAGTATATTTTTATTTAATATGAACCGTTTTAAGCAATTATTATGTTTAGCCTTAAAAAAAAGCTGAGTTTGTATAATATTGTAAATTACAACTTTTTTTGTATTTTTTGAAATATTTTCAATTCAATATTTTTGTGTACAATTTTGCTATAGACTATAACTCGATTAGTCAATTGCATAATTCAGACTATAGAGTCCCGAAATACTGTTCTGATTGCCTAAAACAGACTATACACTCACGGAATATTATTCTTATTGCCTAATTCAAACCATACAGTCACAACATACCATTATGATTGCCTTAGTCAGACTATCAGACTAAATAGTCACGAAAATCTATAACGATTGCATAGTTCAGACTATATAGTCATTACATACTATTAAAAATGCCTAAGTCAAACAAAAAAGTCAATGCATACTATTTTTATTGACTAATTCAGACTATACAGTCACGGTAATCTATTATGATTGCATAATTCAGACTATACAGTCATTATATACTATTAAAAATGTCTAAGTCAAACTATAAAGTCACTGCATACTATTCTTATTTCCTACTTCAGACTATACAGTCACGGTAATCTATTATGATTGCATAATTCAGACTATACAGTCCCGAAATACTGTTCTGTTTGCCTAACTCAGACTATACACTCACGGAATATTATTCTTATTGCCTAATTCAAACCCTACAGTCACAGCATACCATTATGATTGCCTTAGTCAGACTATACAGCCCCGGCAATCTATTATGATTGCCTAATTCAGACTATACAGTCCTGAAATACTGTATTCATTGCCTAAATCAAACCATACAGTTACAGCATACCATTATGATTGCCTAAATGAGACTATACAGTTACGGTAATCTATTATGATTGCATAATTCAGACTATACAGTCATTACATACTATTAAAAATGTCTAAGTCAAACTATAAAGTCACTGCAAACTATTGATATTGCCTAATTCAGACTATACAGTCCCGAAATACTGTTTGATTGCCTAAATCAGACTATACAATCCCGGAATATTATTCTTATTGCTTAATTCAAACCATACAGTCACGTCATAACGTTATGATTGCCTTAGTCAGACTATACAGTCACCACATACCATTATGCTTGCCTAATTCAGACTATACGTTCACTGCATACTATTCTTATTGCCTAATTAAGACTATACAGTCCCGAAATACTGTTTTGATTGCCTAAATCAGACTACACACTGACGAAATATTATTTTTATTGCCTAATTCAAACCATATAGTCACATCATACCACTATGATTGCCTTAGTCATACTATACAGTCACGGCAATCTATTATGATTGTCTAATTCAGACTATACAGTCATTAAATACTTTTAGAAATGCCTAAGTTAAACTATAAAGGCACTGCATACTATTATTATTGCCTAATTTAGACTATACAGTCAATACTTACTATTCTGATTGCCTAAATCAGACTATACAATCACGGAATATTATTCTTATTGCTTAATTCAAACCATACAGTCACGTCATAACGTTATGATTGCCTTAGTCAGACTATACAGTCATTACATACTATTCAGATTGCCTAATTTAGACTGTACAGTCACGGAACACTATTGGGATTGCCTAATTCAGACTATAAAGTCACTGCATACTATTCTTGTAGCCTAATTCAGACTATACAGTAACGAAATACTATTCAGATTGCCTAATTCAGATTATAAAGTAGCTGCATACTATTCTTGTAGACTAATTCAGACTATACAGTTACGAAATACTATTCTGATTGCCTAATTCAGACTGTACAGTCACGGAACACTATTCAGATTGCCTAATTCAGACTATAGAGTCACTGCATACTATTCTTGTAGCCTAATTCAAACTATACAGTTACGAAATACTATTCTGATTGCCTAATTTAGACTGTACAGTCACGGAATACTATTCAGATTACCTAATTCAGACTATAAAGTCACTGCATACTATTCTTGTAGCCTAATTCAGACTATACAGTTACGAAATACTATTCTCATTGCCTAATTTAGACTGTACAGTCACGGAACACTATTCAGATTGCCCAATTCAGACTATAAAGTCACTGCATAATATTCTTGTAGCCTAATTCAGACTATACAGTCACGAAATACTATTCTGATAGCCTAATTTAGACTGTACAGTCACGGAACACTATTCAGATTGCCTAATTTAGACTATAAAGTCACTGCATACTATTATTATTCCTTTATTCAGACTACATAGTCCATATATAGTATTCTAATTGTCTAACTAATGGTGTCAATCGCAAAACAAGCAATTAATTTACTATTTATATATAAAAATGCCACCTCGATACACAAAACGGATAAAAGAGGATAATATTAAGAAAGAAAGAATATAAAAATTTCAGGATCAAATAAAATACAATTCCACTTAAAATGTTTACTTATTGATTAAATCAATACAAATACTTAACATATTTCTTTAAAAAAAATATATTTTAAAGCATGATTTACCAAGTAAATGAGACACAAATAAATAAAACATTTACGCAACTGTCTTTATCCATTCCGACGTTTTTTTGTTCTCTTCCATGTCACGTATAAATAATAAAAACGAACGAAAAAATGGACGCAGGACGCATCCACCCCAACCTATATACGCAATTCAGTTTTTGTTGTTGTTCATAATAACACACAATCACGAAAATAAAAACAACAAAACATGAGTAAATGCGGACAATATAGTAACATACAAGATGGGATTATGATGTAACGTGTTACGGAAAAGGAACGGAAAAAATTAACAGAGGGGTAAATTGGCAGGGGTTGGATCCGGTCCAAAAGTGTCAAGGATCTTTGTTTAAACACCGTCGAGGATAACTAACGATAATGAGGGATGATCGTCGAGAGGTAATTTCGGGATTTCTTGTGTATGGGAGGGTTTGCGCCCGGCGCGGCCACCATTTATTGAATTGATGTCTGAATTGGGTGGAATTATTCTTGCTGGATTTATACAAAAGGGAAACATCGGAATACATTAATTTTAATTGAATATTTTCTCGATATGTTAAATGTGTTTGTTTGAATATTGAGAAAGCTTTAAATTTATTTGATGTAATAAAATATTTGTAAAGAATTGTAATTCTGCTGTCTGAATAAAGATGTTTGTAAATATAAACAATTATTACTACTATTCTAAAAACCCCCTGTGAAATTTTCATCATCCCAAAAAGCGAAACAGTTCATGCCGTTTCGCATTTTGAATAATATAAATGTACTTTGCCATCCAGTAAAGCACTGCGCAATATCGCGAACATTATGGCGCACTATAATATTTAATAGCTCCATCTAGCGCAATATTATCTCGACCCATGTTGGAAACCATACTAATTCTGCCTTTTTCATACACCAGGAGGGGATTACTGATTATGCTTTAGTATTAACGGCAGTCGTGATAGTTTCCATAAAACTTTATAGCGAGTTTTTTTTTTCGCTTCTTTTAGTCGGGGTGTAAAAAAGAGTCTCGCCATAGCTGCTTAAATATTGTAAGGGTATGGACGATAACGAAAGTAAAAACGGCGTGTAACGAAGATTTTAAAGGAATAAGCATGTGCATGAAAAAAAAGTTCAATAGCTTTCATCCATTTTATAAATAAAAGACAGATATTTAAAGAATAAAATGTTGAAGTTATTAAAACACTTCCAAATAATTTTTAAAAATATCACGTACGTTTTCCCAAATGGAGTATAAGTGTAAAGTGTTGTTTATTTTTAATAAATAAATTATTAATATTAAAAATTTAATCATAATTTGTATAACTGAAATGATTGCGTACGCTGTGTATCTTTCGATGATTTTTTGCTTCCCGAATTGTTTATTTCATAATATAATTCTCAAAATGACCTGCGATTTAATTGGAGTATTAAATAAGAATTACTTATTTACGGAAATACGTATTGTTTCGCAAAGGGTAGTTTCTTTTATTTGAACAAATGCACACATCTTTACTCAGACTATACAAATATTTTTTTTTTAATCTTTTTCCTTTCTACCGTTAGATGTAAGGAGTTTTTGTTTAGTGTGTGTTTCTATATTTTTCTTTCTGTCCTTGGTTAATTGTTTAATGTCCTTCCAGTCTGCTTCTTCTTTAATTATGTCATTCCATGTTTTTCTCGGTCTTCCCCGGTAATTTCTTCCTTGCGCTCTTGTTTCATATATTCTTCTTGCTGTTCTATCTTCTTTCACGCGGCACATACAAATAATACAAAACAATATTAAAATGTCTTGACCATCGACTATTTTATTTATATTTTTACTACATTTTTATTTAAATATATTTCAATGCGAAAGCCTACAAAATTTGATAGCAGTTTTGTTTTCTGCTCGCTCCATCGTGAAAATAACAACTTTACAAATGGTGGAAGCGCCGGGTTATCGCTGGAAATATTGCTGCTTTATACGTGTGATGGGATTAATTTCGCATAGGTTTTGAATTGATTGCGTTTTGAGCGATTTTATTTATGTGTAATTATTCAAGCGTTAATCGTAAAATTCCTCGTTTATTTTTAGAGAATATTTATAAAAAAAATATTATGTTTTTAGTTATTTTTTCATATATTTTATATTTCAAGTAATAACAATTTCAACAATTCTCCAAGCTTAAAAAATAAATTAATTAAAAAAGTTTCAAACAAAAATTGTTTGGATACGAATAAGCCCTAATTCAATCATAATTCCAATATACATTTATTTTTTAGACATATTTGCAGGGAATAATGAAAGTATATACCCTTGTTCCAGTTGATTTTATTAATATTTAGTATCCCCCTTTAATATTCATTTAATTAAAGCGCGTCAAATTCAAGGGTAGTCATAATACGCGTAAATTTATAAATAATTTTATACGCTAATGTCTTTGTAGGTACATTAAAGCGCCCATTTAAATATATAATAACCACTTTAAGATAATTATCCCTCCTCAATATTAACACCATTAAGGCATAAGTCGAGTTAAAATAATTGCGCGCGAATATCAAACAAAATCCTCCCGAAATTAAATTACACACAACGTTAAATAAAAATAATTAATAAATTATTTCCACAATTAGCACATAACGTTTAAAGAAAACGTTATGTGCTATATTTAGTATGTGATTTGAGACACGGCAATTTTACTCTTTTTTGCATATATAAAAATATAAAAATTCGTAAGTTGGGAATTTTTTGAGGAATCTTAATGAAACTTTCTAGGGATATTAAGCAATTCATCCCCTTTCAGAATAATTAAAAATCAAAAAATACCCCATTCACAGTTTTCGAGTTATTTCCAACTGAATGCACATGAGTAGGAATTTCACTTGCGATTTTTGTTAATTGAAAATATAAAAATTCGTAAGTTGGGAATTTTTTGAATAATCTTAATGAAACTTTCTGGGAATATAAAGCAAGGCATGCTCTTTCAAAATATGTAAAAACATAAAATTACCCCATCCACAGTTTTCGAGATATTTCCAACTGAATGCTTAGAGGGAGGATTTTCACTCGCGATTTCTGTTAATTGAAAATATAAAAATTCGTAAGTTGGGAATTTTTTGAATAATCTTAATGAAACTTTCTGGAAATATAAAGAAAGTCATGCTCTTTTAAAATATGTAAAAACCTAAAATTACCCCATCCACAGTTTTCGAGATATTTCCAACTGAATGCCCAGAGGGAGGATTTTCACTCGCGATTTCTGTTAATTGAAAATATAAAAATTCGTAAGTTGGGATTTTTTTCAGGCAGTTTACTGAAAAATTATGGAGGTATTAAATAAGTCATCCCCTTTAAGAATATTATTTTTTTTTAATTAAAATTTGGATCCAAACATAATTTTTTTATATTTTTAATAGACTTCCGGATTAAAAGTGGGCGCATCTGATTTTTTTTTTAACTTGTGCAGATTTAGTAATTAATATATTATTTTTATTAGAATTGTTTGGATTATGATGTCTTCCTGTATGCGTTGACTGTACATAAAAAAAAACGTGTGCAGGTATTAATAATTAAAAATTATATAAATTATAAACGTATAATTTATTCCTATTCTTATTTAAGTAATCTGAAAAGGTGCGTCTCTTGAGAGAGGGGCGTTTCTTTTTTATCCGAATGAAATATTTCACCTGTCAACGGACGCGACTTTTCTATTTATTAAATTTACGGTTTCTAATCTCCCCGGAGCCTTATTTGATTTACTGCAGATTGTTTTCGTTCGTCGGGGACGAGCGGATAGTGGATGCAAAAATGTAATACCGGCGCGAAGGATGCTATAATATTTATTAGTTCTTCATGTTGGATTATTCAATGTCTTAAGCAATCCGCGCAAATATTTATTGAACATAATTTCTATCCATTAAAATACCAAATATATATATAAAAATTGTTAACATAAAATGATTTAAGAGTCAAAATTGGGAAATAGTGGGCTGTAAAAGTGATTTTAGAGTTGCAATAGTTTAGTGGCAGTAAAAGCCATTTTAAAGTTGAAATTGAGCAAATTAGAGTAACATAAAGTAATTTAAAAGAGAAATTTAGATAGTTGCTGGAATTAGAAGCCATTTTAAAGTTGAAATTGAGCAATTAGAGAACATAAAGTGATTTAAAACAGAAATTTAGACAGTCGTTGGCAGTAAAAGCGATTTTAAAGTTGGAATTAGGCAATTAAGAGAAAGATAATGTGACTTAAAAGCCAAAATTAGACAGTAGTAGGCAATAAAAGCGATTTTATTTTATTTTTAGTTAGTATTATTGAATTAGAGTAACATAAAATGTCTTTAAAGTCAAACGTCGAGAATCACTTAGTACATTTTTATAACATTTTATCAAATTATTAATTAAAACTTTGTAAATATTATTATTTTGGAATATATTAGCAAATCAGGCCAAAAAATCAATTTGTTGAATTAAAAAAAAGAATAATAAATTTATATAAATCGGATCGTTTGAGGTTTTTTTTTAAAGCGTTTATTCAAATTAACAGACAATTGTACAGCAACAAGATAGAGCGTCAAGAGAGCAAAGAGAGTTTTAACACTGAGTAATTTCTATTTATATTAATGTGAAACATAAAAACTGTTCAAAAAACATATAGAAAAATATATGAGGACAATAGTGCGTAGTCCAGCCACAACAGCGCTCCATATACAGGCGGATTATCCTCTTAATATAACTATAATATATTTTTTTATATTAATTTACAATAAGATTATAAAAAATATAATAATTCTTTTTCCCAACTATTTTTTTTTTATTTTAATCATTGACTTTTCTACCACTGTGTAGTGTAAGGCAAAATATACACATTTAAATACAATATACACCTATATATGTAACAAATTTTAACAAAATGAATTTTTAGCTTGATTTGCTAAATTATGATTTCTTTTTTTTTTTTTTTGGGGGGGGGGGGGGCACACAAAGCCATTGCTTAATATTTCACACTCCACCCGCTCTGAATTCACACTTGGCGTTAACGCGCCCGTTCCAAAGTCAATATTTTAACGCGCAATCAACGTTCAGGCGTTCATTTATAATATTCAGAAATCGGAGAGTTTCATTTGTCAAGCGGATTTAATTTTTCAGTGTGCGCGCCCGACGGGTTTTCTTGGGCCCCTCCGCAGCAGGTCCTTATCGTTCATTCCTTGTGATTAATTGACCCGGATAGTTCTCGCTGTCGGCTAAATGAATACAATGGATATTTCTTGCTAAATGATGCGGATTAATTAATGCTAAAAAAAGAAATTAATGCCTGTATAAAAATAAGAAGAGAGAGAGAGAGAGAGATTGAAAAAAAAGCGGAAGCATGGTTGGTGCAAAGAAATAAAAAGAAGCCTGTATAAAGATTCTTTTTATTTCCTTGCGCAAATTATGCATCCGCTTCCGCTTTTTTTCAGTCTCTCTCTCTTTTTATTTTTATACAGGCATTAATTTCTGTATAAAGCTTCTTTTTATTTTCTTGCGCAAACCATGTATCCGCTTCCGCTTCTTTTTTCAGTCTTTCTTTCTTCTTATTTTTATACAGGCATCAATTTCTGTATAAAGCTTCTCTTTACTTCCTTGCGCAAACCATGCTTCCGCTTTTTTTTTCAGTCTCTCTCTCTTCTTATTTTTATACAGGCATTAATTTTTGTATAAAGCTTGTTTTTATTTCCTTGCGCAAACCATGTATCCGCTTCCGTTTTTTTTTCAGTCTCTCTCTCTCTCTTCTTATTTTTATACAGGCATCAATTTCTGTATAAAGCTTCTCTTTACTTCCTTGCGCAAACCATGCTTCCGCTTTTTTTCAGTCTCTCTCTCTCTTCTTATTTTTATACAGGCATTAATTTTTGTATAAAGCTTCTTTTTATTTTCTTGCGTAAACTATGTATCCGCTTCCGCTTTTTTTCAGTCTCTCTCTCTCTTCTTATTTTTATACAGGCATTAATTTCTGTATAAAGCTTCTCTTTACTTCCTTGCGCAAACCATGCATCCGCTTCCGCTTTTTTTTCTAGGTTATAGGTTTCTTAGGTTGGATAAATTTCATCCATTTTAGTTATAAACATTTTTTTTAAATAGATGTAAAGCAAAAGTGTATCTCAGTTTTATAAAATCCCATAAAGAATTTCAATTTCATTTTATTAACGAAATCTCCATTTCCAAATTACATATTAAAAATTTTACAAAAAAAAGTGTGACGCACTAAAAAAACATTACAAAATATATGTATAAAATAAAAATTAAAGAAATAATTTTAAATAATCCTCACCTAATTTATATGCAAATTGAATCAATCGCCAACCGAGGACGATTTCGTGAAATCCTGCGAGGTGTTCGCGATATTGGAATTTCGCGAATAAAGCGAAGCGATTTCGTTATTAGTTTTTATCACGGTATTAAATTAAATGCGGGGCTATAAAAAAGTGAGCGACGATTTTAAAGTCCACTTAATTAATTCCCCATTCCGGCCCGGTTTATAATCCTCTAAATTACAAACTTTTCCAGCCCCCTCGGTGTTTCTGGCTGCATTAATTAGTCACCATCAAAAATTCACACCATACGTTTGCACCGACTTTAATTACAGCGTAAATATATAAAAAAATATATTATTTTAAAAATTATATTTTTGTTTCTTCGAAGTAAATTTACTTATAAATGCTTTTTATTTCACATCAGTTTATTATAAATATTTATATTTCAATAATAATATATTTACTAGTGTTGGTCAAAATCGAATAATATTAGTAATCGAGTATTACTGAATGTGTCATTTTAAGTATTTGAAACGAAAAGGTGATTTAAAATTTATGTTTATTAACAAATGTGAAGTTATTCGTGATATTTTTATAATAAATAACATTCATAAAATTTGAATATACTTAATTTAGCAGTAATAAAAGATCGACTTTGCCCATCACTAATATATTTTTTTTGTTTAACCTTAAATTAAAGTTTTTATTACAAAATAAAAAACGAGGTACTTTGTGTATGATCTTAATCGAAAAGACCGAAGAAGAAGATCCTCGGATTCTTCTTTCTTCTCCTCCTTATGTATGAGACTTCGGTCAATAGCCTTCTGTAACTCTTTTAGGTTCAATGAATGGATTTACTACCACTACTAATATATTTAATAAACATCATACTTACTTAAACATAATACTAAAATCATCCCAATTTAGTGCCAACAGTGTTAATGTGCTTATATATCATCCCAATTTAGTGCCAACAGTGTTAATGTGCTTATATATATATAGTTCTAAGATTTTTAATGCAAACTTTCATTCACCTGAAGAAGCAATAAATTTGCGAAACAATTGTGAAAATAAACACACTTTTTTGAAAATCACAAAATTATTCATAATTTTATTTACACTAAGAGAATATGGATTTTCAACATCTTAACGTCTTATCAATCAACCAAATTAATTAATATTATGGAAATTCAAACATCATTTGAATCAAATATTTTCATGAAGCGTAATTAATAGTTAATTCAGGATGATTTAATTGAAATTAAAACACTTGATTTGTTTCGCTTTATTTAAATAAGTGTAAAAAAAATGTTTTTCTATCTTTCAAAACTGTTTGTGAGTAACATTATATATGGGATATGCACTCCGGAATGTTTATTTTGTTGGAAGACTAGGTCGGTGTTCTTGACCCACTTGATTTTCGCCGGAGTTTGTGGGGCGGAAGCTTTTAAAATTATACGGCGACATTTGTTATTCACGGTCGAAATTATTCGATAACGTCGAAACTCGCTGCTCGAAATAATTGAAAGCAAGAGAAAATCCCGCGTGATTAAAAACTCGTAAAATTAAATTAAACCAGACACACACACACGTCCTCGGTTTTACAACGCGGCACTCAGGATAAATTCACGCAAGGAAGTTAACCGGATTTTCCAAACTAACGTTTGTACATTGGCCCGTTGTTTTTGAAATTGGGTTAAAACTTTGCGTGCGATACGGATTTGCGCCCGAAACGAGATAATTAAGTACACTTACGAGCGTTGCCCAAATCGGATCCCCTTTCGAAATTCTCTAATTGGCACGATCGCGTATTGTTGTAGTACAAATGCAAATATTTGCGAATCCCTTAATTAAAACGAAAAAAAAAAATATATGTGAGTATGGAAAATTGTGTTTATGCTTGTTACACAAACAATTTTTTTCGAGTTAGAGTAGAGATATATATTCAATTCTCTACTCTAAATCGAAAAATTGTTATAAATTGTTTGATATCGTAGATAGTGGAGGTACTTAATTTTTGAAAATCCATGATCACTTATAATAAAACACTTAATGATTTTCAACTATTTTTTTTGTATTTTACGACAATTGTTTCGCAACGTTGTTGCTTCTTCAGGTGAAGAACTTATAATTTTTTTTGTGTATTTATAAGTTTGTGTAATTTATAAGTTCTTCACCTGAAGAAGCAACAACGTTGCGAAACAATTGTCGTGAAATACACAAAAAATAGTTGAAAATCATTCAATCAATCGTTAAAATTGGGTTTTTGTGCTTACCTACAAAAATTCGTAAAATTAAACAATTTTTTCGCTCATTTTTCAAATTGCCAATTTACAGTTTCACTGTATAAAAACTATTTGCTTGACATAGCTTAAATTCATACAGTTTATACCCCCATTTATTGGGAACATTTTGGTATAATTTGAAGTTATTCCGCGAGAATCGGATTTTTTCACTAAAATCCACTTTTTTCACAAAATTCGATGAAATTTTGTTTCTTCCATAAAAAATCTGAAAAAAATACAAATGCTCTTGATGATGTATGAATATCCGTAGAATATTTATTTTGCCATTAAATGTTTGTTTTTAGTTCATTAGGGCCATTTGAATTTGATGACTCCAATTTACATGGAGTCTTATGGGAACGATTAAAGCGAGACGCGCCGATCGATGCTTTTTGGCGTAACGTCGATTAAACTAAGATAACTTTGTTAATAGATACGATAGCACCTTTAAACTGGAAAAATAAGATTCCGGAAAAATTTATCTATATTCCACCTGAAAAAGATTTAAAATTGGGTTTTTGTGCTTATCTACAAAAATTCGTAAAGTTAGACAATTTTTTCGCTCATTTTTCAAAAGGCAAATTTACACCTTCACCGTATGAAAACTATATTCTTGACATAGCTTAAATTCATACAGTACATACCCCCATTCATTGGGAACATTTTGGTGTAATTTGAAGTTATTCCGGGAGTTTCGGATTTTTCACGAAAATCCACTTTTTCCAAGGAAATATTGAAATTTCGATAAAAAAATTTTTATTCCAAAAAAAATCTGAAAAAATTCTCAAACACTCTTTAAGGTGTTATAAACGGGGTGGGATATTTATTTTTACCAGAAAAAATAAATTCCGGTCCAATAAGGTCGTTTGAATTGTTGATTCACATTTACATGGAGTCTTATGGGAACGGTTTAAGCTAGGCGCGCCGATCGACGCTTTTGGACGTGACGTTGATTAAACTAAGATAAAATTCTTCGCAGATGCGATAGGAGCTTGGAACTTGAAGGACGAGATTCCCGAAGGATTTATCTATATTTAAAGCAAAAAATTAACGAAATGAGATTTTTGTGCTAGTTTACAAAAATTCGCAAAGTTCGACAATTTTTTCGCTCATTTTTTTAAGGCTTAATTCACACCCCTCCTATATGGAAACTATTTGCTTCGCATAGCTCAAATTTATACAGTTGATGCTCTCATCCATTGCGAACATTTTGGTATTATTTTAAGTAATTTCGCAAGTTTCGGATTTTTCACGAAAATCCACTTTTTCCAAGGAAATATTCAAATTTCGATAAAAAAAATTTATTCCAAAAAAAATCTGAAAAAATTCTCAAACACTCTTGAAGGTGTTATAAACGGGGTGGGATATTTATTTTTACCAGAAAAAATAAATTCCGGTCCAATAAGATCGTTTGAATTGATTTCGTCCCATTTACATGGAGGCTTATGGGAACGGTTTAAGCTAGGCGCGCCGGTCGACGCTTTTGGACGTGACGTTGATTAAACTATTATAAAATTCTTCGCAGATGAGATAGGAGCTTGGCACTTGAAGGACGAGATTCCCGAAGGATTTATCTATATTTAAAGCAAAAAATTAACAAAATGAGATTTTTGTGCTAGTTTACAAAAGTTCGCAAAGTTCGACAATTTTTTCACTTATTTTTTTAAGGCTTAATTTACACCCCTCCTATACGGAAACTATTTGCTTCACATAGCTCAAATTTATATAGTTGATGCTCTCATCCATTGCGAACATTTTGGTATAATTTTAAGTCATTTCGCGAATTTCTGATTTTTCACGAAAATCCACTTTTTTCGCTTATTTCGATGATTATTTTTCCTCCGAAAAAAAATCACAAATACGATGATGTAAGAATAACTGTAGAATATTTAATTTGGCAAAAAGCTATATTTCTGGTTCATTAGGGCCATTTTAATTTAATGCATCATAATTAGTCCATTATCCGTTTTAATGGCCATCACTAGTTATCCATACGCTAGATGAATGGTGACTGAATGTGAATTTGTTTTAAGCTTTGTCTTCGCTATTACATAAACAATCTGTCTACTATAAAAGGAGTCAACATGATCACCATTTTTTTTATTTTATATTAATTAATAGTATTATGTTTATATGTATTGACAAGTGTAAAACAATTTTGTTATTACAATGAAATTAAACAAGGAAAAATTTTTGGCAATGATCAATAAAATTCGATCAATCCCTTTTTCCAACTGCAAAAAAATACTTACACTGTAAGTTTTACAAACATCTATTGAAACAACTACTTCCCGAGCATTTATGTTATTAGCACGAATAAATATGATTCAAATTTACATGGGAACGGTTTAAGCCAGGCGCGCCGATTAACGCTTTTAGACGCGACGCTAATTAAAATAAGATAACTTTCTTCACAGAAACGATAAAACGTTGGAACTTAAAGCACGAGATTCCGGAAAGATTTACCTAGATTTTACATAAAAAATCATTATAAAAGAAATTTCATGTTTGCCTACAAAAGCTCCCAAATTTTGACAATTTCTTCGATTATTTTTCAAAGGCCCAATTTACACGCCTGCTGTACGAAAACTATTCATTCCATGTAGCTCAAATTTACACACATCATGCTTGCATTCATTGGGAACATTTTAGTATAATTTAAGGTCATTCCAAGAAATTCCGATTTTTTATCTATAATATTGAAATTTTGAATCATTTTCAATTCTAAAAAAAAAATCTGAAAAAATCGGTTTTAGTTTTAATTTATAAAAACATGTCTTATGAATCATATAGAAAAGAAAGTAAAAAAAAACATTTTCTGAATCCTCATTCTAAGAAATTCAGATTTTTCATCCATAATATTGAATTTTTTAAACATTTTCTATTCTCCTAAAAAAAAAAATCTGAAAAAATCGGTTTTAATTTAAATAAAAACATGTCTAATGAATCATATAGAAAAGAAAGTAAAAAAAAACATTTTCTGAATCCTCATTCTAAGAAATTCCGATTTTTCATCTATAATATTTAAATTTTTAAACATTTTCAATTCTCCTAAAAAATCTGAAAAAGTCGGTTTTAGTTTTAATTTAAATAAAAACATGTTTTATGAATCGCATAGAGAAGAAAGTTAAAAAAAAATATTTTCTGAATCCTTGACTCCATGACACTAAGGAGCATTTGAATCATGCTTAAAATCACGATGATTCAAATGAGCAATCGAATTATGACGGCTGGAATCAGAATTCGGATCATGGTCAAATATTTTCTGAATCCTTGTAGCTCTATGTTATTAATGAGCATTTTAATCATGAATAGAATCATGATTTTTTTTAAGTGAGCTTTCGAATTAAGGCGATTTTAATCGACATTCGAAGCACCAGCACTGATTAAAAAAATAATCGATTATTTAAATCATTCGAAATTAAAGATTACACTTCTCGTATATCTCGTAATAAACTACTTTTTTTTGCTGTCGTTTTAATAAAGAGGAGAATATTTTTCTTAAAGTCATCTTTCCGCATCTAATAACCCACTTTCCCCGTACTGTACTTGAATGAAATGGAACTAACAGGTTTGATTTATGCGTCGCAGTATGAAACTAGAAGTAAGCACACCGGAGTATTTCAGGACGGTTATCCTTCAGGGGCTGAAACGTAATGTAAATAATTTACTGAAACGTCCGAATCCCCTACCCACTGTTAAAGTGAATTTATGAAGGGGAATTTACCCGAAGAGTCGGGCTTCGGACTTATTAAAGAATATGAATTATGAAATATAGCGTAATTTTCAGCGGGGTGATTATAATTATTATCGTTATTTAATGCTATATTTGTTTTTAATGTCATATTTTTAAAATATAAAGAAATTACAATGAAATTTTCCTTATATTAAATAAAAATGATTTGAAAATAATTAATAAATTATTTCCACATTTAGCTCTGTGACTTTTGACTTACGATACGTAAGTACGTTAAACAAATGTACATTAAAACAACTACTTCCCGGGCAAATACCCACGCCGGATATTGAATTACATAATGTACACCTGCTGTTGCACATCAATAAAATATTGCATAATGCAACAATTTTTCCTTGTTTAATTTCATTGTAATTTCAGTTATTTAAATTATTTAAAAATGTGTGAATCATCTTTGTTTCGTTTTCAATTTAATAAAACACTTTAAACTTTGTTTGTATAACTCTAAATATAGAGTTATACAAACAAAGTTTAAAGTGTTTTATTAAATTGATAAACAATGTATAACAAAGTTGAAGCCTCAGTTATTAATAATTTGTTTCATTTTATTTAATATAAAGAAGTGAAATCTTCAATTATTTTAAAAATAATACTGTTTCTACTTATTGATTTAGATAATGAATGAATGAAACACTTACGACATCGATGAGCTGTGATAGTTTGAGCTTAATCTTAACGGTGAGCGCGTCGGTGACGTTGACGACTGGCCGCACGAGCTTGTTGTAGTTGGAAAGCAGGTCATCGTACAAACGTTTGGCATCTGGATTACCCGAACATCCTGCGAAAATAAAACTCGCATCAATGTTAACGCACACCGCAAAAAAAAAAGAGAGAAATATCTAAAGAGCGGCCATCAAATATTCATAAATCCCGGCGCTGGTAAATATTTATGCACTCAAAAATTCACCGGAGACTGCACATTTTTCTCGCTGTTATTGTGCTCCGCTCCGTGGAAATTGGTGATCGCAATGGATAAATAAAACATCGACGGGATTCGTTATTATTGGTGGTTATTGCGATGTTTTGTGGATTTTGCGCGAATGCATAGTTTTGCATATAAAAGTCGACGATTTTTATTTATTCAGCTTAAATAATGGTTTAATGAAATGCCACCATTCATCTACGCTAGATAAATGGTGGCTGAATATTTAATTAAATGTGAATTTCGTTTTCCTTGTTTTTATAAACAAGACAAGTTAACCTTTCTTTAGTCGACGAAACGGTTGTCTACTTTGTAGACCCAAATCGTTGACGGCGCCACTTGAAATTAGGCAAAAGATGGCGCTTGCGTCGTTTTTAATTTATTATGATTAACAAAAATTTGTTGTTTTTATTTAGTATGAATTTTTTTATATAAAATTTTAAATATATGAAATATCCTTACAACAAGATTGTAAAATACTGATGATTATCATCCCCATATAGAAGGGAATGCGTGTTAACTTCCGACCCTTTGGCGTATGCTGCGGCCGAAGGGATGACGGGCGTGAACGCCGGCCCGGGCAAGGGGATCTATGAATTTTTAAAGGGACGACAAATTCGTGAAAGATAAGCGAAACGGGAAGAATAATGGCGTCGGTCGTTGGCTGTAGCTCTGGCATATTGGGACTCGTTAATCATTATTTTACACACACACACACACATATCTGCAGGCCGGAATCTACCTACCATCAGCATCTAGGGCAGAATGGAATGTAATTAATGACCCTCCCACCTCGATCATTCCCTTTTCGTCATTCTTTCACGAAATAAAAGTGATTACGATAATAACGCGATGGACAAATGATGACCTTTGTTTGTAATGTTCGGTTTATATTTTTGTTATCTAAATGTATTCTTTGTGCGTTCATTCCGCGTGATAATTACCGAGCTGCATTAATGATACTTTGTGGGAATATCAAGCAAATAATCCTCTTTTTTAATATGTAAAAAAAATAAAAATTACCCCATTCAAAGTTTTCGAGTTATTTCTAACGGAATGCACAAAAGGAGGAATTTCACTCGCGATTTCTGTTAATTGAAAATAGAAAAATTTGTAATTTTTTCAGGCAGTTTAATGAAAATTTATGAAGGTATAAAATAAGTCACCCCTTTAAGAATATGTAAAAATCCCAAAGGGTGGAATTTCACTCGTAATTAAAAATTTAAAAAATTCGTAAATTTGGAATTCTTTGAGTTAATGAAAATTTGTGGAAATATCAAGCAAGTCGTCCTCTTTTAGAATATGTAAAAATAAAAAATACCCCTTCCACGGTTTTAAGATATTTCCAACTGAATGCCCAGAGGGAGGAATTTCATTCACGATTTATGTTAAATGAAAATACAAAAAATCATAAGTTGGGATTTTTTTGAGCTATTTTAATGAAACTTTCTGGAGATAATCTTTAATTTCGTGATTTTCAGAATATGAAAAAGGATTTATGTTAAATGAAAATACAAAAAATCATAAGTTGAGATTTTTTTAGCCATTTTAATGAAACTTTCTGGAGATAATCTGTAATTTCGAGATTTTCAGAATATGAAAAACGATTTATTTTAAATGAAAATACAAAAAATCATAAGTTGGGATTTTTTTTTTGAGCTATTTTTATGAAACTTTCTGGAGATAATCTTTAATTTCGAGATTTTCAGAATATGTAAAATTTTATAGTTTTCGAGTTATTTCCAACTGAATGCCCAGAGCAAGCATTTCACTCGTGATTAACGGAAAATATAAAAGTTCGTAAGTTAGGAATTTTTAACCCCCTTTAAGAATATGTAAAAATAAAAAAAAAATTAGATATTTCCAACTGAATGTCAATTGAGAGGAATTTCATTGCGATTTTTGTAAATTGAATATTTAAAAAAAATCGTAAGTTAGGAATTTTTGGAGGAATCTTAATGAAACTTTCTAAGGATATTAAGCATCATCCCCTTTCAGAATAATTAAAAATCGAAAAATACCCCATCCACAGTTTTCGAGTTATTTCCAACTGAATGCACAAAAGGAGGAATTTCACTCACGATTTATGTTAATTGAAAATATAAAAATTCGTAAGTTGGGAATTTTTTGAATAATCTTAATGAAACTTTCTGGGAATATAAAGCAAGGCATGCTCTTTTAAAATATGTAAAAACCTAAAATTACCCCATCCACAGTTTTCGAGATATTTCCAACTGAATGCCCAGAGGGAGGATTTTCACTCGCGATTTATGTTAATTGAAAATATAAAAATTCGTAAGTTGGGAATTTTTTGAATAATCTTAATGAAACTTTCTGGGAATATAAATAAAGTCATGTTCTTTTAAAATATGTAAAAACCTAAAATTACCCCATTCACAGTTTTCGAGATATTTCCAACTGAATGCACAAAAGGAGGATTTTCACTCGCGATTTCTGTTAATTGAAAATATAAAAATTCGTAAGTTGGGAATTTTTTCAGGCAGTTTACTGAAAATTCATGGAGGTATTAAATAAGCCATCACCTTTAAGAATATGTAAAAATCAAAAAATTACCCCATCTATAAGATATTTCCAACTGAATGTCCATTGGGAGGAATTTCATTGCGAATTTTGTAAATTGAAGATTTAAAAAAATCGTAAGTTGGGAATTTTTCGAGTAATCTTAATGAAACTTTCTGGAAATATCAAGCAAGTCATCTTCTTTCAGAATATGTAAAAATCGAAAAATACCCCATCCACAGTTTTCGAGTTATTTCCAACTGAATGCACAAAAGATGAAATTTTACTCGCGATTTCTGTTAATTAAAAGTATAAAAATTCGTAAGTTGGGAATTTTTTAATAATCTTAATGAAACTTTCTGGGAAAATAAAGCAAGTCATGCTCTTTTAAAATATGTAAAAACCTGAAATTACCCCATTCACAGTTTTCGAGATATTTCCAACTGAATGCACAAAAGGACGAATTTCACTCGCGATTTCTGTTGGTTGAAAATTCAGAATCATAGTTTGGAATTTTTACAAGCTATCTTGATGAAACTTGACCCTTTTTACCCATATGGGTGTAGGGTTATGTTGGAATTACTATTTTAAAATCAAATTGTATTCATTTCAATACATTTTAATTTCAAAATTATCTAAACCGTGTAAAAATTGCTGCTTTTATAACTAACATTCGAGAGCTAAACAAATCCTCAATTTTTATTATTCTGGTGTAAAGAAGATCCAGGTCTGCCAAATGATACGTTATGGTTTCAGCAAGATGGTGCGCCGGCACATTTTGCTGCTGGTGTTAAGAATTATTTAAATGAAAAATTTTCCTGGTAGATGGATAGGCAAAAGGGGAGCTGCCGAGATTACCCGACCTAATTCGTGCGAGTATTAAGCAAATCACGCCCTTTCAGAATTAATAAAAATCGAAAAGGCCGAAAGACCTCCGGTCGATAGCCGTTTCTCTTAAGAATATATATTTGTTTTAAATTGTTTCATGTATTGTATATTGAATTAAATATGTATGTATTCTTTGGGAATAAAGATGTTTGTATATATAAAAATCGAAAAAATCCCAATCCATAGTTTTTGACTTATTTCCAGAAGAATGTCCAAACAGAAGAATATTACTTACGATTTATTAAAAATATATATTGTTTTATTATATTGTTTTATATATTTTACACATTTTTTATTTACTTAATTTTTTAATTAAATTCTCACTTATCGCGTGATAAAACATTTTTATGTAATAAAAAATAAAATATAAAATTTATTTTCAATCTTCTCAATTTTAAATCGACATGTTTGTACTTATCATTTCATTAGTTCATTGAAAATTACCGCTGGTCGAACGCAAATATAAAATTTTTAATTAAATTCTCACTTATCGCGTGGTGAAACATTTTTTTATGTAATAATTATGAAATATTTTAATTAATACACTTGGTTGTTCGATTGACCGATTATTTTAATTAATACAATTAATAATGTTTAAAATATTTATATTTTAATTATATTTATATAATTTAGGTTAAGCTAATCACTTGTTCTTCACCTGAAGAAGCCACAAAGTGGCGAAATACAATTGTTTCGCCACTTTGTGAAATACTAAATAAACAGTTTTTGAAAGTTATAACAAACGTGTTTACTTTAAAATTATATATTAATATTTTAATTAATTAAAATACTTCATGATTATTAAAAATATAAAATTTAAGGCAGATAGACAGACTAACATATTTGTAATTGTATATAAAATTTAATGTGATTGTCTGAATAAAGATATTTGTATATACAGAGAGAACTTTTTAACAGTATACATTTCCCTTATGTTTTTTGAAGGTAAATATAGGGGAAATATTTTCATATAAATAGAAAACAGTATTCATTCACTTGGTCACAGTTATTTAATATGTGGAAATATTTAGTGATAAATAAACCTCTCTGTATATAAAATTTATATTTTAACTAATTATTTCTTATATTTTCAATTAACACAAATCTTTATTCGTTTTATTTGTAGTTCCAGTTAATTTTATGAATAAAATTAATAACAAATTAGGCTATTACAATTATGACATTTATTTAATAAGAATCATTTTATATTAAATTTAAGCCACTTTTCATTGAAGGTAAAATAAATAAAAAAATCCATTTTTTCTCTCGATCACCTCTGCACCGGTTGAAATTTAATCAGCATTGAAATATTCCCCGGCTCGGCCGGAATTTTTTCCCCGGGACCGAGTAAAAATGATTGGAGCCGGTTTCCTCCGGGGTTTCGCCCGGATAGAGATTCATTTATGGCCCGTAATGAAACCGAGAGAATAATAACGAAAACCGCCACTGAAATAATTCCCCAGTGCCACTAACAATTTCCACCAGACATAATTGCTTTCAATAAAAAAAAAACACACACATAAAATACAGTCGTAAGAAAGTTACAATTTCACCGAGATGAGAATTTAAAACAAAAAGGTTTTTTTTAATAAAAATTAATTAATCAATTTCATCATTTTTTTAAGACTAACAAGTCTTAATAATAATAATAACAATAACAATGTTTTATTTACGGCCATTTACAGATCATCATAAATTTTGTAATTTTTTTAAATAGAATTCTTCATGTAGAATTCTATTTCAAAAAATATAATCAATAAAAATATAATATTTTATATATTCTATATACCCAGACACCAATTGGTAAAAGGAGACATCGTTTATATATATATATATACAGAGAGAGATAGAGAGAGGTTTTTTATCAGTATACATTTGGGGAAGTGTATACCTACAAAAAAAAACGCGAGTGAACCGCATTGAACAGATTAATGTGTGTATGTTTAGTTGACTATTTGACATATGTGTGTTCAGTTGCGTGTTATAGGCAACTAAACACACATACACTAATGCATTTGACTCGCGTATTTTGCAGGTATACATAGGGGAAATGTATACTGATAAAAAAAGCTCTCTGTATATTCTATATACTCCATATAAATATATATAGAATAATAATTTCATCTATAAATTAGACAAAAGGTAGCGCTTGCGACGTCTTTAATTTATCATCTATAAATGTATGAATAGTGTATTCAGAATTGCAATGTTTTGTTTTATGCAGAGTTGGTTTAGAATGCCTTGGTTTACGGGATTTGTAGCAAATTTTTGGGATAGTTGGGATATTGGAAGTAAAATGTGTATTGTCTGAATAAAGACATTTGTATGTATTAAATGATAAAATCCTGAATTATCGTAAATTCACAAAAAAAACTCCTCTCGGTTCGGATTTTAATAAATGCCTCGCTGGCTAAATCAAATTAAACTAAATCAATGTAATTTAAATTGAATTAAACTAAATCAATTTAAATAAATTTAAAATCAATTTAAATAAATTTAAAATCAATTTAATTTAAATTGAATTAAACTAAATCAATTTAAATTAAATTGATTTAGTTTAATTTGATTTAGCCAGCGAGGCATTTATTCAAATCCGAAACGAGAGGAGTTTTTTTTTTGTGAATTTACGATAATTATATTGTGAAAAATTTAATTATCAGCTAATAATTTAAATAAAAATAGTTGACCTTTCTCCTACTTATTTTTTTTTATTAAACTAGATACATTTCGGAAATTATGTTTCCATCTTCAGTACTGAAGTTCTTATTAATTTTTTTATTTAACATCTTTTCTTTTAATATATATAATAATAATTTATTTATTTACGGAAAATTCACCATTTTACAAAAATTGTAACAATTTTTTACTATAAGTAGTAAATAGGCTATTACATATAAATAAACAATAACTAAAAATACAAATTAACAAATTAATTAATCAATTATTATCTCAAGTGGTTTTACGAGACCTGGAAAGAGTTTACGATAGATGAAAAGATAGATAAAATAGTATTGAATATACTTTTAAACATACAGTTTTTAAAGAATTTATCAAAAAGCTGTAAAGGTTGCTCCCAGTAAATAAATTCTAAATTATCTCTTAAGCACGTAGACGCATTTATATGAACCTCCATTAAAAAAAATCCCAGCTATCTCATAATCGTGTTGTAAATAACACACTTTCATCTCCTTTTTCGCTTAGTTTCGCATTCGCGGAAAATCGCTTTTAAGTCCATCACAGACGACACGTGTTGACTTTATTTCGAGTCTTTTTCAATTCCCACAGGTGCCATATCTCTGAGCGGATTTCCTCGTCGATATTTGGCTGCGCACTTTTTTATATTGCATAAAAGGGCGTGTGTCTATATCGCAACCGATACAAGGTTTTCATTTCAATTTTGAAGGCGGCAGACTTTCCGGCTGAGCGAACAGGATCCGAATCGATCCACAGGAAAAAGAGGAAATAAGGGGATTCGATCTAAAGCGTTGTTATAATTGTTTTTTAATGTTTATTTCAATGAAATAGTGGCATCATCAGATAGATGAACAACCTGATAATGTATGGTGAAAGTAAGTACGATTAAAGAACTTTGAAACGTTAATTCAAATATTGTTTTATGTACAATAATTATTTTAATGGTTTTAATATTTAGACATTGGTAGTTCATATTGTATGAAATAAATATGAATAAATTATTAAAAATCAACCAATAAAACACAGATTAGATTGAATCTTCTTTTTGAACAAACGATAATAAATTCTTTTTTGTTCTTCTAAACCTGCAACTTTAATAAGGAAAAATGTTACGTCCCACATTGTTTTTTTTTTATTTCTACATACATAAACATCTTTATTTCTGAGATTGGAATATACAGTTACAATACAATATTTAACAATACACTAACGTTCACAATATAATTCCAACTCTGAAACTGGCTATCGACCAGTGGTCTTTCAGCCTTTTATTTCTATTTTCTATGCTACTGCGAGGTGAGCTACTAGTCTGTCATAGACTATAGCCTGGAGATCTTTCTGCCCTATGTTTCTATATACATTTAATTTTAAATCATCTTATTTTTTTTTAAATTAAACGCCCCAGTAATGAACGCTTATTTTTTTTTCTTTTTTCGTAATTCAACGCAATTAATCAATCGCCTTCAGCTCGTATCTCGAGCAGAAAAGATGAGATAGCATTTGGAGCGGAAGGCCGGTCCCAACTTTTTAGCTAAATTAAACTTTGACGCCGCGAGTTTGAAAGCTCGTTCTCACCTCTGGAAGCCCGCCCGCGCGCGCTTTAATACACACAAACACTTTCTCGAGATATTTTTACTGGCTTCGGGAGTCATTAGAGGTAATAGACGTTCATAAAATTGTTGAATCGGAAAGGTAATTAAGTTTATTTTCTCGTTTCTTGGTGATTTAGCATTTGATAATTTTATTATGGGGAAAATTTTCAGAGATATAATCTTTATATCGTACATATAACATAAGAATATAATAATAATAAATTAATTATAATTACGGACTTACTTTTTAATGAAAGATAAATTGAATTTAATAACAGAAAATAAATATTTTGCTCAAACTAAAAAGAATTTATCAAGAAAACACGAAAACACATTTTTGAATTTTCAGTGATATAATCTTTATATCGCACAAGTAACAGAAGAATATAATAATATTAACAATTATAATGAATTTACTAACTCACGTATTCAACGTTTCACGACCGTTACTTCTTGCTCTGTTTACTAATTCACTTCTTAATCCAAGAAAAATTGAATGAAAAATAAATAAATTAAATAAAAATAGTTTGAAAATAATTAATCCACAGTAAATACTCTTTTCTATTTATAGAAAAATAAATATTTAATTTTGGGCATTCAGTTAAATAATCAATATCTCAAAATATATCTCAAAAATTGTAGATGGAGTATTTTATGATTATTGCATATTCTGATAGAGGATGACTTATATAATATCCCCAGAAAGTTTCATCGAGATAGCTCGGAAAATTTCCAATTTACGATTTTTTATATTTTCAATTAACAGTAATCGCGAGTGAAAAACCTTCCTGTGGGCATTCAGCGGGAAATAACTCGAAAACTATGAATGAGGTATTTGTTGTTTTTTGCATATTCTTAAAGGGGATGACTTACTTGAAATCTCCACTAAGTTTCAACTTACGATTTTTTATACATTAATTTTTGTTATCATAAGTAAACATCCTCTGCTTGAACATTCAGTTAAAAGAAAATCGTAAGTTGGAAAAACGATTCCTAGAGATTCTGAGAAACAGCAAATTGTATCAAAGAAAAAGAAACCATTTAGAAAGGATTGGGTGAAAATCTAAATCTATAACACTACAGTAAACAGAAAACTATTGGAAAAGAAAACTCACGAAGCCACAAAAAAAAGTTTCACTGCCTATATATTGCAAAAAGACTGAATTGGGCCAAAAATATAGTAATTAGATCAAAAATAACTGAAAAAAAAAACAACTTTCACTGAATTTATAATAATCAATGAAACAAACCAAGTGTTTTAATCAAAGTGTATTTAACTGACTTTATATTGAAACAGAGACTAAATTAGGCAAAAAATATACTAATTGGAACAAAAATTACTGAATGACTGAATTTCACCCGCAATTTCTGTTTATTGAAAATATAAAAAATCATAAGTTCGAAATTTTTTGAGCTACATGGATGAAACTTTGTGGAGATATCAAGCAAATTATCCTCTTTCAGGGTATATAAAAATCAAAAATACGCAATCCACAGTTTTCGAGTTATTTCCAGCTGAATGTCCAGAGGGAGGATTTCACTCGCGATTTCTGTTATATGGAAATATGAAAAATCATAATATAAAAAAAATCGAAAAAAATATTAAAATCCTCTTAAGAGCTAATTTAACTAGCTGGATGTCTTAACTAGACTCCAAACTATTACACAATATCAATTGTTTGTTTCGGCTGCACCGTGCAACTGCCATACGGCACCCTTAATTTCGTCTATTTTCTCTTAGTTCGAATGAAATTTAAAAAAAAATCGAAAAAAATATTAAAATCCTCTTAAGAGCTAATTTAACTAGCTGGATGTCTTAAATAGACTCCAAACTATTACACAATATCAATTGTTTGTATTGGCTGCACCGTATAACTGCCATACGGCACCCTTAATTTCGTCTATTTTCTCTTATTTCGAATGAAATTTAAAAAAATCGAAAAAAATATTAAAATCTTCTTGAGAGCTAATTTAACTAGCTGATTGTTTTAATTATACTTAAAACTATTAAACAATATCAATTGTTTGTACTGGCTACACCGTACAACCCCCCCACGGCACCCTTAATTTCGTCTATTTTCTCTTATTTCGAATGAAATTTAAAAAAAATCGAAAAAATATTAAAATCCTCTTGGGAGCTAATTTAACTAGCTGATTATCTTAATTGGACTCAAAAATATTATACAATATCAATTGTTTGTACTAGCTGCACCGTACAACCCCCTCACGGCACTCTTAATTTAGGTTATTTTCTCTTAGTTCGGCAGATTGGACTGAAATTAAATAAATCGAAAAAAATATTAAAATCCTATTAAGAGCTAATTTAACTAGCTGGATGTCTTAACTAGACTCCAAACTATTACATAATATCAATTGTTTGTATTGGCTGCACCGTACAACTGCCACATGGCATCCTTAATTTCGTCTATTTTCTCTTAGTTCGAATGAAATTTAAAAAAATCGAAAAAAATATTAAAATCTTCTTGAGAGCTAATTTAACTAGCTGAATATCTTAACTAGACTCCAAACTATTACACAATAACAATTGTTTGTATTGGCTGCACCGTACAACCCCCCCACGGCACTCTTAATTTAAGTTATTTTCTTTTAGTTCGACAGATTGGACTGAAATTAAATAAATCGAAAAAAATATTAAAATCCTCTTGGGAGCTAACTTAACTAGCTGGATGTCTTAACTAGACTCCAAACTATTACACAATATCAATTGTTTGTATTGGCTGCACCGTACAACCCCCCCACGGCACTCTTAATTTAAGTTATTTTTTCTTAGTTCGACAGATTGGACTGAAATTAAATAAATCCAAAAAAATATTAAAATCCTCTTGAGAGCTAATTTAACTAGCTGATTGTCCTAATTAGACTCAAAACTATTATACAATATCAATTGTTTATACTGACTGCATCGTACAACCCTCCCACGGCACTCTTAATTTCGGTTATTTTCACTTAGTTCGACAGATTGGACTGAAATTAAATAAATCGAAAAAATATTAAAATCCTCTTGAGAGCTAATTCAACTAGTTGGATGTCTTAACTAGACTCCAAGCTATTACCCAATATCAATTGTTTGTATTGGCTCCATCGTACAACCCTCCCACGGCACTCTTAATTTCGGTTATTTTCTCTTAGTTCGACAGATTGGACTGAAATTAAATAAATCGAAAAAAATATTAAAATCCTCTTGAGAGCTAATTTAACTAGCTGGATGTCTTAACTAGACTCCAAACTATTACCCAATATCAATTGTTTGTATTGGCTGCACCATACAACCCCCCCACGGCACCCCTAAATTCGGTTATTTTCACTTTGTTCGACAGATTGGACTAAAATTTAAAAAAAATCGAAAAAAATATTAAAATCCTCTTGAGAGTTAATTTAACTAGCTGATTGTCTTAATTAGACTCCATACTATTACACAATATCAAAAATACTCTATCCATAGTGTTCGAGTTATTTCCAGCTGAATGTCCAGAGCTAGGAATTTTACTCGCGATTTCTTTTATATGAAAATATAAAAAAATCGTAAGTTGGAAATTTCTTAAGCTATTTTAATTAAACTTAGTGAGGATGTCAAACAAGTTATTGCCTTTCATATTATATAAAAATCATAAAATGCCCTATCCATAGTTTTTGAGAATATTCAGAGGGGCTAATTTCACTTGTAAATTTTATTAATCGTATTTTTTTAAGCTATCTCAATTATACTTTGTGGGTACATCAAGCAAGTTCTACCGTTTCAGAATACGTAAAGATAAATAAATATGTTCACAATTTATGTAAATTTTAATTATACATTTTGATCTTAATTGAAATAATTTACATTCAGTAAATTCTCATCTGAATAAATACATAAAATACGTCGTAAACTCTTGTTATCTAACTCCCCCCCACAGTCCTACACTGAAAGCCCCGAGATAATTATCATCATTATATTTTCTTTTATAGCCAGTAAATTATAAGCACCCTCAACCGTAATTATTTAGTTTGTTTTGAGTGCACGCAGAAAACAGTAAACACTAAACTTGAGAAAAGAGTGGGCACAATGGAGAGGCTCGAGTTACCTTGAAAATAATAAATATTTATCCTCCTATCAATTCATACCGCAGGGAGCCCTTTCAGGATAATGCCCCGGAGAGCCCTTAAAATATTAATTAACACTACCTGCGAGCGCGGTGGCTAAGGCTAGGAGGGGATGAAGTCTGTTTTGTTGCATTAGGGCCGACGCGCGATAAATTCTGATGTCGGGGCAGAAACTCTCGAACAACGGGAAAGGATTTCGCTTGAGTTATGGCCCCGAGTTGTTTCGCTCAAAGGGCGGCTTCTTCTTTTTCTTCGCAGTTGGAAAGTTTGGTAAGTTCGATAATGTAAATGTATATAGGGAAGTGTTTATGAAATTAGTGGGTATACGGGTTGTCGCAGCGCAGGTGCTATTAGCACTATGGTGTTGTTTTTGAGTTTATGAGGAATTAATGATGTTAATTACAGCTCGCTTTTCTAAGTTAAATATATACAGTTAAAATCCGACAACTAAAATTGTTAGAGAAGAAGAAGAAATAGAAGTTAATTTACTTTACACAAAATTGTCTGCAGAAATGTTTTTTTTTATATTATAATTAATAATTATAATATTATATATAATATATATATACAAATATCTTTATTGAAGGGACTTTTACATTATATTAAGTACAGTATTGTATAGTATAATACGGTATATAATTTGAGGTTGTCCTTTCATAGGCTATCGACCCGAGGTCTTTCTGCCATATATATAATATTATAATTATAATATATATTATAATTTAATTCTGTTTGTATATTTGTATTTCGAAATTATTTGAACAAAATCCGAATTAAAAGTCGGCTCCATTTTATTATCAGTTCACGTGCAGTGGAGAATAATTTAATGCTCGCATAAAATTTTACGTTTACGCCGAACAATAACTTTTATACATCGACGTAAAGGGAATGCCTTATGTTACCTGCTATCATCGAATAACAGCTTCGCAAAATTGAGCCGTTTGTACGCGGAAAATCAAAAATTTCACCCCGGGAAAAATGTACGGTTTCGTTTTAAACAAAGATATAAAGCGTGTTTTCCTCGAAAAGTGTAAACAATAAAAATAACGATTTCGCGAATAATATAAAAACTCGATACAAATGTTGTTAAATTAAACAGTGCGTGGTTTTCTCGAAAAGTGTAAACAATAAAAATAAATTTTTAACGATTTCGCGAATAATATAAAAATGCGATACAAGTGTTGTTAAATTGAACGGTTTGATGATGTATTGAAATATCTGTTTGGTGGGGGCAACAAATTGAGTCAAAGAACGA
Source organism: Philonthus spinipes (assembly GCA_963082785.1). Taxonomy (NCBI): domain Eukaryota; kingdom Metazoa; phylum Arthropoda; class Insecta; order Coleoptera; family Staphylinidae; genus Philonthus; species Philonthus spinipes. The sequence goes on from OY720311.1 coordinate 23,571,374, forward strand.
GAATGTGTTTCATTAAATTGAAATTATTTGTAGAAGAGCTGAGTCGCGTCTTCCCCAAAAATATTTTTTATGATTTCAAGTGTTTATTGTATAAAACAATGAAACAATAAATCACCACCCTGATATCATATTTTTGTGTTTTAATTATATTTTACACTCTTTTTTGTTCTAGTTTATCCTCAACATTGAAAAAAAATGCACATTCGAGTAAAAAACACGAAACTATTTTTTTTAGAGGTTACTATATAATATTGTTGTGTATTATATAGTAACCTCTAAAAAAAATAAGTTCGTGTTAACATGAATTTATGCCAATCATAAATTCTTGGACACGTAGGATCTTAACCATTACTAACTATTATATATATTTTATAATTATACTTATATTGCAACCCTCCTTTATCTTTTAATGTATAGTTATAAAGCAATATGTATTTAAATGGACTTACCGTTATAGGTTATAACAATAAACAATAAACTATATGTTATTTCAAAATATTTCCAAAATAATATTGAAGACGAATGTAAAATCGTCATTTTTATGAATCGAAAATATAAAAAATTGTATCTTTGGAATTTTTCGAGCTATCTTAATAAAACTTTGTGGGAATATCAAGCAAATCGTCCTCTTTTAGAATACGTAAAAATAAAAAAATACCCCTTCCACGGTTTTAAGATATTTCCAACTGAATGCGCAGAGGAAAGAATTTCACTCAAGATTTATGTTAAATGAAAATACAAAAAATCATAAGTTGCGATTTTTTTGAGCTACTTTAATGAAACTTTGTAGAAATATCAAGCAAACCATCCTCTTTTAGTATATGTAAAAATCAAAAAATACCCCATCCACGGTTTTCGAGTTATTTCCAGTTGAATGTCCAAAGGGAGGAATTGCACTCGCGATTTCTGTTAATTGAAAATTATAAAAATCGTAACTTGGAAAATTTTCGAGCAGTATTAATTAAACTTGGTGAGGATTACAAGCAAATCATCCCCTCTCATATTGTATAAAAATTAAAAAAAAAAAACACCCCAACCATAGTTTTATAGAATGCTCAAAAGTTTGAATTTCACTCACGATTTCTGTTAATTGAAAATGTAAAAAATCGTAAGTTGGGAATTTTTCGAGCTATATTAATGAAACTTTGTGGGAATATCAAGTAAGTCATCCCCTTTTAGTATAAATAAAAACAAAAAAATACCCCATGTATAGTTTTTGAGCTATTTCTAACGGAATGCATTTCACTTGCGATTTCTGTTAATTTCAAATTTTAAAAATCGTAACTTTGAAATTTTTTGAGCTACATCAATGAAACTTTGTGGGAATATCAAGTAAGTCATCCCCTTTTAGTATAAGTAAAAATAAAAAATACCCCATCTATAGTTTTTGAGTTGTTTCCAACTGAATGCGCAGAAGGATTCATTTCACTTGCGATTTCTGTTAATTTAAAATGTAAAAAATCGTAACTTTGAAAATTTTCGAGCTACATCAATGAAACTTTGTGGGAATATCAAGTAAGTCATCCCCTTTTAGTATAAGTAAAAATAAAAAAAATACCCCAACTACAGTTTTTGAGTTATTTCCAACTGAATGCACAGAAGAATGAATTTCACTTGCGATTTCTGTTAATTTAAAATTAAAAAAATCGTAACTTTAAAATTTTTCGAGCTACATTAATGAAACTCTATGGAAATATTAAGTAAGTCATCCCCTTTTAGAATATCTAAAAATAAAAATATACCCCATGTATAGTTTTTGAGTTATTTCCAACTGAATGCGCAGAAGGATGCATTTCACTTGCGATTTCTGTTAATTTAAAATGTAAAAAATCGTAACTTTGAAAATTTTTGAGCTACATCAATGAAACTTTGTGGGAATATCAAGTAAGTCATCCCCTTTTAGAATAAGTAAAAATAAAAAATACCCCATGTATAGTTTTTGAGTTATTTCCAACTGAATGCGCAGAAGTATGCATTTGACTTGCGATTTCTGTTAATTGAAAATTTAAAAAATCGTAACTTTGAAAATTTTCGAGTTACATCAATGAAACTTTGTGGAAATATCAAGTAATTCATCTCCTTTTATAATAAGTAAAAATAAAAAATACTCCATCTATAGTTTTTGAGTTATTTCCAACTGAATGCGCAGATGGATGCAATTTCTGTTAGTTTAAAATGTAAAAAATCGTAACTTTGAAAATTTTCGATCTACATCAATGAAACTTTGTGGGAATATTAAATAAGTCATCCCCTTTTAGAATATTTAAAAATCAAAAATACCCCCTCTATAGTTTTTGAGTTATTTCCAACTGAATCCACAGAAGGATGCATTTCACTTGCGATTTCTGTTAATTGAAAATGTAAAAAATCGTAACTTTGAAAATTTTCGAGCTGCATCAATGAAACTTTGTGGGAATATCAAGTAAGTCATCTCCTTTTAGAATATGTAAAAATCAAAAATTACCCCATTCACAGTTTTCGAGTTATTTCCAACTGAATGCGCAGAACTCACGCTGAGTGAAATTAATTGAAAATATAAAAAAGTAAGCATTTTAGGATGATAAAAAGATGATATTATCCCCGAAAATAAAGATCACCATTAGTAAATAAGTAACAAAATGAAGAATAATAAAGAAAAAACGAACACACAATCACTTGTACAAAAAAATTCGTTCTTGAGGTGAAAGGAAATAAATATAAACGAGGAAACATCGCGACGTGTATCCTTAAATCCTTCACTACCTTCAACGGCAATTTCCTCCCGAGTTGTGGCTGTTTACACTTTTCCAGAATTCATGACACGCGCCGGGGAATATCAAGCGAACACATGCTCGGCCGTATTTCATAATTTCGGGGGCGTAAATCAACCGGAGCCGGGCAAAAGTGGGGGTGCGGAAGGGAAAGTTCTCGGCAAGCGCGAGGTAAATTACGAAATGGGGCATAAATACCGAAAAGTCACTTCAAGAAATCTACAAATCATAAATAATCCACGGGGGATTGCTCGCGATGGCAATTAAGGCAGTTTTGTTGGTGTGTAATTGAGTAGTTGAATATCGGGTCATTCATTAAGTCCCCAGTCTGATGCATATATGGCAATATTGTTGATAGACCCACGTGATTTCCAGGTAGTACTAGCCTTCAAACAATATGCGACAAAATGAAAATGATGTAATAAATTAAATAAATTGGATTTGAAAATAATTATTTAATGAAATAAATATGAATAGATTATTAAAAATCAACCAATAATTATTTAAATCCTTTCTCCGACTTATTTTTTTTTATTAAAGTCAGAGAAACTACAACTATTTTAATTTAAATAATTAAAGTTTAAATTAAATTTAAATTTAAACTTTACTACTGAAGATGGAAACATAGTTTCCAGAATACATTATTTTAATAAAAGATAAGTAGGAGAAAGGACAACTATTTTTATTTAAATAATTAAAATCTTCACAACCAACAACCAACATAAAGAAATATTTAATTAATAAATTATTTCCACATTTATATTCTATAATGCAATAATTTTCTATTATGAAAATGCTGTTTTACCAAGAAATTTTAAATTAATTTTACAATAAAGATGTTTATGTGTGTTTATATAAGAGCGTTTTTTTTTTTTCATATTGAAAATGTAATAAGTCAGTTTTGAATAGCGCGCTAGTTGGGTAAATTATTCAAGTATGGAGTTTTAGAGGCGCATCGGAACAAATTGCAGTATAAATGAATATTAGATGAAATTTATGTAAGGTATACGCGCCGCGGTGTGTTCCATATTTATTTAATAAGTTCCACAAACTCCGAAGAGAGGATGAAACTATGGGCCCGGGGATGGGGGTTTAATATAACCATACGAAGTTTCGGTTTTCGCGGCTGCGAATTTCCCTCAAGTTTCGTTACGTATTTGCTTTAATAATTACGGGGATTATATATATACGACGAATTATCGAAACGAAACGCGCCGCATCTTTGTTGTGATAATTCATCTTTTCGCACAATTATCAGTCTGTGAATTAAAATAATAGAGTTCGGCACGAATTTTCAGGAATGAGCCCGGCGCATCCAATAATAGGTTTTCTGAATAATTACTTGAATAAAAATAAAAATTTTAGGTCGATAGCCAGTTTGTGAATTGTTTATTATTAATTTTGTATTATACAGGTTGCGACAAACAGACAGTGCAATTTTTTAAGTCGCAACTCTTCCCACACCTCTCTGTATGAACTATCCCAGATTCATTCAATTCACCGTCTTACCATCTTTGCTGAAAAATGTGCCCTTTTCAATTACAATCTCCTCAAAAACTTAGCCATCCCTCTTAATCCAAACACCAAATGCACACCGAAAAATCCACCCACATCATTATTTCATCGCTTCATACCCCTGATTTTATTGTTTTATATCGGTAATTAAACCATTAGGAACAATTTAGTAGGAAAAAAGAGGATCTAGATAGTTATAAATATCGTCTCCTTATACGGAATCCGTAGCTGAGCGTTATATTTTCTTAAGTTACGAAATAATTACCTCTAATTTTATTGTTTGAAATGATTATTTATTTATTTTTCTAAGAAGAAAACCAAGTTCCTGAATTGTGACAAACACCTTCTTTTTGGACTTAGAAAAGTTCGTCTCTTAGTAGAGAATCCGTGGCTAAGCTTTAAAAACTTATAAAAAAAGTTACTCCCTAACAAAAGGATATATGAGCGTATAATTACTGAAAATACGTCTGTTTTCCTTTAGTTCATTGCGATATACAGGGAGTTTATTTCATCAGTAAACATTTCTACTATGGCTACCGATAAAAACGCCAGTCGAACGCATTGAACCGATTTATGTATTTTTACATTAAATTTTTCTTAAATTTTTACATCACACTCACTATATATAATCTTAAGTTTCTTTTAAATCAATAACTAATTGGATTATCATCGAATTCCAGCAACACTGAATCAGATACCGATTCGTCGTTGATTTTTCTTTGGAATAATTTAGCGGAGGAAGTATCGCGCCGATAAGGATGGGGGCCTTGCGGTAATGAAGGAACCAGAGATCGGGGGCTGATGTGCTTCCTCAATTAACGGCCCTAGATAGCAAATAAGGACTTTGCTCCTATAGGTGGTTATCCCAAGATAACCTCCGACTATTAGGAAAACTCGAAGGTGTATCAGGTTTATACGGCGCGCTCGTTACGTGTAGTTACACGATAAGAAGATTCGATAGGGATCCATTAACCTCTGATAATTATCCATTAGCGATATTGCTGGAGAGAGATCACGTTTAGATTTTATGGGTGTAAAAATCTCAATTAACAATTAGACACTTTATAAATTTTTGAAACAAAAATCAAGTAAATTAAATAAAATGAAACAAAGATGATTCACACTTTTACAGTTATTTAAATTACAATGAAATTAAACAAGGAAAATTCCTGGCAATGATCAATAAAATTTGATCAATCCCTTTTTCCAACTGCAAAAAAAATAAGTATTTTTTTTTCCAAGTATTTTTTTGCAGTTGGAAAAAGGGATTGATCGAATTTTATTGATCATTGCCAGAAATTTTCCTTGTTTAATTCATTGTAACAAAAATCAAATGTGTTTTTATTATCCTGAAAATCTCGATTATATTTAAACAAACATTCGGTGTTATTCTTTAAGAGAAATGTTGAGTTTAACGTGTACGCAAAACTATCAATAAATGAAATATGCTAACAGCTAAGCTATATTCATGAATTATTGTACGGCTAAAATTGATTTCCGTTCACGAAAAATCAACGGGGTGAATCCTCTAAATTTCTCCGAAAATAAGGGATTTTCTAATAATTAATGAAATAAATATTTTATTTGTGTAGAAAATTTAACAAACAAAAAAATATAATTTTTAAGTATTTGTAATGTGAAATAATAAATTTAATAATATATATTTGCATAACTCTTGAATTAATTTCTCACTTAACACTTGGTGAAACATTTTTAAACAATTAAGTAAAAATTAAACACGTGGTTTGTTTCACAATAAATTTATTGTGAAACAAATAAACAATAAATTTATTGGAGATATTAATCAATTCCTGCTCTTTTAGAATATGTAAAAATCTAAAATTACCCCTTCAACAGTTTTTGAGATATTTCACATTTAAAGCAAATATCCACATAATTTATTGTAATTTCTTGCAAGTTGGGTTTTTAAAAAAATCAGAAAAAATATAATTTTTGAGGAATCTTAATGAAATTTATTGGAGATATTAATCAATTCTTGCTCTTTTAGAATATGTAAAAATCTAAAATTACCCCTTCAACGGTTTTTGAGATATTTCACATTTAAAGCGAATATCCACATAATTTATTGTAATTTCTTGCAAGTTGGGTATTTAAAAAAATCAGAAAAAATATAATTTTTAAGGAATCTTGATGAAACTTATTGGAGACATTAATCAATTCTTGCTCTTTTAAAATAAATAAAAATCTAAAATTACCCCTCCAACAGTTTTTGAGATATTTCACATTTAAAGCGAATATCCACGTAATTTATTGTAATTTCTTGCAAGTTGGGTATTTAAAAAAATCAGAAAAAATATAATTTTTGAGGAATCTTAATAAAACTTATTGGAGATATTAATCAATTCCTGCTCTTTTAGAATAAATAAAAATCTAAAATTACCCCTCCAACAGTTTTTGAGATATTTCACATTTAAAGCGAATATCCACGTAATTTATTGTAATTTCTTGCAAGTTGGGTATTTAAAAAAATCAGAAAAAATATAATTTTTGAGGAATCTTAATAAAACTTATTGGAGATATTAATCAATTCCTGCTCTTTTAGAATAAATAAAAATCTAAAATTACCCCTCCAACAGTTTTTGAGATATTTCACATTTAAAGCGAATATCCACATAATTTATTGTAATTTCTTGCAAGCTGGGTATTTAAAAAAATCAGAAAAATTATAATTTTTGAGGAATCTTAATGAAACTTATTGGAGACATTAATCAATTCCTGCTCTTTTAGAATATGTAAAAATCTAAAATTACCCCTTCAACAGTTTTTGAGGTATTTCACATTTAAAGCGAATATCCACATAATTTATTGTGATTTCTTGCAAGCTGGGTATTTAAAAAAATCAGAAAAATTATAATTTTTGAGGAATCTTAATGAAATTTATTGGAGATATTAATCAATTCTTGCTCTTTTAGAATATGTAAAAATCTAAAATTACCCCTGCAACAGTTTTTGAGATATTTCACATTTAAAGCGAATATTCACATAATTTATTGTAATTTCTTGCAAGTTGGGTATTTAAAAAAAATCAGAAAAAATATAATTTTTGAGGAATCTTAATGAAACTTCTTGGAGATATTAATCAAAGCCTGCTCTTTCAAAATATGTCAAAATATAAAATTACCCCATCGACAGTTTTTGTGATAATTCCAAATAAAGTCAACATCGACGAATTTCATTGCAATTTCCTGTTATAAATATTAAGACCGCTGAATTAAATAAATGATGGAAAAATAATGTCGTTTGTAGTGAAGGGATTATTCGCGTTCGATTTTGGGGCATGCAGCGCATGAGATCGATGGGGCTTTGAAGGGAGGCTTACAAGTTTCGATCTAATCAGCGCTTATCTGTCACTCAGTCAACTTAATCTCGAACCCTCGGAGTTCGTTCAGTATTAACTAAATTAAGATAAGTGTTTACTATCTGGATGTATTATTTTATTTCGCACAACGTTTACGTTTTAAATATTTCAACATGGGGAAAGATTAAAATTAAATCATAATGCAAATAGTTCGATTTGTTACATTTGAAATGATCGTGGTAATTTGTTGGGGAATTAGAATAATTATTTTTTTTATGGTTTCGTTTCATTAAATATATTCAAGAGCTTTAATTTTTGTATTATTTTTAATTTTATTTTAAAATAATAATTCATGATATTTAATCTTGAATTATTATTTTATAATTTTGTACTTGTAAATTTATATATTATTTTTTTATTAATAGTATTTTCTCATCCTTTCGTATTATTTTAAAAACTTAATATTATTATAATTGTTTCAAAAAGTTAATATTATTATAGAATAAAAAAGCAATTAGTATATAACAGTCTATTCGATTATATAAAACGCAACAAATTGTAAATATTCCACGTCCCAGTAAATAATCGAATCACCCCCCGAATATCCAGTCGTGGAGAGCATTCACATGCAAATTTGCTTACTCCCGTCCACTATACCCCCTAATCAAAATGTAAAACGGAAACAATAGCGGCCCCGATACGATACGCGGGTAAGTGAGACAGAGACGAACCTGATATGAGCACTAGGACGATCCACATGATCCCAACCAAGCTCTTCATCATGTCATTGTGGCGTCATCTCCACATGGCTGCTCGTCAATTACCTGCAACAAAACCAGAAACCGTTAGATCGAATGTTGTGCATCCTGCGGGAATGCGCCGGGTGGGTGTTTAACGGGGAAAACTGCACGGCGAGGAGGGAAAATGTTCGGTGATCATAATGTGTCATGGATTCGGCTGATTGATGGATGGATGAATGTCACGAAGGATGAGTGTAAGTTATGAGCAGATGTTAGTTTTATAAATTACGCTCTTACTTTTGAAATATTGATGTAATAACCATAATTATAAAATGACAAAAAAGTAATATTAATAATAAGGGCAGAATGATCTATGGTCGATAGCCCACATTTAGAAAAATAATTATTTATTATGTTAGATTATATACAATGTATTATTTTCTCAGATAATAAAAAAATCAGTAGTAATATTATAGATAATTATAATAATCTTTAATTTATAAAAAATCACTAATATCTTCACACTTTGTGAAGAAAGGATGTTAGTGTTTTTTTGTAAATTACATTTTATCTTCACGTAACTCACTCAATCAATTTAATAATAATCTTTGTTTGTAATTAATATAATATTACAATAAAATTAAACAAGGAACATTTCTGGAAATGATGAAATTAACAAAATTCGATCAATCCCTTTTTCCAACTGCAAAAAAATACTTGATCATTGCCAAAAAACTTACGCCATCTGGAAATTATGTTAATTTGTTGCTAATGCATCTAGCAATAATAATAAAATAAGAAATCGAATATATCTCGAGAAAAAGTTTGCCAAATTTTACTTTGAATTAGACCGCTCATTATATTCAAATCCGTGGATGAATAATATTGTTCTAAAAAAATAATAAAAATATAGCAACCATCTGGAAATCATCTTAATTTGTTGCTAATGCATTTAGCAATAATAAAAAAATAAGAAATTGAAAATATTTCGAGAAAAAGTTTGCCAAATTTTACTTTGAAATAGACCGCTCATTATATTCAAATCCGTGGATGATTAATATTGTTGTAAAAAATAATAAAAAAATAGCAACCATCTGGAAATCATCTTAATTTGTTGCTAATGCATTTAGCAATAATAAAAAATAAGAAATTGAATATATTTCGAGAAAAAGTTTGCCAAATTTTACTTTGAAATAGACCGCTCATTATATTCAAATCTGTGGATGATTAATGTTGTTGTAAAAAATTAATCAAAAAATAGCAACCATCTGTAAATCATTTTAATTTGTTGCTAATGCATCTAGCAATAATATAAAAATAATAAATCGAATAAATCCCGAGAAAAAGTTTGCAAAATTTTACTTTGAAGTAGACCGCTCATTATATTCAAATCCGTGGATGATTAATATCGTTGTAAAAAATAATAAAAAATAGCAACTATTTGGAAATCATCTTAATTTGTTGCTAATACATCTAGCAATAATTTAAAAATAAGAAATCGAAAATATCTCGAGAAAAAGTTTGCCAAATTTTACTTTGAAGTAGACCGCTCATTATATTAAAATCCGTGGATGATTAATATTGTTGTAAAAAATTAATAAAAAAATAGCAACTATCTGGAAATCATTTTAATTTGTTTCTAATGAATCTAGCAATAATATAAAAATAAGAAATCGAATATATCTTGAGAAAAAGTTTACCAAATTTTACTTTGAAATAGACCGCTCATTACATTCAAATCCGTGGATGATTAATATTGTTGTAAAAAATTAATAAAAAAATAGCAACCATCTGGAAATCATCTTAATTTGTTGCTAATGCATTTAGCAATAATAAAAAAATAAGAAATTGAATATATTTCGAGAAAAAGTTTGCCAAATTTTACTTTGAAATAAACCGCTCATTATATTCAAATTCGTGGATGATTAATATTGTTGTAAAAAAATAATAAAAAATAGCAACCATCCGGAAATCATCTTAATTTGTTGCTAATGCATTTAGCAATAATAAAAAAACAAGAAATCGAATATATTTCGAGAAAAAGTTTGCCAAATTTTACTTTGAAGTAGACCGCTCATTACATTCAAATTCGTGGATGATTAATATTGTTGTAAAAAATTAATAAAGAAATAGCAACCATCTGGAAATCATCTTAATTTGTTGCTAATGCATCTAGCAATAATATAAAAATAAGAAATCTAAAATATCTCGAGAAAAAGTTTGCCAAATTTTACTTTGAAATAGACAACTCATTACATTCAAATCCGTGGATGATTAATATTGTTGTAAAAAAATAATAAAAAAATAGCAACCATCCGGAAATCATCTTAATTTGTTGCTAATGCATTTAGCAATAATATAAAAATAAGAAATTGAATATACCTTGAGAAAAAGTTTACCAAATTTTACTTTGAAATAGACCGCTCATTACATTCAAATCCGTGGATGATTAATATTGTTGTAAAAATTTAATAAAAAAATAGCAACCATCTGGAAATCATCTTAATTTGTTGCTAATGCATTTAGCAATAATAAAAAAATAAGAAATTGAATATATTTCGAGAAAAAGTTTGCCAAATTTTACTTTGAAATAAACCGCTCATTATATTCAAATTCGTGGATGATTAATATTGTTGTAAAAAAATAATAAAAAATAGCAACCATCCGGAAATCATCTTAATTTGTTGCTAATGCATTTAGCAATAATAAAAAAACAAGAAATCGAATATATTTCGAGAAAAAGTTTGCCAAATTTTACTTTGAAGTAGACCGCTCATTACATTCAAATTCGTGGATGATTAATATCGTTGTAAAAAAATAATAAAAAAATAGCAACCATCCGGAAATCATCTTAATTTGTTGCTAATGCATTTAGCAATAATAAAAAAATAAGAAATTGAATATATCTCGAGAAAAAAAATGCCAAATTTTACTTTGAAGTAGACCGCTCATTACATTCAAATCCGTGGATGATTAATATTGTTGTAAAAAATTAATAAAGAAATAGCAACCATCTGGAAATCATCTTAATTTGTTGCTAATGCATCTAGCAATAATATAAAAATAAGAAATCTAAAATATCTCGAGAAAAAGTTTGCCAAATTTTACTTTGAAGTAGACCGCTCATTATATTCAAATCCGTGGGTGATTAATATTGTTGTAAAAAAATAATAAAAAATAGCAACCATCCGGAAATCATCTTAGCTTGTTGCTAATGCATCTAGCAAAAATATAAAAATAAGAAATCGAATATATCTTGCGAAAAAGTTTGCCAAATTTTACTTTGAAATAGACCGCTCATTATATTCAAATCCGTGGATGATTAATATCGTTTTAAAAAAATAATAAAAAAATAGCAACTATCTGGAAATCATCTTAATTTGTTGCTAATGCATCTAGCAATAATATATAAATAAGAAATCGAATATATCTCGAGAAAAAGTTTACCAAATTTTACTTTAAAGTAGACCGCTCATTATATTCAAATCAGTGGATGATTAATGTTGTTGTAAAAAAATAATAAAAAAATAGCAACCATCTGGAAATCATTTTAATTTATTGTTAATGCATTTGGCAATAATAAAAAAATAAGAAATTGAATATATTTCGAGAAAAAGTTTGCCGAATTTTACTTTAAAATAGACCGCTCATTATATTCAAATCCGTGGATGATAAATATTGTTGTAAAAAAATAATAAAAAAATAGCAACCATCTGGAAATCATCTCAATTTATTGCTAATGCATTTAGCAATAATAATAAAATAAGAAATCGAATATATCTCGAGAAAAAGTTTGCCAAATTTTACTTTGAAGTAGACTGCTCATTATATTCAAATCCGTGGGTGATTAATATTGTTGTAAAAAAATAATTAAAAATAGCAACCATCTGGAAATCATCTTAATTTGTTGTTAATGCATGTAGCAATAATAAAAAATAAGAAATCGAATATATCTCGAGAAAAAGTTTGCCAAACTTTACTTTGAAGTTGACCGCTCATTATATTCAAATCGGTGGATGATTAATATTGTTGTAAAAAAATAATAAAAAAATAGCAACCATCCGGAAATCATCTTAATTTGTTGCTAATGCATTTAGCAATAATAAAAAAATAAAAAATCGAATATATCTCGAGAAAAAGTTTGCCAAATTTTACTTTAAAGTAGACCGCTCATTATATTCAAATCCGTGGATGATTAATGTTGTTGTAAAAAAATAATAAAAAAATAGCAACTATCTGGAAATCATCTTAATTTGTTGCTAATGCATCTAGCAATAATATAAAAATAATAAATCGAAAATATCTCGAGAAAAAGTTTGCCAAATTTTACTTTGAAATACACCCCTCATTATATTCAAATCCGTGGATGATTAATCTCGTTGTAAAAAAATAATAAAAAATAGTGACTATTTGGAAATCATCTTAATTTGTTGCTAATGCATCTAGCAATAATATAAAAATAATAAATCGAATATATCTCGAAAAAAAGTTTGCCAAATTTTACTTTGAAATAGACAGCTCATTATATTCAAATCCGTGGATGATTAATATTGTTGTAAAAAAATAATAAAAAATAGCAACCATCCGGAAATCATCTTAATTTGTTACTAATGCATCTAGCAATAATATAAAAATAAGAAATTGAATATACCTTGAGAAAAAGTTTGCCAAATTTTACTTTGAAATAGACCGCTCATTATATTCAAATCCGTGGATGATTAATGTTGTTGTAAAAAAATAATAAAAAATAGCAACTTTCTGGAAATTATCTTAATTTGTTGCTAATGCTTCTAGTAATAATATAAAAATAAGAAATCGAATATATCTCGAGAAAAAGTTTGCCAAATTTTACTTTGAAGTAGACCGCCGATTATATTCAAATCCGTGGATGATTAATATTGTTGTAAAAAATAATAAAAAAAATAGCAACCATCTGGAAATCATCTTAATTTGTTGCCAATGCATTTAGCAACAATATAAGACATCGAATTTACCTCGCAACAATTTAGGAATAATAAAAAATATATATAAATAAAATTTGCCAGCGCGTCCGTTATTGTGGATGCGCCGGGCTCGAAAATCTCTGACTGGAATCTGTAGGTAATTCGACATCGGTGTTTCCTAAAAGTGTTGTGTGCGTGTGTAAAAGGCAAAGCCTAAGTTGTTGTTTTTTTTTTGATAATTTATTAAATTTATTTTCTATTGTCGATAAATATATGAGTCTGATAGAAATGCTCAATACATGTTTGTAAAACTTACAGAGTAAGTAATTTTTGCGGTTGGAAGAAAGCGATTGAACGAATTTTATTGATCAATGCCAGAAATTGTCCTTGTTTAATTTAATTGTAATTTAAATAACAGCAAATGTGTAAATCATCTTTCTTTTATTTTATTTAATTTCCTTTTTGTTGCACTTATCAACTCAAAAGAAATGTTTCAGACTCATGTATAGTGTTTTCATTCAAAGTATATTTACTTTGAATGAAAACACTATACATGAGAGTGTTTTCATTCAAAGTAAATATACTTTGAATGAAAACACTATACATGAGTCTGAAACATTTCTTTTCAATAAAATTTTTGTTCTTGGGCAAAAAAAAAACAAGATATTAAAAAAGCTCATCCAAATTCACATTCGATTTCAACAAGTCTAATCTACTCCTCAGACATACCGAAAAACAAGATATCAAAACAAGTCAAACACACATTTTACACCGAATAAACATTTCTCGGTAACAACTTGTACGTGCCGGAATTTTACTTATTTTGTTAAGTTTTTGGCTTCGCAAGTGTTAATGTTTTCATTCGTAGTTTATTATAAGAATATTAATTTTGCTCACGAGAAAAAAAAAATTAAAAAAGCTCATCCAACTTCACTTTCGATTTCCTAATCCACTCTTTTCCACCGAATTAAAATTCCCCGGCGAGAACATGGACGTGCCGAAAATCGACTTTTAACGGCAGTACACACGGCGCCGATCCCGTAAATTTCTTGCCAAAAAGCACGTGTTTGCTTCAAGCGAAAAATCGATATCATAAAAGCACTCATCTTTCGACGCAACAACAACAAAAAATACGAAGCAGAAACAGGGGGAAAGTGGGTGACGATTCAATGAATGGTGGAGAAAGCACAAGGCGCAATCCAATTCCGCGCGAGCTGTTCGCAATACCAGACACCCCTCGACAACGTTGCGAAAAGTTGGAGTGGTTCGCGTTTTCGGATTGATCGAGGGAAAGTGGAGATTATTTGTCCGTGATGAAAAAAAAAAAAAAAAAACGAAGATATGGAATGATTTCAAAATAATTTATTTGTAAAACAAACCAAGTGAATTTAATTAAAAACTATATAATTCTGCTTATTTTAAATAATCTAAAATAAAATGTACATGTTGATTTCACAATGTGTAAGCACATTCATTAAAAAAAGTGTTATACAAACAAAATGAAATATTTTTATTTTATATTGTTTACTTTTTTTATTAAAATTTTTGTAAAACAAAACCAAGTGATTTCATTAAAACAAACGCTTATTTTTATTTTGTCAATTCATGAATTTAATTACAATGAAATTAAACAAGGAAAATTTTCTGGCAATGATCAATAAAATTCGATCAATCCCTTTTTCAAACTGCAAAAAATACTTACATATTCAATTGCAGTTGGAAAAAGGGATTGATCGAATTTTATTGATCATTGCCTTGTTTAATTTCATTGTAATTTAAATAGCTGCAAATGTGTGAATCATCTTTGTTTCATTTCATTTTATTTAACATGAATTTAATTATATGATAAAAGCACATCCTTGACCGTGCTCGCGGAATTGTGGTGCAGTGTGAAATCATAAAGGCTAAATATTAATAACGCGTCAAAGTTTCCAAACTACAACCATAAAAAATAAGACCCCGCCAAGAAAACATCTGGAAAACTCGTTAACTCCCATCCAGAAAGAAAACATCTGATGCCCAATAATATTCATAAACAACACCTTCCCTCCCCTAGCATTCACCAAACAACACACCCCTTTTCTTTTATTATTATTATGATTTTTATGAATTAGAATAAACACACATTTCGATCACGTGATGGATGAAATCGCAGAGTGGTTGCGCAAATAAATACGCGGTGTCATCCCGGGGAATTGAAAAATGGGTTGTGCATGGGTAAAGCCGGTCGTTCATAAATCATATTTCGAGGGGGCTGGCGAAATCTGGAGCAACTCCGGGATGTATAAGGTAAACAGCCAAATATTGATGGCTCAATTGCTCGCGATTTTCGCTACCCGCGTTTGTGCTCGCTACAAGGATCCGATGAATTATTTCCACTCGCCATGCATATTTAACACGCGAAATTACCTGGGCTATTTATCCCTCCTCGCTCTGGGGTTAATTAGTTTGTTTATTATTTAGTTTGGATTTTCTATTACACCTATGTTTCATTAAAAAAATATATATAGAACAATAGATTAGGTGAAATAAAATCCTGTTTATATAAAATTAAATTATCACACTTTTTCGTAAAAACGCAATCATTTCATTTACTCTAACGAAGTTTTAATTAAATAATTTACAGTGGAGTTTTTAAACGCCCGCTTAAGAAATAATTATACTTCGGGTGTGAACGCGATAGAGCTGATTTAGTAGACCGCAATCACTAATTAATCAAAGTGCGATGCCCGCTAATTATTGGCGAAATAAATCTCACCTGCATACTGTTAATAGCCCGCATAATTGCATTCCGTGATGACTGCGATTATTTGCATCAAACTGTAACTTTTAGTACGATATTAATCTATAATTACACGGACCAAAATTATTTTAGAGGGAACTGTAATGTAAAATACGATAACCCGAAACTAATCGAGAATATTTATATATATTAAAAATCTAGCAATAAAGTAAATAAAACAGAGATTATATTTGAATAACTTTATCAATATTTTTATCTGTCAATAAAGATTATGTATATATATATTAAAAATCTAGCAATAAAATAAATAAAGCAGAGATTAAATTGAATAACTTTATCAATTTAATCTCTGTTTTATTTATTTTATTGCTAGATTTTTAATATATATATATACATAATCTTTATTAACAAACGTACTACAACACCTACATATAACATAAGATATTACAATATATGCTGTAAGAGTTTGCTAAATGGCTATCGACCAGTGGTCTTTCCGCCTGGATTTAGTATTTTCGTCGTTGTCAAAATAAATTTTTTAATAATTTATTTATATTTATTATACACCATACTTTAAATTCTCCACTAGTTTCGGGTTATCAGTTTTAGAAGAGCCAAAAGGAATTTATTATCGATTGTTCAAAAAGCCGAAAATATTATCGCAAAAATATATGATTCAATAATGTTTAAGAAAGAAAATTGGTGCCAAAATACGTAAATATAAAGTCAGATTCAAAGTCAAATTCCGCAAAAATAGCAATAACAAATTAACCAAAACGAATGTAAACATTCTGACAGCTGAAAATTGTCATGTAATAATTGAGTTATTATAATTTTAAATAAAATTGAATTTAAAATAGTGCCATTTTGAAAAATACCATTTTGAAAATTACACCTTTAAGGCGGTTGGTGAGACCCAACAAAATGTGTAATAACAATTTAAGAAAGTATAAAGTAAAGCCTTTGACAAGTGATATTTGTTCATTAGGAATAGTTTAAAGAACTCTAGAAAGATAGTTGAATTTAAAGTATAGAATTTGAAAATATGATTATTTGAAAATGTCCCCGAAAGAGGAAAACATGGGAGCTGGCAATAAGCCCCATAGAAATTAAACTAATAAGAATGTAAACATTTTGACATTGGAAATGTATTGTGTAATAATTGTATAAACATTTAGTGAAAGAAAATTGAATCTAAATTAGTGCACTTCGAAGAAAAAAACATTTTAAAAATTTGACTTTTGGGATTTTTTAATTCACCATTAATTTGGTTAGGATGCAATTATGAAATTGTATCTTATCGCGTTTTATAGATTTTGTTTCTTTTACTTAAATGGTTATAAAATGTTTACCTTTAGTCGCTGATTTGTTGTAAAAAATATTATTTAAATTATTTAAAAAAATGGTGGAAGCGCCGGGTTATTGCTGGAATTATTGCTAGCTTCACACACATTCATTGTAATGAGTGGTTTCAAACCGGAATAGTAATATTTCGTTTTTTTAATTATTTTAAAGTATTAAAAAATATAATATATATATATAATATTAATATACAAATTGCGGTTTTTGGTTGTTTCATTTTTATCTACAGGCCTGAATGAAATAATTACTGAAAGAACAATGAATGGCTAAAACACTGAACAAAATTGAATAATCGACTTATGGTGAATGCGCCGGGATCAACTGCTAGCGATGGGCATAAAGGTTCATTTTAATAAGTGGTTTCAAACCGGAATAGTAATATTTTGTTATTTTAATTATTTTAAAGTATTAAAAAATTATAATATAAGATAATAAGATACAAATTACGGTTTTTGGTTGTTTCATTTTTATCTACAGGCTTGAATTAAATAATTACTGAAAGAACAATGAATGACTAAAACATTGAACAAAATTGGTTAATCGACTTATGGTGAATGCGCCGGGATCAACTGCTAGAGATGGGCATAAAGATTCATTGTAGTGAGTAGTTTCAAACCGGAATAATAATATTTCGTTATTTTAATTATTTTAAAGTATTAAAAAAATATTATATGAATATTAAAATTTGAAAATTACGGTTTTTGGTTGTTTCATTTTTGTCTACAAGCCTGAATTAAATAATTACTGAAAGAACAATGAATGTCTAAAACACTGAACAAAATTGGTCAATCCTATTGATCGTATGATGAGGTATGCGAACGATTTGTCTACCAATTCAAACTTTATGCTCTTCACTTCTTCATTTGCAGTTTTTACAGCCCATTTACGCCGCATGGATATTTCCCATCTCATTCATACTACATATTTTTTTTTTATTTTTTTTATCTATATTTTTTATTATCACTTGAAGATAGGAATAAGCCGGTTGCATTTTGTTTTCACAATGAACTGTTTGGGATTGATAAATAAATATTTTGATGCGTATTATTTTTATTTTGTATTTTGTCGTAATTTGTGATTGGTAATTTGCCTTTTTTTAATATACATATGTTTTATAATCTTTTTAGAGCGTCACACTTTTCTTATAAAATTTTTAATATGTAATTATAATTGTAATTTGGAAATGGAGATTCCGTTAATAAAGTAAATTGAAATTGAAATTGAAATCGACTTATGGTGAATGCGCCGGGATCAACTTCTAACGATGCGCAAAAAGGTTCATTATAATGAGTGGTTTCAAACTGGAATTGTAATATTTCGTTATTTTAATTATTTTAAAGTATTTAAAAAATATATAATATTTTGAAATTAAGAAAATAGACTTATGAGCGATCAGAAAATAAATATGTTTTTTTTTGTCTTTTCTGATCGATCATAATTTTGTTTGCGTTAATATAATCTTATTATTTTATGAATCATTTAATCATTTTTTTATCAATCATTTAATGCATTTTATTTCAAATTTAAACATCAACTTCCATAAATTTTAACATGTATTTTTGTATATCTGTACTCGTCAAAGGATCAAAACTCGCGAGAAAGACAAAAAATATTACGATTAAGTTACATCAAGAATGTAACAACAGAAGCATTAGATTAGATTTCAATGGCAACAGCCTTGATACTGTTCACTTCGTGAGTGAACACGGATTGCCGGATCTACTCTTTAGATACAATTGTTCAGCATGTATAAAAAATACACTACTATGTAAATGAATTATGTGTTAGAAAATATGATATTATTTTCGTGATATTTAAGGGTA
The DNA here is from genome assembly GCA_963082785.1 of Philonthus spinipes. Taxonomy (NCBI): domain Eukaryota; kingdom Metazoa; phylum Arthropoda; class Insecta; order Coleoptera; family Staphylinidae; genus Philonthus; species Philonthus spinipes. The sequence goes on from OY720311.1 coordinate 23,590,569, forward strand.
TAATAAAAACATTTGGGCAGAAACACCGACAATCGATAGCCATTTTCTGAGGTCTAACAATGTGTAAATGATTTTATTTATATGTATTATAAAATTATATAATGTAATACTCAGAAATAAAGATTTTCAATATATAAAAACAGTTTAGTTTGTTTCATCAAATATTTTCTAACAATTATTTATTTACTGAAATATATTATGTAGATGTTAGTTTGTGAAGTCATAAGCAACTGAATCAATTCTTTGAACCGTTTGGAAATGTACTTATCTTACTTATTAATTATTAATAGTTTATGAATTTCAAATATGTAAATTATTGTATGATGTAATCAATTATAATGGAGAATTCCGTAAAATAAAGTTAAAGTTAAATAGTTTCGCTTTTTACAGCATTTTGAAGAGTGTGCTCAACTAGTATCGCTTTTTACAAAATGTTCAAGAGTGTGTTGTAAAACGCGAAGCTAGTTGAGTAAATAAATAATAATAATAAATGTATTACCTAACAAGAAACAGTAGCCCAATTACACGATAATACAAAATTATTTTACATTATAATAATAACAAGACAAACAAGAATATAAATACCAGTACAAATACGAATAGATACGAAAACAATAAATTATACAAATAAAGATTACAAATTGTTAAAAGAATTAGTAGCGTAATAATATTAATAATTAATTTATATTAAATATCACTATATAGTCAGGCAAGAAATGAATTTCTTCGTCCGAAGAAGCCACAGTGAGGTGAAATAATTGTAGAGAGATTACAATAGACATTGAAAGACTAAATAGTGATATTTAATATAAGTAATTATTAACTTTCAACAATTAACAGCTTCATTAATCAAATAAATAAATAAATAAAAAACACTCAAGCGCCAACTTTTGCCTAATTTCCATACGCTAGATGAAAATTTTATTAAATAAATAATTAATTGATAGAAAATATTTTCTGAAACAAAGAATGTTTCAGAAAGTGATAAATGAGAAAGTTATTCAAGAAATGTTTGTTTTTTATTATTTTTTCGTTAATTATTTTAAAATAGTAAAGAAATTAATTGATAGAAAATATTTTCTGAAACAAAGAATGTTTCACAAAGTGATAAATTAAAAAGTAATTCAAGAAATGTTTTTTTTTTTTCGTTAATTATTTTAAAATAGTAAAGAAATTAATTGATAGAAAATATTTTCTAAAACAAAGAATGTTTCATAAAGTGATAAATGAGAAAGTAAGTCAAAAACTGTTTTTTTTTTAATTTTTTCGTTAATTATTTTAAAATAGTAAAGAAATTAATTGATAGAAAATATTTTCTAAAACAAAGAATGTTTCACAAAGTGATAAATTAAAAAGTAATTCAAGAAATGTTTTTTTTTTATTTTTTCGTTAATTATTTTAAAATAGTAAAGAAATTAATTGATAGAAAATATTTTCTGAAACAAAGAATGTTTCACAAAGTGATAAATTAAAAAGTAATTCAAGAAATGTTTTTTTTTTTTTTCGTTAATTATTTTAAAATAGTAAAGAAATTAATTGATAGAAAATATTTTCTGAAACAAAGAATGTTTCACAAAGTGATAAATGAGAAAGTATTTCAAGAAATGTTTGTTTTTTATTATTTTTTCGTTAATTATTTTACAATAGTAAAGAAATTAATTGATAGAAAATATTTTCTGAAACAAAGTATGTTTCACAAAGTGATAAATGAGAAAGTAATTCAAGAGATGTTTTTTTTTAAATTTTTTCGTTAATTATTTTAAAATAGTAAAGAAATTAATTGATAGAAAATATTTTCTGAAACAAAGAATGTTTCATAAAGTGATAAATTAAAAAGTAATTCAAGAAATGTTTTGTTTTTTTCGTTAATTATTTTAAAATAGTAAAGAAATTAATTGATAGAAAATATTTTCTAAAACAAAGAATGTTTCATAAAGTGATAAATGAGAAAGTAATTCAAAAAATGTTTTTTTTTTCGTTAATTATTTTAAAATAGTAAAGAAATTATAACATTTTTAAATCTTATACGCTGCTTGTATAACAGTGGATTTATACCAATCCGCAAACTGTAACTCATTTTTTTTGCGAACCGATTAAAGGAATGATCCATTAGAGAACCGGTTCAATTGAGTGATTCGCGAGCAGTATATCCATCTCTACTTAAGTCAGGTTAACAATTCACCTTTCTAGCTGTTGAAATTACAAGTTTATTTTACATTTCAGTTTTAATTGCGTATTTTTTTTTTAGGAAATACCATCAATTTACATGCTCTCGTGTAATTATTATAACGTGTGTAAACATTGCGCGGCACATCACGCAGTTATTAGCGTAAGCCACGAGGCTCCATAATAATTTACATAAAGACGCAATCCGTTTTAGCCGGGCGTATGCCTTCGCTAATCCCCAAAAGTATTATTTACATAATGTCGGATCATCCGATAATCACGAAATACATTATGTAAATATTATTATTACAAAAAAAAAATTAATCAAATTGTCATGATGTTTTATATATATTTCGAATTAAATTTTAACACAATATTTGATGGAATATTCTCCATTCATCAAACATTGATCTTTCAATAAAAAAACGTTGAATAATGTTGTTAATTCGTCACGGCTTTAGATCTTTTGTCTTTCAACTAAGAGTTATTTAAATCTTCATGATGGTTGCAACCGTAACTACATGGAAATGCATAATTGTTGTGATATTCGTCTAAATTAATTATTTATTTTTTAATAATCATTTATATCCCTACACTTGTTGTAAAAACACCAATTTTATTGTAACGTATATCTAAATTAATTAATTTCAATTGATAAAACAGAATCCATAGCACAATATATCACACACTTTTTTTCTCATTAATCACTTGGTAAAACATTGTTAATATTGAATTAAACTTGTAAATTAAATTCATTTGGTTTTGTTTTACTTGATAATGGCATTAAGCCGAAACTAGTTGAAGTTAAAATAAACATAAGTAAAACAAAACCAAGTGAATTTAATTTACAAGTTTAATTCAATAATATAACAATAACAATGATAGCAATTTATTTACAAAAACAAATCATATACAGAATATATACAAATGTATGATGTAAATACGTCAGATAAAACAAAATAATGGTAATAATCACTGGATTAATACTTATTATGTTTTTACTACAAAAATTAACACTTTACCACAATACGTAAAGTGTTTATTCAGTGATTAGTTATTTAAATGTTTATTTCAATTTGCACGAATTGAATCAATTTTCAATTTACTTTATTAACGGAATCTCCATTTCCAAATTACAATTATAATTACATATTAAAAATTTTATAAGAAAAGTGTGACGCTCTAAAAAATTATAAAACATATGTATAAAAAAAAGGCAAATTACCAATCACAAATTACGACAAAATACAAAATAAAATTAATTAAATAATAGGTATAAATAATAAAAAATAATAAAAATAAAAAAAATAATAGCTTTACTAAAAACTATTACAATATATTCATCACTATTATTTATTGATTGATAAACTTGGCATTGAGTTCTTAAAAATCAATCATTTATGTATTTTTTTTTTCTATTAGGATACAATAAACTCAAATTAATTCCTTTATATTTAAATGAAACGAGTGTGTATAAATGTCCTTTCTTAATAGACTGTATTGATGTTTTAATTAATACAGATTCGAGGAGTTATCATTGTGACCCTATACACTGTAAATTATTATCCCCCGCAAACTAAGTTAGATTGGACGTAATTGATTCAAATTAGAAGCCTGTCCTCTCTGCAAGGGTTCGTCGAGGATGAAATTAATACACATTGTAATGAAAGTTATGCCCACTTAACCGTCATATTCGAGCGTGGCATTAATTTATATCATACCTATACATCTAGGATCGGTGATGCAAATTTGTTTATTAGTAAATTGTAATTTTTAAAAATTATATAATTATAAGGCGGAAATAGCTATATTCGACAGCCAATTCAAGGCAATAAGATAATCTTGTTTTTATGTGTATCAACAAAATCATTTAATGGAAATAATTATTTTAATGAAATTAGGCAAAAATGGCGCGTGCATTCCATTAATTATGATTCAATCAGGAAATAATTCTGTTACGCGTGTGGAACAAAGATAAATTATTATTATTATAAAAAAAAACATAACAGCCGATTCAATTAATTATATATATATATATATATATATATATATATATATTTACATAATTTTCACAAGTCATTGTGTATACAGTAATAATAAAGAATGTAACTTAGGAGGTTTCTTTTCTTTGTAAAAAACGTCTTATCATACAGACAATACAGATTACTCAAGTTATTCCTTGCGGAATATAATAAAATATAAATCTCTGGGCGATTCCAACAGTACAACTCGAGATGTAACTAATTAAAATTGAAATCCCGACTTTAAAACGTTTTAATTAAATTCTGGATTATTTCGGGGCCGTGCTTACGTCTCGCCGTCTCCCTTTCCGCGGACCTGATGATGAAATTGCATAAATTTGCAACTGATTAAAAGTCATTACGGCCTCCTTCTAGTACACCCGTAATGAATTTCAAGACGATTTCCCGCGAAACTATTTACATAACATTTTTTTTACACAAACACCATCCATTGGAAATGATCATCACATTATTACAAGTATTAAAAACATAATTTATATATATATATATATATATATATATACAGAGAGCTTTTTTTATCAGTATACATTTCCCCTATGTATACCTGCAAAATACGCGAGTCAAATGCATTAACGTATGTGTGTTTAGTTGCATATAACACGCAATTGAACACACATATGCCAAATAAGCAACTAAACATACACACATTAATCAGTTCAATGCGTTTGACTCGCATTTTTTGCAGGTATACACTTCCCATAATGTATACTTATAAAAAAACCTCTCTGTATATATCTTTATTCAGACTATATAGATAATTTTAACAATATAAATGATTAGAATACATGTAGATGTTAGTCTGTCTATCGGGGCTATCGACCAGAGGTCTTTCTGCCCTGTCGTCAATTTATGATGAATTTAAAGAAATTTCTATGCTAGCTAGCTGAACTGTCCTGACGATTTGCGCAAATGAATTGATGAATGGTGATTGTAGTATTTAGGAAGGATATTAGGGTTACGGGGAATACAGAATTTTGTAAGAAGGGGTGGATTATCACAATTATTGGCAATTTTTTTTACTTAAGGCTAATATACGCTGGGATTTGGGTACATAATTTATATTGTTGTTGATTTGAATTTTCGCGTGTTGGTTGTAAACGGCGGTATTAACGGCTGAAACGATAGTTTATCGGCCCACAGAGAACCCCCGCTGTACTTGATAAATTTCGATCGGTGGAAACGCAGTAACGGCGTGTTAGCATAAAACTTAATCTTGGCACAACCGCATGCTCCCACTTAACAGCTAATAAACGGGAAAATCAATTCCCACATGCTGCTCTCTATAACGATTAAGCACTTAGACCTCCTCTATTTTTTTTGTAAACACCGACGTGTTTTTTTTTTCGGGGGATTAAACTGGATTTGCGTCTGAAAAATATAACCCAGTTTCAAAAACTGAAGCCTTACACCGAAAGGTAGATAGGCAAAGGATTAAATAAATAAATTCAAAAACAACTAAAAAAATCGGCTTAATATACAGTGAGTTTTATTTAAGTGTGGCCACATGGTAAAAATTGTACCTCATGTTAACTTTTGTTGTCGAAATTTGAAAAAAAAAAAAAATTGGTTTTATTAATAAATCAACATTTTTTCTACAAAATCTACGATGCTAGGACAGACACATATTGGATATCTTTAATGATGTATTTATATAAAAAAAAATCATCACGTTATTTCAATATAAGTCATTCGTTAAGAAAAGTAATATATTAAAATAGTGTTGATAACTCAACCAACATCATATTTTAATAATAATAATAATGAACATTATTACCCAACAGAAAAAGAGCCCAGTTACAGAGTAATTAACAAAATATCATTATAAACATTAACAATAACAAAAATAAAATGTAATGGAAAACAATATAATATAATTAAATCTAACATATAAGCATATTTAATATATTAATATTGACTTAAATATAAATAATTTCAAAATAATTAATAAATTATTTGCACATTTAGCTCTGTGACTTTTGAATTACGTAAGTACGTTAAACAAATGTACATTAAAACAACTACTTTCCGGGCAAATACCCACGCCGGACATTGAATTACATACATACATTAACGTACTTATGTAACGTAAGTCAAAAGTCAAATAATTTATTAATTATTTTCAAATCATTTTTATTTAACTTATTTAAATAACTGCGACCAAGAGAATGAATACTTTTTTTCTATTTATAATATTGACTTACTTCTATTTGTATATTTTAATTAATTTATCCCAATTGTTGTTGAGGAGCTGCGAATTTACCCGCGACAGTATTTTCCCGTTATTTGCGGTGAGCTTCTAAACTTCCCGAGGGATTTCATTGAAACTGTCTCACTGATGTGGGATGCATTTCGCAATCGCCTGGGAATACTAACCCGGTTTTCGATTAATCTTTCCATCCAAGTTAGAAATATATAATTTTATTGCGTTTCACACAACACTCAAAATGATTCTCTCAATAGTTACAATTTAAATAACTGCAAGTTTGTGAATCATCTTTGTTTCATTTTTTTTAAATAGATAGTTGTATTTTAAAGCTTCCAGTTCTATTAATTCAATAATCGCTAAGAGTATAAAACTGAAGACGCTACACACACAAACAAATTTTTCAAAAAAAAAAAAAAAATCGATGTAATGAATTCAGGGGACCTAAAAACGTGTATATTCGGTGAAATTTGTGATTCGAAAATTTGTACGATCACAATACCTTCCCTTGAACGGGAGTCTCTATAATAGACAATAACAATAAGGAATATAATTACATATTATTGCGTTTCACACCACACTCAAAATAATTCTCCCAATAGTTACAAGGCTATCTGCAATTTAAATAACTGCAAGTTTGTGAATCATCTTTGTTTCATTTTTTTTTTTTTTTAATAGATAGTTGTATTTTAAAGCTTCCAGTTCTATTAATTCAATAATCGCCAAGAGTATAAAACTGAAGACGCTACATACACAAACAAATTTTTCAAAAAAAAAATCGATGGAATGAATTCAGGGGACCTAAAAACGTGTATATTCGGTGAAATTTGTGATTCGAAAATTTGTACGATCACAATACCTTCCCTTGAATGGGAGTCTCTATAATAGATAATAACAATGAGGAATATAATTACATATTATTGCTACCAATCTACTCGCTCAGATAAATTTGTTTGAGTTTTGGTTGTTGTTATAATTTCGCATAAAAATTGTTTGCTGTTTCTATTACAAATCCTCGTTTACGCCTAAGATTTGTAGTAGAAACAGCAAATAATATTTATGCAAAATTATAACAACAACCAAAACTCAAAAATAAACACTTTATTTGATATTGTATTACTAAGTTACAAGCAATGCATTTTCTGTATGAATTTTGTATATTTTTAAATGTAATTTGAAATATGTATTTCTGTAGGATTTGTAGTAGAAACAGCAAATAATATTTATGCAAAATTATAACAACAACCAAAACTCAAAAATAAACACTTTATTAGATATTTTATTACTAAGTTACCAGCAATGCATTTTCTGCATGAATTTTGTATATTTTTAAATGTAATTTGAAATATGTATTTCTGTAGGATTTGTAGTAGAAACAGCAAATATTTTTTATGCGAAATTATAACAACAACCAAACCTCAAAAATAAACACTTTATTAGATATTTTATTACTAAGTTACCAGCAATGCATTTTCTGCATGAATTTTGTATTTTTTTAAAATGTAATTTGAAATATGTATTTCTATAGGATTTGTAGTAGAAACAGCAAATAATATTTATGCACAATTATAACAACCAAACCTCAAAAATAAACACTTTATTAGATATTGTATTACTAAGTTACCAACAATGTATTTTCTGCATGAATTTTGTATATTTTTAAATGTAATTTGAAATATGTATTTCTGTTGGGAAATAAATTACACCTTTAATTCCTTTCATAACGTTCCACAATTTTGCTAGAAATTAACTTTAAAATTGACTTTGTAGTAACTATGTTTGCTTGAAATTGACTTTAAAATCACTTTACTTCGCTATTATTGTCAAAAATTGACAATACAGTCATTGAGGTCACTATTTTTGTTAAAAATTGTCTTTAGTCATTTATAGTCACTATTTTCATTAGAAACTGTCTTTAAAGTTATTGATAGCCACTATTTTCACTATGAATTAACTGTAAAGAAATTTTTCATCACTATTTTTGGTAGAAATTGACTTTAAAGTCACTCTACGTCACTATTATAGTAAAAAATTGACATTACAGTCACTGGTAGTCACTATTATTGTTAAAAAATGACTTAAAAGTCACTATTATTACTAAAAATAGATAGAGAAGTGATAAATGAGAAAGTTGTTTAAGAACAATAGTCATGTATTAAATACATTGGGAAAATTATAACAATATATATATAAATCTTTATTGGCAGATTATTTTTAACAAAGTAATAATAATAAATAAATACAATAAATAACTAACATAAAAATAAATTCTTCTGCCAATTGGCTATCGACCGTTGGTCTTTCCGCCTATAAGAATATTTATTCAACAACACGTGTTTTTTCTTATTCCTGAATATTTCAATTATTCAAACGCATTCCAAATACGCCATTTCCACGGTGCAGATAAAAATAAACTCGAAGTTTTTTTCTGTTTGGAAAACAAGAGGAAGTCCCTCTCATTTAAATAAATATTAAAACCGAGAGTCGGGACGTCCGGGATTTCGAAACAGACGAAGCGAAATAGGGGTTGTTTTCTTCATATAACTCTTTGAATATTTTCGCAAAAGTAAACTTTCTATTTTATATACATTTATGTATTATACATACAACAATTTTTATTAAAATAAGTATGAATATGTAATTATATTCCTTATTGTATGAAATAAATATGATTAAATAAAATGAAACAAAGATGATTCACACATTTGCAGTTATTTAAATTACAATGAAATTTCATTGTAAAATAAATAAATTATTAAAAATCAACCAATAAAACACAGATTAGATTGAATAACTTTAAATTCTCGACTAGTTTCGGGTTTAATTGTTTTATTGGTTGATTTTTAATAATCTATTCATATTTATGAAAATGGGCTAATAACCCGAAACTAGTCGAGAATTTAAAGTTATTCAATCTAATCTGTGTTTTATTGGTTGATTTTTAATAATTTATTCATATTTATTTCATACAATACGAACTACCAATGTCTAAATATTAAAACCATTAATTATATATTCCTTATTGTTATTGTCTATTATAGAGACTCCCGTTCAAGGGAAGTTATTGTGATCGTACAAATTTTCGAATCACAAATTTCACCGAATATACACGTTTTTAGGTGCCCTGAATCCATTCCATCGATTTTTTTTTGAAAAATGTGTTTGTGTGTGTAGCGTCTTCAGTTATACTCTTAGCGATTATTGAATTAATAGAACTGGAAACTTTAAAAAACAAGTATCTATTTTTTCTTAATAAAATAAAATGAAACAAAGATGATTTAAATTACAGATAGCCTTGTAACTATTATTTGTTGCTTTCTTTCATTAAATAATTTCGACTCAAACCGTTGCAATTCGCAGTAGTGCTGCATGCAACAACAAATATCTATTGTGTCCGGCGGGGTAAATGCTCGGGAAGTAGTTGTTTCAATAAAACTTACAGTGTAAGTATGTTTTTTTGCATTGATCGAATTTGATTGATCATTGCTAGAAATTTCCCTTGTTTAATATATACAATCATCTTTATTGAGGTTTTTTTTTATATACATTGTTAAATACAATATAGTTTATTTTATATATATATATATATATATATCTTTATTCCACTGGGAGGGAGGCACCAGAATGGGAGCTGCCCCCCATTCCAAAATCCTTAAAAATCGTTCACACTTATAAATTATGTGTATCGATTTTAAATTATGCAGCTGTACATACAGTTTTAGAAAACAAAGAAGTGAAGTAAAAATACAATAATTTATTATTTGAATATATTGATTGTTTAAAGAATTCTATTGAATATTGAATGAATTTTCGAAGATGTCAGAAGTAATCTTCTTTTAGCATGAAAACAGTAAAATGATTTTACATTTTCAAATGTTACGGCTATTTATAAATTAAAGCTTCTGTGATAAATTTTGAATTGCACCATCAGATAATATGTATGATTTTTTCTCAATGTGAATTGTATATGTTTTATTATTTATTGATATTAATAATAATAATAACAATAATAATAATAATAATAATAATATTTATTTCCTCAACAGACATAGTCTAATTACAAAGGAAATTTTGGTAAATTAATATAATAATTTACAAATATAAACAGTAAAAACAATAGGATGAAAATACATTCCGTAATTAACTTATATTCTTGCAATAAAAAAATATATATCTTTATTCAGACTATATAGATAATTTCAACAATATAAATAATCACAATACATGTAGGTGTTAGTCTGTCTATCGGGGCTATCGACCAGAGGTCTTTCTGCCCTAGTTTATTTTATTATTTCTAAAATGGCTATCGACCGTCGGTCTTTCCGCCAAAAATCATTGTCTTATGTGTCATGTCTGCCTTTTAGTCCTCGATGAAAGATGAGATGAATGTATGAATAGTGGATTCTGGATGCCTTGTTTAATTTCATTATAATCTTTTTTTCACTTAATAATTTTTCATTTGCTATTAAATGTACATTCAAAAAACTTATTTCACCGAATGATGGACACATCACCACTTTTTTTGTCATTTAAAGGCCGTTTTACACACACAAGAATTCTCGTAGAAAGTTGTGCGAGAATTATATATAAAAGTTTTGCTATAATTATATATATAAAAATATTTTTCCTGTTTTATACAGCAAATAATTATTGTGGAAATAAGCAGAGCAGATTGTTTTTACAGTCGTCCAATACAAACAAACGCGCCATTATGTGGTATGCTATTGCTTAATATTATTAGGAGACTGTTTTAAATAATTCTTTTCTAGATTATTTTGAATAAGTTCAATATATTTCTCGCGAGAATTCCCGCAAGAAATATATTATAAAAATAGCTGTATTGCACATGCGCAAACTTATAATATTTTTCTACATATAATTATATTATGAATTTATGTGAAGATTCTTGTGTGTGTAAAACGGCTCTAATAAATAAGTTCTTCAACTTTCCATAATATATCTTAGCAAATTCAAAGTAGTTTATATTTTTTAAATTATTTCTAATTACTTTTTTTCTTCACAACTTATAAATGCGTCTGATGTGAAAATATGCCATTAAGACTCCCGCTCGCCTCTCTCCTCTCCCCCGCGCACACACCCCCGAGACGTCGTTTGTTCGTTCGCCGACTCGCACCCTTTTATCATTTTCATAAAACGACCGTTTAATGGAGAAAATGGCGAAAATCAATAGTGATAATCGTGATTGCGCCCTTTTTAGCCTGTCGCACACTATTCTTCTTCCAACGGCCGATTAATCGCAGGCACATTTTCACTAATTAACAAAAGGGCGCACCCGTCCTGAATCATAGTTCAAACTCCCCTTTTATATAAAGAGAGAGAGAGTAACACGCGGCGGAGTGCAAGCATTAAATTATCGGCTATCCCTCCGGGGGAGGATTCGGAGAAAGAAAGAAATTCGAACTTCCAATCTTCCACCGTGCTAATTAACCGTGCTTCGGTTAATTAATTACCGTTTCGATTCCACTCCAGTATTTTTTTTTTGCTGCTGCTGCTGTGGAAGTCCGCAGAGGGTTATTTAGTTTTAATTAACCTTAATTAAAGCACTATTAAATTAGCGTTATTAATAAAGTAGGAACTCGACACCCAATACGGGCAAAGGAGGATAAAATTAAGAAAGAAAGAAAGAATAAAGTAGGAAATTTTGTTTTTAAATAAAAACTGAAATAATAAAATTAATTTCTTGAATAACTTTCTCATTTTTGATTTATCCTTTAATATTATTAATAAAGTTAATTTACGATGGTTTCAATCGCGGTTATTCGCTTCATATTAATTGAATGGAAAAGTTCCTATTTTTTTACCATTTATTATTTATAAAAGGCATTTTTGTAAAATGTGATGAAAAACTCAGCAACTTTAAAAAAAGTGGAATTCATTAATTTATATTTCAGAAGCTTGAAGCCTGAACTCTTGGGAATGACTTAAGCCTGCTTTTATGGATTTTATTTGTTCTCTTTTGTAAAAAAAATAATATCGTGAAACAAGCCACGTGTTTAATTTCTACCTAATTCCAAATTAAGGTTGCGATTTAATAGAAAGAGATAGCTATATAGTAAAATGGAAATAATCGTTTTAAAAAAGAGCCATTCTTTTGGATTTAATAATATGAATATGTATTTACATTTTTTATCTACCAAGTATAAAGTATCAGTCTAAATAAAAAATAAATCGTTAATTTTCGTGTATTTCGTCAATTTACTAGTTCAAGTTAGAAAAGAAAATTGTACGATATAATGAAATTAATAGGCCATGTCTGCTAAGTTATTTGAATACAGAATTTAGTGAAATCCTTTTTTCATTGTACAAGTTTTTATTAGCAAAAATATAATTTAAAATTTGATCAATTTTTATTGTTTTTCATAATTGACTTTCACACAAACTAAACATTTAAATAATTTTTAATTCATCTTATGAAGTTTCTGCGTATTTTAAGATTACTTTAATGTAAAATACAATATTGTTCATTGATCACAACAGCAATCTTACTCGAATAAGTGATTGCCAATATTTATATAGCTATCTCTTTAGTCTAAATCGCGCCCTTAATATTTAGTAAGACTAACCCTACACACATATGGGTAAAAAGGGCCATTTAATATATAATATATATATATAAATATATAATATGATATATAAAATAAGACTAGCGGAAGAAAGGACAAGATTTTTATTTAAACAGTCTGCATAACTAGCTTACAACAGATTATTTTAAATATTATTGATAGAACTTGTGTGTAACATTAGCTATGTGATATATGAAAAATAAATATTATTATTAAGAATTTAATGTGTAGCTTCTTATGAAACATATTTATTCACTTGAAATCAAATATGATATATAAAATAAGACTAGCAGAAGAAAGGACAAGAATTTTATTCAAACAGTCTGCATAACTAGCTCACAACAAATTATTTTAAATATTATTGATAGAACATGTGTGTAACATTAGCTATGTTATATGAAAAATAAATATTATTATTATTAATTTAATGTGTAGCTTCTTATGAAACATATTTATTCACTTCAAATCCTGCGCCGAATTTCTTTCACAAACCCTCCACGAAAATCCGGGAATAACGCAAACACACACACCAAAAAAAATCGCACATAATTATCCATCTCCTTGTCGAAATCAACTAGTGTTTTGTGCGGCAATAAAAAGTCGGTGTAAATGGTATCAGATAGAGTTGAGCATGTTGTAGGAGCAACTGCGGGATTTATCTTGGATCTCGGTTATTTTTCATCGCATTCATATATCGGACGACCGTCATCCATCACGTTTAAATTGCACACCGCCGCTATTCTTTTCCCCGCAGTACGGAATAAACAATATAAACGTCTGTATAATGCCACCTACGGATACATCATCCGGAAAAATTAAGTCTTCCGCTCGAGGATCGACTCGAAACTTCATGACGCTAATTCGTTTCTCAATGTTATTTTTTTTATTTCCGGTCGGGTGGAGAATATCGTAAATAAGGTTCATGAATAAATTTACAGTTTGTATATTAAATAAAAATAATTTATTAATTATTTTAAAATCATTTTTATTTAATACATTTAAATAACTGTGATCAAGTGAATGAATACTCTTTTTTATTTACAGTTTGTATTTTAGTTTTATGAAGAATAAATACATTTAAACAAGTCTCAATTTAATAAATAGTAATAAACGTTGACGATACCCACAAGAAATTAGGGAAAAGATGGCGCTTGCGACGTCTTCCATTCATTAGGTTTCAATTTCTTAGTAATATTTGTATTCTCAAAATATCTTCTGTCCCATTACAAAAATTTAAAAAAATAGCTATTTATTTTTATATATAACATATTATAAATGTTTGAAAATAAATACAAAACATATTTTATTTAAATAAAAACTGTTAAAATATAAACTTTGTTGGTTGAATGGTCGATAGCCATTTATAAGTTTATATTAAATATATTGTATAATATATGTATATGTAAATACCACAATAAAGATGATTGTATATATACAGAGAGGTCTCTTTTATCGGTATATATTAGGGGAAGTATATACTTGCAAAAAAACGCCTATAAAATGTATTCAAATGAAGAAAAAGCGTCTATTACAATTAGAACAGTACTTGAGGAGGATAAGACATTTTTCAATAACTCCAGAGCCTACCTCGGTTATGACAATTCTAATAATAATTAACAGGTACACATAGAGGAAATGTATACCGATAAAAAAAAGCTCTCTGTATATAAACATTGTGGTGGAAAAACCTCAGGTCGATAGCTAATTAAAAGATTATAATTATGTATTTGACTTCATAACTTTCACTATTTTATTTTTGTTTATTTTACAATATCTAAAAAGTAGTGAACGTAAACCAGCAGGAAGTAACAAGAGACGATCAAAAAAAATATCAGAGTTTGCAGGCATTTCATTAAATATATTACAAATAGGGGATCGGCTCTAAATCCCCTATTTGTAACATATTTAATGAAATGCCTGCAAACTCTGATATTTTTTTTAACACGAAAATATACCTTATTTCTACTATTAAAAGTTGAAACATGCAAGTTTTTAAGTTTTTATCCGGGCAGTCAATATTATTACTAAGAAGTTTATGTAAATGTGATACTATGTTCAAGCAATTCAACGTTAAATTTTTGCAGCAACAATCAATAATTATTTATAATAATATAAACTTTATATAACCGTTTGTTATACAAACAAAGTTTTAAATATCACCGACAAAAATTTGCAACGGATTTCCAGATAGGGATTTTTTGGTTGCCCGGCGCATTCACCATAACGCATAAGCATTATATCCAAAGCCAATAATATTTTAAAAACAGCTTTCAAAATTTACTAAAATTCAATTATCATTAATTATAAAGAATTAATAAGTTTTGTTGTTTTATAACATAACTATTGTCAAATTTATAACATAAATCTATTATAATAATAGATATCTTCCTGTTGTACAATAAACTGATTATTATTATTATTATTATTATTATTATTATATCTAATATTTAAAAATATCAAAAACAAATTTATTATTCCTGAATAAAAAAACACACAATGTTTTCACCAGAAAATATTTTGTGATAAAAACATAGTAAGTGTTTTATTCAGGGATTATGAATTACCACGTAGTTACGGTCGCAATCATCATTATGATTAAAATTATTATTATTATTAGTTATTACCGGAAACAATAATTTCTCACAATTTATACCGTTACGCTTAAACTCAAGTGACAAATAATTTAAGGCTTTATTATTGAAGATATTTTATATATATTATCATCGACGCGTCTCGGGAAAAGGAAAGGAAAAACTTTATTGGATGGTTTTATCGCATTACCATATTCTCAATATACGTTTCCTCGATGAATTCCTCCTCGTCTCGCCGTCCACATTCTCGGTATAAATTGTGCCGCCGCGAAAGAAATTTTAATAAACATCGAGGTGGGGAAAAGCAGGTGTACTGACGCACGTAATACATCACGCAAAAAAAGAATATATTTATATATATACATATATATGTTCATGTAAGAAATAAAGAGGCGTGGGATTTCATGAGGGAATAAACTTAAGTTGGGGAAGCGCGTTATATTAAAAAAAGCAACTACGACTGAATTTAATAAATATTCGATGATTTCTTTAAATATTATTTTTACTCTCATGGGCGAATATTCAGTGATTTTTTTATTGTGTAATACAATATCAATAATTTGGATTAGTATTTTATTTGCGCAGTTAATTTAAAACAACCTGTAAGTTAGCGTTTGCTCGCGCCCCCGACTTCGCACTAGTAAGGACCGGGGGCTAGTTGTACTCTCGGACCGATAAGAAAAATCGGATCCAATGTAGAGTTTCACTTGGTATCAAGAATTACGGGTATACTTTTTAAACGGCAAGGACTTTTTGGAACCACCATATATAACATTCCATCCAAGCTCAAAAATTGTATATATTGAAAAAATATAGACGGTTGTATTCACTTTACTTCACTGTGAAGAAAAGTGAATACAACCGTCTCTATTTTTTTCTATATTTAAAAACTTCACGTAACTCCATCACATTTATAACTGTATATATTCGTAATATCTTTTCTGAGTATTAATATTATGAAATTTTAATATGTTTCTTGATTTTTTTTTAATTTTAGTCCAATCTGTCGAACTAAGAGGAAATAACCGAAATTAAGGGTGCCGTGGGGGGGTTGTACGGTGCAGCCCGTACAAATAATTCATACAGACTAATAGTTTAGAATCTAATTAAGACATCCAGCTAGGCTAATTAACCCTCAGGAAGATTTTAATATTTATTTTGATTTTTTTAAATTGAGTCCAATTTGTCGAACTAAGAGAAAATAACCGAAATTAAGGGTGCCGTGGGGGGGTTGTACGGTGCAGCCCGTACAAATAATTCATACTAAATAATAGTTTGGACTCTAATTAAGACATCCAGCTAGGTTAATTAGCCCTCAGGAAGATTTTAATATTTTTTTCGATTTTTTAAATTTCAGTCCAATCTGTCGAACTAGGAGAAAATAACGGAAATTAAGGGTGCCGAGGGAGGGTTGTACGGTGCAGCCAGTACAAATAATTCGTACAGAGTAATAGTTTGGAGTCTATTTAAGACATCTAGCCAGGCTAATTAGCCCTCAGGAAGATTTTTATATTTTTTCCGATTTTTTTAATATCAGTCGAATATGTCGAATTAAGAGAAAATAACCGAAATTAAGGGTGCCGAGGGGGGGTTGTACGGTGCAGCCAATACAAATAATTCATACTGAGTAATAGTTTGGACTCTAATTAAGACATCCAGCTAGGTTAATTAGCCCTCAGGAAGATTTTAATATTTTTTTCGATTTTTTAAATTTCAGTCCAATCTGTTGAACTATGAGAAAATAACCGAAATTAAGGGTGCCGTGGGAGGATTGTAAGGTGCAGCCAGTACAAATAATTCATACTGAGTAATAGTTTGGAGTCTACTTAAGACATCCAGCTAGGTTAATTAACCCTCAGGAAGTTTTAAAATTTTTTTCGATTTTTTTCATTTTAGTCGAATCTGTCGAACTAAGAGAAAATAACCGAAATCAAGGGTGCCGTGGGGGGATTGTACGGTGCAGCCAGTACAAATAATTTATACTGAGTAATAGTTTGGAATCTTATTAAGACATCCAGCTAGGCTAATTAGCCCTCGGGAAGATTTTTATATTTTTTTCGATTTTTTTAATTTCAGTCGAATATGTCGAACTAAGAGAAAATAACCGAAATTAAGGGTGCCGTGGGAGGATTATAAGGCGCAGACAGTACAAATAATTCATACTGAGTAATAGTTTGGACTCTAATTAAGACATCCAGCTAGGTTAATTAGCCCTCAGAAATATTTTTATATTTTTTTCGATTTTTTTAATTTCAGTCCAATCTGTCGAACTAAGAGAAAATAACCGAAATTAGGGGTGCCGAGGGGGGGTTGTACGGTGCAGCCAGTACAAATAATTCGTACTGAATAATAGTTTGGAGTCTATTTAAGACATCTAGCTAGGCTAATTAACCCTCAGGAAGATTTTAATATTTTTTTCGATTTTTTTAATTTCAGTCCAATCTGCCGAACTAAGAGAAAATAACCGAAATTAGAGGTGCCGAGGGGGGATTGTACGGTGCAGCCAGTACAAATAATTCATACTGAGTAATAGTTTGGAGTCTTATTAAGACATACAGCTAGGTTAATTAACCCTCGGGAAGATTTTTATATTTTTTTCGATTTTTTTAATATCAGTCGAATCTGTCGAACTAAGAGAAAATAATCGAAATTAAGGGCGCCGAGGGAGGGTTGTACGGAGCAGCCAGTACAAATAATTCATACTGAGTAATAGTTTGGAGTCTATTTAAGACATCCAGCTAGACTAATTACCCCTCAGAAAGATGCGGAGGAATTTGTTCCATTTAATATGTTGATGTTATAAACTGCTTCGATATTCTTTTATCCATTACAAGAGTCTTTGCTGCTGTGACTGTTAATACCATATTTCTAAGACTTTTGCCACTATATTACCATATTTATATTTAGATCTTCCTTTCATTCTTCTGGTTTCTGTCTTTGCTGTCCGCAGTTATTTTATTTTCCTTGCCTCCTTCATCCGCATCATCCGAGCAGTTTTTACTAAGCATTTATATACATCTTTATTGTGAAGTTTATATTAGGTATAATACAATACATCTCATATTATAATGTAAATGGAGAGTCCGTAAATAAAACATTTTTAGTTGGTAGCGCACTCGACCTACAATCGGGGGACATGGGTTCAAATACCATCAGAGATGTTTCTTTCCCACTCTATATTTAATTAATTTAAATTACACCTCAATAAATTAAATAAAAAGAATTTGAAAATAATTAAATTAATTGTTTTCCCTTTCTATTATTATAAATCAATGTTGTAGATTTAAAATGTGTACAATTCATGTATTATAAATATAATTTAAAAAGGAATATCAATTTCAATATCATCATATATTTAAAATGTCTACAATTCATGTATTATAAATATAATTTAAAAAAGAATATCAATATCATATTCCTAAATGCCTACAATTCTTCAGCCCCGCATTTATATATGTCTTAAATTTGCAGTTCTTCTCTCATCATCCGATTAGAGTCATCTAATCGGAGAATTTAATCCGGGTCAGTGCAATTGGGTATTATACCAGTATGACAGTTTTTTTATATATCTAAAAGTATTTTAAATATTATATTGCAAATTGAGTAACATCTGGCGATGCGTTTTCGATAATAGGGCCTTCAGGGTTGACAATAAGGGCGACCTTGCTTGCATTCCGGGGTGTCGTTCCTCGGAGCAGGTTGACCCAGTTATCCCTTCCCGTTCGTTCTCGCTCGCACCCGCCGCTATTTTCCGGGCTCTTTTCCACCCCCGCGCGATAAATCACCGTCGGCTCGGGGGGACTCGGCGTGTTTTTAACGGGATATTCCGATTGTTTACCTCTGGATCTGGATGTGGATATCCATATCCCGCAATAATAACCCGGCACTCGTAAATACCGAAAGTTTCACCTTAATTTATAATTCGTCGGTGTCAAAGAAAACGCCGGGAATTTCCGCGCTGAATAGGATTTAACTTTTTTTTTCTTTCCGCGCGTTGAAGTAGGAAGAAGGTTGCTTTAGAAACGTAAACATGAGTCGTTTTTTTTGCTGTACCCACTCACTAGTCGCGTATACTATTGTTAAGCACCTCGTTATTGTTTAAGCGTGCATTATCTCCATCAGATATGTGAAACCTATTGTTCGCTGAATGGCTTCTGTAGTAAGTAATATCCATTATGTTAATTGTTATGTTATCTACGTAGAAATTCAACTTTTATCAAATGAATTTGTAATCATTACAAATACGCAAATATTATTCTAATATAATTAATGGTTTTAATATTTAGACATTGGTGGTTCATATTGTATGAAATAAATATGAATAAATTATTAAAAATCAACCAATAAAACATAGATTAAATTGAGTAACTTTAAATTCTCGATTAGTTTCAAGTTATTGTGATTGGTAATTTGCCTTTTTTTATACATATGTTTTGTAATCTTTTTAGAGCGTCACACTGTTCTTATAAAAATTTTAATTTGTAATTATAATTGAAATTTGGAAATGGAGATTCCGTTAATAAAGTAAATTGAAATTGAAATTAGTCCATTTTCAAGAGAATTTAAAGTTATTCAATCTAATCTGTGTTTTATTGGTTGATTTTTAATAATTTATTCATATTATTCTAACAATTTAAATTAATTAAAAAAATAGTCTTTTCTTTTACCTTTCCCATTTCACTAAGTATATGTTCCGAAAACTACGTTTCCATCTCCAGTAGTGTGGTTTGAAGTTTTTATAAATCCGGACTATTGAAAAAGCACAAACAAAAATTATGTAATTTGAAGTTTTTATAAATCCGAAAAATCAAAAAAGCACAAACAAAAATTATGTAATTTGAAGTTTTTATAAATCCGAAAAATCAAAAAAGCACAAACAAAAATTACGTAATATTATGCAACCTGCAGAGATGTCCATCGTTAGTACAGCTTAACCGCATAAACCTTTTAAGCTGATTCATTCGTTTATAATCGACACTCATTTATCTACATAAATTAAATTAATTAAACGTACCATCCCTGCCGCCATCTAAAAAATAATTAATTAAATATTCAATCGTGTAAATTAATTATTCTCAGTATTCATTTACTGAGTCACAGTTATTTAAATAAATTAAATTAAAATAACACCCGACACTCGAAACAGTATAAGGGTTATATGATAATATATATACAGAGAGGTTTTTTTTAACAGTATACATTAGGGGAAGTATATACCTGCAAAAAACGCGAGTCAAACGCATTGAACTGATTAATGTATGTATGTTTAGTTGACTATTTGACATATGTGTGTTCAGTTGCGTGTTATAGGCAACTAAACATACACACATTAATGCATTTGACTCGCGTATTTCGCAGGTATACATAGGGGAAATGTATACTGATAAAAAAAGCTCTCAGTATATATAAAAATAATTTGAAAATAATTAATACATAATCTCCTCTCTAGATCAAGAAATACGTGTTAGCAAATAGCCTTATATTACGTAAAATTTTTTTGTTGCTTTTTGCATTAAATATTCTCAAATCTGGCGGAAAGACCATAAGTCGATAGCCTATTCAAGCAAGCAAGAAAGAAACCAATATACCATAATATATTGTAAATATATGTAAAACAAATAACTTTGGATAAAGATATTGTAGTATCAAGAATTGCTGCATTATGTTATTGATATGCAACATCATGTAATTCAATTTGTGATGGGGTATGTGCCCGAGAAGTAGTGTGATATGGACTTACGTTACGTAAGTACTTAGAAAACTGTGTATTGAATTTGTTTTAAAGTTCTTACGTAACTTAAAGTATCACAGTAGCTAAAGAGGAGATATTTTATTAATTATCTTGTAAGTTGGTTTTATATGTATAATATTTTTTTGTTTTCTCTGAATCGAATTATAATTATATTATCAAAGATATGGAAATAAAACAGTTTTAGGTAAACACGACTGCGAAATGAAATAAATCAAACGTTCGCTTTTGTATTGGAATAAAATATACGAATTATGTCAACATGTGTATTAATATTCAAATATTATCGTGCGCGTAATAATATATTTCTTTTAATAAATATGAACACGCAATAAATCATCATAATGAAAGCAAACATTTACGTCAGATATTTATATTTGAATAACATTTTGTATTTCGGAATACGCGTTTCAACATATGTAAACACGAGAGTTTATCTGGTTCGGATACACGCGCGGAAAAGCGCTGAAAGGCTAAGCCCCGGCGATTATTTACGTCCATCCGAGGGATCAAATTGCATTTCAAATAATGCAATCACGTAAAACCCTAACCCGAAGTGGCCCTTTATATTTACCCTCCTCCGCAAACGTACTCAGGTGAAATACGTTTGGTTCTCCCGGCGCTTCCACCAAAACTGCACGGCTCTCCCATCTCAATTTATGATTGAGAACTAAACAGCGAGTCCGCCGGTGCATGTATATGTTGTGTCTGATGCAATAACCGGGGAACTGACACTCCTGTCTTTCCCGGTTTCAGTTCGGCTCGACTGAATTCGGAGGCTGAACGGCGTTAACAATTCATGTTGTTATTGAAATTGTATGCATTCTCTTGTGGGAAGTTCGCTGCGGTGCACGTCAAAGCAAATTTCGTGTAATAAACTCAATTTCCTCGAGTTTTATTCAATAATGGAAATAAATTTGTTTGCACGATAACTGAACATCCATTCAAAATATAAGCATTTTTAAAATTCGGCTTTTGCGAATAATTTAAAGCACAATAAAAATATCAGTGCTTGTTAATGAATCATTACAAAAATCATCTTTTTAAAATCTTTCGCAACAATTTAAAAACACCCTTTATTTATAATAACAGAAGATATTTTCTATATATCTTTTTTTTATGCATATGCTTGCTTATTCATAAAAAACACCATTACCTAGACCATCGCAGCATATCCTAAGCTATATAATTCAATTTAACATAACAATAAAGTCGAGTTAAGTTAAGACAGCTAACTTAACTCGACTTTATTTTTGTATATATAGAAAATATTCCGCGAATTTTCCAATAAAATTGATTTCTTTTAACAATTTGTAATGTTCGAATTTCTATGATTTTTTTTCTTCTTTCGAATTATTATGAAAAAGAAAACACAGCAATTCTTGAAGGTGTTAAAATAGTATGTAATATTTCTATATACCCCACAGTAAGATTTTATTTTTATATAATTTGAAAATATTCTGTGAGTCTCAAATTTTCCACCAAAATAGATTTTTTTTTTTTTTCATTTGATAATATTCGAATTTCTATGATTTTTTTCCGAATAATTATGAAAAAAAGAAATAAAGCAATTCTTGAAGGTGTTAAAAATATGATGTAATATTTTTTTAGTTAGTAAATCCTTAAAAAAAGTACTGGTTAGCGGCTGAAAGATCTCGGTCGGATTTAGTAATTTTTTTATTGAACCCAAAAGCGTTATAAAAGCCATCGACCGAGATCTTTCAGCCGCTATTTAGTAAATCCTTTTATTGAACCCAAAAGAGTTACAAAAAGCCATCGACCGAGATCTTTCAGCCACTAACCAATATTTTCTCTTATAAATAACAACACTGACTTATCTATTTGGTTTGAGTTACGTGAAGAGATAAATATAATTAAATAATTAAAACACCAACACTTTCTTCACTAAAAACTGACTTACTCGCAAAATATTGAATTCCCAACTAAATTACACCCAGATTTTGTATGCAGGCGAAATTCCCGCACGTGCATTTAAACTTTTCCATTTTTTTTGTGTGTGTAAAATGCACAAGCCAAAAAGAACAAACATACACGCGGAAATTTACGGCACGTGTGGCTTGAATTTAATTAGACCCGTCGGATTTGCATAAAGTTTACGAATAATTCTTTTCGCTCCGCGTGTATAAACGTTTTAGCTACGCCCGCGTGGACACTAATTGAATTATACCTTGCTTTACACTCTAAATATAAAACTAAACGCGATAACATTGTCGGAAAAATAAAATTTAAAACAAGATTTCGCAGCCAGGTTTTGTTATTAAATTCGAGCGAGGAAATTTACTGGAAAATAATGGTCTTAAGTGAAGTTTCGAATATGGTTGATGTTTTTTTTTATTTGTTTAAATAAAATTATTTTTTTCTGTTATCATATATTTTTTGTTACAAAATTCCCAATAAATCAATTAAAATAATATTCCCATTTTGTTGAATGAAGGAGTGGGTGTTCTTTTCGCTCCCCCCATGATTGAAAGGAAAATGTAGACATCTTGACATTTTAGCGGCCACTTAGAGAAAAAAATCGCTGTGTCTTTTGTGTGCTCAGAATGGCTCTCAAATTCGAGTGGCTTCGAGGGCATTAAAAATAACTTCAATGGCGGAACGGCCTCGGGAAGTAAAAGAAAGAATATGGAATGGGAAAATATTGATTATTATATGAATTATCCTTATGCAGAGAAAACTAAAATGTTCATTAATTCTTTTTACCAGGATAATAATAAAAAAAAAATGTCTCTGAGTAAGAATAATTCGTAAAAGATTTTAGTTTTCACTAAAAGAGAAAACTAAAATGTTCATTAATACTTTTTACCAGGATATTAATAAGAAAAAAATTGTCTCTGAGTAAGAATAATTCGTAAAAGATTTTAGTTTTCACTGAAAAAGAAAACTAAAATGTCCATAAATACTTTTTTCCAGGTTATAATTAAGAAAAAAAATGTCTCTGAGTAAGAATAATTCATAAAAGATTTTAGTTTTCATTGAAAGGGAAAACTAAAATGTTCATTAATACTTTTTTCCAGGTTATTAATAAGAAAAAAATTGTCTCTGAGTAAGAATAATTCACGTAATAATCAGTTACATATTCTTTCTTTTTCGAGTATCTTGTCTCCTGCTGCCTTACTATAAATTAAGGACGCATTTAAAATTTCATTTTAATTTTAAATTTGTGTATGTTAAATTTAAAATTCAAATGAAATTTTGTTATAGTAAAATAAATAGTATTATGTAAAATTTAAAATTTCATGTACGAAATTGACTCAATTATTTTTAAAACGTACACAATTGAGTCAATTTCGTACAATTTTAAAATGATGATTTTCATCCTTACACGTTCGAGTAGAAAAGATTATAGATTATATATTATTATATATGATGGTTTTTAATTTTTAATTATATATGATGGTTTTTAATTCATCTGCGCCAATCCTAATTAACTAATCCCTATAATTCCGAGAGTCTGCAACTACCAAACAAAGCCCTTCTCGACCTCTACACATACACACACGCAAATATATATGTGTTTATAGACACACACATTGGATAACGCACACACACACGTGTCTATCTGATTAACTCGAAACAACACATCCGAGCATTTCATCAATCCGCACCGTTTAAAATCGAATCCCATACATCTTCCCAGCCCGCTCCACCAATCAATACACGATCGCAACTGAACATTCCATTATCCCCGTGATAAGGGGTGACTGGGCCGGTCCAGGTAACCCTCAGGATTTGAATCGAATAAAATTCGCCGGCACGCACACATGTGGAGCCAAACAAAAGGCGGTTCCGCTCCAATAATTGCGAAACCGGGAACGGACGAGGGCAGGAAGTTTTAATTTTTCATAGGGATTAATATCCCCGCGGGCGGGGGGAGTGCGGTCCCGGGGGGAACGGGCGAAATTAAGGAAGGCCCGAATCCGGGGGATTAATTGAGTGCGTTCGCGAAAATTAATTTGATCAGAAAGATAATTGATTGGATTATTTATCACATGGATTCTTATGGCGTTCGCTGGGTTGATTAAGGATTGTTGTTTTTTTTTGCGTGGGAGAGAATTCAGCGATAATGAAGCGTGATTTTCTGTAGATTATTTATTAGAGATCGGTATTCTTTTTTTTCTAAGGTTTCCATTTCATTATCAATTAAAATCATAATCAATTTATACATCATAAATCTCTGCTATTGTTAGAAGTGTATTTGTTATGAATTTCGCATACTATGGAAAGAGATTGGGCGTGGAATACCCGCGGCTTCTCATTAAATAAATAAATAATTTTTTTAAACAAAACATTAAAACTTAACAAATAAAAACAATACCATAAACTACAAAAAAAAATGGCAGAAAGAAGAACAAATAAAGAAGTACTAAAAACCCTAAAAGAAATTCAAGAATCCATGAATTTCAAAATGAACAGTTTCAAGAAATGAAAAGAGAAAACGAAGAACTAAAAAATGCTACATTAATTTTTTTAATATCCTTTTTAATAAAAATGGGAAAAATCCGATTTTTTTTAAATTTAGAAACCAATAAAAAAATCATGAATTTCTGTGTTTGAATAAACTTTTTAATCCACAGAAAAATATGAATACATTGATACATTCGTTGAGAACTCAAATGAAATGTAAAAACGTACAAAAAAATAACATGTACAATACGATGAAGCATATACGTTTTACAAAAATAAATATGTTTTTCTTTTCATTTTGGAAAAAGGAAGTTATTAATCCAATAGAACGAGATCATCGCTAGGCATGTTAGGCATTTAAACACACTCTAAATAAAGAGAAGTCCGAAATGGTTAGGTTAAAAAGTGATAAAAGTGGAAACAATCAACCTTGATTGGGGCAACAAAGAAAATGAGAATAACTTTAAGGATAGTAGTTAAAAATTAAAAAAAATATTAGACACAGCTGTTCTGTGGATACTCTAAATAGTGCAATTTTATAAATTTATAAATTTTTATTTTTTAATTTTTTCCTAATTTAAGCTACCCTGTATTCTTTATCGTTTCATGCTGTGCATTCTTATCTTGAAGAAGTTGTATATATATATATATATATATATATATAAATCACTTTAAGATAAGTTTTAAATTTGATTCATAAGTAAGTTGAATTCATCTGAAAAAAAAAAAGCTACAATATATTCCTTTCCACAGAAAATTATTATTTAATGTTTTCCGTAATTATCATTAAATATAAAGTTTAAATATTTCGTAAATATCAAAGATATTTGTTGGTGAGTACGTGAAGTTTCTTGATATAATGTAGTAATATTTTATTCCTTTCTTCACTTTTTTATTTTTATCACTATATGTACATTTCAAGCACAACGTGCTCTTTTTTCAATAGTTTTATGTAAAATTGACAAATAAATAAATAAACATGTAAACAAAATTTAATATACAAATGTGATGTGTTATTAAAAAATCAGATAAAGGTAATTTATTGAATTAAATCAAATAATTTTAATAAATTGTTATTTAACGGAGTTAAGTCATAATATTTCGTTTTTTTTTTCTCCCTTTCCAGTTAATGAGTTTGTTTGTAACTCGAATGAATTCCTCATGATGTGGCGGATGAAGAACGCCCCGGGGATGGGGGTTTATTGTAATGAGGCAGAGTCGATACTTTATGGTAATCGGTGCCCACCCGAAGGCGTGACTTGGAAATCGTGCGCCCTCCGAACCGGGGCCAATTCCTTTTGATCGTTAACTACTCTAAAACTCCCGAATTCAATGTATAAATGAATTTAATCACGTTACCTGTATAATCGTAATATGAGGTTAAACGCCCATATCGAGATTTAAATTGTTAATTAGTCGAAGGGTTGTATTAAATTTTATCGATATTTTTTTACGAAAATTTTTGCTATAAATTAGGTTATGGAATTTATAGCAAAAATTTTCGTAAAGAAAATATCGATAAAATTTAATAGAACCCTTCAACTAATTAGTTTGACTTCATGGATTCTTTCATTTTTAATGAATGACTCTTTTGGTATATTCCACGCTTTCCTGTTTCCTTTGATATCTTATATCTTGCTCCACTCACTTTTTTTATGTTTCGCAATCTTTGTGAATTCTCCCATTGTTAATCCATACTTTTAATTTATTAATGGTTTTAATATTTAGACATTGGTAGTTCATATTGTATGAAATAAATATGAATAAATTAATAAAAATCAACCAATAAAACATAGATAAGATTGAATAACTTTAAATTCTCGACTAGTTTCGGGTTATTGGTCCATTTTCAAAAGAATTAATTAAAATAAAATAAAACGAATTTTAAATTCTCTTGAAAATGGGCTAATAACCCGAAACTAGTCGAGAATTTAAAGTTATTACTTTAATTGGCAAATATTTTGGAGGATTTTCGGTGTTTCTGTGCAAAGAAAATAGAAATTTTCGAAGGTTTCGACCCTTACTACGCAGTAACCCATATCAAAATTCAAATAAAAAAATTACTACACTTTTCTACATGGTAATTTAATATAGTTTAGTATTCCGAATTCACGGCTATCCATAATCTACAAAACCAAACGGGAAAGCGCAAACATTTATCAATTTCCAAACTACACAATTATTCCACGAAATTGCAACGTGTAATTCATATTAATCCAGCTCGGAATTAAATTAAATCTCAATCGTTATCAGCAAACTAAATTCGAAAACCATTAACTGATTACTGCACATCCGCGCAACGACTTTCGCAAACAGAAGCCGAGGGTTGGGGGGGGGGGGGGGAAATATTTATAAATTTAACTGAATTTGCGGCCGACCGTCCGTGTTTACTTGACGGGCATACGGTAATTGGATAATTTTAGTTAATTACAATACGCGCGCGGCTGTGTGTGTCATGTGTGTGTACGTGTTGATTGCTATTGTTGGTGATTACAATAATGGCGCGATTAAGTTTTGGGGTTTGTAAAGTGCGCAGTAATTTATTCACGTCGACCCAAGCACCAGATACAAGAGAGGAGACAGTTTAATTTTCTACGTTGCAACACACACACACACAAATGTAAATCGATTTACAGTCCCTCTGACGGTTTAATTCAGCACTTTATATTAATTTTGTGGATGGAATTTAATGGGTTAATAATTAAAACTAGGGAAGGGTAAGGTCAGTTTTTTTCGATACTCTACTCGGAACATCGATGCATACAATAATAATAAAAAACTTTCCTTGATCAAATTTATTTTAATAATTTATTACACATAAATTATTAAAATAAATTTTCAACATTTTTTTTATTTTTCCTATTTTAATATCATTAGCTTAACGGTTACTAATTGCTTTATATTTAAATTATTTTGATCAAATTTATTTTAATAATTTATGTGTATCTTTTCAACATTTTCTTTATTTTTCTTATTTTAATATCATTAGCTTAACAGATACTTATTGCTTTATATTTAAATGCGCTGGGATCAATTAAATTTAATTTTTCCCCCCATTAATCCTTTTTAGACATACTTACACAATTCTTTCTGCCTGTCTTATAATTAATTGTCTGTATCTTCTTTTGCAAATAGTATTTTTATTTACGCTTAAAAATTTATAATACTGACCTTTTATTTCACTCACTATAGATAATGAAATAATTGAAATTTTTTTGAAAAGAGAGAGAAAAAAAATATATATTATGTATACATTTTATTAACACACTATTACTGTTTTCAATATCGTATATACATTTTATTAAAACACTACAGTTTTTTGTTTACCTCCGCCAATACATAATATTCAAAATCCCAGTAATCTAAATCCGGGACTTACACTGTCTCGTCAGAATTTGCAATTCTTATTGGTGTAAGCTGGAGAGATTCAGGTTTATGTTTACGTAGGAAGGGAATATATTATCGCGGTGCATCTTTAAGATAGTCGACGAGCTCCGGAGCTCCCATAAAAGTTTCATTTCCTTTGTCGGAGGAAACCCCCTCGTTCGCTAATATTGAGTTAATTTCAGAGATACAGTGCGCCTTTGACGAACAATGCATTTAACTGGGATTTGTTTTTTTTTATAGAATCCGAAAGGATAATGATGGTGGAAATTCCGAGAGAGATTTATAAAAGAAATGTATGCAATAATTAGTAAGTGTAAGTGGATTACTTGATGTGTAAGATTCTTGAATCTTTGAGGCGCTTACATTTTCAATATTAGTGTGATATTTTTTGGGGGTGTTGGGGAAATAAAATCCACACTTATTACACACTAACATTTATTCTTAGCAAACACACTCACGGACTGCTAATGCAAGAATAATTGCGCAGATCGAATGATGATCTGCACGTCTGGTTTTCACGCATCTATGTAAATTACAGAGGGCGCAAAAACCAGCATTTAATATTTAAACATAATTAATGATAATAATAATAATAATACATTACAATTAGCATAAACATTTAGTTTTTTTTTCACAGTGAAATAAATTGTTAAGTGATTAAAAAAAAAATACTAATCGTTTTCTTTATCCTGATATGTTTGATATAAAATAATGGATGATTTATTTAAAATAATTAATAAATTATTTCCACATTTAACTCTGTGATATTTTGACTTGCGCACTTTAAACAAATGCACATTGAAACAACTACTTCCCTGGCAAATACCCTGCCGGACATTGAACTACATAATGTACACTTTCTGTTGCATATCAATAAAATATTGCATCATACAACATTTTTTTTTCTATTTATATAATGCATGATGTTTCTGTATATATTATTATTGGTGATGGTCAATAGCCATTTTAGAAATAATAAAATTAATTGTATTGTATTTAATAATTTATAAATACCTCAATAAAGATGCTTGTATATATTATTATTGTAGGCTATCTAATGTGTATGATAATTATTGTTATAATTGGTATTATTTTTTTACTTTAATTTATCCTGTAATTGGCCTTTATGGCTGCTGGGTTTAAATAATTTAATTTATTTTACGGAAATCTCCTTTCTACAGAATTTACATAAATCATCACAAATAATAAATACACAAATAAGACAACTTACTTACAATAATAGAGCCGTGCTAAATAAAAATTGAGTAAATAAACATTTTTTTATTATTCATTGACCCTTTTACCTTTCGATGTAGGGTTATAAATAAACATAAAAAAATAAATAATGGAACTATATAAAAATCAAATATAAAATAAAATATTACAGATGTTAAATAAATAAATAAATTCTAAAATTTGATGCAGTCTGAATCTTAATTTAGATAAATGCCACTCCATAACAATCACAAAAAAGCTATAATATCCATATTTTTTGTTTGATTTAATTTAAATAACTGCGACTAAATAAATTATATATATATATATATATATATATATATATATATATATTCAATGACCCTTTCTACCCATATGGGTGTAGGGTTAATTAAATAAATACTCTTCGCTATTTTTAAAAATACTTTATTTAACTACGATTGCGCTATAGTATATAATAATTTCCCCCCCTCTATTAAGCACATTAAATTCGATACGAGCATAATTTATTCAAACCCTAATCAAAACACAATACATAAAGCAAGTGTAAACAGGCAAACCACTATTTCAATCAAGCTGACGGAAAAAAAATCCAAATTTAATCGACGCGCACACCACTATCGCGATTCATCATTAGTCATTCAACTGTCGGTAATTTTCAATATTCAGCGCACGCATTCTACCCCGGATTTTCGGTCCTTTGTAACGTGAGGGGATTTATGTTGACCAGAAATTGCGGAATAACAATGAGCACAGAATATAATACCACGGCCCGCGTTTATAAATGTAAAATGTGTCCGCAATTAAATTTTCGCGCAACGCATCGATTCCGTTTATTATTCATTCTGTAGTTTAAAGAAAAAAAATAGAAACACAACAGGGAGCTTCCGGTTTAATTATTATTGTAATTAGATTGCACACAAAAAATACACGTTTTAAAATTGTATAGGGAATGCTTTATAATACTTTTTTTAAAAACATCCTCATGCCGGCTTTACTGACTTAGATAAATGCTGCTCGATAACGTCCACAAAAATGTATGATATCCATCTTTTTTTGTGAATGTTAACTTACATAAATGCATAAATTAAGATTCAGATGGTTGTTCCTGCAACGGATTAAAAATATTTTCAACCCAAATTCAGAATTAGATTTTTTTAATCATTTTATAATCGAATTGAAGAGTAATCGTCAGAACTATTATTTTTAGGAATCGCTTATAATTGTCATAAATATTTTCGTTTCTGTATTTTTGTTCTGTTATGGAAAAATAAAAATATTATTATTAAATACATTTTTATGTAGTAAACACTAAGCTTTGGAAACTGATTTGAGTTTACGTGTTTAATCACAAATGTTATTCACTGTTATTCCTAACTTAAGAATTTAATTAAATTAAATAAAATGAAACAAAGATGATTCACACATTTGCAGTTATTTAAATTACAATGAAATTAAACAAGGAAAATTTCTGGCAATGATTTATTTTTATGTTAGATGTACATCTAACACTTCTTTAAACTCAAAAACTGTATAGTTAATAGTAGTAGTAATAAAAACAATAATTAATGAAGAGATTAAATAACACGGGGGCTAGGAAAGATCCTTGGGGAACCCCTGAAGTATCCAGATTTAAACAACAGGGGTTCCAGAATTTCGGATGATAAAACACTGCCAATATGTACAGCCTGTGAAAATATATTTTTAACCAGTTACACACTCAATTTTGTAATAAATAAAGCATATCGCTGGGAGATAATGATTAATTTTATTATCGCAGCAATTTCTATATAATCAAATGAACAAAATTTTTGTTTTCTTATTAAAGCATACATACTTTTTACATTGTCATATTCCGTATTTACACTTATTAAACGCATTTATAAACTTATATTTAATTAATTATATATATATATATATATATATATATATAAAACTGTATTGTCGAAGTTATTTCTTTTTTTCCGAATATTTTATTTAATTAAGCAAAACGAGTAAAGATTTTTTAATCAATCAACTAACTGAAACAAAATTACAAAAATTGCCCAAACTAATTTTATTATCAAAGCACGAAAATTCTATCTTTCACTATGTTCTCATTTTAAACATTTTCCCTTTACGCCCGTTTCCGTTTCCACCCCGTAAAGATGATTTTAATATTAAGATTAAACGGTTACATAATTCACCTTGTGCCTATAGATCTATACATCGTCCGTACAAGAATTAATCCATGCGCAAGCAAACAGGATTCCCGTCAGATCTGGGGAGGAGGCCGATTTTAATTAAATCATCAAACTGTGCTCGTGCACGTACATGTGTTTGTGTTAGTTTATTGATTCCTTCACAGTAGCAGAAGGGAACGGATTTATTCAGCCGGAATGTGCGGTTCTTCTCCCCCTCCGTTAACCCCCAACAAA
Source organism: Philonthus spinipes (assembly GCA_963082785.1). Classification (NCBI taxonomy): domain Eukaryota; kingdom Metazoa; phylum Arthropoda; class Insecta; order Coleoptera; family Staphylinidae; genus Philonthus; species Philonthus spinipes. Next base: position 23,623,351 of record OY720311.1, read on the forward strand.
CAAACAACCTGCCAAGGTCCCACGGATTTGTGTCAATTAACACACACACACACAGGGAAAATTTGTTATTATAGAAGTTAACATTATGGAAAATGGACGCGGGTTTATAGAAAGTATTGGATATCAAGGAAGTCCAACGTTGTTCTGGTATAAATTCTTGCCGTAACAATCCATCAGCGATTGATTTATTCCAAGTCGCAAAACTGGCATGGAACAGAATACAGAATTCATTTTTTTACAGATTTGATTTCTCAAATATTTACATGAATAATTTTTCAATGTAATGATTGTGTAAAACAAATGGAAGTTGCGCTAACTAAGTTTTTCTGTGGCAACAAATTTAGTCAGTCGCAATTAGCAAACTAGAAAATCGTTAATCAATTAAAAATCGCAGTAATTGAAGGAAAAATAATTGATTGCTTTTAAATTAATTTAATTTTGTTCAAATCAAAATACAATAACTATTTTATTTTATTTTATTTTATTTTATTTTATTTTATTTTATTTTATTTTATTTTATTTTATTTTATTTTATTTTATTTTATTTTATTTTATTTTATTTTATTTTATTTTATTTTATTTTATTTTATTTTATTTTATTTTATTTTATTTTATTTTATTTTATTTTATTTTATTTTATTTTATTTTATTTTATTTTATTTTATTTTATTTTATTTTATTTTATTTTATTTTCATGGCATTATTTTTTACATACAAAACATTTTTATTGTGACATAAATTCAATATACTTCAATTAACTAGCATTGAATCGATTAATGTGTGTATGTTTAGTTGCCTATTTGGCACATGTGTGTTCAGTTGCGTGTGATAGGCAACTAAACACACACACATTAATGCATTTGACTCGCGTATTTTGCAGGTATACATAGGGGAAATCTATACTGATAAAAAAAGCTCTCTGTATAAGTTATCACAGGCAACGAGCGTTTTCGACATTCCACAAACCGAAATTGATCCGTTCAATTTTTAATAACCGGTCCGACTGATTGACGGTCGCCGTGCCAAAACAGAAAAAAAAAGCGAAAGAGAGAAAACATCAATTTCTCGGAGTTTCTGTTGTCGGAAATTGATTCCCGGCTCGTTGCTACTCTACGTTTTTTTTTCCTCTCTCTCTCCGCCCGCCCGGAAAATAAAAGAAAAACCGCTCGATATTCCGTGCAACATCCAAACGGACCCCGAAGAGACAAACTCGAAACCGAAAAAAGAAAAAGAAATAAATAAAGAAAACGTCTCTGTTACCACCGAGACAATAAAGCTTATAAAGAATGCAAATGCATTTCTTTCTCCCGGTGGTTTACTTAATGTAATAAGGGGATGGAAATGGGGGAATTATTTGTTTACTTTAATAAACCTGATGGAAGGAATTAAAGAGTAATGCTATTATTAACTAGCGCAAATTCTGCGCACATAATTTCACAATAATGGTTTCAATTATCGTTTTTGATTGCCTTTTTAATATTTAAATTGAAAACATTTTTTTCGTTCATCCATATAGAGTTAACAACATTTTATTTATAACTATTTTCATAAAAAAATAATTCTACGATATTATACGTACTTTTATAAATAAATAAAAAAATGGTACTCACTTCATAACTTCACATCACTTTTTTCGTTCATACAAATTCACCGACAAGAGGTTAAAACATTTTATTTACAAAATAAAATACTTAACCACAAAATAACAAAGGTAAAAGTATGATCAATATTTTAAATATTTAAACATTCTACCATTTGTTGTTTAATTTGAGTTATATGAGGAGATTTTAATCACAATTAAAAACAATTCTTATTCCTTACTTTACTTTTATTAATTATTTTCAAAATAAAAAAGTTTTTTTTTAAATTATGATTCTACGATTTGTTTAAAGAATCATTAGAAATTTACATAAATTATAATTCTGTTAATCTGTGCTAAAATATATACATCTTTATTTCTGAAGTTGTACATAGAATTTCATGGGTGTTATTTTAATTGGATGTTATTTTATTATATTCAATCCTCGACAATGACGACAAAAAAAAAACAAGTTAATTACTGCAATTAATTGAAGCTTAATTTAATAAAAATGCATTTATTAAATTAACTGCAAAATGGAGACACACTTTATAATTCCCCTTCTGTAATTTCAATGCATTTGTGATTACTTTGAAAAATTGCATGATAACATTTTACTAATTATATTTGTCACCTCACACTGAGAAGTAGTTATATGTGCCTACATATGACATGGTTGATAAATACATCAGAAAAAGGCTATCGGTCTTCCTGCCTTACTTTTTTAATTTAACGCGTTCTCCATTATTTATATCTACTGCCCGGCGCATTCACCATTTATGATTTTTATACGGATGAAAAATTCTTTATTTTTTAATTTTTATTAATATATAGTATAAAATAAATTTATAATAATATAAAAGAAAGGATTTATTCTGGGCCACAGTTATTTAAATAAATGAAATTTAATTTAAAATATTTTTTTACCTTTATTTCTGCTGTCCACCATTTTCTATTGAATTATGAATAATCTTTAGTGGCTCAAAATTTAAAGCACCAATCGACTATTTTCAAGCACATAAAATTATACTCTTTATAAATAATAAATAATTTCTGAATACATTTATATTCCATCTATGAATAGACATCCTGGAAATTATTCGTTAATCCCAACTCGGCCGCGAGTGAAAGGAACGTGTAATGAATTTATCGGCGCGGATGATATTCGGCATAAATTCGCGCGGGGTGTGGGGCATTAGAATTCAGGACCGTGGCGTGAAACTTTGCATAATAGTAAACGCATCGCCGCAATTTACTTCATTGTTTGCCTACGTGAGACAATTTTAATTCATGCACATTATTCATGGAATATGAAAATATTCCAAAGACCACTTTCGCAACCATTATCACTCCACGGCACATTAATTATACAATCCGAGAGGTTACTTTCATTAAAATTAAACCAACCGGCAGTTTCCATCCAGCCAAATGCAATATATTTATGTAGAAAAAAAAATGCGTTTTGTGTATTGATCTATTCAACTTTTTTAATTAATTAAGTTCAGTGTTTGTATCTATTATGTATTTTTGTGTTGTATATTGTATTAATCATTTTCATATTATTTAGTTTACAGACATTGTCGTGCGATAAATTCCAAATCGAACAGCTTTTAAAAAAAGCCTCCCCCGCCCCCTTTATCGTGTTAACTCCCTTACGATTTATGCTGCAAGTGTATTATATTATATTTTATTTAATAATGATAGGAAATTAAAAATAAAAAACTTGTGTTTCATTAAAAAAACAAGTGTTTTAATTTCCTATCATTATTAATTAAAAATAACCCTACACCCATGTGGGTAGAAAGGGTCATTGAATATATATATATTAATTAAAAATGTTTCACCACGAATTAAATGAGGATTTTCTTCAGAATATATTTTATTTTTTTATTTATTTAAATGGATTTGTCACGTGATAAATATTCTTGAATCTTGGATGCGTTCACTTCTTGGTACATTTTCAATTCTGATGTAAAGAATAAACTTAACACTTTCTTTCGCGATTTATACTGCGAGTGTGTTTCAAGGATGAAAAAAAAAGTGCATTTAAATTTCGATAAAGTACAATAACGGCAATGAACGGTCCGCATAAATCCAAAGCGCGCAAAATAAAAGGAGCGGAATCATAGGCTAAGTGTAAGCACTCGGGACGCCGATTTATTGGCTCTATACCCGCGATGGCGATAAAACTGCAGCGCGCAGACATTTACAATTCGTATTAATGGCGAATCGTTCCTTTATGGATATCAACGGTCCCCGCCTGCAGATGTTAACGCGATGCGAATATTTCAAACAGATAAAAGTTTATCGCCGCAGTCGTGTCTTATAATCATCGAAAAAAAAAAAAACATGTTTAAATAAAAAATACACATTTTTATTTATTTATATATATATATACAGAGAGCCTGCAAAATACGCGAGTTAATTGCATTAATGTATGTGTGTTTAGTTGCCTATAACACGTAACTGAACACACATATGCCAAATAGTCAACTAAACATACACATTTAATCGGTTCAATGCGTTTGACTCGCGTTTTTTGAAGGTATACACTTCCCTTAATGTATACTGATAAAAAAACCTCTCTGTATATATCTACCCATATGTGTGTAGGTTTTTTTTATTTATTTAAATATTTTATAATTTGTTTCTATAAATAATTTCAGCATGCATGCGATATTGTTTCATTCTTTTGTGATTTTTGTATTATTATTTGTCTAGCATTCCTACAACAATATGTGGTAGAAGGATATAAGATTATATATATATTTGTCTAGAATTATTATAAGTTTGTAAAATTGTAAAAAGTTTATAAGTTCAAATAAATAAATAATTTCTTGCCCGGCGCATTCACCTTTTTTATATATTTTCTATTTCTTATCAACAACTTTTAATTTATAGATGGCTGAATAATTTTATTATAGTTTTAAAACTACTTAGCAATTTTCAAACATTTTTATTTATTTAAATATTTTATAAATTCTTATGCTAAATCTGGTATATTTTTTTTTATAATTCATGCATGCAATAAATTAAATTAAAACATATTAATCACACATACGTTTCAATTCCACGAGTACATTAAATGTAATTTACAACCCGCCAATAATAACCATTTATTTAATTACATCAAACGATAAATCAAAAACGAGCGTTATTTTCAACAAATAAATGCGAATAATTCCAACAACGCACTATTTGTCCGCCAGGTAAATAATTCGCTTCGGACGGAATGATTATAGTGAGATTTATTCGAAAACGGTGTATCAAACCCAATGCATGCCGGACAATAAATAACGTTTTAACTGAACGTACACGCGTCGTTGCCGTGTTCGCTGTATTTTATATTGAAGCCTTTTAAAGGGGTGGGAAAACTGGAATAACCAAGAGAGAAATGTGTTTCCTGTGCGGCTATTACGTTTATGTATGGGTTTGGTATGGAAGGTGATTCGGTTCAATTTATTTTGTTGTTGTGTTTCGCATTAAAGAAATATCTATATAAAATTGAACCGCGTTCAATTTATTTTAACCTGAATTTAAATCGTATTTTTTTATTAAATATTCGGTGAATCATTGTACGTCACATCCATTGTCAGAAATTGACTTTGAAGTCATTTTACCTCGCTATTATTGCCAGATTTTGATTTTAACATCACTTCTCTTCACTGTTATTGTCAGAATTTGACTTTAAAGTCAGTTTACATCACTATTATTGCCAGATGTTGACTCTAATATCATTGTATGTCACATCTATTGTCATAAATTGACTTTGAAGTCATTTTACCTCGCTATTATTGCAAGATTTTGATTTTAACATCACTGCTCGTCGCTATTATTGTCAGAATTTGACTTCAAAGTCATTTTACATCACTGTTATTGCCAGTTATTGACTCTAATATCATTGTACGTCACATCTATTGTCAGAAATTGACTTTGAAGTCATTTTACCTGGCTATTATTGCCAGATTTTGATTTTAACATCACCGCTCGTCACTATTATTGTCAGAATTTGACTTTAAAGTCAGTTTACATCACTATTATTGCCAGATATTGACTCTAATATCATTGTATGTCACATCTATTGTTATAAATTGACTTTGAGGTCATTTTACCTCGCTATTATTGCCAGATTTTGATTTTAACATCACCGCTCGTCACTATTATTGTCAGAATTTGACTTTAAAGTCAGTTTACATCACTATTATTGCCAGATATTGACTCTAATATCATTGTACGTCACGTCTATTGTCAGAAATTTACTTTTAAGTCATTTTACCTCGCTATTATTGCCAGATTTTGATGTTAACATCACTGCTCGTCACTATTATTGTCAGAATTTGACTTTAAAGTCAGTTTACATCACTATTATTAACAGATATTGATTCTAATATCATTGTACGTCACATCTATTGTGTAGAAATTGACTTTGAAGTAATTTTACCTCGTTATTATTGCCAGATTTTGATTTTAACATCACTGCTCGTCACTATTATTCTCAGAATTTGACTTTAAAGTCAGTTTACGTCACTATTATTGCCAGATATTGACTCTAATATCATTGTACGTCACATCTATTGTCATAATTTGACTTTGAAGTCATCGGCTGGTATGATTGAATCGAAAAATATGTTTTTTTATATAAATTTTGTAAATTAATTCATGATGCGGCCTTTTAATTATGGCGAGGTCTAGAAAATGCAGGCAGTTGTTATTTTCCAGCACGATTTTAGGGTTGATTGAATTTAGAAACTTTGTGAAAGTGTCTAATTGTCTTGTAGTGAACGGCCATATGCAAAAATCTATTTAAATTCTACGATTTGTGTAAGTTAAATTGCGCCTAAAAATGCAAAATATTATCATTATGTCATTGAGGTCTTTCCGTTTTCTGTTTGATTATGTTGTTCTGGAAATAATTTCAGAGTAATTTATAAAATTTTCTATATTTTGAATTAATTTCTCACTTAACCCGTGGTGAAACATATTTAATCAAAGTCTATATAAAATTTTCACCGCTGTGAGTGAAATTCGCGACTTTATGGCAGTAAAAATGTGTAAAAATTAACATCAACGATTTATTCAGAAGTTTGTTGTTAACGGTTATAAAATGCGTTATTGTGAGGCTATTTAGAAACGGAGAATCTAAGGTCATAAATGGAACTTCCCGGCGCATCCACCAAAATGCATCTATTTCTAAGAGGAATAACGCAAAATAGAGGGTTGAAAAAAAGTGTCGAAAATTATTAAATAAAATGAAACAAAGCAGGGCAAAAACACCCCAGGTCGACAGCCCGGACAGACTAACACGATATTTATTCTTGTTAAGTAAATATAAATGTATATATAAGCTTATGTAATGCTGTCTGAATAAAGATGTTTGCATGAAACAAAGATGATTCACATATTTGTAGTTATTTAATTTCATTGTAATTAAATTATGTTATAATAAATTTAAGAATGGGTTATTCTAGTGATTTAAATGTAATTAATAATAAAGTATGGAATAAAATAAATCCTTCAAAAATTGAATTTAACAGGTTGAGCGCTATGGTAATAAACTTCCCGGTCACCGGAGTCCGCTCGAAATCACAATGCATATCAATCTGGCTATTAAAATATTTCGAATCTACAATGCTTATGAATGACATAATCTATAGCGTGTGCTTATTTTTATTGTCAACATCTTTTTTTATTTAAAAAAAATCAAATTACTCTAGACATTTTAATACCCTCCATAATTAATATGGAAGCTGATTTAAACAAATGTTTAATGAAAACGATTCATTACTAAATCACAACACGTATTCAAACAGCAAACCAACAAAAATATATTTCCTCCCCGGTTAAAGCTTGGCGTGATAGAAAGCAATGAAGTGCCCGATTATAATAATCTCAAAGCTACAAATTGAAGTGATTTGTTGGAGTCGGTGCTTTCTAGCGTGGAGGGAGGGAGGCCGGACCTCACGATATCTCCGCTTTTACTGCCCCCAGTAACGCTCCGTTTCCAGATTTCCTGGAAGAGTGTGAAACAATCGGACGTTCCAGGTGCATAAAACTTATCTTTTCGGCGGGGGCCGCCGTGTTTGCACTTTTCCGCTCGCATAAAAAAAGAAGATAACTCGGTGTATATATTTTTTGTTGTTTGGCTTCTATCTCGCGCTGCCGCCCCCTTCCGCTGGACGCTTAATTTATTATCTAGATTAATTATCTCATTGATGGCGAGCGAGATTTCAATTTCAGATCTCGTGTTTTTTTTTTTGTAAATAATCGGAAAACGTTGGAACACTGGTTGATGGTAATGAGGGGGGAGTTGAATTAAAATGTCATTGGTTACTGTTTCGTTTTGTGTATACAGGCTGGGCCCAGAGAGATCTTTTACAATCTAAATCGAGTATTCTAATTCTTTGATATTTGAGGCTAAAATATTAATAATAATTATATCGGTATTTCAACGTGTTCAATTTAAAAGAAATATTTGTTAATTTAACCCCATATTAATCATAATTATATCGGTATGTCAACGTGTTCAATTTAAAAGAAATATTTATTAATTTAGAGTCCTCAAGATTTTATGTCAATTTTAGTATATTTTAAAATGATCAAAACTTAATATTTTTAAATGAAACATAAAAGCTATACTGTAGAAAAAATAATTCATTCACTTGGTCACAGTTATTTAAATCAATTAAATAAAAATAATTTGAAAATAATTAGTAAATTATTCCCTCTTTAGCTACTGCAATATAAGTTAAAATGTTAGAGTAGATAACGGGGAAATAATTTTTATTTAATTTAATTACTGATCACTAAGGCTTCTACTTCGTTATAAATTATGTAAGATTATAATAAAACACTTTTTGAACTTTGTATAACAGAATTTATATGAAGTTCAAAAAGTGTTTTTTTTTTATTTAATTTAATATTTCTCCATAGTTTCCCCATTAAATTTTCGCGTGATTCCATGCGTTTCTGTGAAACAAACGTCGACGTCTTGCGATTTAGTGGGGGATCGTTATATTCGGGGTTATCTAATGAAAGTGGGGACACAGTTTAATTCCGAGCACATGGAAATAACTCAAAGTTACGCCCGTTCGAGGCGATAAATCACCATCCTGGATAGATCTAGATTTGTCCGCACAATGCTAACCGTAATTCCATAGGGGAGGCCGGAGATAATTTTTATCTCTTTGTTGCGGCCCGCAACCGGGATTTAATCAGCGGCCGGTCGCAGTTACCGTTCGGGAAAATTTGTCATAGTTTTATATAGAGCGTAATTTATATTGTAGAAAAATGGGGTATTGAAATATTCGGATTTGAACAAAAAAAAACGTTTTAATTTTATTATTTTTTGTCTCAATCCTTTTATCCGCTAAATTTCTGTTATGTTTTACAATTGGTTTCAAAATAATTTCACGGCTATCGCAATAAAAAAAACGTGTTTTCTTCAGGAAATTATCCCTCCCATCCTCGTTCGAGGAAATTAATCGTGCATTTTACGAGTGAGTACTTTTTTCCGAACGTTAACCGTGAAAAATGCACGCTAATGTATCGATAATGAGTGAACGTCAATGTTGAATAATGGAAGGATCTGCGTGGAGGATTTTTTGCAACATTCTTAAGCTGAAATGATGAAGATTTACTTCAGTTGTTTTTACATTGCACGGCAGGGTATATGATAATTTATGATTGGCGTTTGATTAAACGTTGCTCGGTTCACTCAATCTTGCTCAACGTTTCGATGAGAATTATGTATTTCGAAAATATTGCCGGATAAAAAATTACTTAAATTAATAACGAAGGGCTAATTAGATTATTTAGTGTATTTATTTAGTTTATTTAATTATTCATTTATTTATATGTATTTTTGTTCATATTCTGTCTTCAAATTTTTGTTCTGTAATTGAGTCATTCTGTTGGACAAATAAAGATATTATTATAATTATTATTATTATTAGAAACGGACAGAAACCTCGACACACAATACGGGTAAAAGAGGATAAGATTAAGAAAGAAAGAAACGACAGAAAAAATCAGTATATACATTTTTTTCCTTATTATTATTATTATTATTATTATTTTTTAATATCAACTAGTATTTTTTTGTCGAAATTAATATAATTTGAAGACAGAATATAAACAAAAATACATATAAATAAATGAATAATTAAATAAACTAAATAAATACACTAATTTGCATTTTGTTTTCACAATGAACTGTTTGGGATTGATAAATAAATATTTTGATGCCTATTATTTTTATTTTGTATTTTGTCGTAATTTGTGATTGGTAATTTGCCTTTTTTTTATACATATGTTTTATAATCTTTTTAGAGCGTCACACTTTTCTTATAAAATTTTTAATATGTAATTATAATTGTAATTTGGAAATGGAGATTCCGTAAAAAAAAAAATAAATAAATATTCATGGAAACATTGACAACATATAAAAATATAATAATAAGTAATACTAAATTACTTAATGCAATTGTTCGATAGTAGTAGGTCCACAATTCTGTTGGGCAAAGCCGAACAAGTATAATTAAACAAATGCGTCTCCGAAAAACATCGATTTTTTTTAAATCTCAAAAATATTATAAATTATTAAATTATTCGATTGATGAATAGCCTACGTTCTTTCAATTATAATTAGGGTCCTTGAGATTTATTTCTAATTTTTTTAAGAAGAAAAAAAAATTTCACCGAAATTTGAAAAAAAAAGAAATTTTGGCGAAAATTAAAAAATCGCCATACGGCTTCATTTTACACTAAAATGTATCTAAAGAATGAAAGAATAAGCTGTGAGAATTTGAAGAAGATTGTGTGATTAGTTTTGAGTTAATTCGCTCGCAAAATGGACCTTTGAAAATTGGGTCAAATTTTATCTCTTTTTTTGCGATATTTTTCTGGCAATCATACGCTATATAGAAAGGTAATTTTTATTGAAAATATAGCTGGATTCTTTAGGAATCGAATGTTAAAAAGCTCGTTCTTTTATCTTATCTGTGAACTTGGTTATTTTAGTCTAACCGCGGATATGTACAAAATGACCAATTTGCGGGTCAACACTAAACCTTTCTCATAAGGCTCCATGTAAAATTCGTCGGAGTCATTTAAATGTCCAGAAATGATTGAAAATGATTATTTTTTAGGGAAACTAAATAGCCTATGTTCTTTCAATTATTATGAAGGGTCTTTGAGATTTTTTTCAAATTTTTTGGAAAGAAAAAAAATTTCACCGAAATTTGATAAAATCGTAAAGAAAAAATGCAATTTCGGCAAAAATCAAAAAATCGCCAAACGGCTTCATTTTACACCAAAATGTAGCTAAAGAATGAAAGAATAAGCTGTGAGAATTTGAACAAGATTGTGTGATTAGTTTTGAGTTAGTCCGCTCGCAAAGTGGACCTTTGAAAATTGGGTCAAATTTTATCTCTTTTTTTGCGATATTTTTCTGGCAATCATACGCTATATAGAAAGGTAATTTTTATTGTAAATATAGCTGAATTCTTTAGGAATCGAATGTTAAAAAGCTCGTTCTTTTATCTTATCTGTGAACTTAGTTATTTTAGTCTAACCGCGGATACGTACAAAATGACCAATTTGCGAGTCAACAATAAACCGTTCTCATAAGACTCCATGTTAAATTCGTCGTAGTCATTTAAATGGCTAGAAATGATTGAAAAGGATTATTTTTTAGGGAAACTAAATAGCCTACGTTCTTTCAATTATTATGAAGGGTCTTTGAGATTTTTTTCTAATTTTTTGGAAAGAAAAAAAAATTCATCGAAATTTGATAAAATCGAATGGAAAAAATGCAATTTCGGCAAAAATCAAAAAATCGCCAAATGGCTTCATTTTACACCAAAATATAGCTAAAGAATGAAAGAATAAGCTGTGAGAAAATATAATTGCGCTCCTTCAACTAGCGTCGATGATATTAATAACTATCTCAAGAAAAAAATGTTATTAAAAGATTTTACTTGTATTCCGCTTACTAACAATGACTCGTACTGCTCCTTTAAATTAGGTTTAGTTGATACTGATGCGTCAAGTATTCTTACCGCAGATAAATGGTCTAAAGGTATTTCCATCAAACCATTTATCAATCGCCGCAAAAAACGTAACAGCGAAGTCACCTGTAATGCAACATCTAAACCTTTTTTCCCTCCATCACTAACGCTCCCGTCGCCCAATTAGCGTCAACATCTCTGATCAATCCTCGTATTTATTATCAGAATGTGCGCGGATTACGATCTAAACTATTTATGCTGAACACTGCTGTCTCTGCCTTAGACTATTCAATTATAATTTTAACTGAAACCTGGCTTACTGATGGTATATCTAATGGTGAATTAGGTCTTCATGGCTTTAACGTCTACAGAAGCGATCGCAATAGCGTTGCCTCTGGTAAGTCACGTGGAGGAGGTGTCCTTATTGCTATTTCTAACGTGTTCGCCTCATACGAAATATCAAGGTATAGCTCTTTTCACGAAGAATTATTTGTAAACGTAACCATTGGCTCTGAATTGTTCTTACTAGGCGTAGTTTACATTCCCCCCAACTCTAACTTTACTGTGTATCAAAAACATTGTGAGTCACTTGAAATCATATCAGGTCCCAACAATATTTTGATGTTCGGTGATTATAATTTGCCTCAAGCCTCCTGGTGTAATGACTTATATGGAGTGAAAGCCATTTCTAACTGTCCTAAAATCAACGTTATTGCTGATACTTTTAGTTTTTTAAATTGTCACCAGTTAAATAATGTATTAAATAAAAATTGCGTTATGTTGGATTTGATATTTATTTCAATTGATTTCAGCAATAGTATTAGCATCTCTAAATCATTATCGCCTATTGTACCTTGCGATGCCTACCATCCTGCAATCGATTGCTCCTTTTTTATTCATTCTCATCCCAAAACTGACCATTTGGTCACTGATGTTGTTGACTACGACTTCAAACGTGCGAATTATGATGCAATCAATAGTGCGCTTTTGAATACCAGATGGGACGATTTCCTTGTCAACCGTGATATTAATGAAGCATGTAACCTTTTCTATAGTAATATTTTCAATATTATTAACTGCTTTGTTCCTACCAAGACCAACAACTTATCTTGGCCTTCTAATTTTCCTAGGTGGTACACTAGAGAACTCAAAAATCTAGTGATTGAAAAGAAAATACTTCATAAGGTATATATTAATTCTCAATCTAACTCCGATTATAACCGCTTTAGTAGCGCCAGAGAACGCTGTAAAGTAATGGCCCAACAATGTTATTTACAACATATCACCAACATAGAATCTTCAATCAATTGTAATCCTAAGGCCTTTTGGAGTTATGTAAATAACAAAAAGTCTACCAACCATGTTCCTTCTACTTTCTTAGAAGGTGACTCTATTGTTACTGGCATTGACAATATAGTAAATCTATTCGCGGATTTTTTTGGATCTGTTTATTTATCGCCTACCAAGTCTACCACAGTAACCCAGTGTGACACGGTAAGCATGACACATATTAATGAATCCAGTCCACCGCAACTTTCTATTACGCACATTTTGCGTGAATTGACTTCTTTGAAAGATAATTATGCAGTTGGCCCCGATGGCTTGTGTGCTGGATTCATTAAGAAGTGTGCTTTCTCCCTCAGTCGTCCTCTCTGGCTTTTATTCAACGCCTCTCTAAATGTAGGAGTATTTCCCGATCGCTGGAAAACAGCATTCATTGTCCCCATCTTCAAAACGGGTGACCGTAACCGTGTTGCCAACTATAGGCCGATTTCGCTTCAAGCCTCTGTCCCGAAAATCTTCGAGAAATTACTAACTGCACATCTAGCTGATAGGCTTCAGCCTTTGATTTGCACAAATCAGCATGGTTTCCGTAGGGGTAAATCAACATCTACCAATCTATTGCTTTACAACACCTACATTATACAAGCCTTCGAAGAACGGTGTCAGGTTGATTCCATATACACCGATTTTTCGAAGGCATTTGATACAGTTGATCACTCAGTCTTGAGTCTAAAAATAAAAAAGATTGGCATTGACGGGTTCCTGCTGCGTTGGCTTCAGTCATTTTTAGCTGAACGTAGTCAATTCGTTCGAATTGGGCGTACAATTTCCCGGCCAATTCCCGTGACATCTGGGGTTCCTCAAGGGTCCCACATAGGTCCGCTGCTCTTTAACATTTTTATTAATGACGTAGTAGACTGCTTTCGTCATGCTGAATGTCTTCTATTTGCCGACGATATGAAAATTTTTATGAAAATCCACTCGCCTAAAGATGCATTGCTTCTACATACTGATCTGCAAACATTTTCGTCGTGGTGTAATTCTAACAACTTAACATTAAACGTAAAAAAGTGCAATCTTATGACTTTTTCTAGATGTCGGACTATAGTAGACCATCAGTACACCCTGGTAGGGGAACCTTTAAATCGTATTTTCATTGTAAAGGATCTTGGAGTTACGTTGACTTCTGACTTAAGTTTCAGTTGTCACATAAGCAATATTATTTCCAAAGCATATCAACTGCTTGGGTTCATTAAACGTAACTCCACAGAGTTCCTTAACGTCGGTACATTAATTCGATTATATAATGCGCTAGTGCGTCCTCATTTAGAGTACTGTTCATGTGTGTGGTCCCCCTACAGTCGTACCGATACGGAGCGGATCGAAAACGTACAGCAAAAGTTTGCTAATTTTTTACTATTCAAATTTAAATTATCCTGTACGCGCAGTGAACTATTAAGCAATCTAAATATTACTAGTCTTGAGACTAGGCGCAAACATGCTGACATCTTGTTTACAAAAAAATTGTTTGATGGATCCATTGACTGTCCCGACCTTTTGTATTTACTCGGATTACAAGTTCCTTCTCGCCCCTTGAGGAACGTAACTACTTTTCATGTGCCGTTCCACAAGACACACTACGCACGTTATTCGGCTATGACTCGAATGTTGAGAAACTCGAACGAACTTATTAGCATGATTAATTTCGATGTTTTTAATGATTCCATAAACCGCTTGCGGCGAGCTCTCAAACAGTGATATTTATTTTATGTTTCTTATTTGTATTTAGTTATTTGTTTATTAGTCTTTTAAGCTTCGTGTTTTATATTTAGTATTTCATATATTAGTCTTAAGTTTTAATATGTTAATTTATTGCTTTTAATGTATTTATTGTTTTTAATGTATTTAATGTTTTTAATGGCCACCGTTAATAAAGGATTATTATTATTATTATTAATTTGAACAAGATTGTGTGATTAGTTTTGAGTTAGTCCGCTCGCAAAGTGGACCTTTGAAAATTGGGCCTAATTTTATCTCTTTTTTTGTGATTTTTTTCTGGCAATCGCACGCTACACAGAAAGGTAATTTTTATTGTAAATATAGCTCGATTCTTTAGGAATCGAATGTTAAAAGGCTCGTTCTTTTATCTTATCTGTGAACTTAGTTATTTTAGTCTAACCGCGGATACGTACAAAATGATCAATTTGCGAGTCAAAACTAAATCGTTCTCATAAGGCTCCATGTTAAATTCGTCGGAGTCATTTAAATGGCCAGAAATGATTGAAAAGGATTATTTTTTAGGGAAACTAAATAGCCTACGTTCTTTTAATTATTATGAAGAGTCTTTGAAATTTTTTTCAAATTTTTTGGAAAGAAAAAAAATTTCACCGAAATTTGATAAAATCGTAAGGAAAAAATGCAATTTCGGCAAAAATCAAAAAATCGCCAAACGGCTTCATTTTACACTAAAATGTAGCTAAAGAATGAAAGAATAAGCTGTGAGAATTTGAACAAGATTGTGTGATTAGTTTTGAGTTAGCTCGCTCGTAAAGTGGACCTTTGAAAAATGGGTCAAATTTTATCTCTTTTTTGCGATTTTTTTCTAGCAATCACACGCTACATAGAAAGGTAATTTTTATTGCAAATATAGCCGGATTATTTAGGAATCGAATGTTAAAAAGCTCGTTCTTTTATCTTATCTATGAACTTAGTCATTTTAGTCTAACCGCGGATACTTACAAAACGACCAATTGGCGGGTCTACACTAAACCGTTCTCATAAGGCTCCATGTAAAATTCGTCGGAGTCATTTAAATGGCCAGAAATGATTGAAAAGGATTATTCTTTAGGGAAACTAAACAGCCTACGTTCTTTCAATTATTATGAAAGGTCATTGAGATTTTTTTCTAATTTATTAGAAAGAAAAAAAATTTCACCGAAATTTGATAAAATCGTAAGGAAAAAAATGCAATTTCGGCAAAAATCAAAAAATCTCCAAACGGCTCCATTTTATACCAAAATATAGCTAAAGAATGAAAGAATAAGCTGTGAAAATTTGAATAAGATTGTGTGATTAGTTTTGAGTTAGCTCGCTCGCAAAATGGACCTTTCAAAATTGGGCCTAATTTTATCTCTTTTTTGCGATTTTTTTCTAGCAATCACACGCTACATAGAAAGGTCATTTTTATTGCAAATATGGCTGGATTCTTTAGGAATCGAATGTTAAAAAGCTCGTTCTTATATCTTGTCTGTGAACTTAGTTATTTTAGTCTAACCGCGGATACGTACAAAATGACCAATTTGCGGGTCAACACTAAACCGTTCTCATAAGACTCCATGTTAAATTCGTCGGAGTCATTTAAGTGTCCAGAAATGATTGAAAATGATTATTTTTTAGGGAAACTAAATAGCCTACGTTCTTTTAATTATTATGAAGAGTCTTTGAGATTTTTTTCAAATTTTTTGGAAAGAAAAAAAATTTCACCGAAATTTGATACAATCGTATGGAAAAAATTCAATTTCGGCAAAAATCACAAAATCGTCAAATGGCTTCATTTTACACCAAAATATAGCTAAAGAATGAAAGAATAAGCTGTGAGAATTTTAACAAGATTGTGTGATTAGTTTTGAGTTAGTTCACTCGCAAAATGGACCTTTGAAAAATGGGCCAAATTTTATCTCTACTTTGCGATTTTTTCCTGGCAATCACACGCTACGTAGAAAGGTAATTTTTATTGTAAATATAGCTGGATTCTTTAGGAATCGAATGTTAAAAAGCTCGTTCTTTTATCTTATCTGTGAACTTAGTTATTTTAGTATAACCGCGGATACGTACAAAATGACCAATTTGCGGGTCAACACTAAACCGTTCCCATAAGGCTCCATATAAAATTCCTCGGAGTAATTTAAGTGGCTAGAAATGATTGAAACGGATTATTTTTAGGGAAACTAAATAGCCTACGTTCTTTCAATTATTATAAAGGGTCTTTGAGATTTTTTTCAAATTTTTTGGAAAGAAAAAAAATTTCACCGAAATTTGATAAAATCGTAAGGAAAAAATGCAATTTCGGCAAAAATCAAAAAATCACCAATCGGCTTCATTTTACACTAAAATGTAGCTAAAGAATGAAAGAATAAGCTGTGAGAATTTGAACAAGATTGTGTGTTTAGTTTTGAGTTAGTCCGCTCGCAAAATGGACCTTTTAAAAATAGCCGATATTTTATCTCTTTTTCTGATTTTTTTTCTGGCAATCACACGCTACATAGAAAAGTAATTTTTATTGTAAATATAGCTGGATTCTTTAGGAATCGAATGTTAAAAAGCTCGTTCTTCTATCTTGTCTGTGAACCTAGTAATTTTAATTCAACCGCGAATACCTACAAAACGGCTAATTGGCGGGTCGACTTTAAACCATTACCATAAGGCTCCATGTTAATTTCCTCGGAGTCATTTAAGTGGCTAGAAATGATTGAAAGTGATTATTTGCGAGGAAACTAAATAGCCTACGTTCTTTCAATTATTATCAAGGGTCTTTGATATTTTTTCTAATTTTTTTTTCTAAAGGAAAAAAAATCAACGATATTTTGAAAAAATCGTATGGAATAAATGAAATTTCGACAAAAATAAAAAAATCGCCCAAACAAACAACAAAAAATAGCTAAAAAAAATAGAAGAATAAGCAGTGCGAATTTGAACAAGATTATGTGATTATTTTTGATTCAGTTCGCTCGTAAAATTGACCTTTGAAAAAATGGGCTAACATTTATTTGCAATTTTTTTCTGGCAACCGCAAACGACAAAGAAAGAGTTATATTGCAAAATATTGAAGATTTCAATCATCATGCATCGTAATTAATGAAAAAGAAAAAAAAAACACTCTAAATGGAAGCTTTAAAAAAATAATACAAATAGATTTTTGTAAGTTATTTTCAAATTAATGGTTATTCCTAATATTTGCATTAATTTCGGGCGATTTGTAAATTTATCGCCGAGACATTAGTGCTGAAATTCGGAAACGGCGATAATATTCGAGCGAAAATTGTGGATTTAATGAGATTATGATTGGAACGTGCGCCGCCACCAAAGACACACTTTGATCGTAAATTCATTATGCAAACGGTTTTAATTGCGTTAAGGGAAACTCCACTCGACACGCTCGACGACTTATTACTTTCCGATTGATATTCGACAATCTATTTATATAATAACCATTGCGACGACTGTACGAATATTTTACTATATTATTTATTACATACAATACCTTGACACCCAATATGTGTAAAAGAGAATGAGATTACGAAAGAAAGATTAATTAATATATATATATATATATATATAGAGAGAGAGAGAGAGAGCTTTTTTATCAATATACATTTCCCCTATGTATACCTGCAAAATACGCGTGTTAAATGCATTAATGTATGTGTGTTTAGTTGCCTATAACACGCAACTGAACACACATATGCCAAATAAGCAACTAAACATACACACATTTAAAACAACACTTTTATTTCAATAAAAAAAAATAGATTCAAACGAGGCAGAATGATTGTTGGTCAACAATAAATATTAATAATTATTTGTAAATATTTTAAAGAAAATTGTATCAAAAATTGTCTTAATAAAGATGATATATATATATATATATATATCGCCAATAAACTTATTATTATAAATTAAAGATGACGCAAGTAAACTTATTATTTCTTTGGTAATTTAAATCTAGAACAACTTCTATGCATGTTATTCAAAATTATACTAAAAAAACACATAATATAAACGGAGAAACCGTTTATATTACATGTCTTATTAGTATAATTTTGATTATTAATATCTTTCATTAATACAACAGTAACATTAAATTACTAATATTAATCTGTAACCATTTGTTATATGGAAACAAAAAAATATACTTGATAATAAAACACAAAAATGTCTCTTTTCCTCTACTACCTTGCAATTTAATTTTGCTAAATAAATTACCTAAACGTGTGCAGGTTGTACTCGCAGTGTTCATTTTTTATGCAAATATGAGACGTAAATTAGGAAGCGGCGAAGTAGAAAGGAAGGAATGGGCTCATTTATTCGTGTTCTTGCGTGCTTTACGACAAAAATATATATGCATTTACATAATTCAGCAAGGTCGATTTAATAAAAACGATTTCTGAAAAGAAAAAAAAAACACGTGTAATTTTGATAATGGCGTTTTCGTACACACTTATAAATATAGAATACTTAGATTGTATCACAAATTAATTTTTATTAATAATTTGTACTCGTGCAAAATGTCAGACAGTGTTGAATTGATTGGATCTGGAATAGTTCATACAGGAGGGTGTTGGAAGGGTTGCGAAATGGGTTGAGGGGGTGTCTGATTTTAGTCAATGCTCTTAAAGCGGATTTTTTCTACTTCTAAATTGTGGAGGGAATTTTATATTATGTGTCTTTTTAGTAACTGCAGTTTTGGTGTTTATGCCTTGTTGCCTAAATATTAAACCTCTGAAATGTTTCGACCTTTGTTTGTATCCTCTCTTTTCAGGGTTTTTGTGTGAACTTTGAAGGAGAGTTTTGGATCAAAAGTTGTACCTAAATATTTACAATGCGTCGATGGGAAGAGGACGTGGTTGTTTACTAATTTTATATATTAGTAGTAGTCCAAAATGAGACGTGGATCAAAGGTTGTAAAAATATATACACTTCTGGCTTATAAAAAAACACGATTTTAGATTTTATAAGCGGAAAGACCAGATTAACAGATATATACGAAATAAATAATAAAAATTATAAAATCAAATATCTGTTAATTGGCTAGGTCTATAGCCAATTAATTATATATTTGATTTTACAACTTGTATTATTTATTTTGTATATTTGTGTTAATAAAGATTATGTATACCATATGATCGATAACTTTTTTCATCTAGAGTGCTTTGATTTTTTTATTTATTTAACCCAACAGCCAAATGGCCAATTACAGGATAATTTAAATATTACTTTGTAAAATTAGAATAATGTAACATTAGATAATAATATCATAGTTTAACATAAATCAGTGTGAAATATACAAATCATGGTTAAATATGAATCATAATCACTAGTTATCCATACTCTAGATGAATGCTGGCTGAATATTTCATTAAATGTAGTTAAATATGGCTGAGCGTAAGGTTTTGCATTGTTGTATATTTTACAATAAAATAATTCAAAAGCGAACTTCTCCCTATATTTACAATAGAACATATGCTTATAATATTAATGTGAGGTTTAGAGGAACTATCTCGCCCCCAAAACATAACACATCATTTTTTGAAACATCATACACTTACAAAATTTACAAAATATATAGCAAAATTCCGTTACACCTCAAAACCTTCACAAATTTTGATTTAAAACAAAAAACAATGAACATTTTAATATTAACTAAGGAATTTTGACTTTATATCAGATGCTTAAGTAATTGAATGTGGTTGTATGACAATGCTAGTTTAGCTTATATATATATTGTATATATTTAGTTATAATTTGCATGCACTTTTCTCTTTTAGTATATTTTTTGCGTTGTAACAGGTTAAGTTTAACAGCAGTTTTATTTGGTCCCAATTAACTGAACCTCGCCTGTATTTTAATTTGACTATTTTTTTTTTCGAATAATATCAATTTATTATAAATAATTACAATACATGTACCTCGCCTGTATTTTAATTTGACTATTTTTTTATCGAATAATATCAATTTATTATAAATAATTACAATACATGTAGCAGGAGTCTTTCTGCCCTTTCAAATCTGTTTTATTTAATTTATTTAAATAACTGTGAGCAAGTGAATGAATACTCTTTTCTGTTTATATAAATATTTTCATAATATATTCTCAAATAAGGACTATCGACCATAGGTCTTTGTGCTCAATGAATATTATTTTATTAAAGTTATTTAGAAACAAACCCTACACCCATATGGGTAGAAAGGGTCATTGAATATATATATATATATTTAGAAACATATTTTTTTATATTAAATCAGAAAAAAATCATGATAATAATTAATTAAATTAATAAATAACAGGTGTATTTTTTGTGATTTTTAGATAAATGGATGCATATTAGAAATAATTTAATATAAGTTTTCGTAGAGGTTTTGTTGTTATATAACCTCCGCTGTTAAAATAAACAAGTTCTTGAGCGTTGGCGCATAATTAGTGATTATCGGAGTCACGTTCGCCCTCTCGCCCCCCTCGTGCCATCACCTCGTTCCTTTCACTCATCCGCCCCATTCACTCTCCCCGCATTGCAAACACATACAAAACTGTCCCCACTCACCAGGTCCTGGAGGATGAGGCCGCCTTCAGGTGGACGCGGCTTCCGGTCGTCGACTCTTCCATTCAGCCCTCGAGCGCTTCCCAGACACCGAACACTAGAGGACGTCGTGTGCGGATTGTAAACATGGAAATCGAAACGGACAGTCGGCTCGTGAATCGTCCAAAACACACCGGAGTATGGAGAACGGGGATTCGCACGCGCGTCTCCGCCACGGGAAAGTCCACTGCACACTGGAGTGTGCGAGCCGCTCTCCGACGCTGATAACGACGACGCCCCGGCGCGCGCATGTGCCCAAACGACGCCCAGATAAAGAGAGGTGCTGGATATTGGTGGTTGTTGGAAGAGTCGCGCTCTCCCGTATCTTCAAACACCTCTGATTATATATAATACAGTGAGGATTTTATTTTATTAAACATAGACTTATATCAACCTTAATAATTCTATGAAATAAATATGAATAAATTATTCAATCTAATCTCTGTTTTATTGATTGATTTTTAATAATTTATTCATATTTATTTCATACAATAAGAACTAGCAACGTCTAAATATTAAAACCATTAATCTTATTAATTCTATTATATAAATTCTCGAGAAGTAGTTGTTTCAATAATTTTTTATAAAACTTACAGTGTAAGTAATTTTTTGGAGTTGAAAAAAGAGATTGATCGATTTTTTTTTAATTATTATTAATTCTTTATTTACGGAAAATCTTGTAGAAAGCTGACTTTCCATAAATAAAGAATTAATAATAATTTAAAAAAAATAGATCAATCTCTTGATTTTTTCTTAATTATTATTAATTCTTTATTTCCGTAAATAAAGAATTAATAATAATTAAAAAAAATAGATCAATCTCTTGATTTTTTCTTAATTATTATTAATTCTTTATTTCCGTAAATAAAGAATTAATAATAATTAAAAAAAATAGATCAATCTCTTGATTTTTTTAATTATTATTAATTCTTTATTTCCGTAAATAAAGAATTAATAATAATTTAAAAAAATAGATCAATCTCTTGATTTTTTCTTAATTATTATTAATTCTTTATTTCCGTAAATAAAGAATTAATAATAATTAAAAAAAATAGATCAATCTCTTGATTTTTTCTTAATTATTATTAATTCTTTATTTCCGTAAATAAAGAATTAATAATAATTAAAAAAAATAGATCAATCTCTTGATCTTTTCTTAATTATTATTAATTCTTTATTTCCGTAAATAAAGAATTAATAATAATTAAAAAAAATAGATCAATCTCTTGATTTTTTCTTAATTATTATTAATTCTTTATTTCCGTAAATAAAGAATTAATAATAATTAAAAAAAATAGATCAATCTCTTGATTTTTTCTTAATTATTATTAATTCTTTATTTCCGTAAATAAAGAATTAATAATAATTAAAAAAAATAGATCAATCTCTTGATCTTTTCTTAATTATTATTAATTCTTTATTTCCGTAAATAAAGAATTAATAATAATTAAAAAAAATAGATCAATCTCTTGATTTTTTCTTAATTATTATTAATTCTTTATTTCCGTAAATAAAGAATTAATAATAATTAAAAAAAATAGATCAATCTCTTGATTTTTTCTTAATTATTATTAATTCTTTATTTCCGTAAATAAAGAATTAATAATAATTAAAAAAATAGATCAATCTCTTGATTTTTTCTTAATTATTATTAATTCTTTATTTCCGTAAATAAAGAATTAATAATAATTAAAAAAATAGATCAATCTCTTGATTTTTTCTTAATTATTATTAATTCTTTATTTCCGTAAATAAAGAATTAATAATAATTAAAAAAATAGATCAATCTCTTGATTTTTTCTTAATTATTATTAATTCTTTATTTCCGTAAATAAAGAATTAATAATAATTAAAAAAAAAAAAATAGATCAATCTCTTGATTTTTTCTTAATTATTATTAATTCTTTATTTACGGAAAGTCACCTTTTTACAATTAATGACAATCTTCAATTACAAAATACAACAATATATTCAATTGATTTGATGAAATTTAGACTAATAACTCCTTGATCAGGTATAACCAATGAGTTTTCCCATCAGAATCCATAAACACAATTTTATTTTTTTTATTGATCATTGCCAGAAATTTTCCTTGTTTAATGTCATTGTAAAAAAAATATTGTATTAAAAAAAATAAACACTCGAATGCAGACAAATGCGACGTATCAAAACACCGATGAGAAAATCTTATGCCAAAAAAAAAAAAAACACCGATGATATTGAAGTCAACCCACCGACGCGGAAAATTCCACATCGGACGGAATTTCTCAAGGAAATCATCCCGAGTTCCGTCATTGTCTGGTGTATTGGACGTTTGGGGGAAATTTATGCAGATCCTAGTGCAGCCGGGAAGAATGCACCCGCGCCGAAATTTTATTTGCCCTCGCAAAATAAAAATATCCGCGCAAATATTTACAAGAGGAAAACCCTCGCCTCCGTTGCCACAAGTTTTTTTTATTTTATTTCGCCCGCGCTTTCTTTCTCCCTTCCGCGGGGATTTAATTGGGACAAATATTTGAGGGACGCGGGCAAAAATGAAAACATCATTAAATTTTATTTAATTTTTTTTTTCTCGGATAAGGTTTGTTCAAATGGAAGCTGGGAAAATATATTTACAGGTTTTAATTAAAATCGTATAGTAATCTTCTTATTTTTATTAACGTCTCGTCATGAAGCGTCGATCGGAGCGTCTCGCTTAAACCGTTCCCATAAGGCTCCATGTAAATGAAATACATGATTATAAAATGCATTCAATGAACCGGAAATGAAAATTTTCCAGCAAAATAAATATTTCACGCTCTTTCTAACATATTCAAGAGTCTTTGTGATTTTTTTCAGATTTTTTTGAAAGAAAAAAAATTTCATCGAAATTCGAATATTTTCTTGGAAAAAAGTGGATTTTGGTGAAAAATTCGAATCTCACGGAATAACTTCAAAATATACCAAAATGTTCCCAATGAATGGGAGCATCAATTGTGTAAATTTAAGCTACATGCTACAAATAGTTTTCGTACAGCAGGCGTGTAAATTAGGCATTCGAAAAATGAGCGAAAAAATTGTCCAATTTTGGGAATTTGTGTAAGTAAACATAAAATTCTCATTCTAATGATTTTTGATTAAAATATAGAGAAATCCTTCCCGAATCCAGTTTTTCAAGTTCCAGTGTTCTATCGTATCTATGAACAAAGTTATTCTATTTTTATTAACATCGCGTCATGAAGCGTCGATCGGAGCGTCTCGCTTAAACCGTTCCCATAAGGCTCCATGTAAATGAAATACATGATTATAAAATGCATTCAATGAACCGGAAATGAAAATTTTCCAGCAAAATAAATATTCCACGCCCTTTCTAACATATTCAAGAGTCTTTGTGATTTTTTTCAGATTTTTTTGAAAGAAAAAAAATTTCATCGAAATTCGAATATTTTCTTGAAAAAAAGTGGATTTTGATGAAAAATTCGAATCTCACGGAATATACCAAAATGTTCGTAATGAATGTGAGCATCAACTGTGTAAATTTAAGCTATATGCTACAAATAGTTTTCGTACAACAGGCGTGTAAATTAGGCATTCGAAAAATGAGCGAAAAAAATGTCCAATTTTGGGAATTTGTGTAAGTAAACATAAAATTCACATTTTAATGATTTTTTACTGAAATATAGATAAATCCTTCCCGAATCCAATTCTTCAAGTTTCAACATTCTATCGTGTCTATGAACAAAATTATTCCGTTTTAATTAACGTCGCGTCCAATAGCGTCGATCGGAGCGTCTCGCTTAAACCGTTCCCATAAGACACCATGTAAAAAGGATTCATGATTATAAAATATTTATTTATTTATTTATTGATGTTACGGACAAGTCTTACATAAGTCATGCAAGAATAGTAGGAGATAAAATTATACAGTTATTACAATATAAAATAAAAAAATGAATTCAATGAACCGGAAATGGAATTTTTCTGGCAAAATAAATATCCCACGCTCTTTCTAGCATATTAAGGAGTCGTTGTGATTTTTTTTTAGATTTTTTCGAATGAAATGGAATTTTTTCTGGCAAAATAAATATCCCACGCTCTTTCTAGCATATTAAGGAGTCGTTGTGATTTTTTTTTTAGATTTTTCGAATGAAATGGATTTTTTTCTAGCAAAATAAATATCCCACGCTCTTTCTAGCATATTAAGGAGTCGTTGTGATTTTTTTTTTAGATTTTTTCGAATGAAATGGAATTTTTTCTGGCAAAATAAATATCCCACGCTCTTTCTAGCATTAAGGAGTCGTGAATTTTTTTTTAGATTTTTTCGAAAGAAAAAAAAACTATTGAAATTTTAATATTTTCCCTTGAAAAAAGTGGATTTTAGTGAAAAATCCAAAACACGCAGAATAACTTCAAATTATACCAAAATGTTTGTTAATTGTCGAGGCTTCTACTTTGTTATACATTGTAATTCAATTTTAATAAATGAAACACTTTTTTACTTTGTATAACTCGGAGTTATACAAACAAATCCGAGTTATACAAACAAAGTAAAAACGTGTTTCATTTATTAAAATTGTATACCAAAATGTTTCCAATGAATCGACAATGTAAATTTAAAAAAGCATGGAATAAACAGTTTTCGTATAGGAAGTATTTCCTTTCTTTACGAAAACCGCCTAGAGTGTAAATAAAAGTGGTGACCAATTGACCGATCGACGTGGAACGTCAAATAAATCCCGGCCGGCATCTGGATAGGCGAAAAGGAGGAAATTTATCGCCAGTGGCCCCTTTAAACTAAGTGATGTTATGGCTATTACCCCGCAACGATCCTCAATCACCGGCCAGTTTATTTATTTTATCAGTTTCAATGATGCTCGACCGCAGATTTTCCACGGAACGAACGGATTGGATTCCATTCGAGCACTGAAAAACTACTTCATTTAAACTGATATCAAAAGGAGTTTAATATGAGTGGATTAAAAGAGATTGAGTTATGTTTAACGATAGAAAAAAAAGGAGTATTTATTCACTTAGCCACAGTTATTATTTTTTTAATAATAATGATAAATTTAACCAGGCGGAAAGACCACTGGTCGATAGCCAATTAACAGATATAAATTATATTTTAAGTTTGTTAATGTTTATTACTTATTTTGTATACTTTCTGTATATTTCTGTTAATAAAGATTATTATTATTATAATAAATTTATTACCCAACAAGAAACAGTATTACAAGATAATACAAAATAATTTTGCATTATAATAATAGCAGGACAAACAAGAATATAAATATAAATAAATACCAGTACAAATATCGATACGAAAACAATAAAATATACAAATAAAGATTACAAATTGTAAAAATAATTAGTAGTGTAATAATATTGATGAAAGCGCATCACAGAATATATCACAATCATAAAACCGTTCGTTAAAAATTCGACACTTTGTGCTAATAGGAGAACGTAAACCAGACATATTTCGATTGAAGTGAACATAGAATGTTGGTTTATGTCGCCCGTTGAATACTGGAGCATGAAAGTTGATCTGGCTTAATATATCACTGCAGTCAACATGGTTGATCTTAAACAAAAATGAAATACTAGCTGTATGACGTCTTTGTTCAAGGGACTTAATATTGACAATTTTAAGAAGCATATTGTGATCAAATCCTTGATATGGACATATATATATATATATATATGTTTTAAAATTTTGACTTGAAATCCATAACTTTTTAACTTTATTCTGGGGGATCCAGCTGAGCTAATTCTGATTTTTGTTTTAAAATTCTATTTTATATTTTCAAAATTGTATCGAACTTTTGATTTGAATTTAATTTACATTTTATCATAGCTAGTTTTACATTTTTGAATCGGAGATTTATGAGTTGAAACCGAAGGAACTTGAAGAGGGAGTTTTAAAATTTTGACTTGAAATCCATAACTTTCTAACTTTATTCTGGGGGACCTAGCTGAGCTAATTCAGATTTTTGTTTTAAATTTCTATTTTAGATTTTCAAAATTGTATCGAACTTTGGATTTGAATTTAATTTACATTTTATCATAGCTAGTTTTACATTTATCAACTTATAAACACATTTCCCCTTGCTGTTATCACCACTGAGAAAAAGTACGGCGAGACGAATAAAAGAAAAACCTGTATGCTTAGTAAAATGAATTGATGTGAAACGTCCTGTATAAACATTGGAAAACAGTGTCCCTTTTCCTTCGCTCCTCTGGCGGGAGGGAGTTTACGGACCCCGCGCGAAACTGGGTCACCCACCCGAGCAAAATAAACCGGCGCTACGGCCATTCCGGCAAATATGATATACACCCCTGTGCGAACCTGCATCTGGCTCAATCCGAGCCCTTTCCTCTCCTCGCCGTCCCGTTTCCTTTACATTTACATGTTTATACGCGGGCGTGTGCATGAAGATGTGCGAGCTGATGTTTGATTTGACTTGCTCCGAGTAATATAATTGGGTAGATCAAAGGGACAGGGCAAGAGTGCGATCTCACAGGCAGTTGCGTCCTGTTTGAATCTGAATGGGGAGCCGGCGTGCAGTTTTTTATAATTATAAAAAAAATAGATCAAAGTCTGAAAGTGTTTTAAAATTTCTTTTCTTTGGAATGAATATAATAGAAAATAAAAATAATTCATTTTTAATGAAATGTTCAGCGTTTTCTTTAATTTATTATAAAAATAATTAATTTATTATAATAAAAAAAATAATTATTTTATTATTTTTTAAATAATTTTTTATTATAAAAAAATAATTAATTTATTTTTTTTATAATAAATTAAAGAAGACGCTGATCATTTCATTAAAAGTGAATTATTTTAAAACTTACAATGTAAGTAATTTTTTTTTGGAGTTGAAATAAAGAATTAATAATAATTAAAAAACTCGATTAATTCCTTGATTTTTTTTATTATTATTGAAATAAAGAATTAATAATAATTAAAAAAAATCGATTAATCCCTTTATTATTTTAATTATTATTGAAATAAAGAATTAATAATAATTTAAATAAGTCGATTAATTCCTTGATTTTCTTTAATTATTATTGAAATAAAGAATTAATAATAATTAAAAAAAATCGATTATTTCCTTGATTTTTTTTAATTATTATTGAAATAAAGAATTAATAATAATTAAAAAATATCGATTAATCCCTTTATTTTTGTTTAATTATTATTGAAATAAAAAATTAATAATAATTAAAAAAAAAACGATTAATTCCTTGATTTTTGTTTAATTATTATTGAAATAAAGAATAAATAATAATTAAAAAAAGTCGATTAATTCCTTGATTTTTTAAATTATTATTGAAATAAAGAATTAATAATAATTAAAAAAAGTCGATTAATTCCTTGATTTTTTTTAATTATTATTGAAATAAAGAATTAATAATAATTAAAAAAAAGTCGATTAATCCCTTGATTTTTTTTAATTATTATTGAAATAAAAAATTAATAATAATTTAAAAAAATCGATTAATCCCTTTATTTTTTTTAACTATTATTGAAATAAAGAATTAATTATAATTAAAAAAAAATCGATTAATCCCTTTATTTTTTTAAATTATTATTGAAATAAAGAATTAATAATAATTAAAAAAATCTATTAATCCCTTTATTTTTTTTTAATTATTATTGAAATAAAGAATTAATAATAATTAAAAAAAATCGATTATTTCCTTGATTTTTTTTAATTATTATTGAAATAAAGAATTAATAATAATTAAAAAATATCGATTAATCCCTTTATTTTTGTTTAATTATTATTGAAATAAAAAATTAATAATAATTAAAAAAAAAACGATTAATTCCTTGATTTTTGTTTAATTATTATTGAAATAAAGAATAAATAATAATTAAAAAAAATCGATTAATCCCTTGATTTTTTTTAATTATTATTGAAATAAAGAATTAATAATAATTAAAAAAAATCGATTATTTCCTTGATTTTTTTTAATTATTATTGAAATAAAGAATTAATAATAATTAAAAAAAATCGATTAATCCCTTGATTTTTTTTAATTATTATTGAAATAAAGAATTAATAATAATTAAAAAAAATCGATTAATCCCTTGATTTTTTTTAATTATTATTATTAATTCTTTATTTACGGAAAATCACCTTTTAAAAATTAATGATAATCTTCAAGTACAAAAATACAACAATATATTGAATTGATTTGATAAAATTTAGACTAATAACTTCTTGATCAAGTCAACTGAATTATTAATTTCTATAGAAAAGAGCACCCATTCACTTAGAAAAAAAAAGAAGAAAGCTGGGCGTTCTTCTCTTTTTCTTGTCATGTCCCAATCTTATCGCCAGGGAAAATATCGAGGGTATAACAAAAATCGACGACGAAGTTGGCGTTGGAAGATATGACTTTAGATTTCCAACGCCAACTTCGTCGTCGATTTTTGTTATACGCTCAATAATTGATTAATACTTAATTATTTTTACATTCTTTCTAACTTAGTTAGAAGTTATTCAAATATGTGTATGTATGTACAATAATATACAAAAATTAGAATTATATTCTGTAGATGAATCGGCTATCAGCCAATTCTTTCTATTTAATTTAATTTAAAAATAAATCAAACAAAATGTTCTTGAATATTAACAAGCAATCATTCAAATACTTTTTTGAATAGGACCACTCCTATTCAAAAAAGTATTTGAAATCGGGAGAGATAAAGCAAAAAAAAAATTTAATTGTAAACACTGTAATATAGAGATGATTGTGAATGAACTCTATGCCAATAAAAGTTTTTTTTTTTTCCTTTAGCTACGCTACTACAATTTTTTTTTAAATTTATGTTACAAATTCTTTTTATTTATTAAATAAAAGACTTTCTAACTTTGTTTATATAACTTTTGCAATTCTTTTATTTATTAAATTTCTAACTTTGTCTGTATAACTTTCGTCGACGACGAAGTTGGCGTTGGAAGACATGACTTTAGACTTCCAACGCCAACTTCGTCGTCGATTTTTGTTATACGCTTGATAATTGATTAATACTTAATTATTTTCAAATTCTTTCTATTTAATTTAATTTAAATTAAAAAAAATCAAATAAAATGTTCGTGAATATTAACAAGCAATCATTCAAACACTTTTTTGAATAGGAGAGGATCGGAAGAGATAAAGCAAAAAAAAATGTAATTGTAAACACTGTAATATAGAGATGATTGTGAATGAACTGTATGCCAATAAAGGTTTTTTTCCCCTTTAGCTACGCTACTACAAATTTTTTTAAATTTATGTATACTCTTTCCTATTTGTAATTAAGATAAATATCATACTACCCCGACACCAATTGGTAAAAGGGGACATCGATTATATATATATATATATATATATATATATATATAATAAATATCATACTAAAAAATAAACAAATTCGCGAAAATAACAAACAAAAAAAAAACGTAATTCTGTAGTCTACTCTCTAAATAATCCATCCGATGTAAATGTATTTCCTTGATAACTCGAATGCTGTTCATTTCCTTGTCTCCCGGAGAGATTTTAAGATTTTTTTTTTCACGAGTACTCGGGAGGATATTCGCCGAGGAGCACACTTAACGCATTATCTCCCTTAAAGTATGAAAAAGGTGCGCCCTCGAGTTTATCAAGAATAAATGCATATATTTAAAACTTTTTTTCTCACTCTCCTCCAAGCTTCACTCTCAGCCTCCGGAGTTTACAATCCAATATACCGGAAAGTGTCGTGGGGAAATAAAAATTTGCTTTATTATACATACTTTGAAGGACGTATGCTTAGCCACATTTTAAGACTCGTTCAAAAAAAAAAACAATATCTCAAAAGATCGGTTCGATATTTGAAAAATCTCTCTTTCAGCTAATGTATAGTTAGTATAAAGCAATATGTATTTAAATGGACTTACCGTTAATAAACAATAAACAATAAAACCTCACTTAAAGTTATAGGAAGCAAAAAAATCTTCAATTTTAACTTACTTTGTTTTAAAATAGCTGTAAAAAATAAGGATTATTCAATTGTACTTAAATAATATTATCATAATTGCTAATTGTAATTAAATATATACAGTGGGGGGGCAGAAAGACCGTCAGTCGATAGCCCAAACAGACTAACACTAAATATTAATAATTACTTGTAAATATTAAAAAAAAAATATTTCAAAAATAGTCTGAAAAAATATGTTATATATATATATATATATATATATATACAGAGAGGTTTTTTTTTATCAGTATACATTAGGAGAAGTGTATACCTTCAAAAAACACGATTCAAACGCATTAAACCGATTAAATGTGTATGTTTAGTTGACTATTTGGCATATGTGTGTTCAGTTGCGTGTTGTATGCAACTAAATACACATACATTCATGCAATTAACTCGCGTATTTTGCAGGTATACATAGGGGAAATGTATACTGATAAAAAAAGCTCTCTGTATATATAAATACAATGAGGATTTTATTTCATTGAACATAGTACTGTTAAATACTTATAATATATACAGGTTTTAGACTGCCTGGACTATTGATCAAAGTTAAATCTTTGTACCCATTATTTAAATATCTTTAAAAATTTAATTTAAAAAAAAGTCATGAACTAATACTAAAAAAACGTCCGTTTAATTCGCGAAAAATTGAAACGGCAAAGCCCCGTTTTTACGTACACGTTTGCCATTAATTCGTGTAATGTTTAGCATACTTTCCCCCTTTAATTACGGGTCAGGTAATAAAAAGGAGGGAGCATGCATTCACCTTCATTTTTTTTTTGACATAATTCAAATATTAAGCGAACAAAGTACGCTGCGCATTTTGAATTTTCGGATTTTATAGCGGTGAAATCTCGCCGAAATTCGTTTATGTTGTACACTCAACCTAATAAATTATTTCATTTATGGTGTGTTTTTTTTAATAATTAAATATTTTAATTCTATTTAATCCTCGACACCCAATACGGGTAAAAGAGGATAAGATTAAGAAAGAAATAATTCTATTTAATCACCTCACACTGAGAAGTAGAGAGGAACATATATATAGTCTTATATAACGACTAAATAACTAATTCTAATTTAAGTTAAACAGTGACTTAATCAGAAGCCACAACAAAGGGGATATAATATCCTCTTTGGTTATAATTATTGCGTAAGACCATGAGAAATTCATATTTTTTCTGAAATTTTGGATTATTTCACGAAAAGTTTGTTGTTTATTAATTTAACGAGAGCGAAGTCAAAAAAATTAAATAAAAATAACTGGCAGAAAGACCTGCGGTCGATTGCCAATCTATATACAAATTGTATTTAATCATTGTAAATATATGTATAGTGGTAAATATGCATTTACCGCGTGCTCTTATAGTAATGACAGCCAAGGAAGGACGAAGGAGCAAGCGTGCGTTGGTATCGCAAATTTGCCCGGAAAGTAGTTGTTTTAATGTGCATTTGTTTCTAACGTAAGTCAAAATATCACAGAGCTAAATGTGGAAATAATTATTTTCAAATAATTTTTATTTAAAATATGTCAGTTGGTTAAAAATAACTATGACTTCGTGAATAAATCCTTTTTTTATATATTATCATAATATTTTTAATGAAATAATACCCTCACTGTATATTTAAAAGACGGGCAGTTTTTTTTTTTTTTTCAAATTTCATTCACATTTTTCATTCAAATTTCATTGCATTAATAATCGGCTAACTTAGATTTTACGCTTAATTCCGGTTATAAATTTTAATTAAAAAATCGATCCCCTTTACGGCCGCACAAAAATAAAGTGTACCGTAAAATATACAGGGGGGATAAAACCACTAGAGGACACATAATACACGGATTCCTTTTTTATTGCGAAAACGGTTTACGCATAAAACCGCACAAATGCGCTTTTAGGCCGCCACTGAAAGGCAAACATCGGAGCCCACTCCGCGTGTGTGTGTATAAAAAATTGAGGGCCCGAATTTCGCCGAGACTCCATATAATAAATACGTATACTGTTAAGTTTTGCGGTTTATAAATTTGACATAATAAGAAATGGGTGTATTCAGAATTTCACGTTTTAATAAAGTATAAATATGTGAATATATTCGACATGTGTAAACTGTTTACATTAGTTTTTAAACGTAATATTCATGGCTATTCTATACGTGAAACGTTAAATTTAACGTACACGTTTTATTTTTTTACCTTCACAGTCTAAGCGTTTCTTATTTTTTGTCATTTTTAGCTTCGGATACGCATCCATATAACCAGCTCTCAGCGGTTTGAAAGCGAGTTTTATAATTGATATGTTATACATATATTATGAAATGAAAACAAAACCTTATTACTAATAATAAAAATGGATGTTTATTTTAAATTACGTAAGTCAAGAAATCGCAATGGCTAAAAAGAAATATTAATAGAAATCTCGGGATTCTCCGTGATCCAAATATTTAATATCAACGGAAATTCGTGTTTTTTCGCATAAAATTGAAAATAACTCAAAAACGGTGGAGGGGGTATTTTTTGTTTTTTGCATATTCTAAAAGAGGAGGCTTCCAGTAACATCTCCAGAAAGTTTCACAAAGCCACCCCGCAGAAAAATTAAATTATGATTTTTTGTATTTCCTACTAACAGAAAATTAGACGGAAACTCGTGTTTTCTCGCATAAAATTGAAAATAACTCAAAAACGGTGGAGGGGGTATTTTCTGTTTTTTACATATTATGAAAGAGGAGGGTTCCAGTAACATCTCCAGAAAGTTTCACAAAGCCACCCCGCAGAAAAAATAAATTATGAATTTTTGTAATTCCTACTAACCGAAAATTAGACGGAAATTCGTGTTTTTTCGCATAAAATTGAAAATAACTCAAAAACGGTCGAGGGGGTATTTTCTGTTTTTTGCATATTCTGAAAGAGGAGGGTTCCAGTAACATCTCCAGAAAGTTTTACAAAGCCACCCCGCAGAAAAATTAAATTATGATTTTTTGTATTTCCTACTAACAGAAAATTAGACGGAAATTCGTATTTTTTCGCATAAAATTGAAAATAACTCAAAAACGGTGGAGGGGGTATTTTCTGCTTTTTGTATATTCTGAAAGGGGAGGGTTCCAGTAACATCTCCAGAAAGTTTCACAAAGCCACCCCGCAGAAAAAATAAATTATGAATTTTTGTAATTCCTACTAACCGAAAATTAGACGGAAATTCGTGTTTTTTCGCATAAAATTGAAAATAACTCAAAAACGGTCGAGGGGGTATTTTCTGTTTTTTGCATATTCTGAAAGAGGAGGGTTCCAGTAACATCTCCAGAAAGTTTTACAAAGCCACCCCGCAGAAAAATTAAATTATGATTTTTTGCATTTCCTACTAACAGAAAATTAGACGGAAATTCATGTTTTTTCGCATAAAATTGAAAATAACTCAAAAACAGTGGAGGGAGTATTTTCTGTTTTTTTCATATTATGAAAGGGGAGGGTTCCAATAACATCTCCAGAAAGTTTCACAAAGCCACCCCGCAGAAAAATTAAATTATGAATTTTTGTACTTCCTACTAACAGAAAATTAGACGGAAATTCGTGTTTTCTCGCATAAAATTGAAAATAACTCAAAAACGGTGGAGGGGGTATTTTCTGTTTTTTACATATTATGAAAAAGGAGGGTTCCAGTAACATCTCCAGAAAGTTTCACAAAGCCTCCCCGCAGAAAAATTAAATTATGAATTTTTGCATTTCCTACTAACAGAAAATTAGACGGAAATTCACATTTTTACGCATACAATTGAAAATAACTCAAAAACGGTGGAGGGGGTATTTTCTGTTTTTTACATATAATGAAAGGGGAGGGTTCCAATAATATCTCGAGAAAGTTTCACAAAGCCACCCCGCAGAAAAATTAAATTATGATTTTTTGTATTTCCTACTAACAGAAAATTAGACGGAAATTCGTGTTTTTTCGCATAAAATTGAAAATAACTCAAAAACGGTGGAGGGGGTATTTTCTGTTTTTTGCATATTATGAAAGGGGAGGGTTCCAGTAACATCTCCAGAAAGTTTCACAAAGCCACCCCGCAGAAGAATTAAATTATGAATTTTTGTATTTCCTACTAACAAGAAATTAGACGGAAATTCGTGTTTTTCGAATAAAATTGCAAATAACTCAAAAACGGTGGAGGGGGTATTTTCTGTTTTTTACATATTATGAAAGGGGAGGGTTCCGGTAACATCTCCAGAAAGTTTCACAAAGCCACCCCGCAGAAAAATTAAATTATGATTTTTAGTATTTCCTATTAACAGAAAATTAGGCGGAAATTCGTGTTTTTTTCGCATATTTCGCAACCCCTCTGATTAAGGGTTGATTAAAACGAATAAGAGGGGTAAAATGGTTGCGTAGGTTGGTTTGATCCGCAACATACTCCTAGAGGATAATATTAAAAAGCGCAGTATTATTTGCTAATAATGGGGTAATTAAATAATTGAAACGGGAATTTATAAAAGAATAGAATTTATACTGTTAAAAAAGGGTTTAATTAGGTTTTTGATTTAAAACACATAAACGAGGTTTTAACACAAAAAATACGAAATAACTTTATTCAAAACCATTCTACACTTTAACGCGTCAACACGTTTAAACAAAATTCAATCAAAAAATAAACGAATTAAATTTTTACAAGTAATTATTATTCTGTTTATATAAACAGGACAATAATTACTGCTTCCGACGTCCACGTTTTGTTTTAGGCGTCGATTCCCCCTCCCGGGGATCCTCAGATATATTAGACAAAGCATGCTTCACCGGCGATTTTTTTACATCATTCGAAGCGTCACTAGCGGCGGAATCCCTAGACGTCCGCCTGGTGACTCGCCTCGCCGCTGAAGTCCCCGGCTGGTCGTCTTTAGGTTTGGAAGCAGAGCGTAAATTCTTTCTGGTAGGGGTGAGGTTAACTTCGCTGATCGAGCGGTCGCTGCTGATGCCCCTTTCTTTTCTGTTGCCGGTTTCTGTAGCACTGCTGC
The DNA here is from genome assembly GCA_963082785.1 of Philonthus spinipes. Classification (NCBI taxonomy): domain Eukaryota; kingdom Metazoa; phylum Arthropoda; class Insecta; order Coleoptera; family Staphylinidae; genus Philonthus; species Philonthus spinipes. The sequence continues at coordinate 23,659,565 of OY720311.1, forward strand.
TAATCACGCTTGGTGCCGGGGAATGTTGTAGGAGTTGCTGTTCGTCGGGATCGGCCTTACCTTTAAAATCCTCTTTATCTAATAATTGCATCGGGTCTATGCTTTGAAGGTCGATTTTTAGCTTATCGCCCGCTTCTCCTTTCATATTCTTTAAGAATAGTTCCTTCTGTTTGCGGGTTAATCTCCGATTCACGGAATACTCTTCTAAGGCCGGTAAATCTTCGGTAATCACAGGGAGAAGGGATTTTCTTCCCCTGGTTTTTTGTTCGGATTTTGGGGCTTCTTCGATCACTGCGTCCACGCTCTTTGCGCGGGTTGTTCTCCTCGTGGGGGGCACCATTGAAATGCCCGGTTCTGTCGAGGTCGAGGCTCTGCGCGTTCTGGTTGCGGGTGATTTAGGTTCGACCTTCTCTGCTGTAACGCTGCTTCTTCTACGTGGGGTTTTCGGCGATTCGTTTGGAACCTCAATGGAAACACTTCTTCTTGATCTTAACGAGCGGGTACTGAGTGGTGGGGTAGTAGCTGAATTAGCACGTGTTCTTCGAGCTAAAAACAATTATATTTATTGTAAAATTTACAATACATAAAGATAATTTATGCAATACATTTTATATAATATTCTTCGACTATCGCCAGAAAAATAATTATAAATTAAATGTTTATTAAATAAAACACTTTTTCACTTTGTTTGTATAATTTCAAGTTATAAAAACAAAGTGAAAAAGTGTTTTATTTAATAAACTCAAAATGTATAACCATGTGAAAGCCTTAACAATCAACAAATTTATAAATTAAATGATTTAAAATCTCCAATTGTTACTTTTTTTACAAGAAAATAATAATCGACCATCGGGTCTTTCTGCCTAGACCAATGGTCGGTAGCCGTTTCCCAAGGAAAACGTATTACATAGTATAAGAATTATATTGTTAATTTATTGTATATAAAATTGTCTTCGACAGAAATAAAGATGTTATATATATACATATAACAATAATTTATGTAAAAAAATCCTTACCTGGACTATCCAACAAAGCTGGTTCATCCTTTTTCTTCAATTTCCTCGGTGTACTTACTGCTGAAGTTTTCTCTGGGATATCACTCTTATTTCCTTCAGGCACACTCGTATCTTAATAAAAAAATGTATTTAAAAAAAATACGACACTATATCCGTTAAATTTCAACTTTAAAACTTTGAACTGATTCACTCATTAGTGCAAAAAGAAATGTTTATGAAGATTAAGATGACAGATGACAATTATTTTAGGTTATTTTGTGTAAAATTTCTATACAGCGAAAACACTGCTGTTTTATATTAATAAAGTCGGATTCCATTTATCTAGCCCTAAACTGAATTAAATCAATCAATACAGTTGAAAACCTTCAGAGACAATATTGTACATACAGAGAGGTTTTTTATCAGTATACATCAGGGGAAGTGTGTACCTGCAAAAAAATGGGAGCCAAATGCATTGAACATAATTTTAAGTCTAACACGATTAATTTATTTGGCATGTGTATGTTTAGTTGTTTATTATAGGCAACTAAACATACATACAACAATGTGTTGACTCACATTTTGCAAGTATACATAGGGGAAATGTATACTGATAAAAAAAAGCTCTCTATAATTTTACATTTTTGAGATTTGTAATATACAATTCATTTTTGTTAAGGTAATTTATCTTTCTAAGTAAATTCTAATAGATTCGAAAACTAAATGGAATGGCATGAAACATGTACTTGTACTTATTAAAGACCGCACAGCATGATCAATCCACACCAAAAAAAAAAAATCGAGCCGGTCTTTTAAGATCGATTCGAATGGAGCTAATCAGAAAAATAGAGCCGCTTGAGCCAATTGAAACTGATGAGATAGAGCCGATCAAACATATACGATCGAGCCGCTCATAGAGGTCAAGCAGTCGAACTTTTTTTTTATCGATCTAGCACATCACTACAATTAATTTATAATTGGCCTAGCTAAATAGAATTTGACTATAAAAACATAGTTCATATTATTATAATAAATATATATATAAATAATCAATGTCCCCTTTTACCAATTGGTGTCGGGGTATTATAATAAATAAACCATTAAAAATGTACAAATAACCTCGACACCCAATACGGGTAAAAGAGGATAAGATTAAGGAAGAAGAAAAATGTAGAAATAAAATAAAAACACATAAAATTGAACATCCTCGATTTACCTTTAGCATCTTCGAAAACGGAAACATTCCCCTCTGAAACTTTACTGACATCCAAATCCTTACTACATCCCACTTCCCCGGCATTCTCATTTACACTCTCGGGACGCGATTCATCCAATTTTTCAGCACAACTTTTTTCAGAATCACCGCCTTCCCCAGCACCGACCACCGAAGACTTCCCACTTTCCGCACCTCCTCTCAAAACACTCTCATCCTGCGTTTCTGTATCGACATCGAAATCAATGCACGCCTTATTAAATTCGTTCGACTCTGCGTCTTTGAACGAATCGGTTCTTTCTTCGGATACCTCGGCGGCCACTGGAGGCTCGGCGATTTCCATTCGGTCTCTCTGCAGTGAATTGTCCTCTGCGGTTGAAATATCGTTCGATGAGATGTTTCTCTCGAATATATTTTCTGAAAGAAGAGAATTCAGAAAAAAAAAAATGCATTACTCAATAATTTCTCGTTTTCAACATTAATATTGTGAAAAAATTGCACAACTCAAGAATTTTTCATTTCAAAAGTTGTGCGATATGAAATCGGTGATTTTCATTCAAAAATGATTTCTGAAGGCAAAAATTTAAAAGGAAATAATTCTAAAAAATCAGTTTTTGTTCGATATAAACTTCATAAATTTAACTGAATGTATAAACTATGTTATATTCTACAATTATTTGCCACTAACTGAAGATTACTGTTGAATTTAAACGATCGGTTAGTTCCACCAGATGCATTCATTAAAACCCTAGCAAACAAAAGATGGGAGAATGAAGACAAATGTTTCATAAGGAGACAACTAAATTGAAAAAAGCAAATGATTGTATGATATAACACAGTTTAGTTAATTTACTATAAAAAAAATTGAAATTATACATTTATTTTGTGCAGTACACTGATCAACAACATTACTCGAGATCATTGCAGCAGTGTTCTCTACAAAATAAAATGTAATTGTTGAATTATTACTAAACGAAATGTGAAAACCTCTCACCCTCTGAAAAAGTAGCATCGGACTCAATAAAGCCAGCATTCAAACCTGAAATTAGTTTTAAATGTATACATTTTTGTAAAAGCCGATTTTCTTAAGAAAGCAGAATGAATGCCTGATAATTCAATGTTTAATTTTAAGAAAAATATTTTTTATAAGGCAGAAAGACCGACGGTCGATAGCCATTTTCTGAGGTCTAACAATGTGTAAATGATTGTATGTATATGTATTATAAAATTATATAATGTAACACTCAGAAATAAAGATTTTCAATAAAATATATATTTTTTATAATCGAGAAATAATTTTTAATTTCTTTTTCATAATTAATACCAAAAATGGTCGTATTTTATTATTATTATTATTTTTTTGGGCTAAGCGTATAGTTGTGATGGATATTCGGGTGCAGGAAAGTGTCCCCTATACGAATTGAACAAAAAAAAAAATGCTGTCATTTGCACACAAAAAAAATTGACTATCACTACCTTGACAGTGATCTTATTGTCAATTTGATGACACCATTAAATAGCCGTTTACAAATATATATGGTTTGTTATATAGTTTACTGTCAAAATAAAAAAGTTAGAAGGGGGTGGAATACCAAACTGAATTACCCTGTATACAGCCATGAGTGACAGCCATTAAATATTTACGGGTTTCCTGACCGAGGAAAATGTTGAAAAAATTCTATATTGCAACGGACGGAAATTCGTGTTTTTCCGTGTTTGAAAGAAAGTGGAAATATTTTCCATGAGGAGGAAAATATTTCCACTTTCTTTCATTTCCGGTTGTACCAGAAAACAGAAATAGTTACCAACTTTGTTATTTTAAATGGAACACCCTATATATATTTTTTTTTTTTTAGTTTTTAAGTAAGGAACCTTGTTAACTTTTAATAGCCGTTATTTCTGTTCCCACCTTGCATATTTTATCTCAATGAAACAACCGAATCTCACCAATTGTATTCTTCTTCTCATCCATAGAAAACGAGGAATCCGCGGTTTTGGGTGAATTGGATCGCAGTGAACGCCTACAAGCTGGCTTGAAGATACTAGTCCTCAGGGAACTCCTTTTTTTGGACCTCGAAGGACTCTTCGAAGGCGAAGCCACAGCCGAAGACTCCCTAGAACTCTCGAGGATATTCCTCTCGAAATCATCAATCGACTTGTTCGAGTCGACACTTTCAAATGACTGCACGTTTTTCAGTGATCTCTTCGACACGTCTCGTGATTTAATTTCTTCATGTTTTTGGAAACTGCTCGATTTTTTATTGTTGCTTTCGATTTCGAAATCACTTTTCTCGGAACCTACTTCGCTGGCTTTCGCATCGTCCTGAATCAGGATGACATCGCTTACGTTATCATCAGATTCAATATCCCGCGTTTTACTTTGATTTATATCAAAACTCGCCTCGGATTTCTCGAAATCCCCCTCCGAATAATTCTTCTCGCTCACCGATTTATATTCGTCCTCATCAATATCTCTCTTGCAGTAGGAATCATCATCTATAATCGTGCTGGCTAATTTCGAGCTATTCATCGCTCCAGTGGAATCCGGACCAAAATATAATTTCCCAGCTACCTTCGGGGCATTTTTCAGGATTTCGCTCGAGTCCCCGCCCGACGAGCTGGAGTCTTCCGCAACACCCGTCCCCTTAATGTGCTTCTCGTAGAAAGCAGCGTCTTCGTCGATGGTTGTTCTGGAGCTCAACGAAATTACTTCGATCATTTCATCGTCTTCGATTGGAAACACCGGTTTTTCGGCTTCGGATTTTTCTTCGAGTGTAGACGTCCGTATTAAGCAGTGCTTAGTTGTTTCTTGCTGAACGTCGGCTTCAGCTTTTTTTTCAAATGTAGATGTCCGCGTTAAAGAGTGCTTGCTCGTTTCTTGCTGGACACTGGTGCTTGTAATGTTTTGTTGAGAGATAACTTTTTCTTATATAAAAAAAAATTAAATAAATTATTAAAATGAAGAATTTTCAGAGTAAATATAAAACAAAGGAGATTAATTAAAAGTATAAACAAATAAAAATTCTTTTTGAATGAATGAAAAATAAATTGAGGAAATATTACGTAAAACAACCCTACACCACTTGCAAGGCTAGGATTTTACAAGGAAAACCTTTGAACATACCATCTCTGTAACTCCTTCTCGATAGAGGACTCTGAGATCGATCGATTTCTGTTGACAACATTAAAGCGCTCGTTCTTTTACCCAATAAAGGAGATTTCGATCTTTTAAATTCGAGTTGTATTGGTTCTTCTGTAAAAGAACATACAAAATTACTGTGAACAAGTGAATGAATACTCTTTTCTATTATTAATACAAAATTATATTAAAAAGTTCAGTTTTAGTAATAATTAGTGATGGGAAAGATTTGACGCCATAATTCTTTGGATGTGATTCTGTTTAAATATCAATCGCTTTGTTTTTTTGTTCTGTTTTGCAGCTACTTTTGGATCCAGCACTGCTCTTAAAAGACACCTCTATTGACAAAGAAACAGTACTTTTACTAAAGAGGGTGTAATTATAATTAAGTACTGCTGATGTAAAGCTTATTCCATAAAAAATATTTTTAATATAAAAAAAATAGTACTACTGTTTACCTTCTGCGATTCCCTCAGTTTTTTCTTGAGTGGTAGCTTTTGGAGGACTGTCTTCATATTGTGATGAAAGATTCGTTTTGGTAACTTTCACAACGTCTACAACATCAACAAAAATTACGCACATTGCAAGATTCAGTAAGTTAATAATACGACTATTATAATCTACTAGACATCCCTACACCACCATTATGGTAGATTTTAGATTATATATATATATATATATATAATCTATTAGGAATTAATTACAGGTTGTAAAAAATCTAAGAAGACATTGAATCTTCCAAATAAGGTTTCTCAAGTCCAACTGGAATTTATTTCGAAGCTTCTACTAGCCTCGATTACTGCTATCCTACCACGATTAAGTGACAGAAGAAGACCAAATATTAGGCCCGTTGCAGTGAGAAAGCTTCTACTAGGCATTGAGTCTATCCTACCACGATGAAGTGGTAGAACAAGCATTAAGCCCATCACAATATTCAAATTAAAACATCAAATATTGCATGAATAATGAGAAAAATAAATACCATCTTTATAACTCTTTCTGGATCTTAGTGTAGCCGGTACTGGACTTCCAAGACTCCTATTCCTCAAGGTCATCGACTCCCTTAGAGAACGCACTTCTTGAACGTTGGGTTTTGTCGTATTAATTTGCTACAAATATACAAAACTTATATGCAACTATAAATTTCAGAATTTATAATATATAATTGAACTCATGGCCAAAGATAATATATTTCAGAATTTATAATCTATGATTGAACTTACGGCTCAAGATAATATATTTCAGAATTTATAATCAATGATTGAACTCACAACTCAAGATTATAAATTTCAAAATGTTTTAATTAATTTTAAATTGACGGAAATTTAGGAAGCCTCATTAACATCAACAGAATACAACTTCAATCATAACTATTGAGAATATTTTAATCTATTTAATATTCAGTTTACCTTATCTTCTTCATCCTTATCTTTTTCAGGCAATTGTTCTCTCTCTTCGAAAACATCAAACATTCTCCTACCAGTCGTTTGTGACAAAGCCATCGATTTTGCCTCAAAATTCCTTTCTTCTATGCACATCGATGTTTTCTTGACGAAACTGTACTCCTCAATTGTAGTGGAGGATATCTTCTTGGTGAAACTGGTATCGGTTACAGTTTCTCGTTTGCTGGATATCCTTAAGTCATCGCTATCTTCAGTTTTATTAGCTGTGATTTTACAATGAAATAGATATGAATATTAAGCGGAATGACCGAGAGTCGATGGCCTTTTTCCGAGGCTTAAGAAAGTAATTGGAAATTTTAATAAACCTGCCTGACGTATTGAGATGTGTATTGGAAAAACCGGGATTTTCCTATACGTATCTAAATCTCAAGTTATGTATTTAGATCTAGATACTTCTTATTATATAGAGAGGAGAGATTGAATGCTAATTTCGAAATGCTTGAATAGAATGAGAAAACTGAGCTAATAATTATCTACCTAATAACTCTACACTCATATGGGTAGAAAGAGTCATTGAATAATATATATATATCTACTTAATAATAAATATTTAAATCTAGATTTAACTTATCTAATTGTATCTACACCTCACACTGAGAAGTAGAGAGGAACATATAACGATGTTATATAAGACTAAATAAAAATAATTGTATCTATCTAATAAGTATTTTATTTAATCTTATATAACATCGATATATATTCCTCTCTACTTCTCAGTGTGAGGTGTAATAATAAGTATATAGATCTAAACACATATCTTGAGATTTAGGCACATGTTGTGGGCTGTCAGGGAAATTTAAAATTTCTAATTTAAATTATTTGAAAACAGTAAATAATTAATCAATTATTTTTTTTATACAAGAGTGAAAAAAAAAGCACCTTTTTCAATAAGAGTCGACACCCTCTTTTCAATGACTTCCCCTTCGATCGGCTTATCGATGACGCCTGAAATATTGGGGGAATGGAAACTCTCCGAAGTCGACTCATCATCCATATCCGCGTAAGATTTCTGAGATACATTCGTGTCGGCGACATCGGGCAACGGGCTTATGTCCATTTGAACATTTTCCAGTAAATCTTGCGCTGACAAGCTCGAGTTGTTGGCAGAGGTGACATCTGTGAACCTTACCACACTCCTTCTCTTGCTTGGTGTCAGGATTACCCTCTAATAAATAAACAAAATTTAAATTAGGAGCAATAGAAAAATGTTTATTCGTAATGTAAACAGTATGGACCGATTCACAATTGCTAGGTGTAGGTTATAGGTTATACGGGGCTAGTGAGACGTAAGTTAGCCTCATGTGAACTACGACCTGTAAGATCTATTGTTCTGCCCTTTCCTAATCACTTCCCAAGCAGTCCCACGTCCTCTATGAACCTGATGACTTTCTTGGGGGTGACATTATTGCCAGGTGTAAAGATCTCTAATAAAGATTAAGGATTTAGGGGTGGGAGGGCAGCAAGAATATAGTGTCCACTTAAATCATAATATAATATCGTCGTCGATTTTTGTTATACGCTCGATATAATAAAAGTGTGAAGTATAAAAAAAAAGAATAATTAGATAAAATTAATTTCATTAATTCACTTTGCATAAATAAAATTCTGAATAACTTTTGATTTTCAAAAAGTGTGTTTATTTTCACAACAATTGTTTCGCAAATGAAGAAGCAATAAATTTGTGAAACAATTGTTGTGAAAATAAACACACTTTTTGTTTCGCAAATGAAGAAGCAATAAATTTGCGAAACAATTGTGAAAATAAACACACTTTTTGAAAATCAAAAGTTATTCAGAATTTTATTTATACGAAGTGAATATGGATTTTTAACACCTCAACGCCTTATCAATCAACCTATTCGTTAATTTAAATTTCATTTAATTTTTATTAATTTCAATAAAATACCTTTTCAAACGATGCTGCAGGTTTATCACTGCTAGTTGCAAAATTGCTTGGTGTAGATAAATATGAAAGTCTTGCAGCAACTTCCCTTTGTACACTATGCTCCTGAAAAAGTATGCATAATTAATTCTTCATTAGACAATATAATTTTTGTAACAAAAATATAAAAATACGGCAGAAAGACCTCTGGTCGATAGCCATTCAACAATTAATTAATTTTTGTGTGATATACATAATCAATGTTTGTTACCTTATTGTAAACTTCATTGTTAATAAAGATTGTTATATATATATATATATATATATATATATATATAAAAATACGTGTAATACATGATATAAATTTATATTTAAAACAGCACAGAGCGCCATCTATTGCTTAGTTTAAAACTGTCATCATCAATAAATTTGGATTATTCAAGCTAGAGAACCAAATTAAGTATTAGGAGCACCACAACAAAACAAAAACACTCAAAAACATAATTATGCTCCTGAAATGATTTGTTTTAAGCCTATTTTAACTTACTTTCAATATACTCTGCGGAGTGGCTTCGGTAATGTAATTCGGCTGTGCCAAACTGGCGCTAATAACGGGAGTATCGAAATTTGTCAGGACCTTTTTAATATTCGGATCCTCTTTAGTCGTCTGCGGGGTGTGCACCGACGCTCTGGGGCTCAGCTTCAACCTCTTCTTCGGACTCGGGCCGTCTTCCTCTTCTTCCTCGAAGACGGGTAGTTTTTGGAAAGTCGGGACGATTTTAGGATAAATCAATTGCGAATTATACCTGAAATTATTACAAAAAAATTGTGCTTGCTAGTTTAAACTGCGCGCCATCGAGGCAGACAAAAATTGTACTATTTTCATCATAATTAACTTTAAACCCTAGAGCACCCAATACGGGTAAAAGAGGATAAGATTAAGAAAGAATTAACTTTAAATTAAATTGATGTTCCTTGTAGATTATATTTATATCTATGAATTGTAGAAATTTCAGTGTACAACATTGAGGTATAATTTAAATTAATTAAATATTAAAAAAAAATATTTTTTTATTAATTAAATGTAAGTGGAAAAGGAACATCTCTGATGGGTTTTGAACCAATATTATAAACCCATCAGAGATGTTTCTTTTCCACTTACATTTAATTAATAAAAAAATAAGGAACATCTTTGATGGGTTTATAATATTGGTTCAAAACCCATCAGAGATATTTCTTTTCCACTTACATTTAATTAATTTATTTTAAATAATTTGCACATTGAAATTTCAACTATTCATAGATATAAATAGAAAAGAGTATTATTCACTCACTTGGTCACAGTTATTTAATAAATTCATAGATAGCTTAATTTCAGATCTTTCATTTGATTACTCACTTAGATTTGTAGGGTATTGTATTTTTGGTCCACAAGAAGGGAAAGTCGTCACTGCACAATTTCGAGTCCGTATTTCGGAAATAGGATGTCCTATCGGACGCGTCGGACCAGACTTCATGTGCTTTGGCCACGCAAGCGTACGAAAAATCCGATTTATATTTGACGTTCTCGGATTTCTTGAATAAAAACGACGACATGGGCTTCGGCGAAGAACCTTTATTCAAACAATTAACAAGTTATTAATTATCGTGGAATTTAATTCACTTAAAAGAACAATAATTCAATTACAGGAATAATATATATATATATATATATATAATAATATAATATATATATAATATATAATAATATATATATAATCTATGTACCAATTGGTGTCTTACAGGAACAATAAAAATTGAATTGATTCTTTCTCTAACATCGTACTTGAGAATGATGAAAACTTATACTCACAGCTTTTCAAAAGGCTGTTTTTCTCCGCCAAGCACAGGTCGACCATCTTTTTCGTTTCCGGCGGGACCATTGTGTCCAGAATATTCGTACACACTTCACTCAAACTGAAATCGTCCGGATCACTTTTACTCAGTTTGACATTCAATTTGAGATCAAAGTGCCGACCCTTCATCGAATAGTACACGGCCTTGTAATCGCTCTGGCTGCGGTAGGAGACCTTGTCCAAATACGCAAACAATTCCTCTTCTTCTAACCGCGTCAGGGATATCGTTAGGAGCGATTTTAATTGGCGGGTCCTCAGCAGTTCTGAAATTTTATTTATTTCGAAATACGTTTCAACTCGATGGTTCATCATTGGGACAAGGGAATGAACGAGAATCGTAACACAAAGGGAAAGGAAAAAGGTGTTCATGTGTGAACAGTGAAACCATACTCCTTCAGGTGATTCAATTTTCTAACACCAGGTGGCGTATTCCAACTCGCTGGTCATTATGAATAAGTGACAAATGATACATAATATTAGAAATGTACGACAGAAAAACATAGAGAAAAATATAGACATTAAACATTCAGGAAGGAAAAAGATTAAATAACAAAAAAATACTCGAAATGTTGAATTGAAGAAAGGAATACATTTTTTTTTGTAATTAAAATAGAAGCTATAAACAGAACAAATTTTCCCAAAAAAATTTGCTTTTAATAATTATAAGGATTAATTATTATTATTTTTTAATAATTAATTAATCCTTCCATTCCCCAGGAAAACCTTCCATTGATTCTATTAGAAAGGGAAGGAGGCTTTTTTTAAGGAATTGAGGGATGACTTTATTAATAATGTATCCTCAAGGAAAAGGGATCATCATTCCCCAAAAATTAAAAAAATAAAGAAAACACTTAAACTTAAACTGAGAGTTTAATGTGATATAAAAAATAAAAGTGTTTTCTTCCTTTCTTATTTGAAGCGAATGCTTTTAAGATCCAAAAATTAAAATGATGCTAATGATAGAGAAAATAGAGAATTCAATAAAAAATGTCATTTAATACAGTAAAAAAAAAAAACAACAACTCACCTTTAAATATTATTTTCAACAAAAGCCTATCATTTTTAGGAGAATGCTCTCTGTGCAGATTGAAAGCCTCTTGAATCATCTTATTGTTGATATAAACTATGATCACGGTGGAAACATCCCTAACGCTGCCGATGGGCGGTTTTTGGAACTAAATGAATACGACGATTTATACGGAGCCCGTCCGGTTGTGAGTAATAAAAAATAAAGAATTACCGTCAAGTAAAGCAGGGCCAGTTTGTTGGAATTGTGCAGCATGAACGTTGAGAGTATGTGCTTGTGGTGCCACTGTTGCAAGTCGCGAGATTCCAACATTGGATCGATGAACAGCTCACCCGCCGACTTAAATAAACAAATAAAATTGATTATTCTCCATTGGATAAATTATTTATTTTCAAATTCATTTCAGACTCTGAAAATCACTTCACTTCAGACTCTGAAAACAATTATTTTCCACTTTTACTGTAATTAAAACCAATGAAGGTTGTGAAGTTAAGGAGGCGGAGTTGGATTAGATTGTTCAATCCAATGACGCCACATCTGAACAACAGATGGCGCTCAATCATCAATTTTTTTCTCCCTGTTCAGATGGTTTTAGCCTTCAGGCACCAGACATTACTGGAAGGTGAACTTGTCCTGTTTATGAGTTAGTTTTTATTAATTATTTTGACTTAAGCTTTATTATTACAAATTTTCACCTCACACTGAGAAGTAGAGAGGAACATATAACGATGTTATATAAGACTAAATAAATAAAATCGAGGGAAAATATCGTCCAACTTTGCGATATTTTATAAACCAGCACAAAAGTCTCATTCTGTTGAAAAATCAACAGAATGAGACTTTTGTGCTGGAGAGAGAGTGACGATAAATAAATATCGTAGAAATTTTTATTGGAGTCGTTTTCTTTCAGTGAAGGAGGTGGAACCTGAGTTGATTCCACAGCCCTTGGGTAAACAATTCTGTTGAATCAATGATTTTAAATACACTTACACCCAATTGATTGTGATCTAAATGCCAAAACCCTTGGATGAGTTTCAGTTGGCTCCTCGTAAATTGGAAAATGACTGGGAATTTTAGTAAATTAGCAATTGAAAGTTTGTGCCTGCAAAAAAAAAATATAAAATTAAGTGAGAATTGCAATAATTTAAAATTCAGTAACTCACTCGTCCGGATCCAACGAATCGGCTATATCCATGAACAAGTACGAGACAATAACATGCTTCATTTCCAACTCCATATCCTCCACCAGATACGTCCTCAGCAACGCCTGCAGAGAAGTCGGCGGGTAATTGCTCCCCCTGCAAGCCCGCGTCCACTCCTCGTCCAGCTCCTGCGACTCGCACATCTTAATAAATTTATCGATAAACAAAACGGGCTCCTTTCCGAACAGCTGCTTCTGCCCGTCCAACAGCCTCAAGTTCCCGCGTCTCTCTTCGTACAGCTTCGCCAGGTATTCCAGCTTGTAGGGGATCAGCTCGGTTTCGTCGGACGGGTGATGCTCGGGCAACAGGCCGACGTTGTACATCCAGCCGAGGACGTCCAGGTAGGCGAAGATGCGCTCGAGGCATTCGTGCTGTTTTTTCGTTTGGTTGGGGTTGATTAGGTACTGGGCTCCGTTTGCTCGGACGAATTTGTAGAGGTCTTTTATGACGAGGATTTGCAGCCGGCATTTGTTTAGGATTTGCATGCAGTTCGGGTCCATTTTTACGCTGGAGAAATCGAATAGTGTCGCACCTTAAAATTAATTAAACCCGTTGTTCAGAATTCATTGTTATTTGTTTATTCAACACAAGTTGTGTATTTATCTAATTTCGGGAATTTAAAGTCACTTATTTTGTTGTGTCGTAAATTGAATCTTAAGTACGTAAATAGTTTAAATTTCGCACCATATATAGTTAATTTCGGAATTATGTTGGCAAACCTTTTTTTTTTCGTTGAGATACTTTACGCGGACTTCTACGCGAAACGTCCGCCGAGACAGTCACGTTTTCGTTTTCAAATTATTTTAATTTCTCACTTTTGTTACGCGCTTTAACAATTTTCATTATATAACATTTTCCCAAGACACTTTGTCTTAATAACAAATTATTTTAAAAACGATTTAATAAAATATCTTTTTTGTCAATTTTAGAAAAAAAGGAAACTATACTTACACACATCATCCGCGCTGGTTTTTAAGATCTTGGCACGATTCCACGCCCAATTCAACAACAGGTCCAGGGACAAACCGGCCGCCCTGTGGCTGCCGTTTCCCCAGGAAGACGCGCACTTATACAACCAGTTTCTCATCTTGTTCTCCAGTGCTATACTCAGGATATGTTCACGTTGTTGCGTCTTGAAAAAAATTTAAAAAAAATCGATTCAAACACATTTGTATGGAATTTTGTTTTCACCCACCAAAGTTTAATGTTTCAATAGAATCACAACGATTTTACTTACAGCATTAGTTAAATGAACCTGCGTCGGTTCCATAAATAAGGGCGTCAAACCGATTTCAATGCTCTTCTCGTACAATCCAGCCGGCTTCAACAAAGCCAAAGGCCCGTCTTCTCCTAAAGTATGGAAGAACTTGCGTTGGACTCCGTAATTTTTTAAATGAATAACCGAACATTCTGTTAAAAGATGACAATCTAAAAAAAATATTTTCTAATAGTATTTCTTTAACTTTAACCCTACATCCATATGGGTACAAAGAGTCATTGAATATATATATATATATATATATTTTTTTCTAACCCGACACCAATTGGTAAAAGGGGACATTGATTATATATATATATATATATTTTTTTTAATTATCAGACAATTGAAATTTGTATTTATAAATAGAAAAGAGTTTGTTCTTCACATTGAATTTTCCTCGGATAAAAAATTGTTGCATGATGCAATATGTTATTGATACGCGACAGCATGTAATTCAATGTCCGGCGGGGTATTTGCCCGGGAAGTAGTTGTTTTAATGTGCATTTGTCTAAAATACTTACGTAATGTAAGTCAAAATGTCACAGAGGTAAATGTTTAAATAATTTATTAATAATTTTATTTAATCTTTATTTATTTTAACTCTATTATGAATTGTATTTAAAAAAAAATAGTTTCTTCAATTTTAGAGCAACATTCTTACCGAAAGCCAGAGATGTTGGATAATAGTGCTCCTCCAAATTCTGTGCACCCTTGAACATCGAAATCGTGGATGGATCGATGTGGATATCGATTGCAGGAAACTTGGGTTCGCCTTGTTTGTAAGATACATCGGAGATGCAGACTGTCGTCATATATTTCTTCGAGTGATCTCCACTTGGAAAATCTAATGTACAAAATACAAGATATTCATATTATAGAACATAATTTCATTCATACTTATAAACAATTAATATATTTACAAATGGAGAAGTACCCCTACACCACCATTATGGTAGATGGGGATTTTAGATTATATTCAGAGAGGATTTTTTATCAGTATACATTAGGGGAAGTGTATACCTGCAAAACATTAGGGGAAATGTATACTAATAAAAAAAGCTCTCTGTATATATATATATATATATACAAATGGAGAAGTTGGGGAGTGAGAGAGAAAAGAGAAGAAAGAAGAGAAGGGGGGGTTATTGTTGTAAATAGTTTATAAGAAAGAAGAGTTTTTTTTGTATTGATTATGATATGGCAATAAAGGTCTTTTTTTAAAGATTAAAAATTAGATTAAAAAAATATTTAAAAATTTGTAAATATATATTTACAAATTTTTAATTGCTTACTCGGCATTTGTTCCTTATACCACTGATTTAAGTCGAAAACACTTAGAAAAACTTGCGAACTCCTGTCCTTGCTCCAAACATTCCACACCATCAAGCAAAGCTTGTAGGGCTCTTCGTACGACTCCGCAATCGAAGAACTTCCCAAATCCTTACTTTTCACATTCGATAGTGAATGGAGCCGAACGCACTGGCCTCCCACCGGATTCTTCACTCCGCTTTTATCCATAACGGCCAAGTCGGTTTGAAACCGAATGTTGCACGATTGTAAATTCTAAAAGTACGTATTGTTACATAATCAAAAGTAAGCATACCGGGTTGTTTAAATAAAATTCTCATCCTTTCACCACACTACTGAAGATTTTACTGTTTTTTTTTTTTTTTGCTTTAGAAACATAATGTTGAATTAATAATAATAAAAAATTATTAGGTTTAGGCATATGAACATATGTAAGTTACTTTAATTGCATACAGGGGGGGTCGGATAATTTTTGAAATTGGGAAACACGGCTATAGTTGTCCACTTGAGCACTGGAGGCGCTGAAGTCTCAAGTGGAAAATTTAAAATACTTTATTTTTGGGTTTTTACAATGATTTATTTATTATTGGTGACTTTTGTCGCCCTATAAACTATATTTCTTAAACATTTATACTTTTAATTGAACATTAAAGATGTTCTAAATAAGGATCAGTTTGCCATATTTCAATTTGATTGATGTAAATCACATGAATTGTTTTTGACAGTTTTTTTTTGTATTCGTCAGAAGTATCTTCACTTTTTCTTATAAAGCTACAACTGGTAAGTATACTATTTGCAGTTTAAAATACGTTTCCTTATTAATTTCTATGAATTGTATATTTTTTAAAGAATACATAACCTAAAATTATGAACCAATCGGGCAATAATTAATTTTTAATAAATATAATTTATTTCCCACGTTCTCAAAATATGTTTTCGGTCTATAAATCTTCATTTTTTTATTATATAGTTTATGCTTTTTACAATATTTTCTATCAGAAAAAAATGTATTTAACATAGATAATTTGAAATAATATTTATATCCATATTTTTCTAGATTCTTTAAGGAAAGGAGTTCATAAAATTATCCAGCTGAGAGATATCAATTAATTCAAATTATAACTGTTGTTAATTTGTTTTAATTAATATATGAATGTAATAACAGGTTAAATGATACTTTTATAAGTTTAATATTTTACTTAAAAATATTGTTGTTTTTATATGTTATTTTTTCAGATAATTTTATTAATTGCAATTTCTTATTTGCAGTCAGTAAATATTTACCTGATAAATGTATCCGTATCCGTCGTGCCATTCCTTAGTGTCATAACACAGTGAATACAGAGCGGCTGCAGGGAAACTGTCGCCACAGGAATTCATGTCGCTGTACACTGCCCAAAAATAGCAGAAAGCCCGCGGATCGTCCACAGGTTCCTAAATAAAAAGCAGTTTTATTTATAAATGATGTTTTACAATTTTTGATACGTTAATTATATTGAACACCTCACACTGAGAAGTAGAGATGTTATATAAGACTAAATAAATAATATATTGAAACTATAATAATATTCTACATAAGTGAGTACGACTATACCGCGACAAGACGGTCTCTTGTGGCTCACATTTAAAAACTACAGTTGTCGAATAAATGAATTGTTTCACAAAGTAATAAACAGTGTTTTTATTTTATCATCCTCACCCATACAATTACATTCATAATCATCTTTATCGTGATATTTTCCGTTAAATTAAACCTTTGCCCTCCGTTCTAGCCGCATTGGCGACATTGAAAATGCCAGGATGGAGATGCAGAATACTGAATTTTAAGAAATTTGTCTCGGTAAACCTTGGTTGCGAATGGGTGATTGCTTCCAAAAATATCACACTTTTCTTTTACATTACATGTATGTACTTAATGGTGCTAATATAATGCTGGAGTTATTGGTAATCTATTGGAATGTAAAGGGTTAAGTTTACAAAACTTTAAAATTTTAACATCACAATGGTTTTGACTATGTGGTAATCCATATCAAATTTAAATGAGACTATCACTATGTTTTTTACCACTTTTATTTTATGTAATAAAAGTAATAGTGTAATAGTCTTATTTAAATTTAAAATTTTATTTACAAGATGGCTATCGACCAGTGCTTTTTCAGCCATTTTTTTTTTGTTGGCATAGGATTTTTTGCAATCATTCTCTAACGAACTTTCAGCCATTATCCAATTAATTTTTCATTTTCTTTCAATAATCGTGTTTGACACACAGTAATATTTAGTATTATCAACCTTTGAATATTCATAATAAATTTTTTCAGGTGGATTTATAATTTAACTGACTTTTACCACACCTGGTATAACTCCACATCACTCACCTGTACAGCAAAGTGCGATATCGGTATGTTATCTTCGCAAACAGGTGAAGTGTACACCAAGTTCATCGATATCAAATCCCAAAGTTGCAACGCCCCGAAATTATAACCCACCAGCAACGAACTGAGCTGCGGCGCGAAATGCAAAGAACTAACGAAAACCTCTTCTTTATTGACGAACAACCTCGTGTCGCCCTTCGGTCCTTTCAAAATAAAATGAGGCGATTCTTCACCGACCAAAGCTATAATAAAATTGAATAAAAAAAAAATTGAAATAATTAATAAACTATTCCCTCTTTTAAAAATCGATCCACACATTTTATTTTCCCTCACCATTTAAATGTATAGCTAAATGATTCTCTTTTCGGTCAGCCTCTTCTTTATGGCTCTCTATATTGTACAAATCCTCGGATCTTAGAATCATCAAGGTGCACGGATCTACCTCGTCTTTAATAGCGGGCATTGGAGAAGTTTGTCGAGCTGTAAATCAACATGAATATTAATATTAACATAGTAAGTTTAATGGTTGCATTACATCTCTCTATGAATTCGAATTATTGAAATAACAAAAAATTACAAAATTAAATGTACGATTTATATCTTATTATTATTATTTTTCTATAGCTATCATCCTTGTTTCCATCCCCCTGTCCTCACCTCGTGATTACTGGGCGAACTCCAATCGCAGGCTAGTGTTTGCTTCCCTATTTCTTATTCCTATCTATCGAGTTGTTAATAAATGTTGTTTTATTTTTAATTTAAAATCAACAAGAGTTCTTTCTCTTGTGTTATTATTGATATTAACACTTCATGTGAACTCGAAACTCGTTTATTTAAAGGGAACCAGATTCAGTGTTTTTGGTATGTTTTGGTAATTTATTGTATATTTGTAATAATTAGTCAATTTAGAGATTAAAATTACAATACAAACGAGGAAAGCAGTATTGAAAAATGGAAACGATCAAATTTTATTCATTTTCAGTAATTTCTTAACATTTAAAATTATGGCATACCTTCATTAATGACCTCCCTGCATAAATCCACGATGTAGACATTTCCATCTACTGTACCTACAGCTAAAGCACCATCGAAACTATTCAACACCCCGGGAAATGTTGTGTGTTCGTTTCCATTATAAATTACATGCACAAAAGTAACCTGAAAATAATAAACAGTTTTTGGATGTAATTGTAGAATTGCTATTTCCAGTAACATGATCAAAATGTTTAACACAAAAAATAAATTAACAACGTATAATGAGATTATTATTGGCATGGTTGCATAAATTCCGTGAAAAGATAAATCACTGAAGGATGGTTAAATTTCTTCCTGCACGACACTACAGAATTTATAGAAAAATATAAATATTTATACCCCTACACCACCATTATGGTAGATGGGGATTTTAGATTATATATATATATATATATATATATATAAATATTTATACTATTATTATACTTCACTACTGAAGATGGAAACATAGTTTCCGAAATATATTTAGTTAAATAAAAAATAAGTAAGAGAAACGACATATATTTTTATTTAAATAATTAAACTCACCACAACCAACATAAAGAAGATTTATACTATTTGTAAATAAAATAAGTTTTTTAAGTTTCCCAAAATTTATTGTATAGTTTCACAAACACAGTGGCATCACCAGGCAGATGATTAATCAATTCAAAACAATTATAGCAGTGTCTCCACAATAAATTTGGTGAAATTAAAAAAAAAAAAAAAACATTGTTTTCTTTACAAATTGAGTATTATGGAGCTTCACCAAGTAAAAAACCTCAACCATCGATTATGTTGACTTATCCTATGTACATTTTTTGTATAATTGGGACTAATAAATATTATTATTATTATGTAAATATTTATCGTTATTATTACCTTCTCTGGAATTTGTATAGCCCTGATGACCTTCATCGAGTAAATATCGTATAAACAGACCATTCCAGCGGCGCCCAAATATTCCAACCCCACCACCAGCATAATGACTTCATTCAGAGACGATTTCAATTCATCGACGGAAACTATTTTCGAATTCATCACCTTCAGCACGGAACCAAAATTCCAACACGACACTGTCTCCGCCGTTTTCGTCCGCAACACCTCCAAATAAGAACCGCTCGCCACCCAACATAGTTTCGCGTCTGAAGTAAATCCTCCCGGTAATCGATCAAGTGATTCTATAAATGAAAATAATAATAAATAAAAAAACAATATTATTAATTAAGTTCTCACTTAACCCGTGGTGAAACATATTTAAATCGATATATATATATTATTTAAATAAAACTCTTGGTTTGTTTCACTATTTATATTTTATCTGTTTCCAGCAGCAGTAATTTCGCAAAGTAGGAATGTCTCCCGACCTGACTATGATTTTTGTATATTTCAACCACAACATGAATAAAACTCGGGTGTTGTAAGGAAAATTTTGTTCAGTGGGTATTTACATGCTACGAACCGTAATTTCAAAATACGAAACGGATTTAATTATCCATTATTTACTTCACAAGCAAAATCAGCTTATTTTTTTGTATTAAAAACGACGGATACTCACGTAAATCAATGTCCTCAAGACGATCCCCCAGAGATTTGGGCAGCTTTTCGGCCTTCACTAACGTGTATGTCGACATCGTAGAGTTAAAACGAATTTTTACAAAACCGCGATATTTTCTCACGCAGCAAACAACACACATACATATTTCACCATTTTAAAAGACTTTTAAATATTAAAAAAACTGTATAATAAATCGGACACGGCGGTAAAATGTGACATAACCTAAACGCCATAAAACGTCAGTTTCATAGAAAACCTGGTCAGTTTCGCGAAAAGCCCAGCGAAGCGTGTTTGTTGAAGGTTCAGCGCTATCGTGGTGGATTTGCGAACTGCTAAAAATCATAGACTGCAAATTAATTGATTGGGTTACGAAAACAAAAAAGAATGGAAATTAAATTGAATAAAAGCAGTAATAATCTTTCTTCATACATTTTATTTTATTCTAAATGCACATTTTGGTCATAAATTGACCATTATCTTCTTTTGACAAAGTTTGTGGCCGCAGTTTTTCAGCTCTATTCACTTTATTTCTTCGATGTAAAGAAAAGACAACTTTTTTATAACACTTTTATTTCATTTTTTCAATAAAAGTAGTATGTAAGCCATAGATGAAAATTATATATATATATACTACATCTATGTTGTTTAACATATGCAACCCTGTATTCATTTTGAATAAGAAATGTACAAAATTTGAATTGTAAATTATGAATACAATTAAATAAAGAAAGAATGATTATTTGCAATTATGATATATTGGGAAAATGCTCATGAATTTAATATCAATGCCATTAAATATAAATGTAATTATCAAATGGTATTGATATCGACTTCATGCAGTAATTAAAAAACCGTTTTGTGATTGCATGTAAGTCCATTTTTATTTATTTTATTTAATACATTAAGTTTGAGAAAGAAACCATGTTATAGTTTTAGTTTTTATGTGCATATTAAGATGAATATTAACAGAGAAATATTATTTGTGTAATAAATAAAAATATAACCTCCAAAATAATATATCTTTATTCAAATTATTACATTACATTTTATATACAACTATATATTATAACAATAAATATGCATGAAGGCGTTAGTCTGTTATGTGCTATCGACCTGAGGTGTTTCTGTCCTTCAAAATATTATTATTATTTAAAATTAATAGAGGCGAAGCCATGCAGATGAGAAGTAAAATCAGAAACGGGTATTATTAAGCATAATATAACACACTATTATGCTATTATTTTATTTATTTATTTAGTCTTATATAACATCGTTATATGTTCCTCTCTACTTCTCAGTGTGAGGTGTATTATGCTATTAACCTTTTTTAACAACTTTGATTAAAAAAAATCGTATTTTGAGGGAAAATGGCCATCGTGATTCAAATGCTAGATGAATGGTGGTTGTACAATTTATTAAATGAACTTTTATTTCTTTATTTCATGAACGAAGCAAATTCGTCCTCTCCTAAGCGTTGTTAATTATGCATTTTTTCTTATATAGATAATCGAAGAAAAATATGATAATTGTCTTACATTCTTCTTCCATTATCTATAAGAAGTATTTAAGTAAATAAATGTTAATGTAACTTTGACGCAACGGTCTTTTTATGTCCATTTTGTTAAGTAGAAACCCTACACCCATATGGGTAGAAAGGGTCATTGAATATATATATATTGTTTAGTAGAAAGGTAAACACCTCGTGGTGTATAAGAATGTATGATCTGTTATCTATGTTAATTTACTAAATAAATTATTCTTAAAAATGTTGAACTAACATTAAATGTAACTTCGATACAAGTTTATGTCGAGTATGATCAACATACTATATTGCTCAGTAGGAAGGTAAACACCTCATGGTAAGTTTAAATTGAATAAATTATCTTCTTCCTCTATTAAAACGATTGGAAACACATTTTATTAGCCATGAAAATAACGTCAAAATGTAATCAGTCATTATCACTCATCTTTACATCAAAATTTCAAATTTTCCACCCCCGATGAATTTCGCCGAAGAATGCCTTAATTTGCACAATCACTACAGAACCCTCCATTCCGCGCCACCCTTAAAGCTCGACGAGAAACTCATCGCGAAAGCCGAAGAACTCGTCCTAATCCCCCGCAACGGGGGCGCAATTTTCGAAAAATACTACCGCCCCACCTACAACATCAACGAATTCTTCACAAACCTGCGAAACACGAAAGCTATCCTTCAAGCGGAAACCGTCGTGAACACATGGTACAACACAAAGGCAAGACACACTTTCAGCACCAATTACCCGACTAACATCCCCGCGAGGTTTTTCACGCAGATGGTATGGAAGTCCACCACGCATATGGGGATTGCGTCTGCGACTACCGAGGATGGGAAGTGGTGGGCGGTGGCGGTTTATTATCCGCCGGGGAATGTTAGGGGGGAATATTTGGCGAACGTGGAGGATCTCAAATCGGTTGCTTTGCAGGCGCCCACTACGATGCAGCCCAGGGTGAGGCCAATGACGCCGGAGCAGAAGGCTAAGTTCGATAAGCTGGTAGCCGAGTATGAGATCCAGAGGAAAAGGTACGCGAATTCCAAGAAGGAGACGGCTTATACGAAAGCTACTAATTTTCTTTGTTGTACACCATCGGCTAAAAAGAAAAAATGAGGAATGTGGAAAATAATAAGTTTGTTGTATTTTATTGTAGTTATTTATTTTGATGATTACGGACTTTTTTTTCAAAAATGGAATAAATGAACTTGGTTGACATATGGTTTTAATGCTATATGCTATACATATAGCACCGTCCTGTTAAAACCAAATGTCAACCAAGTTCAATTATTCCATTTTTGACATATAGCACCGTCCTGTTAAAACTACATGTCAACCAAGTTCAACGGTGCGGTGGTCGGTGCTATACATATAGCACCGTCCTGTTAAAACCACATGTCAACCAAGTTTAATTATTCCATTTTTGACAAAAAAACATGTAGACGGAATATCATACCTCAACAACAACTGAAATTTCAACTACTGATACGTCAACAACAACTGAAACGCAAACAAACAACTACTGAGACTTCAACTATCAATAATATCAACAACAACTAATGATACAACTGAAACTTCGGCTACTAATATCTCAACAACAACTGAAACATCCACTACTGACATTTTAACAACTGAATTTCCAATCACTGATACGTCAAGCACAACTAAAACTACGACTACTGGTACCTTAACAACAATTGAAACCGCTACTACAGACGCCTCATCAACAACTGAGACGTCAACCACCGTGAAGGAGGTTTTGGGAACGGCTCAATCTGTCGGCTGTACCATTGATGGTAGGCCACCGCATGATATTATCGATGACATCAACAGCGGAAGCATAGAGGTTCCAGAGAAATAAACTTTGTTTGATATACACACATAATTTATATAATAACAACTGAAACTTCGACTAATATATATATATATATATATATATATATATATATATATATATTCAATGACCCTTTCTACTCTTATGGGTGTAGGGTTAACTTCGACTAATATGTAATTTTAATAAAAAGGACAAGTTTTAAAAAATTCGTTTTATATTTCATAAGTTATTCATAATCAGTGGTTTATTCATATCCGCAATATTTCGGATCATTGTTTGTTTTCCTTAGCCTGGTTTTGCTCAAGTCAGCATCTGTTAGAATCCTGTCGACTTCAAGCCTTGCTTCTTCGGATAATTCGGGTTTTCTCGAAAGCACCCATAATAATTCTAAAAATTAAAATAACAAAATATTCATCATAAGTAAGAAGACTTCCTTACTTCACTTTTTATTTGTATGTTAGATGTACATTTATAAAGTGCTCACTATTGATAACAATAGGCATCTAATATACACACAAAAATTAAAGTAAGGAATATATACATATATTTACAATTAGCAGTTAGCAAACTCTAAAAATTATACAATTATAATTTTTTTATGGAAATAATAAATAAATGCTATAATTTTGTGTATTTCTTAATTGCCTGTTAGAGTTTTAATTTTTAACTAATTCGGAATCTTTTTTATTAATAAAATAACAGAGTAGAAAAGTTTGCATTCAAGTTATACTCACGCATGTTGTTTAAGAAAAAGTCGGTGCAAAACCAAACGACTGAATAATTCTCATAATCGGTCCCGATTACGTTGTGAACAGCTTCCGGTGCTAAGGGAGTCAGCATTTTTATCCTTCCTTCATTTTTTTCGGGATCCGCCATCCAGGCTTCCCCTTCGACAGATTTTTCGGTGGATCCGACTTTGTAGGTAATATTCAGCGCGACACTCGTGTTGGTCTTGATCGAGTAATTCGATACGACACAATCGGAACCGAACAAGTAAATCGATTCATAACGTTCGATTTCATACCAAACACCCAAATACTAAAAATAAAAATAATTGAAAAACATGAATTAATTAAAGGTGGTTGATATCTATACTGCTTGAGAGTAGGTTTTCTATGAGAGTAACGGAGATCCATCTTCTCGAGAGTATCTGAGAAGGTGGTAGATCTCAGATTTCTTGATGAAAAATAAATCCTCGTGAAAAGAAGTAATAAAATCGTATCACTTACCTTTTCGACATTAAAATCTTGCGTGATATTCACATCATGGTCACTGCAAGAACCGAAAAACGTCTCTTGCGCGAAACAAGAGTGGGAAAATGCGAGCAAACCAAACGCGATCAGTTGCAACAACATCGTTGGAAATGAAATAAATTGAGATTTAGTCGTTACAACGTTTTTATAATTGCGATGTGAGGTCTTTAAAAATTGATTACCACTTAGGGAATTGGCGATAACGGTCTTGAAATTATTGACGTGCTCGTTCGGTTTTTATCGAAACGAGTCAAATGTCAGGCGATAAACTATTTCGTGTAATATTAATTTTTTTCATTTTCGGGTTATATTTATTTACGGATGTAGTTTTTTATATAAAAATTATGAACAATTTTGTTTATAATATAATCATGAAGCAATAGAAACAGAAATATAATAATATAAATCTTTATTCAGACAATGATGATATCCAATAATACAAAACAATTTAACACAAATATTTACAATTAGTAGTTAGCAAACTCTAAAGAATTATGCATTATAGATAAGGTAAGCCAGGTATAAAATTTAATATCAGTCAAATGTTGCCTAAACTGAAAATATTGTTTTAATTTTTCTAAAACAATAAATCGTTTTAATGTTGATCGTTATTTTTAAAGTCAAATATTTTAACTTTTCCATCCATTTATATAATGAGGTGCAGTCTATTTGTAAAAAAAACATACTAAATATTTTGAAAAAAAAAAAAATCATCATTTCATAAATATAATACGCGACATCGCAATAGTCTTTCAGTAGTTGAACATAATACTGAGAGAGGCCCAGGCTACAATTGCATAAAAATATATAATAATCTTCCGCCAGAACTTAAACAAATTAATATATATATATCAAATTCAAGAAGGCGCTTAAATTGTATTTAGCTAGTAAGATTTTTTATTCTATAGAGGATCTTTTCTTGTAATATTTTTGTTATCTATTAATTGTAATTGACTTGTCCAATATCTTTGTGATTTATATGGATCAATAAACTATACTTATAATTATACTTAATGTACTTCTGAAAACCAGCTAGCATTTAAGGAAATATTTTCTTAAAAAAACTACGTATAGACAAAATAAAACAATATTTTTATATATGTACTATTTTAAAAAATATATTTCCTTAAATGCTAGCTGGTTTTCAGAAGTATAATAAAACGTTAATTTATTGTTTTACAAAAATTAAAACAACATTTTTCTATGCGTAGTATTTTTAAGAATATATTTTCTTAAATAACAGATGGTTTTTTAAGAGTACAATAAAACGTTAATTTATTAATTTTTTGACATAATATTTTTAAGATTAAATGTTCCTAATTGGCAGGTGGTTTTCAGGTCGGTGCATAATTCTCAAAAGGTGCGTTAAAAAAAAAGATTTTTTTACCTGAACGTCGGTGCCCTTGCTAGAAAGCAAACAGCAAACGACCGAATGAACTTCACAATATATTTTTAGAGTCCACGAAGGCGACGCATGGGGTTAATTTAAGCGGTAAGTTTGGCGATTAAATTTGGTAATTAAAAGAAAATCAATTTAATTTTAATTTAGTTAGTTAATCGTTATTATAGATACTAATTAAATTTATATTTAAGCGGTAAGTTTGGCGATTAAATTTGATAATTAAAAGAAAATTAATTTAATTTTAATTACCTGCATAGTTTGTTAATAGTTATTATAAATACTAATTAAATTTATAAAATAAAAACAAAGCGAAATTATTTACTTAATCGCAATTTGTGTACTAAGTACAATTCTCCTGTTGTTTAAATTGTTTCCCTCGCAAAGAATTCGAATAACAGGAGCAATATGCACAGTCCACAAATTTAAATCATTTGTGATAGAAACAATTTAAACATTCACATTTTTACTTCATTTGTCTCTTCTGTAAACAATTAAATAACTGTTTTAATACTCAATAAGATAATAATTTATATTATCTTAACAATGCCCAACAGCCGTAAAGGTACAAGGGTTTTTGATAATATATATATATATACAGAGAGGTTTTATTATCAGTATACATTTCCCCTATGTATACCTGCAAAAAACGCGAGTCAAACGCATTGAACCGATTAATATGTGTATGTTTAGTTGACTATTTGGCATATGTGTGTTCAGTTGCGTGTTATAGGCAACTAAACACACATACATTAATGCATTGACTCGCGTATTTTGCAGGTATACATAGGAGAAATGTATATTGATAAAAAAACCTCTCTGTATATATATATATATATTAATCACAATACAGTAATATAAAAATTAATATCTTTATTCAATCAATAGATAATATAAAACAATATAAGATAAATAAATACAATACATGTAGGTGATATGAATTATTTCGAAAATAAAGTAGTTTTATCACAAACAACAACATAATGTATGTTAATGGGTCACCGTGTATGACTTCCAGTATTTATTGAGGATTTAATCTTATCTTTCGTATTAAGATAACTAGTATAATAATTGCATTTTTTATCCAACTATGTAATATTCGTGTTTTGCATGAAACCGTCTACTTGGTAATAACAAGTGTTAAAACTGCTTATATTAAAATTCAGTGAATATTTTTTTTCTTTTAAAAGTAGTTATATAAATACACACACATTTATTCAGACTATACAGATAATATAAAATAATATAAATCATTATATATATATATTATCATATAACCCTTATACCCTTTCGAGTGTCGAGTATATAAATCATTACAATATATAAATGTGTTAGTCTGAATGAGCTATCGACCAGAATTAAGTTTTACAACCATTTTCAGGAATAAGATACCTCGGTTCAGAGTTTATTTATTTCTTTATTTTCAGTAAATAATGGAACCTAAAAGGATAGTCGTGGATTTAGATGTTGGCACAGATGATGCCGTGGCACTGTATATGCTTTTGCACGCCGAGAAATTGGGTTTTGTTAAAATCGAAGCAATGATAGCCACAAGAGGAAATACCATCCTTGAACATTCAACGAAAAATTTGATTAGAATACTGGAATACACCGGGCGGACGGATGTAAGTACATTCATGAAAATTCAATAATTGTTAAGGCTTCTACCTCCTTATATCGAAAATAATAATTTTATAAGAGTGGGATCATACTACTGCCTAAAAGATGCAAAGAGAGTGGACAATATTTAATTCACTATTTGTTTTGTTTCATTTGCAAATAAAAGTATTGGATCAGAGTGGATTAAATTACTATTTGTTTTGTTTTATTTACAAATAAAAGTTTTATCAAGTATGAGCCTCAACCATCGATTATTCAATATATTCTTTCTTTCTTAATCTTATCCTCTTTTACCCGTATTGGGTGTCGAGGTTTGGTTCTATCGCTTATAAAATTGTATCCACTCGTTTCTATTCATTGATAGTTCCTTTGCCTGTGCCCAACTCATACCTTTTTGTTTTAGTACTTTCTTAATTGTATCATTCCAGGTCTCTTGTGGTCTTCCTCTTGTTCTCTTTCCATTTGCTCTTGCCTCCCACACTTGCTTCACTTGTTTCCTCAATATTTATTTGAGTAAAATATTAATTCACAATAAAAAAATCGTTTTTGATTTTTTATAAAAAAAAAACAAATTAATTTCCTAAAAATAGTTTCGTCAATATTTAATTAAAACCAGGATTAAATTATTAAATAATTTCCAGATACCAGTGTACCGAGGTTCTCATAATTATTTAGTCATTCATGACCGATACGAGAACCAATTTCACGGCAACGACGGTTTCGGCGATGTCAGCCACGAAAAGGAACCGGATATGAGCGTGGTGCAAAGCGAGCTTTGGATTTCCGCTCTGTACAAACTCGTCAAAGACAATCCAAAAGAAATTACTTTAATATGTCTGGCGCCTTTGACGAATATTGCGATCCTAATGAGGATCTACGATGACTTCGCCGAAAATTTTAAGGAAATATATTTAATGGGTGGAAATTACACAGGTTTAATTTTCAATTATTCTTTTTTTTAAATAATAATTTTGAAAATTATTCTTAGTGTGAATATTAATTTGCAGGCATGGGAAATATCACCCTGTCGTCGGAATTTAATTTTTATTGCGACCCAGAAGCAGCGGACATCGTGCTTCAGTGTGCGAAATGCCCGATTACCATTGTGCCATGGGAATGCTGTAAAAACTCCACTACGATGACGTTTGTAAGTTTATTTATTATTATTATTATTATTAATATAAAGGTACAAGGGTTTTTGATATATATATATAAATTTTTTTATTACGAATAGTTTATTTTATTGTTAATTTAAATGCAACTCGTATATCACATTTGCTTAAAATTAATCTTAATTTAATCCTCGTAGACCCAGGTGTTGGTGGCTGGGGTCCATTCGACCAGTTCCTTTTCGGTGAACCACAGGTCGATATATATTATTATAAACAAAGATTTATTTCAATTATTAAATTAATTTCGTCATAAATAGGACAAGTTCGCCTTAATTTAAAAGACGAAACAACAATTAATCGTCAATAATTAGGGTCTGGACTATCTACTTTCTAGACCCTAATTGTTAATGCCACTTGTAATTAATGACTCCAATTAAATTAATTGAATTTAAAATTACAAAATAAAGGTGATGGGTTCTTTATAATACCGCAGACAACACTAGTTAATAGTAATATTTTAAAGATTTATTAGATATATTTATCTAGAATTTTTAATAAAATAACATAGAAATGCAATTAAAAATTATGTATTGTTAAATGAGAAAACAAAATGTCTTCCCGCTTACGTCATCATTGATCGCGATCAGCAGACGCCACTGGTGCAACGATGGAACTAACCAAATGATTAAATTTATCAATATTCTTCAATTAGTTACAAATAATTGTAAAATAACACAATTTATGCGTTTAGTTTAATTTATATTGAACAGTAATTTTATGACCGGTTCGTTCCAGCCATTAAAATTAATAGATTCCAGCATGGCGTCTGCTGAACGCGGCCATTAACGCTGTTTACCTTAACAACGGGGAGCAGCAATCGACCATGCTAAAACTTTTCTACAACAACGAAATTTATATATAACAAGACGGAAATTTAAACTTACCTTAAAAGAAGCGACCATCTTCAGCAAACACCGGGTACACAATAAGACGGAAATTTAAACTTACTTTAATAGACGCGGCCATCTTCAGCAAACACCGGGTAAACAAAGGGTTGCCAACCGTCGCGAACTAAACAGCATTAAATAAATTTCCGATTACGGCAAAATAAATATTTTTTTTTAAATAAATAATCATTAAAGATTTTTAAAAAGAGCTGGGTTCTAATGAAATAAAACGTAAATTAATAAGCTTAAAATTACGATATTCGAGACGTGAATTCCGGGCGACTTATTTGTCGCCATTTGTTTGTTTGTTTTTGATCTTTTATTTGAACAATTGAAACGTTTGCTTTCATTAAAGTAAAAGCAATAATTCTGTAAAAAATATTAATAAGTACCTTATGGAAGTGAAAAGAGATAGTATGAGATATGTTTTCTAAATAAGAGATAGTATGAGATATGTTTTCTAAATAAATGAATGTATTCCGTACATATTCTGTTAAAAATATTTTTACAATTAATGAGACGGAAATGTAATTGACGCCATTTTGTTCTTCTTGAAATGGCGGCCGATTTTTTTATTCCTCCCTACGCTTATTTTTTAATTGGAAGTAATTAATTTATTGTTTTTAGCAATCATTAAGGGCCGATTTATAATCGTCTGGGAACAAATTGGTAATTTCCCGGAAACGTATCGCATACAGAAAAGCCATCTCGTTCGATTGTGAATCATAGAAAACCTAAATAGAAGAGCAACTCCCCTCCAAAAAGGACACTTATAACTTTGTTTACATTATCACATTTTGATACCAACCTACAAACATTGAAAGATTATTTTGGAAGCAGTTCTACCAACATCGAAATATTTTGTTAGCGGGAAAATTTAAATCTGAAAGGAAATACTGGGATATTCAAGTATATAATAATAGCGGAAAAAAATAATATAATGAATTTATTAAATAAATATTAAAATAATCAAAAATCATCCATAAATAACTCTTAAATTTAAATAATATAAAGTATTAACATTTTTTAAACAATTTAAAAATGAACAAATATAATTATAATGAAAAAGATATTTTTTAATTTTTTTAATTATTCTATAATTATTATTTACATATAAGCACATGGAAAATGTCCACCACAGCTCCATATTATTGTTTCGATATTTTCACTTCCAAGTAGACTCATGTTCTCGATTAAATATTAAAACTACACAATAACAACACACTTTACACCACCGACATTTGAAAATACAAAGACATATTTGGCTTCGATAAAACTTTGACCACGATTTGGGCGGTTCTTAAAAAATGATTATACGGCAATCTTTTAAGTGCAAACGGCAATAGAAAACGTAACCGGCCATATTGAGCCACACCACGCATGCGCTTCGAGGTTGATGCCAACTTAAAAAATATAATAAATTTCATGTTTTAACGTTGGCAACATTTATTGGCTAATGTATACAAACCGAGGTTTGAGTGACACCCCCCTGATTGTGAATCGATATACGTAAATCTTATGATTCATCTTTCCCATTCTCATTCCCGGACGATTGTGAAGTCGTCCTAATTATTAATTTCAAATATTATTGCGCAATTACAACTGAATTTATATAAAAAGCAGAAAATTTTAACTTACTCTGATAGAAGCGGCCATCTTCAGCAAACACCGGATAAACAAAGGGTTGCCAACCGTCGCGAACTAAACCGCATTAAATAAATTGCCGGTTATGGCAAAATATTTTTTTAATAAATAAACATTAAGAATTTAAAAAAGCTGGCTTCTTATTAAATAAAACCTAAATTAATAAGCCCACAATTACGACCTTTATGTATTGGATTGATGAGGGGGAATTTATCACGAACTTCTTCCGCTTTTTTACATTTTAAAAAATTACAATTATATTAATATAAAGAAATAATTAAATCAAAACTAATTATCCTGTTCTTCTATTCATTCCAGAAATGGAGATTTGACGTTTTGGGAAAATTAGGCGGCCCGTTGTGGGATTAAATAACGCGAGCCGAAGAATCCGTCTACAAAGATTACGATCGTGAGGATTTCTGGATGCCTTGCGACGCTTTTTTAATATTGGTTTTCCTGCATCAAGAATCGGCTTTGAAGAAATTCAAAGCGAACATGTCCGTCGAACTGCACGGCCATAAAACCAGAGGCCAAGTCGTCGTCGACCATGCCAAAGGAAATATTAGTGAAACTGAAATTGTTGAAACCATAGATATTGATTTTTTTATGCGAGAAATTGTTGAAGCTTGCAATGCGGAATTAACTCATTGAAATAAATAAGGATTAAAAATCTATTATTTATTATTTTTAATTATTTCACTAACTAATAAGACTCCTATTTTAAAAAGAAATAATTTGGTCAAAGCAATCATAAATTTTGTTTTAATACACAAAAAAGTATATTATTATATATAAACGTTCTTCTTCATTACTTAATTATTCAATTATCGTAATTTTATTAAAACATAAAATTCATGTTTGAATTTTTAACAAATGAAATTTAATTTAAATTTTTATGAACGCGCGTGGTTTAATAATTGTTTAAGCATTTAGTTTTTTTATATACAAGTATTACAAGGAATAATTTTTAAATTATTTCAATTTTATTCAAAAATTAAATTCTGTGTTTAACATAGATGTAGTATATAAAAAAAACTATATAAATACTACATCTATGATGTTTGATGTAGGCAATTTTATTTACATGTTTCTAAAAAAAACTTAAAGAAAGAATAAATAGGTTCAACAATTTTTATAAGTATTTATAATTTTATATGCACCTCTTACAATAAATAGATTCTTAAATTATTGTAATTTAAATTGATAAAAGAGCACTAATAACCTTTCTTCACATTTTTAACACACACAAAAGTGTCAAGAAAGGTTATTAGTGCTTTTTTATAAATTATATTTGATCTTCACGTAACTCAACCAATCAATTTATTGTAATTTTATTCATTAAAAAAGTAAATTCAGTGTTTGATGTTTTAAAATAAGCAATTGTATTTACAAGGTTTTTTAAAGAAAATTTACATAAATGAATGAATTATAATTTTTATAAATATATATTATTATAAATTATTATTATTAATATAAATATATAAATTATATGATGATTTTATTACTTATTTAATTAAAAAAAAAGTAATATAAAATGTTTCTCTTTAAAATATATACTCTATTAATTCGAATAGAATTCGATGGAGTTGAATAAAATATTATAAATTTTGAACTTATAACATATATTTAAATCGTGTGCATATATTTGAAAATTGTTTAAGTTACTGCTTTACAATAAGCTGAAAAAAATGTGTTCAGTTTATAATAAAATTTATTAAAGTTT
The DNA here is from genome assembly GCA_963082785.1 of Philonthus spinipes. NCBI lineage: Eukaryota > Metazoa > Arthropoda > Insecta > Coleoptera > Staphylinidae > Philonthus > Philonthus spinipes. The sequence goes on from OY720311.1 coordinate 23,692,955, forward strand.
ACAGCACTGCCTGTCTTGAAAAACATAGATGTAAATATTATTATCTATGATTTAATGAAAATCCATTCTCGGTCGCCATTTATAGGTTAACCCAAAACATCAAAACGCAGCGATATTTACAAAATAGACCGACGCAGGTAAGTGTTATCCCGACGTGAAACGAACCGAATTAGTATCATTTGTGTGCGTTCAATCCAGGCGTAAGTCTCATTTAAACACAAGCATGTTGCAATTGCGACGTTTGCAAGCGCCCGCCAGGAGGGCCCACACGCAGCCGTTTTACGACTCGCTCGGCTCCAAGGCGCGGAAGGTCCTCTTCAAGCCGGACGCGGAGAAAGTGCAGAAATTACGCGAGCTGCGCGAGAAGAGGAAACTGCAGGAGGCGAAGCCGAGGTATAACCAGATGGATATCGAGATGATACCGTCGGAGTTGCACCGGCAGGTTTTTAGGAATTACGTCAGCAGGGAGCCGGATTTTGAGTTGGTTAGTGCGTGCAGGAGGAATTTGGAGAAGCACTCCATGCTCGGGAAGGAGAAGACGCTCACCGAGGATGTTAGTATTAAAATTCCGGATTTCGAGGGGGGGAATTTGGAGGAGCATTTCGCGAGCATCGGGGAGGCTCAGTCGAAGCCTTATAAAATTTTAGTGGAGAGGTTGATGTTCGAAGTGCCGGAGAGGCCGAAAGCGTGGGTTTTCCGAGAAGGCTGGACTAGGTACACACCGAATGACAAACCGGAAAAGGTGGATTATCCCCTGGAAGAAGAGTTGGTGTTTGATGTTGAGGTGTGTATGGCAAACGGAAAGGCCCCCACTTTGGCCACTGCAGTGAGTTCCAAAGCGTGGTACGGCTGGGTTAGTCAGGCTTTGATCGATGCCGAAACTAAGCCCGCTACCGATCATTTTTATCGTGAGGATGATTTGATTCCACTAGAAAGCAAGAAGGGTGATTCTGGACAAGATATGAATGAACATTTCATGAAGCCAAAAATTGTTATAGGTGAGTAAGTCACTGTTATTGACCAAACTTCACTATTATTGCCTAATCTTGATTGAAACCTCACTATTATTGCCTAAATTTGACTGCTAAGTCATTGTACCTCACTATTATTGCCTAATCTTGACTGCTAAGTCTCTGTACATCACTATTTTTGCCTAATATTGACTGCTAAGTCATTGTACCTCACTATTATTGCCTAATATTGACTGCTAAGTCATTGTACCTCACTATTTTTGCCTAATATTGACTGCTAAGTCACAGGACCTCATTATTATTGCGTAATCTTGACTGTTAAGTCACTGTGCATCACTATTATTGCCTAATCTTGACTGCTAAGTCATTGTACCTCACTATTATTGCCTAATTTTGACTTCTAAGTCATTATACCTTACTCTTATTGCCTAATATTGACTGCTAAGTCATTGTACCTCACTATTATTGCCTAATCTTGACTACTAAGTCATTGTACCTCACTATTATTGCCTAATTTTGACTGATAAGTCATTATACCTCACTATTTTTGCCTAATATTGACTACTAAGTCATTGTACTTCACTATTTTTGCCTAATCTTGACTGCTAAGTCACTGTACATCACTATTTTTGACTAATCTTGACTGCTGAGTCATTGTACATCACTATTTTTGCCTAATTTTGACTGCTAAGTCATTGTACATCACTATTTTTGCCTAAATTTGACTGCTAAGTCACTGTACATCACTATTTTTGACTAATCTTGACTGCTGAGTCATTGTACATCACTATTTTTGCCTAATTTTGACTGCTAAGTCATTGTACATCACTATTTTTGCCTAATTTTGACTGCTAAGTCATTATACCTCATTATTATTGCCTAATCTTGACTGCTGAGTCATTGTAAATCACTATTTTTGCCTAATTTTGACTTCTGAGTCATTGTACCTCACTATTTTTGCCTAATCTTGACTGCTAAGTCACTGTACATCACTATTTTTGACTAATCTTAACTGCTAAGTCATTGTACCTCACTATTATTGCCTAATCTTGACTTCTAAGTCACTGTACATCACTATTTTTGCCTATTCTTGACTGCTAAGTCACCCAACCTCATTATTTTTGCCTAATCTTGACTTCTAAGTCATTGTACATCACTGTTTTTGCCTATTCTTGACTACTAAGTCACCAAACCTCACTCTTATTGCTTAATCTTGACTGTTAAGTCACTGTAGCTGACTATTACTGCCTATTCTTGACTGTTGAGTACAGCCTAAAAATCAAAAGATTTATTACTTTTCTCTCACTTTTTCTCTCCACTTGATGAAATGAATCTCTTTTATTTTTATCTCTTTCATCCAATTCTCGTTGCAGGACACAACGTATCGTACGATCGATCCAAAATCAGAGAACAATACTGGCTGAACCAATCGGGCACCCGTTTTTTGGACACCATGTCCTTGCACATATGCGTCAGCGGCATGACCAGCTACCAGCGCGCCGTGCTGAAGTCCAAGAAGCTGGACCCCGAGGACGAAGTGTGGACCGCGTTGAGCTCACTGAACGGATTATCCGAAGTCCACAAATTGTACTGCGGGGAAGAAATCGAGAAGGAGACCCGGAATATTTTCGTGGTCGGCGACATGGTGGAGATACAGAGGGAGTTTTCGACGGTTATGGATTACTGCGCTTCGGACGTGGAAGCGACGCTGAGGGTTTTGAGGAAGGTTTATCCTATGTACAAAGAGAGGTTTCCGCATCCTGTTAGTTTCGCCGGGATGTTGGAGTTGGGTACTGGTTACTTACCGGTGAATGATAATTGGGTTAAGTATTTGGAGGAGTCGGAGCAGGCTTACGAGGAATTGGATGTCGAGGGGAAGGTGTTGTTGGCGAAAAGGACTGAACAGGCTTGTCAGTTGTTGCATAAAAATAAATATAAGGACGATTTGTGGATGTGGGATCAGGATTGGTCGGTACAGGAGATGGTTTTGAAGAAAGCTGCTTCGAAGAAACGGAAACCGGTTCCGGTGAAAAAAAAAGTAAAAGACGAAGAGGATGAAGAATTGTTGGATCCACTGGATATTAAGTTTGATTATTTTAAAGATTTAGAAGTAAAATCAGCGTTTCTTCCTGGTTATCCAGCTTGGTATAGGAAATTGTGTGTTAAGCCGAAAGACCCCGATTGGACTCCAGGGCCGCATTTAATCAGCACATCAATGCAGTTAACACCAAAGTTGTTGAATTTAACTTGGGAGGGTTATCCGCTGCATTACATCAGGGGATTAGGTTGGGGGTTATTGGTTCCGTTTCAACCGGATATTGAAGATACGCAAATTCCTTTAAAGAAATTATTAGAAAAATGCCCTTTACCAAATAACGAAAAGTGTGCTAAGTCGGAACCTTTCGGATTAAATATTTCACAAGATGTTCAAGATAATTTAGCTCGTAAAGAATATTATAGTAAGGCTAAAAAAGATAAAACTGATGGGATTTATAAAGGATCGGCGATTTGGTGTAATACAATTTTGGAAGACTGTGTTTTCTTCTTCAAGCTACCTCACAAAGATGGTGCTAGTTACCGTGTTGGAAATCCATTAGCTAAAGATTTCCTGAATAAGTTTTCTGAAAATGTGTTAGCAGGTGATACTGAAAGTGCCGAGCAAGTTTTAGAAATCGCCCGGAAATTATCGTATTGGAGAAATAATCGCGATCGGATTCGCGAACAAATGGTTGTTTGGGTAAACAAAGCGAATGAGTATGATGAAGGAAATCATGGAGCAATTTTGCCGCTGGTTGTAGTTGCAGGAACATTAACTCGTCGAGCCGTAGAGCGTACTTGGATGACGGCCTCGAATGCGCATAAAGAAAGAATTGGATCAGAACTCCGAGCAATGATCCAAGCCCCTTCAGGATACAAAATCGTGGGAGCCGATGTTGATTCACAAGAATTATGGATCGCGAGCGTGTTAGGGGATGCAAATTATGCCGGCATACACGGATGCACACCGTTTGGCTGGATGACTCTCAGCGGGAACAAAGCAGACTCCACCGATATGCATAGTGTTACTGCGAAAGCAATTGGAATATCTCGCGATCACGCTAAAGTTATTAATTACGCCCGGATTTATGGAGCCGGACAAAATTTCGCCGAACGCTTACTCAAACAATTCAACCCAACAATATCCGATTCCGAAGCGCGGAGTAAAGCACAAAAAATGTTCGCTCTCACAAAAGGCAAACGAATCTACCAACTCCGCCCCGAGCACGTACACGACCTAGCCGACATACCCTATAACAAGTGGCACGCCTTTGAAATAGCAAAACTCCACGGAAAGCCCATAAACTCGATGTTCCACAATCCGAAATGGGTCGAAGGCACAGAATCCGCCATGTTCAACCGGCTGGAACAAATAGCAAACCAACCGAGCCCAACAACCCCGTTCTTAAACTCGAGATTGACTCGCGCGCTCGAACCCTGCAATCTCCCAGACGACAAATTCCTCCCGACGCGCGTCAACTGGGTGGTGCAAAGCGGCGCCGTCGACTTCCTCCATCTGATGCTCGTCTGCATGCGCTGGTTGGTCAAGAACAAAGCCCAGTTTTGCCTCAGTTTCCACGACGAGGTGCGGTATTTAGTGAAAGACGAGCATAGGTACGACGTGGCGGTCGCCATGCACGTCACGAATCTCCTAACGAGGGCGTTTTGCTGCGCTCGTCTCGGCATTTACGATCTTCCGAAGTCGGTCGCGTTTTTTTCATCGGTCGAGATCGATCAGGTGCTGAGGAAGGAGTCGAAGCTCGATTGTAAAACCCCTTCGAATCCCCACGGATTGGAGAAGGGTTACGGGATACCCAACGGGGAGAGTTTGAGTATTTATGACGCTGTGAAGAAAACGAGATTTATGGTTGGTATCGCGAGATCTTGAAGATGTTATTAGAATTTTAATTTTAATTATGGAAATATGGGTAGAAAGGGTCATTGAATATATATATATATATATTAATTATGGAATCAACCCCTACACCACCATTATGGTAGATGGGGATTTTAGATTATATATATATATATAATTATGGAATCAAGTATGAATGTATCAAACGTAAATTATAATTGACATTTCTAAAATTCCGACGAATTTTAAATTAATTTTTACTACACGCAAGTTGTGCGATTGAGATTTATGTTTTATTCCAAAGCAGTCCAGGACGACAATGGTGGGACACCCACTAATTGTAACTTTAGATTTATTTTTGTTTTATTTTGCAGTCATGTCACGCGCCACGAAACGCAAGCACGTCCTGAACGAGGCCCTGCAGGACTACTTCACCCCTCCCACCGACGGCCAGGAAATCGTCCAGGTGATGGCGAGCCGGGGCAACAACCTGCACGAGGTGGAAACCGCCAGGCTGACCAGGTATTTAGTCTCGATGCCGTCGAAATTCCGCAAGAACATCTGGGTGAAGCGCGGGGACTTCGTCATTGTCGAGCCGATCGCCGAGGGTGACAAAGTCAAGGCCGAAATGGTGCGGGTGCTGTCCAAAGAGCACATAAAGTACTTTAAAAAAATCAAAGTCTGGCCGGCCACGTTCTACTTGGAGCAGGACAGCGACGACGATTTCAAGAAGAAGAAGAACGGTGCCTTAAATTCGCAGAGCGACAGCGAGAGCACGGCGTCGTCCACCGAGTCGGAGACCGAGAGTAGTTCGAGTGATATAGAGCAGCAAGAGGATCAGGAGGGGACGTGAACTGTTGTCGTCGTAGCCGGTGGGGTTTGTTCTGAGAGGGCGGGTCGGTCGAGCGGAGTTATGATTTCCTTGTTTTGTAGTGTAAATAATCTCGGTTAGGGAAAATTGTTGATCTCGCTGTCTCTGCTAAACACTCACTGCAAGCCATACTTTTTTTTTTATATAAATAATAACTTTGAAGGATATTTCATTAGTTAATAAAAATATGTTATTTTCTAATTCAATCCACTACACTTTCGGTTTAGCGGACGACGTTTCTCAACAATTCATAAAATTTTAACATACCTTTTCATCGATTTTTTTAATTCCCACAGATCCTTCAGATCATGCAGGATCCGGAATATATTTATAAAAAATATCCTGCGGAAACCAGAATATATTTATAAAGAAACAAAGAGGGATCGTCGAATAAACCATTTTGCAGGATCTGGAATATATTTACAAAGAAATTAAAGAATGAATCATTTTGCGGGATCTGGAATATATTTACAAAGAAAATAAAGAATAAACCATTTTGCGGGATCTGGAATATTTTTACAGAGAAACAAAGAAGAATCGTCGAATAAATCATGGTGCGGAATCCAGAATATATTTACAAACTAACAATACACAACTTGTATCTTTTCATGCGAATCCATTGCACTTATTCAGGCGTTGTGTGAAATTGAAAAACTCAACACAGGTAAACTTTTTATCTCATCAGGTTAGAACCTGATCTAAACGTTTTGCAATTATTGGACATTATCCAAAATTGAGAAACACGACACGTGCAAATTTTTAATCTTTTTCAGACTCTAATTGTGTTTCACAAAAAATTGTTCGAATTTTTTACGACCGATGCTTGAAAACCCAATCAAAAAAACCGTTGCATAAGAACATAACAAATTAGCCAAAAGATGGCGCTTTGTGCCATCGATTGCAAAAAAACAATAACAGTATCGTTTTTTTTTTTTCATAAAATTCGAGAAAGTTTACTATAAAACTTTAGTGTAGTCTGTTGTAACTAAAATGCCATATTTTAACCTCTGTGGAATCCATCGTGGTTCATCTTAAAAAAAGGCATCTTTCGTTTCCTTTTCACACTTAATCTAGTAACCTTTGTAATTTTATATTTGGGTGGCATTCATACTATGGCCAGGACCTGAAATCTAACCGGGGACCTATAGGAGCTTGCCATTCCGATGCTTAATCTGCGCTCCACCTTGACGAAACGAAGATTTTCCATCGTTTTACAAATCAGATGAAAGATGGCGCTCTGTGCTATCTTTCCATTTATAAAAAAATAATAAGTCCCGATTTAACAAGTGTTAACATTTATTTCAAGATATATAAATTGGAAGAGCTATTATTTACATAAGACAACACAAATAAAAATCGTAGCAAAAACAATTATGTCCCTTATATCGTATACAAAACAGAGGCCGATACACAAGCGGTTTTAGTTTGTTGCGGGGCAAGGTGTATGATCGGATTGGTGGATTGACTATAAAAAACCAATCAACTTAAGTGGTTGCTGGTTACGGTTAATTAGGGGTTATTGACAACTGACTTGTCAACATGACAATCAGCAGTTGTCATGTTGACAATCAGCAGTTGTCATGTTGACAACCAGCAGTTGTCATGTTGACAACCAGCAGTTGTCATGTTGACAACCAGCAGTTGTCATGTTGACAACCAGCAGTTGTCATGTTGACAACCAGCAGTTGTCATGTTGACAACCAGCAGTTGTCATGTTGACAACCAGCAGTTGTCATGTTGACAAGTCAGTTGAGCAGTAGTGCTCGTGTGATTTTAGTTCAGACATGACTTTAGATTTCCAATGCCAACTTCGTCGTCATCGATTTTTGTTATACGCACTATACATTTTTATAAGGGACATCATTATTTCATTGTAATCAATACTCTCGATAAAATACATTCCTCGATTATTACTTTACTCCTAACGATAGATTGATTTGAGATTCAACAAGCTTACTACGAACGGCCCCATCCTCACTTTTTATTCTTATTTTGCAACTTGTCCAGCAAAGCCTCGATCATATTAGCATCGACTAAACCTATAAACTTATCAACGACCAATCCGTTCTTGACGGCAATAACGGCCGGCACCGCTTTAACCTCGAAAGTGTGCACCAAATCGGCGTGGTTCTCCACGTCCACCACCACCAAGTCAATCTCCTCGCTGGGCCCGATCAGTTCGACCATTTTCGGCGTTAAAATGTGGCACGGCTCGCACCACTCGGCGTGGAAATTCACGATGACGGGATTGTCGGAGTTCATGACTTTCGAGATGAACTCGTCGTCGTTTTTGACTGTGATGATTTTCTTTAGGGCCGGGGAGGCCGACAGGTGTCTCCGGATTGGCGGGCGGGAGAGGATGCGCCTAAAAAGTGACATGTCGGAGGTTTTTCGTGATTGTCGGTCTCACCGGTTCGATGCAGTGGATCAAGAAGAAGATTAAAAAAGCGAACAGGGCGATGATCGTAAGGGAGGTTAAAAGGATGTATTTGTAAATTAAAGTATAATCCTTCACCTGTAAAAAAAAAATATATATATAAAAATCTAAACAGAAAAGTGAACGGTCACAGTTATTTAAATAAATTAAATAAAAATTGTTTGAAACCCAATATGGGTAAAATATTGGGTGTTGAGGTTGAAATATCTTAGTACAGACATGACTCGAGACTTTCAACGCCAACATCGTCGTCGATTTTTGTTATACGCTCAACATTTGCTTTATACAAATTAAAATATCTTTGGAATATGAGGGCCGACTCACAATCTCCAGGAAACAAGAACGATAACTGATTGTATACAGAAAGTCTGTAAACAATTATAAATTAATATATGTATAATTTATTTAATAGAATGTTCAACCATCATTCATCAAGTGTAACCATTTCAGTCTTTCAGACATCATCAGACCAGTGTGTTCTAAAATGCGATACCTTGATGAGCGCGATTGAACGGATCCTGTGTTTTAATTAAATAACCTCAAATTAGGCAATAGATGGCGCTTGCGCTGTTTTTTCAATTCCTATGATTAATCATTCCCTTCTCGTTCCCGGGCAATTGTGACTCGATACACGTTTGTGAAAACGATTGTACTAATATAAACAAAGTTAGTTTTATTTGTAGAATCATTGATTTAACAATTGACTTACTTGCGATAAATAGGTAGAATCATTGATTTAACAATTAACTTACTTGCGATAAATATTCTTCAATGAAATCGCCTTCCCTCTCGGTAGGAATAACCAGTAAAACGATGGTGAATAAAGTGGCCACTCCGAAACAGACCCACCCCAGATTACTCTCGAATTTAACGGCGATTATGAAGGATACCACAGCCAGTATCCACACAACGGCTAAAATAATCAGCCCTATTCCAACATTGCCCACAGTGGTCATTACACTGAAAAATTTATCACTGAAAAAATTATAATTCAAATGAAAAATTGTATACCTTTTGATTTCATTATGAAAAAAACTACAGTTAGATTTATGTAAGCCTCTAACAACAGTAATGTTTTATTTTAGAGATGATTGTTTTGATATGAAGGTTGTCGCTGTCAGGAATGATAAAAATGCACTAACATGAAGTTGGATAAACCATAGATGTGCTATTTATAAAGTTTTCAATAATAACAGAGGAAAAATGCTTCTACAATATTTTTATAATCAATTTTTTTATAAATTCATTAAAATTATAAAAAGTTTAGTTCAACAAACAAAGTCAATATTAATAATAATATCTAATTAAATTATTAGTGTTTTATTCCTCGAATATCTAATTAATTAATTTTTCTTTAGCTACTGCAACATAAGAATGCATGTATGTACTAAAATTGAGTGAACTGTTTAGAAATTGTTGTTTTTGTACTCAATTTAGGACATAAGATTTGTATTCATATGTTTCAGTAACTTAAAAGAAATTAATTAATAATTCAATTCAGTAAAATTAATTATGTTTTTTTTATAATAAAACACTTTTTTTAACTTTGTTTGGATAACAGAATTGTATATGTAGTGACTAATTCTGTTATACAAACAAAGTTAAAAAAAAAGTGTTTTATTATAATCTTACGCAATGTATAACGAAATAGAAGCCTCAGTGATCAGTATTTTTTTTTTATGAAAAGAATTTGAAAATAATTAATAAATTATTTCCTCTTTAGCTACTGTGACAATATGACTAATGTTACTTAAGTACTATAACTGTGATCCAGTGAAAAATAACCTTTATCTATTTTTTTTTTTAATTATTTTTATTTGCCCTCACCGTATTACCAAAATGGCAATCACTATTTATTCAAACGCTAGATGGAATACTAGTTGAAGATTTTATTTAAAAAAGCTTAATTATGTTGATAAATTAAATTTTTGAAGCAGAAATGAATTTCTAAAAAGTTTGTTAACTTGATTACAAATAATTGAGGACCATCAATTGTCGCGTTCCTTCTCGAAATATCGTAAAAGGATTACGACAAACTATTTAACTCGAATTTTTAATGGTTTAAGCATTTTAGCAAGAAAATTTTCGAGTTTTAGATGAAATTTAAACAACACGGCAATCCATAGATGTTAATTTAACATCATCTATAGTCATCTAGTATAAATTAATATCTATGCGACAACCACGAAAATAGCCGCCAACTTAAAGTAAATAAAAAATGCCTTTTATTATAGAATAATTTATTGTAATATTTATTGTATAATTTATTAATTGTTATTGTTGTGCCATCTATAACGTTACATTAAATTAATAATGAAGAGGCTTTAATAATAATATTTAAGGAAATGCAACGTAATTTCTTAATTAAAACAAATATCTTAGAAAAATGAAGCGGTTGATAAACATAGATGTATATATATCTAGTATATCATATACATCTATGTTGATAAAATAGGATGAATAAACAAATCAATTCCCTTTTTATTTTAGAATATTTAATGTTATAGAATCTATAACGTTACTTTAGATTAATCTTAGATAAGTTTTAATAATAATATTAAAGAAAATGTAATAAATAAATTTATTGTATAATTTATTAATTGTTATTATTGTGCCATCTATAACGTTACATTAAATTAATAATGAAGAGGCTTTAATAATAATATTTAAGGAAATGCAACGTAATTTCTTAATTACAACAAATATCTTAGAAAAATGAAGCGGTTGATAAACATAGATGTATATATCATCTAGTATATCATATACATCTATGTTGATAAAGTAGGATGAATAAACAAATCATTTCCCTTTTTATTTTAGAATATTTAATGTTATACCATCTATAACGTTATTTTAGATTTATCTCGGATAAGTTTTAATAATAATATTAAAGAAAATGTAACGGAATTTCCTAATTAAAAAATATTTTTTTAACAAATGACGCTGTTGATAAAGTAGGCCGCGATGTTATCGACCAACGACAGCAATTTGTTTTGTCATTGTAATGTAGAACTTTTGTGTCTTGCAAAAAGTTTTTCAATTTGCAATACATCCAAACAGTTTTACATTATAATAATTGTTAAGACCGGGAACGAGAACGAAAACTTAAAGTCCCCGTAAATCCCAGGCGATTGTGATTCACAAATTCCCGGGATCTACGCGTATCCATTCACAAATTGTGAACGGATACGCGATCCATCGTATCCATTCACAAATTGTGAATGGATACGATGGATTATAGTGTCCATTCCCAATTTGCGAATGGATACAATGATCCATCGTTCTCTTTCCTGGGTGACAGTGAATCGGCCTTTACTCACTTGAAGATGGGAAGAAAATCTGAGTTCTCTTCAACGACGACAAGTAAGTTAATCCTGTTAACAAAATGTCCGCTTTCTTTTTTTTTTTTTTTGATTTATTTCAGATATTGTGCTGTTGGGAACAGCGGAGGCTACAGATGGAGCGTTTTTGGGGAGCCATCGAAGGATTATGCAACAAAAGTAAGATCCACCCCCTTCCCCCCGTATTCATATCACTCCACCCCTCAGGGTGTGGTGATTTTGCTCATTTAATTAAAAAAAAAATGAATATGAATAAATTATTAAAAATTAACCAATAAAACAGATTAAGTTGAATAAATTTAAATTTATTCAATTTAACCAAATAAAACACAGATTAAATTGAATAAATTTAAAGTTATTCAATCTAATCTGTGTTTTATTGGTTGATTTTTAATAATTTATTCATATTTATTTCATACAATATGAACTACCAATATCTAAATATTAAAACCATTAATTATAAAAAAAATGTTTATAAACGTTTCTTGGGAGACAGCGATCGCTTCCCTACATAGATCCGCCCTTGTTTGGGGGCCATTGCCCCCCCTCAAGGTGTGGTGATTTCGTTCATTTAACTTAACAAAAATGTTTCTTGGGAGACAGCGATCGCTTCCCCATGTAGATCCGCCCTTGGTTGGGGGCTATTGTCCCCACTCAAGGTGTGGTGATTTTGCTCATTTAACTTTAAAAAATGTTTCTTGGGAGACGGCGATCGCTTCCTCACGTAGATCCGCCCTTGTTTGGGGGCCATTGGCGAATTTTGTAAAAAAAAATAAGAGGCCCCTTCTCCCCTCTCCGTTTCCAGTAAAATCACCCGTCCCCCGAAGTGTGGTGATTTTACTTATTTAAAATTCCCACAATATTCCCTCGGACTTTCTGTACTCATTACTTGTAATCTAAGGGTGTCCTAAAATTGATCCCAAGTTTCGGTAGTCGTACACAACTGTCAAATTTGACAGATAATCTGTTGTTTATTTGGGGATTTGTCACAGATTTCGCACGACCGAAAAATACGATCAATTTCAGGAATACACCACTCGCTTCGGAGGCGGTTTTTGTGGCACGAGTCAAAGTGGGCGAGTGGACCAAATTGACTGGATACTCGGACGAGCGTGTAAATGATCACCTCGGCCCCTTGTCTCGAGTCCAAATGCCCCGAATGAGTGCCCTGGCGAAGCAAGCCCGTCCATGATAGCCTATGTGTAATTGAAACAGTAAGCAAATGCGAGGTTTTATTTGGTTGTCAAAGTGACACACATTTGCAAATTGATTGTCATTTTTATTTGGTTGTCAAGGTGATACACATTTGAAAATTGATTGTCATTTGTTGTAACACGTTGTTAATACAAAGGAATCATGCAATTTGTCGTGGAGCCTACTGTTTTTAATTGTACATTATCTTTTGTAAATTGATAATTTTAAAATTATTCCTCGATTGTGTGCAAAAAGATAGATTTATGTACAATGGTGTGTGACTATTTAATAAGGATATTACTTATAAGTGCAGAGGTGATATGAAACTAAAAGGTAAGTTAAGGTTGTTATAATTCAGTAAGTATACTAATTTATAAGTAAAGATGTAAGATAGAAGTGAAAGGTAAGTCTATACTCGTGATATATTCAGTAAGTATAATAATTTATAAGTAAAGATGTAAGATAGAAGTGATAGGTAAGTCTATACTTGTCATATATTCAGTAAGTATAATAACTTATAAGTAAAGATGTAAGATAGTAGTGATAGGTAAGTCTATACTTGTCATATATTTAGTAAGTATAATAACTTATAAGTAAAGATGTAAGATAGAAGTGATAGGTAAGTCTATACTTGTCATGTATTCAGTAAGTTTAATAAATTATAAGTACAGAGGTAAGATGAAAGTAAAAGGCATATTTGTCATATATTTATTAAGTAGTTTATAAATACAGAAGTAAAATAAAGAACGTAAAAAAATGTTATGTAATATCCATAAATTATATTAAGAAAAAAATATGTTAAAAAATTAAATAACATCGGGTATAATCCCAGTAAGCACAGTGACATCTCTACGAGGTATACGTTATTTCACGTTACGGACTCCAGGAGCACCGAATTTCCGCTGTAGTGGATATACTGTGATTATATATTTTTTTCCAATCATATTAAAGAATTTATATATTTCTAATGCATTTTTAATTGAGAAAGTTACTCATTCTTCAACTATGGACAAAAATGAATGCTTTCTCCACGGATACTAGCCAATAATATGACGAGATTTTACTTTTCTCCACGGATTGCATTTAATCTGGAGAACCCAAGAAAGTTTGGACAACCCTGAAAAATTTGGACAATCCTGAATATGGCATTTATCGTTGCTATGACGATTAAACGATTGTTTATTATTTTTCCGAAAAGTAATTTAGATTTGTCATACAATATAAAATAATGGAAATTGATGATGATATTGAGAATTGTACCCCGCCAGACCTGTAAGAGACTGCTAAACTTAACCTCTTGCCACAAAAGTCGAGAAAGAAATACTAGTTAAATTACAAAACTTTCATGGATTGGCGCACTGCAAAGAATACAAATTCGTTCTCCGAAAATGTTATCTTGGCTTATTTCTCCGAATTAGCAGATAAGTACAAATCCTCGACATTATGGTCTCAATATTCAATGCTTAGATCCACTCTGAATATTCATAACAATATAAATATTGAAGCCTATCAAAAATTACGCGCATTTTTGAAAAGAAAGTCTGAGGGCTATCAAGCTACAAAATCAAAAACCTTCACAGTAGTTGTTAATATTCGATTCTTTAATACAAATAGAAAAAGTATAGTGTTAAACTCGTGAGAAATGGCCATGATGTTTGCTCCACTTGCCTTCGGCTCGTTACGCAAACATCATCCTCGTGTAAATGGCCAACTTTCTCACTCGTTGAACAATATACTATTGAAGAATAACCCGTTAGATATATGTGTTAAAACGTGATATAAAAAACCATACCTGCTCAATTTCAACTTGACAACATTAAATAATCCCCTATTAGATTTAGTCCCTATACCCAAAACTGACCGGCAATCCTCATTAGGTTTTCACAGTGATCCCTTCACCATTCTATTCCCTTCGCGATACCTTAATGTTAGTTGTTTGTATTTTTGACTGGTGAGTCACGGAATGTCAGTGTCATTTCAATAAGCCCATTACTTTCTTTATGATAAAACCTGCCAATTAATCACAAACAAAACCATTATTTCCTTCATGGTGGAACCAGCGGATTACTCGTTTTTTTTTTTCGATTTAAAAAAATGTACTCACGAGGATATTTTGATTCGTTAGTTTCAAAATTTCAGTGTCGTGTTATCAAAGCCCTGTCGATTCTTCCTGAAATTGTTCGAACGTCTCGGTCGTATAAAATCTGTCATTTAGATTAGAATTTATATGTGAATTTGACGGTTACAGTCGAACGATTTCGTGCAATCAATTTCAGGAATAAAGCCCCTGATGCTGTTTATAAAGTAGATAAGACAGCTGACACCTTTATTTTAATAATTATTTGCGGTTTATTACGAAGAATTAGTTGAAATAGAGTTTTGAAGTGTATAAAGAATTCTGTTGTGCAAGCAATTTGAGTGTAAAGTGGTGACATCTATGGACGGATCAACGTACGAAGGGCGAGCGGTTTTTTTGTTGACATTGTGTCAACGGCCCTAGACACGGCGAATGCAAACATAGGGCCCGACGCGATCGACCCTTCACGCACAATTCCCTATTGGAGAGCATAAATAAAGGAAAGAGCGGCAGTACCAGATGCCGCTCGGCGGCGCTGAACCGCGCGCAGTCTTGACGTCAAGCCCCAACCGCCCGTGCAATATTTACACCATTACCTTACTCATAGAGTACACTCACACATATTCGCGCGAACGAGACGATAACGTGAAAATGCCGGAGGAGCTGATGTAATTATAATCGTTATCAGTATTGATTGGGTTCGGTGTGTGAGTGCGAGCGGATTGTGATAACAATGGCCGGTGTTGTCGGCGAGGAGAGTTTGCCCCAGTGGAAAAGGGAGCTCATTTTACGTCGGAGAGCGGCCAAACAGCTGTCCGGTGAGTGCGGGCATTCGGAAGCGTTCGGTTGTGCAGCAGGCCATCAACCCAACACCACTTCTTCTTCTTCTTCGTCGTCATCAACGACGGCATGTGCTGGTAGTCTCGCGAACGCGTTTGTTAACTCCGGTTCGTCTGCGTTCTTGCCATGTAACACGTGTTCGGGTCGGACTATTAAAATGGTTCAGGAACGCGCTTGGGCGGAGAATAAACAGATCAGTGTGGATATGGTTAGTGGGAATGAGAAGAATGATTCCGATTGTTCCTCCTCGGAGGAGTTGCAGTACGGGCCCGGGATTGTTTCCAAGTTGAAGAATAGGTATTTGAGTTTGACGCTCAGGGAGCAGAATGTTAGGTCCAGGCCGTCGATTCTTCCGCTGCGGAAGGCGACTTCTTTGGAGAATTTGTTGGATGGGGATGAGGATGACCATAACGAGGAGGACAACAGGTTGTTTGAATCCAGGCTGAAGAACGGGAACGCCGTGAAGAGTGTGCCGAATCGTTATAGGAATACGAGTAGAGGGTCTGATATGAAAAGAGCGCGTTCCGTTGAGGCCATCTCGCGAACGATTGATATGCATTCCGAGTGTCGCCCGAAAAGAGAATCCATGCATGAGGATGTTTTTATTATCAAGGAAGGAAATGATAAACCGCACAGGAAAACCAACTTTGATAACTTGACGGAAAATAAAGTGATCACTAATAATATAGTCCACCCTAGAATCAACAGGCCTAAGAGAATAACTCCCGTTATGAACGAGAAAGAAAAACCACCTGCTGATGTTGTGAAGCAAACGAAGAGAATCTTCGAATCCCGTCCGGAGTCGCGGACGCCGAAACCGGAAATCACGGGCGATGTCGCTGCTAAAGTCGCCTCGTTCAAGAGCATGATCATCCAAACAAAGGTCAGCAACAGCAAACCGCCGGTCAAGAACAAACCGGAGAAAATCCGCAAACCCCCGAAACACTGGCCCGACATAACGAGCCCCTTAGCGGAAACGAAGCCCTTCGTTAACGAACCGAAAAAAATAACATCCCCCGACGTGGCACCCCTCCAATCCCCCATTCCCGACATTTCCTCGGATTCCGAAAACCGGAAAACGAGCCTTTCAGAAACCCCCGATTTGATCCTGCACTCTAGTCCGGCGCACAAGCCCTTAATAACCACCACCAACGATTTCATCACCGCCGAAATCAACCACAGCACGCAAAACTCCCCGACGCAACCCCTCAAACTAGAAATCAACGGCACCAACCTCCAATTGGGCGTCATCAACACCCCGGTACTAATCGCCAATTCGGGCGAACCCCCGCAAAAACACACACCCGTCCTAATAACAACCGAACCCGCTCAAAAACCCCCCGAACCCCACCAGAAACAACCGCCACCACCCCTCCCGAAAACGGAACCCAACCTAAAAACGACCAAACTAACCCGACAAAAACCAGTCGCACCCTCCCCGCCTCCCAACCCCCCAACAATCCTAATCGCGAAACCCGAGGGCGTTAGAGGAAAACCACCCCCGCCTCCGTCGGTCCCACTATCCCCCCGCGAAATCGAGAAGAATTTCATCAACAAGGAGCTGCACCAGCAGGGCGGGAAGCCCGCCGCGGAAAGTGGTGTGTTGCCGGCGAAGAAAAGGACTTCCGGTAGGGCCAAACAGCATGAGGAGAATAACTGTGTTGTTTTTAACTTTTCCGATAGGAAGGACGTTCCGGATTACATCGGGAACGACGGCACCGTGCGCTCAACCAGGATCGAGTTACCCAAGGTAAGGCTTTGTTTGTTTGTTTTTTTTTTGCTGCACTTCGTTATTTACCTCAAGGAAAAATGCGAATGGTGTCACGGGATATATAACATTTTGAAAACGGAATGATGGGTAAACGTGTGTGAAATGAACGAATCCGAAGTCAAAATCTGTAGGAAACTTACCGTTTGGTCACAATTCGCATTTAAAGTCCCAATTTTGAGGTTATAATTTATTCGATTTTCGACTAAATAGTACACATGATAAATTCTTTTTTTATTATTAATTCTTCTTGTATATTTTAATGCCCCTCAGCATTGTTGCTCTGGCCAATAGCATTAAAAATAAAAATGCATACTTTATGCATTTAGAAACTTATTTTCGAGATATATTATATATATATTAGTATTGAATTGTTAAAATGCTAAATATTATTACTTCATAGGAGAATTTATAACCTATGATATATGACGTCAGGATGGATTCTAAATAATTTGTGTTTCCTCAAAATCTAACTTAATTTAAAAATGTTTAAATACTCCTAGTATTTAAATTGTTTAAATACTTAAGTGTATTAAAAAAATCGCTTTGGATGTTTCCTGGGGGCCGTCAACTTGGATTGTTTTTTAATGATCAATTCAAATTTTGGAATTTACGATTCCGTTATTTTTACTTTAATTATTGTCCGACAGCAATCATCCTTGCGAGAATTATTTAAAATCAACGAAACATAATTTAAATGAATGCATTGCGTTGCACGAACGTGGAGAATTTTTGTTTTCGGGTGTTTATCTTAATCGTGCAGTGTTGACATTGGAAACGTTTTCCAATGTCAACACTGCCCGATTATAAATTTAAATAATTATAGAAAACTACATTTTTAAATTACCGATAACAGAACAATAAACTAAAATGATTTTTCATTTAAATAATACAATCGACGATCGCGTGTTTTGTAATTACACCATGGAGAGCACGATTTTAATAATAAAAATTAATAATCGGAAAAATCGTGGTATTAATCAATGATTAGTCGAAGTCTTGAAATAAGCCAAAAATGAAAAACATCACGATTTTTTTTTCTTGTTTTATTTACTCCACATTATTCCTAATTAATGTAAATAAATGAAGAAAAAAATGTGATGTATGATGAGTACATCACATTTTTTTCTTCATTTATTTATTTATTATTTATTATTATTTCTTAGGAATAATCT
Source organism: Philonthus spinipes (assembly GCA_963082785.1). Lineage (NCBI taxonomy): Eukaryota > Metazoa > Arthropoda > Insecta > Coleoptera > Staphylinidae > Philonthus > Philonthus spinipes. Next base: position 23,711,521 of record OY720311.1, read on the forward strand.
GGTGTAAATAAAAAAAAGAAAAACTGTTCATAATAGTATTTTCCGCAATTTGTATTAAAGCGTTAATCAGTACCGAGTGATCAAAGGCAACTGTTCTGAGTTGGCAATACTGAATTTAAGACGTGATTTAGTTGTATACGGGATTCTTCTTAGCGCTTTTAAACCAACAAGACAATGAAACGCACACTTTCAAGTTTAAATGTAGTTAACTGATAACAAACAGAAATGGCTTAGGCCAGGAGAAGAAGTACAGAAAGAAGAGATAAGGGATAGAATGATTATCGGAGGAATTGAACGCAGTGAATATTAACTCGAGAGATATTAGTGGATGAGTAACAGAGAGATGGATCAATTAAAAACAAACAGTTGTTGTTTTATGCTCAAAATTTTACAATATAAGGAAATTCGGGTGACAAATTGACCAAAATTTATAAAAAAAACATACAATCAAAAATGTCTCGAACAAACCTAGTGAATTTATTCAACACACTCCATTGTACTTATTTTGTATTTTAAACATAATGAATTAAAGACGACACAAGCACCACCTTTTGCCTAATTTTAAAACTGAGTGTACAAATAAATAAATTATTATTATATATATATATATAACATCTTTATTTCTGCCGAAGACAATTTTATATACAATAAATTAACAATATAATTCTTATAATATGTTATACGTTGTCCTTAGAAAACGGCTATCGACCATTGGTCTTTCTGCCAATTATTATTATTTATTGGGTTAGCAGAGAAGTCAATTAAATAAAAATTGATTTTTTATTTAAATTATTATTCAACATTTAAATTATCCACCAATATAAATTATTGGTGTTACAGTTGCGTTGGAATTTTGTTGGATGATGAATGTGAATAATATTGATGTTGGCGGTGAACGACCTCCGAAAAAAGCTGTTGGAATTCGATGAATTCTTCGCGATATGTGAGCTGTTACTGTTCTAATGCCATCGCTCTCAGTCGTTCTGCTCTAATTCCCCTTCTAAATACCTCGCCTCCTATCATTTTCATTTTTTTTTCTCTCTCGTGAAATTGTTCGGTTATGTTTTTCGTTATTATTAATTATAATTTGCTGTAGCAGATGATTTTATTATACCATATGATCGAAAACTTTTACAGTACTTTGATTTTTGAAAAGGATATTGGAAACAGAAATAACCACATGCTTTTTTTTATTTTTTATTATCATAACACATAGCAGAATTTGATTAGATAAATAATGATACGTCGCATGTATCATTTCGATTCAGTTCAAAATGATAACTTAGTTATAATAAATTAAAGACGACGCAAGCGCCACCTTTTGCCTAATTTCAAGTGGCGTCGTCAACGATTTGGTGGCTAGATGAATGGTGGCTGAACGTTTCATTAAATGTGGATAACTTAGTTGTTGAGGCTGTTAATTTTTATTCATCTTCCGAAGGTGCAAAGTACACAGAATTTGAAATAAAAGTGCGTTTTCTTTCATTTCAAACCTCTCGGAATGAATTTAAAAATGTTAAAACAAAAATAGTTGCGTTAAATAAAATTTTATCTAAAATATTACATCGGTGTGTGTTCAGTTAATTAATATTACACACAAGGAAAACAAACACGCAATAATTAGCGACAGCTCCCAGTTTTTTTGTAGTTATCGGCGCAGTTTTGCGATAAAGCGTGATAAGAAAGCGCGCATTCGGAAATAAAATATATTTCACAACGTTAGGACCTTCGAAAGTATTATATATTGGGCCGTCTAAAAAGTATTTTACTATTTTTTTTATCAGAAGATGCGGGGGCACTAATGCCATCTATTGGTGAAAATCAGAAAATACTCTTTAGACAACCCAACGTATAATAATAATAATAATATTTTTTTTCTTTTATTGTCCCATCACCTAAATAATTAATAAATGTGGAAATAATTTATTAATTATTTTCAAATCATTTTTATTTAATATATTGTGTGAATCTTTGGATTTGATGCCGCATTTCAATTTATTACACATTTTAACAAATATTCATTCAGGTCTTGTACTTCACGTTGGTCGATAAGTTTATCCTATTCGTTTAAAAATCTTCAGATCGTCGGCTTTACAGGAGAAAATCACTGCTTTTGATCGCAGAACCAGTAGCATTTATAAATAACAAAAATAATAATGGGCCACAACGAGAGCCCTGCGGTACACTCGAGGTGACCTTGATGTTATTTAAGTAATGCGTAACCTTTGATTTCTATTATTGAGGCAGCTTTTAAGCCAATTCGAAACAGTATCTATTAAATTTATCAAAAATCGTTGTTTTTTTTTTGTTAGATCCTATACCTTGACTAGCCAATAGTCAAAACCAATCGATTTACAAAATGTTTAGATTCGCATATTTTTTCTCACATGGAAAACAAATTCCACTTTCTTCTTATAATCATGCTGTTGATACACGGCCTTGGTAATCACGCCCCATCGGAATTTCACACTTAAACCCATCGTCATCAAATGTCGACCACCGAGAAATGATTCACAATCCGAATGGCATAATAACAAGAGCGACCTTTAAAATCAGCACGTTCCTACGTTTCGATTTGTCTCGTCGGGCGAACGCGTGTGTTTGCATATGGGGAAAACGTGAGTCACGGAAAAACGTTGCGTTTCAGCAATTAATTATAATGCACGATAATTAAACGAACACACGATGGTTTTTCGTTGCGGGTTCATCTTTGGCCGACGTGCGCCGACCGTTGTGAATATATAAACAATGCCGGCGTTCTTGCACAATGACCGCTATAAATAAACAATCGTACGCGATTACGGACGCAAATACGAATATGAATGTGCACAACAATAGACATCCGCCAGACACTTTTGTTTACGAGAATCTGTGTCAAATATATAAAAAATAAAACGAGTTATTTTTTTTAATGCGATTCATTGGATCATTCTAATACAAAAAACTGTCTTTTATATTGTTCTAAATGAAAAATAATGACATTTCTAATCTATCATAATAATAATAATAACTCTGTTGCGAGGATAGAAATGATGCGATGTTTCCATTCTTGCGACTTCCATTAGATTCATTCAATTTTAGAATAACTGGAGACTCTCTGTTAGGTAGAAACATCACATCATTTCTGCCCTCGTAATTGAGTTAAGGATACACGCCCGAAATCTTAACAACCCGAGACATTTGTTCTGGAAATTTAACGAATTTAAAGAAAGTCGCGAGGGTGGAAACATCGCGTCGTTATTATCCTCGCAACTGAGTTCTGGATATGTGCCGGAATTCTTAACAACTTTTTATATTATTCTAATAATAACAACAATAATAACTTTGTTGCGAGGATAGAAATGATGGGATGTTTCTATTCTTGCGACTTCCATTAGATTCATTCAATTTACAGAATAACTGGAGACTATCTGTTAGGTAGAAACATCACATCATTTCTGCCCTCGTAATTGAGTTAGGGATACGCGCCCGAAGTCTTAATAACCCGAGACATTTGTTCTGGAAATTTAACGAAATTAAAGAAAGTCGCGAGGGTGGAAACATCGCGTCGTTACTATCCTCGCGACTGAGTTCTGGATATGTGCACGAATTCATAACAGCATTTTATATTTTTCTAATAATAACAACAATAATAACTCTGTTGCGAGGATAGAAATGATGCGATGTTTCTATTCTTGCGACTTTCATTAGATTCATTCAATTTTAGAATAACTGGAGACTCTCTGTTACGTAGAAACATCACATCATTTCTGCCCTCGTAATTGAGCTTCCATTCTTGCGACGTCCATTGAATTCGTTCAATTTCTAGAATAACCGGAGATCTTATGTTAGATAGAAAAATCTCGTCGTTTCTATTCTAGCAACTGAATTCGGGATAGGCGCCCCAAGACTTTAACAACTGGAGACTTTTGTTCTAGTAAATGAACGAATTTTAATGGATAAAAACGTCGCGTCGTTTTTATTTTCGCAACTGAGTTCGGCATTCATACTCTAAGTCTTAACAATCGGAGGACTTTGTTTTAGAAATTAAATGAATTTAATGGATCGAAACATTGCGGCGTTACTTTTCTTGGCAACTGAGTTCGGGATACGCGCTCGAATTCTTAACAATCGGAGGTTGTAATTCTAGAAATTGAGCGAATTCAATGGACGTCGCAAGAATGGAAACATCGCATTATTTTTATCCTCGCAAAAGAGGTATACAAAAAATAAATATTTTTGTATACTTTGTCAGGAAATATTATATTATTAAAAATTGATATTTTTGTACGATTATTATGTATATTTCATGTATTCAACAATAAATTTGAGCATTATTAACTTAATTAAAAAAAAAATATTTAATTGGACCAATTTCGGATTCAATGCATCAACAGAATTTATTTATGAGTTTTTTGTAAATGAAATGTATATTACAAAATGGAGATTCCGTAAATAAATAAAAATCATGAAAGTCGCGAGGGTAGAAACATCGCGTCGTTTCTGTCTTTGCGACGGAGTTATTATTGTTATTATTAGAAAAATATAAAAAGTTGTTAAGAATTCTGGCACATATCTAGAACTCAGTCGCGAGGATAATAACGACGCGATGTTTCTACCCTCGCGACTTTCTTTAAATTCGTTAAATTTCCAGAACAAATGTCTCGGGTTGTTAAGACTTCGGGCGCGTATCCAGTTTAGCATGGTTTAGAAAAGGCGCAATGTTTCCATCTTCGCGACCGAGCATAATTGAAAAACGGGTCAGTTTTGTTTTCACTATTATAAAATCTAATAATTTTAAATTTATTATAAAAAAGCATTTAAACATTTTTTTTTATAAATAAAACATTGTTTTTTTCTGAGAGTCTAATAATTGCCTGGTAATTGTAAATTTATTATAAAAAAGCATTTAAACATTTATTTTTTTATAAATAAAACATTGTTTTTTTCTGAGAGTAATAAAATTCGTGAATCATTGGGCTTTCGTCGATATCTTATCGTTTAATCATCAACCGATAACAAACCAGCACTAAAAAAATCGATTAAAAATTGTATGAATGCACGGAACGCCTTTGAGGTGCGTTATCAGGTGATTCGAGTAATTTACATGTGCAAATAATTGATTTTAATACACACTCAATAAATATTCGCTATCGGTGATAATTGCTGTTTAATTGTTATTACTCAGACTGCTTACACAAATATTTCGCGAGATTTTTTTTATTTGCTATCTTACTCATTTCAAAATACAATCTGGTCAGTTTAAAAGGAAAAAAGAAAATTGGTTGGATTTATGCAGTTTTGGATTTCACTTTCGTTACAATATATTACAAAGATATGACGAAAGCACAAAATAGTGTATATACACAAATGTGTGTATATGCACAAATGTGTGTATATACGAGGTGCGTTCCAAAAGTATGATGAATTTCCAAATTTCTCGGGCAACGTACATTCGTTTATCAATTTGTTGTTGTTGTTGTGTTGGTACACATGTCCCGAACATATGTTCACAATTTCAAGTACGTAGCATACTTCCTTTGTTTTTGACAGATAAAAAGGTTAGACGTGTTTTGTTGTGCTCGGTGATTTTATATTATTATAACAAAAATTGTGTGAAAGTGCTCTAAAACACTTGAAATGTTGACAGTGGCGTACGGTGAGTCTGCTCTAAGTAAAAAAAATGTTTACAAGCGGTACAAACTCTTACAAGATGGCAAACGTCGAACCTCGCTCTAGATGCCCCACTCTGCACGTCAACAGCAGAAGCTGTGAAGAAAATTATTTCTGAAAATCGTTGAATTATCATTATAAAAGTTGCGGAAGATATTGCCATATCATATAATCATTTTTTCATAACTCACATACTTCACATTTTGATCACTTTTGTATCTGACACTAAACACTTACAGACTTCTATACCATTTTTTATGCCTTTAAATGTGATTTGTGCACGATTTAATATAATCATTTTTTCGTAACTCACATACTTCACATTTTGATCACTTTTGTATCTGACAAGCCCACTAGATCGGTTTAACTCATAATAATTATAACATTCATCGATTTATACATTACAAAACAGCAACAATGAAAGAAGAAGAAAAAAAAGAGGCAAAATCGCAGCGCCTATGCGTTTTTGATATCCCAGCCAGATCTCTAATTATAAACAATTTTAATTATTCGAGTGAATTAACGTTATTATTGCCAGTATGCTGTTTTTTTTATATATATAAGCTGATGGGGGCAATCATCGTGCGGATATTAATTAACTAATTAATGATGGGCGTGAAAATGGTGTTGCGCAATTACCAACTTCTCCAAGATCGGGCAAACCGGAGGAGAAGAAGGAACGGACAACAGTTAGGCGGTAAAGATGGTAATTGGATTCGAAGATGATGTCTGTTGGTGTAACGGAGTTTTTGAATTCACTTACAGTTGTCTCCATTCAAAAAAAAATAATAATAATAGAAATAATTGGAGTAAGGAAAGTATTTTTTGTTGACTGCAATGTTTGTAAAAAAATATACTTTCCCTGATATTGATTGTTTGAGTTATTGATGGTCCAATAAAACTTTATTAATATTCCTTAATTGAGTAATACAATTAATAAATTATTTTCTAAATCTTTTTAATAATAATAATAATAATAATAATAATAATAATAATAATCCTTTATTTGCATAATAGTAACATTAAATACAAAAATTGTATATACATATTAGTAAGAAAAATAAAATAAAGTTATTTAAATAACTGAGAAGAAGTGAATAACATATTTTTTTTTGCTACAACAGTGTTAATTATTTTGATTATACTCTTCACGTAACTCAAAACCAATCATGGATTAAATTATTTTAGAATTATTTTTATTTAAGTGTTTACAAACACTGTAATATTTTACAAATAAATATACGTTTATAATATATATATATATATATATATATAGAGGTTTTTTTATCAGTATACATTATGGGAAATGTATACCTGCAAAAAACGCGAGTCAAATGCAATGTGTGTATGTTTAGTTGTTTATTTGGCATATGTGTGTTCAATTGCGTGTTATAGGCAACTAAACACACACACATCAATGCATTTGACATGCGTATTTTGCAGGTATATATTGGGGAAATGTATACTGTTAAAAAAAGCTCTCTGTATATAATCTAAAATCCCCATCTACCATAATGGTGGTGTAGGGGTATATGTTTATAATACTGTGTGTAAGTCTGGTAATAAAAAAATATCGCTCTCTATCTCTCTATAAATTGATGGACTTTTAGCAATCTTTTCAGTAGTATAGAATTGAAACATTTTTTTTTTTAGTGTGTCAAATGTGGTTTTAATATTTGTGCAGGTGTAATTACAAGAAAAGGAAAACGTGCGGAGTGTCGAATCGTTTTTCTTTTTTTTGTTCGCTCGTTTTGTGCAAATAATTAAGACCGGTGTGACGTCAGGTGAAATTGCCTAGAAAATGTCGTCGGTCTCATTGTTGGCGACGGCCGCAATTAAAAGTCGTTTTAATTCCGTTTCCTCTATTAGATTCCAACTCCCGACATCTCCGACACTAAACAGAGACAGCTAGCTATATTCTCTAGCGGTAAACCCGTTCCGATCCTTAACTGCCCGTCCGCGTGTAAATATTCCTAAAATAATTTCAACATTTGAGAAAATAGTAGGAATAGTAGGATTTAAAAAAAAATGTTTACCGCCGCATTTTATTCAATTTTAATAATGTATATTAGTGGGGCAGAAAGACCTCAGGTCGATAGCCCAGGACAGACTAACACCTTCATGCAAACTTATAATTTATTTATTTATTAATTTTTCAATATTACAAAAAATATATAATAACATATACAATATAAATAATTACAGTTAGTAGAACATTCCGATTTATACTAAAAAGAGAGAGAAAAAATACAAAAATGCTATAAGTGACTAATATTGGCGAGATCAATAAATTATAAGTGGCGTTTAAATACATGATATGAATTTGAAAAAATAAGGAAATTAGGGTTTCATTCTACTATATAACTGTATATTATATAAAGTTAAATAAAAATGTTAGAATGATTTATTAATTATTTTCAAATTTATTTTAATTTAAATAACTGTGACCAAGTTCTGCGTCTCGTCCCATCTCGCTCTAAACACGCATTCCTAATGAAATCCAGAACATGTCATTTTGATTTAATGAAAGTCGCGAGGGTGGAAACATCGCGTCGTTTCTGTCCTCGCAACTGAGTCGCTCTATACGCGTACTATATAACTGTATATTATATAAAGTTAAATAAAAATGTGAGAATAACGCATGCTGTGTTAGTCATGATTTATTTCGTCGCGTTTTCCAATAGAATACAGAGAACGAAACATACAACCATCCAAAGAAAATGTTTTAGTTTATTTATTTTTGGAATCATCCTAACTGAGGCATTCGGCCACTTTGGATTCATTAAAAACGTGTCTTATTCTCCTCTAGTACTGTTGGAATTGTAATACACGCTTGAAATTCGACTTTTTCTCTTCATTTGAATAAATTTTCGATCAAATTTTTCACACATTTTGAAGTTTAGCGTTCGACGTTTAGTTGCGTGTTATAGGCAACTAAACATACACGCATTAATCGGTTCAACGCGTTTGACTTTATTTTTTTTTTTTACAGGTATATATTAGGGGAAGAATATACCTGCAAAAAAACGTACGAGAAATGTATTCTGATAAAAAACACTCTCTCTCTCTCTCTCTATATATATATATATATATATATATATATATATTAGTGGTGAGCACTGAAAGTTTTTGAATGTTTTACATAGTATTTAGATGAGTCGAATGTAAATAATTTTGTTTTATATTTCCTCTTTTGTTTTTTTTTTCAGCCTGGCGAAGGTGGAATAACGATATTGCCGGGTGCTTCGATAAGCGACGATTTCGCGGATTACGAGGAGGAACTGAGATCCCTGGAAGGACCGCCCAGTCCCTGCGACGTCGACTTCATCAACGATAACATCCTCATCGAGGGCCGATCTAGTCTAATTCAAAAAACCAAAAGGCCCAAGGTAAGGAACATTTATATCGAAATTAATATCTCGTCATCAAAAAAATAAATAAATAAATAAAATAAACAACATTAAGTATTTTTAAGAAATTAATATTAAATTTTAAAAAAAGGCTCAAGGTCAGGATTTTTTTTAATTGAAATTGACAACTCGTCATCAAATAAAAAATAAAATACACCTTAATAATTAGGATGTATTTTAATTAGTGATGGGCAAGATCGATCAAAAAAGATCGACTGCTCGATCCTTGCAGGTGATCGAGCCGATCGATCTTCATGAGCGGCTCTATCTTCCTCTTAACTCAATTATATTTGTATTTATTGATGTATAACATTTTACTATGATTTTTTCAATTTACTTTATTAACGGAATCTCCATTTCCAAATTACAATTATAATTACATATTAAAAATTTTATAAGAACAGTGTGACGCTCTAAAAAGATTACAAAACATATGTATATAAAAAAGGCAAATTACCAATCATTATGATTCTATAATTCCCAAAAAATTGCTGTTTTCAGGCTGCAGAACATAACTTGTTTTATTGAAACAAGTTTTGATTTTTTTTATTATTTTCGAAAATTTATTTATTCAGTAGAAAAAACGGTTTTTTTTGTAATCTTAAATTTTCATTAATTCCGATAAAATCGCGTGAAAGTTTCCAAAATAAAAAAAAAATCGTTATTTCGTGAACCTTATCTCACAATTATGAATATACCGAGATCTGTTGAATAGATTTGCATTTCATTTGAAAACCTTGAATTTCGTCGCATTTTTCTTTCCCACATTCTCTTTTCGTATAAACTGTTTAATGGTCAAATATCTGATTTTATTACGGAGATTGAATTTCAATTTTTGCATAAATTAGTTTTATTAAAAAAATAATAATTTTTAAAAATCAATAATAACATAAGAGTTTTTTTTCCTTACTTCACTTTTTAAAAAGTTAAAACATTGCTAATTTACAAGTTTAATTTAATAAGTCTTTCTTATATCTATATTTTTTACAGAAAGACATATTTATATTGTAGCATTTATAATAATTCATCAAAAACCAATGGTCTTTCCGGTTGATTTATTAATATTATTATTCAATAATTTACTAGTATTACTTATCTGATTAAATAATAGGGTTTATAGTAAGATACGTGGAGATTTAACTGAATAGATAAAACGTATTTTTAATACAAATCCTGTTTATTTCTCTATTAATTTAAAAAAAAAATGTAATCTAAGTCCAAGGTGACCGTAATTGCGAATTTATTTATTTAAGTACTTAAGATTAGAAATATTTGATTGTACCAGTATTATTAACAATATAATTTTTTTTGTGTCATTTCATTTATACATAACTGAGTTTATATATTCAATCATGTAACGACCTCCAACTCAAATGTCTTGCAACGATCACCAGTACAAGTGCTCAGAAGAGTATTACGAAGAGATTTTCATTTAAATGCTACATGTTTATATTCACCGTACTCAAAATATAACGTTGTCCTTTTTTATTCTTATTTCATTTGTATTTATGTATGTTTTTCTATTGATATCTCGTATTGTTCTGTAATTGGGTTTCCTGTTGAATAGTAAAGCTTATATTATTGTTATTGTTATTATTATTATAATAAATATTATATATGTCAAATTTGTTTTGTGAGTTATGCTATTCATAACTCATAAAACAAATTTGACTAAGTTTATATTCAATTAAATAAATATTATATATGAATAGCATAAATTATGAAACAAATTTGACATATATCATATTTATTTGATTGAATATAAACTCAGTTATGTATAAATGAATAAATGTGTGTTTGATAAAATGAAAAATTGATTCGTTCCTTACTTCACTTTTCATTAAATTTTTATTTAAAAAAAATGAAGTAAGGAACGAATCAATTTTTAATTTTATCAAATATTATATATATACAAAAGTCAACAATTGTGGAAAATAAGGAAAAAAAAAGGTGGAAAGACCTCTGATCGATAGCCGTTTTCTAAATATGAAGTTAAACACCTTTATAGATTTAAATGTGTGTATTGTAAATATACGAGTGCAATTTTGTGAAATAATGATAATATAATGAAACTCCTTGCTTAATTAAAAATATCGTTTTTTTTCTGACGAGGCAGCATTTTGTTTTAAATTTTATTATATGTTTTATTATACAAGGTGTACAGAAAATGAGTGAAAAGCTTTAGGTAGCGTGACTCTTTGACTAATTTTTAGATAAAAAGTTTAACGAAAATAAGACACACGGTCCTTCCTTAAGCCTCACGGGCCACTTAAAAGAACTATACATTTGGCAACGCTGGATCAAATCAGTGTGCATTTATCGTGTTTATAACTGCTACATCATCCGCTGGAGGTGTTGCATACAACTTTTCTTTTACAAACGAGCGTGCGTCGTTGCTAGATTTATTTTCATTAAAAGAATGCTTCTGATAAAGTTATAAAATTGTAAAAATATCCGATTTATTAATCATTTACATCAATGGAATTATACACGTGTCTAATTGATTGTTAATGCTATTGATTTTTTACAAAATATTTAAAAAACAATACTAATTTATAGTCACATATTTAAAATTCGGAAGACCTCGTGAGCCTCAATGAAGAACCATGCACCATTTTTTTATTTGGATTTTCTATTAAAAATTAATTAATGAATTGAATTACCTGAAGGTTTTCACTCATTTTCTGTACACCTTGTATATACAGACGAAAGAATTCAATCATTTCGGAGCACAACCGTATTGATGCCCCCAACATCAAGTACAGTCAAAATGAAAAGTACAATAACTTTTTCCTATCGTTAATTCTTTTCCGATTCGAGGTCGCCGTGGAAATAATTAAGATACTAGAACACAATCAGTGAAAATGACGCTACGTTAATGAAGCGACCGCGAAACGATTATGGAAACAATGGCGCACAAAAGAAAAAAAAATAACAAAGTTCGGTTTTTGTCGTTGTGGGTCAACGCATTGTCCCTTTCTTTTTCCTCTATTTTTTTCCCTCCCCCGAGCGCGCGGACACTCACTGTCGCTTCTTTTCTTCCACTTTCCTTCCGTTTCCTTTTCAGCACCTCGAACGCTTTCTCTCCATAAACTCTAGCTTTATTTATTTCAAAATGGTAATGATAATAAAAAAATGGATTGTTTATAAGTGATTTCAATGCAAAGTCATACAATTTCTAAATATGAATTAAATAAAAATGATTTTAAAATAATTATTAAATTAGTTTCAAATCATTTTTATTTATAGTATACAAGGTGTACAGAAAATGAGTGAAAACCTTCAGGTAACTCAATTCATTAATTAATTTTAAATAGAAAATCCAAATAAAAAAATGTTGTACGGTTCTTCATTGAGGCTCACGAGGTCTTCGGAATTTTAAATATGTGACTATAAATTAGTATTGTTTTTTAAATATTTTGTAAAAAATCAATACAATTAGACACGTGTATAATTCCATTGATGTAAATGATTAATAAATCGGATATTTTTACAATTTTATAACTTCATCAGAAGCTATTCTTTTAATGAAAATAGATCTGGCAACGACGCACGCTCGTTTGTAAAAGAAAAGGTGTATGCAACACCTCCAGCGGATGATGTAGCAGTTATAAACAGGATAAATGCACACTTGTTTGATCCAGCGTTGCCAAATGTATAGTTCTTTTAAGTGGCCCGTGAGGCTTAAGGAAGGACCGTGTGACTTATTTTCGTTAATATTTTTATCTAAAAATTAGTCAAAGAGTCACGCTACCTAAAGCTTTTCACTCATTTTCTGTACACCTTGTATAAAGAAAATAAAATTACTTTTTTATACCACTTGGATTCTAAGTTTCAGACTTTATCTAGACGATTAGAAATATAATATATATATATACCTGTTTTTTTCTTTCTTTCTTTCTTTCTTTCTTTCTTTCTTTCTTTCTTTCTTTCTTTCTTTCGTTCTTTCTTTCTTTCTTTCTTTCTTTCCTTCTTTCTTTCTTTCTTTCTTTCTTTCTTTCTTTCTTTCATTCTTTCTTTCTTCCTTTCTTTCTTTATTAATCTTATTCTCTTTTACCCGAATTGGGTGTCGAGGTTATGGCTGTTTTTTTTTACGTGTTTTTAATTTAATTTTCTTACCGATTACTTACATAACGTCGCTGCAATCATCATTATCATACAAAAATAATATCTCCATTAGCAATTTTTTTTTATAAATATATAAATTCTAATCAAACCATCGCGTGTAAATACGATATTAATCTCGAGTGTAATTTTGAGTGGACGCCCGTTTTTAATTTCGTGGCCGATGAAATGGCGCTTCGTGCAAAATCTGTATTTGCGCGCGTGTGTGTGTGTCTGAATAAATAACCGCTCGTGATAAAACTGACGGTCGCAGATTCGATTAAGTCCACCCCCTCGTGTACTGTCTAGTCATCCAATATCCCCTCGCAGAGACCGATTTCAGCAGGTGAATCACATAGCCTGCTCGGTTGTGGGGGCGGTAAATTGCGCACAAAAAAAGGGGGGGTGGCGATTCGTAATGGTAGACTGTAATTTATTTCCGCGTGAGTCTTAATTGTCTGGACATTAGCGATTCTAAAGGTGTGATTAATTTGATGGATGAAGATGAAATTTGGATGCATAAAAGTAAAATATTTTATATAAATTCAATGACACTTTCTACCCATATGAGTGTAGGGTTACAATAGATTTATATCAAATAGTTATAGAAACAGCATTTATAATAATTCTGGTTGAGTTTTTAATCATATATTTCATAGTAACGAAAAAAATTTTATTCGATTATCAAAAATAATCGATTATTTCGTATTCGGTTATTGAAATAATCGATTTTTCCAATCACTAATTAAATTACACAATATTTACAACGTTACAATCATAAACATCTAGTTAAATGGCTATTGACCATCGGTCTTTCTGCCTGTCTTTGTCCATGATTGCTAACGTCATTGAATGAATTAATTTTTTGTGAAGGATAGGTATATTTGTGATTGATGTTAGGACAGTGACGAAAGTTCTCTAAATTAATTATATATATATATATAATCGATGTCCCCTTTTACCAATTGGTGTCGGGGTTCTAAATTAATTGAAATGAATTAATTGCATATTTGGGATTGATGTTAGAATTACGAGGTATACATAGGTAAAAATACTTGTCCTTTCTCTTACTTATTTAATAATACAAGTATTTTTTATTTAAATAATTAAAGTCTCAACAACCAACATAAAGAAGATTATACATAGGTGCTTTATAATAGGAGCTATGTGTGGATTGTTGACGAATTTCTGAAGCTATTTCCACCTAAAAAAAGAGTTAATGTGATTATTGTTTATTTATTTTTATGGAGACAATTCAAAATTACACGCCTCATCTAATTTTATTACACAATTGCGAAGCAAATATACGTTTAATACAAAAATAATGACAACCTTAACTGCATAATTAAACCCAAATTGAATACCGAAAAAAAAATACATGCATCATACAATCACGTCGATTATAAACCTTCCGAAAAAATAATAATCCAAGACTCAATGTCAAAATTAACGACCAGATAATTCAATGAATGTGCTCAATTATATACACATTTTTTTTTTTGTTGTTTAATTTTACAAAACTCGACATTGTGAAAATCATTGGTGCGCCCAACAATGGCGTTTTGCAGAACCGAAAATGCCCGGCGTTTGTTGGATTTACCTTATTAAAAACAATACAATTTTTGTTTTGAGAAAAGTGTGTGTGTCGACGTAGTTGACAATGCTCAGTTACCGGCGTTCTTGAATGACTAACTGTAAAGTAATTGTCTTGAGCCCGTGCCGTAAAAAAGTGCTCTCGTAATTTCCATCGTGATTCCAGTTTGTGAAAACGCGGGATAAATTTAATTTTGCGCGCAATTAAATGGATGCCGCAATTTTTTTGGTTGCAAGTTCGTTTCAATGATCAAAATATGTTTGCTTTGAAAAAAAAAAGAAGAAGACAGAGGATTCAAAAAGATTAATTGTGCATTTAAACTAGATATATATATGTAAGGGAAATGTTAAGTTTAACGTATACGTTATTAAATAACTTCACCTTCGGGGCTATTCTGTAAGGGAAATGTCAAGTTTAACTTGTACGTTATTAAATAAAAATGACGTCCGACTTGGGTTTTAGATTTAATATTTTTTATTATTTTATTTAAAAAAATGCAGTGTTTTTTTTTTAACGAGTATGATTTTTTTTAAAGATATGAATAATTTGAATAAAACATTAATATTTGTTCAGTTAAAAGTGAGTTTATCGAATATTTCGCGAATACACTCAGAAAATATTCGAAATTATTTTATTTAAAAAAATGCAGTGTTTTTTAACGAGTATGATTTTTTTTAAGATATGAATGATTTGAATAAAACATTAATATTTCTTCTGTTAAATGTGAGTTTATCGAATATTTCGCCAATACACTCAGAAAATATTCAAAATTATTTTATTTTAAAAAAAATGCTGTTTTTTTTAACGAGTATGATTTTTTTTAAAGATATGAATGATTTGAATAAAACATTAATATTTGTTCTGTTAAATGCGAGTTTATCGAATATTTCGCGAATACACTCAGAAAATATTCGAAATTATTTTATTTAAAAAAATGCAGTGTTTTTTTGACGAGTATGATTTTTTTAAAGATATGAATGATTTGAATAAAACATTAATATTTGTTCTGTTAAAAGCGAGTTTATCGAATATTTCGCGAATACACGCAGAAAATACTCGAAATTTTCTTACGTAACCGAAGAAGAAGAAAATATACAACGATGCGCCGTCGGTAATTACATTCTGTGTAAGTAACCAAGAGAGAAAAACTTTCACGTGCGTACGAGAATCGCGCGCGCTTCGGAATCCTTCGAAACGTGCGGATTTTTTTAAATTTTTTCGGCCGCATGAAATTATCACATATTATAATATTATTATCGCCTGTATTTTTAATTAGTTTCCAATTTATTCCATTCGCGTTATATTTTTATAAGCGTATAAATTTAATTGCCTGATTTAATGGTTGGCCATAAGAAAACGCTTGTTGACAAAACCAGCCGTGTCGGATATCTAAATAAGGAATTGTGAAACCGCTCAAAGGCTAATAAAAAATAATATTAATTTATTACAAATTTAAAACATATTATAAGGATAATAAATTAAAGACGACGCAAGCGCCACCTTTTGCCTAATCTTTTGCCATCACTAGTTATCCATACGCTAGATGAATGGTGGCTGAACGTTTCATTAAATGTGAATATTATAAGGAGGAAATATATTAAATAAAAGAACACTGCAAGACAATTCAGCTAGCTAGCACAGGTCGATAGCCCGGACAGACTAACACAATATTTGTTCTCTTATTTAAATATAAATGTATATTTACAATTATGTAATGATGTTGTCTGAATAAAGATGTGTGTATATATATATATTAAATAAATAAATTGTTCACTATTTATATATAAATGGAAATTATTTAATTATATTATTTAAGGTGCTAGGAATGCATCCTGCATAAAAAATTGCCCCTAAAAGGCGCCCGAGTTATGTTTTTCGATTTTTGGAAATTCCGTATATCGGGAGAATCACATAATGGAAATAAATTATTTTTAAACAAAATGTTACTCTGGAAATTATTTTATTCCATTAATTAGGGTATAAAGAATACGTCCTGCATAAAAAATCATCGCTAAAGAGCGCCCAAGTTATATTTTTCCGCATGGTGGAGGCGCCGGGATTCATGGCTGGAAATTTATTGCTGATTTCTCATGGGTTGGATTTTGTAGTTTTAGAATTTTAGACTTTATCCAGACGATTAAAATGTAAGTTTTGTATGAATAATTTTTATTTTCTATTAAAAATATTTTAAGATAAAATATAAGAAATAATTCGATGGACACATCGCATTTTTTTTTTAATATTTATATATTATTTAAATTCGTCCTTTTTTCGACATTTCGGTGTTGAACTAATACACATTATTACATATTTACATATTTAACATAATTTAAATTTTAATGTTGTCTTCTCCATTCTTGATCTTTCTTTTCAAATCCTCTCTATTTTGTGCTAGCATTTCTCCATATAATCCCCCTTTTCTCTACTGCTTATGTAGTCTGGTGGTCCCATTTTAGCCGTGATCTCCCTACTATGTTTTCTCTGACTTCGTATATTTCCTTTGCTTTTCTATCATTTTCCATACGGTACATGTGCCCTAACCATCCAAGCTGTCTTTTTTCTATCAATTTTTCTATTGGTTTTATGTTTAGCTGTTCTATCACAATATTATTTCTGATTCTTCCTCTTCTTGTAATTCCCTCTATTTTCCTTAGAAACCTCATTTCTAAATCTGTTACTTTGCTTTTTATCTTATTTGTTATTGTCCAAGATTCACTTCCATATATTAGTGCTGGCGTTACTACTTTTTTGTATATTTCTGTTATTATTTCCTTTGATATTTCCTTTCTTCCTAGGAAAGTATTCTTTAGTGTGTTGTATATTCTTCCAACTTTTCCTATTCTTTCTGTTATTGCTTTGTCTATTTTCCCATTTTCTTCTATCAGTGTTACTAAGTAGTTCTAACTTTTTACTTGTTATAAATTTCTACCATCTAATTCTATTTTATGTTTTTTTTTCTTTATTTAAATTCTGAATTACTAAATCAAATTCATTTTTTATACCTCGTCTAGAAATACAAAATTGTTTTATATCCCCAATCATAAGACAAATCGCAGATCTTCATCAACTTTACTTTCATCTTGTATTTCCTTTAATATGCATTGTTCAAATGTTGATATTTTTAATATATCATTACGTCAATTTCTCAAACAGCTAAGACGGCAAATACAATAATAATTGTGTAACTATGTTATCATCTATATTGTATTATTTTTTGTATGTTTAATATTATCCTGTAAGAAGTGTTTTTTTTTTTAACTGTTGGATAATAAAGTATTATTATTAATAGATGTTCAAAGACAACTGAAACGATCGTCATGAATAATTCTTACTCGAACACAAGAAATTTCACACACGTTCATGCGAACCCAATTAAATGAATAACTCGCGATCGAATCCCCGCTTTCATTTTGCACAGTTACAGAAACGCACACACTACACACACATAAAAAAATCAAAATGTTAAGCGTAATACGAATTCCTGAGATTACGGCAGCCGATAAGTTCGTTTAACAGCTCATTTGAGCCAAATTGAATCGATTCTGATTGCAAATTCAATCAAAGTATTGCGCAGCTAATGAGTAACTCGGCGTGAGCAAGCGAATTATAAATTAGATGGGAGATAATTTGTAGCGTAACAAGTTTTTTTTTGAGTTAAATTATAAGTTCTGAGAAGGTGGAAGGAAAAGTGAGCGTTCATGAACGTCATTTTTGTAAAAATTGAAATATAGCGTTTATTTAATAGTTAGTTACACATCTTTATTGACAAGTTTTTTGAGTAATAACAATATAAAATATTTTGAAAATGTAAAGGTTTCTTGTCAATCGGCTATCGACCATAGTTCTTTCTGCCTGTCTTATATTTAATTGTCTTTATCTTCTTTTGCAAATTATTCTGTCGTTGGTCGTCATTTTTAAACTGTCTATTGAATCGATCAGGGTCAATTTAACTATCTATGTTTTTTTTTATTTATTATTAATCATTTATTTATTATTATAATAATTGAATATAATTAATTAATTATTGTTGAAATATAGCTTGGAACATTTGTAATTATAGAATAAATTAATCTTAATCTTTAATGTATTCATTTCATATTAAAAAAAATAAATAAAGAAAACACTTATTTTTTATGCCAGTTTTACCACTCTTTGTAGTAATGACAGAAAATTAAAACACTTGTTTTTTTTTTCTTCTTTGTATTTAATATTGTATCAAAATGTAAAAGTGTTTTATTTAATTAATGGTTTTAATATTTAGACATTGGTAGTTCATATTGTATGAAATAAATATAAATAAATTATTAAAAATCAACCAATAAAACACAGATTAGATTGAATAACTTTAAATTCTCGACTAGTTTAGCCCATTTTCAAGAGAAATCTTGAAATAATAACCCAAAACTAGTCGAGAATTTAAAGTTATTCAATTTAACCTGTGTTTTATTGGTTGATTTTTAATAATTTATTCATATTTATTTCAAACGTGTTTTATTTAGTTTTTAATTAAAATTATATATCTAGTGGCTATACCTACTAGCGCCGCTCCATATTGGAGTTCTCCATAACATAACTGTGGGGTTGATCACTCCCCTTTCAAGTTTCTAAACTTTCTTGCTGTTTTGTCTCCATAAATTCCTATCCTTCAGTTTGTACTGCCATTTGTTTATTACAATTCCACTTAAATCCTCTTTCAGCTCCTGCAGCCATGTTGATTTCGGTCTTCCTCTATTTTTAAGCTCCCGGTGTCCATTCTAATATTAAATATATAGTTATCTTTAGCCCTGCTCTCCTGACTTGCTTTATTATTTATTTGACGATAATTATCATTACAAACAATATATAAAAACATGCACTTAATATCGAGAATGTGAACAAAATACAAGAATTTGTAAATGAATCGGCTATCGACCGGAGGTCTTTCAGCCCCCTGACATTATTTTTTCTTTAATTTCAATTTATCTGTCTCCATTTCTTGTTATTGTTACTCTTAGATATTTTATTTTATCTATTTCTTGAAAAACGTGTCTTCCAATTTTAACAGAGTGGTGAGTATTCTTGCTTGTTTTAATTAAAATTAGTGTTTATTAAATTTTGTATCCACTTGAACTTATTCATTCTTTCGATTAATTTTTTTTTACATAAAATTTTTCGTTTATTTATTTTTTCCAATAAAGTACTTAAGTAACGTAACACAGAAAAAGTGGCAGTAGCCGAAGAGGAAATAATTTATTAATTATTGTCAAATTCTTTTTATTTACTTTATTTAAATAACTATGAACAAATTAATGAACACTCTTTTTTATTTATATTAAAAAATAAAATCCTTAGATTGGTTATGATTTTATTAGATGTTGAAAGAATGATAATTTCAAGACATATTACCATTAAAATAAATAAATTCTCATCAATTTAATCAATCAATAATTATTGAAAATTTTAAAACCGCGTCGTGATTTTTTTCCTCGTCAGAAAATCCATAATAAAATAAATAAATTCAAGGAAGGTAATCAAAAATCCCAACATCCATCATAAAACACAACATTTTATTATCATCACTCTAAAATAAAAATCAACAATATAATAAAAATTCCAGTAAAACTACAATTCATTCTCGAGTTAAAATTAAAGTCGTATATTTTCATATATATTTTTTTTTGTTTCCTTCAATTAATCAACGATCTAAATTAATTAAAGAGTTCAACTCTCCGTGCGTGCGTGTTTTTTCTTTGTTTCGAGGAGGATTTTTTATTGGATAAAAATTTGTAAAAAAATGGTATATCCCTTAATAAAGATATTTATTTTAAGTAAACTTTATACATAGTGAATATGAGTAATATTAACTCTGCATATGTATTAAATAAATAAATAAATAAAAATAAATTTAATTATTTAATTCTCTCTTAAAATACAGCCCTCGCTACGGTTAAGAACATAATTTAATTTATTCATCGTTCAAATTTATTAAAGATTTATGAGGATGATTCGCAAAATAATTGTTTCCACAATCGATTAAATTATTAAAGATTGTCCGATAATCCTTGATCAATTACACCGGCTTTAATAAATCCTTAATTGGTCTCCGATTACATAATTATTACCCTCAATAGCAGTGCTAATCGTCGAGAATTCGTGAAATGTATCGAATGACGGCCGGCGGAGTTAATAGGGCGGTGAAATTGTGATCGCAATCGCGACAGTGTTATATCTATTGCGGATCGAGTTGTTAATTAAGTAAACGTTTCGGGTGTGGATTTAGCTAATTGGCGGACGTGTTTTAGGTTAACTGGCCGACCCAAATCCGATTCGGCTCCATTCCATAATCCATAATTCTTTTCACGCTACGCCCATAAACGGCATCAGAAACAAACCACCGTACGCTACTTTTATATATATATATATATTTATATATATACAAGGTGTACAGAAAATGAGTGAAAAGCTTTAGGTAGCGTGACTCTTGTATAAATATATATATATCATAATCATCGTAAACGGTTAAACAACAATAAATCGATTGTTGACAAAACCGTGTCGGATTTTTTAATTGGGGAAATCGTGAAAATAAAGCGAGTGTACAAAATGGATACAATTAATAACGGTAAACATTTATAAAATTATAACAAGTTTTTTTTTTACTTTTTGTAAATTTACACAACACATTGTTTTCCAAAGCAATTTACAAAGCCCCATTCCTTCGTTTCCGTCTCATCCCTCATTTCATTATTTACGACACACGTACTCCTCTCTGAAATTCATCGAGCAATTTTCCCCGGGGAACTTCCCGAAGTGTCTTCTGAATAATTCGGTAATAGCTCGCGCCGTAAAAGTCGGTCGGATCGTACGTGTCTTTTTTTACTTTTTCATTTCGGAATAAAGAAGAAGAAGAAGACAGAAAAAAAACGGGATATTTCGTATTTGTTTCTTTGCATGCGAGCGTAAAAGAGTTCGAGCATGGCGTAGCGGTTTTTAATATTTATGCCGAAAGCAACGAAGACTCCTCCAGTTATATTATTTGTAGCGTGGAATGTCGGAAGTGCAATGCACCGAAAGGAGGGGTCAATATTTTATTTATTTGGCTGTGTGTGATTTTAGTGAAAGTTTCTTTGCTCGAGACTCGTTTAAGGTGGATATTAAATACAACAGAAGTATCCTTCAATACATGGGTAATGTACTGCGCTTAGATTGGATTATCGGAAATAATACCATCCCCCGATCGATAATGTAATCTAAGGACAGTATTGCACCTTGTGGAACACCCATATATTTAAGAAGAAGAGAAGATAATTACTGATGACAATAAGATTATCAGGAGTAATACCATCCTGTTTAAACAAACAAGGAAAAATTAAATGTGAATTACCCTTTAATTTGTATAATTATTTAGCATAGCATTGTATAATATTTATTTATTTAACGGATAACACCTTTTTTACAAAATAATAACAAATTATAAATTGGATAATAATAAAAAAAATAATAATAATACTAATTATAATAAATAAATATATCTGTTGGGAAAATGAAGGTTAATAATAATAATAAACTGCAAGAAGTTTGCTACAGCTTAAATCTGTATATTTAAATCAGGATGTTTAGATTAGATTGTGTGAAAAGTATGGGACACGCACGAGCTAAGACTTCCCGTGGAAATCGATTCTATCTTGCCGACATTTATGCACGGATGTGCGAACGCGACGGCGGTCGAAAAACAAAAAATCCCTTGATTCGAAAAGAGAACTAGAAAATTGAAATGGTCTACTTTCCCGCCCACGGTGCTAGAAAGTGTCGTTGTTACCAATTGCAAATTACACAGATTACTCCCATTTTATTAATGCGTATCATTCTTTGCGTGCATATTATATTACAAATAGGTGCGGTTTAAAAACGCCATTTGCGATGTTTTATTTAGATATTTTTGTAAATTATTTATATATTTATATATATATATATATATTTATATATATATATATATATAATATATTATATATTTGTGTGCCAAGCAAGGCTGTGTAACAGTATAAAATCAATAGACAAATCCTCTCTAAACTCTTAAATAAGTTGGAGTCGTTGGATAGAGTAATCGATTCCGATACTTTAATTAAAAAAAAATGACTCTACGACTTAAACTCCAGACAAAATCCAAAAAACTCCAACTCAACAGCTCTGCTTGACACGATTCAAAATCTCGAGAATGGAAACCCCATGTTAATGTTAACTTATTCTTGTGACGATGCAAAAACTGGAGAATGAGAAAGTCGCAAGAATGGAAATTGATTCTCGTGGCGATTTAGTCGGGGAATGAAAAAGTTACATTGATTCTCGTGTGGATTTAAAGTCACGGGAATAAAAACTGAACTTTGAAAATGATCTGCGAAGATCGAAACACTGAAAATAAAAATATGGAACATAACAAGTGTGTTAATTTACCTAATATTAAATTACACGTATTACAACGAACGACCCAGCGGTGACGCGTGTCTATACGAAACGCTCGTCGTTAGTTGCACTTTGTCACGCGACGCGCTATTGACATTTCACGGGCTTCTCCTCCTCTTCCTTTCGCGTTTCCTTCCATGTTCTTCCTTTAGAAAAGCCGAACCCGATAGAAAATAAAAAAAATAAATAAAAACACACGAACACGAGTTTTGTAAGGAGATACTCGTGTGGAACAAGTACGACAACCAGTTGCATCACTGTTAACTTGTTCAAGTTGATTTATTACGAGATGCGACATTGACACTTGCTATCATCTCAGGAGGTGTAATATCGAATTATTTGTGGCGTGGAAAGTTTAGGTAGTGTTTCCGAATGGTGTCAGGGGATATATAAAATTTTGAAAACGGAATCTTGGGTAAACGTGCGTGAAATGAACGAATCCGAAGTCAAAATCTGTAGGAAACTTACCGTTTGGTCACAATTCGTATCCAAAGTCCCAATTTTGAGGTTATAATTGATCCGATTTTCGACTAAATAAGCACATTGCGAGTATAAATGGTACACATGATGAAATAATCTTCTAATTTATGACGAAAGTTAACAAATTTGTTGCGATTTTTTCTGTTACTCAGCCAAAATCACGATTTTAATTTTATACAGAACGTGACTAATCATACTGAACAGACAATATTAGATTTTAAATCTTTGATTTGGTTGGCGTTAACTTTGTGGTACATCTTAATAAAATAATATTAAAACATTTAATATTAGATGTTGTTTTGTTGACTTTCATTTTTTGTGTGTGTGTAATAAACTTTAATTGTGTCCATTTATTTACGACGTGTGATAAAACTAAGAAAGGAAGGCGTTTCGGATTACACAATTAATATTACGCGCGTTTGAATAGACATCTTCTCACAAGTGAGTCCCAGTGTGTTCAAGGCCAAAGAGGTGCGAGCCTCCCGAAGACAATGGGAGCAAGTCCAAGACCAAGGTTATTCGGCGGCAACGAACTAATCGCCGATGAGGAGGAGGACGGCTACCACGAGGAGTAGATCTGTATCTCCGGGTCACGTTTTGCGTTAGTTTTTCAGTGTAGCGGTAAAACGCCGAGAGGCGAAATTTTATAGTCTAACGCCAGTCGAGCGGAGTCGGGAGTGGCGGACAAGTGAAAAGACGATGCTGGAATTTCTTACGAATTCTAAGAGCTGGAGATTACCGTTGCTTCTCTCTCGCGGATTCTGCCCAGTGGGTTCCGAGAACATTGGGTCAAATACCATGTTTTTTTTTTAATAACAACATTAGAAAATACAGGCCATTTCATTAAATTAATCTCATGTTAATCGTAATAAATGATTGCACGCGGAACATACTAGTCTGATGAGGTTCGAAAAACCGAAAAGACTAGTGATGGCCATTTCGGTTTTTCGATTTTCCGAAAACATTGGGTCAAATTCCATGTTTTAAAAAAATAACAACATTAATAAATACGCCATTTTATTAAATTAATCTCATGTTAATCATAATAAATAATTGCATGTGGAACTTACTAGTCTGATGAGGTTCGAAAAACCGAAATGGCTAGTAATGACCATGAACACACTGGTCCGAAAAACCGAAATGGTCATTACTAGCCATTTCGGTTTTTCGAACCAGTGTGTTCCATGTGTAATGCCTTGATGAAGGCGGCTGAACGGATTTTGTGTTGTGGTTATGTATCTGATATTAATCACTAGTTTTCGATACGCTAGATGAATGGTGGCTGAATATTTTATAAAATTAATCTGTTGTATTATTTTAAATTAATTCTTCCTTAAATATTGCCACGCCCACCTCGGGTCCGTCTTGTTTTTTTTTTTTTTTCTCAAAACATACATTATATTTGAATTTACAGATGTAAGTAGAATAATATGAAGAATGTATATTATTCAAAACATACGTTATATTTTTCGGCCCGGTGCATACGCCATGGTGGACTTTCGTATAACAATCTAAGACAAAGAAATCGAAAATTAAAGGCGCCAAAGTCGGTCGTTTTGAACTTTGAAATTTCACCGATTTTCTGTTGGAAACCGTGGATGAGAAAAAAATTTTAAAAATAGTTAAAATCAAAAAATAAACTTTTTTATTGTTTGATGTGGTTCTTAAGACCCCCAGGAACAATCTAAGACAAAGAAATCGAAAATTAAGGGCGCCAAGTTGGTCGTTTTGAACTTTGAAATTTCACCGATGAATTACAAATTGTATTGCTACAGTTATTCAAAGAAATCTTTCAGCTTACTACTAATATCCTAATGTATCTAAATGGGAAATAAAATCCGTGGACGAACCACGAAAATCCCTGCGCATCCGCCATGGTGGAGGCCGAAAAACCGTGGATAACTTCACATCGGTGTTTCAAAACCCGTGCCGATCGCTTTTAGGCAAGTCGATACATGGTATTGTAAGTGAAAGAAGAAACTGGGAAAATCACTCCAGAATGTTCCACGGAGCGCGCGACGGTAAACGCGGCGTGATCGGAAAGTTCGAAAAACAAGCACGCTATATGAGCGCGCTGCAGTCAGTCGGTCCGAATCAGTCTATCATAAACGTCCGAGTATTAAGTATATTCTAAATAAATAAATAAACATTGTTTTGATTATTTCCGATTTCGTAACAGAATCTTTACATTCTTTGATTGTGCGATAAATTGCAGTTTTGCTTATGTTTAGAACTCGGTAAATATTAACAATGTCTCGTTTTAACATTCGTCCAACTAGATTGTAAATACCTCGATGAAAATCAATTGTATAAGACTTTAATTTTGTCGGCGATAACTTGGTGGTACATTTTCAATATAGTATAAGAAAACAAAATTACTTTATATAAAAAGTAATTTTCATTGTCGAAAACAAAATTATTTTTTATATAAAGTAATTTTCTTTATATACTAAATTGTATAAAACATTTTGAGAAGCAGAAACCGAAAACTTTTGCGCTGTTTATTTAGATTACATGACGGGTGACATTTCATTTCCATGGCCTGCTTTATTACATGCATTTTTGTCACTCGATCCAACCAAAGAGTTTTTTTTTTTCAAAACGTATGCTCCGTTAATTGTTACTTATTATTAGACTTGTGGAGCAGTGGTGGCACTTCGACCTATAGATTTTTTGTGCCTCTAATTGTTACACACTATTCTACTAATTTCGGGTAAAAATAACAATTTAATAATTTTATTCTCGCATAAAATCCTTCTCGGTAGTAAAACAGAAACGGAAAAAGAGAAGCAAAGGTAGTTGACCATCGGCAGTCAGGTAGGTCAGCGAGAACACGACTCTTGAGTTCTTCAGCTGGCTGCATTCCAGCATATCAGAATTATGTTGAAAAAAGGAACGCAACACCCTAAGGCCATCTGCGCAATTATTTCTTGTGCCTACTCGTTCTCGGCCCGTATTTACCACCTGCTTGTTCTCCTCCCCGGAGCAACGGCAAAACGAATATTCGCACAAAGGAACGTCCGTTCAATGGGAATAGGTTTTCTCGCAACAACGCTCGCGGTTTTCATTCATGGTGATATTGGATTGACGTGATGTTTTCACCTTATGAGTTACCGAATATTGTTGACGACTGTACTAAATTTCATGAAGAAGCAATAAATTTGCGAAACAATTGTAGTGAATAAACACAAAAACTTTGAAAATCAAGAAGTTTTCTTTTTAATTTTTTAAAAATAAGTAAAGATTCATGAAGCAAATTTTATAGATGAATAGGGAGCAAACAACCCTAATATTACTCAAAATTATAAATTCGCTACAGTTACGATTTTTACACTTATCATATTTAGAAATGAAATGGAGGGTTTTGTTTAATGCAGCAGTATTTAATATGCACACTTCTGTGCAATAAAAGTCTCATTACAATTTTTCACAGTATTCTAGTTGCGTAATTTGGGGTCTGTTTTAATTGCCTAGCAGCAGTTTCAATAAATAATAAAATACCAAATTAGAATTTTTGAATTGTTGTCTAAATGAAAAATTAAATTAATAATTTTATTAATTAAAAAAAAAATATTTAAATGCGCATTTACATTTTTTTTTGTAACTAGGAAACTTATCATGAAGCAATAAATCAATACAATGAAGACATTCTTATAGCACTTTTTTATGATCTAATCGATGGTGTACTAATTTTACTAATAGCATGTTTCGTTTCTTCTGGATCATCATCAACTTTCTTATTTCTTATGGGCGCCATACATTTGATTTTGTAATTTCTTAATATTTATTTAGTATTTTTTGCTGTTAATAAAGTTTATTATTATAATTAAGCCCCATTATTAAACTTATCTTCACCACACAGGAGTTAGAGGTTAGTAGTTCAATTATGAATTAATGATAACGAGTTTTTAATTCTCCCCACATAAATATCTACGCGTTCCATCCACGTTGAGTCTATATATGCGCGACCTCGTTTTTGTGCTCGTTTTTTTTTGTTTTGTTTATTTATTTCATCGTTGATTCGGTTATGGTTTTGTGGACAATCAGAGTTGGGTAACGAGGGACGTGGCTGATTTGCATGTACGCATTTCCAACTCCTATAGGAATTTATCTGATAGGATGGAGAGTTCGTTGTTCGGATGTGTGCTTGGTGTGGCAAGACCGCGATTTCCTAACATCCGAAGTGTCTAATTCGGTTTTTGCGCATGACCTAGAAAAATTCGGAATTGCGATTTGAAACGGATAGATCCTGTAGTATTGAAACTGTGAGGTTTTTCAATTGGAATGAAGAAATGTAATTCTATTTGGAATTGGTTTTTGCAAAATTGTATATACAGCCTGTATATTGGGGTAAATGTAATAAACTTATAAATCAAAGAGTCTGTATCTAATTCAGGGATATTTCGCGAACATTATTAATTTAGTTTAATTTGATTTAATTCATTTACGGATGGTTTGACTTTTTTGTAATATATACTAAATTATTTTTATACATGCAGAATCAGTTTGAAAAGTTTCATTTCCAAAACAACAACAACTTTATATCGATTAACAATCACACTTTAAAAATAATCTCTACTCATTTTTATTCTCAGGACAAGTTTTTGTTATTTACTCAGTGAACGATAAAATGTTTAGCAAATATTAATTAAACCATTAATGCGTGTTATCTCGTTCGGTCCATAAACGAATCAATCGAGTGTGGAATATTTTTAGATTAAAACCAATCACAAAATAAACATATATTGTACTTTATTAGCCGAGATATCTAGAAAAAAAAAATGTTGATAATGATACAGACGATGCGTTTTCTTCAATTAATTTTAACCTACATTTTATCAAATGGAAATATTCAATTCACGTGATTAGAATACTGTTGATTCAACGAGTACATTTCCTATGGATTTAATTGAATTTATTGTTACACAGAGGAAGTGTATGTAATGTAATGTTATGATATTGTTGCAAACATTACTATTTAAAAAATAATAATTTGATTAAAATAATTAATAATAATAATTTTTGGGTATATAAATAAAGTTATTATTATTAAATTATTTCCACATTTAGCTCCGTGACATTTTGACTTATGTTACGTAAGTACTTTAAAACAAATCTACATTAAAAGAAAAAACTACTTCGTGGGCAAATGCAACATGTATCCATTATGTGATTCAATGTCTGGCGGAGTATATGCCCGAGAGGCTATTAATTTATATTGATAATCAATTTCCAACGCCTTAAAAATTCGGTGATTAAAATATTTAAAACGAATGTTTAATGTACATTCGTTTTAAATATAAATAAATACGAATGCACATTAAACATTTGTTTTAAATATTTTAATCACCGATTTTTTTTTTAAATATAAATAAATACGAATGTACATTAAATATTCGTTTTAAATATTTTAATCACCGAACTTTTTTTTAAATATAAATAAATATGAATGAACATTAAACATTCGTTTTAAATATTTTAAACACCGAACTTTTTTACATAAAAATAAATAAGAATGTACATTAAACATTCTTTTTAAATATTTTAATCGCCGAACTTTTTTAAATATAAATAAATATTAAATATTCGTTTTAAATATTTTAATCACCGAACTTTTTTAAATATAAATAAATAAGAATGTACATTAAACATTCGTTTTAAATATTTTAATCACCGTACTTTTGAGGCGTCAGAAATTGATTATCAACATAAATTAATAACCATAAAGAGCTAGATGAATTTCGAACCCCAAAAAAACTTAAAAACCCCGGTGTACAAATGAAATTAGCCTTTTAGTTTTTAATTCAGTTGATTCAGGTTATCCCGAGCCGTTTCCAATTTACTTCATTAATAACCCGAGGATTTGTATACGATGCAAATCATCACCGCCGACGGTTAATTAAAATTCATAGAGGCAGTCACCGAAGAAGACGAAGCAAACGGCGGAGGGGAAAGGAGACACCGGATGCTGCTTGCGTACCGCATTTTTTCCTCTCCCGATCCGTTTCGTTTCCAGCAGTAGCTCCAACCAGTCAACCGGTTTTTCAA